>JAPDVU010000003.1:95622649-96872649 GCA_026230045.1 Corynorhinus townsendii
TTATCATGAGGTGAACTACCAATAAAAATTTTAGTTGACACTTTAGGAACAGCTTTTTGTCCAGTACCATTGATTTTTCTAGAATATTTGCTTATTTCACTTAGCCAATTTAAATTAGTCTGAGAACTTGACTACTATTTTACTGTCAAATTTAATACTCTAACAACAATCTTATTTTATCCTGTAAATATTAGTGGAAAAGATTATTTGCCTTCTTGAGTAGGCCCTGAACATTCCTGGTGCTAGGTTGGATTTAGATATCAAAAACCCACTTCCCCATACCATGGGTATAAGACAACTCAAACAAGTCTTGTTGCAGTGATAGGGCAGCTGCTGTTGGCCAAGTCTCTGTCTGTTACCTGGGTCCCGATTTTAGCTGGGCATGGGAAGCGAAGCAGCCATGGAGGCAGGAGGGGTGAGGGTTCAGGCCCCTGCAAAGTTGGAGGGGTGAAGGTCTGTGCCCCACCTCTGTTGACCCCCATGTTCTCTCCTGATGGCCCCTCTGTGACTGTGCCTGTCTTAGGTTGTTCCTTCCCTGAGGAATCTTTACCCATCTCTGGCTAACTAGCCATCCTCCGTGGCCAAGCAGGTGATGTGAGGTTCAGTTCTGTCTCCTTGGTAGCCTATGCCCCCGTGGCCTCCACGTCCAGCACCCACCTTGGGATCCCCTCGCCTGCTGGCGGGGCCCCAGCATTAATCACATATCTTGGGGAACCCAGGTTTCTTCTCCAGAGAGGGCTCAGCTCACCCCACTGGGCAAGAAACAGATCCATGGTACCAGCCACCATGAGGCTTCAACCTCAGCATGAACAGAAAGCACAGGCAACAGCTGTGGGCAACTGGATTGTGAGAAGAGGGTCCCTCTTGGCCAAAAGGTAAAAGCAGATCTTTAGATGAGTTCCAGACTTGCCCTGATGGCAATTTCAACTCTGTGCCAATAAAGGAAACAACAAAAGGATAAGTTCTTTGTACCTAATTGGGACAAGCTGGGAGGTTTTAAATAGTGAATTGTGTATGCTGGACATCTTGAGGGGAAGAAAACAGGTTATCTTAGAAATTTTGGTAAGCAGAGGGGGAAGTCTGGTCACAGGTAGTCATGGGCTTTAAATTTGCAACACTGTATATAGGGCTTGTATTGTTTCACAGTTGAGACTCTGTAGACAATTGAGAAAGGAAGGCAGGTGAATTGAGGAGATGATATCAGTCCCCATGTACTTGTGTTCATGTGCTTTATGCACATGATTTTGCTTCATTATCACAACACTCGTATGAGAGGCTTATCAGTATTTCCATTTTCAGAGGAGGTTAGAGAACTGAAATAACCTGTTAGAAGTCACAGAGCTAAAGAGAGCAGTGCCAGGATTGAGGCTGTGGTTTGTCTGACCCCAATGTTGACCTCTTTTTACTCCACCTTCTCAGAAAGACCATCCTGTCGTGATACCTTAAGAAATGAGTGCATCTAGCCTTAGCTGATTTTGCTCAGTGGATAGAGCATCCGCAGGGACCAAAGGGTCCCGGGTTTGATTCAGGTCAAGGGCATGTACCTTGGTTGTAGGCTCCTCCCTGGTCTGGGCCCTGGTTGGGGCTCATGCAGGAGGCAACCAATTGATGTGTTTCTCTCACATCACTGTTTCTCTCTGTCTTTCCTTCTCTCTTCCACTCTTCGTAAAAGTCAATGGAAAAATATCCTCTGGTGAGGATTAAAAAAAAAGAAAAAAGAAATGAGTGCATCTATATAGGGAGCTGTCCAATAAACTGATGCATTTTTTGAGACCTTCCCAAAAGAATGTTGCCTGCATACAAAGTTGTTGCTTGATTTCACTGCTCTAATTTTGTTTTTGTTTTAATTCCTCTGGGGGATTCAAAGAATGGAAAGGTTCATTGTAATTCAGCAATTAGTGTGTCTGCTGCTTTCCCCTTCTCCTGACCAAAAATTTAAGGTCACTCTGTCCTGTAAAAGTCATTTTCTGCCAGCATCTTACACATTAATTTGCTGGCATTAAGATCCAGAGGCAAGGAAGATAACAAGTTCCAGGAGATTTTGTGCATAGAACAGTAAGAAAAAGTGAGTAAAAGAGGCCTTCCAGGCAACTTTCCTTCTTTGTTCCAAAAGTGTTTCTTCAGTTTTTATGTATGAAAACAACAAAAAAGAATAGTTGAAAGACACAAGTTTTGAAAGACACTTCACTAGAAATTAATCCTCTAAAATACCCCAATCACCTTACCCCTCTCCTGATCTCAAGCCTTCCTGACTTCTTCTTCTCCAGAGGATGATGTCTGAATCCTCAATTTGCTTTCAGGGTGATCTACATTTAGTGTTCAATCTGCCTTATTAGCTTCTATCTTATCTTTCCTTAAAGGACCATTCTACCCAGTCAAATTGATTTTCCCATAAATAAGTTATCATTTCTACTTTCAATACTGTTTTCTAGCTTAGAATTAGGGCCAGCTTCATAGGCCTGTGACTAGTACTGTCACACATGGCCTGCCTTCAAAATGGTCCACGCTTTTGAAATTCTTAATAATCTTGCCCTTGAACTTGTATTGCATTAAGTCCCTGGGACAATGACACCCACACCAGAGCCTAGAGCCTCAGGCCCCAAATAGTTTATTTCCGCTTCCTCCTTTACCCCTTGAGATGAGATCTTAGCCCATCACCATCTTTCTGTCCCCACAACCACTACTGACTTCACTCTCAGTGGGGCCTGAGCAGAGGTGAGAGAAAGTTGGAGTTGGGCATGTGCACAGTGTCATGGGGCATGGCAAAATGGAGGCTGTCCTGCCCTGGACTCAGGTGTTCATCCTTTCACCTACCCTGATCTAGGTACAGAAAACACCCTGAAGCGAGCTTGCAATCCCTTCAGGTCACCCCACTGCTGTGGATTGGGGCAGGGACCTATGTGAAGGGAGACTGACTTCTCTATTTTATCCTGAGGCCCCACATTTTCATTTTGCACTGGGTCCTGCAAATTTGGTAGCTTCCCCTGGCTAGAGTAATAGAGTTTCCATACTTTTCTTTCTATCACATTTCATCCTGATAATAGCTCTTTATTTGAGCTGTTGAGATTATTTTGAATCATAATCATGGCATCATGAATGCTACTCACATGCCTTTTAAAAATTTCTCTGAGCTAAAATACAGTCTTATTTTACCCACTAGAAAACTCCAGTTGGGTTCACTCAATTTATGAATTATCTTTGTTATCATTGATCTGACATGGACTATATTATCATGCTAACATCTGTCCATCTTGTTCTCAAAGAGGATTATTGCCAAATATTACATCCTTCTTCCTGTCTTTGCCACCCTCAGCCCTCTACTTTGGCTGCACCCAGTACCTAGGATCAATCATAATCTGAATTCTTTGTTAAGGAGAAATTATTCACCAAATACTTGTCTTAAAAAAAAATAAAAATAAAAAAGGCAAGACAGCTTATTCAGACTATTATGGAAGGAGGGAGATACCCCAGTAAAAACTGTGTTCAACTTTGATGAAACAAAAGGTGAGAGGCTTTGTAAATGTCTTCTTGTACTCAAAAAAAAAAAAAAAAGGACCTAAAAGATGATAAGGTGGAGAGGTGGATCCATGTAATTAGGCCATCATATTTACTAACTGGTGGGTCTGAGAGTTAGGTTCCTCTTCTGTCACAGAGACTGGGAGACAAGGGCCTATCCTTGGTGGTACATTTCAAAGGGATAAATTCCAGGTCCATGAGAAAGACATTTCTGGGTTATAGCAGATATGTCAGAAAGATACAGAGGAAAGATTAACAACTGCAAGTTTTCTAAAGTAAATGCTTGAAGAAAAGGGAAGTCAGGAGCCTGTAATCAAGTCATTTGGGTTAATAAACAGTAAATTATTTTGGCAGCATTGAGCTTTTTCAAGAAAGAATTTTAAGAAAGCTTGGTCATCATCTTAAAAGCAGAGCCTTTAACAAATAGAAGTCATGTTAGAATTTGTTTATCTTAATGTGGGCGTTGGGCAAAGTCATTCATGCTGAAAGTTTTGCAGTTCTTGTCCTAAGCCACCCAGTGCTCACTAATTCACTTCCACTTTTCTCTGACAGAGATATAATACCATATTGCTGACCATTAGTCTCTAAATCTCAGCTCCTTGTTCCTTCTCAGGGCATCCTCTTAGTATCCAGGAGCCCAGGCCTGAATCTTTCCCATGCAGCCTACAGGGGCTAAGATTTTGTCTCAGTCTTTCGTTTGAACTGAAGTCCTGCTCTTGGCTACTCACTCAGAGGCAACAATAAGTTGGGCATAGGAACCTGTGAAGAGACACCATTTGCCTAAAAAAGCTACTTACTTACTGACAGAACACTCTCTATCCATGGTGTATACCTCCAGGAGTCACCCTGCTCTAAAGTGCAAGTCTGGAGTAATTTCCAACTCGTCACTACCATCTTACCTTAAACCAGGCACTTTGCTCTACATTGTCTCTTATATCCCCCACAATAACCCCATGAGGGAAAAAACAATGCTCAGAGAGATTCAGTAATGTAAGAAGTTAAATAAATATATTTTCATCTTGTTATCTTCTGCATTAAGGATAATGAGATTAAAACTGGAAGAAACCAAAGACTCAGAGAGATGAGAAGATATTCAAAGAATACAAAGTGGCCTTAAATGAGTATAAGCCTTTGGAACCCCAAATTTATTATCACCAAAATTACTAAAGAAGTGATCAGAAGACCACATTAGTGGTCTTCACAATACCCTGGAATTTGGAGGAAATGGCAAAGGCTAAAGATAGTAAATTGTTTCCCGATGGTTATAAAAGGGATATTTGGATGCTCACAGCAAAGCAGAGAGCTATCAATCCACAAGCATCCTATTGACTTCCAGGGAAATTCTGAAAGTGAACAGATACTGAGGTGCTCTTAGGCATACACCAAAACTAATATAAGCACACATAAAAAAACCATAGTTTTCCATTTTGTTGTTTATTAAACTAATAAATGAAACACAACTGAGAAGACTACTATGGATGACAGAACAAGTATCATGAGATTCTAAAATATTAGAAAGAGAAAAATATCAGAATTACATTAAATAGTAATAAATGTAAATTATTGTTTTGAGATTGAAATGATCACTTATAAAAATATTAGCTAAAATTTTTGTCTTGATAGCAATTTATATTTAAAAATCTAGGTTTAGTTTGAACTCATTGCTCTCATGCTCAACTTACAACAAGTAAAGCAGCCACCAAATTGCCTAATCCAAATTTATGCCATTTAATTAAAGTTTAAAAATAATAATAAAAGTAGGTCAGAATTCCGATATGATAGGCAGCAGCACCTCTAGATTGTTGGGAAGTGGGGGAGTCCAGAGTAACATTCATTAAGAAAGACAGTGACAACTTGAAAATGCTGTATATAGACTAATAAATATATTTGTAGAAACAGTCCTATATATATATTCACAAATTCATAGCAGCCTGATTAGACATAAAATAATTGTTTTGAATCTTAATTTGCCAGGATTCTTTTGGTTGGAATTGGAAGAGGCTTAACTTTAACTTACTTAACAAAAAAAGGAAATTTTATTATTTTATTGGCTCAAGAAACCACAAATGATGGGCATGGGAAATTATTGGTGGGTTTCCAAAACCAGAGACTTCATGCTTCCAGGACATTCTCTCTCTTCCTCTTTTCATTGAGGCTTTGCTCCAGCTCAGAATTATTACCTTCTGCTGTGCATCAACATTCTCCATGTCCTCCCATTGACAAAGTGGGAGGGAAGAGATGGAGAGAATGAAGTGGAAGTAGGCAAGGAAGGTGCAAAGAAGCAAGAAGTCCATTACAATTGGAGGTCTCCCTAAAAGACGGATGCTTTTCCCAGGAGAAGGGTCAAGTGCTGCTGGGAAGACCAAAGAGACATTCCCTTCACTTCCCATTGGTAAGTGGCTAAATGCTGACACCTTCCACAGATGCTATAGTCACATTTTATTTTAAATAAATACAAGAATGTGAACATGTTCACAAAGACAAATCTTTCTTTATGCCATAGATTGCTTAATTGTTTTCAATTGAACTTTTAAGTAAACTTATTGAGATATAATTTACATAAAATAAAATGTGTTCAGTTGTGTGGTGTTCAGTTTAATGAATTTTGACAAATGTACACACCTGTAACCATCACCAAAACCAAGATATAAAACATTTTCATCTCTACAAAAATACCTTAGTGCCTCTTTGCAGTTAATCCAGCAATCCCACACTCTTTGGCTCCAGCCCAAGGCAAACATTAATTTGTTGTGTTTTTTTGTCATTATAGATTAGATTGGTCATTTCTAGAATTTCATGTGTATGAAAATGTACAGGATGTACTCCTTTGTCTGCTTCTTTCTCTCAGGAAAACGTTTTGTGAAATTCATCTGTTATGCACATTAGTAATCTAACCCTTTTTATTTCTGAGTAGTAGTCTTTCATATGGATGTACCACAATTTGCTAACCATTCATTCATCAGTTAATGAACATCTAGGTTATTTCCATAAGCAGTTGTTTCCAGTTATGCTGCTATGAATTTGTGGGTTTAATTATGCCCCCCCAAAAGATATGTTGCAGTCCTGAATCCTAGCATCCATGAATATGATTATTTGAAAGTAGTCTTTGCAGATGTGATACGTTAAAATGAGGTTATTAGGATGACCCCTAATCCAATATGACTGTGTCTTTATAAAAAGAGAAGAAACAGAGACACAGAAGGAGAAGGCCTTGTGATGACAGAAAAAGAGATTACAGTGGTGCTCTTCCAAGCTAAGAATTGCCAAGGATTGCTGGCAACACCAGAAACTAAGAGAAAGCCATGGAACAAATTATCCCCTAGAACCTTCAGAGAGAGCAAGCCCCTGTGAACACCTTGACTTTGGACTTCTAGTCTAGAAAACTCTGAAAGAATAAATTTCTGTTGTTTAAAGTCACCTAGTTTGTGGTAATTTATAGCAAACCTAGGGAGGTAATATAACTTTCAGGTAAAAGTCTTCATGCTAACACATGTTTTCATTTCTCTTATGTAAATACCAAAGTGGATTGTTTTGGTGCATGGCATGTTAAATTTACAAGAAATGGCCACGCTGTTTTTCCAAAGTAGCAGTAAGCTTTTCATTCCAAACAGCAATGTTCCTCCATATCCTCATCAACAGTTGGTGTTATCAGTCATCTTAATTTTCCATTATGGTTTTAATTTGTGTTTCTCTGATAACTATTGACATTGAGCATTTTTATGTACTTACTGACCACTAGAGGCCCAATGCATGAAAATTCATGCAAGAGTAGGCCTTCCTTTTCTCGGCAGCTGGCACCGGCTTCCCTCCGGCACCCCAGACCTGGGCTTCCCTCCTCCAACCACCCACAGGCACCCTGGACCCGGGCTGGCTTCCCTTCAGCCCCGGCTTTGTCAGGAAGGACTTCCAGTCTAATTAGCATATTGCCCTTTTATTATTATAGATTTGTATATCTTGTTTGTGAAGTGTGTCCTTATATTTTGCCCAAATTCTTGGGTATAATTTTGTTATCAGACACATGTTTTGCATATATTTTCTTTGTGTGTTGCTTGCTTTTCATGATCTTAATGGTGTTATTCTGAAAAGCATAAGTTTTCTCTTTGATTAAGTTTATTTCATAAAATTATTATTTTATTGTTTTGTGTTTCTTGTGTCCTAAGAAATCTTTGCATGCCCAGAGTCACAGTAATCTTATCCTAGTTTTTATTCCAGAAGTTTTACATTTCAGATTCAACATTTAGGTCTATGATTAACTTTAAGTTAATTTTTTTATAATGCAAGTGTCAAAGTTCATTATTTTTTCCTCATGGACATCTAGTTGGTGAAATGTGTTAGCGCAGTATCTTTGTCAAAAATTGTCAAAAATTAATTGGCCAACATGTGTGTCTGTGTGTTTCTGGAGTCTGTATCTGTTCCATGTTACCTATACATCTTTTCTTATACCAACATCACACTATGTTGAATACTTCAACTTTAGAGTTAATCTTAGAATCAAGTACAAGTTATTCAATTTTGCAAAAATTGTATTTTAATGTATTTATGTCTTTATTTATCCTTCAATAGCTAATATACGTGCCCAAAAATTTTCGGTGAGAAATAAGACTTCCTCCCATCTTTAGCTCTTAGGATTCCAATTCTCCTCCCCTAAAAAGGTCTCCATTACAAGTTTCTTCCCCTGAAACATATATAATTTTATTAACCAATGTCATCCAATAAATTTACTAATAAAAATAACTTGCTTGCCAAGAAAAGTTTATTATTGCTTTCTTTTTCAGTGATTATAATTGCTTTTCAAATGGAGTCATACTTTAGATTTATTATTTAAAGGAATGTTGTTTACAGACATTTAAAAGGGAGAAAATAATACCACAATTTTATTTTTCTTATCAGTTCAAATTTTTAGTAAGTGTGCTTGCCTCAAGTGAGCCTAGTCAATATTGGAAAAACCTAACTTTTACTAATGATGCACTTAATTTTATCAACTAAGAAAAGAGGCATGAGGACATTTGTGTGAATTGGCCCCTTGCCTTATTCTGTTGGAGTTATTTAAATATGTTGTTTATTTTTAGTTTAATTGCAACATACTATACCACCAAGTAATCAAAACTTGGTAATACTAACAAATTTATCTTTAAAATAGATAGTCTCAGAAGCCTAGTTAAGAGTCATCTGAGTATATGACTAAGAGATCAAGATATTGCAAAACTACAACTGCATAAATAATATTTAATTCCACAAACATTTAACAGTTGTCATGAATAAAAAATCTTACCCTAGGAAATGTAGGGGAATACCAAAATAAATCAAATCCAGCCAATGCCCTCTAGAAACTCATAATCTAGAAGGGGAGGCAGGCACATACACCCCTGACATAATGAAAAGTTCTAGAATTGAGATGCCAATAGAAAACTATGAAAACATAGAAGGGAGCATGTTCTGGAAATTAGATAATTATGCCATGTAAACCCTTCTTGATTTCAAACCACTCGGACATTCTCATTTTAGGATGACATCTTAGCAGTCCACAGTTCTCCAGACTTGTATTTCATTGTAATCATATTTCATTCTTATTAAGAGGAATTACTTTATCTCTAAATTAGGTCAATGTTTCTTCTTAATACAAGTAAATAAAAAGGAGAAGGTGGTGTTAGGACCTAAACTAACTCCTAAGCTTGTTTTGTTTATCACATTTAATTACTCTCTGGAAACACTAAATAAAAGTAATAAAGTTTTTCTCCCTTTTGTAAAATAAAAAAATGACTTGGTGATTTGATTTCCTTAGAGGGAGAGAGACAAACGATTACTATTGCCCAGCTCAAGTGAACATGGAGGAGAAGAAAATTTCTTGCTTCCTCTAAAACTAGGCATTCTCTCTAGATTCTCAGAAAACCAGAAAGTTGAACATAGAAAATCAACAACAACAAAAACACTGTACTTCAGAACTCAAATCCTGGTTCAAAAAACAACAATATATCATTGGTTATGAGTAAAGTGTACAAGTTTATGGAATTTAATCACTCAGAACTTCTTTTCGTATGTGTTAACACTCAATGATTAATATGTGTGCTATAAAGTATTTTCCTTTAAAACTTCTTATAACTTAGGGTTTTTATAACTTACTCTTTTTCCTTTAGTAAAGGTATTCTTGGGAACTCTGAGAGAGAAAACATTTTATTTTTAGTAGATAAGCTACCCTAAGAAACAAGTAAGAAATGTCTAATTGAAAATGCTACATTCATTTCTCTGTATCTTGGTGGCATCATTCATCACTGAATGGTGCATTAACCACTTCATGAGGGTCAAAAAGGTATGATTTCTAAAGCCAGATTTACTATTTCATAGATATGTCCATTGTATAGAGAAGACTAATGACATGTGGCTAAAGTGGGTCACATGACTGGAAGTAGAAGTTAGAATAAACCCTACTGGAGCTACCATTGATTGGCTATTATATTTGTATTAGTTGCCTTCAGTTGAAAATAACATAAAACTCAACTAATGGTGATTGAAACAAATAGGGATTTATTTTCCTCATATAGCAAAGGAGTCCAAAAACTGCAACTAATGTTGGCTCAGGTACTCAAAAAACCGTCAAGGACCTAAACTCATTTTATCTTTTCCTTTCACCACCTCTAGCATGTTGACATTTCATCTTTGTAATTATTAGTCATGAAATGTCTACAGAAGCTCCAGGCATCTTATCTGCAAAAAAATAGGAAAAAAAGAGGAAAAAGATGACCCCAGCCCTAATGTCTCTTTTATCAGGGAAAGCAGACGGGTTTCCCAAAAGCCATCAGTACTAACAATGAGTGGATTAAACTGGGTTTACATTGCCACTCTAGCTGCAAATGTAGCTAAGGAAGAGAGTATTTGGCTCACTCTCTATTGTGGGAAGTAGAAAGGAGAAAAAAGGTGGAGAATGTCTGTGAAGTTAGCCAATCATTAGTTTCCACCATAATATATAATCAAACCATTGCACTTCATTAGGCTTCAATTTTCACAACAGCAAAAAGCAACATTAAAGGGAATTATGATTATAATAAAATAAAAAAGGAGGAGTTTTCAAATACTTAAATATATAATAAACTGGACTGATTAGCTCTATCTTTGGCTTATTGGAAATTTAGCCCTTCCTGTCCAGGAAGATAACCTGGGATAAGTCAGGGGGATGGGAGGGTTGCTTGTTTTGCAACTGGAAATCAAAAGCCTGAAATAATAAAGTAGCCACACAGAGAGGTGATCTTGCTGTCATCACCACACCACTGCTATACTTCAAAGCCTCATTTAGAAGGCTCTAAGCCTTTGAAGCCTTTTGGTCCAAAACTGAAGCATCTCCAAGTACGTCCCTGGTTTTCATGTGTTCAAAGTATGATACATTAGCATGCATAGAGCACTAGAAGAAGATAGTGATCTTTTAGGTTTGCAAACATCTATGACTGGTGATTGTGGTGTGCTTTTTAAATGTTATTGTTGTTGTTGAATACAGTAATTTTGGAAATCACTACAAATGGTAACAACTGCAATGGGATTCATTTTCTAATGTTCTGAACCTCCTGGGATCTTCAATCTATCAATACATATTCTTTATAACAGGAATGCTGGGATAAGCAAACAATGGACATAACTATGGAAGATAAGTCATCTGTATACTTTTGGTCTCTTATCTAGGACAATAGCTGTGACTGTTTGGGGGTGTAGGTATATGTGAAAAACCTGGCGAGAAAACAAAATACAGACAGCAGACTTGCTGGCACACACAGAGAACCCAACCCATAGAATATTATTAAAACCTGGAGATTTGAAGATGATAAAGATAGACAGATAAATAGATGGATGGATGAACAGACATATATATAAACAGATAAGTACAGGGAGAGAAAAAAGGAAAGGTGAGATGGAGGGAGGAAGGAAGGAAAAGTAGAAAGATAAAAGAGAGAAAAGGAGCAAAAAAAGAAAATCATGAACTTATATCATGATTTGGCAAGAAGACAGACAAATGTCAAATACAATTATTTTGCCTTAGGAAACTCAAGCTAAAAAGTCTACAATGAATATGTTTTGTTGCCCTTTGTTTTCCATTCAACTCAACTCTCTGGGTATAAGGGGATTTTGAATTATTTATATAGTCTTATTTAACATCTTCCTTTAATAATTAGCTTTCCCCTGAGGATAGCTATGAGTGCAGAAAAAGAGGTGACCAGTTTTGAAAAATCCAGAAAAATTTACATTCATTTACCACAACAGAGATTAACACTACAACAGAAAAAAATATATAAGAAAACATTATTTTAGCCTTAACTTTCTTTTTAGCTTACGTGAGACCATAACTGTATTATTATTACTACTATGTAAACTACTGCCATGTCTATAGGTGACTCTTTTCCAAGCAAGATCTCTGAAATTTAGATATACTCTCTGGCAGTCTCTAATGACTATAAAAGAACAGTAATAATTAATAAAGTTGACAGCATAAATTCATCTTAGACCAGAAGACCATAAATACTAGCTTGCTACATCAGTCTGCCTTGCCAGGAACATTACATTCTGTTTATTTTTTCATGCATCAGCACCAGAGTTATTATGATAATAACTATATGATGGTGGAGTGGAAAGAACAAACTTGGGTGTCAGAAAGACCAATGCAGGATCCACCAAATCCTACCTGTAATCTTGGGTAAATTATTTAACTGCCTGTGCCTCGGTCTCTTTATTTGAAAAAAATGGAAATGAAAACACTCATGCATCAGAGGATAATTGTATTAATGAAACAATGGACAAAATATAAAATATATGTCACATGGCAGATACTCAAATAAATGGCAATTCTATTTTCTACCAATGAGAAGACAACAGGACTTATCTAGAAAGATTTTGCTTTTCAAGAAGGTTGTCTTAGTAGCAGTTATGGAGTTGTGTGATTCACACATTGTGTCCCTCTGATCAGTTCTCTATCAGTGACTATGCACTCTCTTTTAAGGCTATCAGTCAGGGTTACAAAGTTTAATATTGCAACTAGGCTTACCAATACAGACACGAAAGGGATCTTGATATGGGCCTTATTAACACCATACTATAAGCCAGGGATCAGGAAACATCCTACTGATTAAATCAAGTTTTGTAAAGTTTTATTGGAATACAGTTACGCTAATTTATTTACACAGCACCTATGGCTGCTTACATACTACAATAATTAAATAGTATGACCGAGACTATAGCCCAACAAACCTAAAATATTTACTCCCTGTCTTTTTACAGAAAAAGTTCACTGAACCCTGTTCTAAATAACCAAACTACAGCTATGTTCATATATTCAATTCAACTTACTTGTGGGGCACTTTTTATGCTGCCAGCATCGTGATAAGATTAGTGTCATTTACTAACAAAATGAACACCAGTCCCTGAGAACATGGTCTTACAAAGAGATGACTATGCAAAGCAAGTAAAGCATTGTAGGGAAATATAAAATGCCTGATTATATAATAGAGGCTATTGATGAAATACCAGAATAAGAAAATTCAAGGTATATTGGAATCCAGTGGTGATTAGTAAATAAAAAAGCCCAACTTCAGCACAGCATATGTGAAAGAAGGTAGGAAGAGTGGTAAAAAAGAGAATGTGCAGCATCAATCCTAAATGACTCATTGATCAGATGGAATTAATTGACATCTTCAGAAAATTTCACCCCAAAGCTACAGAATAGATATTCTTCTCAAGTGCACATGGGACATTTTCAAAGATAGACCACATATTGGGACACAGGCAAAGTCTCTGCAAATTCAAGAGATACAAATCATATCAAGCATCTTCTCAGATCACAATGGCATAAAATTAGAAAATCAACTACAAAAAAACAAACAAACAATGAAAAATAAATCAAACACTTGCAGGCTAAATAGCTTGCTATTTAACAATGATTGGGTTACCAAAGAGATCAAAGAAGAAATAAAAAACATCCTGGTAACACACGACAATGAAAACATAATAATAAAAAATCTATGGGAACCCTAACTGATTTGGTTCAGTGGATAGAGTGTCAGCCTGCAGACTGAAAGTTCCCAGGTTCAATTCCAGTCAAGGGCATGTACCTGGGTTGTAGGCACATCCCCAGTAGGAGGTGTGCAGGAGGCAGCTGATCAATGTTTCTCTCTCATTGATGTTTCTAACTGTCTATCCCTCTCCCTTCCTCTCTGTAAAAAAAAAAAAAAAAAAAATCAATAAAAATATATATTTTAAAAAATCTGTGGGATACAGTGAAAGCAGTCCTAAGAATGAAGTTCATAGCTCTACAGGCCTACCAAAAACAAACAAACAAACAAAAAACAAAACAAAAACAAAACAGAAAAACTGGTAATAAATTACCTAATCCTTCAACTTAAAGAATTAGAAATTAATAAAACCAAGAGCTGGTTCTTTGAAAGAATAAACAAGATTGATGAACCTTTAGCCAGCCTCACCAAGAAACAAAGAGTGAGGATCCACATAAACAAAATCAGAAATGAAAGAGGTGAAGTAACAACAGAAATACAAAGGATTGTAAAAAAAAAAAATAATAATATGAACAACTCTATTCCAACAAACTGGACAACCTACATGAAATAGACATATTCTTAGAAATATAAAAGCTTCCAAAACTCAATCAATAATAATAATAATAATAAAAACCTGAATAGGCCAATAACTGCCAATGAAATTGAAGCAGTAATAAAAAATTATCCATCAAGAAAAGAGGAAGATGGCTGCTGATGGGAAGGCAGACTGCAAGATAGTGTGTGGGTGAGAAAACAAAGGGAGTGTGTGGTCGCACAAGGAGTGGTTGTTGGTGAGTTGAGGGACAGCTATACTCCAGGAGATTGTGGGGGACTCCTGTACAACACTCCCCTGACCAGGCAGCCCCCACTGCTGTTGGGTTCTCTCCCAGAGTGACCAGCTCGGACACGGAGACCATGCCATCTTGAAGGGAAAAGTGAATGTTATCGGATGCCTGAAAAGCCCGGGGAATCAACAACTACAGCACCCACCGAACAGCTGTGAACATGAGAACATCGGTTCCCGAGTGGCGCAAGCACGTGAATTCAGAGGAGCTCCACACTCCACCAAGGAAAGATCAGATTTCACCGAGGATAAGGAGAGAGAGAAGTACATAACCAGACACCCAGAGAAGAGAGATCATGGGGAGACAAAAAAACAGCCCGCATATGAAGAAAAGCAGGAATCACCAGAAAAGGAAGTAAATGAAATGGAGGCAAGCAACCTGTCAGAGAAAGAATTCAGAGAAATGGTCATAAGGTGGCTGAAAAGAATGAAAGACAAATTTGACAGTAAGTGTAAGAACCAAGAGGAAATGAAGAAGAACCAAGAAGAAATAAAAATGACATAGCTGCTGTAAAGAACTCAATGGTAAGCATCAAAGTAGACTAGAAAAAGCAGAGGACTGCATCAGTGAGCTAGAAGACAAGGTAGGAAAAAATACCCAAGTAGAGCAGTTTCTAGGAAAAATAAAATTAAACAACAGGAGGAGAGCCTAAGAGTACTTTGGGACAAAATGAAACAAAACAACATCCTCATAATAGGGGTTCCAGAAGGAGAGGAGATTGAGCAAGGAATAGAAAACCTGTTTGAAGAAATAATGACAGAAAACTTCCCTGATACAGGGAAGAAAAAACCCATCCAAATCCAAGAAGCTCACAGAGTCTGAAGCAAAATGAACCCCAAAAGACTGATAACAAGGCACAATATAATTAAATTGGGAAACACCAACAACAAAGTAAGAATCTTAAAACCGGCCAGAGAGAGAAAGTTACCTACAAAGGATCCCCCATCAGACTAGGGACTGATTTCTCATCAGAAACACATCAGGCCAGAAGGGAATGGAATGAAATATACAAAGTCATGCAAAAGAAGAATACTGTACCCAGCAAGGCTATCAATCAAAATTAGAGGTGAAATCAGGAGCTTCACAGACAAAAAAGGACTAACAGAGTTTATTACCACTAAAGCAGCAATGCAAGAAATGCTAAAGGGTCTGCTGTAAAAAAAAGAAATAGGAAGTGAAGAAGGAACACAGGGGTAAAGAATAAAAATGGTGACAAACAAGTACTTATCAATGATAACTTTAAATGTAAATGGATTAAATGCCCCAATCAAAAGACATCGGGTAACAGGTTGCATACGAAAAAATGACCCATATATCTGCTGTCTACAAGAAACGCAACTGAGAATTAAAGACACACTCAGACTGAGGGTGAAGGGATGGAAAAAGTTTTTTCAGGTGAATAGAAATGAAAAAAAAGCTGGGGTAGCAATAGTTGTATCTGATAAATCAGATCTCAAAGTGAAGGACACAACAAGAGATAAGGAAGGCCACTTCATAAATCTAAAGGAAGCAATCCAACAAGAAGAAATAACTCTGGTAAACATATATGCACCCAATACAGGCACCCCAAAACATAAAAAAACTCATGGAAGATATCAAGGGAGAGATTGACAGCAATACAATCATAGTAGGAGACTTTAATACTCCACTATCACCATTGGACAAATCCTCTACACAAAAAAATCAGCAAAGAAACATCAATCCTAAATGACTCACTAGACCAGATGAAACTAATTGGCAGAACATTTCACCCCAAAGCCACAGAATATACATTCTTCTCAAGTGCACATGGGTCATTTTCAAAGACAGATCATATGTTGGGACATAGGCAAAATATCTTCAAATTCAAGAAGATAGAAATCATATCAAGCATCTTCTCAGATCACAGTGGCATAAAACTGGAAATCAACTACAATAAAAACAATCCAAAAAAATCAAACACATGGAGACTAAATAGCATGCTATTAAACAATGACTGGGTTACCAGAGAGATAAAAGAAGAAATAAAAAAAAAAAATCATGGCAACAAACGACAAAGAAAGCACAACAATCCCAAATCTATGGGACACAGCAAAAGCAGTCTTGAGAGGGAAGTTCATAGCTCTACAAGCCTACTGCAACAAACAAGAAACGATGGTAATAAATTACCTAACCCTACAATTCAAAGAGTTAGAAATAGAGCAACAAGAAAAGCCCAGTGTAAGCAGAAGGAAGCAAATAATAAAGATCAGAGCAGAAATAAATGACATAGAGATAAAAAAATATATATATAAAAGATCAACAAAACCAAGAGCTGGTTCTTTGAAAGGATAAACAGGATTGACAAACATCTAGCCAAGCTCACCAAGAAGCAAAGAGAGAGGACCCAAATAATCAAAATCAGAAATGAAAGAGGAGAAATAACAACAGACCCCACAGAAATACAAAGGATTGTTAAAAATACTATGAACAACTCTATTCCAACAAACTGGAATAAATAGGTGAACCTGGAGGAAATAGACATATTCCTAGAAAAATACAACCTTCCAAAACTCAATCAGGAAGAATCTAAACATCTCAATAGGCCAATAACTATGGAAGAAATTGAAGCAGTCATCAAAAAGCTTCCAGCAAAAAAAAAAGCCTGGGGCCAGATGGCTTCATAGGGGAGTTTTACCAAACATTCAAGGAAGAACTAAAACCTATCTTCCTCAGACTACTCCAAAAAATTCAAGAAGAAGGAACACTTCCAAGCTCATTCTATGAAGCCAGCATCACCCTAATACCAAAACCAGATAAAGACAGCACAATGAAAGAGAATTATAGGCCAATATCCCTAATGAACGTAGATGCCAAAATCCTCAGCAAAATTCTAGCAAATCGGATCCAGCAGTACATCAGAAAGATCATACACCATGATCAAGTAGGATTTATCCCAGGAATGCAAGGATGGTACAATATCCACAAATCAATAAACGTGACACATCACATAAACAAATTGAGAGATAAAAACCACAAAGTCATATCAATTGATGCAAAAAAAGCATTTGATAAAATCCAACACCCTTCCTTGATAAAAGCTCTCAACAACGTGGGAATAGAAGATCACACCTCAACATAAAAAAAGCTATATATGATAAACCCAAAGCTAAAATCACACTCAATGGGCCAAAACTGAAACCATTTCCCCTAAGAACAGGGACAAGACAGGGATGCCCACTCTCACCACTCCTGTTCAACATAGTACTGGAAGTATTAGCCACTGCAATTA
This sequence comes from Corynorhinus townsendii, assembly GCA_026230045.1. Taxonomy (NCBI): domain Eukaryota; kingdom Metazoa; phylum Chordata; class Mammalia; order Chiroptera; family Vespertilionidae; genus Corynorhinus; species Corynorhinus townsendii. The sequence continues at coordinate 95,640,289 of JAPDVU010000003.1, forward strand.
GACAAGAAGAAGAAATAAAAGGCATCCATTTGGAAAAGAAGAAGTAAAACTGTCCTTATTTGCAGATGACATGATATTGTACATAAAAAACCTGAAAGACTCCATCAAAAAACTAACAGACTTAATAAATGAATTTGGCAATGTAGCAGGATATAAAATTAACGCCAAGAAATCTATGGCATTTCTATACACCAATAATGAACTTACAGAAAGAGAGACTAAAAAAGCAATCCCATTTGCCATCGCACCAAAAAAATTAAGATACCTAGGAATAAACTTAACCAAGGAGGTAAAAGACCTATATGCTGAAAACTATAGGACACTAAAAAAAGAGATAGAGGAAGACGTAAACAGATGGAAGAACATACGGTTTTCATGGATTGGTAGAATCAACATCATTAGATTCAATGTACTTCCTATTAAAATACCACTGGCATATTTCACAGACCTAGAAAGAACTTTTGAGAAATTCATCTGAAATAAAAAAAAAATACCCCGAATAGCCACAGCAATCCTGAGAAAGAAGAACAAAGTAGGTGGGATCTCAATACCAGATTTCAAGCTGTACTCCAAAGCCACTGTTCTCTAAACAGCCTGGTACTGGCACAAGAACAGACATACAGACCAATGGAATAGAATAGAGAACCAGATATCGACGCAAACCATTATGCTCAATTAATATTTGACAAAGGAGGCATGAACATACAATGGAATCAAGACAGTCTCTTCAATAAATTGTGTTGGGAAAATTGGACAGATAACGTGAAAAATGAAACTAGAGCAACAACTTACACCATACACAAAAACAAACTCAAAATGGATAAAGGACTTAAACATAAGACGGGAAACCATAAAAATACTAGAGGAATCCACAGGCCGAGAAATCTCAGACATATGCCGAAGCAATTTCTTCGCCAATCCTGCTCCTAGGGCAATGGAAGCTAAAGAGGAAATAAACAAATGGGACTGCATAAAAATAAAAAGCTTTTTCACAGCAAAAGAAACCATCAACAAAACAGCAAGAAACCCCACTGTATGGGAGAACATATTTGCAAATGTTATTACTGATAAAGGTTTAATCTCCAACATCTACAGGGAACTTATACAACTTAATAAAAGGAAGATAAATGATCCAATAAAAACATGGGCAATGGACCTAAATAGAATCTTTTTGAAAGAAGACAGAAGGAAGGCCAAGAGACATATGAAAACATGCTCAAAGTCACTAATTATCAGAGAGATGCAAATCAAAATGACAATGTGGTACCATCTTACACCTGTCAGAATGGCAATCATCAATAAATCAACAAACGACAAGTGCTGGAGAGGATGTGGAGAAAAAGGAACCCTCTAGCACTGCTGGTTAGAATGCAGACTGGTGCAGCCACTGTGGAGAACAGTATGGAGTTTCCTCAAAAAAATTAAAAATGGAGCTCCCATTTGACCCAGTAATCCCACTTGTAGGATTATATCCCAAGAAACTAGAAACACCAATCAGAAAGGATATATACATCCCTATGTTCATAGAAGCACAATTCACCATAGCTAAGATTTGGAAACAGCCTAAATGCCCATCAGCAGATGAGTGGATTAGAAAACTATGGTATATCTACACAATGGAATACTACGCTGCTATAAAAAAGAAGGAATTCTTACCATTTGCAGCAGCATGGATGGAGGTGGGGAGCATCATGTTAAGTGAAATAAGCCAGGCAATGAAAGAAAAATACCACATGATCTCACTCATTTATGGAAAATAAAGAACATTATAACCTGATGAATAAGAAGATAGATACAGAGGCAGTAAAGCACCCAACAGACTGTCAAATTACAGTGGGAAGGCTGGGGAGTCTTGGGGAGGGAGGGAAATAGATCAACCAAAGGACTTCTATGCATGCATATAAGCAAGACAAATGGACACAAGACACTAGGGGGGTGGGATGAGGGCATGCGACAGGGAGTAGGGGAGGCTGGGATAAGGTCAATGGGGAAAAAAAGGAGATATATGTACTAATATATGTAATATTTTAAATAATAAAAAATATGAAAAAAATGGGCAAAGGACCTAAATAGACACTTTTTGAAAGTGGACATAACCAAGAGACCAAGAGACATATGAAAACATGCTGAAAGTCACTAATCATCTGAGAGATGCAAATCAAAAGGACAAAGAGGTACTATCTCACGCTAGTCAGAATGGCTATCATCAATAAGTTGATAAATATAAGTGCTGGTGAGGATGTGCACTGCTGGTGAAAATGCAGACTTGTGCAGCCACTGTGGAAAACAGTATGGAGTTTCCTCAAAAAATTAAAAATGGAACTCCTATTTGACCCAGTAACCCCACTTCTAGGACTACATCCCAAGAAACCAGAAACTAGAAACACCGATCAGAAAGGACATATGCACCCCTCTATTCATAGCAGCATAATTTACAATAGCTAAGATTTGGAAACAGCTTAAGTGCCCATCAGCAGATGCATGGATTTAAAAACTTTGGTAAATCTACACAATGGAATATTATGCTGCTGTGATAAAGAAAGAACTCTTACCATTTGAAACAGCATGGATGGAGCTGGAGAGCATTATGCTAAGCGAAATACGCCAGTTGGAGAAAGATACATGATCTCACTCATTTGTAGAATATAATGAAAAACATAAACTGATGAACAAAGATAGATCCAGAGATAGAGAAGCATTAAATAAACATGTCAAACTTCAGAGGGAAGGCCGGAGTGGGAAGGCAGTAAGAGAGCAACCAAAGGACTTTTATGCATGCATATAAGCATAACCAATGGACACAGACACTAGGGGTGGGAGGGCCTATGCTGGGGGATGGTGTTGGCTGGGAGAGGTCAATGAAGATAAAGGAGACATATATGCAATACTATATGTAATACTTTAAACAATAAAGAATTTTTTTAAAAAGACAGAAAAAATTTTTACTAACTAAACTCAATTATTGAAACACCATTAATAAATACTAAAACTTTTTTGCATGGCCATATTAATTAATATATTCTAGAAAATGAAAAAAATTAGAAAACTGTCTTTTATTTTTATTCTCTTGGTATTCTTAAGTGTTTGCAGCAAATGACAGTCAGAATATATATAATGTATTAAAATTAATAATTTCTTATGGAAGTTTCTGTGTATGAACATAAAAACATTATTTTAACAAGATCAATAAAATGTTGATATTTTCTATCAAAAAAAAAAAAAACACCCAGAAATACATGATTGGATTTATGTTATTTAGAGAATCATCATGAGCATGTTGATTCATTAGATATGACTACAGATGAAATGCTAAGTGGAAATGCTTTGTAATTGAGAGTCCTGTGTACACATGAACTATTAATATAGCCTGTTTTGTTAGTCAGCAGGGAAAGCTAAAGGTTCTAAGCTTGCAAGTGACATGAAGCAGCACTTCAGTGAGGTAATCAGGTAGTCTTGGATAGCAGAAGGACCATGGTCAGGAAGAAAAATGTGTCAGTCAGCCCTTCTCAACTTCATGTGTACAAGAAGCACCCACAGATCTTGTTAAAATGCACATTTTGTTCTGTAGGTCTAGAGTAAGACCTGGGATTCTGCATTCTCTTGGGTATTACTAAAGCTGCTGATCTGAAGGTCATACTTCTAGCAGCAAAGAGTTCAGGAGAATAATTCCGGTTAAGTTAATGAAGGTTTGAACTGGGGAACGAGTACAGATATAGAGAAGAGGGTTCTTTTTTATATTGTAGAGTAAATATTGAAGAACAAAGGGGAATCATGAAAAAATGAAGTGTTTAATCAAGTTGACTAAGAAACAATAGTGTCAATAGTATCAATGCTGAAGTCATGAGGAAGTTGGGGGAAGGAAAGAGGATAGATTTTTCTAATCCCCATTATTTTCTTCTTGTGCTGCAGTGTGGGGTCTGACTTGGGTACTTGGGGTGGGGAAAACCACTGACCTATTCAGTCTTGTCTGAAAGGATGATGAGAAGTCAAAATTTTATTCTCTGCTCATGTGTCTGCTGAATATGAGAACACAGAGACTACCTATATTTAAAGAGCCCTAAAGGGAAGGAGGACTGAGGACATCATTCCAAGTAATGCAGTTGGAATTTGAACCAGTAAGTCATCTTGGAAGTCAAAAAGGCCATGTTTCCTTGGACCATGGTGTCAGTCCCTGCCTGTTTACTGCTGTGAGTCCTCAAGGACAATCCCCACCCCTATATCCTGCACATGATATGCTACAGGCTTCAGATATTAATCCATTAAGTCTGAGAATATTAATAATATTAATTATTAAAATTGGTGTGATAATAATATTAACAGTTCACATTATTAAGCACTTATTATGTGCCAAATGTGAATTTTACAATTATTGCATTAATTTTCATAATTTCAGGAGAAAGGTATTATATCCCCTTTCCCCACCCTGGATACCACTGGCCACCACTTTATAGCTAATTGATGTGAGGTTTTGCAAGGCTTAGTGGTGGGGTGGCAGAACTGGAATTCAGAGTAATCAATTTAGTAGCTCTGCCAACAAGCAGGCCCAGCAAGCCTGGTTCACTTTGAACCATCAGGTAGAATAACTCCCTTAGCTGCACCTCCACAAAATCATTGTCCTTATGCTCAACTGGAGTTACAGCAGGGCACCTGGCTCAACAGTTAGTTTAACTGGGCTCTGGTCCTAACTCTGCCCCAATTATCTGTGTGACCTTAGACAAAGCACTTGAATTCTCTGGGACAAAACAGTCTCACCTAATTAAAAAAGAGGATTTGATGAAAGCTGTGGTTTCTCAGGCCCAGCTGTCCATTAGAGTCAACAGAGGATGCCCTGGCCAGGTAGCTCATCCCGATAAGTCCAGGTTATGAGTTAGATCCTCAGGGCACAAGAATCAACCAATAAATGTATAAGTAAGTGGATCAACAACAAATTGATCTCTCTCTCTCTCCTTTCCTCTCTCTCTCTCTCTTTCTAAAATCAATAAATAAATTTTAAAAAATTAGAATTGACAGAGGAACCTGTAGCAAATACTGATGCTGGGTCCACCTCAGAGACTCCACTTCACTTAGTTTGGAAAAAATTTTTACAAAAGCATCCGAGAACTTCCAGTGGACAGTCAGGGATGAGCCCACACACAAGCTAGTCATTCCTTAAAGGATGTAAAGGAAGCCCCTATCTATCACTGTTCCTAAAACCTCCTGGTACAAATCTCCAGGAGAGTAGGCATCAGACTTGTGACCACCAGGACTCATTTCGTGGTGGGCTTTTATTTTGGCCACAAAGCCTGAGTGGGAATATACAATCTGAAACATTAGGCATTACGGAGTTCTGATCTAATAAAAATTCCAGATTTTACAGGTGAAAAATGGGAATGTGAAAAAGATATCCTATTTTTAAAAAGCAAGAAATTTGTTCTCTAGAATGGCCCTCTGAGGATCCTGGAGCAGCCTGGGTACTTTGTGTGCAGAGAGAGAACCTGGAGTTGAGAAATGTGTTTGGGGCCAGCAGGATCCCCCTGGATTTGGCTTGAAGTCTGAGACATTACGCAGACCGACATGAAAGAAAGCACCAGCTCTACGTGGAAATGATTTCACCCCTAACGTTTGCGTGTCAAATACCCTCCTGGGCCTCTGGGGACTGGAGCTTTCAGGCGGTGAGGGTGGCAGCACTTGGGACTCCATAAAACTCCACTTAATGGAAGTGGCATCACAACCAGCAACGTTCCCTGGAGAGTTTTTCAGTCGCCCGGCCTCTTCTCAGAAATTGCGCCAATAACTTTCTACTTTAGGATTCTTTAGTTCTAAGAATTGGTGTAGTTTCTTCTAAGTTGTCCCAATGGAGCTGCTCTTGTGTTGATTCCCTTTGATCCCCACCTTCTCTCACTTCTGGTTCTGAACTGCTGAACCCAAAAATGTTTGTCTTCTGTGGCAGGATGACATCAGCGAGGAGGCAGTTCCTCGGTGGAGGGAGCCAAGTCCTCAGACATGATCTCGGAAGTAGGACAAGTACATTTTGTTTCTGTGATTCAACCCAGAGAACGGCTTGGTCCCTTAAGCGGGTGCCAAATGTGTTTGCGCAACTTCAGCAGTGGCTTCCAGAACGTGGTTTAAGAATCTGCCAAGGGTTTCATTTCCTTTGGGAATGAACATACATGCCTGGCATGACTGGTGTTGGCCAGATATGTCAATGTGAATTGGGAAAACCACAAAAAGGGTTAGGGTCTGAAGAGACGATCTCTGTGGCTAGGCAAGGCATGAGAATTGGCTGCAGGACTTACCCCGGTGGGAACACATTACATAGTAATGGAGAACATTGAGCTCAAGTTGGCTTGGCCATGGTTCCATTTTGTTTTGGTGAAGGGTGTGTTAATGCAGTGGAAAGGAACAAGAAAAGCTACCAATTTGGCTGATGTTTCTGAACATTTGCTCTGAACATTCTTGAATCCTCCTGGTTAAAGAGAACTTCTTGTAATTGTTTCCCTGAGGCAATGGAATAAGAAAGCACACACACACACTACACATGCAAACACACACATAGGCAAAACATTGTAGGAAATGAAAGTCATCCATTGTCCTTTATTTTTCCCAATACAAACACAGGATCTTATTGGGAGAAATAAAGGACCATAAAAATGTGCATGCATATATAAATAACCACCATTTTAAGGGCTAATGTTGGTGTCTTGCAAAGGCCAATCTATATACATAAGGCTAATATGCAACATGTCCCCTTGGGAGTTTGACCGCTGGCTATGACATGCACTGATCACCATGGGATGGTGCGGAATGAAGGAAGGCCCCAGCCAAAAGCTGGAGGGGCCCGATCAGCCCTTGATGGCCAGCTGGGCCTAGGGACCCTACCCGTGCACTAATTTTGTGCACTGGGCCTCTAGTCTTACCTAATAATAGAGAAACATGTAAATTGGCCATACCTCCGTTACACCCACAGCCAATCAGAGTAAGTATACAAATTACCCCAACAAAGATGGCGGTTAATTTGCATATATACCTGGGTCCCGGGAAACTCCTTGGCACCCAGGTCACTCCCAGCTGGCCATTGGAGGGGCAGGGTGGGGCGGGGACGGGGGGTGCTTCCCAAGCCTAAAGCCTGGGGCTTTGGAAAGAGCATCTGGAAATCAGTGCTGGGTTGCCCAGCTGCAGCCTGGGGACCCAACACTGACTACTCAGGTGACTGAGACCCAGAAAGTGAGTCAGGGTCTGATCTTCAGCTTCAGTGGAAGCTGTTGATTAGTGTACTTACCTCTCTCTTTCTCTCCCTCTTTCTTTCTGATCTTCACCAGCAGCAGGCTTTTCTTTCTCTCCCTGCCTCCCTGGGGGCTGCTGTTAAGCCCCGCCTCTTTGATCAGGCCCAGAGATAGGCCTGGAGATGCTGACTGGCATAGGAACCAACCAATCAGAACCAAAGGTGGGTGCTGTGGGGAGCCAATGGCTGCCTAAGTGGTGAAACCTTTGCCGCTGGCATAGGAACTGACCAATCAGAACCAAATTGGCCAGCAGAGGAGGGCAGTTGGGGGCAACATCAGGCCTACAGGAGAGGGCAGTTAGGGGCAATCAGGCAGGCAGGTGAGCAGTTAGGAGCCAGTGGTCCCAGATTGTAAGAGGGAAGTCTGACTGCCGGTATAGGCCTGATCCTTGGGATCAGACCTAAAATGGCAGTTGGACATCCCACAAAGGGTCCCCAATTGGAGAGGGTGCAGGCTGAGTTGAAGGAATCCCCCCTCCATGCACAAATTTTGTGCACTGGGCCTCTAGTCTTATAATAATAAGCTCCTTCATTTTGTAGTGCTTTATCGTTTACAGAACAATTTCACATGTTTCATCTGAGTCCAAGAACTTGGTAAGGAAGAGATTAGTTTTCTGTCCATTTTAACACCTGAGGAAATAAAGGATTAGAAATTAGGGTCAGAATCAGGATAAAAAACATGGGTCATTTCCATCCAACCTCTCAACCATGTTGGCTCTGATTTTGTTCTTAGAAGGAGCAGAGGTCAACCAGCATGTGACTCATCTATTTATGGGGTTAGAAACAAGGCCTAGTTTCCAAGTATGTGATCTAAGTGTGACCAGCAGCAACACACACTTCTTCCTGGAGCCTTTCAGGCCCACCCCAACCTTCTCAACCCATATCTGCCTTTCCTCGGCATGCCCCTGTGGTGATTCATGTGCACAGTTAAGTTTCAGACACGCTGGGCACCAGCTGGGATTCCGGTCTCACCTCAGCCACATTCAGGAGTCCCTAAGTACCAGAACTGCATAAGCTGGGAACTCAGAAGAAATCCTCACCCTTAAGGTCCCATCCCTTAAGGTCCCATCCCTTGGTCCCATCCCATCTCTGGGATGGGACCAAGACAAAACCTCCGCAGGTTATTGTAATATGCTGCAGGTTTGAGAGCTGTCTCTGAGGCCCCTTCTCATCTTGGATGAATCTGAGAGCCTTGTCTATAAAGAATGTGCCTTTTATGCTTTGTCCCCACCCAAGGTTTTATTTATGTCTCAGGATTTATACAACATTTTTTATTGAACTTGACCTTTTTCCTTTCTGTCCAGAGGGTCTGCATTCTTGAATCCCCCTTTAATAAGTACTTCCAGAGCACCAACCCCTCGATGTGGTAACTGTACCAGTATGGTGGTGTATTTTATTCCCTCCTTCTATTTAGTAAAATGAGTTAAAATGTCATGAAAGAGGCCTAGGAATGAAGGCAGGCACAACCATCAGTGAGACTGAGCCTGACTTGTGAGTGAGAAGCTGTGAACAGCACAAAGCATGATGCCGTGCTGAAGGCCCTGGGTAAGGAGGCATAGTCACACAGCTCACTCTTCAGGAAAAGCTCTCAAATGTCCATTAAGACTGGCAGAAAAGTCAGCATGTTGCAAACACCAGCAACAATGCCAACAAGCAAGTTCTAGGAAAGGTCTGGATCCCAGGAAAAGCCTGGCTATTTCTGGCAAGGTGGTGAGAGACCCCAAGGCATTATTTTATTCATTGCACCTCTTCAAAAAAAAAAAAAAAAGCAAATACCAAAACAAAACCCACATTTGCCTGTGTGTAAAGAGTCATGCTGTAAGATTTGGGAATGTGTTGAGCCATCTGCTGGATATAGCAAGAGGGAAAGTTTATTAGGGAGAGATTACTCCTGGGTCAGGAGAGGACAGCTGCCCAGCAGAGGCCCCTGAGCCAGCCTGTGTATGAGGGAGCTGGTAACACTAGATGTCCTATATTTCACTGCTTCTTAGATACACAGGGATGGCACTAGGCAGCAGGGCCCATGCTGATTTATTCGGTTTTGCAAAACAATATAGAAATTGACAGAGGGTTCTTGTAGAGTCCTGCCCTGCTAGTGCTAACACAAGCACAGGTGTTCACATATTTTCATCTGACATCTGTGCTTGTCTGGCTTCACATTGCACATAGGAGGACACGTGTTTAATCTGGGCACCACACACTGAAAGAGGGCAGCTGTTGCCATCCCTGGCTGTCGGACTTGTGCCTGTCACATCCCTCACTACTAACTGCCTTTTCTCTCTCCTTTATGTTGTTTCATGTCTTAGCAGCTATATAGGTAATTTTATTTTCTTCCCCAACTTTTTGGGTTCCTCTCATTACCTCCTTCCTGTCTCTTCCTGGCCCATATGCTCTGGGCATAGCCCAGTTCCCATAGCTGAACCTCCCACTATCTCTCTCTGAAGCTTAGGGCCTCAGGGAACCTGGAAATAACAGAGTAGAACTTTTCTAGGACCTTGGCGAGAGGCAGAAGCTTCTGGGCTCGGCACCAGGGGTCTTTGATGCTTGCTGCTCTGCATGAATGGGCTGTCCCGTGACCACCCCACGACAGGTCAGTGTTGTAACCATCCTTTTAGACAGGGAAGCGTCCTATTCTCCTTGCAGGTCTAATAGCAGGATGTGGGTAGTGTGGTTGAGTGGGCCCTTGAGTTACAAAAGCCAGTGTTTCTCAATCATATGATGTTAGAATCCTCTGGGATAATTTCAAAACATACCATTTTCTGGGCCCAAACCCGAGTCCTCACCTAACTGGGCTGGGTGATGCACAGGTAGGTACTTTATTTCACAGGCTGTTGGCTGGTTGAAAGCCACTGCTGTTCCTTCTTCTGTGGATAGGGTCTCAAATAGTGCCAAATCACCAAATCCCCACTGCCAAGAGGATGGTTTTGGTATATCCCAAATGTGAATTCTAGAGTCTGTGTAAAAGTGAGCCGGGATATGTCCCTTTTTTTGATGCGATGGGGAAGGCCAATGGGAATGAGAGTGTTAGGAAAATGCAATTTTGTTGCTGCCTGGCATGTGCAGGGGCTTATTAACTGCTAACTAAGTGTTGCCCAATAGATAGTGCTCCCAGAGGGGCTGGCTGTAATGAACAAGATAGAGGAATGCAGGTTTTCTGTAATTACACATTAGTGCAGTTCACACCTACTGCTCCCCCTAAGGCCTCAGTGCCAGGGCCAAACTTTCCATTGCTTATTCAATGATATTGTGTCCACAGCCTAATCATTTTTATATTTGCCCTAATTTCTTTGGCAGGGGAGTGCCTCTGCAATGGGTAAATTTACATATCTGTCTTAATTACCCTTTCTTTAAAAAGAGAATGGAAACTGTCACTCTCATTGGGGTGCAGTGAGTGGTTTGGGCTGTGGCAGAGGAGGAACAGCAGAATCACAAAGCTGCTCTATACCAAACTGGCCCCTGGGAACACGAATTAACACACCTGGCCCTCTCAGTGGAAGCCACATTCACTCTTGATTCAAGAATGTATCTTTAGTATCCTCTCCACCTATGGCAACAGAATGGAAAGGCAAGACTTTTAAAAGTGAATACTTGTACAGTAGTTATGATCCCTGCTGGTGGAGTTTCCTACAAAGGAGCTGGAATGTTAGGGCAATGAGGGATCCAAACTGTCACTTAGCCTGGGGTCACATATGCAAATGTGTTTGTAGGCCTGTCTGAGGAAACTTCCTGTGATGATGGAATTGTTCTATACTTGTAATGTCCAATGTGGTGGCCACGGGTGACGGGTAGCTGTTGAACACTCAAAATGTGCTAGAACCTGGAAGTTTAAGTTTATTTATTTTAGCTAGTTTGAATTTAAGTAACCTCAAGTGCCTGGGAGGGGCCACTGAATTAGACACCTCGGGCCAGGGTGGGGAGTGACCTGGGCCCTGATAAGCCCCTAGAATATGATAGGGCCCAGTACTCTGTCCAACTTCTAGTTGCCAAGTGGGAATTCTAAGGCTTAGTGGTGAAATACTCTGATTTTTAAAGAGAAGACAACAATTCAGAATATTATTTGAAACTAGTAGCCTGGTGCACAAAATTCATGCACAGGGGTGGTGTCCCTCATCCAGGCCTGCACCGTCTCCAATCTGGGACCCTTCAGGAATGTCCAACCTCCAGTTTAGGCCTAATCCCTGTGGGATTGAGCCTAAACTGGCAGTTGGAAATCCCTCTCGCAATCCGGGACTGCTGGCTCCTAACCGCTCACCTGCCTGCCTGCCTGATTGCCCCTAACCACTCTGCCTACTGGCCTGCTCACCCCCAACTGCCCTCCCTGCCAACCTGATCACCCCCAACTGCACCCCTCCCCGCCGGCCTTCTCACCCCCAATTGCTCCCCTGCTGGTCTGCTCGTCCCCACCTATGCTCTCTGCTAGCCTGCTCACCCCCAACTCCCCCCACTCCAGCCTGATCACCCTCAAAGGCTCCCCCCACTGGCCTGATCACCCACAACTGCCTTCCCCTCTTGGCCCCTAACCACCTCTACCTTGGCCCCACAACCACGGCTTTGTCCAGAAGAACGTCTGGAAGGTCTCCTGGAAGGTCTCCCAGTCTAATTAGCATATTACCATTTTATTAGTATAGATAGAGGCCTGGTGCATGGGTGGGGGCTGGCTAGTCTGCCCTGAAGGGTGTCCCGGATCAGGGTGGGGGTTCCCTTAGGGGGCGTGGCCAGTCTGGGTGAGGGGCTGAGGGCCATTTTCAGGCCTCTCCCTCAGCAGCTGGCCTGGGCAATGGTGACCCAAGCCCCCTGCCCTCCCTGGCCGGCTCCGTGGCCACCTCCCACAGGCCCTTCCTTCAGCAGCTGGCTCAGGTGGGCAGGAAGCTTGTCTTCCTCTGTTGCCAGGAGCAACCCAAGCCTCCTGCTCGCTCTGGCTGGCTCCATGGTTGCCACCATCTTTGTCCTGAAATTTGCATACTCACTCCTGATTGGCTTGTGGGAGTCACAAAGTGACAGTCAATTTACATATTTCTCTTCTATTAGTGTAGATCTCCTAAGTTTAAAATGTTGGAAACTATTAAAAAATGTAAAGAGCTTGGACTTTTCTTCTAGTACAATTCCTTTATTTTTACAGATGACTCAGGTGACTCCTACTCTACGTGACACACAAGTGGATTGTGCAGTCTTCCCTGATCTCTCATCTTTTAATTGGTATACACAGGTTCTGTGTGTTCTCAGTCTCGATGGTATCTAGTTTATCCTGGAGACGCTTTCATTTTGCCAGACTGACCTGTTAGTTTGTTACCTCCTCTTATTCTTCAGGCAGTGAGAGTCTTCCCCAAGCAAAAGAGAGGAAATTTTTGTCTCTAGATTTAGGAGGCAGAAAGCTATCTGTGTAAAGATCTGAAATTTCTTTGAAGTCTCATATTTTATCTTTAAAAAAATGCAGACTTGGCAGTCTTCTCCTTAATATATTTGTGCTTTTTTATTATTAAGACAAAAATCCTCTTTAATATCTTCAAGTAAAACTGAAGTTTCAAAGAGAAGAAATTATTTTATCTTGTGGTTTAATGAATCTTTTGGCCCACAACTTATATCATTGGGTACCACATACTCCAATTTGAAAAGTGCTAATTCATGGCAAACAACTTTAATGGTATATTTAAATTTCTTTGCCATTCAAACTTGCCATACTTTAACAGGTAGAGAGGAGGCTTCTGGCTTGGAGATGTTAGGATTTCTAGTTTTTCCAAGATGTGAAGTAGTTTGGGGTAATGAACTTGGATCTTGTCTAATTATTCTTGAATTTCAGATATTTCAAAGGCATAAATACAGAGATAGGGTAAAGCAGGGATTATAAACTGGAACAAAGAGGGATCAACCCAGGGTCATTGGCTATTTGAACACCATTGTATTCTATGAAACATCCATTTTTTCATATAGGTAAAAGAAAAAGAGCAAAAGAAAAAAGAAGAACAACATTTGTTTTTTGTGGTGATGAGAAATCTTAGTATTTATAGTCTTAACAACTTGCTATATATCATGTAGCAGAGCCAGCTATAACCATGTTGTACATTGCATCCCTAGTACTTATTTATCTTCTAATTGTAAGTTTGTACCCTTTGATGACTTTCCTTCAATTTTCCCCAATTTTTGTCACCCTAAAACATCACCAGCATATTTTGAATTGCCTGCTAAATACAGCTTTCCCGAGATGTCATCTATATACATAAAAGCCTAAGCGACTGTTATGACCGGCTGACCAAATGACCAGTCAACTGGTCACTATGATGTGCACTGACCACCAGGGGGCAGATGCTCAATGCAGGAGCTGCCTCCTGGTGGTCAGTGTGCTTCCACAGCGGGAGCACCATTCAGCTGATGGGGATGAGTGAGGCCGGGATGAGTGGGAGTAGCTCCTCCCCAGATCCCTGCATGCCAAGCACCGGGCATCTAGTATGCAAATAAAGCTTAAATTTTGCTAAACAGATTTTTTTCTCATCTCTGGAGTAACTTTAACACTGCTGCTCTCCTGAAGTCCTTAAAAAAAATAAATAAATGGATATAGCAGATTCCTGCTTCAAATTCCCTATTGATTCCTGTTGTTGCAGTATGAGGTTTAAACTTTTTTATAAAACTGACTCCAGTTTGATTCTTCAACCTAAGTTTTTTTCCATTTTTCACCTACATACTCAATAGTCAAGCCACAGAGAACTGTTACCCATTCCTCAAATCTAGAACATCTTGTCATGACTCTGGTTTGTTGCCACACCATCCCCTCTGTCTGGGATGTACTTTCCTCTGTTTTAATTCATTTTTCAAGTTTGATTTCAAATGCCTTTAAATTTTTCTACAACTTTAAAATTTTTCTACAACTCCTCCAGTCAGGGTGAACTATATCAAATCCTGAATTTCTCAAAGATTTGTGCACAGCTCTTTTATGGCTGTGTTCCTAAAGACACAGACCTTGCTCATCTTTGTGTCCTTGGGGCAGAGCATAGTCCCTAGCACAAGGTAGATGCCCAGTGAACCTTTGTGCAAACATTAATCTTACTGATGGCAGTGGCCAGCTGTGGAACCCCTTAAAAGGATGACATTTTTGTGTCATCAGTGACCATAACATATTAAGGGCTCTCTAAATCTAGCATGTCAAACTCGAAAGCTAACACAGGCCAAATAAACAAGGGTTAAGTTTATGTGGGCCACAGAAAAACAAAAGCTTCAATTTTCATAGAAATGTAGGCTTATTTTGATAGAGACATGTTGAATACAAAGGGCTGAGATAAATGAGTAATCCTATATAATAAAGAGGTAATATGCAAATTGACTGTCACTCCAACACACAAGATGGCCACCCCCATGTGGTCAATGATGGCTGCCCCCATGTGGACACAAGATGGCCACCACAAGATGGCTGGCAGGGGAGGGCAATCAGGCCAGGAGGGGAGGGCAGTTGGGGGCCACCAGACCTGCAGGGGAGGACACTTAGGGATGACCAGGCTGGCAGGGGAGGGCAGTTAGGGGTGACCAAGCTGGCAGTGGAAGGCAGTTAGGGGCAATCAGGCCAGCTGGGGAGGGCAGTTAGGGGCAATCAAGCCAGCAAGGGAGCAGTTAGGCATCGATCAGGCTGGCAGTGGAGTGGTTAGGGGGTGGTCAGGTTGGCAGGCAGAAGAGATTAGAGGCAATCAGGCAGAGGCAGGTGAGCAGTTGGGAGCCAGCAGTCCTGGATTGTGAGAGGGATGTCCGACTGCCCGTTTAGGCCCAAACTGCCTAAACGGGCAGTCAGACATCCCTTGAGGGATCCCAGATTGGAGAGGGTACAGGCTGGGCTGAGGGACACCCGCCCCCCACCATGACAAATTTTGTGCGCCAAGCCTCTAGTTGTTCACATAAAATAATATAACATTTTAATAAAAATTAATATTTCTTTCTTGAACATTAACTTATCAGACACTGGGAGGAGAAAAACGGCGGTGAAATACACAGACGTGTTCCAAGCCTTGTTCCGGAGCAGAAGGAAAGAACAGCTGAGGGTCGCACGAAGAGTATTTGTTGGCAAGTTAAGGGACAGTTAAACTCCAGGAGAAGATGGAGGACTGATAGACGGGGTTCCCCTGACCGGGCAGCCCCCACTGTGGCTGGGTCCCCTCCCAGAGCTATGGGCTCGGACGTGGAGACTGTGCTATCTTTATAGGGAAAGTGGAGCTTATTGGGAGCCTGAAAATCCACAACTGCAACAACCACCAAACAGCTGCGAGCCCCAGAACACCGGTCCCCAATTGGCACAAACTCGTGGATTCAAATGAGCTCTTCATTCCACCATAAAAAAAGTCAGATTTTGCCTGGGATAAGGTAAGGTCTCTGGTCCCAGCGGGAGAGAGAAACACGCCTTTTGCGGAAGCTGGAGGACCAGGGAAGTCTGTGCCTAGAAAAATCCGTGGCTGTTGAGGCTGCTGTGATCCATGAATGTGGAAGGGGGTCCTCAGAGCTGCTAACAGAAGGGATCTCTAAAAAGAAACCCATTTTGATCTGATGTGCAGGGACAGCCTAAGAATTTCAAAGGTGTGTCGGCTGCTTAGAGTTTCATGGAGACCCAATGTTCGCGCACTTGGGCTTTTTCCTCTTCAAATCCTTGCTTTTGATTACTAAGCCCAATATATAGGATTAATTAGTTGGGGACACCCTGGGAGACTGCAGGGGAAAGTTGTTCTTCTGGAACCTGGGGGTCGGAGCGGGGAGTGACCATCGGAGAACCAGCTCTGAGGCAGCCCACTCCCACAAACCGGTATTGAGTGCCACAGGTATAACACAGGCTAGCGAGGCCATAAATAGACACGGAAGTCAATGCAGAAACACTGCCACCCAGGGGCTGAATCACAAATTGACTCTTGTGTAATCAAAAATAAAGGAATACGAGAAATTAAGACACTGCCTGCTTAAAAATCAGGACTGGCTTACAACACTGAGGAACAGTAGAACGCAGAGAACTGCAATACTGTCTGGACTGAGAAACAGGCATGCCAAACAGAACAATAGAGGAAGTGAATGACCTCCACTACTGCACATTATATATTTTTTATTTGCATTTTTTGCATTTTTACTTAAGAAACTATTGTTTTTTCTTTTTTTTTCTCACTTGATTTACCTTTTTAATTATTACATTTTTATTTTCAATCAGTATTATTACTACTACTATTTTACCTTTTTTTTTTTTAAGTGTCATTTTATTTTCTCTTTATTTTACTTTGGGACTAGTGTTATACATTCTATTTTCATCTTTCCTTTAGCATCGTTTTACTCTATCTCAACTCTACCTTTATACCATCACTCTCTTCCTAATTTTTCCCCTTTTGGTGTCCTGTTTATCTTACCCCTTTCCTGCTTTAGATTTTTGCTATTCTTTCTGTTTACCCCTTGTTAAAATTTCACCCTACATATATATCTAATTTCCAGTACCCTGCTCCAAGTCTATACACACCTCTCTCTTCGCTGTCTTAACTACCCAAAAAATTGTTTTTCTCTCTGTCCTTTAGTTGTTGTTGGCTTGAATGTTGATTATATAGAATTTTTATGCTTTTTTCTGAGATTGTTTTGCTTATTCGTTTTTTTTGTTTCTTTGTTTTTGTTTGTTTTTTGTTTCTGTTTTCCCTTGCCTTGATTGATATTAGTTGGTGTTGCAGTTTGTATTAATCCCCAGGTACTTGTGGCTGGCATTTGCTGGGATTAGTGATTGTTCTATTGGATTTTTCTCCCCATATATATAGTTTGTTCCCCTTTTCTCTCTTAGTCTCTTTCTTGTCTCTCTTATTTTTTTTCTTTCTTTTCACAATTTCATTTTGACACTCCCTTTTTTTTCTCTTTCTTTTTTCTCTTCTTCTTTCTCTCCTATCCCCTAATTTGCCTTTCTCTGGTGGTCACCATTATTGAGGTTATTAATACTGTGAATACATTTCTGTTCAGTGCCTTGTGTGTTGTACCTGGTTGTGTTGTATTTTGTACCTTTAAGTCAATGCAGGAGAGAGAACTGGGAAGACAAAGAAACAGCCCGCATATGAAAGAAAAGCAGGCATCACCAGAAAAGGAAGTAAACGAAATAGAGGCAAGCAACCTGCCAGAGAAAGAATTCAGAGAAATGGTCATAAGGTGGCTGAAAAGAATGGAAGACAAATTTGATTATATGAGTAAGAACCAAGAGGAAATGAAGAAGAACCAAGAAGAAATGAAAAATGACATTGCTGCTGTAAAGAACTCAATAGAAAGCATCAAGAGCAGACTAGAAGAAGCAGTGGACTGCATCAGTGAGCTAGAAGACAAGATGGAAAAAATACCTAGGTAGGGCAGCTTCTAGAAAAAAAAAATTAAAAAGCAGGAAGAGAGCCTAAGGGAACTTTGGGACAACATGAAACAAAACACCATCTGGGGTTCCAGAAGGAAAGGAAAAACCTGTCTGAAGAAATAATGACAGAAAACTTGCCTGATATAGGAAAGAAAAAACCCATCCAAATCCAAGAAGCTCACAGAGTCTGAAGCAAAATGAACCCCAAAAGACCAATGCCAAGGCACATTATAATTAAATTGGCAAACACCAATGACAAAGTAAGAATCTTAAAAGCAGCCAGAGAGAGACAGAAAGTTACATACAAAGGAACCCCAATCAGACTAGCAACTAATTTCTCAACAGAACCTCATCAGGCCAGAAGGGAATGGAATGAAATATACAAAGTCATGCAAAGGAAGGGTCTGAATCCAAGAATACTGTACCCAGCAAGGCTATCAATCAAACTTGAGGGTGAAATCAGGAGCTTCACAGACAAAAAAAAGACTAAGGGAGTTTATTATCACCAAACCAGCAATGCAAGAAATGCTAAAGGGTCTGCTGTAAAAAAAAGAAATAGGAAGTGAAGAAGGAACACAGGGGTAAAGAATAAAAATGGTGACAAATAAGTACTTATCAATAATAACTTTAAATGTAAATGGATTAAATGCCCCAATCAAAAGACAGAGGGTAACGGGCTGGATAAGAACACATGACCCACATATCTGCTGTCTACAAGAAACCCACCTCAGAAAAAAAGATGCACACAGACTGAGGCTGAAGGGATGGAAAAAGGTTTTCTAGGCGAATGGAAATGAAAAAAAAAGCTGGGGTAGCAATACTTATATCTGACAAATTAGATCTCAAAGTGAAGGACATAACAAGAGATAAGGAAGGTCACTTCATAATACTAAAGGGAGCAATCCAACAAGAAGAAATAACTCTGGTAAACATATATGCACCCAATACAGGAGCACCCAAATACATAAAAAACTACTGGAAGATATCAAGGGAGAGATTGACAGCAATACAATCATAGCAGGAGACCTTAATACCCCACTATCACCATTTGACAAATCCTCTAAACAAAAAATCAGCAAAGAAACATCAATCCTAAATGACTCACTAGACCTGATGGAATTAATTGACATCTTCAGAACATTTCACCCCAAAGCCACAGAATATACATTCTTCTCAAGTGCACATCGGTCATTTTCAAAGATAGACCATATGTTGGGACATAGGCAAAGTCTCTTCAAATTCAAGAAGATAGAAATCATATCAAGCATCTTCTCTGACCACAGTGTCATAAAACTGGAAATCAACTACAACAAAAACAATCCAAAGAAATCAAATACATGGAGACTAAACAGCATGCTATTAAACAATGACTGGGTTACCAGAGAGATCAAGGAAGAAATAAAAAACATCATGGCAACAAATGACAATGAAAACACAACAATCCAAAATCTATGGGACACAGTGAAAGCAGTCTTGAGAGGGAAGTTCATAGCTCTACAAGCATAGTGCAAAAAAAAAAAAAAAAAAAAAAGAAACAATGGTAATAAATTATCTAACCCTACAACTCAAAGAGTTAGAAAAAGGGCAACAAGAAAAGCCCAGCATAAGCAGAAGGAAGGAAATAATAAAGATCAGAGTGGAGATAAACGGCATTGAGACCAAAGAAACAAACAAAAAAAATCAACAAAACCAAGATCTGGTTATTTGAAAGGTTAAACAATATTGATGAACCTCTAGCCACGCTCACCAAGAAGCAAAGAGAGAGGACCCAAATAAATGAAATCAGAAATGAAAGAGGAGAAATAACAACAGACCCCACAGAAATACAAAGGATTGTTAAAAAATACTATGAACAACTCTATTCCAACAAACTGGAATAAATAGGTTAACCTGGAGGAAATGGGCATATTCCCAGAAAAATACAACATTCCAAAACTCAATCAGGAAGAATCTAAACAGCTCAATATGCCAGTAACTATGGAAGAAATTGAAGCAGTCATCAAAAAGCTTCCAGCAAACAAAAGCCCGGGACAGATGGCTTCACAGGAGAGTTTTACTAAACATTCAAGGAAGAAATAAAACCTATCCTCCTCAGACTATTCCAAAAAATTTAAGAGGAAGGAATACTTCCAAGCTTCTTCTATGAAGCCAGCATCACCCTAATACCAAAACCAGATAAAGACAGCACAATGAAAGAGAATTACAGGCCAATATCCCTCATGAACATAGATGCCAAAATCCTCAACAAAATTCTAGCAAATTGGATCCAGCAGTGCATCAGAAAGATCATACACCATGACCAAGTAGGGTTTATCCCAGGAATGCAAGGATGGTACAATATCTGCAAATCAATAAGCGTGATACATCACATAAACAAATTGAGAGATAAAAACCACAAAGTCATATCAATTGATGCAAAAAAAGCATTTGACAAAATCCAACACCCTTCCTTGATAAAAGCTCTCAACAACATGGGAATAGAAGATCATACCTCAACATAAAAAAAGCTATATATGATAAACCCAAAGCTAAAATCACACTCAATGGGCCAAAACTGAAACCATTTCCCCTAAGAACAGGGACAAGACAGGTATGCCCACTCTCACCACTCCTGTTCAACATAGTACTGGAAGTATTAGCCATTGCAATTAGACAAGAAGAAGAAATAAAAGGCATCCAAATTGGAAAAGAAGAAGTAAAACTGTCCTTATTTGCAGATGACATGATATTGTACATAAAAACCTGAAAGACTCCATCAAAAAACTAACAGACTTAATAAATGAATTTGGCAATGTAGCAGGATACAAAATTAACGCCAAGAAATCTATGGCATTTCTATACACCAATAATGAACTTACAGAAAGAGAGACTGAAAAAGCAATCCCATTTGCCATCGCACCAAAAAAATTAAGATACCTAGGAATAAACTTAACCAAGGAGGTAAAAGACCTATACGCTGAAAACTACAGGACACTAAAAAAAGAGATAGAGGAAGACGTAAACTGTTGGAAGAACATACCATGTTCATGGATTGGTAGAATCAACATCATTAAAATGTCCATACTACCCACAGCAATCTATAGATTCAATGCACTCCCTGTTAAAATACCAATGGCATATTTCACAGACCTAGAGTGAACTCTTCAAAAATTCATCTGGAATAAAAAATGACCCCAAATAGCTATAACAATCCTGAGAAAGAACAATAAAGCAGGAGGGATCTCAATACCAGATTTCAAGCTGTATTACAAAGTCACTGTTCTCAAAACAGCCTGGTACTGGCACAAGAACAGACATATAGATCAATGGAATAAATTAGATAATCCAGATATCGACTCAAACCACTATGCTCAATTAATATTTGACATAGGAGGCATGAACATACAATGGAGTCAAGGCAGTCTCTTCAATAAATTATGTTGGGAAAATTGGACAGATACATGCAAAAAAATGAAACTAGATCACCAACTTACACCATACACAAAAATAAACTCAAAGTGGATACAGGACTTAAACATAAGATGGGAAACCATAAAAATACTAGAGGAATCCATACGCAGCAAAATCTCAGACATATGCCGAAAGAACTTCTTCACTGATACTACCCCTAGGGCAATGGAAGCTAAAGAGAAAATAAACAAATGGGGCTACATCAAAATAAAAAGCTTTTTCACAGCAAAAGAAACCATCAACAAAACAACAAGAAACCCCACTGTATGGGAGAATATATTTGCCAATGTTATCACAGATAAAGGTTTAATCTCCAACATCTATAGGCAGCTTATACAACTTAATAAAAGGAAGATAAATGAT
Source organism: Corynorhinus townsendii (assembly GCA_026230045.1). Lineage (NCBI taxonomy): Eukaryota > Metazoa > Chordata > Mammalia > Chiroptera > Vespertilionidae > Corynorhinus > Corynorhinus townsendii. The sequence goes on from JAPDVU010000003.1 coordinate 95,661,684, forward strand.
CCAATAAAAAAATGGGCAACAGACCTAAATAGAATCTTTTCGAAAGAAGACAGAAGGAAGGCCAAGAGACCCATGAAAACATGCTCAAAGTCACTAATTATCAGAGATATGCAAATCAAAATGAGAATGCGGTACCATCTTATACCTGTCAGAATGGCTATCATCAACAAACGACAAGTGCTGACGAGGATGTGGAGAAAAAGGAACCCTCGTGCACTGCTGGTGGGAATGCAGACTGGTGTAGCCACTGTGGAGAACAGTATGGAGTTTCCTCAAAAAACTGAAAATCGAAATCCCATTTGACCCAGTAATCCCAATCCTAGGAATACATCCTAAGAAACTAGAAACACCAATCAGAAAGGATATATATACCCCTATGTTCATAGCAGCACAATTTACAATAGCTAAGATTTGGAAACAGCCTAGGTCCCCGTCAGCAGATGAATGGATCAGAAAACTATGGTACATCTGCACAATGGAATACTATGCTGCCATAAAAAAGAAGGAATTCTTACCATTTGTGGCAACTTGTATGGAATTAGAGAACATTATGCTAAGTGAAATAAGCCAGTCAATGAAAAAAAAATACCACATGATCTCACTCATTTGTGGATAATAAAAAAATATTATAAACTGATGAACAAAAAGATAGATACAGAGGCATTAAAGCATCAAACTGTCAAATTACAGCAGGAAGGTTAGGGAGAGGTGGGGGAAATAAGAGATCAACTGAAGGACTTATATGCATGCATATAAGAATAACCAATGGATGCAAAACATTGGGGGATGAGAGCATGTATGGGAGTGTGGGGGGATTGACAATGATAAGATATGTACACATATAATACCTTAATAAAAAAATGGAAAAAAGAAAAGAACTTACAAAGTTGTTAGAGTTAGAAAATGTTGTTGAACAAGGAGATGACAGGGATTGATGAATTGGATGCTGTGGTTTCAACCAGAGTCAATGAGCTCAGTCTACTACACACTCTGTCATTAAGTAGTAGAGAGGGATGGGCAAACTACAGCCTGCAGGCTAAATTCTGTCCATTGCCTGTTTAATACATAAAGTTTTATTGGAACATAAAAAAATAACTTATCAGACACTGAATAACTGCACAAATTAATAAGCGTAATGCAAATAAACCTATTTTTCTTGTTCTCTGAAAGTGAAATATTTTCTGTTGTGCACACCAAACAAGTCAGTACAAGATTAATGATGAGCCAATCAGCTGCTAAAATATTTGCTGCTAGTATTAGTGAAGAAAAATGGTGTTCCTGTGTGTGAGGTGCATAAGGGAAATGCAACATGATTATAGTAATGATTAGTGAATGTTGTAATTTGTTATTAATAATTATATATAACAGGATATTGTAAAAATTAAGTTACAAAATTTTTATTAAAACATTTCTTACATACCGTTATATTGGCTGGGCCGCAAAAATATTCATTGTGGGCCACATGCAGCCCATAGGCCATGAATTTGACATACTTGCTCTAAATGTTTATGAACTCAATGCATTGAAGATTCCCAGAAATCAAACATAATGATAAGTAAATATCTCTCTGCCACTTAGTTTTATGGCCTTGGAACTTCCAAAGACCAACAGTCCATCATTGTGGTCATGCTTTTTGTTTTCATTTATTTCTACACAAAATTATACTAAGCATGGTGATAGCTACTGTTTATTGAGAACCTGAAATGTATCATATTTTGCATTAAAAATGACCTCTTCCAATTAGCATTTCTTTAAATGTAGCTATGATTAAACTAAGGGCTATTATCAGAAAAACCGTGGAATTTATTTAAAATTACCTTGAGCATGTCTAAAAGACTCAAATTAGTGTTTAAGCCCCTCAGACATTACTTTGTTAATCCTTTTCTAATGATCTCATCTTCAGAAGTAGCACAGGCAGGAGAACTGTTGAGTCACCCCCCCCCCCTTCCCATCAACATAATAAGCAGATTTTGGTATATACATAATAACTCAGAATTATTTTAGGACATTTTACACAAAATATACACCCACTTAGATTGCTGTCATTGCAGTTATCTCATCACTCTTAGAAATTAAATGGAAATGGAAAAAAGCAAAGATCAGGGAGTTTTGGGATTCATTGCCCTTGGTTTAGCTACTTAAATGCTCTGGGTCTGCAGCAAAGTGTCACATTAGGCAATGGGTTCACCAGAAATGAAATCATTAAAGCTTGGAGCAAGATGTCAAAAATTGATCTGAGGTAGAAGCAACTAGATTCCCGAAACCCTTTTGAAAATGGCTACTACTTAACATTTACAGAGGGGGAAACTGATGTTCTTAGGTGTGAGATAACTTACCAAATGACCAATTTCTGATTCACATGTCATTTTAATTTAATATTTAACTTCCATCTCATTTTTTAATGTCACAAATTTATTTTACCTTATTATTTTGTACTTTATTTATCCATATGTTTATTTTCTTTACTCCTCATTTCTTCTTGAGAACCCTTTTCTTTTCTTTTGAGGTTCTTCTTTTTTGATATTGTCCTGTGGAAGTCCCTTAAAGTTTGTCTCAGAGTTTTCTTATTTGAAACTATGTTAATTTCACCCTCATATTGGAAAGAGAGTTGTGCTGCATTGTCAGTGATTTTCTCTCAGTTGTTATTGCTATCTGTGAGTCAATGATTGGGCTAATATCCTTTGTGGGTTTTCTGTCTGCTTCTTTGGCGACTCTGCAGTCTCACTTTGAGGAGTCTAAGTGTGGTTTTCTTTGTCAATGTTGGTCATCATTGGGCTTCAGAATCAGAGAGAGAATCATTGTCATTATTCAACTCTGGGAAGGTCTCATTAATTACCTTTTAATTGTCCTTTCCCCATTCCCTCCAATATCTCCTTTGGTGCTCCCTTTAGATTTATACTAGAACTTTTTCCTTGACTCCTGTGCCTCTTACAGTCTCTTAATTTTCTCTCCAGTTCTAACTAGTTACTTGAACTTTCATTTATCTAATTTCTAATAGACCTTTCTTTTAAAATCAAAATTTTTCTAATTATATTTGATAGTCTCTTATTTCTCTGCCACTTTTTGATACCATCTCTCATTTTTATATTGTGCTAACAAATCACATAACACATGATCTACCCTCAACAGTTTTTTAAGCCTATAGTACAGTATTGTTGACTATAAGCACAAGGTCGTACAGCAGATCTATAGACTTTTCATCTTGCCACTTTTTATTTTTTAAACATGTCAAATTAATCTTTCATATTCTCTCTCAATAATCCTATATCTGCATTCTTGCATTGTCTGGTTTTGCAAGTTGTTGTGGGATCTCTCTCTCTTATTACCTGTTTATTGAAACTTTACTGTAAGAATTCTTTGATACCTAGGTTGAAGTCCATTTCTTTTTAACTAAATTTTTGGCTTACATTTTTTAGAGTGAATTTCAGCTTGAAATCACTTAAAATGTGGGTTTATAGTTAGATATTCTCAAAGGAGACTTTTCACCCTACTTTTTTCCTCCATCAAGAGCTCAGGACAAGATAGACTTATATTATCTATTTTCCTTTGCTCTGAATTTTCATTTTTTAAGTTCACTAATTGAGAGTATTTCTCTTCTGAGGTCCTAAATTTTTTTATATTTATTTCCCTCCCTCCCTCCCTCCCTCCCTCCCTTCCTTCCTTCCTTCCTTCCCTTTTCTTTCCTTTTTCTCCTTCCTCTTCTCCCTTTCTCCCTTCCCCCTCGCCCCCCTCCTTTCCCTCTCCCTCTCCCATCCCCTCTCCCTCTCTCTCTCCCTCTCCTTCTTTTGTTAGAGTTCACTCTGACTTCTCATCCTACTCTAGCTCCGGCATTATTCACTGTCCTTCAGGCATGGAATCTGTTAAAAACCCAGGTTCTTTGTTCCCAGTGGTCAGCAGACAACCTAGGACAAGACCTGTTCCAGCAGCAACTTACATCCCTGAATTCATGCTTTCTTTCTTTCTTTTTTGAAGATTAAAAATAAAAGTAAGTATAGTTGGTACACAATATTATATTAGTTTTATTACTTTCATGTGTACATGATAGTGATTTGACTTTTTTTTTTACTTTACAATGTGATTACTCCATTAATTCTAGTTATTATCTGTCACCATGCAAACTTTTCACAATATTATTGACTAGATTCCCCTTCATCTTTTCCACCCATTCCACTCCCTCCCTTCTGATAACCATCCCTTTGGCCTCTGTTTCTACAAGTCTGTTTTTGTTATGTGTGTTCATTTACTTTGTTTTGTTTTGTTTTTTGCTTTCTTAATGCTTCTAGCTTCTGGAAATTGTCCATACCTTCTTTCAGCTCTACCATACATTTTAAAGCACATTTTAAAACATATTAAGTGTTTCAGGTATCTCTAGACCTCTGGATAGCCATATTATTTAGAAGTAGAAGCATCAAAAGCTAATTTGCTGATCAATATAAGAGTTATCTTCCTTGTTTAAAAGTTAAGAAACACATTCACCAGCAGAATAAGTGACTTTCTTGATAAATAATCACTCTGAACCAGAAACTAAGGCAAGCATCCTACTTATTATATTAACCAATCAGGCAGCAGTCTTTCTACTAGCTCATACCATAAGATGTTCAAAGGACAAATGGTGGCTTTTCTTCCTACTTCTTGAGAACAAAAAATTAGTTAGACAGCAAATTCCACTGCCGAATCCACCAACCTACCAGCTTTCGTACTTATATTTTCTTTTTATTTTTTTTTACTCTTTTTTATTGACTTTATTGGGATGGCAGTTAATAAAATTATATAGGTTTCAGGTATACAATTCTTCAGTACATTATCTGCATATTATATTGTGTGTTTACCACCCTAAATCAAGTCTCCTCCCATAATATATGTTTTTCAAAGAGTAAATTGTATGTTACTTTTTGGTCTACATTTTCTTGTTATTAAAAAAATCTCTTTATCAGGAACTTATCAAATTTGAAAAACTTTAAGAACTTTAAAATTAATACAAAACAACAACAACAAAAACATTGTCAGTGAAAAATATATAAGATACAATTTTTTTTGAATTCTTAAGGCCTATTTATTTATTTATTTTAATAAATCTTTATTGTTCAGATTATTATAGTTGTTCCTCTTTTTTCCCCCCATAGCTCCCCTCCAACTGGTTCCCACCCTAACCCTGCCCTAACCCCCCCCGACTGTCCTTGTCCATAGGTGTACAATTTTTGTCCAGTCTCTTCCCTCACCCCCCACACCCTTTTCCCCCGAGAATTGTCAGTCCATTCCCTTTCTATGCCCCCGATTCTATTATATTCACCAGTTTATTCTGTTCATCAGATTTTTTTATTCACTTGCTTTTTAGATTCACTTGTTGATAGATATGTATTTGTTGTCACTTTGGTGTTCATAATTTTTATCTTTACCTCCTACTTCTTCTTCTTCTTCTTCTTCTTCTTCTTCTTCTTCTTCTTCTTCTTCTTCTTCTTCTTCTTCTTCTTCAAGAATACCCTTCAGCATTTCATATAATACTGGTTTGGTGGTGATGAACTCCTTTAGCTTTTTCTTGTCTGTGAAGCTCTTTTTCTGACCTTCAATTCTAAATGATAGCTTTGCTAGGTAGAGTAATCTTGGTTGTAGGTTCTTGCTGTTCATCACTTTGAATATTTCTTGCCACTCCCTTCTGGCCTACATAGTTTCTGTTGAGAAATCAGCTGACAGTCATATGGGTATGCCTTTGTAGGTAACTAACTATTTTTCTCTTGCTGCTTTTAAGATTCTCTCTGTCTTTTGCCCTTGGCATTTTAATTATGATGTGTCTTGTTGTGGTCCTCTTTGGATTCCTTTTGTTTGGGGTTCTCTGTGCTTCCTGGACTTGTAAGTCTATTTCTTTCACCAGGTAGGGGAAGTTTTCTGTCACTATATCTTCAAATAGGTTTTCAATATCTTGCTCTCTCTCTTCTTCTGGCACCCCCGTAATTTGGATGTTGGTACGTTTGAAGTTGTCCCAGAGGCTTATCTTCATGTTTTTGTATTCTTTTTTCCTTTTGCTTTTCTGGTTGGGTGTTTTTTGCTTCTTCATATTTCAAATCTTTGACTTGATTCTTGGGATCTCCTAGTCTGCTGTTGGATCTCTGTATATTATTCTTTATTTCAGTCAGTATATGCTTAATTTCTAGTTGGTCTTTTTCATATCCTTGGGGGTCTCACTAAATTACTCAGAGGTTTCTAGAAAATTCTTGAGTAACCTTATAACCATGGTTTTGAACTCTATCCAGTAGTTTGCTTTCCTCAATTTCTTTCATTTGTGACCTGTTTCTTTGTCTTTGCATTTTGGCTGCTTCCCTGTGTTGACAGAGTGGCTTTGTGTGCTAGGTGTCCTATAGGGACCAGTGGCTCAGCCTCCCTAATTACCTGAGGAGGACACTCTTGGTACACCCCTTTGTGGGCTGTGTGAACAGTCTTGTTGTAGTTAAGCCTTGATTGCTGTTGGTATCACTGGGAAGAATTGACCTCCAGACCAAATGGCTGTGAGGATTAGTTGTGTCTACAATGGGAGAACTTCTGTACTGGAGACACCCTTATGGGGCAAGACTTGCTTCAGTGGGGCTTTGGCACTCACTGAATCAGCCCCCTGATTGTGTCTCTTATGGATGTGAAGAGTTGTACTCTGGATGGTCTCACTCTCACCACTGGGTACACTGGCTCTTGGATCTCCAAGGAGGTGCAAAGTCAGCCACTGCCTGAGGCCACCCAGCAGGAGCTATAGAGGTCTGCAGATTCCTCCTCTTTGTTTGGGGTTTGGAGGTGCCCAGATGAGGCCCAGCTGTGAAGCAATGCAAGCTGCTATCCAGCCTTGAGCCTTCTTTTGGAGACTCTGAGGGTCTCTGACCCAGCTACAGTTTCTTAGGTTTTAGCTTGCAAAAGGCCAGGCCATTTATATGCAAAAGCCTCTGTGCACAGCTGGGGTGGGGTTGTAAATTGGGTGGAGCGGCATCTCAGGGAATCACCAGGGCGGAGCAAACAGCAATGGCTGACCATCAGCCCTGCTCTGAAGAGGCACCCGTGTCTCTGTGTCCCTCAGCACTGTGCAGGAACAATGATTGTTGCAAGCACCTCTGCCAGACAGTCCTGTTTCTCCCTATATGAGTCTGGGTCCCCAAAGTCTCGCCTGGAACTGGAGTTCAGAGCAGTAGGGAGCTTGCATCTCCCTCCCTATTGAAAAGGAAACCAGCGTACTCAGTTGCCAGCCCTTTTCCGCATGCGCCTCCATACCTCTGCACTTCACTTCTGCACCTCCGCACCTCCTCCCAGTCTCAGTGTGCTTTTCTCTTTCCTTCTAGTTGTATAAATTCCACTCAGACAGCCTTCCTGTGGTTCTGAATGATATCCATTTTGTCTTTTAGTTGTAGTTTTGATGTGGTTGTGAGAAGCAGCAAGTTCAGGTGTTTACCTATACTGTCATCTTGGTTCCTTCCCTTCTTTATACTTTTTAAAATAACTGATTTATTAAGATTTATTTCACATTCCATATCATCCAGCCATTTAAAGTGTACAATTCAATGGTTTTTAGTATAGTCACAGAGTTGTGCAACCATCACCACAATTAATTATAGAACATTTCATCATCTCAAAAAGAAGCACCGTATCTATTAGCATTCACTTCTTATTTCCCTTTACCTTCCATTCACCAATCTACAATTTGTCTCTGGGAATTTGCCTCTTCTGAAGATTTCATATATAGAATTATATAATATATGGTCCCTTGTGATTGACTTTTTTCATCTAGTATAATATTTTCAATGTTAATCTATTTTATAGTGTGTTTTAGTAATTAATTCCTTTTTATTGCTGAATAATATCTCATTGTATGCATATACCACATTTTGTCTATTCATCAATTGATGGACATTTGGCCATATTTCTACTCTTTGACTATTATACATAATGCTTCTATGTACATTCTAGTACAAGTTTTTGTGTAGATGGATATTTTCATTTCTCTTCAGTATGTGCCCACAAAAATGTCTTGGGACATTTGGAATATGTCTTGGTATTTATTGACCACCTTCTGTTTCTGTGGGTAAAATTTCTGCTTTTACCTAAGCTTGCCCTTTCTCTCCATGCTTCCTTCTCATTGTGTCCTGGCCTCCTTGCAATCATCCATTTTATTTGTTGCCATGCCAACTATATAACCCCTTCCATTTGGCTACTGGTCTTTACAGTAACTAATTGAAAGTGTTTTCTAAGTTATGGTCTCTACTCCCCCCCCCCCCCCCATTTTTACATTCTCACTCTCAGCCCACTACAACTAGGCTTCTATGCCTTGTAGTTACACATGTCAAGATCACCTTCCTGTTATGAAGACCAGTGATCACCAATCTGTTCTTTTTAAAAAATATTTTTAAAAAATTCAAATTACAGTTAACATTCAATATTATTTTGTATTTATTTTAGGTGTGCAGCATAATGGCTAGACATTTATATAATTTGTGAAGTGGCCTTCTATAAGTCTAGTACTCACCTGTCACTATACACAGCTATTATAATATTATTGACTATATTCCCTATGCTGTATTTTATATCTTGTGATTATCAATTTGTACTTCTTACTACCTTCACCTTTTTCACTGAGTTCCTCGACCCTCCTCCCATCTGGTAACCAACTGTCAGTTTGTTCTCTATGAGTCTGTTTCTGTTTTGTTTGTTTTTTTCTCTTTAAATTCCATGTATAAGTGAAATCATACGCTATTTGTTTTTCTCCATTCTTATCTTTCTTGACCTCTGAGTAGCATTAACCATTCTCTTATTCCTTGAAACACTTTTTTATTTTGTCTTCTATGATACCACACATTCTACTGGTTTTCTTCCTATCATATCTTCCTCAATCTTAAGTCTTTCTCCTCTGCTGGACCTCCAAATTTTGGAGTTCTCTGAGCCTCTGTGCTGGACTTGCTTCTCCTCTCCAGCTCTACACTTGTCCTGGCTGATTACTATAAGTTCAATGACTTTAAATTCTAACTATTTGTCAATGACTCTGAAATCTGTACCTTCAGCTCAGCACCCCCCACCCCACTCTATCCTCAGTACCTGGAATAAAGTATAATCATAGTACTTACTAGTACAAATGAAGATAGAAAACTAGAATCAGAAGATTAAACAGAGCCTTTCAAGAACTCAAGGTGTGAAGCCTGAAGAGTTTCCAATCAGGTGAAATGAATGTAAATACAGTAGTGTATATCATGGACTGACTGCTCCTTGTCTGTTCATGCTGACATCTTCAAAGACTTACAGCAAAAATCCATGAATTCTTAGTATTCCTTAGAAGAAAAAAATCCCATGTGTTTCTTCATGTTAAGCTTGAAAACCCACCGGTACAACCTACTGTTCCTTTAAGTATTCAAAACTTTAAAACAGAATGAAACATTTAGAACAGGAAAGAAATTCACAAACCCCGGGGCTATAGATTTCAGAGTACTGGGGACCAAATCTTTTTCAAAATCTGGCTTGCTTTATTCAGAAGTGGGAGAAGTGTGTGTGTGTGTGTATGTCTGTATGTATTGGTGCATGTGTACCTGTGCCACTGTGTGTGTTTGTGCATCTGTGTGTTACTGTGTGTGTTTCTCTACATCTGTGTCTCTGTCAATGTGTGTGTGTGTGTGTGTGTGTGTGTGTTGGGGGAGAGGTGCTGGCCTGCAGTTAGGTTGGGGGGCACTGACTATAACATCAGTGGAAGAAGGGACAGGGAAGGTAATGTCTCAGAAAAATAAAACCTGTGTGGTGTCATGTCTGGAAGGATAGGTACAGATTGACTCAGTTAATAAATCAGGTCCAAGAAATGTAAAATGATAATTAATTGCACATCTCCTTCAATCCACGGCATTCTCAGATGGACTACTGCAGGAGTCCCCATTAGGCCTGGTTTTATTTGAATTCTGGCTAATGATCTGGAGGAGGGTGTTGGAAGTCCACTAATGACTTTTTTTTTAAAATTTCTTTATTGATTAAGGTATTACATATGTGTCCTCATCCATCCATTAACCCCCCAAACCCCTCCCCCACTCATGTCCTCACCCCCCTGGTGTTCATGTCCATTGGTTAGGCTTATATTCATACATACAAGTCCTTTGGTTGATCTCTCCTTCTTTCCCACACCCTCCCCTATCTTCCCTCTGAGGTCTGGCAGTCTGATCGATGCTTCTCTCTCTCTGGATCTGTCCCTGTTCATCAGTTTATGTAGTTCATTATATTTCACAAATGAGTGAGATCATGTGGTATTTATCTTTCTCTGACTGGCTTATTTCACTTAGCATAATGCTCTCCAGTTCCATCCATGCTGTTGTAAATGTTAAGAACTCATTTTTTACTGCAGCGTAGTATTCCATTGTGTAGATGTACCACAGTTTTTCAATCCACTCATCTGCTGATGGGCGCTTAGGCTATTTCCAAATCTTGGCTATGGTAAATTGTGCTGATATGAACACCTTTTTGATTGGTGTTTCTAGTTTCTTAGGGTATATTCCTAGAAGTGGGATTACTGGGTCAAATGGGAGTTCCATTTTTAGTTTTTTGAGGAAACTCCATACTGTTCTCCACAGTGGCTGCACCAGTCTGCATTCCCACCAGCAGTGCAAAAGAGTTCCTTTTTCTCTGCATTCTTGCCAACATATGTCATTTGTTGATGATAGCCATTCTGACAAGTGTGAGATGATAGCGCATTGTTTTGATTGGCATCTCTTGGATAATTAGTGACTTTGAGCATGTTTTCATATGTCTCTTGGCCTTCCTTTTGTCCTTCTTAGAAAAGTGTCTATTTACGTCCTTTGCCCATTTTTTGATTGGCCCATTTTTTGATATCTTCCTTTTGTTAAGTTGTATGAGTTCCCTGTAAATGTTGGAGATTAAACCCTTATCGGTGATGACATTGGCAAATATGTTCTCCCATGCAGGGGACTTTCTTGTTGTTTTGTTGATGGTTTCTTTTGCTGTACAAAAAATTTTATTTTGATGTAGTCCTATTTGTTTATTTTGTCTTTAGTTTTCATTGCCCTAGGAGCAGTATTGGTGAAGAAGTTCCTTCAGCATATGTCTGAGATTTTGCTGCCTGTGGGTTCCTCTAGTATTTTTATGGTTTCCCATCTTATGTTTAAGTCCTTTATCCATTTTGAGCTTATTTTTGTGTATGGTGTAAGTTGGTGGTCTAGTTTCATTTTTTTGCATGTATCTGTCCAATTTTCCCAACACCAGTTGAAGAGACTATCTTGACTCCATTTTATGTTCATGCCTCCTTTGTCAAATATTTATTGGGCATAGTGGTTTGGGTTGATTTCTGGGTTCTCTATTCTATTCCATTGATCTATATGTCTGTTCTTGTGCCAGTACCAGGCTGTTTTAAGAACAGTGGCTTTGAATGGGGTGAGGGGGAAGGGGGGCAATGGGAAGATATGTACACATGTAATACTTAATAAAAAAAATGGGGAAAAAAGAACAGTGGCTTTGTAATACAGCTTGATATCTGGTACTGAGATCCCACCTACTTTGTTCTTCTTTCTCAGGATTACTGCAGCTATTTGGGGTCTTTTATATTTCAGATGAATTTTTGGAGAGTTCTTTCTAGGTCTGTGAAATATGTCGTTGGTATTTTAATGGGGATTGCATTGAATCTTAGATTGCTTTGGGTAGTATGGACATTTTGATGATGTTGATTCTATCAATCCATGAACATGGTATGATCTTCCATCTGTTTACGTCTTCCTCTCTCTCTTTTTTCAGTGTCCTGTAGTTTTTTGCATATAGGTCTTTAACCTCCTTAGTTAAGTTTATTCCTAGGTATCTTAATTTTTTTGGTGTGATGAGCTTGGAAGTGTTCCTTCCTCTTAATTTTTTTGGAATAGTCTGAGGAGGATGGGTTTTAGTTCTTCTTTGAATGTTTGGTATAACTCCCCTGTCAAGTCATCTGGCCCTGGGCTTTTGTTTGCTGGGAGCTTTTTGATGACTGCTTCAATTTCTTCCATAGTTATCAGCCTATTGAGATTTTTAGAATCTTCCTGATTGAGTTTTGGAAGGTTGTATTTTTCTAGGAATATGTACATTTCCTCCTGATTGTCTAGTTTTTTTTGAGTAGAGTTGTTCATAGTATTTTTTAATGATTCTTTGTATTTCTGTGGGGTCTGTTGTTATTTTGCCTTTCTCATTTCTGATTATTTTATTTGAGTCCTTTCTCTTTGCTTCTTGGCGAGCCTGGCTAGAAGTTCATCAATATTGTTTATCCTTTCAAAGAACCAGCTCTTGGTTTCATTGACCTTTTGTATTTTTTTTTTTTTTTTGGTCTCTATGTCATTCATTTCTGCTCTGATCTTTATTATGTCCTTCCTTCTGCTCACGGTGGGCTTTTCTTGTTGTTCTCTTTCTAATTCTTTGAGTTGTAGAGTTAGATGATTTACTACCATTTTTTCTTGCTTTTGGAGGTAGGCCTGTAGAGCTATGAATTTCCCTCTCAGGACTGCTTTCATTGTGTCCCTTAGATTTTGGATTGTTGTGTTTTTGTTGTCATTAGTTTCCAGGATGCTTTTAATTTCTTCTTTGATATCATTGGTAACTCAGTCATTATTTAATAGCATGCTATTCAGCTTCCAAGTGTTTTTAGATTTTTGGATTGTTTTTATTGTAGTTTATTTCTATTTTTATGGCATTGTGGTCTGAGAAGATGCTGGGTATGATTTCAGTCTTCTTGAATTTGGAGAGACTTTGCTTGTGACCCAATATGTGATCTATTTTGAAAACGTCCTATGTGTACTTGAGAAGAACCTGTATTCCGTGGCTTTGGGATACAATGTTCTGGAGATGTCAGTAAAGTCCATCTGATATAGTGAGTCATTTAGGATTGCTGTATCTTTGCTGATTTTTTTGTCTAGAGGATTTATCCAGTGAAGTCAGTGGTGTATTAATGTCCCCTACTATGATTGTATTGTTGTTGATCTCTCCCTTGATATCTTCCAGGAGTTTTGTTATATATTTGGGTGCTCCTGCATGGGGTGCATATATGTTTATCAGGGTTATATCCTGTTGTTTTATCGATCCCTTTAGTATTATGAAGTGGCCTTCCTTATCTCTTGTTATGGCCTTCACTTTGAGGTCTATTTTGTCAGATATAAGTATTGCTACCCCAGCTTTTTTTTTTTTCATTTCCATTTGCCTGAAAAATATTTTTCCATCCCTTCACTTTCAATCTGTATGAGTCCCGTGTTCTGAGGTGGGTCTCTTGTAGACAGCATATATATTGGTCATGTTTTTTTTATGCATTCAGCCACTCGATGTGTTTTGATTGGAACATTTAGTCCATTTACATTTAAAGTTATTACTGAAAGGTACTTGTTTGTAGTCATATCTATTTTTGTGTCTGTGTTCCTTCTTACCTTTTTATTTCTTCTTTTTACAGTATTCCCTTTAGCATTTCTTGCATTCCTGGTTTGGTGGTGATAAACTCCCTTAGCCTTTTTTTTGTCTGAAAAGCTCCTGATTTCCCCTTCAATTTTGATTGATAGTCTTGCTGGATAGAGTATTCTTGGATTCAGTCCTTTGCTTTGCAACACTTTGTATACCTCCTTCCATTCCCTTCTAGCTTGATGTGTTTCTGTTGAGAAATCATTTGATAATCTGATGGGGGATCCTTTGTAGGTAACCCTCTGTCTCTCTCTTGTCGCCTTTAAGATTCTCTCTTTGTCGTTAATATTTGCCATTGAAATTATGACGTGTCTTGGTGTGGGTCTTTTGGGATTGATCCTGCTTGGATCTCTCTGTACTTGTGTAACTTTTTTCTCCCCCATATCCAGGAAGTTTCTGTCATTATTTCTTCAAATAGATTTTCTAATCCTTGCTGCTCTTCTTGTCCTTCTGGCAGCCCTATTACATGTATGTTACTTCATTTCATGTTGTCCCAAAGCTCCCTTATGCTTTCCTCCTGCTTTTTATTTTTTTTCTCCAGTTGCTGTTCAGATTGGGTTTGTTTCTGTACCTGATCTTCTAATTCACTAATTCAGTCTTCTGATTCTTCTAGTCTACTGTTGAAACTTTCCATGGTTTTTTTGATTATAGCTCTATCATTTTTCATTTCTTCCTGATTCTTGCATAGGTTGTTGATTTTCTCATCCATCAGTGTATGAATTCCATGACCATTATTACTCTGAATTCTTTTTCAGTCATGGTACATGCTTCAATTTCACTAATTTCCTTTCTTGGAGACTCTTCATTTTCTTTCCTCTGGGGATTGTGTTGTCTCCCCATTCTGACTATCACCAGAAGGTTCAAACTTAGAGTTGCGTGGACCTGGGCCATGTTCTGTGGGAGCTTCGCACCACCCGAGTGTCACTGAAGTGCTCCGACACTAGGATGTGTGGCTGCTGTGGGTTGGTGGGAACCAGGCTTGCCCAGGGTCAGTGTTACCAGCATTCAATGTGGTCTAGTGTGCACACCTAGAATCATGGACCCAGCCTACACTGTGCTGTTGGCGTGTGCCAAAAATGAGTCCCCTTGAGAGTGCCAGGAGTCAGAGTTTCCCTGTGTCTGCACCAAGAATCAAGTTTCAGAGTCTCTGTTGCCTCATGCGGCTTCTCACTGAGAATCAAGGTCCTTGTGTGCGCATGCACCAAGAATTGGACTCATTGGCTCCTAGGGTGAATGTGCTGTGAGACAGGGATCCAGGCATACACAGTAAGAAACAGAGTCAAGTCAGTGGTGCTCAGTGCTCTTGCCAAGAGAATCTGGGTCCCAGTCATCATGGGGGACTGGGTTGCACAGTAGCACTGTGGCATGCCTGTGCTGTGGAAAACAGTCTTCTGTGTGCTCTGCGGAAAACAGACTTCCATATGCACTGTGGAAAACAGACTTCCATGTGCGCTTGCCCAGAATCAAAGTCAGGTGGCACTGCTGCCTGAAGGGTTGTGGGTAGCAGATTCCAGTCTCTGTGCGCAGGCTCCCAAACTCAAATTCCTGTAGGGGTGCTGCAGCCTGAGTGAAGGGCAGGTCTATCAGTTACTATGGTGCTATCCATGATCTTGTGGGGAGGGGGATAGGCTCTTTGACTCATAGAAATCTGTGGCCGGGAAGTCTGGATTCTTGTTGTCTGTTGGTCTGAAGCTGTGGTCACAGTTCTCTGTCCCCAGTGGCTGCAGAGTCCTGTTTTGTGTCTGAGACATGACTGGGTAGTGCTGAGGCCAGGATCCTAATCTCAAGCATCTCTGTTTCTCAAGATGGCCTGGTCTCTTTGCCCGCCATGGCCGCCCAGAAGTGTCCACTTTGTGCACGGGGCTCCGCCACCTAAGACTGCCCAGTTCGGCAGCCCCTTGGAGGACCTGCAGAATCTAACTGTCCCTATCTCATACACACACACATCACACACATCTACACTCTCTTCTATGGTTCCCTCATTCTCTCACACTCTCTCCCTCCCTACCTTCCTGCTGGTCACCATCTTCCTATCTCTCCACTAATGACTCTTGAGTTGCCTTCATTTTGAGGGCTGCAGTCATCAGCATGAAATGAAAATAATGCACATTGTTTTAACTTTTTATTGCTGTAATTTTGTAGTTTAAAGCAATATGAATTTTTTTACCTTACGGTTGTGCAGGTATGAAGTCTGACAAAGGTCTCCATGGACTCAAGTCAAGATGTGGACAGAGCTCCTTCTGGAGGCTCTGTGGAAGATCTGTTTCCTTGACCTTTCCAGCTTCTACCATTCTCTTGGTCCTCATCAGCACCAGCAAGGGGGCATCAAGTCCTTCTCCCACTGCTGTCACTCTCTGGTTCTTTGCACCAGGTAAGATTGGCCCATATGAAGGACTCTTGTGATCACAGTGGGCCATTCACTTAATCCATAATACTCTCCCCAGCTCAAGATCCTTGACCTCAATCACATATGCGAAGTCCCTTTGCCATGTGAGGCAACACATTTATAGGTTCTGGGTATTAGGATGTGGATTTGGAGGCCAGGGGCATCATCCTGCACACAACACATGTAGAGATTAGAAATTGGAGCAGTGTAAACAGTCTCAAAATTAGAAATAAACATAAGAGGGAAAATGGCTAATCTAGGCTGCCCTTTTAGCAGGCCAGAGATGAATAGAGGTTAGAGACATGGCAAGAGCAGAGAGCTGAGACATACCCTGCTGTGAGCAGGAAGCTGACCACTTAAGTGCCCTCTAGACTGGGCCCAGGGAACCCATTTTGAGAAAAGCAAAGGGCAGGCCATTGCCTCAGAAGTCTATGGATATTAATCTTAGTGTTTGCTGTGTTGTTCAAAATCAAACATCAGACTAATGTGTCTTAAATAATAAATTATTTCTTCAGATGGGGAGTCTTGAAAGTGGAGACCGCAGGGAAGAAGAATGTGCATGCTGATCATTAAGAGGAAATCAGAGTAGGCCTAAGGACATTTACAAAAATGATGCCTGTGAAAACATCTTAAAGCATAGGCAAGGAGATAGGTTAGTAGTTTTAAATCAGATATAAAAAAAAATAAACACTATTGAGACTGGGACTGGGGTAGGCAGGAAAACAGATGTTCAAGGCCTAATCCTTTCAACCTGTATATTACCTTATATTTTGACATTATATAATAGTATATAGCATGCTATACTTTGCTGATAAAATTAAATTAAGGACCTCAAAATGGAGAGGTTATCTTGGATTGTCAGAGTGAACCCAATGTAATCATAAGAACTATTTAAGAGTGGAGGAGAGAGGCAGAACAGTAGAGAATCAGAGAGATGGTAGCTTGAGAAAGACTTAGTCTGATGTTGCTGACTTTGAATGCAGAGGAAGGGGCTAGGATCCAACCAATGTTAGTGGTCTCTAAAAGCTGAAAAAGGCAAGAAAGTTGATTCTTCCATAGAGCCTCCAGAAGGATACATTCTTACCAATACCCTGATTTTAGCTCAGTGAGAACAACGTTGGACTTCTAATCTATTGAACTGTACGATAATAAATTGTGTTGTTTTAAGCCCCTAGGTTGGTGGCAATTTGTTACAGCAGTAATAGAAAGCTAATAGAGCCCTAGCCAGTTTGGTTCAGGGGATAGAACCTCGGCCTGTGGACTGAAGGGTCCCAGTTTCAATTCCTGTCAAGGGCACATGCTTGGGTTGTGGACTTGATCCCCAGTTGGGGGTGTGCAGGAAGCAGCAGATCAATGATTCTCTCTCATCATTGATGTTTCTATCTGTATCTCCCTTTTCCTTCCTCTCTGAAATCAATAAAAATATATTTTAAAAAAGAAAGCTGATAGAACACGTGTCTTTGTGGATCTGCTTCCTGTAATGGAGTATAATGCTAAATTAATGCCCCCTCAAAGTCTAACTGAAAGGATGAATGAATAAGTAAATGAACCCATAAACTATGGGAAAATCTTAAAATAATGTCATTGTTTTGCTACTTAAATTAATTTTCCTCTATAAGCTTTATTTGCTGAGGGGCACAACCCACCAGGCAGAACATTTCAGACACACATGCACAAATAAACAACTGTGGGTTTCTAAAGGACAGGAGGATGTGTCCCCTTCTCAGTGATCTTAAACTAAGCCCGGCTTGGAGAAAACTAAATGCTATCCAGTTTGGAGCCCAAGAGTGATATGGCAGGATGACCTGTAGCATCTCTAATGTTATAACTCAGGCTGTGAAATGTTTTTAATCTTCTGACCTTAGACTCCTGAGTCAGGTTAATTAAGCCTCTTCTGACTGTACAGAATGTCTTGGTCTGCCACAGTGGTTGGATAAAAGTTTCTACTGCAACCTTTGCTGTGGGAGCTTGCTTGATTTCCTCCATTTCTCTTTTGTTTCTCCATTCAGGATTCAGGCCCATGTGGGCTATTTCTTTTTAATAAGAATGCAATTGACCTGGTTCTCTCATGGGATCTCTGGGCTTGTGGCCATCAAAGAGATTATTTTTGGAGGTGGGCAGTGGGATAGAAGTAGTTATCACTACCTCCAGCAAATCTTCTTTATGTGTAATGGCCTCTTTCCTCTCCTACCAATACATATTCTCAGATGGGTTTGGAAGAGGAGTCTGCTGCCTTCTGTGTCTAAAAAAGGGACAGTGTGGGAAAGATCATTCATTGGTAGTCAATGAGAGAAAATGTTGCTATAAATGAGTATGTCTCCAGAGTTAGGGTGAGAGAGAGCAGCTGTGTATACTTTAAAATCTATTTTATTAGATGTTCCTTAACCATTAACTACTATTAATGATGAGACTACATGGCTTGTGTGTTATGGCATTACCTTTAAAGAACCTCTAGTGATATGGGTGAATAGCAAGAACTCTTAGTGTATATACATATATACCCCTCTCCTCCGTTTCAGTGCCAGCTTGGCTGAAGCTGACAATCCCAGGTTTGTTTGTTTTTTAAAAAATATTTTTATTGATTAATTTTTTAGAGAGAGTGAAAGGGAGAGGAATAGAGAGATAGAAACATCAATGAGACAGAAATATCATCAATCTGCTATCTCCTGCCCGCTTCCTGCTGGGGATTGAGTCCACAACCTGGGCATGTGCCCTGACCTGCAGTCAAACCAGTGACCTCTTGATTCATAGGTCCATGTTCAACTACTGAGCCACCCTGACTAGGTGACAATTCCCAGTTTCGCAATAAGATTTGAAGTTTTCTCAATTTCAGACTGTTTCACCTAGTACTTATCTGTGGTGATGGAGATCCCAGGAAAGAAAGTAACACTTTCATTTTGGCAAGTTGCTTAGCTTGTTGAGGCCTCGGTTTCTTCAACTGTAAGGTGGACACAAATCACCAAACTCCAGGGGTTGTTGTGGAGGTTATATGCTATAATGCATGTGAAGCACTCAGGAGAGTGCCTGCCACAGGGTGAGATCTCTGTCATTTCACCACTGTTCTTAGTGACAAGTGCTTAAGTATAACTAAATGTCAGGTACAAGGCCAAGTGCTAAGGTTTGAAGATGACTAAGAGTCCTGCCTGAGAGATTGTTTGCAGTTGTTGGGGGGAAAGATACTTGAATATAGAAGATTAAAATGAAGAATCGTGGGTCCCACTGAAATTATAAATAAGGTAGAGTGAATGGCCCATTATGGCTGGGATAGGGGAGCATAATGAAGAAAGGTTTCTAGATCAGATAATCTGGAGCTAAGACTTGAAATATGAGTAGGTTTTCATGAAGCAGGTGGGCAGGAAAGATAGTCCAGGCAGGAGGGAACTAATTTCTCTCTTGTTTCATTGAGTGCCCATGATAGAGGACCCTGCGGCAGAGACATGGAGCACTGCCTGTTTGTCTTCTCCCAGGCTTTTTCAACACACCCAAGTTGCTGCCTCATTTTGGTTAGGAGTAATTGAGAGGAGAGCAGTCATCCAAAAGAATTCAACTTCTGTAATCAGAGTGTTTTTAGGGCATGCAGAGGAGACCCTGCATCCTTGCTCTGCTTTTTCCAGGGCCCTTTTCAATGGAGACTTTAACTCCACAGGGTAGGTTGACTATTGCCACATCCTACCTTTGTGTACAGCAATGTAGGTGGTGTACTGAAGAGGTAACCAGGAGAGAATGGGCTGTGTACAGACATAATAAGAAGAATCCTTACTACTTGCTACATAGAAAATGATTCTTCCCATTTCTCTGACCTTTTCCTTCCTTTAGGGAGTCTGATTCATGCTGATTCTAAGTACCATGTGGGACGTCAATCATGATGAAATGCCATTTCTCTTCATTCTCTCCTTCCAGTATTGGAATAATCTAACTCAGTTTTGTACATAGTATGTATTCAGTAACTGCTAAACTTCTAGTTGAAAAAATGAGTGATTTCTTATTTGAGTAGAGGCTCTTCTCAGAATGACTTGCTGTCGCAAGTCACACAAAGGTGGAGACTACACCTGACCTGCTCATTGGAATAAGTCCAAGGCCAGCATAAGGCTTGACATTTGGTCAATGCTCAGGAGAAGTAGAATGTGTTTTTCTAATCATTAACACAAAGCTTCAGAATGCTCTCTAACTACTTTTCCCCATTCTTTATGAGTTAGTAGGTCTTGTAGATTGTGCCTGTAAATATTCTCACATTTTTTTCTCCTTTACATTCCTATTACTGTTTTAATTTAGACCCTGGTTATTATTTACCTAAACTATTATAAAAGCCTTTATCCAGTATCCTGGTCTACCTGTTCCTAGTGTCACCTCACCCTTTGTAATCTCTAGCTTACTTTTTAAAGGTATGGACTGATCACATGTCAATCCATTGTGAGTGTGCATGTGTGAGTGTGTGTATTACTTAGCCTATAAATTAAGTTTCTTCACAATATATTCTGATCAAACTCTCAAGACATGATCTCTTTCTGCCATTTGCTGTAATCAAATGTACCACTCATCATTCCATTAATATTTCATATCTTTCTGTCTTCATTAACTTGCTGTATCATTCTCTCCTCCTGTAATGCCATATCTGTTACTCAATGCTCAATTTGAATGTTATCTTGCTTTATCTGGAGGCAGAGAAATTGAAATGTTAGAACTAAAAGGTCCTTTAGAATCTTTCATTTCTGTCTCCTCATTGTATATGTGGGAAAACCAAACCCTAAGGAGGTGACTGGGGCTTATGTTAAATCAATGTTAGAGCTAGGACTAAAAGAAGATCTCCTGGTTCATAATTTACTACTCTTCCTATGTGAACATACCCTTCATTGACTTTCAATAAGTTCTCTTATGACACTCTTTATATTCCATTTTGCTTTACAATTTCTTATAATTGTCTGTATTTGTAGTTCTCTGAGACCAGGGACCATTTCTTAATTATCTTAGTATAACCCATATCACTTCCATATCACTTAGCACAGGACTTAAATATGGTAGGTGTTTTCTACATACACTAAACATGAATGGATGGATACATGTGTTGATGTGTGGAGATGTGTTTGGGTGGATGGATAAATGAATAAGTGGATGTATGAATAGATAAACAGATGAATACATGGATGGGTAAATAGATAGATGGGTAGATGATAGATATATTCATGAATGAATAATTGGATAATTACTGATGTAGTAGTTCTCCAGTAATGTGCTCAGTTATCCTAATAGCCCCATAGCAGACTTTATCTGCAAATGAGTGTATTGCACAGCGCAGCAGTAGGTGTGGCTTGTTTTCTGATATTATGAAGAAAATATTATGGGAGGGCACTGGGTAAGAAATATTTCCTTCCAGGTGTGTATAATAACAAAAGCATAATTCTTCATTTGTTCCAGTTACTGTGCTAAGTACTCTATATACATTATCATATTTAATCCTCACAATAACTTTATGAAACAAGTGTATGTATTATCCCCAACTTACAGGCACTTAATGAGGTTGAATAACTTTCAAGGAAATTACAGAGCTAGGATTTGAGCCCAGCTTTTATTGATTTGAAAGCTCAGGTCCTTACCTACTACACAAAGGCAGAAAATATCAGGGTGGCATGTGGGTGTGAGGCCTTGGGAATCAGACCTGAACCCAATCAGGCCACTAATTTCCTGAGTGGGCAAATCACTCAATTTGGCTTCTCAGTTTATTCTCTGGCTAAATGGAAGTAATAGAATTGCCTTAGCAGAAAATTAATGACTACATATGAAGAGGTTTAAAATAGAGATTCTCAGATAAAAAGAGCTAATAGGATAGAAGGTACATTTGGGAATGACCTTTTGAGACAGGGTAACTAATTAATGTGGTTGGGAAGGTACAAGGAACATTCTTTACCGTGTCCTCCAGGAAGTAGTTCTCTGCCATGTTCCTTAAACTATGGGTTTCTTGAGCAACTGCACTTCTTATCTTGCCTTCCCTTGGAGTCCACCTGTAAAAGATCGTTATGAGGAATCCAGCAGCAAAGATTCTTGATAAATTGGTTTAGGTTTCTAAACATCTTTGACCATAGGACCATTTGTTTTTTCACAGAACATTTACTAACATGTAGATTGCTCTTTCTAAAATTAAATCTCAATCCTTGCTTAAAATCATTCAGTAATTTTTGGGCAAAGTTCAAATTTTTGGGGCAAAGTTTGCCTTACATCTCAAGGCCTTAGTCAAACTAGTTTTTGGCAAAGCCCACTTTGGGAACAGTGCTCAGGATGACTTTCCACTTGTAAATCTTCTTTTAGAGAGATGTCTTTTGCACATTTTATTTGTTTGGTTTTCTTCTTATAATTGAGTTGGGGATATTACTGTCTTGTCAAATATAGTATGCATTTAAAGTATTTCTTTCAGTGTCTTGAGATGATAGGATTATGTGAAAATTCAACTACTCATTCCAGACACATCTATTGACAAAAAAAAAAAAAAAATCAGACATATCATATCAGTGTCTTTTTCCTTATGGCACAATGTCTTTAGTGAGTCAGGTAATTAGATAATCATCATCCTACAGGTCATGAAAGGGGGAACATCAAAGAACAAAAGGCAGAAGCTGGGGAACAATGCATAAGAATAAAAGAAAGCAGAAGAAAAGCCAGAACTGTGAAGTCATGGGAGCTTCTAAATAAGCCACTGAGAGGAAGTAGCAGAAGGGAACCCTACCACACAGTCTGCTTCATTATTGATGAAAACACTCAATTGAGGAAGCATGGATTCATGAAATCCACATCTATTTGAACATTTTAATCTTCCCATTCAAATCTTTTCTCAGGGTGGGCGTGTGGAGCATCAAAAAGATTCATTTTCCTGCTACTTCCAGGCCTTTATTGAGGTGATAATGACAGTTGTTCAGAAAACAAAACACGCTGATAGGAAAGAGAAGTGGAGAGTCTGGGTAATTCTCTAATATGGATGTAAACCCTTGAAGAAGAGATCATTGACAAAATTACCTTTCTCAATGACCATTTCCCATCCTTGTCACAACCTGCCACTCTAAAGTCAGTGGATCCTTCCAGATAGCCACTTATTTCATTTCACCTTCTAAGAGGCTCATAATGGGAGAAAAGACAGAGATTAGACCTGCAACAAGTTCGTGTGTGGGGTAGACGATGCCTGGAACCATTAGTGCCCTTAGAAAAGGTAGCTGCAGGCAGTGCTCAGGTCATGCAGTCAGCACAGAGCTGCCTCGGGCCTTGGCCTCTCTGATTTTGCTTGAGCTGGGAGCATAGAGCAGAACACTATTTGTGTCAACAGTAAAAGTCCAGATAAAAGGTTTTATGTAGGTGTTTTGTCCATAGTCCACATGGCATCTCCCAAATCTAAGGTGCCTTTGCTGGACACCTATTTGAGCTGGGTGGACACTTTTTCCTGCCTTTCTCCATAGGCTGATCCATACAAAAGCATGCATTGTTAGTTTCTACAGTTGGTGGCCCTCTCCATTGTAATGGTATGGGCCAAGACATTTTAGATAAAAATCAACTAAGAACTTAATCAGTGTCTTGGCAATTCACATTGTCCATTCTCTGAGCATCTGTGCTCACTGTTTCTGTGGTGATTCATCTGTGTGGAGCATGAGACTTCAGTTGCTTTAATGATGCATTTTACATGAATGTGGCTCTAGCTGAAGATAAAAATCCCTGTTGCTTTAATGGAAACAAAACCTGTAATGCAGCTATTAATTGGTAGGTTTTTATTTTAACCTCCTGTGCTCTTCGAGGGGAAGAAAAAGACCTTCTTGAGGGAATGTGGAGTTTAAGTCTCATTAAATTCAAGTGATAGTAAATTGTCCTTCTCATGGGTGCTTCGCAGTATAGGGCCTTTTACATAGGAGGGGCACAGCAGATGCTGAGTCCCTCCTCCTCCCTAAATGACTGGAAAGAAACCCCTGCTTCTGGACTGGGTGGGTCCTAGAGCATTGTGGGTTTGATAGAACCAATAGAATTTGAGAAAGGAAGTGCTACGTTCTCTTTGGTTGGGAGATATTACTGACCACAGATTATGGCTCCATGTGAGTGTCATTTCGTGAGACCCAGTGGTGTCACCCTTCATTTTGCAGGTGTGAGAATCACTGTTCTCTCCTTGTGGAAGTTGGAAAGGAAACTTTGCCTTTCTGTTTCAGAGGCTGCCTGTGGCCTGCTATTCTCTGCTTGCTGCATGCTGCTGACCCAATGGCCATTTCTTCAACCTCTCAAGGACTTCAAAATCTACTGTGGTCTATGTTAAACTCCAGATTCCATAGCTCTGATTTGGAATGTCCGAGGCAGGGTCTCATGAACTGAGAAATACTGAGCCCAAACTTTGCTGTGCAAGGGACTGTCATTAGACTAAGAAAAAGAAATCTGCAGCTGGGAATAAAGCGTTGGCAACAAGTAGCAATGAAAGGCATGCTTCTTGTTACTGCCATGCATTGGTTCTGGGTGCCAAGCATGCTAAATAATGTTCATTTTTGCAATGCCTACTCAGTGCCGATCCTCATGCTCTGTGTTGGGAATACAAAAATGAGTAAGCAGTAGCTCTTGACCAGAAAATTTTATAATCTGTGTGTATGGGCAAACAGACAAATATAAACCAACTAGTTTATATGGTGCAATAAATGTAGCATAAACCCCTGAAGGGTCATGGAATAAAAATATTTGCTGCCATTTATTGAGCACTTATTATGGGCTGGTCTTTGTCTTATATCAATTAAAGAAATTCATCACGACAACCGTAAAAGGCCTGTAAGTAAAGACGTTGAGGCTGTTAAAGGCTGCCAAACTAATAAACAGCACAGGAAGATTAGAGTTGCCAAAGGCCATATTCTTTTTTTTTTTTTAATAAATCTTTATTGTTCAGATTATTACAGGTGTTCCTCTTTTTTTTCCCCCATAGCTCCCCTCCACCTGATTCCCCACCCCACCCCATGCCCTTACCCCCCGCCACTGTCTTCATCCATAGGAGTAAGATTTTTGTCCAATCTCTTCCCGCACCCCTCACACTTGCTTCCCCTGAGAATTGTCAGTCCACTCCCTTTCTATGTCCCTGATTCTATTATATTCACCAGTCCATTCTGTTCTTCAGATTTTTTATTCACTTGATTTTTAGATTCACTTGTTGGTAGGTATGTATTTGATGTCATTTTGTTGTTCATAATTTTTATCTTTACCTTTTTCTTCTTCTTCTTCTTCTTAAAGAATACCCTTCAGCATTTCATGTAATCCTGGTTTGGTGGGGATGAACTCCTTTAGCTTTTTCTTGTCTGTGAAGCTCTTTATCTGACCTTCAACTCTGAATGATAGCTTTGCTGGGTAGAGTAATCTTGGTTGTAGGTTCTTGCTGTTCATCACTTTGAATATTTCTTGCTACTCCCTTCTGGCCTGCATAGTTTCTGTTGAGAAATCAGCTGACAGTCGTATGGGTACTCCCTTGTAGGTAATTAACTGTTTTTCTCTTGCTGCTTTTAATATTCTCTCTTTGTCTTTTGCCCTTGGCATTTTAATTATGATGTGTCTTGGTGTGGTCCTCTTTGGATTCCTCTTGTATGGGGTTCTGTGCGCTTCCTGAACTTGTAAGTCTATTTCTTTCACCAGGTAGGGAAAGTTTTCTGTCATTATTTCTTCTAATAGGTTTTCAATATTTTGCTCTCTCCCTTCTTCTGGCACCCCAAAAATTCGGATGTTGGTTCGCTTGAAGTTGTCCCAGAGGCTCCTTACACTATCTTCATATTTTTTGATTCTGTTTTCTTTTTGTTTTTCTGGTTGGATGTTTTTTGTTTCCACATATTTCAGATCTTTGGTTTGATTCTTGGGGTACGTTGATCTACAGTTGAGTTTCTGTATATTCTTTATTTCAGACAGTGTATGCTTCATTTCTGACTGATCCTTTTCCATTTTTTTAGCATTCTCATTCAGCTCCTTGAAGGTCTCATCAAGTTTCTCAGCGGTTTTAAGAAGATTCTTGAGTAACCTTATACATGTGGTTCTGAACTCTGTGTCATCCAGTAGTTTGCTTTCCTCTGTTTCTTTCATTCGTGACATGTTTCTTTGTCTCCACATTTTGGCTGCTTCCCTGTGTTGATGGAGTAGCTTTGTGTGGTAGGTGATCTATAGGGGGCAGTAGCTCAGCCTCCTCAATTACATGAGGTGGATGCTCTTGGTACACCCCTTTGTGGGCTGAGTGCAAAGTCTTGGTGTAGTTAAGCCTTAATTGCCGTTGGTACACTGGGAGGAATTGACCTCCAGGCCAATTAGCTGTGAGCACTCGCTGTATCTATAATGGAAGAACTGCTGCACTGAAGACACACTTATGGGGTAGGACTTGTTTCAGTGGGGCTTTGGTGCTCACTGAGTCTACCTCTTGAATGTGTCACTTATGGATGTGAGGAGTTGAAATCTGGTGTCTCACACTGACCACTAGGTACACTGGCTTCTGGATCTCCAATGGGGTGCAGGTCAGCTACTGTCTGAGGCCACCCAGCAGGAGCTACAGTGAGAGCTACAGTTGTCTCCTCTTTGCTTGGGGTTTGGAGGTTTTGGAGCTGTCTGACCCGGGCTGCAAGTTTGCTAGGTTAAGCTGCGATAGGGCAGGGCTTTCTTATGCAAAAGCGGCTGCTTAGAGCTTGGGTGGGTTTGTAGGTTGTGCAGGGCGGGGTCTCAGGGTGTCACTAGGCTAGGGCGTGGCAAACAGCAATGGCTGCTAGTTAGCCGGCTCTGAGTCCCTGTCGGCAGTCCCGTGCCCCAGTGCCATAAACAATTATTCCTGCGCGCAGCTCTGCAAGCAAGCCACCCTCACTGGCAGACAGTCCAGCTTCTCCCCGTAGGAGTTTGGGTCCCCCGTGTCTCCCCAGAAACTGGATTTCAGAGTAATTGGGGGCTTGTCTCCCTTCGGGTTGAAAAAAGCAACGCCCGCCGCCAGCCTGGATCACGTGCCTCCGTACCTTAGCTTTTCAGCGCTTGTGCAAGTCTCAATGCTCTTTTCTCTTTCCTTCTAGTTGTAGAACTTCCACTCAGCCAGCTTTCCCGTGGTTCTGGGTGATAGATGTTTTTTCTTTTAGTTGTATTTTTGAAATTGTTGCGGGAGGCAGCAGTTTAGGTGTTTACCTATGCCGCCATCTTGGATTCTCCTCCCAAAGACCATATTCTTAAGAACTGTAGTATAAAGTCTTTCTAGCGAGAAGAATCCTGTTATTTGCTGAACACATACTATATGTGAGGCTTGCTCAATTAAAGATTCATGATATTTCCAAAGGTGGCCAGAGCTCTGTAAGGAGAGACACGGTAAGCACAAATAGGCCAGGCACACTTGTCTGGGATGCCACTGTTATATCTCTTCATTAGAGTTTGAATGGACAGAGGTATGCTGAGCTGTTGGCTCCCTTAGCCTTCCTGGTGGCTGGGCAGGGCCTTGTCACTTCCAGCTCTGGTTCCTTCCTAGTTTACCCCCATGTGCTTACAAATACAGGGAACAGACTGTCCTGGTTTCTAATGCCTTGCTTTTCATAAGCCATTAATGCTGTGTGAATGGAAGATATTTCAACCTAAGGTGACTGGGCATTGTATTTTTCATTTCCATTCTCTGACCACTTTTGAATGTGAACTAGGTCCTCTCCTCTGCCAGTCCTTTGGATAAAACCAACTGGTTGGTGCTGGGAGAAGCACCCATCTCTTGGAATAGCAGTTAGAGCTCTTTAGTTCCTCCCTATCCATTTGCCATCCCACAGATTCACTTGGCACAAATTTTAGCCATTGGAGTTTTAGTTGAAAACACCCTTCTTATTTCCTCTACTACAAATGGTCATATCTGTGTTCCAAGAATCATGGGTGTTCTAACATTAGCCATGTGCCACAGATGGTAGCTGGTACATGGACTTAAAGATGGGCTGCAGTCACAGGTCTTTAATCAATGTACGTTTCCATTGCTTTTTTCATAATTTACTATTGTAGGCCAATTATATTAAAGAAAAATAAATACTTCTTTTTTACTTGGTTCATCAAAAACAGGAAGACAAAAGGTATGAGTACTCTTCCTGTTAATTAATAGAGAAACCTCTCTCATCTGCACCATGCATATGCAGCCCAAGGCCACTAGACTTATGACTGTAGGAGTGGAAGGTTGCCAAGTGAACCCTGGGGTATTAAACAGGCAGGCATAGTAGGTGGGACAACTGTACATAGTGAATTTAAGAGCTAAACCTGGGGAGACACTAAATAGAGAGTCACACATTGTGAGCTGCAGTGGCAGTGGGTGGAGGCCAGGGTAGGGACTGGCAGTTTCATTCCATGGGTGTAATAAATAAGGTAGCAGGCAAATGCTGACTAGCAGATGATGCACTTTAGTAGCAGTCAAACTGGAATGATGGTCCTAGGCCTTCTGGGAGCTGGGAGCTAGTGAGATGGGTGTCTGGGGGTGGGAAGTTGGGGAGGCAGTGGAGCCTGGAGGACACAGCATTCATTTCAACTCCTTGTGTTAGATCAACACACACACACACACACACACACACACACACACACACACACACACACACACTATTGTTGCATGGACTCAGGCTTCACTGATTCAGTCCATCACTGAGTCACAGAGTACTAATTTCTGATTAGTGACACATATTTCAATATTAACAGTGAGTCACAAGTATCGAGAAGGAACTGATATGGTTTCAAGTCATACCATAATGTCACTGGGGTTGAAAAGACAGTTTTTTTCCTGGTTGTTAAGGTGGCTGTTTGCCAGAGAGGAGCCATTGGGTACATTCTTGTCCAAACAGGCTGGTTTGTGTGCCTTTGTAGCATCCATCTCCTTCTTCCCTGTGCAGAGGTAGAATAAGTGAGATCATGTGCAGAGAATGTTTGAAGGTCTGGAAATAAAAGTTCCTCTCTATGTAGGAGCTACTCTGCCTCTATCCCCTGTCCAAAATAAGTAGTATTTTCTGCGGCTTTTGATGGGTTCCAAGAAAACATGACATCTGTGCCCAAACTTGTCTAATAGCCCTCACTCCTCACCAGCTTCTCCTTGGAACTTGTGCTCAGTCCAGGCTTTGAGCTTCCCTGGGATTACATACATATCTTTTTCCTGTTTACATGCTGGACTTGCTTTCTTCAAAATCATGGTGTAGGCACTACTTTACCCGAGCATCACCAACTCTGATGCTCTGAGTCAGTTGTCTGTGGTGAACCATGAGGGTCACTCTTTCTTTGCTGTCATTTGTGGCTCTTGGTCTTGTTCATCTCTTCATTCTTTCATTGAGTTTATACTGAGTGCCTACAATATGCCATGTACTGTGGCATGAGTTGGGGAGACAGAGATAAAAGTATATGAACCCTGAATCTTAGAGTTGCTTCAAAGCCAGTGAAAGAGAAGTGCACATAATCCAATCAGTCTATGCAACAGATACAGGTGACAAATGGTAACTGTGACCAGAGGTGGGACATCATGCCCCAAGAGACACCGAGATAAATAAGTAGATTATTTCATTTGCTGCCAGATGTAATGGTTACACTGAGCTAAATATCTTGTTATGTAATGTTGAGTCATTTATCCAGATTCTTCACTCTGGAACCACACAGAGAAAATTACACTCCTCTTCCATAATAATGGAACTTTGGGTATGATAGGATGACTGATTTCTCTTCCAAGGCTAATAGTTTCATGCCATTGGGTCTAGACCTGTCTCTATTTTAATTGCTCCCTTCTGGATATAGTTTAAGTTCTCAAGTTCTTTAGTGAAGTGGGAAAGCCAGAACTTAATCCAATAGTCTAGGTTTAGCTGAGAGAAAAGTCCTAGAGATAAATAGATGAGGAACAATGAAAACAACAAAATAAAAAGGAGCCTTGCACAGTGTGTTCCTGTGTCTAATGAATGGGTAGAGAGAGAGAGGGAATATGTTTTATTTTTACATAATAAAAAGTCAGTTTAAAGACTCTTTAGTATATAATGAATCTTACTGTCTTAGATTTTAACATATATTTGTGTTCCCTGGTGTGTTAATACTAAAGTCTAAGTAAGAAAGCTTGATGAAAATATGTCACTACATCTCTTGGCAGGTACTATGACTGGCAGCCCCTCAAGTCACTCTTGACCTCTACTTGACCATTCTCCATTAGTCCTTGCCTCAGTATCCTGGGTGAGTCTCCATTTCTAAGTAACTTCCTAATGTAGTAATATATGTGGCTTTCTCTCTCCATCAAAACCATAGCCAAATCTTGTTCTGATGCAGATAGCTACTGAGAAGGATGGCAAAGACAACTCCAGGGCTATTCTGCTCACTGCCTCTGTGAATAATGTACAACCTGAGGAATTCACCTCTTCACTATTTTGAGGGATGCACAACCTCTGCAATCACACATTACACTTGGATGCAGATAGCCTGTGATGTCATATCTGCCTCTAAAACACAACCCAAGAATCCTGTTTCTAATCCTGGGAGAGTGTCAGAATTTACTTGTCATAGGTATAGTAGATTGGTACTTGGCATCTATTCTAACTATATATCTTCCAGAATCCCTTGCAGCTAGAGTTATGGCAGCAAAGTAGGATTCCCTAATTAGATGCTATCATGCCAGATTTGAAAAGGGGAAATATGACAAAAAGATTACTTCAGCTTTGGCCACTGTTTTTGCAAGCAAAGTCTTAAAGGTGCTGTGTTTTTTCTAGAGCAAAATTCCATTGTATAGTCAGTCTCATGTGAGTAGAGAGGCAATTGTTAGCAGCTTGCTGATAGTTTCCAGATCCCTAGTTCTGGGGTTGTGTTCTGGAACTCAGGTGTTCCTATGGCAGCCTGTTTGGGGTAGAGGGGACAGTTTTCCTCATGGCCAGATCAGCCCTGTAGTACCAGAAGTCATTCTTGGACAGTTAAATAACAACCTATCCTTTCAAACCATCCAATAATTTTGTAAACACTAAATTTCCTATATTAAACTCCTTTTGCTTTAAAATAGTTAGACTACTTTCTGTTTTCTGAAACTGAACCCTGATGGGTACATTTATCAAAGGTAGTGCCTGAAAGGTACTTTCAACTCTTTTACCTTAATTAGTGTCTTGTGATAGCTATTAAACAGCAGTATACTAGAGCTTGAGTTTTAGTCCTGTGTGTATTGATAATATACCTAAGACTGTGACCTTGAACAACTCACTCAGCTCTTGATCCTTTTTCTTATCTATGAGATTAGGTAAGTAATACCTGTTTTACATACGTGAGCACAAGTGGGGAGAATGAATGTGAAAATGGACAAGTAGTAAAGCATGACTGCTGTCTTCTCCTAAGTCTAATATATTCCCCAGTGAAACCCAATCTCTTTTTTTTCACAAAGTATCATTTAGAAAATGCATATTTATCACAAAGGAGAAATAATATTAAATTTCCTATCTCCAATTTTATTTAGAATTTCTTTGACAATTTTCAAACCAAATTTCCTGAAACTGGAGAGTTGACATTTATGTAATAACTAGTGGCCTGGTGCATGAATTTATGCACATTGAAAGGAAATTAATTAGAAGAAATATTTTAATACCGCTATTTGCCCTTTTTCTATAATAGAAGTGTCAACTAAATTCACGATTGACAATGACAGATGGAAACACACGCATGGGATTGGTGCCAGTGAGAACTTTCTATGTATCGCACATGCACAAGTCAACTTAGCCTTTTATAAATACAGAACAAACTTGCTTAATTCGACCTGCTTTCTGATTTAGCTAAACTTTTTCCAGCCCAGTGAAGCACCCCAACTTCTCTTTCAGGTAATTGTCAGCAACATAGCAGTAAATATCAACACAAAGCAAATTATTATTGTAGATCATGCAGGGAGAATACATGGTAAAATATTTAACTGCAACAGTGTTTGACTACTCAGTGAGAAAACCTGAAGTCATTTTCAAGGTATGCTATTTCTTACTTCTTTTCAGTCAGGTCAAGTTTTTAAGCTTTCTAAATCTCTGTTTTCTGGCTAATGAAAAGAAAGTAGGATTCCACTGAGTCTCCTATCTACCTACTCCAGGACTTCTGTGAGGATCAAATGAGATGAAGAATGGAAAAATGCTTCACAGACATTTGGTTAGAGTGTAAAACAGCGGTCGCCAATGGGTGGTCCATGAGGTCAGAAAAGTTAGCGACCTCTGGTTTAAGGAAACCTTTGGAGTAGCGGTCACCAGGTCTGAAAGGTTTGCAACCACTGGGGTAAAACATTTCCACCTGTGTTGATGGAACGCCAAGGAAGCTAGTCACTAGGGAGAG
Organism: Corynorhinus townsendii; assembly: GCA_026230045.1. Lineage (NCBI taxonomy): Eukaryota > Metazoa > Chordata > Mammalia > Chiroptera > Vespertilionidae > Corynorhinus > Corynorhinus townsendii. The sequence continues at coordinate 95,693,743 of JAPDVU010000003.1, forward strand.
GAAGATGGGCATTGCTACGTGATGTCATTACCCGGATGGAGGGAAGGACACTTAGCATATTAGCCTCTTATAGATATAGATTTCTAAATGAATAAGTGAAAAATTGTTGAACTGAAGGAACCTCTCAAAGTCAGAAAACTATTAAGGTAGACATTAGTATTACCTACTATGTGGACTCAGTGACTTAAAAAAGACCTATGGAAAAGGATGAAAGTTTATCAAGTCAAATAATACCGTGCTGACAGCAGACTATTCATTCTCTATTCCAATATCTATTGAATATCTATGATGTGCAAGGCTTTCGCTGGGCATTAGGCTCTTTCTAGATGTTAAAATAAGTACATTAGGGAAGATTTTACTGTGTATAAATTATATATCAGTTAACTTGACTAAATGAAAAAATAAGACATCAAAATAAACATAATGATTACTAATTTTCCATTCCCAACAAAGCCTGTTTGTTGTCTATAACAGCCCCTCTGCACAGCACACTATAATTCACTCCTCTGTACAGATAATTGCTCTTTGCCACACCCATACCTGCTTTCACTCCACTGTTCCTTCTCGTGGGAATTCCTGTAGATTTCTGCCTATCAAATGGCCAGCTCTTATAGGGCCCTAGTCAAAAGCCCCCTACTCTGAGGGGGGTTTCTTGTTCTTTAAATCTAAGTTAATTGCACTCTCTGCTGTGCTAGTCATTCATCCTAGTCTAGGATGCTTCATTTTTCTGTCTCATATTTTCTGTTCTAATTATTTCATTAGTTTTTAGTTATTTAGATACATAAGTTTAAAGCATGGATATATTTTAGTTAGCTATTTTAGTTAATTGAATCTGGCACAGTTTAGTACTGATAGTGAATAAAGTTTGCTAAATTCATTCTAGTAACATTTTACCATATTAAATAGTTGAAAGAAATAACAATAAAATAGATATCAGTAAGGCCTAAATGAGAACCAGTACTGTCTTCATTTTTCCTATTATTTCCTATTCTTTTTCTAACTTCTGCCTGCCTACCCTCATCACATGAACAAGAGTACACCCATCTTGTTAGAAGCAGATAATCTATATATATAAAAGGCTAATATGCAAAGTGTCCCCATCGGAGTTCGACTGGGAAACCAGGAGTTCAATCGCTCACTATGACATGCACTGACCACCAGGGGGTGGTGCAGAATGAAGGCCCTGATCGCCAGCCCAGCCTAGGGATCCTACTTGTGCACAAATTTTTTGTACCGGGCCTCTAGTATATTATAGTAGTCAAGAAATATTAGAACAATAGGAAATAATACTACCTTTCTATCCTTAAGTCTATAATGTCAGATACATGAAATTTAAGTATACAATGCCAGATACATGAAATTTGTGTAATTCATTCAGATCATGATTTAATGCAAATAAGTGAAGTGCATAGGTATATTTTTGTAAGCATTATAGAATTACTATTTTGAGGTGTGTATATATCCCTTCAAATTCAGAATGAAGGCAATGGGTTGCAATTGATTGCCTGAAGAAGTAAAATCTAAGGAATCATTAAAAATATTCATGTTACTAATGAAAATACCATATATACATTTGCATAGACTATAAAGTGTTTAGTTTTTATATGTTTTATCTCAACAGACACCCCCTTCACAGTAACTCTGTGTGGTGGGTAGGGCACAAGTCTGTACATGAAGAAATGGATTTAACCTAATAATGGTCTCTTTGACCTCTTTGAACATACCAAACTCTGTGGTAAATGATTTAGAAAAATATGCCTACCTGAAAAATTTATTAGCTGCCATTTTGTTTTAAGATGTCAGGCTGCACCACTAATGAACTTAATACCCATTAGTAATTTACTGCTTAGGGTCAGAATCAGCCAGTGTTACCCTGTAGCAGACAGAAAAGCAAAATAATATTCTTTAAAATGAGGGCTTTGCTCATATGGGTTACAATATTGCTATGAGTATGGTCTTGAAGTGTTTATTAAGATCAAGTTAGATGTTCATTTGTTTAAGTAAGAAAATATCACTGTGACACACAGAGATAGAGACTGACATGGTTCTCATTCTTGATGAACCTACAAGCTAATGAGGGAGATGAACACAAAAGCAAAATCAATTCAATAAGAATGTCTATAGCAGTGTGGAGGTGAGAGCAACGGTTTGTCTAAAGAGATGGGGAAGGCTTTTTAGTGATACTGTAAGGTTCAGAAGCTACTTTTGGTCAGTGGAGAGAGGGAAAATTATTTCAGGCAGAGGAAATACTATAAGCAAAAGAACAGAGACATGAAGAGTAGGGATAATCTGTCAATGATCAGTGACTCATCAAATACGGGCACAAAAGAGCGCTGAAAAGCTGAGGTACGGAGGCGCGTGATCCGGGCTGGCTGCGGGGGACTGGGTGCATTGCTTTTTTCAACCCGAACGGAGACAAGCCCCCGATTACTCTGAAATCCAGTCTCTGGGGAGACGCGGGGGACCCAGACTCCTACGGGGAGAAGCTGGACTGTCTGCCAGTGAGGGTGGCTTGCTTGCAGAGCTGCGCGCAGGAATAATTGTTTACTGAACTGGGGCACGGGACTCGCGGATGCCTTTGGGGACACAGAGCCGGCTAACTAGCAGCCATTGCTGTTTTCCACGCCCTAACCTAGTGACACCCTGAGGCCCCGCCCTGCACAACCTACAAACCCACCCAAGCTCCAAGCAACCGAGTTAGCATAAGAAAAGCCTGCCCTATGGCAGCTTAACCTAGCAAATTTGCAGCCCGGGTCAGACAGCTCCAAAACCTCTAAACCCCAAGCAAAGAGGAGAAAACTGTAGCTCTCACTGTAGCTCCTGCTGAGTGGCCTCAGACAGTAGCTGACCTGCACCCCATTGGAGATCCAGAAGCCAGTGTACCTAGTGGTCAGTGTGAGACACCAGATTTCAACTCCTCACATCCATAAGTGACACATTCAAGAGGCAAACTCAGTGAGCACCGAAGCCCCACTGAAACAAGTCCTGCGTGTCTTCAGCACAGCAGTTCTTCCATTATAGACACAGGGAGTGCTCACAGCTAATTGGCCTGGAGGTCAATTCCTCCCAGCGTACCAACAGCAATTCAGGCTTAACTACACCAAGACTTTGCACTCAGCCCACAAAGGGGTGTACCAAGAGCATCCACATCAGGTGATTGGGGAGGCTGAGCTACTGCCCCCTATAGATCACCTACCACACAAAGCCACTCCATCAACACAGGGAAGCAGCCAAAATGCAGAAACAAAGAAACATGTCACGAATGAAAGAAGCGGAGGAAAGCAAACTACTGGATGACATAGAGTTCAGAACCACATGTATAAGGTTACTCAAGAATCTTCTAAAAACCACTGAGAAACTTGGTGACACTTCTGAGGAGCTTAGTAAGACCTTCAAGGACCTGAATGAGAATGCCAAAAAAATGGAAAAGGATCAGTCAGAAATGAAGCATACACTGTCTGAAATAAAAAATATACAGAAACTCAACTGTAGATCAACGTACCCCAAGAATCAAACCAAAGATCTGAAATATGTGGAAACAAAAAACATCCAACCAGAAAAACAAAAAGAAAACAGAATCCAAAAATATGAAGATTGTGTAAGGAGCCTCTGGGACAACTTCAAGCGAACCAACATCCGAATTTTTGGGGTGCCAGAAGAAGGGAGAGAGCAAAATATTGAAAACCTATTAGAAGAAATAATGACAGAAAACTTTCCCTACCTGGTGAAAGAAATAGACTTACAAGTTCAGGAAGCACACAGAACCCCATACAAGAGGAACCCAAAGAGGACCACATCAAGACACATCATAATTAAAATGCCAAGGGCAAAAGACAAAGAGAGAATATTAAAAGCAGCAAGAGAAAAACAGTTAATTACCTACAAGGGAGTACCCATACGACTGTCAGCTGATTTCTCAACAGAAACTATGCAGGCCAGAAGGGAGTGGCAAGAAATATTCAAAGTGATGAACAGCAAGAACCTACAACCAAGATTACTCTACCCAGCAAAGCTATCATTCAGAGCTGAAGGTCAGATAAAGAGCTTCACAGACAAGAAAAAGCTAAAGGAGTTCATCCCCACCAAAACAGGATTACATGAAATGCTGAAGGGTATTCTTTAAGAAGAGGAAGAAGAAGAAAAAAGTAAAGATAAAAATTATGAACAACAAAATGACATCAAATACATACCTACCAACAAGTGAATCTAAAAATCAAGTGAATAAAAAATCTGAAGAACAGAATGGACTGGTGAATATAATATAATCAGGGACATAGAAAGGGAGTGGACTGACGATTCTCAGGGGAAGCAAGTGTGAGGGGTGCGGGAAGAGATTGGACAAAAATCTTACTCCTATGGATGAAGACAGTGGCGGGGGGTAAGGGCATGGGGTGGGGTGGGGAATCAGGTGGAGGGGAGCTATGGGGGGGAAAAAAAAGTGGAACACCTGTAATAATCTGAACAATAAAGATTTATAAGAAAAAAAAAGATATTGTTATAGAACGTTGATGGTACATGAAGGGTAAAAACTCCTTTAAAAGGCAATGGGATGGAGCCCCAATGCTGGTAGACGAACAGAGGCCAACCCGGACATGCGCCGCCCCCCTCCCAAATGCCTTCAGTGCCATATGATCACCCAGGGCCTTCCAGGGAGGCACACACAACACTGCAAATATGCCTGTCCTCATCTGTTGGTTTTCTTTGTATTCTACACAAACTCCATTTGCTTGTCCAAAGGAGAGTCCACACACAGGGTACTGGGAAATGGGAAATAAAATCTATCTTCTGAGTTCAAAAAAAGAAAAAACAAACAACAACAAAAAAAACAAATACGTGCACAAATTCAAATTAAGATGGAGGAGATTACAAAAATAAAGAGAATTTCTAAATATTATCTCTGAGGATACACTCTAAAGCAATGTGTCTCAGAATCTCACTATAATGCAGATTCTGATTAAGTAGACTCGGAGTGGGGCCTGAGGTTCTCTATTTCTAACATGTTCCCAGGTGATGCTGATGCTGCTGGTCTGCAGAGCATTCTGTGAATATGAATAGCAAATGGGAGAAGGGCAGGTGATAAGTCTAGCACCCAGTTTAAAGCTAGGTGTGTGTGTGTGTGTGTGTGTGTGTGTGTGTGTGTGTGTGTGTGTGTGTGTATGTGTGTGTGTGTACCATGTGCTAGATTGCTAGATTTGATGCTATTAGGCAATGGGTAGCAATCAATGATTTTAAACAGAATGGTGACAAGATTATATGTGTTTAGTTATAGTGTGAATACAGTGTGAAGAATGGCTATGAGTGGGTGGAATAGGACACAAAGATGGGAGGTTGCTGTAGTAATCTAGGGACTGGTGTTGGAAGCCTGAACATTAGCAATGGCAGCAAGAATAAAGAGGATGGGGCAGATTCAAAGGCTACTCAGGAAGTAAGACAGATGAGACATGATGATTGACTGGGTTTAGGGGTGTGAGACAGAGGCAGGAGGAAGAAAGAATAACTCCTAAGAATCAGTCATGGAAGAGTGAGGTTTGGTGCTGTCATAATAAAGTATATGATGAAGGAAGAGAAAATGGTCAGGCTTGGGCTAAAAAGGATCTCATAGGCCATCTAAGCAGAGCTGCTCAGAAGGCAGTTATGATTCAGAACCAGGGCGTAGGGGAGTTGGATGCAGACCTGAGATGTATAGGTGAAGCCACACTACTCAGAGAAAGAAGCAGATAAATGAATGAAGAATTCAGTAAGGGAAGAACCAAGCGGTGGGAGAAAAACAGCAGGCGGTAATATAGCGAGTACAAAACAAGTGCTTCGAGAAATAGGTCATGTAAATGTCAAACACTGCAAAATGGTTACATAGGCAGAGATAGATTTAACATCTAAGTATTCAAGATGACTTTACTGGAGCAGTTGCAAAGCATTGTGGATGCAGGACCATGGTTAAATAGTTAATAGGTTAAGAAAGGCATGGTGTCCCAAAGATATACCTGCCCTAATCCCCACAACTTGTGACTATGTTATCTTTTTAAAAATTTTTTAAACTTTAAAAAATATAGATATTTTATTGATTTCAGAGAGGAAGGGAGAGGGAGATAGAGATAGAAACATCAATAATGAGAGAGAATTGTTGATCAGCTACCTCCTGCACACCCCACACTGGGGATTGAGCCCATAACCCAGGCAGGGGCCCTGACTTGGAATTGAACCATGGCCTCCTGGTTCATAGGTTAATGCTCAACCACTGAGACACGCCAGCGGGGCAATGACTATGTTATCTTACATGGTAAAGAGACTTTGCACTTGTGACTAAGGTATAGACCTTGAGTTGGGGAGATTATCCTGATGGATCCAATCTAATCACATGAGCCCTTATAAGTGAAAAAGGAGGCAGAAGAGTGGGTCAAAGAGGTATAGCACAGCCACTCAATTGCTGGATTTGAAGATTGAGAAAGGGGGTCATGAGCCAAGGAATATGGTAATTTCTAGAAGCTGGAAATGGTTCTGAGTTTACAGCCATGAAGAAAATGGGGACCTTGGCCTTACAACTGCAAGAGATTCTGCCAACAACCAGAATGAGGAGGAAATAGATTCTCTTCTAGAGCCTCTAGAATAAAAAACAGTCTGACAAGACCTTTGCTTTAGTCTTCTGAGACCCATATGAAACTTCTGACCTGCAGAACTATAAAATAACAAATTGGTATTGTTTTAGCCACTGTTTGTTGGTAATTTGTCACAGCAGTAATATGAGACTAATACAGAACAATAAAGATCTAGAGTCATGGCAGTAATGAAAAAGTAAGTCTTTCAAGATGTGTGATGGATAAAATATGATTATGAAGCTTGGAAATATGTTAATAGGAAAAGCTTTGGAGTCTCTTTGGAATAGGAATTAGGATGGTTTGAGTCAGAGTTATATGCAGACCTTTGACAATACACCCTTTTAGCTCTTCACTGGATGAGGTTGAATTATATGTAAGATCATTGAATTTGCTGCAGAGACTATATATAACACATCCTGGCCTCCCATTTGAGTTTATTTATAAATAGACTTTATTTTTTTAGAGCAGTTTAGGTTCATATCCAAATTGAGCAGAAGATACAGAGATTATCCATATATTCCTTCTCGCCACTATCAACATGTAAGCCTTCCCACTGTCAACATACCACACTAGAATGGTTAATTTATTACAGTCTATGACCTCACCTTGACACCTCATTATCACCGAAGTCCATCATTTACACTGAGTTCACTCTTGGTCTAACAAGTTTTTAACCTAAAAATAAAAAGATCCTATCAGCAAACTTTTGGTACATTGAGTCCCTGCTGTAATCCCTCCACAGCCCCTTGGAGCTCACACTGTGGCTTGATAGGAGTGTGCACATGCAGTCAAAAACACCTTTAATTTTTCCTGCTCTGTCTCCTTCCAGGTCTCCTGCTCAGCAGTTAGGCTATTATAATAAGTGCTTAATGTGTGCTCTAGCATTGTTGTGGTAGCATTTAGATGATTGCATGCTGGGCTGATACAAGTCAGAGGCAGCAAGTTCATTAAGGGCTTATCGTTACCAGCTTGCTGGGGATTCAGTTGGTGGAATGGTGGTAAGCCTCAGACAGTCCACTGAGACATGATTCTATTTGTGCTCTTTCCTCCTCCTGTCTCATTCCCTCATGCTCTGTTCCTTATAAATTCTGTCTCTCAATATTGTTTGAAGCAAATGTGTAGCCTGGCTGCTTTTCCAGTCTTGTGCACCCCCTGAAAACATAGAAATATCAATTGTTGAAAGACATTCAAATGAAAAAGGGTTTAGGGCAATGTAGTAATGGCCATGGGAGTTTTTAAACATCTGTTTTTTTATAATTACATACATTTCTGTGTACTTTTAAATTTCTCTGGTTATTGCAATTGTTTCAGTTATACTCATTTGGTTTTGAAAAAAAAAGTTTCTAGAAGGTTTACACATATTTGATATATATTTAGTATGCCCTAAATAGAGCCACCCCTGGATTTCTTATTAACACTGACAAGGCCATATACATCTAAGCAAGCTCTTCCTTTACTTTTTTCTGCATACATTTTCCTTTCACATTTGTCATATGAAAATAAGCTTTTTATTATGGTCATCATTCAATTCAATTATAGTACTAGATATACCACAGAGTGCTGGATACTGGGCTGATAATAATACCAACAATAATACTTATTAAGCTTCACTCTAGGTAGAGCAATGATGACTGATTTTTGTTCATCTTGTACTTTAAAACTCAGAAAATGAGCAGCCATTTTTCATCAATTTTGCTTTCAAGATAGCCCCCACTGGCTATGTCAAGCGGACAGCCTCTCCTGATCTCACACACTCTGTATTCTTGAGCAGGAACCCTCCCCTCTCACATCCTGTGGACACAGAAAACTAGCCACCGAGATTCATAACTACTTCCTCCTCTTTCTGAGGCTTTCTTGCCTCTGAAAACTTCCTGGGTTTGCTGACATCACCCTTGTGTGGAGGAGGATTGGCCTGACTGCTGAAAACATACATGTAATTGAATGAATTCTATTAAAGAGGAAAAGAAAAATTAACTCGACTAGACACACCTTCAAAGGCCATTGTTCAACACCCAGCATTTGTGATTCTGCGCTATGGGGAGGAAAGGAAGAGGTGACCCTAGGAGGCATTTCCTAAGTACAGATTAGAAGGAGCCTTGGGAGACTGGAATTGGTCAAGAGGAAATGAAAAGCAGTGTTCTCCTTCCAAATAGGGTGTTTCTGAAGCAGCTGACCCGAGGAAAAAATGTAATGACAGAAGCCTAACGACTAGGAAATTCAAAACAAAATACTGTTATCACCACCTAACCAGCCAGGGACTTCCTAAAATCTATGGGTTCTATTCCTCACCACACTTAGAAAGCCAGACACATTCACTCTTCAGCAATGTTTCAGCATCCTCTTTCAGTGACATATTCCAGGGCTGAACAGTCCTCAGTCTGGAAAACTTTTCTCATGTCTAACCCAAATCCCTCACACTGCAGCTGAAGTTCATCACTTTCTCCTCTGTCACCATTTCCTCCTTAAGAAACCTTCAGACACTTGACAATTTAAAAACAAATCTTATTTTCCCTTGGTCATTCAGAACTTCTCTCCAAATCAGTAAATTCTAGAAAAACCTTGTCAAATCTTTATGTTCAGGGAAATAAGCTCTACCTATCAAACAAAATAAAATACAGAAACAAACATTCCTGTTCTGCTTTGTCAGGGAAAACTCTTTGCCATGGACTCTCAGTTTCTGAACAGAATACAGCACACTGTTAAAAGAGTGTTTTGTTTTCCTTTTCTGGGACCCATTGTTTGTTGATTCAAAGACAATGAGTGGTTCATACAGCTGCAGTTGTCAAAGTATTAAACTTCCCTTGTAGGTCCAGATGAGCTCTCCGAAAAAAGAGTAAAACTACCAGGTAGGTGTGTGTGTCCCGTGCGTCTCTGTGTGAGGCGGGGGCAGAGGGCTGCGGCCCACAATAACCTTCTTTCCAGCTTGAAGCATTCACTGCCACTTTCTTTTAGGTGCAGAAGGCTGTTCCCCCAGTGACACTTACACACTGAGGAATTGAATAATTCCTGGCAAGATCTGGGAGACTTGTGTGAGCCAGATTGGGCGGGGAGAGCATTCCATTATTATAACACAATGCTATAATAGGATACAAAATTCTTTTCATATTAATGTTTTATACAATAGGAATATTAAAGCTTGAGTTTTACACTGAAGATGGAGGTAAAATGCAGTACTTTGTTGTGTTTTTGCAACCTAAGTTATCTTATTCTTCTTGGGGTGCTCGGTGTGGGTCTGAGAGACCAGACTCTACTTTTAGAAAGGGATGGGCTCCTCCTGAGGGGCCTGTGGTGCTCTCTCACACCAACCATCTCAGACCTTTCTTGTGGAGGCCTTCCCCACACAGCTCTGAACCTGGCAGCTGATGCGGCTCTTAGGAAACTGGCCCTGTTGGAAGACCGGGCTCATTTTTCTTGCCCCATGACCAGAAGCCTTGAACTGTAAAGACAAAGTGTGCCCAGGCCTCTTCAGAGGATGCAGCTTGCAGTGCCTGCAAAGGTGCTGGTGTACATGCTGATCTCAGAGTGAAGCGTTCTCCTCCAACAACCCAGCCCCCGCCCCCGGGGCATCATCATGATGCTAACTTGGGGCTGGCCAGGACAAGGTGTCCTCCTCCCTGTGCCACTCTTCCTGGGCCTCAGAGAGCGGTGCCTACCTCATCAATGTTGTTGACAGGCTGACTCACAGACTGGGCACAGATGCTGGAACCCAGAAACCTGGCTGCTATTTCTAGCTTGGCTCTGGTCCCTGACTTCGGTTTCCTACCATGGAGCCTGGGTGGAGAAGTCACTGGGCAGGTGCTCAGCTAGGCAGCCTATTTTGGGTGGACACATAGGAGACATGGGACTTTTTCTTCATAAAAGTACATAAATGAGTTTAACAGTCCTTGTGACCTGGTCTTTCTCAAATGCAATCTCTGACTTTGGCAATGGTAGAGAATGAAATATATTCAAGAAACCTCAACGAACTCTGTGAAGTTTCAATACATCTTTGAGAGTAATTTAAATTGTTACCCTCAGATCATTGTTGTATTTATTTGTTGAGCATAAATTTATTTAGAATGTTTAATGAAAGCCCTTCATAAAAATCTCCATAAACTTTTTATATAAATAAGCTGCATTCTCCAAGCCTTGCCACTCCCCATAAGATCAATTCCTTTTTAAGCACCCTTCAAGGTAGGAGTGGCTTGGGTAATATTTCAGACTTCCTTAACATCTTGTGGGGAAATTATGACACATTTTCTTATTTTCAATTAGGTTTATGGTTGCTCTTTGGATGAAAGGAACTCCATATGTAAATGCAATTATTATTCTCTGAATTTCTTATGTGCAGTTAAGCACCAGAATCTCCTGGGCTGTTTGTACAGGATTCAGACCTGAATGTTTACAGTGAATATTAATAGAGAAAAGCAATAAAATCTATAAAATTTAACATTGCTAAAGAGGACCGCTGGCCGCAGGGGTTATAACCTTAATGAAGGGGTTCTCCCTCCTCCAATTAGTAAGAAATGGTCCTGGCAGCTTTCATAGCATAAATACCCTATTTCTGAGTCTGCCCAGCAAATGCTTTCAGAGGCTGAATTTTCTCCCAGATTAGTAAACTGGCAGTGGACAGTAGAGGACATTCTACTGAAATCAGGCCATCAGGAGCTGAAGACAAAGGCAGTTGATTCAAATGCACCAAATTGGAGTTTCTCTAATCAAATATATTAAATTAACCATCATTGTTGATTGTTTTAATGGGAAGAAAAGGCAGCTGTACCCTTCATTTTCTAAACATTTTATTTAGTGCCATGGGGAGGAAGGGGAGGCAAGAGAGAGGAGGGAAAGCAGGAAGAGAAAGGAAGAGGGGTAGAGATGGCTAAGAAAGCTATGGGAAGCTAATGTCTTTTGTCATAAAAGTAAAATGATTTTGCATGCTGTTTAGACCCATACTGAGAGTTCCCAGTGCCATCATTCATGGAGAAAAACCTAAGACAAGGGTTTATTAAGCACATTTACAGCAAGCTGATTGGTGAGTTTGGGAAAAGGGTGACTAGTGTTAGGCAGATATATTTTACTGGTTCCCTGGAAGCCTGCTCAGGTGAGTTCTCCCCCCATTCAAACCTGTAGAGATTTTTGTGAGTTTATTTGAGCCAAACTGTGGACAATTGCCAGGAAGCAGTATTTCAATAGATTAGTATAATGCTCTGGAGAATGGCGGGTTTTTACCTTTTTTTAAATAAAGTACCATCAAAGGGGAAAACTTAAGTGGGTTACATGAAATCCATTGGTGATAGATTAGGGAGGTGGGAGAAAGCAAAGTGGGGAAACCTCTGGGATTGGATAAAAAAAATGAAATGATGGACACATACTTCTTTTACATAGATGGTTACAGGATAGTTAACAGTCAACAATTAACACCGTAACAATAACAAAGAGGGAATTTGTGGTATCTGCTGGGTGCCATTTGTTGCACCCTGAGGGGTCCAGAAAAAAGGGAAGTTACAAGATACCTAGATTTTTTACAGGTATGTTGTCTTAGATGCAAAAAGACAATAGGCTCAGTAAAGATCAAGTTGATCTTTGTCAGGGAAAATATAGGCCTAGGACATGACTACCTACTATAAACTACTTTTAGTTAAATATTTAATTTTAGACCATCCTTCCCTGAACAAGTCAGGTTAGCATGTGCCCCCCCCCCTCTTTTTTTTTCCATCCATAGTCCATATACTTTATACAAAAGGATTTAAATTTCAAGACATTTGTGGGAACTTATCTCTACTTCTTGGTAACCTTCCTGGCTAAGAGTAGAATTCACAAAAGACCTTTTTCACCATGTAAGCAATGGTATTCAAAATTCTACTAAAGAATCTGATGGCTCAACCTATAATTTTCTAAAACAGTTTAACAGAAAGTCCCAGTGTGACGTTTCCTGCCCAGAGTGCAGAACGACATGCAAGGTCTTGGGACGCACCTCTAGCTTCAAAGGAGTGCTTGGGTGGGTGATGTCTCTTCCTCTGTCTCCTGACTTGATAACAGGATGAACCTGAACAAGATATGAACCAGACATTCCACTGTGCAATTAATTATTTCGCTCCATTGTGAGACAGGGTACTTAGGTAGACATTGTTTTTGTACTTAGAGAGTTTTGCACACACAAATGCCCTTCCAAGAGGAAACAAAAGGTCTAGGAATTGCCATGGAGGACTCAGAGGCTCACACAGGCTAATGTGAGTCATCCAGAGAAAGGCCTTTGGAAGCTGGTGCCTGTTACCGCCTGAAGCCAGCCTATTTCTGAGCTGGAATATGAAAGGCAGCTGGCTGTGTCAAAGGGGCAGAGAATAAAGCAACAGTGTAAAATGAAGACACACTTCAGTAGAGAAGATGCTATTAAAATGGTTTCTGCTCCTCAGGCAGCTTCTTTTGGAGGGCCCCTTTTTGGAAACAAATGATTCTATTCCTCTTAGAAAGAAAAAGAAGGTGGGGGCTCCTTTCAGGAAAATGTTATCAGACTCTTTTAAATGTTCCCATTTGAAGAGAATCAAAGGGAATGTGATAAGGCAGTGGATATACTCAGGGGAATTGTATCAAGCTACACAATACAGGCTAAATGAAGCTCTTCATCCTTTGTTGGAAGAAATATAATAATTCAATCAATCAGCTCGGGTCTCCTGTCATATACGGTGGACACCCAACCCCTTTATGGAGGTTCTTTCCTTTACCATGCTACAGCTGCTTGAGGCAGGCTCAGGGAGGGGGAGAAATTGCCAGTGAATTCCTCCCATATTCCCTCCCTCTCTCACATACAATGCCTTTTTGTCCTGTGGCCTCCATCCCTCAGCGCATGGCCTGAGCTGGGTGGAGATTGTTCCCAGGGTGCTGCTTAGTTCCCAAATCATCTTGTGGTGGCTGTGCAGAGTGAGCCTCCTGGGCCAGCTTGGAGTCACATACATGCAAGTTGGGAGGTTCTTGAGAGGTGGTGGCTGTTCTTAGCTTGGGTATGGGTTATGTTGAGTATGACTGTCACTCCCCACCTGTGGTCAGGGCCTGGAGGCAGGAGAGAGGGTGCAGAAGTGCTCATGAAGGCATGGAGGCCACAAAGAGAGTTCAAGGCTGGGAGTTGGTCAATTGTGTTGCAGCCTAGCTCCGAGTTCACTGAGCAAGCCTTAGGCAAGTCACTTAACCTCACTGTAGCTTGTTCAACTCTACAAAATTAGAGGTTGAAAGTGATGATACCCAAGGTTTCTTTCATGTCCAGCAGTATGCACCTCTTAGTAATAACGGAAGACCTGGGATGGGGAACACTGTGAGCTTCTGAGTCAGATGGGCCTCACTTTGAATGCTGACTTCACCACTGTGCAGTCTTATTCAAGTTATAAAGCTTCTGTCTCTCTTTTGAAAATATATTGGATTAAATAATATCTACCATATGAAGATGTGTGAGTTTAAGGACCCAAATTATAATAGAATATGGTATGATTCCTGGGACACAGTATGTTATTCTAAATGTCAGTTAATGAAAATATGCATTAGTCCAATAAGTTTGAAATTTAAAAAGAAATTATACAGTATTTCCATGTCTTAGGTTAGTAGTTCTTAGACATTTCAATTTCAGAGATAAGTTGGAAAAAAATAGGATTGCTTGCAAGGTAGAACTGTCAACTTTTTTTGGCCAAGTTTATAAAAGGATAATTCTCAACTACTCTCACTATCATTAAACACACACACACACACACACACACACACACACACACACACACACACAAAAGCCATAATGACCAATCTTTACCAGATAAGGACTCTTGTCCCCATTACATTGAGAAACTGTGTATGCCACACATGTATTTTTATTATACATAAAATGTATATAAATTTTGTCTTTCCTTTTTCTTCTATTTATAATTTACTGTGGATGAGTGACAGTTTGTATTATTCTGCAGCCAAGATGGGGCTAGTCTTAGAAAACCATTGTCTTAAGGAATAATTTAGCTTACTTGTATACCTTTATGTGCTTGTGTAAACTAACCTCTGCCACTTATTTTTCCTTTTCACTTTTCTTTCTAATCTGCCTGCTCTGTGTACACTAACACATACATTTCATTTATATTGCTTTAGCTTACCCTACCTACCCCAAAATTTTCAGAAGTGAACAAAATGCGTGGCAGGTGTCATAAATTTCAATTCTGTACCCCTCCTCCCTCTCACTTGAAATGATCTTTCTTGGTAGCACCCTCAGCCTGCCTCTAGGAGAGAGTGCATCCTTTCATTGGCCTCCACAGCATTTGGGGGCTGCCCAGCTGCACTGCCACTCTGGGCAGATTACTATGACACAGAAAGCAAAAGGGCTCTCCCACCTTCCCCCTCCTGTGGACCCACTTTGCCTGGGGCATGTCCTCGTCTCAGCCCCAGCTTCTCTGTATTGGCTCAGCTCCCAGGAAACAAGGGCTTCCATTCACTCAGTTGGTCCCTTGCTCCTTTCCCTCTTGGTAGAAGACAGGAGACCTCTGGGCTTAGCCAAGATTGCTCCTTCAAAGCAAGCACCTGGGCAGCTTTTCATCAGCTGGGAATCAGGGCCATCAAGCCTCTCCCCTCCTCCAAACCCCCTCCCCTCCCAGCCCCACTCCCATGGAGGCCAGGGCCAGCACAAATGGAACAGGAGCTGGGAGGGGAAACTGGATAGCTCACTCTCCACCTCCTCCAGATTCAGGTTCTCATACTGTGGCCGCATGTGTTGTGAATTACAGAAATACCAAACACACCCACAATTAAATATAAGCACTAAAATGCTCTTGAATGCCAAGTGTAAGTGACTGAAACGCTCTCTTGATTTGTGCTGCCTATACATGACTTGCTTCCATGAGTGCCAATGTGTAGTGGACCTCGTGCCAGGCTGTTCTCTCTCCACTAGCTTGCCTTGTGCTTTCCTTTAACTTTGTGCTGCCAGGAAATAGAGTTGTGCTGGGATCACATTTTCTCAGCGAATCATATATGGCCTTGTAGTCATATTTGGCCTTCATGGGAGGTCTCCCCATAGTCAGAAAGAAACACACAGAAAGTCCATTAGGCACAATATCAAATCTCTTTCTGAGGTAATAGATGTCAGTGCTACTCACTGAGATCTGAGTCAGAAATCTGCAACCTCCTGGAGCTGAGTGTGGCTGAGCCCAGTGGTCCAGCTGGCTGGCTACACAGACAACCAACAGTGCCATCTCCCTGCTCCCCTTCTGCACCCAGTGTTAGGTCTAATCAAATAATTGAATCGATACTCCCTCCCCTAGGAACTGACCTTTAGGCCACTTCACAATGGACATTCCACTTGCTTAGACCACATTCCACTTACTAAGACCATTATCTCTCCCCTCCAGACTTTCCCAGAATCCAGACCTGCACAGAGAATTCTCCTCCCAGAAAAATCCCACCTAGAATCCTTTAAAAACCTCTGACTCCATCTTTGGGGGCTGGTGCTATTTTGGGGTTCAGCCCATCTGGTATCCAGATGACCTAATAAATTTATAATCCCTTGCCACTTTGGCCTCCTGCATCCCTCCTTTGGCAACCCTAACACCCAGGTACTACAATATACAAATCACAGGAAAGTGCAGAGAGCAGCCAGGGTCTGCCCTTTCTCCTGCTCCCCCTTCCCACGGTTCTGTTGCTCAGGTAGTCTAGTTCCTGCAAGGTGTGGTAGAAGATGCCAGCAAGGAAGTGGGGTGGGGTCTGCATTGAAGCCAGGCTTTGTCTTTGTGGGCTGGTCTCTTTTGAAGTGACTTAGATCATAAAGAACAACAGTGCTTGTTTTTCATTTGGGAGGGTTCAGTTCTACCAAGAAGCTTCTTAAGTGTTAGGATGTGCACTGAGGTTGGTGTTCTCCCTTCATGTGGTTTGCAGTTCTCATGTTTTACTGGTTTTTGATGTGGTGGCTATAGCCAATGAAAGCAACTCCCCTCCTCCCTGCCCCCAGACACAGTTCAAAGTTATCAACTGAGAGTTTTTTGGTTTCTGTCTTCAACATTTCCTCTTCGACATCTCTGTAGGGCCGAGAATGTCATTTTCTCAGTCTCTCCCAGAAGCTTCAACTCTCATATGTCCTTTGCTCATTAATGAGGTTAGTGGGATGCCGGGGAAGGAAGTCAGAGTCAGAGGCATAGGGCCACCTGCCTTGGCAGACATTCCTCAGTGCAGACCAGGTGCTAGGCACCATGCTAGGACCTGAAGATACAAAGATGAACTAAAGGGGGCCCTTACCCCAACAGCCTTCATGGGGACAGAGGTTCTTTCCTTTACCATGAGGTAGGTGAGAGGGACACAGGGAGGGGAAGAAATTACCAGTGCACTTCTTTGAGGTATCTTTGAAGGCCAAGACCTTTTTAATAGTCAAATCTCAAGATCCTTTTAAATTCTTATACTTCTTTACCTTCTTCAAGTTGTGAGCCTGTTGGTCATCCCTTCTTTATCTATTATTTTATCCATATTTTAGCTACTTTATGAAGTAGCTAATTCATATGCCATGGGAAGTGGTACAGCATGATAGTTAAAAGCAGGATATGGGGTTATAACAACTGTATTCACATCCAGCCCTGACTTGTCTTTTATATATAACCGGGGTAAGTTATGCAGCCTCTCGGGGACTTAGTTTCCTCATGTATTACCATATATAGGGTTAATAATATTACTTACCTTCTAAGATTTTGTGAAGATTAGATATGATAATATGGGGGGTATGTTTAGAAAAATGCACTGGCACATTGTAGGTGCTCAATAAATATTGGCTTCTTCTTCTTCTTCTTCTTCTTCTTCTTCTTCTTCTTCTTCTTCTTCTTGTTATTAAACACTGTGAAATACATCTGTGAACCCAATAGTCATATTTTTTTCCTCTCACAAAATTTAAATTCCAGAATGGGAGATAGCCATTCAACAAGTGGGTAGCCATGTGTTAAAATAAAAACTGCAAGTACAGAGCTATGCTTCTATAAACTACTACTTCACTAGTCTGCTTCCCAGATTCTCTAACCTTTCTTTCTCTACCTCCATCATTGACTTGTCTTTCTTTTTTTCCCCACAAAGTGTGACTCCACAGGATTCTGTGTGTGTGTTTGAGTGTATGTGTTTTATTTCCTATGCCCCTCACTCCCTCCTCAACTTCCCAATACAGCTGGCAGTGATGTCTCAAGGTGAATCGAAGGCTTAGAATCTTCTCCATCAGGACTCATCTTGAGGTAGTGGTGGGGCAATACAAGGAAGTGCTTAAGTGTGGGCTTCCTTGTCAGGGAGAGATGGCTTCAGATGGCTACCCCCATCCAGTGGTCAAGTCTCCTAAAGTTCCTTAATCTCTCTATGACTCACTTTAATGATCTCAAAAAGGGAGATAGTAATACTCTCTATGTGGGATTAGTTGACTATATTGTCAAATATATATATATACACACATATGTATATATATCATTATCTATATATATATCGATTATGTAAACACATGTTTACATACACACACACGTACAAACATACACATGTGTATATTAAAAAACCTCAACTCAGTGCCTGATCCATAATAAGCACTCAGTCAATGGTAGTTCCAGCTCCAGCTCTAGCTGTTTTTATGAAATGATCATCCCTCTGGGGTGTGGTTATTGGAGCACGGTTTCTGGAATACAGAAAAGTAGGCCTGTACAGTGTCATTCAAACTTGTGTCATCACTAAGCTAGGAATATGGGAGACAAAGCTGGCAGAGATGGGGTCATGCTCTTGGAGGAATTCACAGTACAGATTTATGTACAGGTGATTCTAATGCAAGCCAAGCTGTATAAGACAATCAAACTGAGGACACATATCTAGACACTCAGAGAGGAAATAGTTCTTTTTAGGCCATTAGAGAAGATATATTTAAGCTTAAAGAATCAGGAAAAGGTTAATGTGGGAGATGAAGCTGGAGGAAGAGCATTCTTATCAGAAGGCAGAGGAAAGTGTTTGAACATATGCACAGATGAAGGCCATCACCTGGCAAGTTTGGGCTCTAACCATGGTGACTGGTGCACAGCAGGCACAGAGGGACTTCATCTGGAATGCAAGCTGGAGTCGTAGTGGAGGGTTTTCAGCTTTTAGACGGGTTTGCACTTTTGAGCTAAAAATGTGATGGCCTAGAATGACGAAGAATCCATCAGGAAGATCCTAAATTGTAATGAAAAGACATATTTAACAAAATAAGGAGGAGTTGTAAAATAAGGACATAAAGTAGAGTTGAATCATGCCAGTGACAGCACATTTTTTTGTTGGTATTGGCAAAGGACTCTGTCGTTAAGTTATAGCTCCAAGGTTACCACCATCAGGTTAAAATTGTCAACAGATTTCCATGTGTAATAGAATCTTTAACATTTTTATTACTAAAAAAAAGAACATGGTGCCAAAGCCACAGACTTGGTGTTATTAAGCCTTGGTATTTGAGCTGGCTATGGGAGGAAATAATCTAAATACCAGTCTTTCCCCTATCTGATCATCTATTATCTACATCTGAACCATCCAATGGCTTCTCATCACCTAATTAATAATTTCTAAATTATTAGGCATGCTTTATGCTTTTCCATTGTCACTCTTCTCCTATATACCTATTTCCTGGCCATGTTTAACTCCTTGTAGATGCTTGAACCATGCTCTACACTGACTCTGTGCTTTCCCTCTCCATTTTCTTGGCCTGTTAATCTTTATTCTCCTTATCCAAAGCCCTGTTTTGATGCCATCTGCTCTGACAATGTTTTCTGATCTCTTGTCATGGATAGTGCCTCTCTTTTGTTCTGGCATAGCAACCTGTGCCTATCTTTAGAGTGATAAAATCTTCTACTATATTGTAATTGCTAACTTAATGGACCATCTTCCCCACATGCTTGTGGGCTTCTGAGAACAAGAACTGCTTCTCTCATCCTATATTGCCAGTTCCTGGCACATCATATGGATAAGAATAAGATTTCTGAATTGAAGAACAACCCTAGGAATCCAAAACATTGCATTGTTTGCCTCAAAACTCCATTTTTTTCTACACATAATTTTTAAGGATTAAATGCATTAAAACATTTCAGGGGCCTGGAGATAGCATCTAATCTTGAGTACTTAATATTAAAAAAATAAAATAATTTATCCTGGGAATGCTAAAAAAGGCAGGGTCCTCTTGAGGAATTTAAAATGTTCTGCTGTGACCTAGGCCAGTGCACAAATATTGTCTTAGACTTCCTGCTTCAGAGTTGACTGGCCTACCAACTAAGCATATTTCTGAGCACTGCTCTCTACTCTCAAAGCAAATTCCTGGAGGGCAGGACCCTAGAATTGGCATTTTAAAAACTTTCTCCTAGTACTTCTGATCTACCGCCAAGCCTGAGGATCCTTGACCCAGGCAGTACCTCATCAATGTAATATTGGTAGATAAGAATGGAAGGGCAGATTGAGAAGTGACAACACACATTGACACAGTGTTTATGGTTCAAGAATTCTCAGCAAGAATCAAACCTCTAGAATTAACTGTATACAGCAGTTCCCCTTATCCACAGAGCATATGTTCCAAGACCCACAATGGATGCCTGAAACCTTGAATAGTATCAAACCATATATATACTATCCTTTTTCTTATACATATATATCTATGATAAAGTTTAATTTATAAATCAGGAACATTAAGAAATTAATAATAATAACGAACAATAAAATAAAATGATTATAATAATATACTGTAATAAAAGTTATATAAATATGGTCTCGCTCTCTCTCTTTCAAAATAATCTTATTGTAGCGTACTCACCTTTTCACTTCAAGGAAGCACTTCACAGCTTCTCTTTGGTATATCAAATTGCCAAGCATCACCACTCTTTTAGTTTGGGTTCGTGATTAAATAAAATTAGGTTTACTTCAACACAAGCACTAAAATACTGAGACAGTGGATCTGATCACTGAGACAACTACTAAGGAGCAGGAGTGTACATAGATTCTGGACAAAGGGATGAGTCACATCCCAGGATGAATGGAGCTGGACAGTGAGATTTCATCACACTACTCAGAATAGTATACAATTTAAAACTTATAAATTGTTTACTTCTGGAATTTCCCATTTAATATTTCCAGACCATGGTTGACTATGGATAACTGAAACCTCAGAAAACACAACCATGGGTAAGAGGACTACTATATTTTGCAAACTGTCATAGAAGGATGTCTTGACTTCAAAATTCAACCTCTCTTCTGCTTCCTTTGTCCTGTGATTTTTTGAAACATTTATAAAATAAGAAATAGGACCAAGATTTTATGAATTTCATATTATCCTACTTGGATATTGGAACAAAGGCCATGGACATGATCAGTCAGAACAGCTCAAGAGGTGAAGGATTGTCATTAGAAAGACCCTGTCATAGAGGGAGTGAAGAAGGGCCATGTTCCTCAATTTGTAAACAAATAAATAGAGAACTCCACAGGTCCTTGGGGTGACAGGTCTCCAAGTGTTTTGCCACTTTCTGGTTTCAAAGATTAAATCATAAATTCACAGATATGAGTTCTCAGCCTCCCAACCAGAGGACTTCCATCAGACTGTGGACTCCTCTCTGGTTGGAGAAGATGGGAAGGAATTCCAGGTATGGTGGCTCTGGTGACACTCAGGTCGGGGAGACCAGTGCTTCCCATTGAAAACAAGAAAAAGAGTGGACTAAGGACTTCCAGTGGGACTTTTCCTGCTTTGTATGTTATCATATGAAAGGGCTCAACTGGTTCTGCCTGCTGTTTCCTTCCTGGGATGAATTATGATTCTGCTGCTGTGACAAGGGAAGGCTTTGAACCACGTGGTGACTGAGACAAAAAAGAAGTGGATGACCATCTCCCAACTGGGGTGCTTTGCTGCTGGGTGATTCAAATACCACGTTGTAGTCATCTGGAGACAAAAAGGCTTAGAGGTAAAACTCTGTTCAAAATAATGCTGTAACCACAAGAATAAAAGAAACATCAATAAAAATAGAAGCACGACTCTAAAATTGTCCTTACCTTTGAAAGTAAAGGCAGAAAGAAAACCTGGGTATATATTATAGGTGGCTAAAGAGAAGATTAGGGGATACATCTCTGTAGAATAAGGAATTGTGGTCTGTTTCTTCATTTAATTTATTTTTTAATTGATAATGAGATAGAAATCCTTGATATTAAATTGACCTAGAAGCAAAGGAAGAAATTATTTCAGTGTTGTTTTAGCCAATTCCCCCAATACTAACAGTGAAGGAGACTTGTTTTTCCATGTATATACTAGAGACCTGGTGCACAAAAATTTGTGCACGGGGGGGAGGGGGGCTCCTCAGCTCGGCCTGTGCTCTCTCGCAGTCTGACATCCTTAGCACTGCCGCAGAGGTGGGAGTGGTCATTCCACCATTTGGTCAATTTGCATATTACCCTTTTATTATATAGGATATACTAATATTATATATATATATATAAATAAATATTATATATATATTATATACCTTTACATTTTGTATTTTGACATAAATGGCTTTAGTTAATACAGGATTCTAATTACATTGTGAGGCTATCATAATGCAATTATAATCTTTGACAATGACAAATCTAAAATAAGTGGCAAGATGCAATGATTAACATTTACTGTGCAGACACTTTAAAACTCATTGGCCTTTAAGTAACTGAGAGAAAGTTCTGTGTGACAGAGCTGTATCTAGACTCTTACCTAGCAACACCCTTAAGTTCTCACAAACACAATCTAGAATAAAAGAAGTAATGGTCAGGCAAAAGGCTGTAATAGAAAATATAAGTCTTGGGTTAAGAAAACTCAATGTTTGTCTATCAAATAGTGATAAGAAAACACTCAGGGGGAAAAAAATTAGAGGGTA
Organism: Corynorhinus townsendii; assembly: GCA_026230045.1. Lineage (NCBI taxonomy): Eukaryota > Metazoa > Chordata > Mammalia > Chiroptera > Vespertilionidae > Corynorhinus > Corynorhinus townsendii. The sequence continues at coordinate 95,716,172 of JAPDVU010000003.1, forward strand.
TATTTTCTACAACTCTTTTTTTAATAAAAAGGTATCTTTTTTTTTTTTTGCTCTGGCTTAAAAAAATTGAACATTGACTCCAGTCAAGTCTCCATGACCATGCAATATTGAAAGCCAAGGACTGTTGTTATTTATATTCTTGGACCAGTACAACTCATCTACCTGACATGCTGTGTCTCTTTGTGATTCTGGAAGGTAATTATAACTAGTTTTGTTAACTATTAAAGTACTTAATGTGGCCATAGTCACCCAGACCCATGATTGCCACACAATTTAGCTTCCTACCTCGGTTAAACCATCTCCCTTCTGCTCACCTCAGAAATATGCTTCTGGACTTCTCATTGAGAATGGTATCTGGGGGCTAGTGTGTTTTTAGATGGTAATCCTGTGTTACCAGAATATATCAAAGTATCACATCATGTTTCTACGGTGACATGAAAACCTCATAAGAAGGGATTTCTGATAAGGCAATTTCTCTTAACTAGAAGTGTCTTGTCCCTTCCTATTCTCTCTTTGAAATATCATTCCCTCTTCCTCTCATCTGCAATGTTACTACCACTCTCACAAATGTGTTAATTAATTCTGATATTAATATAAGATTTATTGAGCTCTCACTGTGGGTCAAATACTGCACTGCTCTCACTGTGGGCCAAATAATGCACTCAGTGAAAATATAGTGCTTGTTATTTAGACCAAATACTAATCTAAATTATTTTAAGATATTATTTATTCTTTATAACAACTATGAGACGTTTTAATATTATCATATTCATTTCACATCTGAGCAAAGTGACATACAGAAAAAAGGTTAGTTCAATTGCCAAAATTATATAGTAAGCAAGTGGTAGAGCTCAGATTGAAACCCAAATAAGTCTGGCTTCAGAGTTCATGCTCTTAACTACTTGCCTATGTTGCCTATGAAAGTTTGCTGTATCTCCTAAGACACACTGTGTTCCTACAAGGTAGATACTTTAATGCCCTAATTTTGTTGATGGAGAACCTGAGGCACAGTTGGCCATGCAATTGTCCTGCCATCATACATTCAAACCCAAGCCATCCAATTTCAGAGACCTTCATTTTTTTCTCCTATGTGGTTCCCTTAAAGGTGACAATGCTGGAGACTGTTTTCTGCAGCTAGCGTTTAAGAAGAATCTCCATGCAAAGGGCTAAGGTGGTTAATGGCTACTGAAGGGTGGAATATGTGCTTGAGAAACGCAGATGAGGTTTACAATGCTTTCCAGGCATCAGGCACCACATCTGCACCCTACTGAGTCTCATACACTCTACTGGAGACTCAACTTCAGAGGCAGTGAGGAAATTCAAATCTCTGGGGTTCGACTCTCTAATTCCATGACACTAGGAGTCAAAGCTTTGTCTGGAACTAGAACAACTTCCCTGGCTCAGTTTAGTGCACCTGCAGATTCCCCATTACACTGCCTGCCAGATCCAGAATAATAATTCTTGGCGGTGGAAAGAGATATTATTTGCATTTGAATTAATGTTGAGTTCAGAGACACAGATTTCTCATCAAGAAAGATTTAGAGCAATTGCTGATATCCTGGGGAATCTGTGACTAGCTCATTATTTTCATCTCACAGGGTAGTACTAAAATTTTTAATTTTTTTAAGTCTTTTTTCTAAAGTTTGGTTCTCCTTATTCCCATGATCATAATTATAATAATTTTGAAACATTAGTCTGACATCAAGGTGTTGAATAGATAATTTCACTTTAATGAATTTGTCACATATGGGCTTATTTTTCCACGTCTGTCTTAAACTGAATAGCTAACTGGTTAATATAAAAACCGTTCCATTTCATTAGCTTCTCCCTGTTGATTTCCTTGAGGTGTTACTGATGCACTGCCAGTTGCAAGCCCTGTCAGGTTTCTTTTCAGGCAAATCACAGATCCAAATCTATTTTAAGGCACTGGTTTCAACTAAGAGAATTTTTTAAAAAATGAAATAGTTTGATCATTCAGGTACCCTGCAGGATTTCATATACCCCAAGGCTTCTGAGAGATTAGCAAGTACTTGTCATGGGCTTCATAAACACTTGTACCTGAAGCTGTCCTGGGTAAAATGTGCAAGTAAGGTCACAAAACCCTGGCAGAAATGGAGAGAGAAAGAGGTTTGGCTGATGAGCACAGGGAGGGATAGGAAAAGAAAAAAGAAGGCAGTGGGGTGAAAGGGATCCCAGGAGGCTTTGCTGGTCTAATGTTTTTAGGAAGGAGGTCTCTTGAGGTAAAAAAGATGTCAGTGAATTACTGAGCATTTTGGAAGGGGAGGTGTGGTGCCTCCTTCATAAGTGGTGGAGAAATAATCAGTAAGAAGCTCTGGGCTATAAGAGAAAACCTGATGCAAATCATCAGGAGGTGTATTGTCTCTCACAGCAAGAAGGTAGAGTGAATTTCAAGGATATTTGATTCAATGGCTTCATGTCATCAGGATCCAATTATTGGTGTCTTCCTGCCCTATGTCCTTGGCATTGGTTTCTTTCTTAAACTTTCTCCTTAAGGTTGTATAATGGCTACCAGCAAAAATTGGGGCTTTGTTCTTTCTTGCTCACTTCCCTGAGATTGGGGAAGGGGGAAACTCTTATTCAAGGAAGAAAAATCCTTCACTTCAGTCTGATTGGGCCAATTTAGGTCTTGTCCCACTCTGACACCATAACTATTACCAAGGGAATGCCATGAGTTGTTGCTGAAGCTTGAGCTCCAGACCAATTCCGGGCTGAATGTGTGGGTTTACCTGGATCACCCTAAATAATCAATGTCTGCTCTTGGGCCTGGTGATAGGATCAGCTTTCTGTGAGACAAAGGGTGGAGTCTGAAGAAATTAAAAAGAAGGAATAGAATTATAGTACTCACTATGCTAACCTACAAAACAGTGCCACTAGTACTACCATGAAGTAGGTAAGGATCTTAAATGAAGGCTACTGGCCCCATAGTAGATCAAGACTAGATTGCTTTCCCCTCCCTAATGATCTGAGACCAGACTCTTTGGCTTGAGTGTTTATTAGACACAAACAAGAAAAAAATGGAAAGGAAAACAGAAACAGCACAACAACTTAGCTTCTAGAAGGAGTGGGCATGTGTGTGGGAAGCTCTGTGTATTGGGTATGTCCAGTTTTGTCCTCCACAATATCCCATAAGAGTATAGAAGGGGCATGCTCTGTGCATCCATGGTCTTCAATATGTAACCAGAATAAAGATGAAGAATGAGTCTCAGATCTTCCTGGTCTACACAAAGTGTCCTCTTGCTTGCTAAAACCATTTCTCTAACAGTCTTAGACTCCTCTGTGCATTTTTAAAATGTTTCTGCACATTACTTCAAGTGTACTTTTATGCCTGTTAGTTATGCAGACATGTTTTATAATTGTCCTTTCTATTTACTTCTCAGTTCATCCTTTAGGAATAATAGGTTGTATTGCATTTTTAGGCTAAAGGTTAAGTATGCATGAGGACACAGCCACATCCTCCCAGATTATCCAATATTTGTGTCACCAGTGTTAATTTTTAAGTAGTTGTGAAGTTAATCACAGATGTCGCAGGAAGAGCTGGATGTGAGTAGAGTCTTGCAATGCATTCAAGTGGGATGAGCTTTAATTAGCCCATGTCCAGTGAGACACACAACAGGGGCCCTGCAAGAACAGAAGCTAAACATTTGGCATCAGTGATAGGGAAAAGAGAGCCATGGAAGCCAGAAGTACGAAATAGCTTAATATCTAGTGCTAGGTGTACAATTAGGGACCAGTTAGTGACCCAGAGAGGAAAGTCAGGGGCACAGACCCCAAGAACAGTGAAGAGAGAGAAAAGACAGAAAGAATTAGAGATATATAAGGACTAATGGCCAGAATCCTTGTCCATTTTTTTCTCTCTAAAATGGCAGCCTGACTGATAACGCTGGTGCACCCTGCCTGGGTGGCTTTCCCTGTACCCACCAAGTTGTTCCAGTCCTGCTCTGGGTCTGTAGTGTCTTCTTCTTGAGGTGGATTCAGGCGTCTGCGGGACATGATGTTTATCACATACTGTTCTCCATGTGGGTGGTCAGCACAGGGTTCCTGAATCAGGCTTCCTTTGGCATTGTGGTGGTGGGGTGGGGACAGCATGAGGGTGGGGACACAACCCGTGCAGACTCCTCTCTGAGTGTCTTCTGTATACCTTCTGTAAACCTGGCAGGTGTCTTCCCTCAGAAGGGGTGCTGACAATTTAGTTGCATGCTCCCTATGTCTGCGACCAGCAAGTAGGGGGCCTGATCGGGGCACCCAGTTGGGGGGAGGGGCTGCAGGAGGTTTGAGGTGGGGGGGGGTCAATCTGGGTCTGGATCAGGCTGGTTGGCTGCCGCAGTGCGCATCATAGCCACCGGTTGTCCTGGCTGTTCTGGTCGTTCCACTGTAAGGGTGTCTGGGCTTTTATGTATACAGATGGTAGCACACAAAACTTATGTGCTCAGTAAACACATAAGGCAGTTGGTATTTCCTATCATTACCTTTGATACCCTCATTTCCTGGGAGCTAACAGTCCTGAGGCTCCCTGAGCTCTTTTTAATCTAAGTGGGACAAAGCTGAGCCACAGAAGCCCGCCAGCTTCTGTGTAAGGGAAGGTTCTGCTGGTAGGACCGGGGCTGGGGTGAGATGGAGGGCACTGGGAAGGGCTCTTGGGGCTAGAGATAAAGATTCTCTAGAGAAGATCCTTAAGCTGTATTGTGCAAAGAAGTTACCCACTATTCTTGTAAAAATACAGATTCTGATTCAGAACCTGGGGTGGGGCCTGGAATTCTGCATTTCTAAATTCTGACACTACAGTCCCCTTTGAGTAGTTAGGGCCTAGAAGCATTAGTGAAGTAAATCTATTCTTCTGTGTGTTTCTTGGTAAAGTGAGTTTGTTAATAAAGGAACTGACCATAAAGAAGCTACAGGACACAAGAGAGTCAAAGTAATTGTGCTAAAAAGATGAGTGAAGAGACTGGAAGAAAAGGACAAACAGACCTTCTCCATCTGATAAACAGCAGAGACAGAGGCACAGAGTGGCTTAAGAATGGCAGTTTCAGAGAAGTTTATAAAATTACAGCTTCATACAGCAGGTAGTAAGTTTATGGAACCAATTATCCCTAAGCTTTAGTAAAGATTAAAAACACAGTTACAAAAATTCTATAAATAAAATAGTAAATTACATACTTGCAGTAGGTTATGGAGGAAAGGAAGGATATTTTAGGACACCTCCCTAACTTTTGAGGTTGACACACATGTAAGCTCTTTGCTCATAATTTCTAAACAAAAAATAGGGATTTATGATTCACAAAGGATTCCTTCCTTTTCTTCACCTGTCTCTGGATGTAGATACTGGAAGGTGGAGTATGGATGCTGTAACATTAGCATTTCCAGAACTTTGATGGCTTCTGAGAACAAAGGGCCAAACATTTGAAGTGAGTACTGTACCAGGGAATCCAGAGTCTTTGGATCTTCCTTTTAGATACCACACTGGGCCAAGTTCTTATCGTTCTGTGGTAGCAGGATGTGTGGAATGAAGCCTTGATGTGTTCTGTACATTGGGGCTAGATGGTCTGGATCTCAACTCTGATTGTTTCATTGCCTTTGTTTCTCTTGCTGATTTCCTATGTTGGCTTATAGGATAATGTGTCTCTACTTATTCTGATCATTGCATTTACTGAATTCACTCATTTATTACACAATTATTTGTAAATTACTACATGTCCAACACTGAGTAAATAAGAAGAAACAAAAACTAGCTCTCTCTTCTCATGAGGCTTACCATCAAATAGGGGTAAAAGGTGCAGCAAAGTTTGTAATTTTTAAATTTACCTTTCAATAACTTGTTAAAGTGCTATGAAGGATAGTTTATAATTATACACATTCAGAAGCATTCTTAGGTGGGATGGTTCATGGAAAGCCTCTCTAAGGAAGTGACTTTCAAATTGAAATCTGAAAGATGAATATGAGTTAGCTTGACAAAGAATAAGGAGAAGAATATTCTAGGAGTTTACAAAGATGCTAGAGAGCATGGAGGCTAATGTCAGTGGATGTCATGATTGGGTGAGGAGTGCTGTCTGCTAATGTTGGACAGACCATTCACAGAGGGCCTTCTAGGCTGCAGTAAGTTCAGCCATGTAAAGATCTTGAGCAGGGGACTGCCTTCACGTGACTTAGGGCTCAGGATGTTCCAGCTTTCAACCAAGAGATGAAGACCAAGGCTTGAGTTTAGATCTGGCAAGTTCAGCTGCCCAGTGGACACTGAGTGATGGGCAGGGGCTGCTTCAGTTACCCATCTGGATGGACACTAGGAGTTCTGTGTCAGTACCCAATCTGTGAGGCACAGGGTGACTTTTTGACAGAGAATAGTGACAGCATGAACAAGGGCAATACATTAAAGCAAAGAACTACATTATCATCCTTTAGCATGGAGTAGAAGTGAGTCCCACACAAAGCACTCAGGCTTTTGTCGGGAATTACATTTTGTGCTTACAAACTCTTTTTCCAAGAGTAACAAGCAAGATCTATAAAGACCTCAAAACTACTTTATATTCTGAATTCTGACATCTGCATAGAGTATTCACTCAGGTTTGGGGGGATAATTTAGAATATTATCTGCTAAAAGGATCAGCTTCTTAATGGTAACTGGTAGATGAAGCTGTGTCTCTTTTTACAGACATCATCGTATGGTGAATTTACTTTGAAGGAAATAAACTCACATTTTTTCATTTGCCTTAATCTCCTTGATCACATTTACCTATAATCTCTTGGACTAAAGATATGGGATAATTTTTAGCTCATTATATTTAGAAATTAGGTATCACTGAGGAAGGAAGGGGTCAAGTCTCAAACCAGGAAATGGAAATCTTTCTTGTTTGAGCTTGTAACCCCCTAGATACATTTTCTCGTGATTGACTTGCAATCTGGGGAAAAGGGGAGAAGGATGGAGCTTGGAAGTATGTGGTACAGTTTTCAGCAAATAATTCACTTTCCTTGCATCAATTTTAGCATAAAATGTTTTTTAAAAAAGTGTCTTATATTGTTGAGGTATCCTCTCCATATACTCACCTCTGAAAAAAGATACCTCAAAGTTGAAATACAGAGAAGATGAAATTCAGTACTTGCCTCTACAGGAAGGTACATATCAGATTAGAGAGACTGAATTGCCTAAGACTATAAAGTCAATATAACTGAGGATTTGTTTTAATTCTATCCAAGAGTTATGCATAGCTTGTTTTTCTGAGTATCTCAGAGAAAGTTGGAAAGAAGTTGGGGCATGGTCCCATTCTGCTACCTATTTTGGTGTGAAATTTCCCCATGTCCAGATACTGTATAGATTTTGAGATGAAAGAAAAAATAAATACTTAGAAGATTTGTATGTAACATGCTTAGGAAACTAGAGTTCAAAGATCTGAGTTCTAAGGCCTCCATCTTCCTGTCAGACATCAGCTCAAGAATGAAAACATAAATAGATAAATAGATACTAAGGAGCTCAAAAGAGAAAAGGATGATACACAGAATAGAGGATAATCTTCTGCTTCATTAATCTTCTGCTTCATTATCAGCTGCAACAATAATTAAAGGGTTTTGGAACCTCAGTGACCACCACTGCACTGCTTAATAGTAATTATTGGGTAATTACATATTATTATATGAGAGATATATAATTATATAATTGTTATTATTAAGTATGATGTTGACCATTGTGGTTCTAACTTCTTCATCTGTGGGGCCTCTTTGGGGATGGTAATTGAGATGATAAGGGATAAAGTAAAGAAGGAGGAAAGTAATTGGCCGAGGGCATGTTGTTTGCTTGGTTCAGCTACAACAATGGACAGGGAGAAAGGATCTCAGGAATCAGGGACACCTGTCCTGGAGCAGTGTGGTTGCATCTCTGACTGACCTGTGAGATAATTATTCTCAAGGAATTTCTGGCACAATGTTCTGGCTTTATTTTTCTCCACTGCCTTTGCAGAGTTTCTAACCAGGGCATCACTGAGGGCCTAGGACAACTTTGTGTGACATCCTACCTTGGTCAGACCAAGATACTCCGGTGACTCTGGCTACTTATCCTCTGTCCTGTGGAAGTGGCCTTTGGGCAGCTCTGAGGTGTATGCTTGAGTCTGAAGTCTCAGTGCTGTTCAGTGTTAGTGTAGGGAAAGGCAAGCCTAGGCTTGTTTGCCTCTGTCTCCCTGTAGTCCATGTTACAGTGGAGGAGCTGCCATCCAGTAAGTGAGTAGTTTTCCAAAGATTAGTAGAGAATAGGGTGGGCTTTGTGAAAAGGCAATGCTAGCTGTGCCCTGGCTGAACACTTCTCACAGGAGAAGTTTCCTCTCTAGAGGAGGAGGTGATTGCTAAGGAAAGAGTTACAGTCGTTTTCAAAATGGAAACAATGCTGCGAATCATTCTATAAATAATTAACTCAGTTCCTTCTTCACAAGCACATTTTCAAACGCTCAGCAGGAAAATGACCCATATATGCACACACCACAGGGTACTAAGAGACATACCATTAGGAGCAAGAAGAGGCCCACCTCTGTGGTTTACTTTAATAACATACTTCCTGGAGAGAGTCAGGTGGAGAGAAAGCCATTCGAAATTAGACTGGATGTGGAAAAGTAAAGGACAACCGAGCTCATAAAATCAAATCTTTAAAAGAAAATATTGAATTTCTCTGGTTCTTTCTCTCGTGAGAACTCAGATTATTCTCAAGCATCTGCATTTATTTATTTGTTTATTTATCACTTTACTAGCAGAAAAAAAGTAGAAGGTAGGAGAAGTCTAAGTGTGGGCAAGTTATGCCTTAAAATAAGGATCTTAAAATATGACTTTCATCTCCTCAAACTAGTGCTTCCATCCCTGGACTCTGTGATTAACAAGAGTTTTCTCTTATGTTTGTGTCTAATACATATACAATTTTCACTCACCTCAGAATTAGAACACCAATTTATGATTTTCATATTTTACTGTAAGAAAATATAAGGTTGGTGTGAACAGGAGGTAAATTTAGCACTAAGATGAATAACTGGCTTGGAATCAGGGGAGTTGAAGGGTAGAGTGTTCATTCTGGGTAGATCAGAGCTGGGTATTTTTAAGTAGTATTTGACATTTGGAATTTTGGGCCAATCTGGGTGGCTTTGACCGTATTGAGTCAGCCACACTGAGTCAGGGGAAAGAGTCATCTTTGAAACCACCTCCATCACCTGGAAGGGGTTCTCCTTCTCAGGTGAGTTTCACTTGGTTTCTCAGTTGCAATAATTCATGGGTGAGGATAAGCTCCATTTTGTTGGCTGACTGCCTGGTTTTTCAGTAACTATGTTAGTTAGAAGTGTGGCTGTAATAGCCTTGGACCAAGAAATAGAAGATTGGGTTCCCACCTTGACCTATGGTTAGGTTGACAATATGCTTTATCATTCAAACTAAGACACCTTTGAGAATCCCAAGAGGACCTCTCATATTACCAATGGAACACCATGTAGAAATAAAACTGTTCTGGGCAAACTGGTGTATACAGTCCCTCCACATTGGTGTCTGGTAATAACCTCTTGATACTCAGTTTTATCAATATTAAAAAAATAAAAATTGCCTGTACTGTTTATCTCACAGGGTTTGAGGCTCAAGTGAGATAGTAAATATAGAGAGTGTTTTTAAAAGAAGGACTCACTTTACAATTTATAGGTTATTTCCAGAGGTAAAAACAAAAACAAACAAAAAAACAACACAAAAAAACCAGAAATGGGTGAAATGGGAGAAGGTGGTCCAAAGGTTCAAATTCCACTTATAAGGTAATTAAGTTCTGGGAATAAAATGAGTCATGGTGACTATAGTTAACAATACTGTATTGCTTATTTGAAAAGTGCTAAGAGAATATGTAATCATGTGAGGTGATGGATGTTAACTGAACTTAGGGTGGTAATCATTTTGCAACATATACATATGTCAAGTCATTTTGTTGTACACCTAAAACTAATACAATGTTATAGACCACTGTTATAGACCAATTACATCTCAATAAAACTGGAAAAAATAGAACATGAGAGAGGGAAGTAAGTCTGCAAATAGTTTTATTAGTGATCTGTATCATTTTTTACAAATTAAGTGAATAATAAAAATAAGCCCAGCCCAGCATGCATGGCTCAGTGGTTGAGTGTCGACCTATGAACCAGGAGGTCACGGTTTGATTCCTGGTCAGGGCACATGACCGGGTTGCAGGCTTGATCCCCAGTAGGGGGCATGCAGGAGGCAGCTGATGGGTGATTCGCTTTCATCATTGATGTTTCTGTCTCTCTCTCCCTCTCCCTTCCTTTCTGAAATCAATAAAAATATACTTTAAAAAAATGAGCCCAGATTAGCATTCCTTACTAGTGTTAAACCCTGAACTCAAGCTCCCAGAGTTCAAATTTTTTATTACAAAGAAATTGCTTAATTGCTACTTTTCTAACCCTTGTACACCTGTGGAGCCAATTCCATTACTGGCTCTTTCTTTTGGTGCAAGGAAGAGTAATGTTAATCCAACAGTGGAGATTATACAAAAATCTCCTTTTTTCTCTCTCTCTTGGTCAGAGAGTGAGGAAGATAAGTTGTGTTGTGTTGTGTGTGTGTGTGTGTGTGTGTGTGTGTGTGTGTGTGTGTTTACCAGTGTTTTGAGTCTCTTTTGACAATGTTCATAAGAGTTAGCATCAGAAAGCCAAGGAATGACATCTAGTTCAAGGTTTAAGTGTGGTTTTCAAATGTTTAAATAATGACTAGATAGTCAGCTTGTTTGCCTGTTTATAACTATTTTGGTGGTCTCTAAGTGGCAATAATTAAAATATTATTGCTTTCGTATCATTTAATTACCCCATAACACAAAGCCTAAATATGTTCCCTTCAGTTTCATTAGAAGAACGTTGCTACAAGTGTGTGCTATGAAAATCTCTGTGTCTGTTACCCACAGGATAGGGTGGTAGGGGGTTGGAGAACTCTTTAAGTATCCATGGGCCCCAGAGCCTAATTAACTCACTGCTGCATATGCAGATCTTGACTCAGAGATAGAAGCTGGAGCTTTAAGGTCAAACTTTAAAAAATATATTATTAGGAAACTTGTTATAATTATATGGTGAAAGCATAGTGTGCTTGGAGCCAAATGTTGATTAATGTTAATTTTAGGGTAAACAGAGGGAGAGAAAGACAGGAAAAGCCAGTGGACACAAAGCTAAAAATATTCTTGAGTTGAAACTCAGCATCTATGAGTGTCCAACCTGATAATTAGTTCTGAACAGTGATTACCTGTTCTTACATAATTAACCTTGAAGCTCATCTGATTGTTAGAGCTTCTCTCCTGGAATGTACCAATCACTGTGATTCACAGACCACTGAACTAAATCCAGAAATGCCTGCACTCTATGTAACTCCATGCTGCTAGTTCAGAACAAGTATCTTCTCTTTGTGGAACATAGGAAGGATATTGTTCATTAGGGACTAAATCTGTTGGGAAGGTAATAACAATGACAGCGTTGTAGACATTCTTACTGAGGACGATGCAATTTGGAAAGCATACACAGATGTGAAGAGAAATGTGCAGCTTAGTTTAATTAAAGCCACTTGAAGAGCCTTCCCATCCTGGAGTCCTTCTCTCTGTTTCACTTGGGAAAGCTTAGAAAAGAAAATGTTAAGCAGCCCTTCAGCATTCTGGCACTGATTAGTACAAGCTGCATCCAAAATAAAGAGAAAGTAAGAGGCCCAGGGAGGCAGAAGAAGGCTTTTTAGTCTGTGTAAATGTGAAATAAAATAGAACTGGGTTGACATTAAATGGAAATGGTGGGTGGCGAGCAGGAGAGACTGTTGGGGTTACTTATCATTTATAGATCCTCTGAGACTTGGAGAGACTAGAATCAGTTATAGCTAATCGATTAATTTATTTTCTAGGGCAGATATTGTTGGTTGTTTGCCAATAGCTATTCTCCTTTTCTTCCTTATAAACGAAACCCTGGTTTTGTGTGGATAATCTGCCCTCCCTCCCATAGCTTTGTGTTTCAATAAGACAGTCATGGTTATCTCATCTCCCTTCTAGACACTGGTTTAGGCAAGAGCACATTTTGCCTAGTGAGATATGAAGGAATGTTTGTTGGTGGTTGGGGGCATCTGGGAAAAATGTTTTGCTTATAAAATAAGACTGCCCGTAAAATGCAGGCACTTTTAGCTTCTTCGGCAGAATGGAGGTGTTTGCATGTGGTGAAAGAGTCTGCCATCTTGCGTTTTTGAAATGAGCTAGCTTGAATAATAGCCATCCTGTCGAGGAGGGCAGGGCTGAAAGACAGGAGGAACTTTGCTTGCAAATGATGTCAAGGAGCCCATGAATTAACTAACCTTCAAACTTCTTACTATGTGAATAACACTCTGGTTGAGTCAAGGTTCTGTTACCAGCAGTTGAAAATACCCTAACTGATAAAGTACCTTTTTAAGGAAGGTTATACATATTTGATAAATCCATTTCTTTGCCGCATACAAGGAGCCTCAAATCCGTAGGAAGGGTCTTCTGAACCCCACACTGGACAATGCTTAAGGTTAATAATAACAACTATAATAATAACCGGCACGTGTTTAGGCTATATATTTTCTGAAGTACCTTGACATTGAACCTGACCTGTGAGGCTGGTAAGATGAATATTATTATCCCTATTTTCAAGATGAGAAAAACAAAAGATTTACCCGACACAAGAGAGCTAGGATAAAATGCCTAAGTCTGGTAAAGAAAAATGTTTTGACCTGGAGAAAGTGTAAATGGATAAAGGATTAAAAGTTTGAAAGCTTTCAGAACTGGCTTAAATTCTCATTCTACTTCTTATCGATATATTGTGGCCTTAGACACATAACTTAAATCTCTCTGAACTTTAGCTTCTTCATCTGTAAAATGACAGTGATAAGCCCATATCACCAGGACATTTCAAGAAATTAATAAGAAAATGTATTTAAAATAGTGAATCTAGTGCTTGGTGCATTATAGATTTCCCCCTCCTAAGCACTTCACCCCTTACTGAAAGAAACAGAGGTCACTCCTTTCTTATCACTATTTAAAGATGAACTGGGCAACGGTAAGTCCCAACTAATGGCAAAGGACTAGATAGAACTAACTATTTATAAAAATCCTTCAAAATTCAAGGAGTTTGTGGCAAGAAGCAGAAAATAAAGCAAAGAATTAAAATTTGAAAGTGCTTCTACCCAGCTGGTGAAGGCGAATAATACAAAAACAGGATGCTGCAGGATGGAGACAGGGTTGGGAAATTTATGTAGAAATAAAAATAAGACCATAAAAACAGGCCCAGAAGGAGCTGGCAGTGTACAAGTACAGAATAAAGAAAAGCTGAGGCTGTAGTGTATGCACACTAAATATTAAGTCAGTTGTTTTGCTCTTACTAAGAAAAAGGCAATGGTGTAGCCTTGGAATTCATAAACAAGTGTGCAGCATGAGGGAACTTCACGTCAACCCTTGAGCCCTGACCAGCCTCTCTTAGAGTTCTACATTCTTTCTGGCCTCACCTATTACTAAGGTGGAGTGATTGAGAAGGAATTTGAAGACAATCCAGAGAAAGCAAATGAAAATGATTAAATGGCTAGAAGGCAGGACTGAAGGAGCAGCAGTGATTTCACTTACACAAATGAGGGCAGGCTGAGAGTCCAATGATTTCAGAGCCTGAAGTGACATTGTACAGAGGTCAGCGTTCTGATCCTTTCACCTTTATGTATCCTAAAGATATTGGTGATGTAAGTTTTAAGTATCTTCTGGAAATTTAGGTTGAATATTATGGAGAACATTCCGACATTAAGTATTAGAGCACCTGAAATATAAACGATGAAATCTTCTTTTAGGAATATTTTAGAGAATACTGTAGAAAAACTGTATTTCATCTTATGTATTTAAGCCAAATAAGGCCAAATAAAAGGAAATCAATATTAAAAAGCATGTAGTTAGATAGTTGGAATCTATGTTTATGTCCCTGCTTTGTCACTTACTAACTAATTTTGGGCAAGTTCTTTAGCCATCTGAGCCTTACTTTCCTTATCTGTAAATTGGAAATAATAATAGTACTCATCTCATAGAGTGTGAGAGTTAAATGCAATAATGCCTATTAGCACTTACAGAGTGCTTAGAACTTGGGAAAAGATTAAAAAGAATGCATATTATGTCTAAGAATGTCAATAAATATTAGCTTTCATTATTGAGTAGGCCAAATTCATTTGTTTTAGGAGGTTCCTTAGAATTTCTTAGTCTCGGACACTTCTGGTAATTCACTAAACTACCTTCATTCCTGGCTCTGGTGGCTCTGCTGCAGTGCCCAAACTCCCCTTCCAGATCTACTTGCACTCCCTCCCTTTTGCAGCCCCTTCTGAAGAGGGATGCAGACTGGCTATTGCTGTAACATCTGCCCCAACTTGGTCCTAATCACACAGTGTAAGAGTGTATCTCTGACCCATGGGGTAGCCTGCTCCTATTTGTCCTCTCCCCTTTTTCTTTAAGGGATTTCAAACGAGACACAGGAGACCAGGACTCAGTAGTGGTCTTCAAGGATGGAAGTCATCAAGACTGGCAGTGGAATCCTCCATGTCAGGACCGGCCATGTGGGCCATGATGAGTGGAGCACAGAAGCTGGTCTGCAGAGAGGGGACAATCAGTGAGAAACCTGGGGCCTCAAAGAAAATGAGAGTTCAATGCTCAACAGCCTCCCATTTCGTCTGAGGCTTGGCTGCACTTCTTGCAGATTTTCTATAATAACCCCCTTGTAATCTGAGCTGCTTAGTTCTTTAAACTGCATTACTCTTGCCCTGGACAGTGGTCCACAGTCTCCTCTGTCAGGTATGAGGAGCCACTCAGTAAATGTCAACGACCAAAGCAATGATGATGACAAGGAAGGCAGGGGTGTACATGAATAATCTGCTTTAAAAATTTTCTCCTTAGATACTGATGTGCCCACTGGATTTTGTCTTACTATCCTATTCTTTGGCCAAGACAAGGCACACACAGTAAGCTCCTTGTTTTTGTTTTTGTTTTTGGATAAAAGATAGAACTTCCGGTTTAGTGTCTACTGATGTCCTCTTTCATGCCACCTCTTACTCTTTCTTCTGCTCTGTCTTTTGTGTTCAATGTCTGCTACTCAGACCCTTGGGTACCTGACATCCATTTTTCAGCTGAACCCTGGGTCCTTCAGTTTAATATTTTTCAAGTGAACAGTTCTACTAATTAGCATAATTAATTATCTTTTATATTTGAAAATGTGGAATAGCATCTTTTTTTTTTTTGGAGATAAGGCTCTAAAGTCAGTATATGAGGCAAAGATTAAGTACACTCAAAATTACTGGGGAAAGCCCTTGTATCACCCTAAAGTAGATGGCAGTGCATGTGGTTTGTGTACATAAACTGATACAGTAATATTCATGTATAAATGTTTACTAATGCATACAATAATACAAAGTGTATGATATTGGGTTTTATACAAACTATATTTCCTGTTTTCCCCTCTCTTGTCTCTCTTTTTGCTGAGCACACATAATTTAATACATGTAAGTTAAATGTATATGTGAGGCGCTGTGCTATACTGAGCTACATTGCATTTCCTGACCTCACGAGTTTCCATTTGGGGAGAAGGTGCTTGTCATCTCTGGTCTGTGCAGAAAAGGACCTCTCATGGCCCTTCTTCCCACACTTGCCTTGCAGATACTTCTGCAGCCCTGCAGGCAAATATACTCACCTGAGACCTAATCAGAAAACTAAAAGGAAAAAAGGAGCTGGGAAAGATGCTAAAATTGTCAATTATTCACCTGGGACACCTACTCTTGACTTCCCTGGCGAAAGCAGAGTGTAAAAATGGGGTAGGGGGGCGGGGAGTGAGTAGAAGGGCAATTTGTGGTTCTCAATCTCATATCATCTTACCTGTAATTTTGAGCTCTGAAGGTCAGGGTGTTAAACTATTAAACTGAGGCGGCTGGAGCCTCTGGTTTCACAATGCTCAATTGAGCTTCATATCAGAAACTGGTAATCCCTCTGAAAACTTCAGATTGCTCTTCAAATATCAGTAATGACATCCCCAGGAATGAGAATGCTCTTGCTCCCATGGAGAGCAGCTGTCTGTCGTCATGTGCCTTTAAGTTGTGCATTCAGCATGACTGACTTTTTAAATAAAAAGCACCTAGTATAGTTTACCATATGTCTGATGAAATACTGTAAATATGAAATGCAGATCTTTGCCATTCACTCTTGAGAAAATACATATGCTATCACAACTCAGAGTAATTTATTTCTCTTAATTTTAAGTGTGCCCAGTGCCACCCATCTAGGCGCACATCAAATACACAAGTAAAAATGGAAAATAATTTCTTAATTATTTAAACATCTAAACTTTATTTGTAACATGAAACAGGTAAAATGTTTTGGATAATAAAATAACAAAAATAATAAAATGTATTTTATAATTTTGTAAAATATAAAAGAAGGCTATGGGTGTTAAAATTAAAAATAATAAAATAAAATTATATAATAAAATTTTTAGGGGAAAATGGGCCAAACATGTATCTCCTAGGAGTTAGAACCTTGATTCAGGGATTTGGAGATGCCATTTGGTTCTGTTGTGCCCCATGTCATGGAATAAACCACAGGACTATTTAGTGACCCATTTTTCTGACCATCCGTGGAGAAGAAGAATTCTGCTTAGGTCACACACCATCTGACACAAGGATGATCAGAGGAGTGAGAGAAGTAAATGTTTAATAGCTAACCAAAGGTCAGAAAGATAGTCTTATACGGTATGACTTCATGCATCTTTTGAAGCATGGCAATTGGCTTACTAATTACTTTTCAGAGAATTGCAGAAAAATTGTTTAGAAGCTGGTGGTCCTGTAACTCTGCACCTGTCGTCCAGGATGGGGGAAGATTGGAGAAAGGCCAGAGAAGTGCTCTGTTGTTGGGGAGGAGGGAGAACATCCTCTGTCCTGTGGAAGTGGGTGTGAATAGGAGGCTGGGACTGTATAACTTTGCTGCCCCCTCAAGGGTATCGGGGGCTGGTATCTGTGATGAAGTGTGTGGGATAGCTAACTGCCAGCTGCCTTGGTCTCTTAGCAGCTTCTTAACATTCTGGCTTCCTGTGTGGCCTGGCAGTGTCCCTGGAGAGGCCAGACTCTCAACATCCCTTGAGGCCATGCAGCTCTGTGTAACAAAGAAGAGGCCATTCCTGGCTGCCAATATCACACAATTAGCAGGCCCAGCTTCCAGAGGAACAGTTACCCCAAGCTTGGCCTGGGCACCACCCTGACTTGTCAAGCAGCCTTCTCCATGGAGAAAGAAAAAGCCGATTCACACCATACGCGGAGCCTGGCTCTGGTCTTCCAGGTCACTGGCTCTTATGAGAAGGCTAAAAAGGGCTAATTCTAATGTAACCCTGATATTTGGAGGATAGTGATTTGAATCCATGCCAGCAAGCTCAGTGTATATTCTTGATAACCTATAATTAAGTCCCTACTCCCTTCCCAAATACTGGTCTTGCAGAACCTGTTACTGTGAACAGTGCACTGCCCCAGAGGGAGGGTTATTAACGCTGGCACCAGGCCAGACCATCAGATATGGCCTGGAGACCCCCAACACCTGGGGGCCTTCTTGCAAGGCCCACGAAAAGGACCGGAATCATAATCCATGTTTGTGGGACAAAGATCACAGGGCAGGAGATATAAGGAGGGCCCCATACGTGTTCCTTCACTCAGCTTTGGAAGGCTGTTCCCTGAGTCTGCTGGTGTATTAAACAGTATCCCTCCTTTTTTCTCAGAAGCTTCCTTGGTTTTCTTTGGCCTTCTGCAACAGCTGGTTTTCTGATTGGGAAACCAACCACACTTGGCTTTTTTGGCCTCTGGTGAGGGGACAGGGCTTGGAGCCTGGGGGCGCAAGATAAGCCACTGGAAGGTGCGCCCTGCTGATTTAAGCAGAATTGAACCAGGGGACTCCTGGAGCTCCTGGACCTCAGCCTAGGACCCGGCTGGCATCTGGAGAAAGTAGATGGACACTTCTGGACCTGTCAACAGAATTGGTAATGTAGGGGCCCCAGTCAGTCAGGCCCACTCCAAGTGAGTGGAAGGGGGAGCTTGATCACCTCCCCAAAAGTCATAGGACTTCATCAGTTAAATTGGTCAAGAATCAGGAATTGGGTGGACTGTTTTTTTAAACTCTGAGTGAATGTCTGGTGAAAGTGTGTGAGTGTGGAGGGAGAGGGCCTGCCCTCTCCTATCCTTTGTGTGGCTCCATGACTTTGGTTATGGAGTCTGAGGGGGCCCCAACCTGCAGTTCCGCGATTTGTCATATGACATAATGGTGACTCACCCCCATGTGGAGGTGACCAGGCCCGGGGTTTATACAGGTGCACCTTAGCTAAGACAAATCTAAGCTCCCAAGGGACCCAGCCACGTGGGCATCTGAGTGAGGATCTGTGAAAACAGGTCACTCCCTCCCTTGTCTGTCTCTCACCACCGATCATCATGGGGCAGGAACAAAGTAAACCCACTGTTCTCAATTGCATTTTGAAAAGGGTTTCAATGGAGACTATGGTATTAAAATGAACCCCAAAACAATGAGGAAATTCTGTGAATTAGAATGGCCAGCCTTCAGGGTTGGCTGGCCCTCAGAAGGCTCCTGAGATAATGGACTGGTCAGGGTGGTCTGGAATGTAGTCACGAAAGACCCTGGACACTCAGATCAGTTTCCCTACATAGACAGCTGGTTAGAAATAGCTCAAAACTTTCCACCTTGGGTCCGGTTCTGGGTGTGTAACAAGGGACAGAGTAAAGTTTTAATAGCAGGAGTGGAGAGGCAGGCAGGGCAGGAGCCGACTAAGGAAAAGTAGGCAGGAGAGGAGAAAGCAGAAGAAAAGTAGGCAGGAGAAAAGAAACAGGTCCCTCAGAAGGGAACCCAACCCCCTGTTCTGCCTGGACCCTCTGAGGAAGTCCATCCAGTTTTACCACCTCCTTTTGTGCCACAGGCAGCACCAAGTGCTCACCCCGCGGGTCTGGAAGGTCTGGAAAGTCTGGAAACACTACCCCCTCCGTCTCTCCCCAACCGGGCTCTCCAGAGCCAGTTGGGCAGCGCTTGCGTTCAGCCGATCAAGGGCCCAAGCCACAACCGGCACCTCAGATGCCTCTCAGGGAGATTCGGGGTGCCCAAGTGCTTGGTGAAGATGGGACCTTGCAGGAGGGAAGACCAGTCTATTATTATCAGCCCTTTACCACAAGTGATATCCTGAACCGGAAACATCACACCCCAGCTTATTCTGAAAAACCTCAGGCCATGGTAGACCTCCTAGAAACGATTTTTCAGACCCAGAAGCCCACCTGGGTGGACTGCAAGCAGCTCCTTTTCACATTCTTTAACACTGAGGTGAGCATGAGAGTAGTATCAGAAGCTCAGAAGTGGCTCCAGACTCAGGCCCCGGCAGGAATATTAGATACAGACAAATGGGCCAGTGAGTCCTTCCCAGATGAGGGACCTGATTGGAACACGAACTCAGAAAGCAGAAGTGCCAGGCTAGAAAGATATCGGCTGGCCTTCCTCCAGGGGTCAGGGCCAGAGCCAAGAAGACCACCAATAAGGCTAAAATTTCTGAGGTTTTCCAGAAGCCTGACGAAAGTCCAGCAGCTTTCTATGAGAGACTATGTAAGGCATACCAAATCTATACTCCCTTTAACCCTGATGCCCTGGAAAATCACACCATGGCAAATGCCGCTTTTGTATGCCAAGTCCAGTCTGATATCAGGAGAAAATTATAGAAGCTGGAAGGGTTTGTGGGGAAAAAATGTCACCGAACTGCTAGAGATAGCCAACAAGGTTTTCATTAATCAAGACAGTGTGGCAAGGAGGGAGGAAGAAAAGGGAATACAAAGAAGGGCCAATATAGTAGCAGTGGCTTTTAGAGGCTCAAGCTCCCAGACAGATCAGAAAGGGAAGCAAGAATACAGATCAGGTGGAAAAGGAAGAGCGAGTCTGAGATGAGACCAGTGTGCCTATTGTAAGGAGACAAGACACTGGGAGAATGAATGTCCCAAAAGACAAAGTAAGAAAACTGGACCCCCTTTCCCACCCAGTCACTATCAACCAGAGCTACTCGAAGCAGATCTCAATGGGCTAGCAATGGCTGATTCCAACTAGGACAGACCAGACTCTTTTCAGCTAGGCCACCACGAGCCTGTGGTCAGAATGAAAATTGGGGGTCAGACTGTGGACTTTATGTTTGATACAGGAGCTGAGCACTCAGTAGTCACAAAGAAAATAGCGTCTCTCTTGGGAAAGGAGGTCACCATTATTGGAGCTACTGGGGATCAGACTCATAGACCATTCTGCTGCCCTTGCCGATGCCAACTTGATGGTAATCAAGTAACTCATGAATTCTTGTACTTGCCAGACTGCCCAGTGCCTCTAATGGGTAGAGACCTTTTAGCCAAAATGGGTGCAGAAATCACTTTTGCTCCAAATGGCTCAGCACAGCTTCACCTAAGTGAGGAGACCTCCACAATGATCCCGTCCCTAGCAGTGCAAAGGGAGGAAGAATGGAGACTTTATACCCCCCCCCCCCCCAAGTCAAAGGCCTCACCATTAGAACCTGAATTAGAAAAAGAATTTCTGCTGGTCTGGGCTGAAGAAAACCCTCCAGGTCTGGCTAAGGACCAGGCCCCGGTGCTGATTGACTTAAAGCCTGGGGCACAGCCTGTTAAAATCTGCCAATATCCAATTCTGAGAGAAGCATGCCTAGGAATCCAGGCCCACTTAGACCAGCTGCTTCAGTGGGGACTTGTTAAACGATGCAGGTCTCCATGGGACACGCCACTCTTCCTATCAAAAGGCCTGGGACTAATGACTACCACCCTTCCAGGATCTGCGGACTGTTAATGAGGCTGTTATAACACTGCATTCAGCACTGCCAAATCCTTACACTCTACTGGGGCTCATTCCATCAGAGGCGGAATGGTTTACATGCCTAGATCTGAAAGATGCCTTTTTCTGCCTTAGATTAGCTCCTTCCAGCCAGCCTCTTTTTGCTTTTGAATGGGAAAACTTAATTATAGGGGCCAAGGAGCAGTTCACCTGGACCAGACTGCCACAAGGGTTCAAGAACTCTCCTATCTTTTTAGTGGAGCACTAGCATCTGATATGTCTAAGTTCCCAGGACAGAACTTGGGATGTGTTCTACTCCAATGTATAGATGACCTCCTATTGGCCAGCTCCACAAGAGCTCAGTACTGGGAGGGAACATGAGCCCTTCTGAGACTATTAACTGAAACAGGTTATCGGGTGTCTAAGAAAAAGGCACAAATTTGTCAGAAAGAAGTCAAGTATCTAGGCTTTTGGATCACCCAAGGGAAACGAAGGCTAGGGACTGAAAAAAAGCAGGCAGTATGTGCCATCTCAGTCCCTAGCACCCGGTGGCAGATTGGGAAATTCCTGGGAGTGGCAGGATTCTGTTGAATTTGGATCCCAGGGTTTTCAGTCCTGGCCAAGCCTCTCTATGAAGCTTTAAGAGGAGAAGAGAAAGCATGCATCGACTGGGGTCCTGAACAGGAGAAAGCGTTCGTCACCATAAAGGCAAAGCTCATGGAGGCCCCGGCACTAGGGCTACCAGATGTGATGCGAGACTTTAATCTTTTTGTTCACGTGACTAGCTGGGTAGCCCTAAGAGTTCTAACCCAGGAGTTTGGACCCTGGCAAAGACCAGCAGCCTATCTCTCCAAACAGATTGACCGAGTTGCCTCCGGGTGGCCCCCATGTCTCAGGGCCCTTGCAGCCACTGCATTGTTAGTCAAGGAAGCAGATAAGCTTACCTTAGGACAAAACTTAAATGTAAAAGTACCTCATGCTGTTGTCACCCTGATGGAAGCAAACAGGCAGCACTGGCTGACTCATGCTCGAATGACTCAATATCAAGGCCTGTTAAGTGAGAATCTGTGGGTACGATTAGAAGCAGTGAGATCTCTTAATCCTTCCACCTTTCTACCCATTGCTGAGGGGGCCCCTGAGCATGATTGCCTGGAAGTCCTAGAGCAGGTTTATTCCAGCTGGCCAGATCTAACGGATAGGCCCCTGCCAAACCTGGACTTGGTATTGTTCACAGATGGCAGCAGCTTCTTAGATGAAAGAAAAAGATGAGCCAGATATGCAGTGGTATCAAACTTTGAGACAACTGAGGCACAGGCCCTGCCTAAAAGATGGTCAGAACAGAGGGAAGAACTTCGGGCCCTAGTCAGAGCCCTAGAACTCAGTAAGGATAAGCGTGCCAACATCTACACTGACTCATGCTATACCTTTGCTACCCTGCATATCCATGGGGCCATATATAAAAAAAGGGGGCTCTTGACAGCCGGAGGAAAAGGAATCAAAAATCAGAGTGAGATTTTAAAGTTACTAGAAGCAGTCTGGGAGCCCAAGAAAGTATCAGTCATCCATTGCAAAGGTCACCAGAAAGGGAAAGACTCAGTGTCAGAAGGAAACCAACGTGCTGATGCCGCAGCCAAGCTGGCTGCTAAAGAACAAGTGGCATGGTCACGTATCATGTTGGCCCCGAATTACCTGAACCTCCAAAGTACACTCCTCAGGAAGAGGAATGGGCCCAGCAAGAATGGGGCAAGAGAACAAAGGAAGGTTGGTGGATACTCCCAGGTCATAGGGTCTATGTCCCAGAACAGTTAGCCCATAAGGTAGTCCTCCAGCAGCAGGAACTTACTCATTTAGGGAAGAATGCCCTAGAAGCTTTGTTAGGCAGATACTACCTAATTGGCTGTCTACCCTCCTTGTGTGCCTCAGTCTCTTAACATTGTCTCCTCTGTGCTCAGAACAATGCCAAACAGGGTCCTGTGGGACCAATAGGAGTTCAGCGCTGTGGGCAAGCTCCTTTTGAGGACTTAGAAGTAGATTTTACAGAAATAGGGCCTAGCAGAGGAAATAAATACCTGCTAGTTTTTGTTTGTACTTTTTTCAGGCTGAGTTGAGGCATATCCCACTTGCACGGAAAAGGCAAGAGAAGTCACTAAGGCATTGCTGAAGGATATAATTCCATGGTATGGAATGCCTCTGACCATAGGGTCCGATAATGGCACAGCCTTTGTAGCAGAAATAGTACAACAGGAAGCTAAGGCTTTAGGAATTAAATGGAACCTACATACAGCCTACAAGCCTCAGAGTTCAGGGAAAGTAGAACGCATGAACCAGACTCTAAAGCAGACTATGGTTAAGTTATGCCAAGAGACAACCTTACCCTGGACAGATATCTTGCCTTTTGTACTCCTGTGGGTACACTGTGCCCCGAGGGCCAGGTTAGGTTTCTCTCCCTTTGAAATTCTATATGGTAGACCCCCTCCCTTAATTTGGCCAAAGGGAGATTTGGGGGAAATAGGGAATTTAGGAATCCAGAAACAACTACAAGGACTCAGAAAAAACTGTCATTGAGTTCCACAGATGGGTTACTGACTGACTACCCATCTCTCTAGGAACAGCCGTCCATCCTTATAAACCTGGAGACCAGGTTTGTGTAAAGGACTGGAAAAAGGAGTGCCGGGAACCAATTCCAGCATGTAATAATTACAAGAGTTCCATCAAAAGGTTGATGGGACTTGGGGGGCTCAACAAGGGTGAGCCACATATATAATTTACCTGTTGGAAATGGCACTTCCCCCAAACCTGAATGGGATTGTTAACTGCCAGACAGCTCAGGGCATTTTATTGCCTCCTGTTGGCCAAACACTTGAACAGCTGTAGGCTATTCCTGAAACTGACAATCTCTGTAAATCCATTGATACCTTACCCTTTGAAGTGTATATTTCACCTTGCCTTGGGACAAATTGTATTTAATAAAAGCACAGGGTCCTGAGATAAGGAGAGTCTTTAGCTCCCTTCAGCTGAAGATCCTCTGACTCCCAATGCCTTTCAAAAATATCTGTTGTCCTTGAACTCTTTAATCATGTGCAGCCCCTTTCTCCAGAATGCTGAACCCTTTGTAAGGCTGGGAAAAGAACCCCAGCATTATGGTGCCCATTCAGGAGACACCAACACTAATGGAAAGCTTCTGGAGGAAGAAGGATTCACCTGAATGGAAAATATCACCGGACCAGGTGATGGAAGATTCACTGTGCGTAGAGTCCATGTCAGCTTCGGAACCCTGTGGATCCATAAGTGCGTGAGTGATGCTTTGTGTTTAAGTCAGATTATTATGGGGAAAATTTTGGTCAAAAGGCAAAATTATAAAGAAATTGGAATATCAAAAGGTACTTTTTAAAATCAGGCTGAAAAAAGAGTGCCGTGGTCATCTCTAATGTGGTTTCTTGTTCAAATTAAAATCTTAATTTGTATTTGGAATCTAAAATCTGTAATAAGAAATTAAACCCTGCTGCTGAAACCACCTCTGGTGCGAAGAAATTCAAAGGTGGCAGGAGAGGGCGGAGCGATCTACTCTCCCGCAATGAGATTACTCAATGTTTTGTTTAAAAATTATAGAAGAACTCGCTGGGAAATGCAACTTTTGGCAAAGATAAGCTTAAGTGCTAGTAATTACTTTGGAAAGCAAAAAAGGAAAAAAATTTAAGATCTGTCTTTATCTATTAAGCATGAAAAGAAATGCTGCCAGATCTGTTACTGAAATCTTCTCCCAGAGCAAGCAGGATTTGGGGGAAGGGAGACACGTGGCAAGCCAATATGGAAGTCCACTCTCCCAGTATGCTAATTTAAAGTCTCTTTTCTCACCATGAAAAAGTTTTAAAGCTACACCCTTTGTTAATGGAGGAAGGGGTGGTCGCCCTTCCCCCAGCAGACAGGTAAATCAGTTCCTCTTTAAGGAGGAATGTTGTAGTTTACATTGGAATAGACCAAACCTGGTTTTCCATAGTCACTGGCAAATAAAAAGTAAAGTTTAAATTTGCCTTATGAAAAAAACCTAAAGGACAGTATTAAATCTATTAATTGATCATGTCTTGTATTGTTGAAATTTATTCTTAAAAATGTTAAGTGTTATTAATCTGGGGAGACAAAATGGCGGCGGAATAGAAGGTCATGTCCTGAGCCTCGTCCCGGAGCAAATAGAAGGAGCAGCTGAGACGAGCAGAATCCAGCCCGAATTGGTGAAGGAGGCACAGCTGGTGAGACAGTTTGCAGCTGGGAAGAGCAGGGATCCCCTGGATAAAGGTAAAATCAAAGATCCAGGCAGTAGAATCTCCCGGACCTCTGCCCAGAAGGTCAGGGAGAAACTACACAGTGCCAAGCCGCGTCCCTGAGGACAGGCAAGATCTGAATAATTTGTTTTTTTTTTTAAAAAAGGGAAAGGGTCAAAGGGAATGTGGGAGGTAGTGGATTTTAGACCTTAGAGTCTGGATTTGGGATCTGAGCTCAAAGGCAGCCTTTAAGAGCTGCTGGACTGCGGAGTGCCGGCAAGAGAGGAACTGGCAGAGACGCGGTCCTTCCTCGTGCTGGGGCCTGCACCTTTCCCCACTGAACCTAGTTCGTGGGACCTTTTGGAGACAGGCACTTATCTGTGACAGAAGTGCGGGAGAAGGGGGGTAGTTATGGAATCTGGGGAGAGTGGGCAACGGAAGGTCCAGGAGAAGTGGTAGTGAGTCTGGTGCTGAGTCATATCTAAGCCCACAGAATCCATTTTCTCCTGAGAGATAGCCCCTCCCTCCAGTCTCCAGGCAACCAATATAGCCATACCCAGATTCCACCCTGATTAACAACATGGAATCTGAATACTCCCTGAGGCCATAGGATCTACTCTAAAGAGAAATCTTTAGAAGCTAAGCACCTCAATTACTCGGCTACACTGCCAGGGCCCTCCAGAGTGCTTCAGTGTACCTTGCTGGCAAACTTACCGCCAGTGCTCCTGTGAGCCGCCACCTGGAGAAAGCGCCTACCCACCACAGACACAGCAGCGAAAGTTGAGTCTGCCCACCCCACAACTACAGAACTCTGGGAAACACAGTTACCCCTTTCCAAAGTGTAGCCCCCTGAGCCACATCACCATGACAGATGGTTCCTTGGTGCCACTGTGAGGCCCCACTGGGCACATGTGATTTCAATTAAGGGTGCAAGACAGCAAAAGTTGGGACACTCCCCTCCATAGCAGCTGACTTCTAGGCACCTCAGTTGTGCCTCTCAAGCTCTCAGGCCTACATCAAGAGAACCCAAATAGCTCAAGTAGGGAGCTACACTAGATAACCAAGCCCAGGAGAAAAGAGAGATTTCACCAGTAGCACCATCACCAAAAGAACCTGGGTAGCAAAGCAATTGGATCTACAATTAAAACATTTCAGGAAAACATGCGGAGACAAAAAAGCAATACCCAAAGGAAAGAAAAAGAGGAATCACCAGAAAGGGAGTTAAATGAAATTGAGGCTAGCAGCTTAACAGAGAGAGAATTCAGAGTAATGATTATAAGGATGTTTAAACAGATGGATGACAAATATACACAACTCAATGAGAACTATAAGGAGCTGAATGAAAATGTCACCAACATGAAAAGAAATGAAGAGGAGATGAAGAACGACATAGCTGCAATAAAGAACGCATTGGAAGGCTTAAACAGTAGACTAGAAGAGGCTGAAGACCGCATCAGCGAGTTAAAAGACAAGGTAGGAAAAAACACACAAACACAGCAGCAACTGGAAAGAAGACTTAAAAAGCAAGAGGAGAGCCTAAGGGAGCTTTGGGACAACACAAAACGAAACAATATTAGAATAATAGGGATACCAGAAGGAGAGGAAGAGAAGCAAGGAATAGAAAACCTGTTTGAAGAAATAATGACAGAAAACTTCCCTGATATTGGCAAGAAAAAAACTATGCAAGTCCAAGAAGTACATAGAGTCCCAAACAAGTTGAACCCCAAAAGACCGACACCAAGACACATCATAATTAAATTGGCGAACACCAACGACAAAGTAAGAATCTTAAAGGCTGTCAGAGAGAGACAGAAAGATACCTACAAGGGATCTCCTATTAGAATATCAACTGATTTCTCAACAGAAACACACCAGGCCAGAAGGGAATGGAATGAAAAAAACAAAGTGATGCAAAGCAAGGGACTGAATCCAAGAATACTATACTCAGCAAGGCTATCATTCAAAATTGAAGGTGGAATCAGGAGCTTCACAGACAAAAAAGGGCTAAGAGAGTTTATCACTACCAAGCCAGCAACGCAAGATGCTAAAGGGACTGCTGTAAAAAGAAGAAAGAGAAAGGCAAAAAGAAACACAAACACTAAGGGGAAAAATATGACAACAAACATGTACTTGTCAATAATAACATTAAACGTAAATGGATTAAATGCACCAATCAAAAGACATAAGGTAGCTGAATGGATAAGAAAACATGACCCATATATTTGCTGTCTACAAGAGACCCACCTCAGGCAAAGGATTCACACAGACTGAGAGCGAAGGGATGGAAAAATATTTTTCAGGCAAATGGAAATGAGAAAAAAGCTGGGGTAGCAATACTTATATCTGATAAAATAGACCTCAAAGTAAAGGCCATAACAAGAGATAAGGAAGGCCACTACATAATACTAAAGGGAGCAATTCAACAAGAAGATATAACTCTGGTAAACATATATGCACCCAATGCAGGAGCACCCAAATACATAAAAAAACTCCTGGAAGATATCAAGGGAGAGATCGACAACAATACAAACATAGTATGAGACTTTAATACACCACTGACATCACTGGATAAATCCTCTAGACAAAAAATCAGCAAAGAAACAGCAATTCTAAATGACACACTAGATCAGATGGAACTAATTGACATCTTCAGAGCATTTCACCCCAAAGCATCGGAATATACGTTCTTCTCAAGTGCCCATGGGACATTTACAAAAATAGACCACATATTGGGTCACAAACAAAGCCTCCCTAAATTCAAAAAGATTGAAATCATATCAAGCATTTTCTCAGACCACAATGGCATAATATTAGAAATAAACTATAATAAAAACATTCCAAAAAATTCAAACACGTGGAAACTGAATAGCATGCTATTAAACAATGATTGGGTGATCAATGAGATCAAAGAAGAAATTAAAAACATCCTGGAGAATAATGACAATAAAAACACAACAATGCGAATGCTATGGGACACAATGAAAGCAGTCCTGAGAGGGAAGTTTATAGCTCTACAGGCCTACCTCAAAAAAAGAAAAAATGGTAATAAATCTTCTAACTCAACAACTCAAAGAATTAGAAAGAGAGCAACAAGAAAAGCCCACTGTGAGCAGAAGGAAGGACATAATAAAGATCAGAGCAGAAATGAATGACATAGAGACCAAAAAACAATACACAGGATCAACAAAACCAAGAGGTGGTTCTTTGAAAGGATAAACAAGATTGATGAACCTCTAGCCAGGCTCACCAAGAAGCAAAGAGAGAGGACCCAAATAAACAAAATCAGAAATGAAAGAGGTGAAATAACAACAGACCCCGCAGAAATACAAAGGATTGTTAAAAAATACTATGAACAACTCTATTCTAACAAACTACACAATCTGGAGGAAATGGACACATTCCTAGAAAAATACAACCTTCCAAAACTCAATCAGGAAGATTCTAAAAATCTCAATAGGCTGAAAACTATGGAAGAAATTGAAGCAGTCATCAAAAAGCTTCCAGCAAACAAAAGCCCAGGGCCTGATGGCTTCACAGGGGAGTTTTACCAAACATTCAAGGAAGAACTAAAACCTATCCTCCTCAGACTATTACAGAAAATTCAAGAAGAAGGAACAATTCCAAGCTCCTTCTATGAAGCCAACATCACCCTAATACCAAAACCAGATAAAGACAACACAATGAAAGAGAATTACAGGCCAATATCCCTCATGAACATAGATGCCAAAATCCTCAACAAAATTCTAGCAAATCAAATCCAGCAGTACATCAGAAAGATTATACAACATGACCAAGTAGGATTTATCCCAGGGATGCAAGGATGGTACAATATTCGCAAATCAATAAATGTGATACTTCACATAAACAAATTGAGAGATAAAAATCATAGTCATATCAATTGATTCAGAAAAAGCATTTGACAAAATCCAACACCCTTTCTTGATAAAAACTCTCAGCAAGGTTGGAATAGAAGGATCATACCTGAACATAATAAAAGCCATATACGACAAATCCACAGCCAACATCATACTCAATGGGCAAAAACTAAAACCATTTCCCCTAAGAACAGGAACAAGACAGGGATGCCCACTCTCACCACTCCTGTTCAATATAGTGCTGGAAGTACTAGCCATTGCGATCAGACAAGAAGAAGAAATAAAAGGCATCCAAATTGGAAAAGAAGAAGCAAAACTGTCCTTATTTGCAGATGACATGATACTGTACATAGAAAACCCTAAAGACTCCATCAAAAAATTATTAGACTTAATAACTGAATTCGGTAATGTAGCAGGATACAAAATTAATGCCAAGAAATCGATGGCATTTCTATATACCAATAATGAACTTACAGAAAATGAGACTAAAAAAGCAACCCCATTTACCATCGCACCAAAAAAATTAAGATACCTAGGAATAAACTTAACTAAAGAGGTAAAAGACCTATATGTAGAAAACTACACAACACTGAAAAAAGAGATAGAGGAAGACATAAATAGATGGAAGAACATACCATGTTCATGGATTGGTAGAATCAACATCATCAAAATGTCCATACTACCCAAAGTAATCTATAAATTCAATGCACTTCCCATTAAAATACCAACAACATATTTCACAGACCTAGAGCGAACTTTCCAAAAATTTATCTGGAATAAAAAAAGAACCCGAATAGCTACAGCAATCCTGAGAAAGAAGAACAAAGTAGGTGGGATCTCAATATCAGATATCAAGCTGTATTACAAAGCCACTGTTCTTAAAACAGCCTGGTACTGGTGCAAGAACAGACATATAGATCAATGGAATTGAATAGAGAACCCAGAAATTGACCCAAATCAATATGCTCAATTAATATTTGACAAAGGAGGCATGAACATTCAATGGAGTCAAGACAGTCTCTTCAACAAATGGTGTTGGGAAAATTGGACAGATACATGCAAAAAAATTAAGCTAGATCACCAACTTACACCATACACAAAAATAAACTCAAAATGGATAAAGGACTTAAACTTAAGACGGGAAACCATGAAAATACTAGAGGAATCCACAGGCAGCAAAATCTCAGACATATGCCGAAAGAACTTCTTCACTTATACTACTCCTAGGGCAATGGAAGCTAAAGAGAAAATAAACAAGTGGGACTACATCAAAATAAAAAGCTTTTGCACAGCAAAGAAAACCATGAATAAAACAACAAGAAAGCCCACTGCATGGGAGAACATATTTGCCAATGATATCCATGATAAGGGTTTAATCTCCAACATATACAGAGAACTCATACAACTTAACAAAAAGAAGATAAACAACCCAATCAAAAAATGGGCAACTGATCTAAGTAGACACTTTTCGAAAGAAGACAGAAGGCAGGCCAAGAGACATATGAAAACCTGCTCACAGTCACTAATCATCAGAGAGATGCAAATCAAAACAACAATGAGGTACCATCTCACACCTGTCAGAATGGCTATTATCAACAAATCAACAAACAAGTGTTGGCAAGAATGCGGAGAAAAAGGAACTCTTTTGCACTGCTGGTGGGAATGCAGACTGGTGCAGCCCTGTGGAGAACAGTATGGAGCTTCCTCAAAAAACTAAAAATGGAACTCTCATTTGTCCCAGTGATCCCACTTCTAGGAATATATCCCAAGAATCTAGAAACACGCATCAGAAAGGAAATATGCACCCCTATGTTCATAGCAGCACAATTCACCATAGCCAAGATTTGGAAACAACCTAAATGCCCATCAGCAGATGAATGGATTAAAAAACAGTGGTATATCTATACAATGGAATACTACACTGCGGTAAAAAAGAAGGAGCTCCTTCCATTTGCAACAATATGGACGGACATGGAGAATATTATGTTGGGTGAAATAAGTCAGGCAGAGAAAGATAAATATCACATGATCTCGCTCATTTGTGGAATATAATCAAAGGCATAGACTGATGAACAAGAACAAATCCAGAGGCTGAGAAATGGTGATCAGAACATCATACCTCAGGTAAGGTAGGGGAGGGTGGGGGTAAGGTGGAGAGATCAACCAAGGGACTTGTATGCATGCATATGAACCTAATCAATGGACACAGACAACAAGGGGGCGGGGCATAAGTGGGGAATGGGGGGTTATGGGGAAATAAGGACACATATCTAAAAAAATATAAATTAAAAAAATTAATTAAAAATTATAAAATAAAAATAAAATACTAAATCTAATCAATACTAATGGTCACCATAACCTTAAGAGTAATTTTTTCATGTGACAAAAATTTTTAAATGAAACTCTCTGTA
The DNA here is from genome assembly GCA_026230045.1 of Corynorhinus townsendii. Lineage (NCBI taxonomy): Eukaryota > Metazoa > Chordata > Mammalia > Chiroptera > Vespertilionidae > Corynorhinus > Corynorhinus townsendii. The sequence continues at coordinate 95,747,583 of JAPDVU010000003.1, forward strand.
GACTGAAAATTATTTTGGAAGGAAACAAAGAGAAGTTTCCTTCAAAAGTCATAAGGATTGTAATTGAAAGTCAATATATTTGGCCTCTTGAACTAAAGTAAGTAATTTGTGGTTTTGCCTCCCTGACAAAGTTTATATAAAGCTACAAAAAGAAATTGAGAGCCAGTTTGAAATGGAATTGCCAGGGCCTAGGGCAAAGAATATCCTTACATGATATTATTCTACAATGTCATTATAATTTTAGATATTTTACAACAGCATATTTTACAATTATCCCAAACAAACTTACAAACTAATTCCTTGAATGGTTGGCAGCAATTAAAAAAAAAAAAAAAGGACATGAAAGGATTTAATCCCTTGCAGAAGGAATTAAGGCACTGGGAAGGCACTTGAGCATCCTATATTGGCCCCTCTTGCCTTTTGTGCCAAGAGGGACCCTCTTCTCACAATCCTATTGCCCTCAGCTGTTACCTGAGCTTTCTGTTCATGCTGAGCTTGAAGCCTCGTGGGGGCTGGTACCATGGATCTGTCTCACACCCAATTGTGTGAGCTGGGCTTTCACTGGAGAAGAAACCCGAGTTCCCTGAGACATGTGATTAGCACCGGGACCCTGCCAGCAGGCCAGGGATTACCAAGGCAGGTGCTGGGTGTGGAGGCCACGGGGGCATAGGCTACCAAGGAGACAGAACTGAACCTCACACCACCCTGCTTGGCCCTGGATGATGGCTGGTTAGCCAGAGACAGGTAAGATTCCTCAAGGAAGGAACAACCTAAGACAGGCACAGTCGCAGAGGAGCCATCAGGAAAGAACTTGGGGGGGGGGCAACAGAAGTGGGGCACAGACCCTCACCCCCCCAACATTGCAGGGGCTTGAACCCTCGCCCCTTCTGAAGGAGGTCTCCTGCCCCCATGGCTGCTTTGCGCTTCCCACACCCAGCTCAGATCAGGACCCAGGCAACAGAAAGAGACTTGGCCCAGCTCAAATCGAGATACAGGTGACAGACAGAGACTTGGCCCAGCTCAGATTGGGACCCAGCTAACAGACAAGAGACTTGGCCGATAGCAGCTGCCCTATATCTAAATTCAGCCTAGCATCTGGAATGCTCAGGGCCCACTCAAGAATGCAAATAATCCTTCCCACTAATATTTACAGGGTAAACTAAGATTGTTGGTAGAGTATTAAATTTGACAGTAAAATACTAATCAAGTTTTCAGATTAATTTAAATAGGCTAATTGAAATAAGTGAATATTCAAGTAAATTTAATTGTCCTGGACAAAAAGCTGTTCTTAAAGTAATAACTAAAATTTCTATTGGTAGTTCATCTCATGGTAAAATTCCTGAATATGCAATGAACATAAAGCAATCATATTTTTGGGCAAAAAAAATTTTTTTTTAATTTGAAGTTATCAAGACTGCATTGTAAAATTTACAAAAACCTCCATTAATAAAAAAAAAAGGGGGGGGGATAGTAGGGCAATATTATGTAAGGAAAAATATCCTATAAGTAAACTACATCTAGAAAATTTTTACTTTACCAAATTAATTTTCATTTGTAATGCTAACAGCAAGACAGCCATTAAAAAACACACGTGGTGTCTAAATAAGACAAAGGAAAATCGTTTGAACGAAAATAAAAAGGATCCCAAATCAATTATATAGAAAAGATTCCTTTATTAACTTGTGGTCGAGAATATATGTGTATATTTTCAGAAAACAACCCCAAGACCAGGTGGATTCCTGCAACAGAGAGGAATTGACAGGTGTGCTCCAACCATGAAGACAAGAGGAAAAAACAGTCCAGAGATGGAAGACGCTGACAACGCCTTGCCACGCGAGCAGTCAGCAGCTGTGCACCGCTGCAGGTTGCCTGGGACCAAACCAGAGAGGGTCAGACCTGCATTGCCACCATGTGCCCACCATCCAGATATCATTACTGACATGTACACATAAGGAACTGTTAGACATTGAAACAGGGACTCAGAACTATTGGACATTGAAAATGGGACTCAAACATTTTTTTGTTTTGTTTTGTTTTGTTATTATATGTTTATTTCTAGTCTACAAAGGCAAAACTTTTTAAAGGAAAGAAATGGTGGGAAAAAGATACAGAGGCAAAGAAGCATTGAATAGACTGTCAAACTGCATTGGGAAGACAGGGAGGTTGGGCGAGGGGGGCTTGTAAGAGACCAACTGAAGGACTTGTACGCATGTATATAAGCACAACCAATGGATACAAGACACTGGGGCGGGGGGGGGAGGACGGGCAGGTGAAGGCATGTAATGGGGGTTAGGGGAGGTCGGGGGGAGGTCAATGGGGGGAAAAAAAAGGAAACATGTACTACTATTTGTATTACTTAAAACAATTAAAAAAATCCTAAAAAAAAAGTGTTATTAATCTAAGAACTGTTAAATATTTGACTTGCCAGCTCTAAAAGTTCAAGGTTCAAATCAAATTGGGAGAAATTATATAGTTGTGGTAATTAAATGCCTAAAGTATAGAAATTTAAAATGTGTTTTCTATGAAATAATTAGGAATTCAAAATATGTTTATTAGTCTAATTAAGTAAAAAGGATTAATTCTGTGATCTCAACTGAAATTTTTAATATAAAGACCAGTTAAAATTTAATTGATATCTTAAGATAATTATGAAAAGTATTATAATTTTTTTCTTTTTTATTATTATTATTATTTTTTATTGTTTGAAGTATTACAAATAGTAGTACATATGTCTCCTTTTTTTTCCCCCCAGTGACCTCCCCTGGCCTCCCCTACCCCCCAGTACATGCCTTCACCTGCCCACCCTCCACCTCCCCCAGTGTCTTGTATCCATTGGTTATGCTTATATGCATGCCTACGGTATTATAATCTTTAAATCATATATATATGTGTGTGTGTGTGTGTATGTATATATGTGTGTATATATATATATATATATATATATATATATATGTATATTTAGTGTTTTATTTCCTCATTAAATTTCAAGGCTGTAACCGAGGGATAATTTTAAGACATTTTCAGGGGCCCTGAAATGTTTTCAATAACTATTCTCTCTTCTTAAAGGAAATATTTTAAATTCAACCAATCTAATATACTTGAAATTACATGGAAAGCTTTACCAAGTAAAAATTAATAACTGTATTTTACTTATAAATGTTATAAAGGTTTTCACCTCTAAGGAGGTAACAAAATATTTCTTAAAATACAACAGCAAAATTTTAAGGTGGAAGTTTAAAATAACAAAAGCATCTAGCTGCCTGCATTTTTAATTAGGATGGAGATGGGGCAGTGTTTGTGCCTTGTGAATCAGACATAAACATTTACTAAATTTGCTTTGCTTTGCTTCTAATAAAGCCCCATGATGGCCACATGGCTTGCTGCTCCCCTGGGGGCCGCCATCTTGAAACAGCAAAGGCCAACCTCTCCCTTTGAATAAGCCAGTATCTTTGTAAGCAATTTAAGTCTTCTAAGAAAGTTACTGAGACCTTCCATGATCCCTCTGTATATGCAAATTAGCCAAGAGGGATACTCTTTAAAAATATAATTATAAATTTAATAAAAAGGAGAAAATTTAAAATTTTGAAATCTTGTCCACTAATATTTACAGGTTAAACTAAAGATCATTATTAAAATATTAAATCTGATCCATACTAGTGATCACCAAAACCTTAAGAGAAGTTGTTTCATGTTACAGAGCCTGGCAATATCTTCTGGCATTAAGCAGCAGCTCTGTAGGTTGCTTAGTAAAAAGAAAGACAAAGATTCTTAAATGAAACTCTCTGTAGCCTGAAAGTTATTTTGGAAGGAAATAAAGAGGTTTTCTTCAAACATCTGAAGAACTGTAATTGAAAGTCAATATATTTGGCCTCATAAACTGAAGTAAATAATTTGTGTTTTTGCCTCCTTGACAAAGTTTATGTAAAGTTATTCAAAGACTAATTGCAAAAATTTGGTTAATGTCATTTATTGTCCATAACCTAGGACAAGTAAAGTTAAAAAATAAACCTTATTTCAGATTAATTTAAATTGGCTAATTGAAATAAGTGAATATTAATAAAAACTTAGTTGTTCTGGACAGGAAACCTGTTACTGAAGTTTTAACTAAAATTTTTATTGATGGTTCATCTCATAGTAAAATTGCCAGACATGCTATGAGTCTGAAGCAGTCATATTTTATGCAAAAAATTAAATTTATAGTTATTAAGACTGCATTATAAAATTTCCAAAAGCCTCCTAATATTTAAATAAAAAAGGGGGATAGTGAAAAAATATGATATGTGGAGAAATATCTTGTAAGTAAATTACATCAAGGAATTTTGTACTTTGAAAATTAATTTTCATTTGTAATGCTAATAGCAAGACACCCATGAAAAATACACATGGTGTCAAAATAAGCCAAAGGAAAATTGTTTGGGCAAAAAATAAAAAGGGTCCCAAATCAAATATATAGAAAAGATTCCTTTATTAACCTTTGGTCAAGAATATGTTTGTATATTTCCAGAAAAGCCCCTGTGGATTCCTGCAACAATGGGTCCTAGAGAGGAGTTGACAGGACTGCTCCAGCCACAGAAATAGTAGTGGCCCCAAGAAAAGAGGAGAAACAGTCCAGAAATGAAGATGGTGAAGACGCCTTGCCATGCTAGCAGTCAGCAGCTGTGCATCGCTGCAGGTTGCCCAAATCAGAGAGTGTTGGACCTGCATTGCCACTGTTTGTCTACCATCCAGAACTGAAATATCATTGCTGACATGTACACATAAGGAACTGTTGGACACTGAAATTGGGACTCAAAGAACTATTGGCCCAGAAAGAAACTGACTGCAGCCTAATTCCTTTAATGCCTGATAGCAATTTAAAGGGACTTGATAGAACTCTGTCCTTTCCATTGAATTTAAAAATTTTTAAACATGCATTCTTGTTAAATTTAAAAAAATCAAAAAGGGTGAGATGCTGGGAACCAATTCCAGCATGTAATAATTACAAGAGTTCCATCAAAAGGTTGATGGGACTTGGGGGGCTCAACAAGGGTGAGCCACATATGTAATTTACCTGTTGGAAATGGTTAAATGACACTTTCCCCAAACCTGAATGGGATTGTTAACTGCCAGACAGCTCAGGGCATTTTATTGCCTCCTGTTGGCCAAACACCTGAACAGCTATAGGCTATTCCTGAAACTGACAATCCCTGTAAATCCTTTGATACCTTACCCTTTGAAATGTATATTTCCACCTTGCCTTGGGACAAATTGTGTTTACTAAAAGCACAGGGTCCTGAGATAAGGAGAGTGTTTAGCTCCCTTCAGCTGAAGATCCTCTGACCCCCAGTGCCTTTCAAAAATATCTTTCGTCCTTGGACTCCTTAATCATCTACGCACAGCCCCTTTCTCCAGAATGCTGAACCCTTTGTAAGGCTGGGAAAAGAACCCCAGCAAAGGAGCCCCTCAGACCTATCTGGAAGGGACCCTATCTAGTCATATTAACCATCCCCACAGCTCTTAAGGTTGCAGGACTAAACACCTGGATCCACCACTCACGTGATTGCAGCCCACTAGCCGAGTGATGCCCAGCCTGAGTGGAAGGTGACCTCTGACCAGAAACACCCGCTGCAGATCACCCTCAAGAAGACAGCAGATCTGGCCTATCAATCTGCTCCAAGGAATTCAGAAACACCCTGTTGAATTCTCCCTAACACTAATCTTTCTTTCTTATCTCTTCCTAAAGGTAATATGCTCTGGTATTTCTGGATAATCATTGGTTTTATCTTTCTAATAATTCTCATTTTGTCTTTTTTGAGTGCCACCGGAACCCAAGGTTAGTTCCAGGAGGAGAACTCATCTGTTCTTACTGTGACACAGAAGCACCATAAAATTACTGCTTCCCACACAGCAAGGAAACAAAAGCCTCATCATGGATTGCTGGACTACACCCTGTCGTGCTATCCTTGGCTACATCTGTCTTGCAGGAATAGCCATAATACTGCTCTTTGTCCTAGCAGTTCACTGTTGTGGACTCCCACTGAACAGAAATAGAGGGAATAACATGCTCCCACTAATAATATTAGCTAGCAAATACTTGCCTCCTATAGGGACCACTGCTACGTGTCCTTGCTTAGAAACTTGCTACCCAAATATGCTAGATCTGGTAGCTTACAGGAAAGTCCCATCAAGCCAGATTTTTTTAGCTATACTTATCAGCCTGTGGCATGTTATGACTCCACTACCAAATGCATGTCAGGGGGGAGGGGGAATTGTATTGGATGGAAAAATAATAGGACCTATCGCGGCCAATGTGCAGCTAACTAATGTTGCTCATATTTGTTTCAGCAGTACCCAGGCCCAACATCCAACAGGTCGCCCCCCAGATGAACTATGCAACTCTACCCTCAAGGCTGAAAACACCACCTGGTGCTCCCCTGCAGGAACATTCTATGTGTGTGGGACCGCTGCTTGCCTCCACCTGCCTGCAAACTGGATGGCAATGCCTTTAAATTTCAGAATTCCCTACACACCCCTCACGAGATGCTAACCCCTTTGACATCATCCCTTTTCAGCTGGAAGCAGTTAAGAGTGGTCATTGTCCATGTTCACCATAACATCCCATAGTCGTTGTACCACAAGGCTAAGAGAAGCTTGTGGGACAAGGGGGAAGGGGGAATGAGAAGCCTAAAAAGGACTAATTCCAATGTAACCTTGATATTTGGAGGATAGTGATCTGAATCCATGCCAGCAAGCTCAGTGTACATTCTTGATAACCTATAATTAAGTCCCTATCCCCTTCCCAGATACTGGTCTTGCAGAACCTGTTACTGTGAACAGTGCACTGCCCTGGAGGTAGGGTTATTAATGCTGGCACCAGGCCAGACCATCAGATATGGCCTGGGGACCCCCAACACCTGGGGGCCTTCTTGCAAGGCCCGCAAAAAAGTACTGGAAGCATAATCCATGTTTGCAGGACAAAGACCACAGGGAGATATAAAGGAAATTCCCATGTGTGTTCCTTCACTTAGATTTGGAAGGCTGTTCCCTGAGTCCACCGGCATATTAAACAGTGTCCCTCCTTTTTTTTGAAGCATCCTTGGTTTCCTTTGGTCTTCTGCAACACTTACACAACACATGCCAGGTTCTCCTCAGAAAAGACAGAGGACTCCAACCACCGAGCTGCCTTAGCCAGCAGATCAGTTTAGCTCTCTTTTCCAGCCAGTGGACTTCCCTCTCACTTCTGCAGGAATCCTAGAATTTTAGATGAGGAAGTGACCTTAAAAATCAGCACACCCACATGCTCTCATTTCAGAGATAAGTCATTAGTCAGGCTAATGACCTGATTTCTTATCTCCTGCATCTGCCCAGTGGAAATTTGGGGTGGCAGAAGGTGGCAATAACCCAGGATTCTTGAGTCCCATCTTGGGGACCTGCTGCGATGCCCCCCCCCCGCCCCTCTGTAGAGTGGAAGCCTTGTCTAATCTTCTCTGTCTAGCTATGCCATGCCTTCTCTAGACCACTCCTGCCTCTGGGAACATAGGGTCCTGTGCATTAGTTTGCTATGGCTGCCATAACAAAGTACCACTTATAATACTGGAGGTTAGATCAAGGTGCTGGAAGGTTTGGTCTTTTCTGAGGACCCTCTCCCTTGGCTTATAAATGGCTGTCTTCTCCCTGCATCTTCACATGGTCTTCCTTCTGCAAAAAGGCAAGTCTGGCCTGGCTGTGTTCTAATATTTTCTTCTTGTAAAAGACACCATTCAGATTAGATTATGGTCCACCCTATTTTAAAGTAATCACCACTTTAAACATCATATCTTCAAATACAGTCACATTCAGAGGTACTGGGGCTTAGGATTTCAACATGTGAATTTTGGGGGGACACACTTCAGCCCAGAATAGCCTGCTTCTACTTCAGCTATCTGAAGCCTCTCTCACCTTCTCCAAAGGTACTGGGCTTCCAAACACCAAACACTCAGGAAATCTTTGATCATACTGGAAACATGGAGAAGGAGCCCTGTCCTCTACTTGCCTCTGATGGGTGTGGCTTGCAGTCCCCTGAGGCAGTTTCCTGCCTGAGCTCCTTTCTCTCTGCTTCTTAGAAAGGGAGCTCCAACCTGGAAGGGGAGCTCATCTCACTGGTCTCCAGCAATGCAGGCTCTGAACCTCCAGTTTCCTACAGCTGTTCTCCTGCTTTTGTGGTAGAACTGACTTATGTGAATGTTAAAAATCAGTGAACCTGATTTCTTTTTAGATCAGCATCTCTGTGCCATGGCTCTTTTCAGCTGCTCTCAGGCCATTGCTACCATGCCTAATAATAGCAGTGCTATGAACTTTATGTGAATACTGGAGGCCCAGTGCATGAATTCATGCATAGGTGGGGTCCCTCAGCCTGGCTGGCAATTGGGCAGATAAGGGCTGTCTCACCCAGCCCCGATCCAGGCTGGCTGGCCAGGGGGAGGGACCATGGAAGGTTGGCTGTGGGCCAGCTCCTGCATTGAGCGTCATCCCCCTGGTGGTCAGTGAGCATCATAGTGACTGGTCCACTGGTTGTTCAGTAGTTCTGTTGTTCAGTCGCTTAGGCTTTCGTATATATGTAGATTTAATAGAGTGCCATAATAATTTGGTAAGGTCACTATTATTATTCTCTGTTATAGGTGGGAACGTGAAGATTCTAGAAGGTAAAGGGAACATAGCTGGGAAACAGAGGGATTCAAATTTGAACCCAAGTCTATGCAACTTCAAGACTTTACTTCTAATCATTAAACTGCACGCCTGCCTTGCTAACCTGAGCAGCTTCTTTATTAAAATCCCATATATTTCTAGGGGACTTTTTCTCACTTCTTGGAATAGTTCCCAGTTCCAACCCCAGTATTACTCTTTCTGTATAATTTCTTAAAGACAGAGTTCAGAGCACTGTGAAGGGGCAGGGTGGATTTTGGGGTCAGGGTTCAGGTTTAAATACTGGCCACACCATATACTAGCCATGTGACCCTGGGTAAGTTATTAACTTTTTAAAAATTAATTTCTTCATTGATTAAGGTATCACATATTTGTCCTCATCCCCCCATTCCCATTCCAAACCCCTTCCCATGCATGCCCCCACCCTCCTGTTGTCCGTGACCACTGGTTAGGTTTATATGCATGCATACAAGTCCTTTGGTTGATCTCTCCCCCTTACCCCCACCCTCCCCTATCTACCTTCCCTCTGAGGCTTGACAGTCTGATCGATGCTTCCCTGTCTCCGGGTCTGTTTTTATTCATCAGTTTATGTTGTTCATTATTTCCCATAGATGAGTGAGATCATGTGATACTAGAAGTACACTTATAAGAACCAAAAATGAGACAAGCAATAATGGTTATGCTGAGGGGCAAATGAATCAGTCTGTAGTGAGTTTCTTTCTGGGCCAACAGTTCTTTTGAGTCACAATTTCAATGTCAAACAGTTCCTTATGTGTACATGTCAGCAATGGTATTTCCATTCTGGATGGTGGACAAATGGTGGTAATGCAGGTCTGACCCTCTCTGGTTTGGTCCTGGGCAACCTGCAGCAATGCACAGCTGCTGACTGCTAGTATGGCAAGGCGTCATCAGCGTCTTCCATCTCTGGACTGTTTCTCTTCTGTCTTCATGGCTGGAGCAGTCCTGTCAATTCCTCTCTGTTGCAGGAATCCACATGGTCTTGGAAGTGTTTTCTGAAAATATACAAACATATTCTTGACCAAAAATTAATAAAGGAATCTTTTCTATAAATTTGACTTGGGATCCTTTTTCATTTTTTGCCCAAACTATTTTCCTTTGGCTTGTTTTGACACCACGTGTGTTTTTCATGGGTGTCTTGTTGTTAGCATTAGAAATGAAAGTTACTTTTCTGAAGTAAAAAGTTTCTGGATGTAATTTACTTACAGGATATTTTCCTTACATGATATTCTTCTACTATTCCCCCTTTTTTGATTTAAATATTAGGAGGCTTTTGGAAATTTTATAATGTAGTCTTGATAGCTTTTAAATTTTAATTTTTTGCACTAAAATATTACTGCTTTAAGTTCATTACATGTTACACAATTTTACCATGAAGATGAACTACCAATAAAAATTTTAGTTAACACTTAAGTTATTAACTTTTAATGAGCTTCAGTTTCATTATTTGTAAAAGGAGATAACCTTTATCTTATAGGGATGAAATTAGATAAGGGGTTAGCAACCACTTGCACATTGTCTAGCATGCAGTAGGCACTCTGGATTAAAGGAGGCTCAACAAACATGATAATTAAATGTATTTGGGACTTTTGATTGAATTTTGCCTTAAAAATTTAAAAATACTTACATTAACATTATGTTAATGTTAATGTTTAGTTATATGTACATATACTATTAAGTCTACATTAAAATACCTCCAATTGTCCCAATAATGTATAAATATGTATATAATTTTGTGTGTGCATATAGTATATATTGGGATAATTTTATGTGTACATTATTGGAATAATTAAAGGAATTTGAATGTGGACTTTGTATTAGCTGTGAATAAAAATGGAATTCTGTAATAAATCTGACAATTTCAAGTGACTGAAAGTAACCTCACAGGATGATCTGATCATAATTCCTAACTGGGAAGGTCATAATGAGTAGTCAAGCTACAGGCCTATAACTTCTTTAGTAAATGTTTAATCTTTGCTTTAAGTAAGCCCTGTCCATTGTTTTTGTGCATCTAGGTTGACACACCTTTGAAATGCCTGAGTAGCCTTTTTTTTCAGACCCCTCAGAGGTGTAACCACTCTCAGGGGAGGCACATAATCTTGTTAACTACTCTGAAGTCCAATCATAGAGGTTTCCCTACCTTGTTCCCTCCTACCTTTATGTAATCTTCCCTACCTTCCCTCCTTAATTCCTAATCTATAAAATAAACTGCAAAACTGTCATTCTTGATTCCCAGTATATCAATCAGTTTGACTCAAATAAACTCTAATAAAAATTCTCTACAGGTTTGGATGTTTCTTACCTTGACTTAGCTAATAGTATGGCATTAATGTCACATTTCCTGGGTGTAGTCATGGTATTGTAGCTGTGGTATTGTTCCTAGGAGACTTATGCTGAGGAATTTAAGAATGAAGTGTTCCAATATCTGCCACAAACACTCAAATGGTTCCTCAAACACATGAATACACTATGTGTGCTTATGTGTACACGTAGAGAAACAGAAAGCAGATGTAGCAAAATGAGTATTCATTGTATTATTGCAGCTTTTCTGTAGGTTTAAATTTTTCAAAATAAGAAGTTTTGGGGCAAGAGGACTTCATGCAAAATGTGTGATGCAAGCCTGTGGGACAGCACCGTGGGATATGGGAGACTGTTTTTATTTCTCTCCTGTTCTCTGTCATAGCCATCGGACACTACCTCTTTTTGGCATGGGAGTCCGCTCTCCTGTTTCCCCAGAGGGCTCACCACTGCCTGGCTTCTAGTGAGAAGCCCACCTGCCCTCCCAGCAGTGTCCCCACTCAGCATTTTAGATATTTGCAGAAGCCAAAATTTAAGGTTGCCAGAATTAGAAAACAAAATATACAGAATACCCAGTTAAATTAGAATTTAAACTTGATACTTATTTTTTTTTTTTAGTATAAGTATGTCTCAAACATTGCATGGGTCAAACCTTATATTAAAAATTATTTATAGTTATTCTGATAAATTTAACTGAGCATTCTGTATTTTATCTAACAGCCCTACCCACACCCATCCCCCATCTTATCCTCACCCACTCAGCCAGAGGTCATGGTCTTTTATGAACACTGAGGCTTAAGACCCAATAGAAAGTATTCTCAGTCCCACGACAAGGTTTGCAAATTGCCACAGTGACCCTGGCCCTCTGCTCCACAATTTATATGCAGTCACATGGAAGGGCAACTGGTTGAGCAGGGACAGAACAGTAAGCTTCAGGAAGGGAGAGAACAGCTCCGGGAGTCCTGCAGGTGACTAAGGCACTCTGCCTGTGTGCTCCCTCCTTTGCCCTCCTCTTCCCCAGCTCAGCCAGCCAGCCAGCCTCACAACATAGTCCCATGGGAACTGGGAGCTGGCTGGCTAGGGTTTGAATCTTGGCCTTACCACTTACTGGCTGGGTTCATTTGGGCAGTGATGTATCTAACCTATCTCAGTTTCCTCATCTGTAAGATCCAGCTAATAACAGTACCTCCCTCACAGCCTGGTCATGAGGTCACAAGGATTAACTGAGCTAATATTTGCAAAGGACTTAGGAAACTTCTAGGCATGCACATAGTAAGCCATATTTAAGTGTTTGTTAAATAAATAAATAACCCCTTTGTGTATGAAGGCTAAGGTCTCTGTGTTGTAAACCTACCATCCTGAGGCCCCTAGGCCTGCAGAGACTTCATCCTGCAGTTTGTTTGACAACATGGGCAATGTGCTCGCTGCGTGAGGCTCACTTCTTGCTGGGCAATTGGTGTGAACTCAGGAAGGTAACATGGAGGCAAAATGTTTAGCAACCTGGAGGAGTGACCATGCCTCCAACCCAGCTAATTACCACCTATCAGGACTTAGACACCAGGGAAAAGTGGCTCAGCTTCTGAAAAACAAACCTCATGACTATCCCATCACCACAATAATTTGGTCTTTGATTGTCTTCTTTGGTCTTTGATGTCATTTATGTTTTACTCCATAAAGGCCTCCTTCCCTCCTTTCTCTTTAATTTTCAGTTCTGTTTCATGGCTTCCTCTCCCCCATTTAGACTTATGCTTCTTCTTCTTTTTTTTTTAAAGGGAGAAAAATCACTAACATGGTGTTCAGGGCTGCTGAGGGTTATGGTTGAGACAGGTCAGCTGATGTCCCCAGTCAGCCCCAAAGGGAAGCATTTGATGGTGGCAAATTGACTCGGGGCCAGGGTTGACCTGAGTCTTGTGTCCCCAGGTGGATGGGACTCTCAGTGGGGGAGAGTGACTCACTCAGGCCACAGTGACTCATTCTGGCAATCACCTGAAGGGAATGATGCTTAAAATGACAGAACTGATTTCTTCAACTACAGTAAGAAATGGCAACTGCCTGTGGCTGCTGGGACCTCTCCCTCCTCCCAGGCAAGTTAACATGAGGAAGAATCTCCAGATAATTCCAATTCCCAGCAGCTGAGTCAGCTCAACCTTCAGGTCTTTCCAGCTGAGGTCCCAGACACACTGGACCAGAGACAAGCTGTTTCTTATGTGCCCAGTCCAAATTCCTGACCCACAGAATCCATGAGCACGGTACAATGGTTGTTGTTTTAAGCCATTAAGTTTTATGTTAGTTTATTATGCAGCCACAGTTACCCAAACAGACTATTTCCCACTGGCAGGACCTGTGCTTTAGTGGGGTCTCCTTTTCTTGTGCTTCTATCACTAGCCAAGCCTTCTTATCCTATATAATAAAAGCCTAATATGCAAATTGTGCCCTCGAGTGATCACTAGTTCTCTGGGAGACTGGGAGTTCAACTGTTCGCTATGATGTGTGCTGACCACCAGGGGGCGGCACGGAACATGGTGGGTGTCCGCTACCTGGGGGTGGGGGTGATAATGGGGACAGAGGTGCAGTGAGAATGCAGGCTGTCTACTGAGCTCACACTCTCTCCCCTTGCTACCCTCCCGTAGGACGCCAGGGCTCATGCATGGGGAAGCCCTCCCCTCTCCCTGCCCCCCTTCACTCCCTGGCACTCAGGTGCTGGGCATCTGGGAGGAGCCCACCCTGCATCCACATGGCCTCTTCCCAGTGAGCTGGGCTGCAGCCACCGGGACCCCAGGGACTGGTCATGCTCCCCATGGGTTCGCACAGGAGCTGCCCACCCAGCTTCCATGCAGTGCACTCACTGCATCTCTGCATGGGGACTCAGGCACTGTGACTCAGGTGGAGGGAAGTGTGTGGGGTCCCAGGGCCCCAGGTGCTGCCCAGGGCCCAGAGATCAACTGGGAACTGCCCTTCCACACCAGATGCCCATGCTTTGATCACTGGCCAGGCCTAGGGACCACACCCCTGCACAAATTTTGTGCACTAGGCCTCTTGTATTTGTATATTTGCATTGTGTGTGTGTTTTTAAAAATAACATTACTATAAAAATAAAAATTCAAGATATAATTTACTCATTATCCCATCACCTAAACAAAGATTTTTTTTTTTTTTTAATTTCAAAGAGGAAGGGAGAGAGATAGAAAGATCAATGATGAAAGGGAACCAACAATTGGCTGCCTCCTATACATTGGACTGAGACTGCAACCCAGGCATGTGCCCTTGACCAGAATTGAACCTGGGACCCTTTGGTCCACAGGCCAACACTCTATCCACTGAGCCAAACTGGCTAGGGCTAAACAAAGATTTTTTTATTTGCCCACAATTGTCTCTTTTGCCTACGAATGCTTCCTATCTGCTTACTGTATGATGGGATGTAAAGAACCAACATTCCCTTCCTCAATGCCCTCTAACAAAACTCTCTTTTTCATGGAGACCAGCCTAGATTTATATTAAAGAAAATGTTATTCCACACTTGTTAGAGATTGTAAGAAAACCTTATTCAAAAGGGGGACATCAGAATGGTTCAGGGACCATAGCAATAGGGTCTTTCAAGGGGCAAGAGAGAGTAAACTCAACTCCAAACACAGCTTGGGTGAATAGGAACTTACAGCCAAAGAGCTGCATGGGTGTTGGTGGATGGAAAATTACCAAGGAAACATTGGCGGTAAAGGAAGATTCTAGCTAAACTGACCTAACAGGATGCTTGCTGAAGGCAGTCCAGGGTGATCAGACATGACCTGGGAGTTGGTGGATGATGGGGAACCTGATCAGATATTGAGGGTGATCAGATATTGAGGGTGGGAAATTCTGGTTAAACTGATTTAATCAGGATTTTCTTAAAACTGGATAATGTAGAGAAGAGCACAGAAATCCAAATGTCAGGCTTTGCCCAAATATATCTCAGAGGGTCAGCAGAGTTTTGTCTTTGTCTCTCATAAACTTATTTTATATATATATATATATATATATATATATATATATATATATATATATCTTAGAGTTGCAACCAAATCTTGCTTTCCTGAGATACACTTTTTTCACTGAACAATTGACTTTGAATATCATTGATATTGACCTATTGTGTACTAATTTAATAGTTTAAGGCCAAAGAACATGTGATTTACATAATTTCCAAGTTATTGTTGTTAGTGGTAGAAGATACCTTCAGTCACACCTCTATTCCACCTGTACTAGTTTTTCCTTATGTTTTTCTCTTTTCTTCTATTACTACTTTTCCCTGAGATAGGTTTGTCAGTCATATTGTATGCAACATGGGAGTTCAGTAAATCCCAAATATCTAGATAACTTCAGATATTATGAACCCAATATGAGATTTAAAGTTCTCCACTGTACATATTCCTGCTTTTGGAGTCCTAATTAAGTACCAACTCACTCTGCTCTTCAGATCAAGTTTCAAATTCTGTGCTTAGGTCTTTAGATCTATGGATTCCCTTGTCTCCTCCTATCTCTCCCTGAGGTTTTTCTGCCTGTTTCTACTGCCTTTTCCCACCATCAGGGCTGGAGGTGTTATCAAAGCATTTCCCTCAAGTGTAGAGCCAAGGATGTTGACATGGGCTTATGTCCTCAAGCAACAGACCATGGAAGCAATGCAAGATGACCTTTGAGAATTTATGTTTTACTGATGGAGCATCTTTAGGTAGTTTAAGATGGACTAGGAGAGCCAGGGCAGGGTTTAGAATGAGGCAAATGAGGAAAAGTTGTATAAATTCAAGTCTGATCTATCTTTATTAAGTTTTTGATATTTTGATTATTGTGCATTTTTTTACATTCATTTTGATCTTTAAAACATACAGCTCAAAATAGCATTTATCTTGATTGCTGAATTTGGTCCCTCACCCCCTTAAATTTTGCACCCAAGGAGAGTGCCTTACTCATTACAATTACAAAAATTTTTTTCAATATATTTTTGAATGGCCTCCATTTAGAAAATTTACAATCTACCATTCATTCATCTATAGACGAATGTGTGTATTACAAGGATTTTTCTACACTGTCTTCATGGATTGAACTGTGTTTTACCCCAAACTCACCCCTCACCCTCCAATGTGGCTGTATTTGTAGATGAGGCCTTTAAAGAAGTAATTGAGATTAGATGAGGTCATAAATCTAGGATCTTAATCTAATAGGACTGGTGTAGTGTCCTTATAAGAAGAAGAAGAGACACCAGGAATGTGTGTGCACAGAGAAAAGTCATGTGAGGACACTGAGGAGGAGGCCATCTGTAAGTCAAGGAGAGAGACCTCAGGAGAAACCAAACCTGCCAACACCTTAGTCTTGGACTACCAACATACAGAACTGTGAGAAAGTAAATTTCTATTGTGTATGCCACCCCATCTGGGGTGTGTTTTTTATGGCAGCCCTATAAACCAATATACTATCTTTTCATAACAGACATTATATGGATTTTTTTAACCTACATTTTTGCTTAAAATTAATATAATATAACCCATGACAGTTATCTACCAGAATGAACCTGCCCTAATCAGGTTCATGTCTCCCACTGTTGGTAGTTTCTTTTGCTGAGTACCACCGGAAAATTGGCCATGGGTCAACATTTGAAGAAGCTACAGATTGTACAAGACTCAGAGTATAGCCTTTGCAGTGGCAACAAACTGTTAAAAGGAGTATCAGTGGGCACTGCTGGTCACTTTAAGAGATAATCCAGGTAGGAGGGCTCATTTGTTTCTTTTCC
Organism: Corynorhinus townsendii; assembly: GCA_026230045.1. NCBI lineage: Eukaryota > Metazoa > Chordata > Mammalia > Chiroptera > Vespertilionidae > Corynorhinus > Corynorhinus townsendii. The sequence goes on from JAPDVU010000003.1 coordinate 95,764,318, forward strand.
TGTGTATGTGGCTCCACCCAGCTCTTCCTGCAGGATTGAGGAACTATTCCTCCAGCTTCTGGGTGTGGTGCTGGCTGACATCCCTCTATCATCAGCTTACTCTGGGAACTGCCCTCTATGAAGACAGACTCTGTTTTCAAAAACTGCCTACTTCTTGAGGTCCACCTCCATCAAATGACTGATCCATGCAGGCAGATAAAGATTTGACCTCCTTGTTCCAACTGGGGATATCTCTGAAAGAAAGGTCAGCCCAGCCTCAGAGCTCTCCATGCTAAGTTGTTCACCAAGTCCACAGTCCAGTTTTACCCTCCAGCCAATCCTGCTTCCTTCCCTTCCTCCATAGGTATTAACCCAAAGACCACCTTCCAATAAATTTCCTGCTTCTTAATCTCTATTGCAGAGTTTACTGACCTGCAACTGCAACTGACCTGCAACATTTCCCAATTTATCTACATCATTTCTTACTGCCCCAAACCCGATTGCTTATCCATGTCATATCAGGGCAATTGTCTATACATCAAGGATAATAGTTAAGCTTTTGTGAAGCACCAGGTAACATTTCATGACTTCTGGTGAGCAGCTCTGGGGTTAAGTCTTGAAGGTTGTTCCAGTTCTAAATGCCTTTCCCACCAGGTAGTTTTGTTGTCATCCAGCCTTAGGAGTTTTGAAATGGGGAGTGTAGATGTTTCTTGAAAAGGCCATGTATGCTAAGTGGCCCCCAAATTTGAAGCTGTTCAGAGGCCAAAGAAGAAGCAAGAAAGTCTAACTTGTTTTAAAAGAGAAGTAATAGAAACACAGTTCTGGGCAGCAGCAGGACTGAAAGGGTCCCTGAACCATTCAACCACCTGTTTTATATCCCCACTAGAGGCCCACTGCACAAAATTGCATGAGACCCAGACATGGTATGCCACGGGACCCACCTTGAAGACAGTTGTGGATGAAGATAAGAATAGTTTCCTGCCCTAACATTTCCTTCTCAGGAGCATTTAAACTGACTTTCGTTGGAAGATGAGACTTGAACAGAGCAACACTTGTTCCCATGAAGAAATCATATGCAACACTTACTTGTTCCCATGAAGAAATCATATGATGTTCAGCAGGTGCCTTTTGGCATTTGGTCCGTGAGGTTTTTATAATAGAGACTAGAGGCCTGGTGCACAAAATCTGTGCATTGATAGGGGTGTTCTCAGCCCAACCTGCACCCTCTCCAATCTGGGACCCCTCATGGGATGTCTGACTGCCAGTTTAGGCCCGATCCCTGTGGGGACACCCCTCTCACAATCCAGGACTGCTGGCTCCTAACCACTCACCTGCCTGCCTGCCTGATTGCTCCTAACCACTCCCCTGCCAGCTTGATTGACACCTAACCACTCCCCTGCAGGCCCGGTCACCCCCAACTGCCTTCACTTGCTGGCCTGGTCGCCCCTAACTGTCCTCCCCTGCTGGCCTGATCACCCAAAACTACCCTCCCCTGCCAGCCATCTTGTGGTGGACATCTTTCACCACATGGGGGCACCCATCTTGTGCAAGGACATGAGGGTCAATTTGCATATTACCTCTTGATTATATAGGATAGTATTCCATTGTGTAAATATACCACAGCTTTTTTATCCACTAATCTGCTAATGGGCACTTGAGCTGTTTCCAAATCTTAGTATTGTAAATAGCACTGCTATGAACATAGGGTTTCATATATCCTTTCTGATTGGTGTTTCTGGTTTCTTAGGATGTATTCCTAGAAGTAGATCACTGGGTCAAATGGCAGTTCCATTTTTAATTTTTTGAGGAAACTCCATACTGTTTTCCACAGTGGTTACACCAGTCTGCATTCCGACCAGCAGTGTACTAGGGTTCCCTTTTCTCCGCATTTCACCAGTTGATTTGCTGATGGTTGTCATTCTGACAGGTGTGAGATGATATTTCACTGTTGTTTTAATTTGCATCTATCTGATAGTCAGTGACATTGAGCACTTTTTCATATGTCTCTTGGCCATTTGTATATCCACTTTAGAGATGTGTCTATGTAGGTCCTTTGCTCAAATTTTTAATTGGATTGTCTTCCTTTCGTTACATTGTATGAGTTCCTTATATATTTTGGAAATTAACCCTGCCAGGGTTCTTTTTCCAGCCTTACAAAGGGTTCAGCATTCTGGAGAAAGGGGCTGCATGTAAATTCAAGAAGGAGTCCAAGGATGAAAGATAATTTTGAAAGGCATTGGGGGTCAGAGGATCTTCAGCTAAAAGGAACTGAAGACTCACCTCGTCAAAGGACCCCGTGCTATTTATTTAACACAATTTGTCCTAAGGCAAGGAGGAGATAATACACTTCAAAGGGTAGGGTTTCAAAGGGTGCAGAAGCATTGTCAGTTTGGGGAATAACCTACAGCTCTTCAGGTGTTTGGCCAACAGGAGGCAATAAAATGCCCTGAGCTGTCTGGCAGCTAACAATCCTATTCAGGTTTGGGGGAAGTGCCGTTTAGCCATTTCCAACAGGTAAACTACATATGTGGTTCACCTTTGTTGAGCCGCCCAAGCTTCACCAACCTTTTGATGAAACTCTTGTAATTATTATATGCTGGAATTGGTTCTCGGCATAATCCCTTATTGGATGTATTATTTCCAAATATGTTCTACTATGCAGTGGGCTCTCTTTTCATTTTGTTGATGGTTTCTTTTGCTGTGCAGAAGCTTTCTATTTTGATGTAGTCCCATTTGCTTACTCCTTAGTTTTCTTTGTCCTAAGAGATGTATTGGTAAACATATTGCTAATGAGAGAGTCTGAGATTTTGCTGCCCATGGCTTCTTCTAAGATTTTTATGGTTTCATGAATTACATTTAAGTCTTTTATCCTATTAAGTTTATTCTTGTGTATGGTATAAATTGGTGGTCTAGTTTCATTTTTTTTTGCATGTACCTGTCCAATTTTCCAAGGGGTTTTAATATATGCTGCAACTTGGATCAATTAATAGCTACTGTTAAAAATGGCCAGGGCTCTGTGGAATAGTATTGTGGTTGTATTACTGGAGAGCTGCTGTATTCACCCCTCCTTGGCTTTTGTGATGCTCTGGAGAAGGAATTCACATGAATGACAGAAAGCAGTGTTGAAACAAAGCAAGCAAATTCATTACAGAAGCAAAGCAAATGAATTTATTAAGAATGCACTTGGCATGAAGCACAAGCAGGCAAGTCAGCTCATCTGAGCATAGTGCCTGATGGGGATTCAAGAATATTATACTCCCCCCCGGGCCCTATTGATTTCAAGATTTCCTTGCAGAATAGACTAGATTTCAAAGCCCCCTTTTTACCTTGTTGTGGCTTTTCCCAGAATTTGGGAGAACATATGGAGATTTTATCTTGGCAATTTCCAAGACTGCTGACTTTTTTGTTCAGTAGGTGACATAAGCTTCCCCTTTTTACCCCTTCCCTCCTCAACTGATACCACCCAAATGCTTTTGGGGTTCTTGTTATTTGTCCCCACACTTCATCTGTCCTTCAGTTTAGCTGGCTCAGCTGGCACTTATTGGGTCTTTGCTCTCTATTTTCTTTGGCCAGGGTGACTTAAGTTACATATTCTCTAGTTAGGGAGGAAAGATATAAACCATTTGCTCTCAAGTGTCCTTGGTTGGGGAAGATAAGGTCTTGCAATTCACAGGCTGGCTGCAAGGCCACACTGTTTGGCCTTGTTTAATTTTATTGTCTCAGTTTCTCCATTCCACTTGTGTGGGAACCCCTTTCACGTCCCACGTGGTTCAGGGTTCTGGTTCTGGAGGAGGACACACACAAATGAAAGAGACTAGAAAAGTATTAATTTGGCGATATTGCAGGCCAGGCGGGAGCCCATCTTTAGGGGGAGGATTACCCCCTGCTCTGACCTTGCTACCCCTTTTATTAAGGTTTGGGATCCACCCATAGAGGCAGGCAATTCCAGTAATAGCCAATCAGCAAGGATTTACATAAGACTGACAGTTGGAAGTTGCTTTAGCTACCACTGTCTCAACTAGATAGTGAGTGGGTGGCTCTGACCTTTCAGAGCTTCCAAGGTTAACCAGCCTTCCGGGTTCCTTGTCCACACCTCTCTGCTACTGAAGACAATGGGCAGTTTCCAACACACTTGCCCAAGACTTTTTTCTAGCTTCTCACTATCCTGCCACAATTGGTTCTGGATGTCAGGTATAAGCATGGGATGAGGGCTTGTGCAGTCAATTCATTGACATCCTTGATACTCTTACTCTCTTCTTTCACTGGAGATGAACCTGGCCCAAGGTCAAACCTACCCAAGGTTGTGTGGATGGGTACATGAGTTTGAATCATAACCAATTTGTTCCACCTAACACTCCAGAATCTTGTACATGGTTGCTATCTTTAGCCTTGCTAGCTAAACCTCCTCTGGTCCACCCCTGGTGTACTTGAGGACATGAGTCTTCTAGTCCCCTCTCTTTCTTGGCTGTCTTATGTTGTTCTATGTGAGCATGATATTTGGGCTAAATTCCTATGAGTAATTTCTGTTTCCTCTGATGTTTCTCATAGTTAAGCCCCCCAAAATTTCCAGCACTGTGGATATATAAACTTGGAAAAGTTTAATTCTCTGTCTCTGATATGCCTCCCCTCTCATTTAATCATTTAAAAAAATGTTTTAGACACTTGCCATCACTAATATTAAAATCTCTACTGAAAAATCCCACCAGCATCTCTGAGTAGTAACTTAACTGCTTAATAAGGCACATTCTGCCTTATTTTTCTCTTTGATTCCCTGCTAATAGCATTCTGTCCTTCACTAGGGAATTTATTCTTTTTCCCCTTGCACATGATTTTTTGGAGCGGTCAATCATACCAGCCCATGCCCTGGCTACACAGGTGAATATACAATCAAAATTTGGTTGTGATAATATAATAATGCCCTCTTCCACTCCCCTGCCCTAAACATGTTGATGCTCTATCCTTAAACCTGTGGATATGTTTTACATATTTGTTGCCAGAGATTGGAGAATGTGACAACAAAAAGAAACAGGAGAGATCTGAAATATGAGGACTTGACCCACCATTGCTGGATTTGGAGATGGAAGAAGGGCCATGAGCCAAAGAATGTGGGTGGCCTCTAGAAGCTGGGGATTTCCTGAAGATGAGGAAGGAAATAGAAACCAGGTATCTCAGTCTTATGAGCATAAAAAATAAATTCTGTTAACAAACTGAATGAGCAAGGAAATGGATTACTCCCTAGAACCTACAGAAGGGAATATATGCTTCAAACACCTCGACTTTTGTCTAGTGAGACCTCTAGAACTATTCTATCTAATAAAGAGGTAATATGCAAATTGACCATCACTCCAATACACAAGATGACTGCCCCCATGTAGTGAAAGATGTCCGCCCCCATGTGGACACAAGATGGCCACCACAAGATGGCCGGCAGGAGAGGGCAGTTGTGGGCGATCAGGCCAGGAGGAGAGGGCAGTGGGAGGGACTAGGCCTGAAAGGGAAGGCAGTTGGGGGCAACCAGGCCTGAAGGGGAGGACAGTTAGGGGTGACCAGGCCAGCAGGGGAGGGCATTAAGGGCAATTGGGCCAGCAGGGGAACAGTTAAGTGTTGATCAGGCTGGCAGGGGCATGGTTAGGGGGTGATCAGGCTGGCAGGCAGAAGCAGTTACGGGCAACCAGCAGTCCTGGATTGTGAGAGGGATGTCCCACTGCCCGTTGGGATCAGGCCTAAATGGGCAATTGGATATCCTTCGAGGGGTCTCAGATTGGAGAGGGTGCAGGCTGGGCTGAGGGACACCCTCGCCCCACGCACGAATTTCATGCACCAGGCCTCTAGTAAGATAATATTTGTGTGCTGTTTAAAGCTCTTCAGTATTGCACTAGAAAATGAAAACACTGGCCAAATCTCCTGGCCACAGTAATTGGACCCCGGATAAGCATGTGATTTAAACTGAGCCAATTAGAGTTTTTCCCTGAAACTCTAAGAAATAAGCTATTTCCCTTAATAGGAGCTATAAGGACACATGACCCTAGACCTACCAGGGGCATAGTCCCTGCCAAGTAGAGAAGCTGATAAAAACTAGGCCCATGCATAGGCAAAAGCTGTGATGAGTGTCAGTGAGGTTCTGGCAGAGTTTCTCTCTACCTGTGCTTGAGGCCAACTCTACCCTTACTTTTCCCTGTCACTTAAGCTGATTAACTCCTTCTTTACCACTAAACAATTCATGTCCTCTCAAAATACCAAACCCTGATCTTTCACACTTAAAATCACTTCTTGGGTTAACACATCTTCTCCAGAAACTGATAAATGCATATGTTCCCTGGGAGACTTAGCACATTAGCAGAAGTTATTTTATTACATAACTTGGCTTCCATTGAGTGATAACAGAGCCAAAAGGAAATGGTACACACAGTAGGGGGTTTTGGTAGAAAAAGAGGGATGGGAAAGCTCTGGGTCATGGGGAAAACAGACTAGGGAATTGTGGGAGGAGGATGTGATGTTGAGTGAATTAGTAAACACATGTGGAAGCAAACAATGTCAATCCTAGACATTGGGAGAAAAGTTGGGATTAAAGAGAAGAAGGGAGACAACCCTTCTCAAATCTATTTAGTGCCTTTTATTCACAGAGTCAGCCTTGACTCTCATGACAGTCTTGATAATTTGTTCCAATCTCAATTCCTATAGCGCACAGGTTAGCAGTGCACTTATCCCAGAGGAAGGAGGACACCTATTCCTGGGCAAGGTCCATGGCCAGTCAGTGTTCCCCTATGTTGAGAGCCTCTGTTTCCCTTGGGATATCCCAGCCTCAGCATGCTTCCATGAGGTCCACCAGGGTGGCTCCTGAAGTCCTGGAAGGGGGCATGGACAAAGTGCCCATATGTTTCTGGAATATCACAAGGTAGAAAAAGAAAAGCTATATAAAAGCAACACAAAGCTATATCATACAGTTTGCTTATTGTTGGAGTTTGAAATTCTGCCAAGTGTTCATACTTCTTAGTTGTTAACAATTTAGTTTGAGACAATAGTAAGAACAGTTCTTTTGGCTTCTATTTAAACTTCAACAGAAAAACAAAAACAAAAACAAAACAAAACAGCTTCAGAATTTGAACTGGAATGGTCTCCTTACCTTATTTGCCCCGACCCTGAGTTGCACTGCACTGCAAGGAATCTAGAACATGGGTCTTGGAAACACTGTGTTTATGGGACAAGGCTTGGGCTTACACATTCTCTGAGTCAGAGACTTTGGATCTGGTGGTGATTTAATAGGCATGTGGGAGGGAAGTGTTTTGCCAACTTGAGAACCTCTTCTTAGTTTCAGCATTAAGGAAACTTAAAAACTTAAATCTTTCATCTTTGGGAGTTTACTTTCTCTTTGAAAAATGTCTGTATCCTTTTTCTTTGGTAAAAAGGGGAAGAAAAGGCTGAGGATAAAGATGACAGGTTTATTTGGGCACGAAATCACTGTTGGACAACTCATTTTTCCTGAGTTAAATGTCAAAAAAATCTGCAGTTTACAGAATAAGTTTTCCTGAAATTACATATGGGGTGGATAATTGAGAGCAAACTTCCTGGGCTGTTTGGCTGGGCAGCACTGCCCTTTCTGTGAACTTGGGTCCCTCCCAGTGTAGAGCTTGAGGGGCAGATTGTTCATTTCCAGCACCAGGGTCTGATCCATAACTGTTTAATCCCCAGCTCTTGGTTTTGCACTTATTTCTGAGAAGCTCTGAACTAGCTTCTAGTTTGCTTATAAGTTCTGCAAGTATTAATTTTGGAGGTGTCACTTGATAGTTTTACAAAAAATTGTTGAGAGTATTACGTATGTCCCCCTTTTATCACCCCATTCCCTCCTTCCACTCAGTTCCAGCCCCACCCCAGGCCTTCACCATCTATTGTCTGTGTCCACAGGTAAAGTAACAGGTGAATGTTAATAATGCAGATTTTTTTTCAATAGATGGAGTTACACATATGTTGATATATATGCAATTTGATATGTATGCTATTTTGTTGTATTGACAACAAGCTTCAAAACTTCATATGTCAAATTTGCTGAAGGTGTTAACATCATAGATATTTTTATGCTTAAAAATGTCAAATTTCATGCCAAAAAAAGAGCATTTGTGGGAAGTATTAATTCATTACTTTGTTTTGAAGAAAAGTGCTGCTGAAAGTTGTCGTATACTTCGGGAAGCTTATGGTGAACATACTCCATCTCAAGATACTTGTGAACACTGGTTTAAACACTTTAAAAGTGATGATTTTGATGTGAAAGACAAAGAATGTCCAGGTCAACTGAAAAAGTTATAAGCATTATTGGATGAAGATGTGTGTCAAACTCAAAAACAACTTGCAGAAAGATTAAACGTTGCTCAACAAACAATTTCTAGTTGTTTACAAGCAATGGAAAAGATTTTAAAGGAAAGAAAATGGGTGCCACATCAACTGAACAAAAGACAAATGGAAAACCGAAAAGTCATCAGTAAAATGTTGCTTCAATGGCATGAAAGAAAATCTTTTTTGCATAGAATTGTGACTGGCGATGAAAAGTGGATTTATTTTGAGAATCCCAAATGCACAAAATCATGGGTTGTCCAGGTCAATCATCAACATCGAGTGCGAGGCCAAAGCACTTTGGAAAGAAGACAATGCTCTGCGTTTGGTGGGATCAGGAAGGTGTGGTGTATTATGAGCTTCTAAAACCAGGTGAAACCATTAATACTGATAACTACCGGCAACAAATAATCAATTTGAACCATGCTTTGATCGTAAAATGACCAGAATGGGCCAGAGACACAGCAAAGTAATTTTGCTTCATGATGGCGCACCATTACACACTTCAAAACCAGTTAAAGACAAGTTAAAAGATCTTGCCTGGGAAGTATTAACCCACCCGCAGTATTCACCAGACCTTGCTCCTTCAGATTACCTCTTGTTCTGATCAATGGCACATGCACTTCTGAGCAGCACTTCAAAACGTACGAAGAAGTGGAAAGTTGGGTCTCTGAATGGTTTGCCTCAAAACAAGAAAACTTCTATTGGGATGGTATCCACAAATTACCTGAAAGATGGGGAAATGTGTAGCTAGTGATGGACATTACTCTGAATAAAACACTTTTGATGTTTCTCTTGAAATTATTGTGTTTTCTTTGATTATAAAATCCAAGTTATTAATGGGTACACCTGGTAAATATGCATATTAAGATCTTTGGTTAACTCACCTCAGCTCCCCTCCCCACTTCCCTCTGAGGTTCATCAGTCTGTTCCATGTTTCCAGGCCTCTGGTTCTATTTTATTCATCAGTTTATTTTATTCATTAGATTCCTTGTTTATTTATTTTTAGATTCAATTGTTGACAAATATGTATTTATTGCCATTTTATTGTTCACAAACTTGATTGTTGTTTTTTTAAGTGAATCTCAGAAAAACTTGTAAAGAATTAGTTTTATATGGCCTGGAGGGGAAGAAATCCTCCTTATGTAGCAACAGATAACTGAGAGCTTCTCTGTCTACAATGGGCTGCCTGTCACCAATACCATCAGAGCACTCTGGAGTTTTCCATTTCTACCTCATGGACTCTGATCTGCGACTCTCTTTATCTCCCTATCTTCTGGCTGGTTTGGCACAATAGCCTTACCATGTGGGTTTTATGTGGAAGCCCAGAACAGGCTATAAAATTTTAAATCAGTGCAATAAAAGGTTCTTTAAAAAAATCTGTATATAATGTGGCTTTCTCAATTAATGTACTGCATTCAGAATTTTGTTATTTGTGTGTGTGTGTGTGTGTGTGTGCGCGCGTGTGCGCACGTGCACAGGTATTAGGACTTTGCATCATAATTAATTGATATTAATGACAATACCTAACATCCAGGTAGCACCAAATCCACCCTAAAAACCTAAGAGTAAATCATAACTAGTTACATTAGGAAAGAAGATAATCTGGAAGGAGGCAGCGAACATAGTGAGTAAAACCTCCCAGGAGATGTCAACTTAAGCTTTGTAGGTTTCAGCCCCTGGGTAGACAAGTATCCCAAACCTCTTAGTGCAGAAGGGAGAGGGAGGCCCTAGAATGGGTCCCTAAGCTTCCCCACACCAGGTCAGGTGGTACAGACCAGCAATGACACGTAGTGCCTTGCTGTACAGAGCAAGAATAGAGGGCACTATGGGCCATAGAAAGGGCATTTTTTTGCTCATGGTGTTCATATATTCTAAAGTACAGACCAGGAAATGTTTCTCTCCCCCAGTAATAGACAGTCTGTGAAGAAACAGAACCCTCAGCATTTCTCCTGACCTCTCCTGACTGAAGTGTAAATGACTTTTGAGAGCAGAATAAGCCAGTCAATGAATTCATTCTTTGAACTTTTCTGACTGGATAGTGATTCTGAGACTTTGAAAATCTTCAAAGATCTCAGCCCATGAAATTAATAATTCATTTTTTCACGTTGCCAGAGTTAAAGTAAGAATTCCACTCAACAGCAGTGTTGAGGACCTAGTATGTGGGAAGTAGCATCTCAGACACTAGAAAGGCTACTGAGCTAAGGAAAGGACAGTCCATGCCCCTGAGAAACTGTCTAGGGAAGAGCAAAGGACAAAAGCATACATGTCCAAAGGATCAGTATAGGGAGCTGCAGGGCTCCTGGATGAGAATAGACACAGGAGTTGGGAGAGGGCAAGGGAAAATGGGGAAGGGATAAGGGCTCTTTTTATGCAAGTAATTACATAAGCCAAAAGCTGGGAGGCAAAAAATAATCTGAAATATGTCCCATCCTTGTGCATTTCTTGACTAATAATTTTGAAACAATGGCACAAATACTAAGACACTTAATATTCATTAAGCACATGTTAAGTATCAGGTATTAGGCTATAAGTTTGCATGAACTCTCATTTAATCCTTACTATCACTGTGAAATTTGTACAATTAGCCTTTTTTTTTTTCAGATGAGAAAACTAAAACTCAGATAGATGAGGTTAGTTGTTCAGGACTCCTCAGCTAGTTAATGCAAGACTTGGGATGTAAATTCATGTCTATCCATGTAACTTCAACATCTGCCTTCTAAATCATCTTTCTGTTTTATTATGTTTTTAATGGCCTGTTATTTATTTATTTATTTATTGTAGAAACCTGAAAAAGAGACTTAGGGCCCTGGATCCTGAAAAGGGTCTAACAGAATTCAGGAAGATTCTTGGCTTTTCATTTTCATTGACTTTAATAGCTGGGGCCTGGGCTTCATTGCGTGGACTGAGCATTCCAGTTGCCAGGCTCTTGTGCTGATGCCCAAATGTTCACAGTCATCTTCATGAGTTTGGCCCCGCCACAGGCTCCATTAAGTGAGGGCCTGGGTTTTCTTGCTCTGTTAGGTAGCTTCTCACATCCATCTGCCTTGCTGGCTCTTAAACTGCAAACAGGAAACAAAACAGATAAAAGAGGAAAACAGTGCTTTCAAGAAAAGGTAAATCATCTTCCTTTAGGTAGTGGGGCCCTGAGAAGGAGAGTGATGATGAAGATGTTTGTGAGATGTCTTTGCCCGGTGATGAGGAGCTACAAAAGCCAGATACAGAGCAGGCTGTGAATAGCTGACCAGAGGCCTCTTGTGCGTTGCGGGTGCAGTGTGAGCTGTCAGTCTTCAGCAGGCAGCCAAACAAGCCTGCAGCACCCTGAGGGCACACAGTTGAATAAAAAACATGTTTGATGAGAATGTTTGGATCACAGATATCACAGGGTCGAAGCCATGGTTGCTAAGAGCAAATAAATCACAGCTTGCAACATTGGACCCCACAAACCTGATGCTTTCTTTCCTCACTGTGGGCAAGAGGGGACACAGGACAAATCAGCTTCTTGGCAGCAAGCCCTGGGAATGTCATTTCATGCGCTAAAGCTGCTGGAGAATCATGGATGAGCCAGGCTGTTGCTTTGCATAAGCAGGTAGTAGTGGACTTCCTTTCGTATAACTGAGGAGAAAACCAAGGAGAGCACCAGTCCTAAGACATGTAAAGCAGGGGAGCCAAAGCCCACATTTCTTCCCTTTGGCTCAGGCTGGAGGTGTAGCTGTGGCTGTTGCTGCACACAGAGATTGGCACAGTTGTCTCTTCTCCTGACTTCAGGAGTCATTTTTCTTTAATGTTGTACACTTGGGTGGCACACGATCTGTCAGACTTCGGGCACCTGTTCTTTTCTGGTGGAGAAACATTGACCAGGAATAGCTCTGCAAACAGCACTCACAAGCCACTACCACAGCACACACTACTGTGTGGTATCTGGGCAATACTTCCACGCCCTTCTTATATATACATTTTCAGTGATCACAATCAGAGAAAACATTTGTCCTTATACTTGGGAAATTGAGTAAAATATACAGCCATAATCCCACTTTTCTAATTTGTCAATTATTATCACAGTTGCATACTAATTCTTAGTGTTTTTGCTTACCCATTGTCTTTATATTTGTGGTTCAAGTCTGCAACCATTTGCTGAGCCCCTAGTAACGAGGCAGCTAGAGAAGCTTCGGAAATTTTCAGGAGTGTCAATTTAACCAATAGTAAGTCATTTAAATTATTATTATTTTTTTTTAAATATATGTTTTATTTATTTCAGAGAGGAAGGTAAAGGGAGATAGAAATAAAAACATCAATGATGAGAGAGAATCATTTATCGGCTGCCTCCTGTGCACCCCTTATCAGGGATAGAGTCTACAACCCTGGCATGTGCCCTGATGGGGAATCTAACCATGACTTCTTGGTTCACAGGTCAATGCTCAACCACTGAGCAACACTGGCCGGACTAAATAATTTTCTTTAATGAAAGCAAATGTTATATTATATAGTAGACTGAAAAAAATGTGTATGAATCAAATTTTAATACAAGCTAAGACTTCAAAGATGGACTATGAAGCTTCTGTATGAAGAATAGATTATTAAGAGGATTAGTAGCAGGAAACTCAGAGGAGGCCCTTGCAGTTGGCTGAGGTGGATCCCGTGAGAAAGGGAAAAAACAAGCAAGGAAGGGACAGAGTGGAGGAGAGAGGTCCTTATAACACGGAGTTGAGAGGACTTGATCACAGGGCGAGAGGCAGAGGGAGGAGTTAATATTTTTTACTACTTTCCTTGGATAATTTCCAGACATCAGATTTGTATGGCTCTTAAGCCATATTGCACACTTTGTCTATTGCAATTGCCAAGTAATAATTCAAGTAGAAATAATAACATTAGCTCACTTTGATCGAGTTCTCTCTATGTGCTAGACATTGTGCTGACCTGTTCATATGCATCATCTCTGTTAATTTTTACAATTATCTATGAGGAAGGTTCTACTATTATATTTCTTTTGCACATGAAAATGTTGAGGCTCAGAGAGGTTAGGCAATTTGTTCAAGATTAAACAGATCCCCCAGGAGGGCATCTTCCAAGAGAAGGGAGTTCACAGAAATATAAACATCAGCTCCTCAGTTTTATTAGAGTCATTGAGTATGAACCCTTTGCATAGTCTGTTTATTTTTATTTTTATTTTTATGCTAGAGGCCCAATGCATGAAATTCTTGCAAGAGTAGCCTTTCCTTCCCCCAGCTGCAGGCACTGGCTTCCCTCTGGCATCCGGGACCCAGGCTTCCCTTTGGCGGCCGGCAGGCACCTGGGACCAGGGCTTCCCTCGCAGGCCTGGCTTTATCCGGAAGGTCGTCTGGAAGGACATCTGGAAGGACGTCAGGTCTAATTAGCATATTACACTTGTATTATTATAGATTAAAAACATACCCCCTCTTTACATGCCTTTTATAAAATTTTGACAACTTGATAAGAAGTCATTTTAAAAGACATTCTAATCTATATATCTTGGACCTTTTATATAGATTATTTTGCACATAATGAAACGTATTATTCGTTTGGCTATCAGGAACATCATTACTGTGATTCTGAGAGGCTTTCTCAGAGCTGAAGTGCTGAGGTGAATGTGGGTTTCTGGGTCCCAGCAGCCCAGCTATTCTTGGTTTCTCCCTTTGCCACTGCTCACTTCCATCTTTATCCCTGGCCTCTCTGGTTCTTGCTCCCAGGTGTTCCATCTTCCAAATGCTTCCCTCTCTCCTTGCCACATTACCTTTCTGTCTCCTTTCCCATCACCCCAGTGCTTCTCAGTGTTCACTGGAAACATATTGTCTTTTAATGATGCGAAGAGCTACTGTTTGTGCTGAGTGCCAGGCACAGTGAGGTCTCTACATGGTCCTGTTTAATCCTCATCATAGATTTATTCTCTGTTTCCAGTGGAGAGCTCAGCCATGTGGTCATTCATCTCAGCATGCTCACTGTTCTTGAGTGTGGAGCTAGGATTTGAACACATGTCTGACTTGAATCCTGTTTCCTTAGGTGCAGATGGTGCCATCTGCACTACATAGAAAAGAGTCTGCTCCTGGCCTTCCACATAACAAGTCAAGGCATAGCTATAGTCACTGGCTATTATCACTTGAGAGCAATAAGCTCCAGAGGTATTCTTAAGGAGGCATTAGAGTCCTGCAAAATAGTTGTTAATAAACACAGGTTCTAAAGACAGAGCTGAGGCTGAGCCTTTTATTTCCACTCTTGCTTCTTGACTTGATAATAATACCACTACTTAGCTCATTATGCAGTAAGGAATAACTACCATCTTATAAATAATGCTGATAATAATAGTAGTAATAATAATAATACCAATGGCAGCTGACATTTTCTGAGAGCCACAACTGAGTTAAGAGTCAAATGCTACTCTGAGCCCTTTATATGCATTAACTATCTTAACCCTCTGCAGGAGATGCCATGATTTTTAGCTCTTATGGGTTGAGGAAACCAAGGCATAAAATGGTTAGGCAACCTGCCTGAGGTCACACATCTAGAAAGTGGTGTTGCTGTGGTGGGACACTGCTGCTCCATTTATTTGTCAGGCAGAGTGACCTTTCTCTCTGTGTGTGCCCCCTCCCTTCACCCCCATGCTCTTTTGTGTGGCTGCTTTTTCATGCCTCCCATCCCCTCTCTCTCCCTATCTCCTCTCTCTTCTCATCCTCCTCATCTATCTGCTCCTTGCTCCACTCTTCCTCTTTTGTCTCTTTCTCCCAGTCCCCAGAGGGCCTCTGCCTTTGGAAGCTTGTGTCTGACCCCAGGTGCCAGAGCTGTTGCTGCTGGCATGTCTCTTGTCCCTCAGCATGTGGACGTTCCTCCACGGCAGCTGCGTCTGTTGGAAGCATGCCGCCTGCTGCAGAGCACGCGTTGCTACCTTGCCACCAATTACACCCATGTATCATAATTGTACTTTTTTGTTGTTGTTCAAAGCCAAATGATGAAGCTAATAAGGTTCATGCTGAGAACAGATGTTCTTATTTCTGCCCAGATGCTGTACATGGCAAGGATTTCCTGACTTTTTCTTTGCTTTGATTTGAAATGTTTCTGATTGAAGGGCTCTTGGGAGGGATTGAAAAATCATGCTGTCCTTCAGCAAGGAACTGGGCACAGGTCTTGACAGGATGTGAAGTAACCATCCTTGGCATTTTAGACTCCATCTGCTTCTGGAGGACAAATTGCCTTTGCTCACATTTTATAATTAAACATTCATATTTTCATTTTTCTGGTCATTTCAATCTCAAGCTAATGTGTCAGTTAACAATTCTTCCATTTTCTGCTTTATTTTCTGTCTTCTTCCTACTTGGAATTCATGAAAGTTTTTGTTTTTTCTATTCATTAAGAATCTTAAAAGACTGTGATAGTAGCATTCATTCATTTAATATTTATTGAGTGCCTTATATGTACAAGACACTGGAGTAAAAAACAGACAAGGCTTCCACTTTTGAGGGGCTAAAAATCTAGTCAGGGGAGTAAAAAATTAACAAATAAACAAGCTGATTTCAGATTGTAGAAGTGCCACGAGGGATTAAAGAAGATACTAGGGTCCTGGCTGGTGTGGCTCAGTTGGCTGAGCATCTCCCATGCACTAAAATGTCGTGGGTTCCATTCTCAGTAGGGAGTGTGCAGAAGGCAACCAATCAATTTCTCTCTCACATCAATGTTCCATTCTCTCTCTCCTTCTTTGTCCTTCTCTCTCTAAAGTAAATAAAAAATATGTTTAAAAAGATAAATAAGTAAACAAGATTATAGGACAGAAAGAAACTGGGAAGTGAGGGTTACTTTGTATAAGTTGGTCAAGAAATGTTTTTCTGAGAATGTTGGAAGAACTGAGGGAAAGAATATTGTAAAAAGAAAGTTCTGAGGTGAGGGAAGAACATTCTAGAAAGAGGAACTGACAAATACAAAGGCTCTGAGGCAGGGAAAAGCTGGGGAGTTAGAAGCCTTGGTAAAACTCTCTTAACTTATACTTTGTACTAAGGACTATAATGGAGAATAAGAGCACTATAGACCTTAGATGGATCTCCTTAAAGCAGGCCTTCAAACTGTGGTGAAATTTGACCACAGCCACAGTTAGCATTTCAAAGAGTCATGCAAAGGCATCAGAATTGTACTATAGTTAACAATCCATTGTCTTGAGACAGAGATCAAATGTTGCACTTTTGCTTACATTGAAGCACATATATACACAGAGAGTTGCCTGCATTTTCATGGCACTATTGAAGTCAGGGAGGTGTGTGAAGATGTGTGACAACTTCAGACAACTCCTCCTGCTCCTGTAAAGCTGTCCTCTCAGTCCTGCTCAGAATGGGAAGAGCCCAGTGTTTCTTTGGTGAGGAGCCTAAGGTCTCCTGCAGCAACATGGTCAGCACTGTGCTGGAGGTCCCCAGCATGGTCCCCGGTCAGAAGTTGAGGCTGGGATCTTCCAAAGAGCTATGTGCCTCTTCTTGAGTGTACTCAACTTTCCCAGATGCTGTTCACAAACTTAGCCTGCCACAAAAGCTGAGCTTAGCACATCTACAAAGATGAGAACTAAGGTTAGCTCAGGCATCTATACAGTCTCATTCAGGAGGAAATTATATGCAAGTTAGATCTACATGCAACCTAGAGACATCCTCAGGAGGGTAATTTTGGTGGTTCTATCTGATGATAATCCCAATTCCCCCAATTACAGACATTTATAGGTTTCCACTGGCCACTCATTAAAGTCAGTTCCTGAGCATCTGCCATAATCTACATTACACTACCTCCAGGTCTGCATCCATTGATGGATACACCTACCATCAATCAAAAGTTGCCTTATTCTCGCTAACAATAGAGGAAGGACAGGAATGCACTGGGGGAGAGAAACTCAAAGAAGAGTAGAGTGGGTTCTGAAGAGATGGGAAGCAGACATAAATTTTCCTTTGATTCACAAAAGAACTGGACCTCAGGACTGTCCTGCCCAAGACTGAGGCAGGCAGTCTTGGATTGGAGAGAACTCCTGGAAGCGTAGAAACCTCTGGAAGGATTAGAGGTGAAAGAATGGAATTCTAAAATTTATGGATGCAACTGAAAGAACTGAGACATTTGACTCAGAGGCCTGTGACAGCTGTCTTCAAATATTTAAAGTGAAGGAGATTATTGGATTTGTTTTTTGTCACCCTAGAATGTAGAACTACAGTAATAGTGTAATACACTAAGGTGTTGTATTAATTGAGAGAGTCCTACATACTAGGAGTTCCTTAATTAATCCTTACCACAAATTGCTTAGGTCTTTGCTCATATTCATATACTAGCTAGCAATACGGAGAGTTAGATGAGATTTTTTATCTCACCAATTCTGAAACCCAGGCTAGCAATCAACACACATTGTCACACTGTGATTTAACATAAAGAAGGACATTCTCAAATAGTGGAAGTAGAAGTGAGCTCCCTGTTGCTGGAGGTGCGTGAGCTGAAACAGTATAATTGTTCTAGGGTGGTTTGTGAGCAATTCTGACTCGGGAGGTGTGGCCAAGACATGGCTACAAGGCTTCCAAATCTGCCTCTAACTCTACAACATTATGACTGGTGAGGAGCTAGGGAGTTGTGGGTCAGCTTGTTCCCAGCTGAAGAGAGGGAACGAGTCCAGAAGAGCATAAAGTCATCTATTCTGATATATTATGATATATATGCACTATATTCTAAGAAGAGCCTAAATGAATATTGTCTGTTTCACAAACTTCAAGCCTGTAGAAAATAAAATTGGAAACACTGAGATACCACCCTCAGAAGATGAGATTATTAGTGGCTTACCTTATATTTTCAACCAATATTCAGCCTGATCATACTACAACTATTAGGGAAGGTTTTTCTGAATAAAGAAGCAACCCTTTTTATTTGTCAGAAACTACTTCAAGCTGATAAGCACACTGCTTGATTTCCTCCTGTCTGCTTTGGGTGATCCAGGTGGAAAAATGGTGGGAAGGGGAAATGGCTATAGAAAGAAAAATGTTCTGGGAAGAGAATACACCAAGCACAGACTGCCTGACCTCCCAGACCTGCCCAAGCTCAACCTTCAGATACGGTGTCCTTTGGGTCAGAGGGCAGGGAACCCCTTTTCCATCCATATCTTGGTTTCATAAAAGTAGTAATTAATATCTATTACTTTAAACCATTGGAAACTGCCATATTTACAGGCTAAAATGACAAAATATAGCAATAAAGAACAATAGAAATAATACTAAAAACTTGAACAAATAGAGGGTATTGCAGTGTACTCATTCGTACTTGGATTGGCAAAGAATTACAACTGTTTTTATTGTCTTCCAAGGACTAATTCCTCATTTGGTAGTGGAAGTGAGAATGAGGAAGGGAGAGGATGCTTTAATGTTCTGATTTAATGCAATTCTGACTGGCTTCAAACAGCCTCTTTCATGTTAGCATAGCTTATTTTGGGGAAATTGCGGTCCTTTGTGATTTCTTCTTGCTCTCTTTTTCCCTTCATCTAATGATGCCAGAGTCTAACATCATAGTGGAGATGAAGGAGCCTCAGGGGTGTCCCTGCATTCTTGCTGGCCTTGCCTGAGCTCCGCTGCCTCCTTTCTAGTACTGAGCATTCTGCATGGGTGTCTGCTGAGACCTCCTGTGTACATCTATGGATAGGAACTCTGCCTCTGCCTAGAGGTCTCTGCATCTGTAGCTTCCTATTCCTGACTGTCTTCTTTCTGATCTTCTGGCCTTTTCAGCATCACTGAGAGACTGAGAAACCTGCAGCCACATTCTTCCCACCTGCCTCCATTGTGGGAGACGGGGGAAGGGGGTGCTGCTCCTGTGCTCTTCCTCAGTTGGTGCTTTTCTACGAGCTCCCACACCATGCTGGATGCTCTGGATTCCAATGCATATCTTCTATGAAAGGCTTTCAGGAGAAAGGAACCTAACTTCAGTATTCTCATAGTTTCTTAAACCTATAGGGAGTTGTTAACCATCTTCTATCACTGCCCCTCTCAAGGTTCACCTAAAGAGTTGTGGACAAGGAGAAGTGGAGACCCCCCTCAGGCTGACCACTGCCCTGTTTTCTCCTCTGTTCCTGCCTCCCTCCAACTTCCTTCTGGGTGGAAGGAGCTCCCCTAAATGTCAGATCACCCTCTTTTTCTGCCTTGTGGAAAACTGATTTATTTATGCATTTCTACTTTAGGACATTCTTTGGTCTAGATAGAGTTAACTTTACCCTTGCTTGGGACAATAGGCCTTAGAAATGCAACAGGATGTATTTCAGAAACAGTATCCTTGATGCCTACAAGGGGTGAGGTAGTAGCTAATTACTTTATATATATTCTTTGATTTGATCTTCCTAACAATTTTGTAAACAAAGTCATTCATTTTACAGCTGATACAACTCAGGCACAGAGACAGGTTGATTTGTCTGAAGTCACACAGAACAGTTGTTTTTGCAGAACAGGGATTTAGATCTAGACCTCCCAGACTCTAAAATGTGAAACTTTCCCATTGGCTATAATCATCACATACCTAAAATATCACCAACACATCTTTCACATGCATATCATACAAGTATATTTTTTGGGGAGACAACTGGATATTTATATATTCCACAGAGCACAACTGAGAGGGAAAGAGAAACCTTGCCTTATGGAAATTTATGTAATATCTCTACTCAGGAGGCTTTGTACCTCAGTCTTTTCATCATTTGGTTTATTTCCTTTCCCCTACCTCTGAAAGGCTCCTTTGATGTATGAGACATCTTTGTGGACCTTCAGTTGGGTCCATTGTTGATAGTCCCAGATGTAATTGGCAAAGCTGGAGCCCCATAGAGTAAGACTCCTCACACCCTCCCTTTCTGTCTAGCTTCACAAAACCTAGCACTGTGTTGTGTTCCATTCCCATAGTGCATATTGACTAAATGACTGTCTGACTGAGATAAGCCACAGGGCAGGCAACATGTCTGGCTATCAGAACTGGAGAGCACTGTTTTTCAGTGTGATAGAGTCAGGATGATTGTGAACCTTGAGCTCCAGAGGCAGGGAGGAAGACCAGCAGAGACTCAGCCAACATTGGCAGCTCCCAGAGTAGTTGTTGGTTCATGTGAGCCCCAAAAGAAAAAGACTCTCACATATTTGGCACCTTGTCTGGCCTCACATCAGGCAGTGAGTATTGTCCATTTCATTCTTACTATGAAAGTCAGTGACTGAGGCATGAGTGCAGCATGGGTCTAACTGCTTTGGCTTCTGACTATGCTAACTGTCTGCACAGAGCGTGAACTGGGTGAGACAGGGCCTTGGCAAAGCCCTCCTGGCTGCCCTCAATCATGAAAATTTATTGAAGGCACACATACCATGATTACTAGAACAGAGCAGATCCTCCGGGATATGCAAGGTCACTGATCCAGACCTCGATATTAGGGGTGAAATAGGTTAAAGGCATTCAAGAGAAGCATATTTGGATTACAATAGAGTTGATACTGAAGGTGGCTTCTGAATAGCAAGTGAAAGTTTGCCAGATAAAAAGTTAGAGAAGGTACTCTTAGGAATAGAAAATAGCAGATGCACAGGTGTGAGAGCAGGAATATGTATATGTTTGTGTGGGGAGGGGGTAGGAGGCATATAGAGAATGCTTTGTTGTAGGGCTGTAGGCTATTGTACTATGTGTTCTTGGAAGACCATATTTTCTACTCCCAAATGTACTTTTGGACATCATCATGATGACAAATATCTGCTCCCCTTTTTTAGTCCCTGACTGTTTTCCAACCCCCCCTTCTCACCCTCATCTATGGCCACAGGCTCAGGTCACTCCCATCTTTAGCGCCAAGCACTGACCTTTGTATCTTAGAGGTGGTGGTAGGGGGAGGGGACAATGGAACTCTGGTGTATTTCTCAATTTTACTTGGTCTTTGTCCCATAAACACTTTTTCCTAGTCCCCATAGACTCATGAATAGGTCCATAGACCATGGATCTGCCTAGATTTACTTATTTTTCTCCAAACATATGAGTCCTTTTTTGGAATTTTATCTCAATTGTTGGGGACCTGCCACATGCTGTAAGACTTTCCTGGTGTAGGCTGTCTCTAAATCGATCCATTATTTGTTTAGAAGGGTTACTTCTTTCACTATTTTTAAAAAATTCTATTTCCAATTATTTAATGGTTCCCCAACTTGCTTCTCTCTGTTCATTGTCCCTTAGGTTTTCTCTCATTTACCACTATGTATACTCTATGCTCTATATTATTAGTTCTAAGCCCAATCCTTTATGTTCCCCATATTATGTCAACATCGGGGGTAGTTTTCATTCATTCATTCATTTATTCATTCATTCAATATTTATTAAAAACCTACTATGTGCTAAGCACTGGGAATATGGTGGTAAGCAAGACACATCTCTGTCATCACAGAGCTTAAGTTTTGATGAAGAAAGACAGATAATACCCAAATAAAAAAATATCAACAAGAAAGATATTTAAAGACTGTTAGATGTACCAGGGAAAAAAGATCAATTGCGATAGAGTGAATATGACAAAGGAAAGATGCGGTGATACTGGGATGACCTCTCAAGAGGAGGTGTTATTTAAAAAAAGAATCTAACTGATGAAAATACCATTCCAAAAGGTAGCAGAGGACAGATGGTGGGGAAAAAATGTTTGGAGGCTGGCAAGAGCTAGTGAGACATGAAATTGAGACAGGATAGTAGACATGAGCCCAATCTTAAAGAATAAGGCAAGGTATTTGCATTTTATTCTAAGAGCATACTATGTTAAACCATATATGTGAAATGGATGTTATTATTAAAATGGATTAAATAAAAATTATTGCATTAAAAGATCTAATGAGTACGTTGCTAGGATGGAGGCTTCAATGATGATAAGAGCTGAATTCAGAGACAGAAGGTCCCAATGCTTTTTGTAGTGTTCAAGGGGGCTACAGAAAGATGGCCAACTTTTAGTTAAATGTCCATCAAGTCAAACCTGTGAAACCATCCAAAGGATAGACGGTGCTACCAACCCTTTCACCAGGCAGCATCATATTCCTCTCCTGTGTGTGTGTGCATGTGTGTGTGCAGGAAACATGAAATGAGTATTAGGCTGAACTCCTCATTTGTTTTCATTTTGAAGTTCACATAGCACTTTGGATTGGGTACCTTTGCGATGTGAGCTCTGGCTAAGAAGCAGTAAAATTGCAAAGAGGAAGAAGGTATCAACAGGTCACCAAGACAAAACACTTCCAGAACAAAGGTTTACAACATTTTCTGCAGGTCTCTGAAATGGCTTGGATAAACGAAAGCAATTTCACTCAAATTTTACTTAAGAATTGTTTTTCTATTAAAACGTTATAATTAACAACATCGGCATATATTTGTTTTGTACCAAAAGTTTGTTCACTGGACACAGTACTTACTCAGAAATTTGTACTGCCACACCTGCTTAAGTTATATGAACTTTGGGGTAAAGCTTCTCTTGCCATTTCAGTTGAATTGGACCATTAATTTAGCCCATAAGATGACATTTTTATTTTATTTTATTTTTAATTTCTTTATTGATTAAGGTATTATATATGTCTCCTCATTCCCCCATTACCTCCCCCACCCACCCCCAACTCATGCCCTCACCTTCCTGTTGTCTTTGTCCATTGGTTAGGCTTATATGCATGCATACAAGTCCTTTGGTTGATCTCTCCCCATATTCCCACCCTCCCCTACATTCCCTCTGAAGTTTGACAATCTGATCAATACTTCTCTGTCTCTGGATCTGTTTTTGTTAATCAGTCTATGTTGTTCATTATATTCCATAGATGAGTGAGATCATGTGATATTTACCTTTCGCTGGCTGGCTTATTTCACTTCCCATAATGACCTCCAGTTCCATCCATGCTGTTGCAAATGGTAAGAATTCCTTCTTTTTTACCGAAGCATAGTATTCCATTGTATATACCACAGTTTTTTAATCCACTCATCTGCTGATGGGCACTTAGGCTGTTTCCAAATCTTAGCTATGGTAAATTGTGCTGCTATGAACATAGGGGTGCATATATCCTTTCTGATTGGTGTTTCTAGTTTCTTGGGATATATTCCTAGAAGTGGGATCACTGGGTCAAATGGGAGTTCCATTTTTAGTTTTTTGAGGAAACTCCACACTGTCTTCCACAGTGGCTGCACCAGTCTGCATTCCCACCAGCAGTGCATGCGGCTTCCTTTTCTCCACATCCTCGACAGCACTTGTTTGTTGATTTGTTGATGATAGCCATTCTGACAGGTGTGAGATGGTATCTCATTGTCCTTTTGATTTGCATTTCTTGGATGAATAATGACTTTGAGCATGTTTTCATATGTTTCTTGGCCTTTCTTCTGTCTTCTTTTGAAAAGTTTCTATTTAGATCAGTTGCCCATTTTTTGATTGGATTGTTTATTTTCCTTTTGTTAAGTTGTATGAGTTCCCTGTAAATATTGGAGATTAAACTCTTATCAGTGATAACATTGGCAAATATGTTCTCCCATGCAGTGGGCTATCTGTTGTTTTGTTCATGGTTTCTTGCTGTGCAAGAGCTTTTTATTTTGATGTAGTCCCATTTGTTTATTTTCTCTTTAGCTTCCATTGCCCTAGGAGCAGTATCAGTGAGGAAATTCCTTTGGCATTTGTCTGAGATTTTGCTGCTGGTGGATTCCTCTAGTGTTTTTATGGTTTCCCATCTTATGTTTAAGTCCTTGTTCCATTTTGAGTTAATTTTTGTGTATGGTGTAAGTTGGTGGTCTAGTTTCATTTTTCTGCATGTTTCCCAACATCATTTGTTGAAGAGACTGTCTTGACTCCATTGTATGTTCATGCCTCTTTTGTCGAATATTAATTGAGCATAGTGGTCAATTTATAGGTTATCTATTCTATTCCATTGATGTATATGTCTGTTCTTCTGCCAGTACCAGGCTGTTTTGAGAACAGTGGCTTTGTAATACATCTTGATATCTGGTATTGAGATCCCACCTACTTTGTTCTTTTTCAGAATTGCTGCAGCTATTTGAGGTCTTTTGTTTTTTTATTCCACATGAGTTTTTGGAGAGTTCTTTCCAGGTTTGTGAAATATGTCATTGGTATTTTAATAGGGATTGAACTGAATCTATAGATTGCTTTGGGTAGTATGGATATTTTGATGATGTTGATTCTACCAGTCCATGAACATGGTATGTTCTTCCATCTGTTTATGTCTTTCTCTATCTCTTTTTTCAGTGTCCTGTAGTTTTCCACTCTAGGTCTTTTACCTCTTTAGTTAAGTTTATTCCTAGGCATCTTAATTTTTTTGGTGCGATGGTAAATGGGGTTGCTTTTTTGTCTCTCTTTCTGTAAGTTCACTATTGGTGTATAGAAATACCATAGATTTCTTGGCATTAATTTTGTATCCTGCTACATTGCCGAATTCATTTATTAAGTCTAATAATTTTTTGATGGAGTCTTTAAGGTTTTCTATGTACAGTATCATGTCATTTGTGAATAAGGACAGTTTTACTTCTTCTTTTCCAGTTGGGATGCATTTTATTTCTTCTTGTTGTCAGATAGCAATGGCTAGCACTTCCAGTACTATGTCGAACAGGAGTGGTGAGAGTCTTATTCCTGTTCTTAGGGGAAATGGTTTTAGTTTTTATCCATTGAGTGTGATGTTGGCTGTGTGTTTGTCATATATGGCTTTTATTATGTTGACATATTATCCTTCTATTCCCACCTTGCTGAGAGTTTTTTATCAAGAAAGGGTGATGGATTTTGTCAAATGCTATTTTTGCATCAATTGATATGACTATGTGATTTTTATCCCTCAATTTGTTTATGTGATTTATCACGTTTATTGATTTGCAGATATTGTACCATCCTTGAATCCCCGGTATAAATCCTACTTGGTCATGGTGTATGATCTTTCTGATGTACTGTTGGGTCCAATTTGCTAGAATTTTGTTGAGGATTTTGGCATCTATGTCCATGAGGGATATTGGCCTATAATTATCTTTCATTGTGTTGTCTTTATCTTGTTTTGGTATTAGGGTGATGCTGGCTTCATAGAATGAGCTTGGAAATATCCCTTCCACTTGAATTGTTTGGAATAGTCTGAGGAGTATAGGTTTTAGTTCTTCCTTGAATGTTTGGTATAATTCCCCTGTGAAGTCATCTGGCCCTGGGCTTTTGTTTGCTGGAAGCTTTTTGATGACTGCTTCAATTTCTTCCATAGTTAACAGCCTATTGAGATTTTTAGGATCTTCCTGATTGAGTTTTGGAAGGTGGTATTTTTGTAGGAATGTGTCCATTTCCTCTAGATTATCTAGTTTGTTGGAATAGAGTTGTTCATAGTATTTTTTAACAATCCTTTTTATTTCTGTGAGGTCTGTTGTTATTTTGCCTCTTTCATTTCTGATTTTGTTTATTTGGGTCCTCTCTCTTTGCTTCTTGGTGAGCCTGGCTAGCGGTTCATCAACTTGTTTATCCTTTCAAAGAACCAGTTCTTAGTTTCTTTGATCTTTTGTAGTTTTTTTTTTGTTTTTTTTTGTTTTTTTTGGTCTCTATGTCATTTATTTCTGCTCTGATCTTTATTATGTCCTTCCTTCTGCTCACTGTGGGCTTTTCTTGTTGTTCTCTTTCTAATTCTTTGAGTTGTAGAGTTAGATGATTTACTACCATTTTTTCTTGCTTTTTGAGGTAGGCCTGTAGAGCTATGAATTTCCCTCTCAGGACTGCTTTCATTGTGTCCCATAGATTTTGGATTGTTGTGTTTTCATTGTCATTTGTTTCCAGGATGTTTTTAATTTCTTCTTTGGTATCATTGGTAACCCTGACATATTTATTTTAAAATTTATTATCAATAAATACATACCTATACAAATAAATTTTTTCTTAATTTGGAGCAACCAGAAGTATAATGGGTTCTGAGGCTAATATAAAATAACACCTGCCCTCCATCACTCTAGCTTAAAATACTTAAGCAGCCCCATTCTCTTTATTAATATAGTTTTTGCATTTTACAAGTGCGAGTTTCCCCCTACGTCCTACGTGGTTCAGGATTCAGGTTCAGGATTCGGCCTCTAGATGAGGCCGGACGCAAATGAAAGAGACAAGAAAATACTAATTTGGGAATTGGGGGCCTGGCGGAACTCCAAGAGAGGACTCTGCTTTGCTCTGGCCTTGCGATCCCTTTTATTCAGGTTTGGGATCCACCTATAGCCCTTAGGCAGGCAATTTCCAGTAACAGCTCGATGATAGCCCATCATCAAGGATTTACATAAGACTACAGGTGGAAGTTGCTTCAGCTCCCTTTGTCTCCTCCAGACAGTGGGTGTATGGCTCTGACCCTTGCCAGAGCCTCAAGGTTTACCAGCCTTCTGGGTTCTTTGTCCACACCTCTCTGCTAGTGAAGGCAATGGGCAGCTTCCAATATCTCCCCCTTTTGTTTTCCTTAAAAAATCTTGCATCTGCAAACTAAAAATAAACATTTGAGAACAAAAAAGAGACAAGCAAAAGTGGTTATGCTAAGAGGCAAATGAATCAGTCTGTAGTAACTTTCTTTCTGGACCAACAGTTCTTTGAGTCCCAATTTCAATGTCCAACAGTTCCTTATGTGTACATGTCAGCAATGATATGCTAGTTCTGGATGGTGGGCAAATGGTGGCAATGCAGGTCTGATCTTCTCTGGCTTGGTCCTGGGAAACCTGCGGTGATGCACAGCTGCTGTCTGCTAGTATGGCAAGGCGTCTTCACCATCTTCCATGTCTGGACTGTTTGTCCTCTTGTCTTCATGGCTGGAGCAATCTTATCCAGTCCTCTCCAGGATCTGTTGTTGCAGGAATCCACATGGGCTTGGAGGAGTTTTCTGAAAATATACAAATATATTCTCAACCAAAGGTTAATAAAGGAATCTTTCCTATAAGTTTGGACTTTGGATACTTTTTCATTTTTGCCCAAACAATTTTCCTTTGGCTTATTTTGACACCATGTATGTTTTCATGGGTGTCTTGCCATTAGCATTATAAATTAAAAATAATTTTCAAAGTAAAAAATTTCTTGATGTAATTTACTTACAGGATATTTCTCCTTACAGGATATTATTCTACTATCTCCCTTTTTTTGATTTCAATATTAAGAGGCTTTTGAAAACTTTATAATGCAGTCTTAATAACTTTTAATTTTAATTTTTGCACACAAATATGACTGCTCTGGATTCATTGCATGTTAAGCAATTTTATTATGGATAAACCATAAATAAAAATTTTTAGTTAATGCTTTGGGAACAGTTTTTTGTCCAGTACAATTAAGTTTTCATGGATATTCACTTATTTCAGTTCACCAATTTAAATAATTTGAAATAAAGCCTATTTTTTAACTTCACTTGTCCTAGGTTATGGACAATAAATGACATTAATTAAACTTCTGCAATTAGTCTTTGAGTAACTTAACTTAAACTTAGATAGGAGGCAAAAATACAAATTATTTACTTCAGTTTATAAGGCCAAATATGTTGACTTTCATTTACAGTTCTTCAGATGTTTGAAGAAAACTTCTTTATTTCCTTCCAAAATAATTTTCAGGCTACAGAGAGTTTTATTTAAAAATCTTTTTCTTTCTCTATACCAAGCAACCTATAAGGCTGCTGCTTAATACTGGGTAGTACAGCTGGATAGTTGGCTATATTACAAGTAACTTTACATTAAGGTTGACTACTATTTTACTGTCAGATTTAATTCTTTAACAACAATCTTAGTTTACCCTGTAAATATTAGTGGAAGAGATTTCAAAATTTTCAAATCTCTCCTTTTTATTAAATTTAGAATTATATTTTTAGAGTAACCCTTTTGGCTAATTTGCATATACAGAGGGATCATGGGAGGTCCCAGTAACTTTATTAGAAGACTTAGTCAAATCGCTTACAAAGCATTGGCCAATTCAAATCGAGGGATTGCCTTTGCTGTTTCAAGATGGCAGCCCCCAGGGGAGCAGCAAGCCATGTGGCCAACATCAGGCAGTCCAAAATGATGGCTGTCTAAACTGTTCTTTGACAGAAAAGCTGGTTTGTTTATTCTCACAATAATCAAGGGAAGAGCAAACCAAAATCCCTAAAAGATAGACAGTCAAAATTATATTGCAGATAAACAGAAATCTCACTAGCTGTTTCTGGTGGCTTTATTAAAATTTAATAGTTTATAAAAATATTGGCTTTTCATATAACTTAATTTATATGAGACCTTGATTATATTTTAAAAAGCTAATTTATAAAGTAATTTAAGTAGGTATTTTTATTAAAAAAGCAAAGCAAGCAAATTTATTAAACTTATAGGTCTGATTCACAAAGCACAAACGCTGCCCCACCCCAGCCTATTTAAAATGCAGGCTGCTTGGGGCTTTTATCTTTCTTGAAATTCTACTGCTGTTGAAAAATTTGGCTGTATTTAAGAAATACATTGTTACTTTATTTTGCCCCTCTGAGAGGCCAAAACCCTCATAACATTTAAAATATATGTATATAAGTAAAATATATTGATCAATTTTTATTTGATAAACCTTTCCATGTGGTTTCAAGTATCAATTGGTTTAATTAAAAAATATTTAAGAGCGAACAGACTTTTGAAAAACATTTCAGGGCCCATGAAATGTCTGAAAGTTATTCTCAAAGTCTTGAAATAAACTTGGAAAGATCAAATATATATACTTAAATTATCTTAAAGAATATCTGCTAAATTTAAACTGGATCACAAGATTAATCCTCTTTTTTAATTAGACCAATAAGTAACATATTTTGAATTCTTAATTATTTCAGAGAAAACACAAAACTTATTTTCTCAAGAATAAATTTCTATACTTTAGGCATTTAGTTACCACAATTACATAATTTCTCCCAATATAATTTGAACCTTAAACTTTTAGAGCTTCAAATTTTAGGTAGCAAGTTAAATACTTAGCATTTCTCAAATCAATAATAGTTTTACATTTTTAAGGATACATTTCAAATAAAATACAAGACATATTCAATTAATAGATTAAATTCTATCCTCTAGACTTCATACAAGGCATACTCAGATCAACATTTCAGTATTATATCATTTCAATATATTTAGATATAAGTTTTTATCATTTGATTTAGTAAACTTCAAAGTTTCTAAGTTTCCAGCAGATAGGCCTGGCCCAGCTGCTTGACTTTTAAAAGGACCATAACTTTTCTGCTGGAGAAGTTAAGAAGCAAACCTGTAGCTATTCAAATGCAAACTTGCTATCTACTTCCTACTAGTTACTTGCCTTTGGGCTGGAAATTTTAAAAGAGCCACATTTTTTCCCTAGAGATTGCCTTGGAAAAGCCAGCCTGTATTTTTTCCTGGGTCAAATCCACCATCTTTCTGAGGGAAAGAACCTTTTGGATTTGATACTGTAAAATGGCAAAGAGTCAAGCTCAGCTAAAAAATTCTATAAATGTCCAAAATCGGACAGTTGTGTGCATTTGTTTTTAAGCTAACTTTTCTCTTTACATGTGCACAGAAATCCCAGATTCACTTATAAATTTTGTAAAAAATTTTAAGTCACTAGCCAGAAAAAAGCATGGCGAAGATGAGACCTTTTAAAATGGCTTTCTCAGGGAGTGGGCATCCAAATTGGATCGCCACATGTCTCCCTTCCCCCATATCCTGCTTGCTTTGGGGGAAGTTTTCAGTAACAGACATGGCTGCATATCTTTTCATGCTTAATAGATAAAGACAGATCTTAAAATTTTTCTTCCTTTTTTGCATTCCAAAATAATTACTAGCACTTAAGCTCATCTTTGCCAAAATTTGGTTATCATAAGATGTTCTTTGGTAATTTTTAAACAAAATTTTAAGTAATCTTTCTGGGAGAGAGCTTATAGCTCTGCCCTCTCCTGCCACCTTTGAATTTCTCCATACCAGAGGTGGTTTTGGAAGCAGTGTTTCATTTCTTATTACAGATTTTAGATTCCAAATACAAATTAAGATTTTAATTTGAACAAGAAACCACATTAAAGAAGACCATGACACTCTTTTTTCAGCCTGATTTTAAAAAGTACCTTTTGATATTCCAATTTCTTTATAATTTTCCCTTTTAACCAAATTTTTGCCCAACATTCAAGATCTAATGTACCTTCTTCAGGAAACCAAGAGTTATGTTCTATAACATCAAGCAAAAACTGTAAGAGAATACCTTCTGAAACTTTAATTCCTTAAGCATGAAAACCAAAAGTCTATAATAAAGTTTACTTTATAACCTAATTCTGCCCTATTAGCCTGGCTGAAAAAGACATTCCCACCCTACTTACAGATCGCAAATTCTGCAGCTGATCGTGGGCTCTGTGTGCGGTGAATTCCCCTCACCTATATGGTGAATTCTTCCTTACCTTTTCGGTGAAATCTTCTTTTCTTCGCTCTAGGCGAAATCATCCCTTCCAGAGGTCCCACGTCGAAGGTGCCAGTTGCGAGTGAACCCCCCATGTCCTGGGTGGTTCTGGGTTCAGGTTCAGGGTTCTGGCTCTGGAGGAGGCCGCATGCAAATGAAAGAGACAATACTAATTTGGGAACTGGGGGCCAGGCAGAACTCCAAGAGAGGACTCCGCTTTGCTCTGGCCTTGCAATCCCTTTAATTCAGGTTTGGGATCCACCTATAGCTCTTAGGCAGGCAGTTCCAGTAAGAGCTCTATGATAGCCCATCAGCAAGGATTTACATAAGACTAAAAGGCGGAAGTTGCTTCAGCTCCCTTTGTCTCCTCCAGACAGTGGGTGTATGGCTCAGACCCTTGTCAGAGCCTCAAGTTTGACCAGCCTTCTGGGTTCCTTGTTCACACCTCTCTGCTAGTGAAGGCAATGGGCAGCTTCCAACATACAAGTACTGAGGTTTTAGTATAGAACCACTACCATGGAAAAAAGTGAAGGAAAACTAACCCCAATTAAAAAGCAAGAAAAAAAGTAAAAGAACAGGGGTGAAGAAGTCACAGGAATGTTTTAAGAGTTCTCTGTACAGGAGGGCCTCCTCTGTCCTTCAAGCATCAATATCTTTATGCCTGCCTTTGACAGTTGTTAAAATTTCAACAATTATTACATTTTTATACACACATATACATGAATAGACATAAATAAACATATACTTATATATACACTGTACACATATGAACACACACACACACACACATATATTTAGCAGTTTATTGCCAAAGTTTTCATGAACATTCACCCGTTCTGGGAACTGACAGATATTTAAGTTTCTATAAAGGGCCAGACACTATTCTAGGCAGTAGATATAGAACAGTGAACAAAAGAGGCACAATCTCTGCTCTCATAGAGTTTCCATTTTTTATGAGGGAAAGACAGATAATAAAGAAGACATAAATATAATCTTTATCCATAAAACCCAAATAGACCAAATGGCAGAACAACCAAACAACCAAACAACCGAACAACCAGTTGCTATAATGTGTGCTGACCACCAAGGGGCATGCTTGGAACATGGCAGTGTTAGCAGCAGGTGGCAGAGTGTGGAACCTGGCGGGCATCGGCCACAGCAGGATGGTGGAGCAGGTGAGTGGGGGCCTCAGACCAAGGTGGGGTGCTGGTTGCTGTCAACGGGACAAGCCTCTGGTGGTTACTGAAAATTCTTTGCTCCCATGCACCGCAGTCCCTCCAGGTGCTCGCACCTGCTGCTGGCGCCCACACCTGCCTCCAGCGCTGGTCCTGTTTGCACCTGCTGCCAGCACCAGAGCTGCCGCTTGCACTCACTGCTAGCACCAGAGCTACTGCTCACACTTGCTGCCGGTGCCCAGCGCCGGTCCCAATCACTTGGCGCTGTCAGCAGGTGTGAACAGCAGCTGCCAGCCCCAATTTTCCCTGAGGGCTTCTCCACCTCCCCCTGCTCCTGAGGGGCAATCAGGGCAGTAGCCGCTGCTTGCACCCACTCAAGGCGCCGGTCCCGCTCACACCCACGGCTGGCGCTGGCTCCAATCGCTCTGCGCCATCAGCGAGTGCAAGAGGGGCCAGCGACATCAGCATGTGGGAGGGGTGGTGGTGGGAACAGTGCTGCTGGCAGACAAGAGACTGTGGGCCTAGGCAGGAGGGGTTAAGCAGAGGCAGGGAGGATGGCCTGAGACCTGCACCTGTGCCCACTGCAGCCTTGCGGTCCAACAGTTTTTTTCAAGGTGCACGAATTCAAGCTCTGGGCCCCTATATGTAAAATATTAGGTAATATGTGCTAAGAAAGAAAAGCTGGGAAAGGAGATAGGGAGTGTTGGGGAAGTAGATGGTGGTTGTGAATTAGATAATGGTCAGATAAGTTGAGATTTAAGCTAAATCCTGAGAGATGAAGCCCCTTCAAGGCAAGAGGAACAGCAAAGAGTGAATGAACACAAGGAAGAATATATACATGGCATTAAAATAGAGCATGGAAGCATAGGTAGTAAACAGTGGAAGTTCTTGACACCCAATCTCAACCCAGTCTTCTCCCCAAGGCCAAGAGTGCAAACAGTTTTAGTGTCTCCTTCCAGGCCTTTTTTATATATTGTTTTTCATTTTCTAAATGAAATTTATTGGGGAGACATTGGTCAATAAAATTATACTTGTTTCAAGTGTACAATTCTATAATACATTATCTGCTTATTGTATCATGTATCTTTATACATTTTTAACAAACCAAATACATATATTGTTACCTGGGTTGCTTTTTTGTTCATTTTACATTGCACATCATCCTATATCAACATGAAAATAGTCTATTAATTTAAAAATTCTATGGTATTCTTTTAATGCATATACTATACTTTGCTTAGCTACTCTCCTATTTTAGAACTTCCAATTGTTTTTAACAATTATTAAAAAATGTTTGCCAAAACCGGTTTGGCTCAGTGTATAAAGCGTTAGCCTGCGGACTGAAAAGTCCAGGTTTGATTCCGGTCAAGGGCATGAACCTTGGTTGCGGGCACATCCCCGGTGGGGGGAATGCAGGAGGCAGCTGATTGATGTTTCTCTCTCATCAATGTTTCTAACTCTCTATCCCTCTCCCTTCCTCTCTGTAAAAAATCAATAAAATATATTAAAAAAATGTTCCACTAAATATCCTTGTACAATCTTATTGTGCATATGAGAATGTATCAGTAAGTTAGATTACTTATCCAGAACTTTCACAAGAAGTTATTTCTCTCAATTAAAAGCTTTGAAATGAGCTTCATTATGAATTATGCGTTTTGATTAATGCCATTTTGCCAAATCTTGAAAAAATTTTAAATAAATGGCTAAGGAAAATGTCCTCTATGGTTCTTTTTCTACTGCCAAGCCTTTTGCCATATGCCAAAAAAAATTTTTTTAAGTGATTTCCTTGCCAGCAACTGCTTTTGGCACAGCCAAAAGCTGAACATCACTGTGGGGGCGGAAAGGAGCATTTGCTACAAATTGCATAATTTGGCAAACTTTCCTACTATGGTAGTCATGCTTTTGTAAGATTCAGTGAACTTTCTAAAAGCTGCTTCTCTATCTATAGTTTGCTGCAGTAAAACCATGACAGCATGGCAGCATCTCTCCCCTTTGGCTCTTCCCTCTGTCCCCTGCAGTGCCAGGCTCTGTGCAGGTCATTTGTTCTGGGCCTTGGGTGTTCTCTTGCCCAGGGTTGCAAGCTTTGCTCCTTCTTTATTCCCTCTTGCATTAAAACCTTTCCCCCTTTAACAAGGTACCTCAGATATGATCATAGAAGGCCAATGAGTTTACCTCCCAAACAATAGTAGTGTGTACGCTGCCTGAATGACCGATGAAATGCCATTCCATCTTTGTCTAGTGGGGTAATAATAATCAACAATAGTAAATATTCTTCAGCATTTATTTTGTGCTAGGCACTGTGCTAAGCCTTCATTTTTTAATTTCATTCTATAACAACCCTACAATGTTGGAACTATCCTTTTCATTTTACATGTGAGAAAATCAAGAATGAGAAAGTAACTGCCCTAAGTATTCACAACTAAAAGGTAAAAACTATGGGATTTGAAGACAAGTCTTTTGGACTGTGGAGTCCCACAGTCTTCAGCATTGTGTGTCCTGCCTCATTTCCCATATAGGCTATATCTGAAGGGATTTCATGTTGAAGGAGCTTATTCTCTACTCCTCCTCTGGTGCAAAGCAAAGCCACAGCCATGGTGCAGAGAAACAGAAACATATCCTAAAGGTGTTCATGATGCTGCTGGTGATAATTATGACTTACATTCCAAGACAGACCTGTGTGCAATAGAGGAGACAAACAGATTTAGATTCAGAGACCTGAGTGAGAATACTGGCTCTATCACTTAATAAACACTATGACATTTCTTGGTTTCTTAACTTGGAAAGTGGTGACCATAGATGTACCCCTCTAGATTGCTGTGAGGATGAAACATTATGCATATAGGCATCTAGTATTATTATTATTTACTAGAGGCCTGGTACATGAAAATTCATGCACTGGAGGGGGGTCCCTCAACCCGGCCTGCCCCCTCTCACAGTCTGGGAGCCCTCAAGGCCAGGAGGTGATCCAGCGATCAGGGGAAGGCGATGCCCCATCACACCTCTGCTGCTGCCACTGCCGGTAGCGTAAGCCTTGGTCGGCCCTGGTTACCTGAGCCTCAGGCAGCCCTGGGCAGTTGGGCAGCTGCTGGGGGACTGAGGGTGGGTCCGGCTGAACCATGCACCTGCCATCCCCCACTCCCGGCAGGGCTGAAAGGACTAGGGGACTCTGGTGGGGCTGAGAGGACTGGGCACCACCATCTTTTTGACAGTGTGATGGTCAATTTGCATATTCCCTCTTCATTAGATAGGATTATTACTATTCCAAGAGAAGCTAAAACAATACAAAATCCCATGAGAAGAATCAGTTGAGTATGAGTTCCTAATTGAAGCAATGCAGAATTTCCAGGACTACAACAGGGGTCCTCAAACTACAGCCCGCGGGCCACATGCAGCCCGCTGAGGACATTTATCCAGCCCATCGGGTGCCGCTGCCTGTCCTGCTTAGCAGCCAACTCGTCCCGGACCTGCAGTGCACATAGGAATTTGTTCATAGTTTTTTTTTTTTAAACTATAGTCTGGCCTTCCAATCGTCTGAGGGACAGTGAACTGGCCCCCAGTTTAAAAAGTATGAGGACCCCTGAACTACAATATAGATGAACGTTGAAAACATTATGCTAAGTGAAGGAAGTCAGACACAAAAGGCCACTTATTGGATAATCCTATCTAATAAAAGAGTAATATGCAAATTGACCATCACTCCAGGACACAAGATGGCAGCCCCCACGTGGTCAAAAATGGCTGCCCTCATGTGGACACAAGATGGCTGCCACAAGATGGGCTGGCAGAGGCGGGCAGTTGGGGGTGACCAGGCCAGCAGAGGAGGGCAGTTGGGGATGACCAGGCCAGCAGAGGAGGGCAGTTGGGGGTGACCAGGCCAGCAGAGGAGGGCAGTTGGGGGTGACCAGGCCAGCAGAGGAGGGCAGTTGGGAGTGACCAGTACAGCAGAGGAGGGCAGTTGGGGGGGACCAGGCCTGCAGGGGAGGGCAATTGGGGGGAACCAGACCTGCAGGGGAGGACAGATTGGGGGGACCCAGGCCTTCAGGGGAGGGTAGTTGGGGGTGACCAGGCCAGCAAGGAAGGGCATTTGGGGG
The DNA here is from genome assembly GCA_026230045.1 of Corynorhinus townsendii. Taxonomy (NCBI): domain Eukaryota; kingdom Metazoa; phylum Chordata; class Mammalia; order Chiroptera; family Vespertilionidae; genus Corynorhinus; species Corynorhinus townsendii. The sequence continues at coordinate 95,800,236 of JAPDVU010000003.1, forward strand.
GGGGGGACCCAGGCCTGCCGGGAGAGCAGTTGGGGGAGACCAGGCCTGTAAGGGAGGGGAGTTGTGGGCAATCAGGCAAGCAGGGAGGGCAGTTAGGGGTGACTGGGCCGGCAGAGGAGGGCAGTTGGGAAAGACCAGGTCATCACGAGAGGGCAGTTGGGGGGGGGGGAACTAAGCCTGCAGGGGAAGGCAGTTGCAGGGGGGGACCAGGCCTGCAAGGGAGGACAGATGGGGGGCACCCAGGTCTTCAGGAGAGGGCAGTTGGAGGAGACCAGGCCAGCAAGGGAGGGCAGTTGGGGGGGGACCCAGGCCTGCAGGGGAGGGCAGTTGGGGGAGACTCAGACTTGCAGGGGAGGGCAATTGCAGGGGACCAGGCTAGTAGGGGAGGGCAGTTGGGGGGTCTAGTTCTGCAGGGGTGGGCAGATAGGGGTGACTCGGCTGGCAGAGGAGGGCAGTTGGGGGAGACTCAGGCCTGCAGGGGAGGGCTGTTGAGGGGGACCAGGCCTGTAGGGGAGGGCAGTTGCGGGGGGCCAGGTCTGCAAGGGAGGGAAGTTAGGGGTGACCAGACTGGCAGGGGAGGGCAGCTAGGGGCAATTGGGCCAGCCAGGGAGCAGTTAGGCATTGATCAGGCTGGCAGGGGAGTGGTTAGGGGGTGATCAGGCTGGCAGGCAGAAGCAGTTAGGGGCAATCAGGCAGAGGCGGGCGAGCTGTTGGGAGCCAGCAGTCCTCAATTGTGAGAGGGATGCTCAACTGCCTGTTTAGGCCCTATCCCAGTGGGACATCCCTCAAAGGGTCCCAGATTGGAGAGGGTGCAGGCTGGGCTGAGGGACACCCCCTGACCCCATGCATTAATTGCGTGCACCAAGCCTCTAGTTCTACTTATATAAAGTGTCAGGAATAGGCAAATGCTATATAAATGAAATATTTCATTGGTTGTCTAGGACTGAGAAGTTTACGGGAAAATGAAGAGTTATCATTAATGGGTATAGAATTTCTTTGAGGAGTAATACAAATGTTCTAATATTGATTTTGGTGATGATTTTGGAACTCTGTAAACATACAAAGAACCATTGAATTGTGTATTTTAAGTGGGTAAATAATAAGGTATTAGAATTATACCTCAATAAAAAGTTTCTGTTAAAAATATGTTTCTGGTATATGTTTATTTAAAAGAAATGGAGAAATACCATAGTCTATCATGGTTGTTTATATTGAATGCATTTCTCTGAAAAAACCATTGGCTGCTTCGTTCTTTCTAAGACACTTATTAGAAGGTATAAAAAATAGGTATAAACTTAACAACAAAAAAATCTAAAAGCTGAACACACCCAAGAAGAAAAGCAAGATGAAAAAAAGTAGAAAGCTGGTAATGAGACTGTCTATAAGTCTATACTGTCCTGACTCATGTTCAGCAGGCCATGCATTTTGAGCTGTGATGCATCTACTGTGATTCATCCTCACTGTATTGTGGGAAATTCATCTGACAAAATGGCCTCCATGAAAAAGCAACTTGATCTTGCCCCATAGGCCACACCAATTTGCCCGTGGCAAGATGCTGAAGCAGAATGAAAGTAATTTGGTGCTTTTAGAATCAAATCATAAAGTCTAAATCCCAATTAACTGACTATCCATGTCCAGCTCTAGGTAATTAATTCACAGCAGGTGTAATACCCACCGAAATATTAAAAGATGCAGAGGTAACTTGGTCATAAATGTCTTGTCTCTTGTTTCTGAAAAGAAAAAAGCATCTATAAAGGAGCTTGGCTCATGTTAGGACCTTAATGAATGTTTATAGAAAGTATTTTTGTTGGAATGAACCCAGACATAAAAGGTCTTGTCTCCCTCTCTGGCTGATAGGTAGTTATTGAATTCAGTGGAAAAAAAGAGTTGAACACTTTTTTGACATGATGATAACTTTTATTTTTTGTGGTGACTTCCAGTTTACAGAATAATTCTATGTCAATAGCTCATTTCAATTTTGAACAACAAAGAGGCATAGAATGCTAGAGAGGAGCCTCAGAAATGACCAGTGGTTTTCAAGGTTACATGACATGAAATGAGACCCAAGTCCAGTCCTCTCTTCAGTATGCATGAGCTGCAATTACTCAGCCTAGTTAGTCAATTTAGTTTTTCAATGTTTCAAGTGTTTATATTGGTGTTACATAACATCAAAGGGAAGATTGTTGGCAAAAACATCACATTTGACAATGGTGGGAGATGGAAACCAAGCCACCACTTCTTAGGGCCAAAATGAAGGAGTGAACAAAGTAGAAGGGCAGAGAATCCATGTCTGTGAGAAAAGAAGCTAAACAGGTGTTGGGAACACAGGTTTGGGACCACATTCTAGATTGACCACAGTTTCAGTTGGAAACAATATTGCATTATACAAGACTAGAGGCCCAGTGCACGGGATTCGTGGACTGGTGGGGGGCGTGGCCTGTGTGGATCAGCCTGCTGCAGGAGCAGCCGCTCATCCTGGTCAGCTGAGTGGCTGTGGACCTGCCCTCTGACTGGCTGTGGACCCGCCCACCCACTGTGAGAGCGCTGCTCATCTTGCTCAGCCAAGCAGCACTCTCACTGTGGGAGTGCACTGACCACCCGGGGGTAGCTCCTGTGTTGAGCATCTGCCCGCTGGTGGCCAGTGCATGTCATAGCGACTGGTCGACTAGTTGTTCTGGTCATTCCGCCAGTTGGTCACTGGGTTTTTACTATATAGGACTGTTGTAATGATTGAGTGTGCTACAGTGTACTAAGTGTTTAGCAGAGTGCTTGGGACAGAGTAAAGTGCTTATTAAAAGCTATTTCTTGAATCATTTATTTTCTTCTATTTATTTTTCTAAATACTCACATGAGGTTATGTTTTTATTGATTTTTTTAGAGAGAGAGGAAGAGGGAGAGGGAGAGAGAGAGGGAGAGAGAGAGAATTGAGAGAGAAACATCTATCAGTTGACTCCTGTACACTCCCCAACTGGGGATAAAACGTACAACCCAGATATGTGCCCTGACAGGGAATCAAATCTGTAATCAGCTGAGCCATCCAGCCAGGACTCTACTACTTCTTTTTATTTCATCCTCTCATTGCCATATTCTTTACTGTCAGGTTCTCTCACAAGAACTGACAATTCAGACCACTGTGAGGAAGCATAGAAATACCTGTGGGATTCAGAGTCAACTGACTTGGGGAAGGGATGATAAGTTCTTTTTAGCTTAATATTTGAAAGCCAAGGCCAGTCTGGTTATGCTTATACAAATGCAGTTCTATAAATGTAGTTCATCCACTTACTTCATTCTTCACACATTAATTTTTTTTTCTTACTGTTAGTTATTGAGCCCAGTGTAGACTTGACCATTGCCTGAGCTGGAGAGAATAGGTGCCAGCTCACAGGAACCATAGGTCAGAAATGACCATAAGGAATTTGTATTGGAAGGTGGGCTGAGCTTGGGGTGGATCATCTAGAAAGTATGTGAGGTGAGATGAGATGCTCATGTGAGAAAGTAAGAAAATAAGATGATAATATGAGAAATGGGATTGAGGTTTGTGTTAGTCTCAAAGGCAAATTTGCAATAAGAATCGGTTATCAGCCAAACCAGAAGGCATGGCCATGGTCTGGCCGCCCCATAGGCTGGACAAGATTAGAATTCAGAGGTTTACACAGGTAGCAAGCACAGACACAGATGCAATGAGGGAGTGGTGTTCAGTGGTCAAGGCCTCCGCCATGGAGGCTGAGGTGACAGGCACCTGTCTGAGTTTAACATTTCAATCTAAGTACCAAGCCACAGGGCTTGCATTGAGAGGCTGAGACATGGGTTCAGGACCTAGGATAGGTGAGTAGTCCACTCAACCTCTTCAGCACACACTAGAAATTGTTGTGTCCTAGCTCAGGGCCTTCACCCCTTTCCCTCTGAACAGGCTAAGACCAGGAGATGGGTGCTTCTTTTCTAGGCAAACCATCAGTGTTCAGATACTAGAGATTACAGCAGAAGATCCTGAAGAGAATCCCATTGTCTGTTAAATGCCCAAATTTATTCTTAATCTTCCTAAGAAATGAGAGGTACAGTAAGTATGAACTAATAAGTTCAAGTTGAAAACCTCTTGACTTCTTAACCATTGCAGGAGTTATTGACCCATTAATCACCCTTGTCAATCACCAGAGGCTCATTTGACCACTTTGCATGGCCCAAACATCCATCCTCTTATCTTCTGCTAAATTTTTGTTGTGCAGCACTGTGACAAGGTAAAATACATTCTTTGCACTTTGTCTGGTTTAAACCAGTACTTGCTGTAAGTAAATGTTAATTTCAAATCTGGGCCTTGTTTGAAATGTTAATGGTGTGCTATTGGGGAGAGTGGAAAATGCCACTGGAGAGATAAATTAAAAGTGCAGAAGCCCTAGCTGGTTTGTCTCAGTGGATAGAGCATCAGCCTACAGACTGAAGAGTTCTGGGTTCAGTTCCAGTCAAGGGCACATGCCCAGGTTGTGGACTCGATCCCCAGTTGGGGGCATGCAGGAGGCAGCCAATCAATTATTCTCTCTCATCATTGATGTTTCTCTCTCTCTCTCTCTCTCTCTCTCTCTCTCTCTCTCTCTTTCTCTCCCCCTCCTTTCTGAAATCAATAAAAAAAATCAAAAAGGAAGGAAGGAAGGAAGGAAGGAAGGAAGGAAGGAAGGAAGGAAGGAAGGAAGGAAGGAAGGAAGGAAGGGAGGGAGGGAGGGAGGGAGGGAGGGAGGGAGGGAGGGAGGGAGGGAGGGAGGGAGGGAGGGAGGGGAAAAGCCCATAGCCCATCTCCCTACATCAGTGCAGGCAGAGGTTTTTATAAGAAGGGAGAGGCAAAGCAGAATAGAGATCAAGGGGAGGGAGTTGAAAAGTTCTCTACATGCAGACCAACACAATCCATTACAATAAGAACCTTGAAACTGGTAAAGTGATGGTCTGATCTGTGTCATCCTGGTTTTGTGCCATTCTGGTTTTACAGTTAAAGATCAATAATTCTCCTAGAGCTGGGATGACTGAAGGTTGGAGTCTGCATCTTCTGAAGTAAGTTCCTAGGATTTTTATACAAACATGCTGTGTATCTACAAGCTACATATTAGTCAGAGTCAGTATTTACAGAAACAATGTCAAAAGAATGGTGGGGTGGGTTACAATTCCCCACTGTTACCGAAATAGCATTGAGTAGGATTTAAGAGATCCAAATTCAAGTCTTTTACTATTAACTGGACTGCAACCTAGATTGGCCTCAGTGTTGCTGGCTGTTACATAGGGATAATACTTGAGATGTTTATTTAAACATAACAATGAGCTGATGAGATATAATAGGTAAAAGGATTTGGACACCAAAAAGTGCTTAATTCTTTCATTCTAAAATATTTGCCTATATCCACATATAGATAGCTACCTAAATGTTGCAGGCCAGGAAAGAAGAAAGCAGAGTGGAAAGGACCAGGTGGAGGAGGGGGGCTAGAGCCTGGAAAACAGAGGCTCAGAGAGTCAGAGCAGGGACTGCAGAAGGACTGGCCAGTCAGCGCCTGCTCAGGCAGAGTCTCAGTGGAGACTCCCCTTACCAGACCAGGAGAAAAAGTAGACCCAGGGGACATATAAGCAATCTCTAAGTAACTGTAAAATAAAGCAGTGGTTCTCAAACTTTAGTGTGAGACAGAATTGCCTGGGGGACTTCTTAACACACAGCTTGCTGGGGCCCCACCTCCACAGTTTCTGATTCAGTAGCTCTGGGGTGGGGCCATCCCCCAGAGTATTTGCATGTCTGACAAGTTCCCAGGTGCAGCTCATCTGCTGCTTTGGGGATGACACTTAAAGAGAACCAAGCACACTGTATCAGTGTTATAAACTCCATGAAAGAAATGATAAGCAACAGAAGCCTGTCAGGAGACTTCTGGTTTCCTACTTGCCACAGCAAGTGTTCTAACCCGGCAGACTCAGACCCACCCAGGGCAGGCACCAGGCAGGAGCCCTGGCGTGGGTGGTACTGCCTCTGTCTTCTCCATCTCATGCTAATCTTGGACATGGACAGAGCACCTGGTGCCCTCTCAGCTTTATTTACAAGACTTAGAATGCTCAGGACAGGTTGAGAACTGCCACTTGTGGACACAAAGAGGGGTATTTTTCTTTCTTCCTTTCTTCCTTTCTTCCTTTCTTCCTTTCTTCCTTTCTTCCTTTCTTCCTTTCTTCCTTTCTTCCCTTCCCTTCCCTTCCCTTCCCTTTCCTTCCCTTCCCTTCCCTTCCCTTCCCTTCCCTTCCCTTCCCTTCCCTTCCCTTCCCTTTCTTCCTTTCTTTCTTTCTTGAATATTTGCAAGTGGAAAAATATCTGCTCTTCCCTCATGCTATGTCTGCCGTTCTTCCAGTCTTGGTGGTGGTTATGATTACAGGGTTACATTGTATCACTTTTTGTGATTCTTCTGCACTAGTTGTACACTTTAAATTAGAGGATGTTGGAATGGATAGTTTACTCTTCACTCTGGGTAACAGCCTTAGCAATATGATGGATAATGTATGCAGGTTCTTTCTCTCCCTCCCTTTTCCTCCTGTCCTTCCCTCCCATTAACACACACACAGAAGCCCTACACTCTTCATTCACTATCTCCTAAAAGCTCTGGTGTGGGCGAGAGAGACTAAATAGAATATAATGGGAAGTAAATTGTTAAGCATAGAAGACAGAGTGGGGTTGGGCATGGCTGGGGCAGGGAAGTTTCTTTACTCTGTTCACTAATTCTGGCTGCATGTTAGAATCACAGGGACTTTTTCATAACTACTTATGCTCAGGACATGATATTCTGGTTTAAACTGATCTAGGATGGACCCTGGGAATCAGAAAATTTGAATCACTTCAGGGGACTCAAATGTGTAGCCAATCCTGGGATTCAATGTTCTAAACCAATTTTTTCTTAAAGACATGTGGGTGCTGAATACAGATGCATTTTTCTGTAGCTTCCTTTGAACTACCACAAGCCACATGACTGCAGGCTGGAGGCTGCCACCTATGGGATAGTTTAGAAGTCAATGCCACAATCCTAAATTTAGACAGGTAAGAATAGGAAGTAGAACAGGTGGGCAAGATTAAAAAAATGTAAGTCCAAAAAGCAGCAAAAAATTCCCAGGATGTGGATGACAGAGGCTGGGACCGATTTAGGAGCATGAGCCAAAGGCTTCAGTGCCAAGAGAGCAAACTACCAAAGTCAGATTACCCCAGATTGGTGTGGCCAGTACAGGGATAAAGCTTAATTCTAGAACCAACTATGGCCCAAATCAAGAACTCCATATGTCCCATGTCCTTGGCTAGAACTGGTAAGTGGGCCTGAATTCACTGGGGGTATCCGCAGCCAAAATAGGAAATATAGAAAGCTAGGAGAGTCTTGAAGAAAAGGACATGAAAAGTAGAAAATGCAGAGGAAATTGTTTGATTTACATAATGCTTAATCAGTTTTATTGGTTTTTGTTTGTTTTTCACCAAACTGACCAAATATTTCTAATGTAGTATAGATACAGCCTGAGATAATGGGAATGCAAGCATAACATTCTCATAGAGATAATCCTTAAACTTTAATATCATAAGTGAGTCCCCTGGGGATCTTATTAAAATGGTGATTCTGTTTCAGTAGGTCTGGGGTAGGGCACCAAAGGCCTAAGACTCAGATTTCTATGACTCTGATACTGATATAAAAACCACTCTTGAGTAGCAAGGACTTAGAGGAGAGGGATGGTGTCCACTTAAAATGCTCTGAAGAACACTTCACAGAAACCTGTTGAGTCACTACTGATGTGGAGGTTGGCACTGATTTTCCTCATTTCTCAGCTCATTTAAGGGAGTCTATGGTTTGTGCAGAAAGGTTTCAACCCCTGAGAAAAGTACCTTTCTGCAGACATAAGTACAAGGACAGCGTCATGCTAGGAACAATGTCGATTCCCCATTACCCTCTCTCCTTCCTCACATCTGTCCCATTGGGAAGACTGATGTTCTACCCTGAGCCAGGTTTGAGTTGATCCAGTGAAACAAGAACCACAGACAAGTAACTTGTTACCTGGGAACAGAACAGCAATTATTTTATAAATGAATGTCAATGAAGTATAATTTTCTGCTGTAACAGAATTTCTACACCTGACAGTATTTTTAATTTACTTTAATTAAGAAGTTAATCTGTTGTAGAAATTGCTTTTCTATGAAGCCACCTGAAATCAATTTAAACTCAATTACAAGTGGTTAGCTATTGTTTATGTGGTTAAAGATTAGAGAATACATTTTTGCTTGTCAGGAGCCATCCAAGCAAATTTTGAATGTCATGATCAATGGAGAGTCTGAATAGCTGAGTGTTCTTTAATGGGCCTAGAGAAACCATTAGAAAATGTAATCAGTCATATTTGATGAATTGACCTTGGGACTCAGCTAGAAAAGGGTCTAATCATTTCTGTCCCATAAGTGCTACTAGGATTGCTTTGCCAAAATTAATTGATCATTAAGTGCTCTCTGAGAGCCTAATATACTCTATTTGATGGGATATAAATTGTAAAAATAATCTGTAAATTATATAACAAGCTTCAGAATACATTTGCCCTCTGTCTTTTTAGCACAAATTAAATCTGACAGCTAGTTTCAAAATGATCAGAATTGCTTAACTACTCCAATAGTTTGGAATGCTTGCATTTTACAAAGAAAAAAAAATCTAGTGCACCGCATGTGCCTAATCTAAAAATTTGAATTACAACCCATTTTCAATCAGTGATGTAGAGATAAAAAGAGGCCTGAAAAAATTTTGTAGGGCTTGAATACATTATTTTATTCAGTTGCTTAGTAAGGTACTTAGCTGCTATTAAAAATTTGGATGCATGTCAGAGACAAGCAAGATGTTTTGAATCTTATACACTTCTGTGTTAAGTATATGAAAGAATCATATGCCTCTAATAGGCCAGCCAGCTTGCTAATGTGATATCCCATAGTCTGGTTGAATGATACACAATGACGGTGCACTCAGCTGATTATTGGTGGGTTAAGGGTTTCTTATTATCCTTTCAGGTGTCAAAATAATGAATCCAATTACCTCCTCTGTTTATGTGTATTCTTCTGGGATCAAGACATTCTGCCATTATAGTGTACACATCCCATGACATTTGGTAAAGTGCAGAAAGTCTTCCTCTAGAGTCCCCCCGCCCCACCAAAGAATTGTTTTAAATTTTCTCCTTTGGACTGACACTTTCATATTTAGAATAAACCTTCCAGGATTTTCTTCCATAAATGTTGAATGGTTAACTGTTGAGTACAAAGACCATCTGTTTCTGTCTAATTGGCATAATGAGGGAAGCCCACATTTTTGAAGCCTGGAAAAAAAACTGATAGAGTGGGCGAAGCATCGTGTTTTGCATAAAGGACTAGAGTGTAGCTACCTAGATGCCAGGATAGTGAAAAACATGGACCTTTGAAGTATTTAATATCACTTGGGATTTGAGTCAGGGGTGAAGCTCAGCTACAGTACCTTAGCTCTCTGGTCCATCTATGTGGGTTCAAATCTTGGCTCTGTCACTTCATCATTGTGAGCATTTGGGCACACTTAGAGCCTCACTTAAAGGGAGCCTATTAAAGCCTCACTTCCCCAACTGTCAAAGGGGGGATAATAATGCCAATTAAATGCAGTAATGTGTATGAAATGAACATTTTGCAGAGTGTCAGGCATGTACACTTACTAAGCTCTTAGTCATAATCAAACAAAGCATAACATAATTTTGTATCTCTCTTTTCTGAGCCCTAAATAACAGTGCATAATTTGGGAAAGATTTTCCCCCCTGCCTTGCAAAATTTTTGATATGAAAAGTCTCATGAAGATACCAAATGAAGCTATATTTGAATTTTTCATGTCACAAATGCCCTTTATGACAACTTCTTCTGGGGTGAGGATGGAAGTGAGGGGTAGAGAAGGTTTTTAAGACAAGAATTGCTGTTCTGTTTCCAGGTAACAGGAACTTATTTGTGGTTCTTGTTTCACTATGTCAACTCAAACCTGGCTCACTGCAGAACCTCCGCCTTCCAAATGGGACAGATGTGGGAGGACAAAGGGTAATGAGAAACAGACATTTCTTATGATATGATCCTATCCTGGGTTGTTGTATGAGCTTGGCCATAAACCAGCTGTGTGAGGTTGAGAGCAAGAAGTCGCTCATTCTCTGGGCTCAGTTGATTTGTGTGAAACAATAGGATTAAACAGATGATAGCTAAGGTTGTTTAGAGCACTGAGATTCTATATTGCTGACAATCTCTATAAGAACATTTCCTGCTCCACACCCAGGAAACAGTTCTAGGGTAAGCAGGACAGCATGGGCAATGTGGTAACCCCCACATCTATGACGTTCAGCTTCTTGCTGTCTTATCCCTCCGGTCATAGCACACATAGTCCCTCATGGGTGGCCACAAGTGGGTAGCCAGTCACTAAGGTAGGGTTACAGAGCTTTTAGAAATCATATATCCCTTTGAGAAACATAAAACAAAAATCCCACACATCTTCAATTTGCTCCATCTTGGGAGATGCTAATAAGCCTCCATCATACCCCCAATATGTTCTTTCCTGCTTTATGATTTGGGGAGTATTTGCTCTGTCTCACCTTGTCCCACTTTTCTTCAAATGTCCACCCTCAGCAGAGGTTGTAAAAGGGCACCCAGTGGATCAGATTCATCCCACAGAAGACATTATTGTCCCCACAAAAGAATTTCCAAAATTGGAGTTAGTTCCCAGCATTTAACGATCAGAAAACTTCACCTAAAACTCACATTTCAACTTCCTTTGAAAACATAACAAAAAGGGAAATATGACCAGAATTTCCCCAGAAAGGAAGACTTGTTTCTTGCACCAGTGGGTGAAGAGTCTGGCCAGGATATAGAAAGAGCACCACCCGTTCTCCTCACTCTAGAGTGTCTCAACTAAATGATGTCCCCTCGAACCTCTTTAAGCTGGCACAGGACCATCATGTTAACCAGTCACCTTGAGAACCTGGTTGCAAAGGAGCCTCTTTGGAGAACATCACTCCTGCTCCCTGGCTTGCTTCACTCCTTCAAGTTGTCTAGCCATTTGATTCTGTGCTCCTCCCATGGATTCATACATGAAGTCTCACCTTTAAGAGGCCCAGTTCTTTAAGTTTCAATCCTTGTGAACATGCAAATCCCTTGAACAGGATTCACACTTTGAGATTTAAATAAATTATATGTCACTGTGCAAAATGCTCTAAGTGCATGTTTTGCTAGAAACAAAGAGGAGAGGGTTTGGGGACACATAGGTTCTAGGCTGGGCTAGAGGATTAAATAAAAAATCTGGGAAGAGTGGGAGAGGGGCTGGGGCTGGACGAAGGACTGACAGCTTTCAAGTCTTCCTGAAAGTAAGCAGGAGGCACGGTGAAATGGGGGTGACATGGTCCTCTCTTGCCTAGACTAGTTTTCCACAATCTTGTGGGGGCATTAGTGCTCCCAGCTCTCTGCTGTCTGTAGGAAGACAAAGAATCCTCAGGACAACAGCACAATGGAGATGAGGTTTGGAGCAACCTCAGCGCAACTAAGTTTAGGACAGAAATATATGCAAATTGCATGCTGCCCTTGGACTTGATTTTCCTCAGGTGCTAAATTGCCTCCCAGCTCTGAATATATTTAATTCTGGTTTCCTTTGCTGTCCCATAAGAGCTGTGCCTTTTGGCCACGTATGAGGCTTTATCTCTAGTGTAAACTTGCATTCGACTTCCTGTGATACACCACAGTTTATTTGCCAATTAGGCCAGAAATGAGTCCTATTTAAAGCAATCCTGAAGAAATTGTAATCCAGAGAAAGTTTGTATTAGAAGAATCACAGCATCACTAAGTCAAACCTAGTGAGGATGATGCCACTAGTGGCTAACGTCAACCCATGAGATTGAATTTAATGTACTGGTCAATGGCTGACCTCAGAAAGAGTCAAAGGCCATGAAATAAATATCTACATAGTAACTTCAATACAATATTCAGCATTACCTTGAATTGAGTCATTCACTTGAGATCTCAGCTGCTGAACCAAATGCAAGAACAGATGCCTGCAGAGTACATGTGCAGACAGAAGGAAATTCTGACTGAGAAGATCACTTCCACTGACTTAGTCATACAATGAAAGGTTTCACTCCTGAACAAAATACTTGAAGAGGCAAAGGCTTTCTGCTTTGTAGTCTGAAAGCTCTCTGTAACTCCATTTCTCTAGAAATAACAAGATACTGCATCACATTAAATTCTTCTATCAGCTGAATTGTATGGCATGAAATTTTGGGGTTGAATCATTTTGTCTAAAAGGAAAAAAAATAGGTCATTTGCCTTTTCTTTGTAATTTTGTTTGTTCATTCACTGCATACTTCAGCCAAATTCAACTGAAGAAATAAAATATAGCTTATGTTATATGCAGATGTGATATGGGGTTTGACTTCTCCACAAAAGCTGTAAGAATATTCTTTTATCAAATAGTTAACAACACAAATTGTACCATTCTTATGCAACTATTCTATCTGTATATTCTCCTGTAACCTTTTATAATCATATTATATGATGGTACTGAAACTTAAAAGCATAATTTTTCCTTTTGTTCCATTAACTTTATAAACTTGCTGCATGGGCTTCATTTTTAAGGACTGGATAATAATCTATTAAATCTACCATAGTGGTAAATTGCAAAACAGCTTCAAATTCTTCATCTCTCCCTGTTTCTACAACCTTTGCAATGTGATTTTGTAGCTCCTCCCATCAGGGGGTGAAGTTTATTTTCCAACTCTTGGAATATGGACTGATCTTGTGACTTGCTTTGGCTAAGAGATCGTAGCAGAAATGATGATGTGCAGATTCTATGCTTGTGCTTCAAGAAGACTTGCATACTTCTGCTTTCTTCTTGGAACCCTGCTGTAGGCTATCATTATGAGAAAAATCCTAAGCAAGTCTACTAGGAACTGAGAAACTATGTGTGTGTGGGGGGCGGGGGGGGGGGGGGCGGCGGGGAGAGGAAACTACTCAACCTACCCATTACAGCTAAGCCTTCATGAACCAGCCAGCTCCAATTGACCTATAAGCTGACCACATGCATGAAGGAGTCCAGCTGAGACCAGAGAAACCCCCATCTGATCTATTTACTCATATACAAACACAAATGCTTGTTGTTTTAAGCCAGAGTGTTTTTGGGGTGACTTGTTATAGAGCAATAGCTAATTGATAACACCATAATTTCCTTAACTATTTCCCTTTTGTTGCTTATATAGGTGTTCCCAAATTTTCTTTATTATAAAACAGTGTTGTGCTGAACATTTTGGTACAAGTGAATAATTTTTTTCTATTAGAATTTTTTATTTTGTTAAAGGAAATTGGAAATTAGATTTTACCTCCTATATCACTTTGAAAAATACTACATTACTGAAATTTTGAGGTCATCTATAGGATTATCATAGTCAAACAAAATCTAAGCTTTTATATTGCATAACTGCTTTAAGCATTCATATGAGGAACAGTTAACATCCATTTCCCCTACAAAAACATATGGCACATGACACTCTCCAATCTCAAACCAGGCAAGTCTCAAAAAACTTAGAAGCTTACAGAAATACCTGTTTTAAATGAGCAAACACTGAGCATGTGGACTCCTTTCAGATGGTTCTAAATAATAACCTATATATATTTATTTATTTTTACCAATCCATCTTTTCTCCTCCAGAGAAACCATGATGCGCCCAAACTTTGGCTGTCTCCTGAAAAATGCTAAACTTCTTGTTAAGTAAGTGGTGGCCACTCAGATTTATTGGTGGTGGTGGTAGGGGGTCCCTGCCAAGTCATTTGTTTAAATAAAAGTTTATCTTAATTAATAACATATAAACTGCCCTAACTAGTTTGGCTCAGTGGATAGAGCATTGGCCTGCAGACTGAAGGGTCCCAGGTTTGATTCCGGTTAAGGGCATGTACCTTGGATGTGGGCACATCCCCAGTAGGGGGTGTGCAGGAGGCAGCTGATCAACGTTTCTCTCTCATCGATGTTTCTAACTCTATCCCTCTCCCTTCCTCTCTGTAAAAAATCAATAAAATACATTTTAAAAATAAAAAAATAACACATAAACTGAAAAAACCCAATGATAATAGTGCCAATTATTTATCTTGTTTCATTGTATGTATATAAGCCTTGCCCAATAATGATCTATATGATATCAAAGCCAGTTTGAGGTGATTTTTTTTTGTTTTTGTCTTTTATTTTTTTTATTGAATTTATTGGGGTGACACTTGTTAACAAAATTATAAAAGTTTTAGGTGCACAATTCCACAACACATCATGAGATGATTGATATTTGAAAATAATTGTGGGATGGAAATATTGGCAATCAAAGGTCTATCTTTTTACTAAATTAGGTCACCAGAAAGCAATATAGCTATACTATTTATTCTAGATCCCTTGGTTCATTATTGTTGTTATGGATCTGTTATTGATATCTCTTTAAGAAAAAAAGATCATAAAATGCATTTTTGGAGCTTTGAAAATTATTCTTGATGATATTGTCATTTCTGTTTTTCATCATTGCTTATATATAAAACCAGAAGATACATTCCATTTAGATTTTGAAATTATTTTATAGTATTTCTTCTTTGGTAAACTGTTATGCTTCCTTTTGCTAGCTGTTGGGAATTATAATCATCCTGTTGACATTTTTATTTGATTAGGAGGAAGCGCAATTGCAATATGTAACTTTACCCAGGTTTTTCTATAATTTTCCTCCTCCGTCTGTCTTTTCCTCCATGGCTTACCTAATCTTTTTATCTTTATTATAATGGTTCTATTATATTTATATGTAGTTTTGCAGGTTCCTTTGAATATATTTAGTGATATTCCTGCCCTATCTGGACTACCTAGGCTTCTGGTAAAGTCTTAGTAGTCTGAGCATTCGCCTTAGTGAGAAAACTAGAACTACCATTATGCGTATTAGAACCATGTGTTGCTTCACTCATTTTTCAGAGAAGTAAATAAAGCTCAGAAAGTGGCTGTGACAGAGGCAGCTCTAAGTCCACTACTATTACTAAAAATGTGGATTCATTTTACTCAGCATAAGGGTCTTCATGATTAAGAGTAAGATACTAGAACTTTTTTTTATTTCGTTTTAGTAGAAGTTGTACTTTTCCAAGCACTTTTTTTTTTTTTTTGGCATCTACCCCTTCTTACCCAAATCTAAATTAAGTCCAAGAAGTTGGTGAGACAATTATCAGTTTAAATTCTGAATTCTGTGTTCTTATTCATTTATGTAATTCTGATTTCTTGAGTCACATCCACTAAAAAACCAAGAGCCTGGTTTAAATTGGCTCAAGACGCTCTGTACCCAGTCACCCTGAGGTTCCAGACTAAAATACTTAAAAATTCTCCATATTCCCCCAGGATCCCTTGTCACTTTTATATGAAGGGGAGAGGGAGAGAAAACAGCACAAGTTCCTGTCCCCTCTACCTGAGCAGTTAGAAACTCAGGTTAAGATCATGTGCTATAAGGGTCATGAGGGCAAAGGGACTCTGTGTGTCTCTGCAGCCAGCGTGATCCCCCATTTCCATCAATCCCCACTTCTCTCAGGACCCTTCCTACACAGCATTGTCCCAGGAGACCTAGGGCCATCATTATATGCCTGCAGCCTGCTTAGCTCAGGTGTGCTCAAGTGACCCAACTTGTAATAATGAATAATTTGTATATGAGTTGTCACTGTATAATAACCTTGCATCTTCCTAACAAAATGTTTTCTTTAAATGATCATTTGGGGGGGGGGTGCCTTCATTAAATACAAGAACTTAGCTGAACCGAGGAACTATAATCTATAATAATAAAAGCATAATATGCTAATTAAATTGGACAACCGAACAATCTTCTGGATGTCATTCCAGATGAAGCCGTGGTGGCGGGGTCTGAGGCAGAGGTGGTTAGGGGTGATCAGGCAGGCAGGCAAGCAGTTAGGGGTGATCAGGCAGGCAGGCGAGCAGTTAGGGGCAATGAGGCAGGCAGGCAGAGTGGTTGGGGTGATCAGGCAGGCAGGCAAGCAGTTAAGGGCAATGAGGCAGGCAGGCAGAGTGGTTGGGGTGATCAGGCAGGCAGGCAGGTGAGTGATTAGGAGCCAGCAGTCCCAGATTGTAAAAGGGATATCAACTGCCAGTTTAGGCCCAGTCCTAAACTGGCAGTCGGACATCCCCCAAGAGGCCCTGGATTGTGAGATGGTGCAGCCTGGGCTGAGGGACACCCCCTCCGCCGCCCCCCACCCCACTGTGCATAAATTTTGTGCACCTGGCCTCTAGTAGCATTAATAGTTAGCTGAACACTAAAAAACTTATAAATAGTTTTTGAAACTTGTGTTTTTATTAAAGGAATGCCCAACGAACCATCTCAAATCAGAGAGATATATGTTTTATTTAAATAAACTAAAATCTCAGAGTGTTCTCTGAACCAAATTTATTCATCAGTCCCCACCTTTTTGTTGCCTACAAACTGGATCCTACTGTTAATAAAGCACTATCTTATTATCACTGCCTTTACTTTCCCCACTCAACAGGCTTTTCCTTTACTGTCTAAACAAAGGAAGAATGTGTACATAGTCTAGGTAGGAGAGAGTCAAAGTCAGGATTTGTCCCTTAGCCATGGGGAAGCTCCAGGGTAATATCTCCAGGGTCAGATTTCATCTAAAATCATGGGCAGATAATTTAAGTAATAACAAAAATAATGAAGATATTGTTAGTTAACATTTATTGATGTCCTATTATAGGCGATCAATTAATCTGCCTTTTTCCTTCTTTTTAGACTTAATTATCCCTTTATTTCCTATTTCACAAACATTTAGCGAATCACCTTATATAGGTGTTTGATTATACTCATTCACTGATTGATAACTTCTGTGAGTTAAGTAGAAACCTCTATGTTGTGAACATTAAAAAAATCTCTGTTGTCAGAAAGTCTACATTCTAGTGGGGTGAGGGACAGACAACAAATCTATGTATGTTAGGTGGTAATAAGTGCCATCAGGAAAAAAAATGGGTGGGCAAGAAAGAGTGGTAATAATAGAAGCAGAGTGGAAAGAGTAAAAAATGTATAAAGTTATTAAGGTATTATAAATATAAAATTTTGTTTTAAAGTTTTGAAATTGTTAAACTTGCTTTCCCCTTAGAATAAATCCAGATAATGTAAACCTCCTTAGGGCAGCAATTCTGAAATTTGAACCCTAACTTGCTAAAAGGCCCCTGGCTGTGTATTTGTATCTCTTTAGAGATGGTACCTGGAAAAGGAAAATAATCTAAAGAAGCATGAGCATATGACCCTGAAGGTCACCTTGTCCTTAACTTATAAAACACCATTTGTAGTCCATCTGACGTCAATCAGGAAGGGTTGACAGATGATTCATCTGTGTTTGTACTATTGTTGGTTCCTGTTATTGTTTTTCTTTTCACATTTTAGTTAATCATTTGTTTGAGTTAGGTTAAATGCTCATGTGTTTATTAGGTCTTTTTCTACAGTTTCATTTGGACCAAACCCATAGGTGAAGATGTAGGTGTAGGTCAGGTCTCTATTTGTGATATAAAACCCTCTCTTTTTCCCAAAGGGGCCACATGCATGCCTGGGAGCTAGAATGAATGAATCCAGTTTGTAAAACAAAATCATAAATACCCATACATAGATTAGAGGATGAAATGTGCCACTTTTCACACAAGCAAATTTACTTTGAAGGTTCTATTTCTACTCTGAAATTACTGTAAAATTTAAAATAATTCCATATTGAGCCACTGACCCGAATCCACATCATTAACAAGAGAGGGGAGGGCACAAGAATTTAAGAATAAACACAGGAAGGACAGACACCAGACTCCACCAGGATTTCAAAAACACAGATCTGCTTATGAAGTACATTCTAACCCAATGTCACTCCTAAGATACCCAGACATGAAAGGAATAGCTTAATAAAACTCTTCTATTTCTTAGCCAGGGTGAGGCACAGTTAAATAGCATGAGGTCTTTAGCAAGTCATGCTTTCTCCCTCCCTACCTGCCCCCCTCCAGTTCCTCCTTAGCTTTACAGCAAACAGGAGGCACTCTGGAGCTGACGTGCTCTGTCTGGATTGGGAAGCCTTCTTCCTACCCTGTTTGTCAGAAGGCTCTTTGTCCTCAAACACAGAAAGAGGTAAATCTCACTACCATCAACAGCATTTTTCTGACCAGGCTCCAAATGAAACTTCAGACCAGACTGGAATCTTTCAAAGCCAGGCTGAGCCTAGGCTGGGCCTTGCTTGCAGAAACAACTAATGACTTGCTGGTAATCACCCAAGTCAGAGAAGCCTACAAACACTTTAAACAGGGCTTTGGAAATGAAAAGGAAGTTTCTTCTCTTAGTTCATCTCATCACCATCTGGCTAGCTTTTACGATCCGTATTGCACTATGATTAAATAATTTTTATGCCATAGATTTCTGCTAATTAATTGTAATTACCAAGAACAGGAAATCTCAGCATGACCAGCATGTTTACCCAGAATGGCGAAGTTGGAGAACTGTACTTTAAGAGGTGTTTCTGGGATGAATTTTAAAAGCTGGATGGAGCCTCTGAAATTCACTGATTGAAAGAGTTCACTAACAGATGAAGAAATCTGTGTGAGTTAACCCAGGTCTGACAGTTAGTTAGTAGCAGAGAAAGGACAAAAGCACCGGCTTCCACATTCCTAGTACAGTGATGTTTGTAGTATACTCTGCTGACTCCAGAACTGGTTCAAACCAGAAGCAGCTGCTCCTCTTGGTTTGGGTGGATTCATCAAATCCAGAATGGAATTTGGTCAAAATGTCTCATTGCATCATCACCTTGCTTTGAAACTCTGAGTTCTTTGGACATAGAGTTCTTGTCTATGTGATGTGAACCAATAAATTCTCTGGAAGAAAATCAGTGCAAACACTTGGCTGGTGTCTTAGAGGGTAAAAAACATCTGGGTGATTGAATTTAAAAAATTGAATTAAGCAGCTACTTTTTGTATCCTGTGGACACTCGTAATTGCTCTAGACAAACTTGTCCAAAGCTGAGATTGGGACATAGAATAGTATGAAAACTGTGCGTTGGCTCTGTCAATAGCAGCATGGACATACCAGTGACCAGGGTGACCGGGAGGCTCCACATTTTAGTTTTGAAATTGTCAAGCTATATTTTCACTTTTGAACAGCAGAATTGTTTTTTCAAATAAAATAGATATGTTTAAGTGTTTATATTTAAAATAATAAATGTGCCCTTTCTAAAAATAATAAATGAGAAAAATAAAATTGCCTCAATGAGCTAACATTGAAAGTGTGAGTTGTGGGAGTTAGTTTTAATGTTAGAGCAATGTCAGCACATAATTTATTTCTGTATATGGATTTACTGGTACCAAAAGTTATTCATCTAGTGTATCAAGTGCCCAGCACACGATCTGGCTTATGGGAAAGGTCAATGAATCAATGACTCTGACCATGTGAGCTTCATAAAAGTAGGAGGTGCATCTTAATTTAGCATTTAATCCATCCCTTTCTGAAATTACTTCATCAAAGTGGGAATACAATAAATTTGGTTGGATTAGGAGGTAATGAATTTGTACCTGATGAGGTTAACTAATGGTGGTCTACTGAGAAGCTGAGGGTTGAGGCCAAGTCAGTGAGTTTAATGGGATGCCTAACTGAAATGTGAGGGACAAATTAGAACCAAATGTGCCAGCTTGCTTTATACAGACTCTTCCTCTTGTGGTATATTTAATTAATGGCATTCTCTTATCCACGTGGTCATCAGGACAGGGACACTTTCAACTCTCCTTCTAGCCTTCCTTTTTTCCTCTTTCAGCCAGTGATAAGCCTTATAGATTTCATTTTCTATGTGGCCCTTTTGGCCTCTTCAGACTATCCCCTTTGTCACTGCTTTCACTCATGTCTTTATCATCATTCACCTGGACTATTGCCATAGCACTGTAATTAATATACCTGCCTCAAGAATCTACTTTTTCTAGTACATGCTCTGTTTTGTTATAAAGTTTGTTTTCTAAAACCTAGATCTGGTCAATTAGCTCACCTGCTTAAAGGCCTTCAATGGCTCCTTACTACCTGTAGACTAAATTTCAAACTTCTTTGCAGGGCATTCAGGCCATGTTTTTCATCCACATTCACTGCTCCATCTCATGTGACCCTTACTTAACCTACACAGAAGACACAATTCTCTGTGGGACCACTGCTCCTTTGTTTGTGTTATTCTTCTGCCTGAAATGCCCTTGTACACGCTGCCTTTTGTGTCTGTATCCCAGTGGACACCATTCCCCATTGCCGTAGGTACCCTGTCTCTTTTGCTCATCACTCTATTCCCAGGGTTTAGTATAGTGTTTAGCACAAAATATGTATCCAATAAATGTTTATTTGGTGAATCCTATATAATAAAAGCTTATTATGCTAAGTGTCTGGTCTACCAGTTGGCTGTTCAACCAATCAAAGTATAATATACTAATGATATGCTAAAGTAGTTCAAGGGCTCGCTATGATGTGCACTGTCCTCCAGGGGGCAGACAGCCAACTGTTTGACCAATTGCTATGTTTTGCACTGACCATCAGGGGGCAGATGCTCTGACCAGTAAGTTAACTTGCTGCTGGGGTCCGGCGAATTGGGACTAAGATGGGCCGGACTCACCCTGGAGTCCTTTCAAGGTCCCTCCCTGGCTGGCCAACCTCCCGTATCCCTACCTGCCCGATTGTGCACTGGTGGGGTCCCTTGGCCTGGTCTACACCCTTTCACAATCTAGAAGCTGGCACATTCAGGGGATGTCAGAGGGCCAGTTTCAGCCTGATCCCACGGGCCAGGCTGAGGGACCCCACTAGTAAAAATATAAAAAGGCTGATAAATATGAGATTGCTTGATTCAGTTTGGCACCATACATAGTAGCAACACAAAGACTGATAAGACATAATCTCTATACGTTTAGAGAGTTTGAATAATCAATGCTGGCAGGAAATATGAAAGCTGTCAAAAGAACAGGGCAGGCTATAATAGGTAAACCCTATAGTGGTCTCCTAAATGCCTTCGCTGCCTATGATTTCTATCCCTCTCCAATCCAGTTTGTACATGTTTCTCAGATTCATCTTCACAAGTGTCCTTTGTTTATATCAGCCCTTATCTTAAAAACCAAATGTCCTGTGATCCTTGTTACCAAGAGATAGAAGTCCAAAAACAAGTTATTAAAGGCATATAGTCTTCCTAAAGGATCCAGTCCTTGGTTGCTATGACCTGTCCTTGGGGATTCTGTCATGCTTCCTGGAGCTTCTTATACTTCAGTAGCCTGTGTTGGTGCATTGCTGAAGGATGAAAAGAGCCAGGGCAAACCTAAGGCAACAATGCTTTCCTGGGAGCAGTTGTCATCTGTGAGTATCCCAGAATTACCTCTGTTCTCTATTTTTGTGACCCCCTTATTATGCAAATCATCTCATCATAGCATACATTCAGGGCCCTTCGGCCTGCAGGAGCCAAAGAAAAATATCTGGGGCTCTCTTTCCTGGCCTCTCTCAGCCCTACAATCAGGATCTACTACAGATACTTTTTAGCTTATCTTCCATGTTTTGCAAAGTCTGTTCCCTCCCTACTTC
The DNA here is from genome assembly GCA_026230045.1 of Corynorhinus townsendii. Taxonomy (NCBI): domain Eukaryota; kingdom Metazoa; phylum Chordata; class Mammalia; order Chiroptera; family Vespertilionidae; genus Corynorhinus; species Corynorhinus townsendii. The sequence goes on from JAPDVU010000003.1 coordinate 95,821,851, forward strand.
ACAGCAAAGATCATAGCATTTAGAGCTGTGAGAATCACCCAAGAGCTTGTTAAAATGCAAGCCTTAGCTTTAAGAACTATGCATTTTAAATCACCATTCTGTCTGGTATTGACTCAGGGGCTTCACTGCCCATACTTTGAGAAACATTAGTTCTTCTGCATGTATTTATACCTTCACTTATTCATTCAGGTATTCAGTCACAAATACAAGCATTTCTTCTGCAGCAGAGCTTTTACCTGGTATAACAATAATTGCATATAATGGTATCAATTAAATAAGAATAATGGGTTACATCTGCTGTTAATAGTTGTAAATGTTTATCTTCTAAAACCATCTAGTAATCATATCTCTTAAAGGAAAACAATGCTCACCTCCACTCCACATGGCTGCTTAGAGAAGCTGTGTGGTTTACTTGGCACATCAGCAGATGATATTAAAAAATATGAAAAATCTTCTCTGTAATTGTGAGAGAAGAAATACCTTACTTCAGCTAGATTGGGTGAATATGCTCAATCCATGTAGTCACTGGATTTTTCATCCCTTCACTTGCAGTCTGTGTGAGTTCTTTGTTCTGAGGTGGTCTTTTATAGACAGCATATATATGGGTCATGGTTTCTTATCCACTCAGCCACCCTATGTCTTTTGATTGGAATATTTAATCCAGTTATGTTTAAAGTTATTATTGATAGGTACTTGTTTGTTGTCATTTTTCTTCTTTATGCCTGTGTTCCTTCCTCCCTTCCTATTTCTTCCTTTTACAACAGTTCCTTTAGCATTTCTTTTTTTTTTTTAATATTTTATTGATTTTTTACAGAGAGTAAGAGAGAGGGATAGAGAGTTAGAAACATTGATCAGCTGCCTCCTGCACACCTCCTACTGGAGATGTGCCTGCAACCAAGGTACATGCCCTGGATTGGAATTGAACCTGGGACCCCTCAGTCCGCAGGCCAATGCTCTAGCCACTGAGCCAAACAGGTCAGGGCTCCTTTAGCATTTCTTACATTTTGGCTTGATGGTAATAAACTCCCTTAGCCTTTTTTTTTTTTTTTTGTCTATGAAGCTCCTGATTTCAGCTTCAATTTCGAATGATAGCCTTGCTGGATAGAGTATTCTTGGATTCTTTGCATCACTTTGTATACATCATTCCATTCCAATTATTTTGCTCTTAGGATATATTTTAAATTCAAAAGGTAAAATATAGTTTTGAAATTGCACATCTCAAAATTTAGCCCTTAAGACCCTAATAAGATTTTTTGATAAAATATTCATTAGGAAGACAACTCTCAACATATAGAGAATAAATTGTATTGGTTCATTTAGCCTACTAAGTTCAAGATACTGAAGTAGGGACAGAGTGATAAAATTGTAAATAGGACTTACGATCCTGGCTACAAGGGGTTTTTCAGAATTTAGTGGGTGGGACATCTGATGATCATATTTTACCAAATTAAAGATATAAGCCATGATATTATATGTGGTCTTATAAATTCAAATGATAGATGTCTTTAAATTCCTCAGTGTATTTTTTCCACATGAATTCACAACTTCAGCCAGACTGACCTACTCTTTGTGCATTAGCTTTGCCCCATAACTTCATGCTGGCTCTCTTAGTTCATGTAATTTTCCATTCTTGGAATACCCTTCTTTCTATTCTTCTGCCATCTGAACCTAACCTTTATCCAAGATCTCATTAATTTTCTACCATCTTTGTGAAGACAATTAAAACCATCTCAGATCACAATGAACTTCGAATACTTCTATTCTTTATTGTTTATACTCTTACTTGAAAGTTAACAGATACCAAGAGAACATTACAAACATTCTTACATTCTCCAATTACACTACTATACAGTGTTTTGGGAGGCAGTGATCATGCCATATGTATCTTTGTATTCAGCAGTTTGAGCATAGTAGCTGACCCATGATGGATGCTCTTTAAATTTAAAATATGAATAAGAACACGGATACTGTCTTTATTCTTTGTGTTTTAAATTTTCTCCATTGGTCCATTCCATTGTGTAGGCTCTGAATTCCACATATGTCTATGACATCTGTTATTTCAATGATGGGTGTTGTCAGGTTTAACAGTTATCTCCTGGAGTAATGTCCATTTAAAACCAAGAGCCTAAAACTCATATGCTTTTTGGGGTGAGTCAAGAAACTAAGGAAGACTGCCCACCCAGCTCCGTGTTCTTGCCATGAAGTAAAGCCTGTCTGTTCTGTTGAGAGCCAGTGGGGCTGAGCATGTTCACCCCAACAGTGTGTACTACTAAGGCTCTAACTCCATCAGCTGTTGTTGTTTCTCTAACTCACAGCTGTGGCAGTTTGTTCTCTGGTTAAGACCCTTTTGCCAGTCTGATCCAAATGCAAATGCCTGGCTGGACACAAGTGCAAAGTCCTATCTCCAGATATGCCCTAACCTAAGTCTACCTTTCACACAGAGCTTGATTCTCAAAAGTCAATGCAGTCTTGCCAGGTGAGACTGTTTTGTTGACTTCCATCTCTGACAGGGAAAGGTGTTCATCAAATTCCAACTCTCTGCTATCCTCAATAGGCCATGACCTCATTGCCTTTACTCTTCAACTTTGGTTAACTTTGTGCATTCTAGATGCAATAAATAAGTCTTATAGTCTAAAATTGAGCATGTATTTTGTATCAAGCAATTTTGTGTATTTTGTCATTAATTTTTGTTCTAGTGATGATGTGCTTTTTTCTTGACTTATTTTCAAGAACTGTAGGTACATTATGGTTCTTCTTCTGCATATTCCCACCATTTATCCTTTCTCCTACTTTAAATAGAAATGCTATAAAGTAGAGGTCAATTATTTTGGCAAAGATTGTATGATTTAACTAAAAAGCATGTGAAATTTAGAGTAAGAGAGGCCTGAATTTAAACCCAGCCCCACCAATCACTGGCTCTATAAGTTTAGATAATATTTTCCTGTTTTTTTTTTTCTATAAAAAGGCATTGTAATAATACACAAAGATGGTACTCAATACTCTTTTTTCCCCTGCTCGTGAAGTATTTTTGCAGTCATTGTGTGGGAAACTTTTGTAATCTACTTCTTCCCCTCTTTAACCCTTCATCCTTCATTATATCCTTTAGTGTATAGTCTTTTAAATTCAGGAGAGAGAATACATACTGGGCAGATGTTTAGTCAGCAGGTCCAGTACTTTCTCCCAGTACCAACTAAAAGATCTTACTTGACCTTCAAACTTGAGGGCTGTTCTTAGATTAAGCCACAACCCTCATGAAATGTTAGTCATATGAAAACTAGGCAGACAATTATGTCTGATTAAATAAAACTGGGTCTAAAAACACTGGGCCTGGAGGGACTCATTGGGAGGCTAGGTGCTAGTTCTAAGCATAATAGCCAAATGTGATTCTACTAGCAACATCAATCAAGGGCAAGACCTGATTCACATGACCACTTGTTAAATTTTTGCTATGTTTCAGAGATTTTATAGACCATATCACTTAATCACCAGAAGATCTTTGTGTGTGAGGCTCTCATTCCCATTTTACAAATAAGGCAACTGAGGTTCAAAAAGGTGGAAAAAACTTGCTCAAGATCTATAGCTAGCAAAGGTCAAATTTGGGATTTGAACCAAGGTCTGATTGGATATAAGCCTGTGCTGTACCTGTTGTGTAACACTGCCTCTAAAAAGCAAGGGATTCTGAGAGAAGAGGGGAGGGCAGCCTAGAGGGATATGGATTTTCATTTGGCTCTACATGGAGCATCTCATTGCCCTTTGGGGGCTCATAAAGAGTAAGTTGAAGGCCAATTTTAACTATGATACAATAAAATAATGACATATCCTAGCCTTTTGTCTGTTGTTATTCCAGTATTGATTGATTGGGGTTACGTTTTTAAAGATTACATAGTGATTCATGCTTTATTACTCCTGAATTAGCATAATGCTTCAAATCGTCTTGTTGAAATTTAGCATAATTATCTATAATTTTAAAAATCCCTGTAGGGTGAGAATGTTCATTCCTAACCAAATCTCTTTATTTTGATAGTGCCTATCAAGCATTACCCAGCTTTTACCTAAAAATTCTGAACACCTACTGTGGAACTACCTTTGCTCTATCCAGTGAGTTTATACTTTCTGTACCACAAGGTCTTCTCTTTGAGATCTGTATTCCCTCAGGTATTTGCCTTATTAAATAAGTCATTGGGTTTTGTTTATTTGTGGTTTAATTCACTTTGAGATTCTGATTAAAACTATGACGCACACTCTTGGACAAAACCACACATGCACATATCCACAGATTGTGCATGGAAGTTCAAGATATCAAGGATCCCCTAAGACCGAGTTTCTTTAAGTGGGACTCCAGCAGCATCAGCATTGCTGGAACTTGTTAGAGAAGCAAATCCTCTTGGCAAGGATGATTCCTAGACTGAAGAGGAATCTAAGAATGAGTAGGAATCATCCAATTGCGATCTAAGGACCCCAATTTGGTGCTCTACTGAATCAGAGACTCTAGGAGTGGGAACCAGTAATCTGGGTTTTAACAAGATTTCCAGATGATTCTGATGGTCAGAAGTTTGAGAACCATGGCATTAAGAGTTAAGAATGTTGCCTTGTCAGGATACTGCAATAAATATCAGCACATCTGAGAGCAGAAAGAGTAATGGATCTTTGCAAGCTCTGACCTTGTTACAGAAGGTGTTAACAACTGCTTCATGTTTCAAATCAGGATTCATTTGCTCCCTGAGAGCAAGGAGGAGGCTGGTGGCACTATCACCAAACCATCTGGGGACATCTGGGAAATACTCCCAGGTGCTTAGGAACGTTGAAGAAGATTCAGGTGGTGATAGAAACAGGCAGATTCTCTAACTGGGTACATTACATAGCCATCCTTAGATCGCTCTCCAGTCTAGGAATCATCCTTGCCTCTTTGGAGACTCTCGGACTCTATAGCAGAGCCTGGGTGTGATTAGGGAGACCACAATTTGGTGCTCAAAGTCTCAAGAAGTCAATTCTTGAGATCATTCTCTGACTTTTTTTTTTTTCATAGACAGTTTTATTTCTCAGACAGGTAACTCAGTCATTAGAGCTGTTGAATATTTAACTTTTATATGTGAGGGAAAATTAGTTAGATTCATAAAGATGTCCTTACCTAAGGCCTGAATATTTCTTGAGTAAAAGCTTCGACACAGAGTTTATTGCCTTAATTAACCATAGTCTTTTGTCCTCTCCTTTTCAATTCCTCTTCCACTCTTGACCCTCTCTGCCTAAACTCATCTGCCATCCTTCTAAACTCAGTGCAAGAAATTCAAAAGCAAAGAAGGAAAGTAAGTTTCAATTTAGATAGTTATTGTGTTAAGTACATTTGTGTTTTACCTTTTAATATGTGAGAACCTAAGAGGAAGTCATGTACTTTAACTTTTGCATTTTACCATTTCAGTGTATTAGAATTTTCTGAGTATTGCAAGTAGTGTGCTTTTAAGAGTAAGGAAATGGATTATTTATGTTGACCAACTGATTTCTTTGTGTTCAGTGGTTAAATCTTCTACCAATCTCTTCATGTTAGTTTCAAGGAAAGTCTAGATTGCAGAATATAAAAAAGGGGAGGGGCAAAGTTGAGATAACTTAAAAAAAATAATCACCATATTATACAAGTTCCTCTGTCATGGATGTTTTCTTATCCTTGGGGAGACTGTCAAGCTTCTATTCATGACCTCCCTATTAACACTGCCTTTTGGTTATATTTTTATTATATACTCACAACATTGTTTTGTAAATATCTGTTTTCACATCTATTTCCTGGTCTTGAGTGAGCTCCTTAAATTCAAGCACTATGTTTTATTAATTATTATGCCTTCAGCACATATCATATACTCGCATATTGTAGAGACTTAATAAGTACTCCCCTGAGTTCAGAAATGTTAGTACACAAACTATGCTACTGTAGTGCAAAGGGGCACTGGAGGATAGAAATTAAGCACAATTTTGTTGAATGAGCAACTTAGTAGATCATTCTTAGCTCTACTGGCAACAAGGAAACCAAGATGCCTTTGGAGAGAGATTTTTTTCCCCATTCCTACATGTCAGGAGATTTACTCTTAAAAAAAGAAAAGAAAACAAGAGGTTATTTAATTAAATATTGAATGAACTTCCAATACTTCTATTCCTTATTGTTTACACTCTTACTTGACATTTAACAGATACCAAGACAACATTACAAACATTCTTACATTATCCAATTACACTACTATATAGTCTTTTGGGAGGTAGTGATTATGCCATATGTATTGAATGGACCCTAAACTGCTAAATACATGAATCTAAAAATAAAATCCCCTGATATTGCTTTTACCTCCAGCTAACACTCCATCTCTCTTTTCTGCTGAACAACTGCTTCCATTTCTTCAGCTCCATCTGGCTTCAGCCACATCCAGTCCACTGAAATGGTTTTTGACCAGATGATCAGTGGTGACCCTGTCTTTAAATCTAATAGTACTCAAGTCTCCCTTTAATTCATTTCACAGAGGATTTACTGCTGTTGATCACCCTACCAGCCTTCCTTGAAATTTTTCTCTTCTTTTATCAAAGCACCTATTTTTGTTTTGTAACTTTTTCCTTTTCATTGTTGTTGTTTCTTGAATGCTAATCTGCCTGGATATCTTAAAGTCCCTGTTGGTTGCTGTGTTTTCCTTGGTTGGATTTCCCCAGTAGTTTCAAAGTGGAAAGGGGACATTTCAGTGTCTGCATAACCAGCACATTCCCACTATTCACACACCATCCCACATAAACTTTCCTTTTTGTTCTTTGCAGTATCATTCTCCTTTCTACATTCTACTCCTTTTGTCTAGAGATCTCTCTCCCCATCTTTGCCTTCAGATCTTGGAACAAATATCTTTCCTCATGTCTTTCCTGACACTGGACCACGTCCATGCTAGGTGAGTTATCCTTATTAATGTTCCCATAGAACCAGGTGCTTTTCCTTCAGAGCACACATTTACATTTCTAAATGTGTATTTATATATTGGTGATATGATTAATCCCTGAATTCCTATAGACTACAAGCTCTACTAGGGCAGCGACCTGGTCTGCCTGGTTAGAGTGAGTATGCAAACATTTTTGGCTACATAAGTAAGCTTATTATTTCAATTAATTTTGAAAACAATGTACAGAACTCTGACCTGAAAATTATCATGGGCACCATTTCTCTTCCCCATCAGCATTTCTGTTTTAACTGTAAAGTAAACACATCTGTCCTTTTGTTTCACTCTTCACAAAAGGATGGAATATCTGAATTGATCTGGTAAATTTGAGCGAAACAAGTATTGTTTCATACATCTGCCTGGACACAGGGCATGCTCTGTTCATATCCTGCTTCTCTTGAAGGCTTGTTGGGGTGAGTAGGCATAGGTGATTCCAATTGGCATATAACAAGGTGGATAGGTCTGCTTATTTCTAGGGTTGGTGACTGGTCTAGCTTTATCAGTCAATTTGATATTTTGATTTCCATTTTCTGACTTATTTATTTTCTACATGAATTAGTACTCTGGATGCTAAGAGTTATGTATTATTTAGTACTCTAACAAAAGTAGCAGCTTTCTTAGATTTTCCCTTTCCCTTATTCCCTGAGCTGGCTAGGTTTGACCACTTTTTATATTTTCTACAAATCATGGTATAAATCTTACTGAGTTTTTTCCCTCCAAAACTCATTCCCTATACATGTACTAGTTGTTCTAAAAGTTTCAATGCTGTTCCCAGAGTCATTGATGAGAGAAGAGTCTTGTTCCTCTCGGCTGTTTTTGCTTCATCCCAACTTCTGGTAAGTGAAGTATTCAGGCAGATCACCCTTTGCACCTACCACACTATCTTTCCACCTGGGGCAACTGAGCAGAGCTGCAGGCCAGGGAATTAGACCCATAGGTGAGACAGACTCAAGAGAATCAAATTTTTAACTGGCTTATAGCCTCTGATGTAGGCTGGCACAAATGCAGTGTTCAAATAAGGTCAGAAAATGATTAACTAGGCCAAACAGAATTATTCTTTAAGGGAATTGAATTGGAGATGTGAACAAGCTATAGGGCAAGACTTATAAAAACTTCCGTTAGCTGGGAAGAGAACCCAAGAAAGATGCACGAAGATTCCAGAATCTGATAAAAACAGGCTTGTTAAAGGAGGAACAGCAGAGAGAGATCTCTGAGATCCTGCTCTTGGTTGCTAGAACTGCCTTGGACCCCAAGTGTGTCCATGCTCCAGCTGCAATTCTATGGGGAATCTGGGTGTGCCCTTTTTCTTTGCAACCAACAAAGCACAATGAAGATTCTCACAATTTAGATTTCTTCTATTTATCTCTCCTGAATTCCCCTTATGTTTCTCCATCCCTCTTGAGGAAATCTGTATATGGTATTCCTTCACATAAAGCAAGAGCATATCTCCATTCCATACTCAGCAACCCTATCCATGGTCTTGGTTTATTCCCAACTTTACATATGACTTTTTGGCCACAGGGTCCCATGTCATTGGTATGATGAAATAGAGGAAGCAGATTGGAGCAGAGGTGGCAAACAGGCAGCTTTCAGGCAGATCCCAGTCCTAAATGTGCCTGATTTGGCTCCCAAGTATTTCTAAGAAAATTAAAAAAATTAATTTCTAATGTTTAAAACTCTGATTCCCCATGAAAATTTAGATTTCTAGATTCCCTTGAAAACTGTGAATGCTTGATGACACCGAATCTCCTTTCCCTTGAATTAAATCATTGGTCAAAGCTGTGCAATGGCTAATCCACTTTGGTTAGGCACAACCTTAGCTGTAGTTCATCCCTGGCCTGCCTCCATCACTTATGTACTTGTCTGACCCATGTTGTCATTGAACTTTGCACTGACTAATAGAGACATAAGGAGGGAGCAGATAAATGAGGAAAACTAGAAGTTATTTCTTAAGCCAAAGCAAGAGAAAGCATTAGGGAAGGGATGCAGACAACAGAGTATGTCAGGGAGAAATGGGAACCCTGTAGTGTCATTGCTTTTGCTTAGGAGGGAATCACTGATGGTTTCCATGAGTCCAAAAGTCATATGACAGGAAGGTAAAGAAGCTGATGATGGTCATGTTGAACACTGCAAGTTCAAAAAATTGCAGAAAAGAGATATCAGTTTTGGAAATGTAAAATAGTGACCATTGATAATGTATTTAGAATTTCAGAGACCTAAGAAATCCTCAGACAAAGAAAGGTAAGCCTATGATATGACAGAAAAATAGATATTGTTCAAAATGGAGGTGATCCTATGTAATAAAAGGATAATATGCAAGTTGACCCTAACGCAGAATGACCGCTCGACCAGTCACTATGAGGTGCACTGACCACCTTTTGGTTCTTTTCCCTGGCCAGCAGGCTCCAATTGCTGATGTTAAATGGGGAACTGGGGTGGGTGGCTGTGGACGGGGGGCAAGAGGGCGGGACTGCTGACCTCTTTGTCCCTCCCACTGGTCAGCAGGCTCCAATCACCTGATGGTGAGCAGGGAACTGGGGATGGCTGGTGGGGGATGCAGGCGGTGCCAGGCCAAGGCCTCCACCCCTCTGGTTGCCCCCCACACAGAGGGTAACCTGTGGTAGGGGTGGGGCTGGCGAGCAGGCAGGAATGGCTGACCTCTCGGTCCCTTCCCCCAGCCGTCAGGCTCTGATCGCCCAATGGTGAACAGGAAACCAGGGGTGGGTGGTGGCAGGGGTGGGGCCACTGGGGGAAACCGGGAGAATATGGCTCTGATCACAGGCTAGGCCTAGGGACCGTACCTGCACACAAATGAATTTCGTGCACCAGGCCTCTAGTATATCTATGAAAGAATACGTAAGGTAGGATGGCGAGTTCTGCTTACTGCATGGGGAGGGTTAGTATCACAGAGCTAGAGAGATTTGTAAGTTCATGTGGCATTTTATCCATGTTTTAGTTTTCCTTTAAAAATGGAAGGAATCTGAAAAAGTTTTGAGTCACAATTGAGAGCAGCATTTACTTTTAAAAAATGTCCCCATGATAATTTTTTATTATTGTTGGATATTATCCTTTGGGCTAATTTTTCTCAATGGTTTTGGGAATCTTTTATATGAAACTAGAGGCCCAGTGCATGAATTTGTGCATGGGTGGGGTCCCCAGAGGGGGAGGGGCTGGGATATGATTGGCCCTCTAGGCATGTGGTGGGACGCCCTTGCCGGCCTGGGATCCAGATCCTTCCTGCTGATGTTCCCATCAGTTGTCAGGAGCCACCTGGCAGCTGCTTTTATATCCTTTCTTTCTTGCAGAGCATCTAGGGAAGGGAAGCGGCCGCAGTGCCTGAGGCTGACTTCCAGGAGGTAAGCAGGATTCCTGAGGGAGTAAGTGGCTGCTGCTGGGCTAGTGGGTCACTGGGACAGATCAGTTAGCTGAGCAGTGCTCCTACTGTTGGAGCACACTGACCACTAGGGGGCAGCTCCTACATTGAGCGTCTGCCCCCTTGTGGTCAGTGTGTGTCATAACAACCGGTCATTCTGGTCATTCAGTCATAATGGTCGCTTAGGCTTTTATATATACATAGGTAAGCATCTCAAATTTATATGGAGAATTTATATGATTTACATAAAATCTCTCTATATAAAACCCTGATATGCAAATAGACCAAATGGCAGGATAACCGAACAACTGGTTGCTATGATGTGCGCTTACTACCAGGGGGCACACGTGGAACATGGCAACATCAGCAGCAGGTGGCAGAGCATGGCATAGGCCACGGCAGGATGGTGGAACAGGTGAGTGGGAGCACCAGACCAAGGCGGGGCACCAGTCACTGTCATTGGAGCAAGCCTCTGGTGGTTACTTAAAATTCTTTGCTCCTGCGTGTCATGGTCCCACTGGGCGCTCACACCTGCTGCTGGCGCGGGTCCCGCTCACACCCACAGCTGGCACCAGAGTTGCTGCTCACACCCACTGCTGGCACCCAGCACCAGTCCCAATTGCTCGGTGCCATCACCAGGTGCAAGCAGTGGCTACCGGCCCTGATTGCCCCTGAGGGCTTCTCCACCTCCCCCTGCTCCTGAGGGGTGATCAGGGCAGCAGCCACCGCTCGCACCCACTGCTGGCGCCGGCCCCAATGGCTACGAGCTGTCAGCAGGTGTGAGTAGGGCCGGCACCATCAGCATGTGGGAGTGTCAACAGTGGGAGTAGGGCTACAGGCAGACAGGGAACAGGGGTGTGGAGGATGGGCCAAGACTTGCCTCTGTGCCCACCACAGCCTCGCAGTCCACAGTTCTTTTCAAGGTGCACTAATTTGTGCACTGGGCCCCTAGTACCATATAATTAATAGCCATTAAACATTATTTGGTTAGTCTGCATATAATTACTGAGAATTATTAATTATGTATACAAAATTCATGCACCTTAACTCACAACTGCTGAAACTATTTCATTCAAGACTTTGAAATCGACTTGGTTTGTGTTCTGCTTCCTTACCTTTCTGGGAGTCTTACTAAATACACCCACTTTTTGTCTTCCTTAAGTTCTAAGACTAGAAATACCTGCTCTTGAGTCAATATTTATTTGCCAAGGCTAGTCCATTTCACAAAGCCATGACCAGCTCCTGACAGAGGCTAAGGAAATTCTTTCAAATTTACTCACTTGAAATACCACCTTGTCTTTCTTCTGTGCCCTCAGGCTCCTTGCTTCCTGCTTTGTTGAAATCCATAAGTTATGAAGTAACTTTTCCTTCTCTGGCTTTATCTCTACTTGAAGCATCCAAATGCCTGAGCTCCCTTCTGGGTTAAGCAGGGGAAAAAGACTTAGCTTCATTCACAGGTAGCCACTGTCTTGTTTCTCCTCCAAACTCTGATATTTCCCAAACCCTTCTTTGTAAGTCAACTACTTTCCCTGTCATTAACTCCCTTCCTGACAGCAACTCTCACAATGCATGACTGTGGAATTTCTCTGTTTACAGTTTTCTGTGGGGTTCATTATGTTTATTCAATGGGAAAAGTTTCAATAACACCATAGTGGGCTCATCCTCTTTAATTCATACTCACACTACCTGCTTTCTCTACCTATACTTCTAATTATTAGTCACCTATATGGAATGAAGATATTAAAAATATATTTTGGGTTGGCCCACTTGTATGTTTTGTGTTTTTTTTCAAACAACAACCATTACCTGGAAGAAAAATTAAGGTCTGAGGGCAGTGAGAAATTTATAGCATTTACAGCATCAACATTCTTTGGAGCTGGAAAGGTCGTGGAGAGAATTTAATCCAAACTTTTAATTTTTCAAGCAAGGCTTGGGGAAGAAAGGTGATTACTCAGGAACATTTTATTAGTTAATGTTATATCTATTGACTTCTTTTTTAAATTTTAATTTTTTATTGCTTCAGCATATGTCTGAGATTTTGCTCCCTGTGGATTCCTCTAAGATTTCTATGGTTTCCCATCTTACATTTAAGTCCTTTATCCATTTTGAGTTTATTTTTGTGTATGGTGTAAGTTGGTGATCTAGTTTCATTTTTTTGTTGTTGCATGTATCTGACCAAATTTCCCAGTCTCTATTGAAGAGACTGTCTTGACTCCATTGTATGCTCTTGCCTCCTTTGTCAAATATTAATTGAGTATAATGGCTTGGATCGATATCTGGGTTCTCTGTTCTGTTCCATTGACCTATATGACTGTTCTTGTGCCAGTACCAGGCTGTTTTGAGAACCGTGGCTTGGTAATATAGCTTGATATCTGGTATTGTGATTCCTCCAACTTTGTTCTTTCTCATGATTGCTGTGGTTACTCAGGGTCTTTTCTTATTCCAGATGAATTTTTGGAGAGTTTGTTCTAGGTCTGTGAAATATGCTGTTGGTATTTTAATGGGGAGTGCATTGAATCTATAGATTTCTTTGGGTACTATGGACATATTAATGATAATGATTCTACCTCTTGACTTCTTTGAGAAGATACTTTTCTCCCTACGATATTTGTGTGTGTGTGTGTGCGTGTGTGTGTATGTACCTGAATGATTCCCAACTCTGACAAAATCAACAGAACCATCTGAGATGCTTCTAAAAAAATACAGTGGCATGGGCCCCTATCAGATGCCCTGAAACAGAAACTCGTAGGCTTGTGTCCAGGAACCTAAGATCTGAACTGGGAAATGCTTCTCTGAATACTTCTCTTGCCCTCCTCACCTCTTTTTTCTTTCACACCAGGCACCGCATTTTCTAAGATGTTCCAGTTTTCATAATTTCAAATGCAATTACTAATGTGAAATGGACCCTAGGTAGGTTTACTACACTATGGTGAAATGGAAAAAACCAGAAACTAAGAGGAGAGAGGTGTACATGCAGCAGCCTGGAGCCCTGAGCACAAGGCCCTGTATCTTTAAGCAGAAGTAAGCAAGTCTAGTGAATGGCTTTCTTTGTGTGTGCAAGCAGTAACCAGCTTGTGAGAAGTACCTAAAGCTATGGGCCTATCTGGGGAAGCTGCCACATAAGTCAGGCCTGCAGAAAATAGTGGAGTGGAATCCTTGATGTACTCAGGGATGATTCAGGTCACATCTGAGACCTCTACATGCCAGGATGATCAAATAACTGACTCTCCATGGTCTAGATTTAGCCCTGTATGTATGGTGGGGAGTTATCCTGACTTAGACAATTGTGTAATTGCTACCACCAGTAAAACAGGTGAAGTTGACACAGTTCTTCTGGAACCAGTCATGGAGAGCCATGGAATTGTGTCAGGTGGTTCAAGGTGACCAGCTTCCAGTGAACAAATATATTCACTAAGATGTTAGCTCTAATTTGTTAGCTCTAACAAATTAGCTGGTGTATCCATGGGAAGGTTATTCATCGAACAGACATATAGATGGGGCCTTTAAATCCCTTCCTGTACTTAGGGATTGGACATGCCCTCTCTGTGATGAAAGATGGGGTCAGTTCTATGTGAAAACAGTGAGACCAGTCTTTGAGGCTTTATATACATCTGTGTTCAGTTCAAGCCCTCTTCATTCTTGTCCCTCTGGAGGTAAAATAGTTGCCTCTTTTTCCCTACAGATGACTAGGATGGGGAAGAACTCATCCTTTTCTCATTTTATGGCTCTGATTGTACCCAAAGCCTTGCTGTCTTGCAGGACAACCAAAGGCCAAGAAATAATAGAAGAAATGTGTGTCACTCAGATTTTTCTTGCATCACTTTCCCTCAGAGTTGGGAGAATATCTCAGCTACCTCACACCTGTGAATCACTTAAAAACCAGGAATCACAGAGTAGAGGGTGGATATCATGTATAACAAAAAAGTCTCCTGAAGTTTAATGAGCAGATGTAGCCAAACCAATAATGTCCTTCCATGTAGACCAGTGGTTCTCCATCTTCCTAATGCCGGGACCCTTTAATACAGTTCCTCATGTTGTGGTGACCCCCAACCATAAAATTATTTTCATTGCTACTTCATAACTGTAATTTTGCCACTGTTAATAAATCATAATGTAAATATCTGTGTTTTCTCATGGTCTTAGTCTCTACAGCAGTGTTTCTCAACCTGTGGGTCACGACCCACAGATTGAGAACCACTAGCAGGGTCACCTAAGACCATCGGAAAACACAGATATTTACATTACAATTCATAACAGTATCAAAATTACAGTTATGAAGTAGCAATGAAAATAATTTTATGGTTGGGGGTCACCACAACATGAGGAACTGTATTAAAGGGTCCTGGCATTAGGAAGATGGAGAACCACTGATGTAGACAAAGGAATGTAACATATATGACCTATAAGTGTTTTTATTTGTTTTTACCTAGGAACCTTCAGGCATTCTTATTGGAGAGTCAGTCCTGGGGGAGAAGCTTGACTAAGTAAGTGGCTGCTTCATGTTGAAGGAGCATAGTGATGGAGCTGTAGCAACCAGTAAGTGACATGACCCCTTGGCAATGCTCCCTGTCAGTTTCTCTACTACCTAGGCACAGGTGGAAGCAATAGATGTAGGTCCTGAGTTACATAGAACTGCAACCCTTGATGGCTGGGTCACAGAAAGAGAGGGTCCAGTTCTTGTAACAAATAATAGGAAGTGAAGAAGGAGTTTTCTCATTAAAAAGACACAGTATGATTAATCCACACAGAGATTAGAGTTGGAGGCAATATAGCTCTCAGGACCTTAGCATTTGGGGCAGGGTAGGGGTTGAGGGGTGGATCTTCACACTCTGCCTTTGAAGTGACTTAGCCAACACTTTTGCTGTTTTCTATCTGTATACTTTAATTTCTCCTCCCACCACCCTTGGCTTAATACAATTGCTCTACATTATATCTTCAGTTTAATCATAGTTTCTATTTCCTCACAATTTTGGTTTGCTAACTTCAACTGGCTCAGGGGTACTCATGGGCTTATTCCGTGCACTTCAGCCCCCATGGCAAACAGCTTGAATCTCTATGTATTTACAAATTCAAAGTCTTGTAAGTGAGGATCTGATTGGCTCAGTGGATCCCTTTTGGAGCTCATTTTTTCATAATAGGTCATGTGATAAGCTTGAATAGGCAGCATTTGAAACAGGTACATATTTCCAGTCTAATCAGATGAGGACAGAGGTAATAGGACATTTCAGTAGGGATATGATAGGACAGTATCTCTTAGAAAAGCCATGAATGGGATCTAACCATACTTTACTGCAATTAGCCAAGAGTTAAGCGTTCCAAATTCAAGGGAAAAGCAATAGTTCTAATCTCAGGCAAATGTCATAAATATGGCTATTGTCACTAGGCCCTAAAAATATGGAGAAAAATCTGAAGTGACCCTGAAAAACTATACACAGAATAAAATATAATGTTGCCAGAACCAATGCCAAATAGTAAATTTAGGAATAAAGCAAATTTTACACAAATACAAAAATGGTGAGGAAGGGAGAAGGGAAGCTTGGAAATCCAAGCAAGCATGAAACACAAAGATCTGGGGGTCATGGTGCAACACAACACTGATGAATAGGTGCAAGCAAATTAAGTAAACTAATGCTTAGTTAGAATATAGTATGTGGAAGCCAATAGAATGTCTTGTAAGCTTCTCAGCATTGGCTAAATTCTTATTACATTTAAGAAAGAGAGAGAGAGAGAAAGAGAGAGAGAGAGAGAGAGAGAGAGAGAGAGAGAGAGAGAGAAGCATCGGTGTGAGAGAGAGTCATCCATTGGTTGCTTCCTGAACACAGGATGGAATCCGCACTCCATGTAGGTGCACTTGACCAGGAATTGAATCTGCAACCCTTTGGTTCATGGGATAATCTTCTAGAAACTGAGCTATACTGGCCAGGCAGTTTCCATATTTTTAATAAAAGAAGAGGAAAATAAAAGTAAAAGGAACTGGAGAAGATTGGTGGATACAAGGTGGAAGGAAAAAATAACAGGGGTATCCTATCTAATAAGGAGGGACTATGCTAATTGACTGCCCAGCCCTCAAAGATGGCAATGCCCACAGCCACAAGATGGTGGCATCCAGTCCCCTCAGCCCCGCCAGGGTGGAGGCATGCAGCAAGGCCAGGCCTGCCCCCAGGCAAGCCCGGCCACTCTGTGCGCCTGCCTCCAGAGTCCCCTAGTCCCCTCAACTCCCTAGCCACCCAGGGCCAGCCCTAGGCACAGGCAAGCCTCGGATGGTGGTGGCCCAGCTGACGCCTGAGGTGCAGGCAAGCCTCGGATGGCAGCTTCCCAGCCGCCCAGGGCTGGCCTGAGGCACAGGCAAGCCTCAGATGGTGACTGCCTAGCCACCCAGGGCCACCTGAGGCTCAGGTAACCAGGGCTGGCTGAGGTTTGTACTGCTGGCAGTGGCACAGCAGAGGTGTGATGGGACGTCATTGCCTTCCCCTGATCGCTGGGTCACCTCCTGCCCCTGAGGGCTCCCGGACTGTGAGAGCGGGCTGGCCAGGCTGAGGGACCCCCGTCCCTTCCAGTGCATGAATTTTTATGCACCAGGTCTCTAGTAAAATAATAGTTGCATTTCTTCAGTCTGGGTAGTAAAACAAACAAACACATAAATAAACAAAGGATTATCTTGTAAAATTAAGCCTGAAAAATTCAAGGTGGCAAATGGGTAGGCTATACGTTTAGCCCACTACTACAATTAAAATCACAGAGAAAAAAAATGGAGAGGTTAAAACTATTGGCAAGTTGACTGCCAAGCAACTGATTGAATTGCACATAACCAAGCCAATTCACTTTCCCTAACAAAATAATTGGGTTGTGTCTGAACTCTGTGAAATTATCTCTATTTTAAAAACACCAAATATGCTTGATTATTCGTTAATCAATTCATTCTTTGGCATTAACATGTTGTATCAGCTAAATAGCTGATTTGGCTCCAAAAATGTCAATTCAGTGGCACCATGTAAGTACATTTTCAGGTTTTGTATAAGACTGGGCTCCAGAACTGGAACTTTAATCACCATTTTACCAAAAGAAAGAGCTAACATGAAAGCTGAATCATTGCATCCTCTTCTCTCCAGGTGAGACAAGGAGTAACAAGGAGGCAGAATATAGTTTGCTTTCACCTCCCTCATGAGACTGTGAGATTTACAATTCATTCAAAAATATGTGCATTGCTATTCTGACACTAATCACACAGAGTTAGAGCAGACCTCACCGTTAAAGGTCACTCTCCTCCAAAGACTGCCTTCACTTCAGACCCCAGCCACATGTTCAGGGTCCCCAGGCCACCCAACTTCTGAAAAATTGTCTACACATTTTGAGATTCCAATGATGCCCTCAGATTTTTCATTCACTAGAATGACTCACAAAACTCAGAAAAACACTATCCTTAGAGTTTTCTTTTAAAGAATGCAAATCAGGACCAGCCAAAAGAAAAGACCTATAGGTGGAGGGCTGGCAGAATCCCACATACAGAGCTTTCCTTTCTTTTCCCATGTCATTAGGACATGTCACCTTCCTGAAACATTCATGTAATCACCAACCAGAAAGTTCACCTGAACCTTGGTGTCCAGAGTTTTATTGGGGTTTCATTATGTAGGCATGGTTGATTGAATCACTGGCCGCTTGTTTGATCTCTAGTTTAAAAATTTTATCCTTATTATAGGAAGTACTAGATGCCCAGTGTACAAAATTTGTGCATGGGGATGGGGTCCCCTCAGACCAGCCTGCACCCTCTCCAGTCCAGGACCCCTCGGGGGATGTCCGACTGTGGGTTGGGCATCCTGCCTGCCTGCCTAGTTGCCCCTAACTGCCCCCCCCTGCCAATGGCCTGATTGCCCCTCACTGCCTCTGTGTGCCAACCTGATTGTCCCTAACTGCCCCCCATGCCGGCCTGGTCGCCCCTAACTGCCCCCCCCACCAGCCTGGTTGCCCCTCATGCCCCCCCCCACTGGCCTGGTCATCCCACGTAGCCTGCTAGTTCAGTCGTTTGGTCATCCCTCACTAACCCCCTGCCAGCCTGGTTGTAGGCAGCCATCTCGTGAGGGCGTGATGGTCAATTTGCATATCACCTCTTTATTACATAAGATTACAGGTGTTCCCTTTTCTCCCCACTGACTTGCTCAATCCCCACATCCCCCCACCCCCAGGCCTGCACTGCACTATTGTCTGTGTCCAAGGTTTATGTATATATTCATACAAGTTCTTTGGTGAATCTCTTCCTACCCTACCACCGCCTTCCCTCTGAGATTTGTCAGTCTGCTCTATGCTTACACATCTCTAGATCTACTTTGTTCATCAGTTTATTTTGTTCAATAGACTTCACATATACTGGTAAGTGAGATCATGTGATAATTGTCTTTTACTGATTGGCTTATTTTACTTAGCATAATACTCTCTAAGTCACTCCATGCTGTCTCAAAGGGTAAGATACCCTTCTTCTTTACTGTTTCATAGTATTCCATGATGTAAATGTACCATGGCTTTTTTATCCACTCATCTGCTGATGGGCACTTGGGCTGTTTCCAAATCTTAGCTATTGTAAATAGCACTGCTATGAATATAGGGGGTACATATATTCTTTCTAATTGGTGTTTCTGGCTTCTTAGGATATATTCTTAGAAGTGGGATCACTGGGTCAAATTTTTAATTTTTTTGATGAATCAACATACCATTTTCCATAATAGCTATATCAGTCAGCATTTCCACCAGCAGGGTTCCCATTTCTCCACATCCTGGACAGCACTTGTTTGTTGATTTGTTAAAGGTTGTCATTCTGGTAGGTGTGAGGTGATATCCCATTGTCCTTTGAATTTGCATCTCTCAGATGATTAGTGGCTTTGAGAATTTCCTTCATGTGTCTTTTGGCCTTCTGTATGTCCTCTTTGGAGAAGTGCCTATTTAGGTCTTTTGCCTACTTTTAATTGGATTGACTGTCTTCTTTTTGTTAAGTTGTATGAATTCACTATATATTTTGGAAATTAACCCCTTTTTAGCTGTATCATTGACAAATATGTTCTCCCATAGAGTGGGCTCCCTTTTCATTTTGTTGATTATTTATTTTGCTGTGCAGAAGCTTTTATTTTGATGTAGTCCCATTTGTTTATTTTTTTTTCTCTGTTTCCCTTACCCTAGGATATGTATTGGTAAACATATTGCTATGAGATTTCACAACCTGTGCAGTGGGTTTAGGATGACTTGCAGGAGGGCTGATGACACAATGAGTACACTATACAAGAAATATGAATTTTGAAGGCATTGGGTGGCCAGGTGGAAGCCTCTTTCCTGAAGAGGTTCACCAAGTCCAAGTAGGTCAATCTGCTTTTATTCACTTTGAATTCACATTTGCCCTTTAGCAATGCATACAGGCAGATCAAAGGTAAAGTTTGGTATACAACTTAAAGATTATCAGGTCAGGAAATCATAGCAGGAGCAAACTTGTGCTGATTTCAGCCTTGCTGAATATCAAAATCCATTTATTGGCCTTCCAATGTCTCTTTTGCACTTTTATACAAATGCTTGTTATGCTTTGGCCTCCATCAATGAGAGATATCTGAGATTTTACTGCCTATGGTTTATTCTAGGATTTTATGGTTTCACAACTTACATTTAAGTCTGTTATCCATTGTGTAAATGTAAGTATAGTGTTTTTCTGAGTTCTGTGAGTCATTCTAGGGAATGAGCTTATTATTCCTGTGTATGGTGTAAGATGGTGATCTAGTTTTATTTTTTATTTTTTTGCATGTACCTGTCCAATTTTCCCAACACAATTTAATCAAGAGACTTCCTTTACTCCATTGTATGTTCTTGCATCCTTTGTCAAATATTAATTGAGCATAATGGTTTGGGTTGATTCCAGGATTCTTTGTTCCATTACATTGATCTATATGCCTGTTTTTGTGCCAGTGCCAGGCTGTTTTGATTACAATGGCTTTGTAGTATAATTTGATATCCATCATAGTGATCCCCCCTACTTCTTACCAGATTGCTGTGGCTATTCTGGTCTTTTTTGGTTCCATATAAATTTTTGGAATATTTGTTCTAGATTTTTGAATTATATCATTTGTTTTTTAACAAGGATTGCATTGAATCTATAGTTTGCTTTGGGTAGTATGAACACTTTAATGATGTTAATCCATCCAATCTATGATCACAGTATATTCTTCCATTTGTATCTTCCTCTGTTTCTTTTTCTAATCTTATGTAGTTTTCTGAGTAAACAACTTTTTCTTCCTTGGTTAAGTTTATTCCAAGGTATCTTATTTTTGGTTGTTTTTGTTGCAAAGGTAAATAGGATTGATTTTTTAGTTTCTCTTTCTGAGAATTCATTATTGCTTTATAAAAACCCCAACTATTTCTGGATGCTAATTTGTACCCTCCTACTTTGCCAAATCAGTTTATTAAGTCTAGTAGTTTTTGGTGGAATCTTTAGGGTTTTCTATGTACAATATCATGTCATCTGTGAATAATGACTGTTTAATTTTCTCCTTTCCAATTTGGATGCCTTTAATTTTTTCTTCTTGTCTGATCATTGTGGCTAAGACTTCCAGTATTATGTTGTATTCATGATGAAAGTGGATATCCCTGGCTTATTCCAGTTCTTAAGAGAAACAATTTTAGCTTTTGCCCATTGAGTATGATGTTGGTTGTAGGTTTGTCATATATGCCCTTTATTTTGTTGAGATATGATTCTTCCATTCCCACTTTGCTGAAAGTTTTTACTAAAATGGGTGCTAGATTTTGTTGAATGTATTTTCTGATATGAGCATATGATTTTTATTATATGATGTATCACATTTATTGATTTGTGAATACTGTACCAGCCTTCCATCCCTGAGATAAATCCCACTTGGTCATGGTGAATAATCTTTTTAGTATATTACTAGATCTGATTTGTTAATATTTTGTGGAGGATTTTCACATATATGTTCATCAGAGATATTGGCCTGTAATTTTCTTTCTTTGCAGTGTATTTATCTGGTTTTGGAAGTAGGATGGTACCCTTATAAAAATACCTTGGAAGTCTTACTTCCTTTTTAATTTTTTTGGAATAATTTGAAATGTATAGGTCTTAGGTCTTCTTTGAATGTTTGGTAAAACTACCATGAAGCCATTCAGTCTAGGACTTTCGTTTGCTGGAAGTTTTTATTTTTTATTACTGCTTCAATTTCATTAGTTGTTATTGGTCTATTCTGAGTTTCTGATTCTTCCTGAGTCGGTTTTGCAAGGTTGTATGTTTCTAGGAATTTTTCAATTTCGCCCAAGTTGTCCAATCTGTTGGCATATAGTTGTTTGTAATATTTTCTTACAATCCTTTGTATTTCTGTGCTGTCAGTTGTTACTTCACCTCTTTCATATCTGGTTTTATTTATTTGGGTCCTCTCTCTTTACTTCTTAATGAGTCTGGCTAGAAGTTCATCAACTTTGTTTATCTTTTCAAAGAACCAGCTCTTGGTTTCATTGATCTTTTGTATTTTTTTAAATCTCCATGTCATTTATT
Organism: Corynorhinus townsendii; assembly: GCA_026230045.1. Classification (NCBI taxonomy): domain Eukaryota; kingdom Metazoa; phylum Chordata; class Mammalia; order Chiroptera; family Vespertilionidae; genus Corynorhinus; species Corynorhinus townsendii. The sequence goes on from JAPDVU010000003.1 coordinate 95,843,710, forward strand.
TCCACTCTAATCTTTGTTATTTCCTTCCTTCTACTTACTCTCAGTTTTACTTATTTTTCCCTTTCTAATTCTTTTTGTTGTAGGGTTAGATAGTTTATTAGAGATTTTTCTTGTTTCTTGAGGTAGGCCTGTAGTATTATGAACTTCCCTCTTTGGACTGCTTTTGCTGTGTCCCATAGATTTTGGGTTATCGTGTGTTCATTTTCATTTGTTTCCAGGAAGTTTTAAATTTATTTCTTAATCTCATTGGTTACCCATTCATTGTTTAATAACATGCTATTTAGCCTCCATGTATTTGAGTGTTTTTATTGTAGTTGATTTCTAGTTCCATGCCATTATGATCTGAGAAGATGCATGGTATTATTTCAATCTTCTTGAACTTATAGAAACTTAGTGTTCTAACATGTGGTCTATCTTTGAAAATGTCCTTTGTGCACTTGAGAAGGATTTATATTCTGTAGCTTTGCGGTGAAATGTTCTATAAGTGTCAATTAAATCCATCTGATCTAGTGTGCCATTTAGGGTCAATGTTTCCTTGTTGGTTTTTTCTCTGGAAGATCTATCAGTGAAGTTAGTGGGGTGTTAAGGTACTCTACTATGACTGTACTACTGTTGATCTCTCCTTTAAAATCATCCAAGATTTCTAAAAAATATATTTAGGTGTTCCTATATTGGGTGCATATATGGTTATCAGGATTATATCATCCTGCTGGGTCATTCCCTTTAGTGTTATATAGTGAACTTCTTTGTCTCTTGTAATGTCCTTTACTTTGAAGTCTATTCTGTCAGATATAAGTATTGCTACCCCTGCTTTTTTTATTTGTTTCCATTTGCATGGAAAAAAATTTTTTTATCCCTTTAGTTTTATATTGTTTGCGTCTTTTTTTCTGAAGTGGGTCCCTTGTAGACAGAATATACATGGGTCATGTTTTCATCCATTCAGCTACCTTATTTATTTTGATTCAAGAATTTAATCCACTTACACTTAAGGTTGTTATTGATCGGTACTTATTTATTGCCATTTTTCTTCTTTATCCCTATCTTTCTTTCTCTATTTCTTCTTATTATTACAGCAGTCCCTTTAACAATTCTTACAATGATGATTTAGTGAAGATAAACTTCTTTAGTGTTCTTTTGCCTAGGAAGCTCGTTACTTCATCTATTTTTTTATGATAGACTTGCTGGATAGAGTATTCTTCGTTTTAGATCCTTGTTTTCCATTATCTTAAATACTTCATGCCATTATCTTCTGGCCTTCAGAGTTTATGTTGAGAAATAAGCTGACAACCTTCTGGGAGCTTTTATGTAGGTAACAAATTGCTTTTCTCTTGTTGCCTTGAAGATACTCTCTTTGTCTTTAATTTTTGGCATTTTAATTATGTTGTGTCTTGTTGCCTTGAAGATACTCTCTTTGTCTTTAATTTTTGGCATTTTAATTATGTTGTGTCTTTGGGTTCTTCTTGCTTGGGACTCTCTGTGTTTCCTGAAATTGTGTCAATTTTTCCTTCACCAGGTTAGGAAAGTTTTCTGCCATCATTTCTTCAAAGAGGTCTTCTATCCCTTGCTCATGTTCTTCTCCTTATGATGCTCATGAATATTGTTATGTTTCATGTTGTCCCACAGCTCACTTAAGCTGTCCTCCTGCTTTTTTATTTGCTTTTTTTTTTTTTTTTGGTTCTCTGACTGAGTGATATTTTTCTACCTGTCTTATAATTAGTTGATCTGATCCTCAGCTTTCTCTACTCTGCTGTTCATTCCTCCTAGTGTATTTTTTTACTTCTGCTATGTCATTCTTCATTTTTGATGGGCTGTTTTCATAGTTTCTATATCTTTTCTTTTTTTCATACTCTTGAACTTAAAATCATTACTCTGAACTCTATATCTTATAAATTCATTTGCTCTTCTTCTGGAGAATTCTTTTGTTCTTTCATTTGGGACTTGTTTCTTTGTCTCCCAATTTTGGCTGCCTGTTTGGGTTTGTTTCTATGTATTAAATAGATCTGCTAAAACTCCTAGTCTTGGTAGGGTGGCCTTATGTGGTAGGTGACTCGTGGGACTTGGTAGCGCAATCTCCCTGATCAGCAGACCTGGGTGTTTTAATAATGTCCCTTGTGAGCACTGTGTAGGCTCTCCTGTTGTAATTGAGTCTTGATTGCTATTGTCCTGTTTATGCCTGGGCTTTCCCCTCAGGCTGGCTGATGCTGAAGCTCAACCCCACACATAGCATGCAGGCTGCTGTGCAGGTGCTTATAACTCAAAATGATATTCACCTCAGCAGGGTTTGGAGCCTACCAGTATCTCCTATTGATATACTGCTTGTGAAGCTTATTGATCCTTATCTGTTATTGTCTAAAGCTGGCCAGTGGGGTTATTGGTTTTGGGCCTCTTCAGAGGTTTTTAGGTGCAGGCCAATGACAGATGCTGCTTGTAACTTGACCAGAGTACCCTGTTTGGAGCTATCAGTTCTCCACAGCTTGTGGCTCCCTTTGCTAGGGCTGGATGTGTGTGGAAAGTACCAAGCTGGAGACCAAGGTCTGCTTTTACTAGACCTGGGCCCAGAAGCATGTCAGGCAAAGATTCAAAGCACCTGGAGATCTGCCTTTGCCTACAGGCTGATTGATAGTCTCAGTCACTTAATGAGCATCAGGCTATAGAGCTCAGCAGGACTTAAACTCCACAAGGTGGGGCCGAGAGGGTTTCCAATGGGTGGAGCAATTGTTTCCCTCCAACCTAAAGCTGCCTGGATGGTAAAAGTCTACCTGAGAAAGATGGCCTCTGCAATATGGGGGAATGACTCAGCATAGGGATCCAGGTGGCCGTCCCCTCAAGTTTTCTCCCCAGATTCACTAACTCAGGATTCTCTGCACATAGCTCTAGTCCACTCTACCATCCATCTACTGGAGCCCAAGGTGATGGCTGCACATGAAATTTTATGCATTGGCCCTTTAAGAGGGTGCCTCCATTTCCAGTCATCTCTCCCTGGTGGACACAAACTCCGCTGCTTTCACAGCCAGATGTTATTGGGCACCTTTTCCAGTTCTGGCACAGAGGACCGTGGCTTGGGGTTTAGACTCCAGAATTCTCAGGGAAACTCTCCACAGCTAAGATATTCCTCCAGAACTTCAGCTGCTGCCTGTGGGTGCCTGGCCAGTCTTCTCACACCTCTGCACTTCCTACTAGTCTTGATATGGCCTCCTCTTTACATCCTTGGTTGTAAGAGTTCTCTCCTGCTAGTCTTTATTTGATTCAGGATAATTTTATTATATTTTAGTTGTAATTCCAGTTTGATCCTGGGAGAATGTCAGTGTAGCGTCCAGTTAATCTGTCACCATCTTAGGATCTACACTTGTTTGATATCAATTTCTATCTTCCCTCCCTGAAGGAATGGAGGTTGGGATGAAATCACGTGGCTCAAACCTTTAACTCTTTAGTTACATGACTGATCTTTCTGGCATGACCAGCCTCCATTCTGAAATGATCTAGTGGTCCACCATGATTCACCTCATTAGCATAAACTTAGTGTGATCCTAGGAGCCAATATCTTATGGTGAGGCTGGAGGTCCCAAATTGCTGAGGCTGCTCATTTCCCATGGGGAGAAAAATAAAGTTTAGGTGACACTTCTGCTTCCTTACCATCCTAACCCAGTTGGGGAAATGGCTCTCTACTCCTGTCCTGATCACTTTTTGATTTAGATTATTTACATTCTGCAGTAAATGACAAGGGAATACTTATCCCAAAGCCCCAACAAAAATAAATAATTGCTCACTGCTACATTTCCCAAGGGTTGGAGTGGGCTTACCTTCATCATCATCATCATCATCATCATCACCACCACCACCACCATCATTCTCCTCTTCATTTCCTCCACAATTACCCAAGAACAGTGGCCTACAAGTGCCTGCAAGAAGCAGGCTTTGTTTTTTTATCTAGAGAGCAAATCAAACTCTCCAGATAAGTAGGCACTGCAGGAAGGGTGCCTAGGCCCCAGGCTACTGGGAGGAGGAGAGAACAAGCAGGAAGGGAATGAAACACCTCCTTCCTGTCCATAGCTGGTTTGGCGGAGCCAGAATATGGCCTCCCAGGGAGATGGTTCTGCTGGGGCATTCAAAGCCAATTGTTTGAAAGCAGCATTATAAAGGAAGGATGGCAACAAGAGTAACCATGCTGGCCCCTGCTCTCTCAACTTTTCATACACAGGGACCAGAACACATGCACTAGAATTATTGGGTCCTTTGGGGTTGATTTAATCCTCATGGAAACAGTAAACTTTGGTTCAAATCCTGGCCCTGCTGACCTCCAGCTGTGTACTGTTGGGCATGTTGCCTGGGCTATGCTGAGCCTTATTTACTGTGTGTACAATGGAGTCAGTAATATCCTCCTACTATCATTGTGAGGGTTAAATGAGATAATGTACCTTAAATTCCTATGTTATCTGGCACATTTAGACCATTTTTTTCATTCCTCCTGCTTGTCCTCATGTTCCTGATGACACTGTCCTTCTGTCCATGGCATCCTGTGCCTGTAGAACTCCTGCCATGTTTCTTGCTGGGCTGTGACAGTTCAGTATGCCCCACTGTCCACTAGAGTCAACATCTGACAGTGAACAGTGATGAAAGGGAGCGTATTGTTTTCTTCTTCCTTCACCCCACAAACTTTGCTAGAATAAAAGGCATTGGATTTTATGTGGCATGTTTTGGAGACACCAGAAAAGCCTTTACTTTGCTTTCCCCACCCACCATAAAACAAAAATGCAATTTCTCTTCTACATTACCTGCTGAGATTCAATTATTGAAAATTTGCTCTTTTGATTTAAGGCTTTTCAGTAGTTAAAATGTAAATTTTCTGAGAAGTCATTATATTTAAAACCTGTCATTTGTCTATTCCTAAGAATGAATTAATCTCATTCTCTCTTCTGAGGTCCACATGTTAGAAACTGCCTAAGGTCACTGGTCAAGAAAGAAAGCAGCCCAGACTATAACATCTACTTTACAATTTTGCTTTGAATTTATTTCAACAGAGAGTTCAAACAGTTTCTCATCAAATCTACAAAACTCATTCTCCTGCACCCCCACCCCCACTCCTACCCCACTTATTCCCCCAATCTATACTTCACTATTACAGGAAATAAAAATGTATATTCAGGGCCTAGTGTGTGGCTAGTTGAGGGATGACATATGTCATCTCACGCAAACCTCACTGCAATCTTGACAACAGGCATTATTCATGTCACTTTATAAAGAGAAGAAATAACTGAAGGTTAGTAAATTGCCCCTAAACACAAACATGTAGGAAGTCCAGTCTGGGATTTGGACCCAGGCAGGTCTTGCTCTAAAAAGTTTTCATAAGGCAATGTTAACTGTTTGCACTTTCTTCTTGATCTTACTCTTTCCTTCTATTTCTAATTTATTAACCTTAATACATGAATTAAAATATTAAGTTTCTAAAAAGAAGGTAATACATTTTAAACAAAAATTAACCCCAAATAAAATCCTAGTATTTTAAAGACATTTTATTATAAAAATGCTTAAAGGATAATATTGCAAACCTTAAACCCTTTATAATCATAGTTTGTTCCTCAGTGAGTGTTACCAGGTAAACACAGATTAACAACCAGATAATATGGAAACATCTGGAGAGCAAAGTTTATATTCTCTTCAAAACCTTTCAGCAATTCCTTTTTTAGCACCACCTGTGGGAGCAGCATCAATGTTATGTCCTTCATAGGTAACAATGATCACCAATCCTTACTGAGAATTTACAATGCAGCAGACATGCTTATAATTACATTATAAGCACGCTCAGTTATAATTATCCTAGCCTCCCTGTGGAGAGGGCACAGTTACCACTGGCTCATTTTGCAGAGTTGGGTGCTGAGAATAGAGATGCTAATTTCTTGCCCAAAACCACACAGCTTGGGATTAGCAGTAAAGCTGGGGCAAGAGCCCTTGTGACCAGGCTCCAGAGGCCACACTTGACATCCTGAACTTGATTCCTTCAATTCTTTCACTAAATTTATATTGCACAGCGTAATCTGAAAGCACTATGTTCCCCATCTTCTGTTTGTCAGTGCTATGTCATTCAATTCTTTTTTTTTTTTTACATCAACTGTAAACCATCTAGAGTTATCATTTGGAAATCCTGCAATGTTTGCCCTAAGAGCAGGGAGCCAGACTTTGAGCTTTTAGGCCAAACATTGTTCATCCTTCTCTCAATTACCTTGCAGTGAAGTTTCCCTGCAGAACTGGGGCATCTACAACCCCCTCCTCCCATCAAACCTCTATCTTACCAGCCATCCCATCCAATTTTGAAACAGAATTGAGACTCTTTGTGAAGCCGCCAAATCAATTCCAATTTGTTAACTGAGAACAAGGGGGTCCGACAAATAAACAGAGTCAGAGATGCCAAGCCAAAAAATTGGGATTTAGCAAACAGACTATATGAGAAGGATGGGGAGGGGCACTAGAACAGGCAAGGCTAGCACCTCAGCCTGGACAGATGAAGGGATTAGGGCACTTTAGTCCTACTGTGGCCCTTTCTAACAAAACCACATATTAAAACCATGTGATAATAGCTCAGCTTGCATGGGATGAGGGAGACAAAACCTGGCCCCAGGAAGCCGAAGTATTGACCTCTTATCTGTCCCAGGACTGCAGCAAAGGCAAGGGTACTAGGACACCTTGCACCAGAAAAAGAGGGAGAGAGTCAAGGTGATGTGAAAGCCTTCAGAGGGGAATGAGGATCTGTGTGTGGGGTGGGACACACTCTTGGGCCAGCTCTATGCTAATGCCTTATACCCATTATTTTTCAGCAGCCCTGAGTGGTGGCCCTTCCTTTGTTACTTGTGGCTGGTGAGTGGGGTCCTGCAACATTGCTCAAGAGTGTTGCCTCAGGATCATAGTGCCTGCTTTTCATCTGTGTCCTGCCCCTCCACAGCCATGTGGCCTTGGGCAAGTCACATAATGTTCCAGTGCTTCAGTTTCCTCATCTTATATTGGGAACAAAACTAGTTCTTGTGTCATAGAATTGTTGTGAGGTTTAAGAGTTAGGGTATACAAAAATCTTAAGACACTACTCAGAACTTAGAAAGAACCTATAAGTAGTCTGGCACCAGAGAGGAAAACCATGGGGTTGTCATCAGGCTGCCAGGGTCCAAATCCTGGTGCTATTACTTGTTGCTGTGTAACTTTCAGCTGGAAACTAAAACCCTCTCAGCCTCAGTTTCTCTATTTGTATAAGGTGGACAATAATCATAACAGGGGGTTGTTGAGAAATTTAAATGAGTTAATATTACACAGCTCTCAAAAAAATAGCACCTGGCATCCAGTGGACACTCAGCAAAATCACTGTTTTCCTATATAGAGGGTTGACATTGTATAAGGTGATCACCTATAAAGGCAATAATAGAATGTGATACCTGTGGTTTTGTTCCATGGTGAGAAAAATATAAAATTTTAGCTAGAAAATGACCACTTCTGTTTATCACCTCACATATCAGACTGTTTCCAAATGATTATATTCAAATGCCAGTTTCAGTCACCAACTCCTTACTGAAGACATTTCCACAGCTACTCCTTCTCCTTGACTTCTCCACATAAGTGACCCATCCATGTGAAAGTCTTTGGAAACCAACTCACAATACCTGCCTCCTGCTTGAGTCTGTACGTTAACCATGATTGCTTCACAAAACTATATTCCTCAGAAATCAGAATAGCATACTGAGTGGAAAATTAAATCACAAGTAAGTTGATTTTATCACACCTTATAAGGGTGGTTGCATTGTTCCCTGTGATTTGATTTTAGATAAAAAATTACAGTGGAGTCTTAGTAAAGGAAGGCACTATTTACATTGTTTGGGAGTTTTCTGATTGTCTGAGTCATGGGCATTTTGTAAATGTGTTGACTCTTACCTCCTCCCCTTGTAGTGCTATTAAAAGTACACAAGGAACATTAAATTTTGGTATTTGCTGAACCAGAACCACATGGCATAACACAGGTGATTTTGGAGAACTGGAAAATATAAAGGAGAATGATGCTCCTGTTTGATACTCTCTGTGTAGCACTGGATTCATGTAGACAGGCTGGTACAGGGCTTCAGGGCTATAGATAGAGAAGAATATCAGTCAGATGTATTAGGAAAGGACCAGGTAGGTTTGGTAACAGCCTGGATCTAGAGTAAGATCAGAATTTAAGTGCAGTCTTTGAGCTTAGAAAAAGAGGAGATTGTTGGAATGGTAAGGTTGGGGAGAATCAGAAGTTTAAAGAGAAGAAAATCATTAGCCCCCTAAAAACTATTAGCAAAAAAGTCACAGATATACATAAACCCAAATGATGACAAATGATCAATTTAAAGACCAGTCCAGCCATGAAGAAGAATGTTTCATGACAATATAGCATTAATTTTAGTGTATAATTACTTTCAAATGGTTTATGTAAAGAATAACTATTAGAAGGTCATTTCTGGCTGGGGAAGACAGAAGACTGTAAATGAAAAGTGTTATCTGAGCTATTTTTGAGGCTTTGACAGGAATTGTAAAAGTGGAGAAGACATGAAAGATGGTGCAAGAACAGTATGGAAGAGGAAAGGCCATACTTTCCTCTTCCATGTTGGGAAGTGGAGTTCCGGTTAGTGATATCTGCATGTGAGGGCTGGAAAGGAAGACTAACATAAAGGGCCTTGAATAAAGGCTGGGGAGTTCATTACAACATAAAACAATAAATTTTAAGTAAAAATATGCAAATATACTAAGCTTCTCACTGGTCATGTGACTTCTCTCCACTACCTTGACTCAGTCTTTTAACAGTTACTTGAGGGGAAGAAGTTTAGGTTGGTCAAGGAAGGTACATTTATGGTGCAGAACCATGGTTCAGTACAATGATGCTCTTAGCTATAAAGAATATTTCAAATCACAGCTGTCTGAGATGATTAGTCATAATTCTTTTGCCACTTGAATATGTCACTTTATTTTTCAGAGTGAGGAAGAGATTGCTGATGGTCAGGCTTTCAACCACTTACTCCTTTAACACATACTGAACAACTTGTAAATGTCAGGCACCATGAAAGGGACTGGGGGTGCAAAGATGAATAAGACACAGTCTGATGGGGGAGACACATAATCCTTTGTAATAAAAGCCTAATATGCTAAGTGCCTGACTGTTCATTCGACTGTTTGAGCAGTTGCAATGATGCACACTGACCACGAGGGGGCAGATGCTCTGACAAGTAGGTTGGCTTGCTGTTGGGGTCCAGCTGATCGGGACTGGGTGAGATGAGCCAGACACGCCCGGAAGCCCTTCCGTGGTCCCTCCCCGGCCATGCACTGGTGGGGTCCCTTGGCCTGGCCTGTGACCTCTCACAATCCGGGACCCCTCTGGAGGATGTCCACAGGCAAGCCAAGGGACCCCACCAGTGCACAAATCTGTGCACCAGGCCTCTAGTTAAGAAATAATTACTGCAAAATGTGTAAGTGCAGAGATTGCTGAATGTATGGGTGTGGGTGTCGGGGTATAGACTCAGGCACCTGATCCAGCACCAGGGTTTGGGGAATGTTTCCTAGAGCTGCTGTTGTCTAAGCCAGGTAATTAAGGACAAGCAGAAGATGGCTAGGAAAGGCAAGGAAGGGAGGGAGAAGACAATTCAGGCAGAAGGGAGAACATAAGCAAAGCTACAAAATGTGAAGAAGGGAGAGATCAATCATTTTATATGACATATGGAGATCCATCAAGATAGGATAAAGAAGGGGCCAACTGATTTTGCAAGTGGGTGACAAGGAAGGGAGGAAAGAATATGAGATGACAAAACAAAGACAGAGAATGTTGACTGAAATATTTTGTTGAGTAAAGAAGAAAAGGAAGTAGCTAGAGGAAGGAAGGGACAGTGGAGAGGATGCTTCATTCCTTTTTCTTCCAGTGGGAGAAATTAAAGAAAGTTTCTTTCTGATAGGAACAAACTTAGGGAGATGAAGAAATTGTAAAGGCAAGAGGAAAAGAAGGTATTTGATGGATCCAAGTCCACAAGGAGATAGGTGGATATGATACCAAGAGCTTAAGAGGAAAGGGATTGGTCTAGAATAGTATAGGAACAAGCTCTGACTGGTGTGGCTCAGTTGGTTGAGGGCTGTCCCACATACCAAAGGATTACCAATTCCCCCGTAAGGGGCTTACAGGAGGCAGCCCATCTAAAAACAAACAAAAAAAGAATAGTATAGAAACAAAAGAAACTAATAAAAACATTGTCTTTTCCATGTTTAGGAGACTCTAGTTAGGCAAAAAGGTAAGTAGATGAAAGGTTAAATAGGTGGGGACAAACTTCAAGTTTGCACATAACAGGCTCAGATTTTTAAAACACATACGTGGAGGCTATATAGTATAAGTGAAGGGTAAAGGAGAATATTAAACCTTTCTGAAGAGTTCTGAAGAAGTGGAATTTCTACTGAAAGGGTGCTGATCAAAGAAAAGCTTCAGTTCTGAAGCTCAGTTGAATACTATGGATTTGTGACAGAGACTGTTGGGCAATATTTAAGAGAAAGGCAGGTTGCAGGATTCACTCAGGGTTGGAGCTTTGCCACTTAGACATAGAAAAAGGCCAGGGATGCAAAGCATCTGGAGGTGTTGGTGAGATGGTAGTGTCAAAGAACCTGTCTGAAAACAGGCTCAGGAAGATTTTTTATTTTATTTTATTATTTTTAATTTAATAAATCTTTATTGTTCAGATTATTACAACTGTTCCTCTTTTTTCCCCCATAGCTCTCCTCCACCCGGGTCCCACCCCACCCTCTGCCCTTACCCCCCCACACTGTCCTCATCCATAGGTGTACGATTTTTGTCCAGTCTCTTCCCGCACCCCCCCACACACCCCTTTCCCCCCGAGAATTGTCAGTCCACTCCCTTTCTATGACCCTGATTCTATTATATTCACCAGTTTATTCTGTTCATCGATTTTTTATTCACTTGATTTTTAGATTCACTTGTTGATAGATATGTATTTGTTGTTCATAATTTTTATCTTTACCTTTTTCTTCTTCTTCCTCTTCTTAAAGAATACCTTTCAGCCGAAACTGGTTTGGCTCAGTGGATAGAGCATCGGCCTGTGGACTGAAGGGTCCTGGGTTCGATTCCGGTCAAGGGCATGTACCTTGGTTGTGGGCACATCCCCAGTAGGGGGTGTGCAGGAGGCAGCTGATCTATGTTTCTCTCTCATCGATGTTTCTAACTCTCTATCCCTCTTCCTTCCTCTCTGTAAAAAATCAATAAAATATGTTAAAAAAAAAGAATACTTTCAGTATCCTATGTAATAAAAGGGTACTATGCAAATTGACCGTACTTCTGCTACACCCACAAGCCACATCCACTAGCCAATCAGGAGTGAATATGCAAATAAACCCAACCAAGATGGCTGCAGCCACAGAGAGCAGAAGGGAGGCTTGGGTTTCCCCGGCAATGGAGGAAGCCAAACTTTCTGCCTGCCCTTGCCAGCCTAGGCCTCCACTCAATGCTACAAAGATTCAATGATAGAAGATAAATAAATCCCAACAAAAATGGTGGCAGCCATGGAGCTGGAGAGAGCAGGAGGCTAGGGTTGCCCCTGGTGATGGAGGAAGCCAAGCTTCTGCAGCCATGGCTGGCCTAGCCTCCACTCCATGCTACAAAATTACAATTATAGAAGATAAATAAATCCAAACAGAAATGGCTGCTGCCGCAGAGTGAGCAGAAGGCTTGGCTCTGCTCAAGGCTACAAAGTTTCAATTGTAGAAGATAAATAAATCCCAGATACCAGGGCCTCCACTTGGGTTGCCAAGGGGCAGAGGCGGGGGGGGGGGGGGCATGGCCAGCCTGCAAACCACCACAGGCCCCTCACCCAGGCCACCCCACACCCAAAGGGAAGCCCCACCCTGATCTGGGACACCCTTCAGGTCAAACCGCCTGGCCCCAATCCATGCACCAGGCCTCTATTCTATCTAATAAAAGAGTAATATGCAGAATGACCATCACTCCAACACACAAGAATGCTGCCCACATGTGGTCAAAGATCCTGCCCCCATGTGGACACAAGATGGCCACCACAAGATGGCCAGCAGGGGAGGGCAGTTGGGAGGGACCAGACCTACAAGGGAGGGCAGTTGTGGGCAATCAGACCAGCAGGGAAGGGCAGTTGAAAGGGACCAGGCCTGCAAAGGAGGGCAGTTGGGGGAGATCAAGCCTGCAGGGAAGGGCAATTAGGGGTGACCAGGCCAGCAGAGGAGGGAGGTTGGGGTGAACGGGTCTGCAGGGAAGGGCACTTGCTGGGGACCCAGGCCTGCAGTGGAGAGCAGTTGGGGGGAACCAGGCCTGCAGGGGAGGGCAATTAGGGGCAAACAAGCTGGCAGGGGAGCAGTTAGGCATCAATCAGACTGGCAGGAAGTGATCAGGCTGGCAGGCAGAAGCAGTTAGGGGCAATCAGGGAGGCAGGCAGGCATGCAGTTGGGAGGCAGCAGTCCTGGATTGTAAGAGGGATGTCTGACTGCCCATTTAGGCCAAGATTGGACAGGGGCAGGCTGGGCTGAGGGACAGCCCCCTCCATGCAGGAATTTCAAGCACCGGGTCTCTAGTTTCATATAATACAGGTTTGGTGGTGATGAACTCCTTTAGCTTTTTCTTATCTGTGAAGCTCTTTATCTGACCTTCAATTCTGAATGATAGCTTTGCTGGGTAGAGTAATCTTGGTTGTAGGCTGTTGCTATTCATCACTTTTAATATTTCTTGCTACTCCCGTCTGGCCTGCATAGTTTCTATTGAGAAATCAGCTGATAGTCATATGGGTGCTCCCTTGTAGGTAACTAACTGTTTTTCTCTTGCTGCTTTTAATATTCTCTCTTTGTCTTTTGCTCTTGGCATTTTAATTATGATGTGTCTTGGTGTGGTCCTCTTTGGATTTCTTTTGTTTGGGGTTCTCTGTGCTTCCTGGACTTGTAAGTCTATTTCTTTCACCAGGTGGAGGAAGTTTTCAGTCATTATTTCTTCAAATAGGTTTTCAGTGTCTTGCTCTCTCTCTTCTTCTGGCACCCCCATAATTCGGATGTTGGTATGCTTAAAGTTGTCCCAGAGGCTTCTTACACTATCTTCACATTTTTGGATTCTTTTTTCTTTTTGCTTTTCCGGTTGGGTGTTTTTTGCTTCTTTGTATTTCAGATCTTTGACTTGATTCTTATGATCCTCTAATCTGCTGTTATATCTCTGTATAATATTTTTTTATTTCAGTCAGTGTATGCTTAATTTCTAGTTGATCCTTTTTCATATCCTCGAGGGTCTCACTAAATTTATCTGCCTTTTCTAGAAAATTCTTGGAAAACCTTATAACCGTGGTTTTGAACTCTATATCCAGTCGTTTTCTTTCCTCCATTTCTTTAATTTGTGATCTCTTTCTTTGTCTCTGCATTTTGGCTGCTTCCTTGAGTTGATAGAGTGGCTTTGTGTGCTAGGTGTCCTATAGGGGCCAGTGGCTCAGCCTCCCCAGTTACCTGAGGTGGACACTCTTGGTGCACCCCTTTGTGGGCTGTGTGCACAGTCTTGTTATAGTTAAGCCTTGACTGTTGTTGGTATCACTGGGAGGAATTGACCTCCAGGCCAATTGGCTGTGAGGATCAGCTGTGTCCATGCTGGGAGAACTTCTGTGCTGGAGACACCCTTATGGGACATTATTTGCAAAAGCCTCTGTGATCAGCTTGGATGGGGCAGAGTCTCATGGTGGAGTAGACAGCATTGATTTCCAATCAGCCCTGCCCTAATAAGCCCCTGTGTCTCAGTGTCCTGTGGTAACAGCTGCAAGCACCTCTGAGAGAAAGCTGCACTCGAGTTCCACCTGCTGCCAGACAGTCCAGTTTCTCCTCGAGTGAGTCTGGGTCCCCAGAGTCTTGCCCAGAACTGGAGTTCAGTGCAGTCAGGAGCTTTTGTTTCCCTCCCGCTTGAGAAAGCCAGCAGCGCACTCAGTTGCCAGTCCTCTCCACATGCGCATCTCAGTACTTCTGCCTCCGTTATTCTGAGTATCAGTGTGCTTTTCTCTTTCCTTCTAGTTGTAGAATTTCCACTCAGCCAGCCTTCCTGTGGTTCAGGATGATGTCCGTTTTGTCTTTTAGTTATAGTTTTGAAATTGTTGTGCGAGGCAGCAGTTTTGGTGTTTACTTCTGCCGCCATCTTGGTTTCTCCAGGCTCATGAAGTTTAATAATAATTCTATCTTCCCATTTATCCACATGAAGCTCAAGGGAAAGAAATTACCTCAGAAGAAACCATGCATGTATTACAATCATTATTATTTAACAGATGAGATCCCATTTTCATTTTTGCTCCAATTCACAATCATGAAAAGCAATATATTTAACTTCAAATCTCTCCTTGTCCTTGTCCTGGGGTTATGCATAAGCTTAAAGTTTTGGAAACTCTGAAATCATTGGATGACCATCCTCCTGCCCCCATAGCAATCAGGCATTTCCCTGGCATCCTGGGGGCTACCATGGTCTTTATACACTTTTGGCAAGGGAGGAAGGAACATCTACCCAGGCCTACTGAGTGGAAATCATCCAACTCCATATTGAAATTACAAGAAGAAAGACTGGGAAATCACTTAATAAACAAGCATCTGGAACATGTGGTGAAAACTGAACCCAGTTTACCATCTCACATCCAAAACAATTATAAGAGTACGTTAAGAGAGATAAAGAGATTATTCTTAAAAGAAACAGGTTGGGCTGTGGTCTCATATAAGTCAATTGGTTGTATAGAAAAATTAGAATGTAGTAAATGTGGTTGTGGTGCCTTCTTAATTTAATCAGAAGAACCATATTTTTGGTTGTTGTTGTTGTCAGGGAAAGAGCAATAATTATTTTTTCTCCCGGGTTCAAAACAACCTTCTCAGTGGACCATATAGAGAAAGAACCCACATCATTTGGGTATGTCACTGCAGTTTGCATAGGAGGCCCAGATGCTCTGAGAATGGGCATTCTGATTCATTCCTCTTGCAGATACTTTAGAAAGGCCTCTCATACTTGTCTACTTCAAGATTAAAAGCTCCTTGATGGCCTCTCTATTTATTAGCCATAGAGACATGCAGATAGCATGGGTATCATTCTAACTTTGGACAGAAGAGAACTGAATTACAGATAAAATAAATATATTGTTTAAAATAAAAATGATATTTGTACAGCACATTATGATTTATAAAGCAATTCCTCTTTTTACTATATTTGAGCTTTGCAGAGTAAATGAAACTTCTTACATTTCTTAGCTTCAAAGTATATTTCTTTATTATTCTAATTTGATTGTATATCTCTATTTCTTTCCTTGGTATTTCTAAGTCACTTTTATTTCACTCCTTTCCCTCCTAAAGACTTCAATAGATATCTGGAATTAAATAAATTCTCATTCAATGCCCTCTATGCTTAGGCTCAAATCATTCTTCCCATGTTATATCTCCTCACCTCATATCCTTAGAACATATTTATCTTTGTTCTCTCTTTTCTCCCTCCTATAATCCCATCCTTGCCTTCCCCTTCTCATATCTTCACTGCTTTTAACAAGGCTGGATCCTAAACTTTAACCAGCTCTTAAAGGCTTCACTTCGATACCACCTCCTAAAATCATTCTTGCCAACACTCTCATAGCCAAATGTCATCTTTCTTTTCAAGGTTCCCAATATATTTGATATCTTTGTTTCAAAAACTATGTCATAACTGTTGATGTAAGAAATGTCCAAACCTCTGGCTGATGTGGCTCAGTTGGTTAGTGTTGTCCCTATACCAGAATGTACAGAAGGTGGTGGGTTTGATCTCAGATTAGGGTACATCCCCACGTTTCGGCTTTAATCCTTGGTCAGGACATCTATGGGAGGCAGCCGATCAATGTTTCTCTCACATTGATGTTTCTCTCTCTTTCTCCCTTCTTCTCTCTCTGGAAATCAATGAAAATGTGTCTTTGTATGAGGATTTTAAAAAATGTCCAAACCTGTAGAGAATTTTTATAAGAAGTATTTGAGCCAAAACTGATGACAATTGTCAGGAAGTGAGAACTCATATGCTCTAGAGCAAGTATGTCAAACTTGCGGTCACAGGCTGCATGCAGTCCACAACGAATATTTTTGCAGCCCAGACAATATAAAATTGAAATAAACCTACATTTCTATGAAAATTTAAGCTTTTCTTTTTCTGCAGCCCACATAAACTTAAACCTTGTTTATTTGGCCCATGTTAGCCTTTGAGGTTGACATGCTTGCTCTAGAAAATGACAGTTTTGCAACTTCTTTTATGCATTTGAAATTAAGGAGGGAACAAAAGAAAGATTACATGAAGCTGGGGATTGGGGTACAGGGTAATTTACATTATGTGCTTTCTTCAGGGTGGTTACATTTATTTTAAAAGTGTGTTCACCTATAAACAAGTCCAATGAACAGGGCTTGCTTATGGCAAAGATAAACCTTTCACTCAAGAAGTTATGGGCCTGGGGCATGACTACTCATCATGACCTGCCCAGTTAGAAATTTACGATCAGATCATATTGTGAGGTTACTTTCCATAGAACCCCTTTTATGTCTGCACAATGGTATCAAAGGCATTTAGTGAAGCATCTTATCTTCCTATATGATAAAGAGGTAATATGCAAATTGACCATCACTCCAACACACAAGATGGCTGCCCCTATGTGGACACAAGCTGGCCACCACAAGATGGCCTACAGGGGAGGGCAATTGTGGGTGACCAGGCTGGCAGGGGAGGGCAGTTGGGAGTGATCAGGCCTGCAGAGGAGGACAGTTAGGGGAGACCAGGCCAGCAGGGGAGGGCAGTTAGGGGTGACCAGGCTGGCAGGGGAGGGCAGTTAGGGGCAATTGGGCCAGCAGAGGAGCAGTTAGGCGTTGATCAGGCTGGAAGAAGAGTGGTTAGGGGGTGATCAGGCTGGCAGGCAGAAGCGGTTAGGGGCAATCGGGCAGGCAGGCAGGCAAGTGGTTGGGAGCC
Organism: Corynorhinus townsendii; assembly: GCA_026230045.1. Classification (NCBI taxonomy): domain Eukaryota; kingdom Metazoa; phylum Chordata; class Mammalia; order Chiroptera; family Vespertilionidae; genus Corynorhinus; species Corynorhinus townsendii. The sequence continues at coordinate 95,860,685 of JAPDVU010000003.1, forward strand.
AGCAGTCCTGGATTGTGAGAGGGATGTCCCAGATTGGAGAGGGTACAGGCTGGGCTGAGGGACACCCCCCCCCCCACAATGCACAAATTTCATGCACTGGGCCTCTATTCCTATATAATAAAAGCCTAATATGCTAAGTATCTGGTCCTCCAGTCGTTCAATCAACCAATCAAAGCGTAATATGCTAACGATATGCTAAAGCCACTCAACCGCTCACTATGACATGCACTGACCACCAGGGGGCAGATGATCCAACCGGTAGGTTAGCTTGCTGCTGGGGTCTGGCTGATTGGGACTGAGTGAGATGGGCTGGACACTTCCTATTGCCCTCCTGTAGTCCCTCCCCAGCTGGCCAACCTCCCACATCCTTCCCTAGCCCCAATTGTGCACCAGTGGGGTCCCTCAGCCTGGCCTGCGCCCTCTTGAAATCTGGGACTTCTCAGAGGATGTCAGAGAGCCAGTTTTGGCCTTATCCCACAGACCAGGCCAAGGGACCCCAAAGGTGCATGAATTTGTGTGCTGGGCCTCTAGTTAGATTATAACTTCTTAAAAGCGGTGGCTTTTTTCTTTTTAATTTAAAACCCAGATCAAGCATCATTTCCACTGTAAATTCTTTTCCACGAGCACTTAATAATTTTTTTCTCTCCCTACCATGCACTTTTTAAATATCTTACACAGATGTGCTTATCACATTGTATTGAAATGGTTGGTTTTGATGTTTATTTTCCCTATTAAGCTGTAAGCAACTCAGAGGAGCATATATTTTAGTGTTTAAGCAGCTGGTTTAAATCCCAGCCCTGTTATTTACTAGCAGCATGATCTTGGGCAAGTTACTTAACATCTCTGTGCTTTAGTTTTCTTCTAAAATGGAGATAATAATAGTACCTACCTCATAGAGTTGCTGGAAGGATTAAATGAGCAAATACATGAAAATGCTTATTGTTCTTTGTATTTTTTCTTGGCAAGAACGGTGTTTAAACTAAGCATTTATGGTTGAATAAATAGATGAAAAAATGATGGGAAGTATATATGACACTTCTTTCTAGAAAATTCTAAATTCAAAGAGAGAATATCCTCTCATCCATAGCTTTCCCACAGCAATTAATATCAGTTTTATAGCAGATGATCAATAAATATTTGTGGAACATGCTTTATAAATATTAATCTAGTAATTGACAGGTTGAGAACAATAAAAATAATAAATTGTACTATGAATTAGGCACATATCAAAAAAAGCTCACACAAGATTTTACAGTAAGGCTCTGAGACTATTTTTCTTTTGTTTTAAAGCTCCCAGTTGGGAAGATTATTTAAATGGCATGGTTGGTTTTAGCCAGCCTCTAGCTCTCTAACAACATGGAGGAAGTTCATAAGGTAGATATCAACCCAGATCACAGAGGGAGCCAGGACCTTGCAATAGGAACAGAATATAGACACTGAGATGGGTTCTGTGGCCCCTTTTGGGTGGTTCTGGACCCCAGATCTACCACTGAGGAAGTTAAGGAGCCCTGCAGTAGCTTTGCATGAGATGTGGTCCTTCTGAACTTTGCACTCTAAAGGAAGGCTCCCACCACATTGAGGCTTTGGCTGGTAAGAAAGAATCAACTGAGAATTTTGAAAAAGAAGATTTTTAAAAAGGAGCCATTTGGGGCTTAATCAGGTAGGTATGGGGCCATTTCACAGCCCAGCAAACATGCACACTCATGTCAGCAACCACACTGCAAGAAAGTGGGGGATCTGTTTGTTCAACTAGAAATGCTTACACTGGCTTCCTCCCCTCCCTTTCTGCTTTGTCACTCAACTTTCCTAATTCTGTGTTGGAGAAGGTGTTTTTCCCCCTCCCCTTGGCTTTTTAAAGTAACATTGGTGGAGCAGCTAATGAGGCAGTGGAAAACAAGCTGGTCTGTTCTGGGTTGCTAATGACTCCATTCTCTGGAGCCTAATCAAAGATTTGTACATTTAATTGCTGTCAAGTCAGCTCCAACCATCTGCCATTTCTGCAGCACCTGAGCTCAGTAACCCCTCCGAATCTATCATCATTTCTAAAGGCCAGAAAGCCAGGCTGCTAGGCAACCCTGAGTGGGGTTTATCCAGGAGGGCAGAGACCAACAGGCCATGAGAAGGGATGTTGCTGAACTAATTGGGTCAGCATTAAAGGGACCTGTCCTTTTCCAAGACCGGATTGTCCTGCTTCTAGAGGGGAGAAAAGGGTGGGTGTGGTGAGGATGGGGGTGTGAAGAGAGAGAAAGGAGGAGAGGTGACATCTGATCAAATTCTTTCTGATGTTTAGCCTTTGTTCTACTTATAATAAAAATTCTTTAAACTCTTGTACTGCACTCTAACTTTATTTTTTTCACTTGTGCGTGATAGGTACATCAGGTATATACTGATTCTATCTGATCTTTTGAGATGAATCTGTAGAGCAGTCGTGATAGTTCTCAGACTTGAGTCTGTTTCAGAGTCACCTGGAGGACTTACTAAAACAAAGCTTACTGGGCCCCTCCCAGTTTCTGATTCAGACTCAGGGGAGCTATCTTTTTTTTCCTCTCTCTCTTTTTTTTTATTGTTTTAAGTATTATAAATAGTAGTACATATGTCTCCTTTTTTTTTTCCCCCCATTGACCTCCCCCCGGCCTCCCCTACCCCCCAGTACATGTCTTCACCTGCCCGCCCTTCCCCCCCCCCCCAGTGTCTTGTAACCATTGGTTACGCTTATATTGCATGCGTATATGTCCTTCGGTTGGTCTCTTACAGCCCGCCTCGCCCAACCTCCCCTGTCTTCCCAATGTAGTTTGACAGTCTGTTCAATGCTTCTTTGCCTCTGTATCTTTTTCCCACCATTTCTTTCCTTTAAAAAATTTTGCCTCTGCAGACTAGAAATAAACATATAATAACAAAACAACAAAAAAAAAGTTTGAGTCCCAATTTCAATGTCCAACAGTTCTGAGTCTCCGTTTCAATGTCTAACAGTTCCTTATGTGTACATGTCAGCAATGATATCTGGATGGTGGGCACATGGTGGCAATGCAGGCCCGACCCTCTCTGGTTTGGTCCTAGGCAACCTGCAGTGGTGCACAGCTGCTGACTGCTCGCGTGGCAAGGCGTTGTCAGCGTCTTCCATCTCTGGACTGTTTTTCCTCTTGTCTTCGTGGTTGGAGCAGACCTGTCAATTCCTCTCTCAGGGGAGCTATCTTAATGCCTCTTGGAAACACCAATCTCCCTGTCTACAGGTGGGTGAAATTGTCATTTACCAAAACCTTGATCAGCTTTGTCTGCCAACTGGTAACTGATTTGGCCACAGAAAAGAGACACTGACTTTGAGAATATATGTGGGAAAAGAAAGGATTGCTCCTTTTTATTCCTTTCCATCAGAGGCCCAAATATGTGTAAAGAAAGGAGACATAACAGGCCAGGTCAGTGATTGATCTATAGACAAATAGCCCCTCCCATCCCAGAATTCCTTCAGTGGGAATGTAGCTACCTGTATTTGGGAATTCATTCTCCCTGAGGGTGACCAATGATCCTGATCCTGGTCTGTCCAGGACTGAGGGGTTTTCTAGTCCAACACTTAAGAGTTCTGGGTAAACCTGGACACCATTCATCCCTTCTCCCCTTTGGTTTAGCAGAATCTTTGTCAAAAAGGGCATGTTGTTGATTCTTATTTACAAATAAAATGAAGGCTATATGAATGTTTTCCATACCCATTCCCCACCTTCCCCGCCCTGCCACCTCCCAAAAAAGTATTTAGGTAGATCAATCTTCATTTAGGATCCCCAACTTGCTATTGGCAAGCACTAGGCAACTTTGGAACTGGATCCATTTTTCATTATTGATTAATAGTGAGGTATTCTTTTTTCTTTCTTTATGGGAGAAATTTGCTAAACTTGAAGAGATTTTTAAAAATAAATTAAAAGAGCCAACTACCTCCATTGTTTCACTGTAATCTATGGTTTCTCCTTGATCTTGACCTGACTTTCTAGCTACTATTTTATGACCAACCAGTTGATCTGACAAGGATATTGCAGTGATATCATAGTGACTAGCTATGCCTTAAAGCTTTCTGTTAGTTGTTGTTTTCTTGTGTTTATCTTCCTCCACTCTGCACAACTGACACCATGTTCCAGACAAATGCACACTTGTTTTGATTTCCTCTTTACTACTTAGTCTATTTATATCAGGGGGCCCTGGAAAGTGTGCAAGATAACCTTACTAGAAAGCTAAATTAATTCCAAAGAGAAAACACCATATCATCTGCCAATCAGATGGAAAAATATTGTTATTTATTTAATATCCTAAATCTTTCCCCAGAGTGTTTGAAATCATATTACTATTTATTCACCTTTGGAATTTATATCTAAATACATATGTGACCTGAGAAAATAGAACAAAAACAATTGCTATCAACCTGACAAGACCGAGGAGGGCAAATGTGTGTATGTGCATGCATATATATTTTCATGGAAAAATTAAATTGGCAACCCTCTTGATGAAAAATTCAGTGCTCTCTGGGTTGAGAATTCCCCAGAGTGTAAATGCTCTGAACAGGGGCTCCTGGTCCTGTTACTTTCTGCTCATCTTGCAAGACTGGGCCAAGCACCATTCTCTGGGAATATCCTTTCCTAACTCCATCCGCAGGATTCCTTTCATCAATCCCTCTTCCACATCACATTCATTTTGTGTCCCTGTTTAACACTTTTAACATAACCTTGGGGTTATTTGTGTATGTGTCTGTCTTCCAATTTGGTTGCAAACACTTAGAGGTCAGGATCTAGGATATAGTTATAGTGGGCACCTTGATACCTCATGCTGAGCTTGCCACACAGTATTTGTTGACTGAATGACTGTTAACACTTGAAGCAGTTTTAATGATTTTAAGCACAAGTCTTGGCTGATCATTTGTATAGAATTTATGGTATTTATTTTAATACTTTAAATAGGTTGGGGCCAAGTCAAGAGATTCTTAATGTTCTGCCCTTGTAACATGTAATCTGGGCACAGACATACTTAAAGATTAAATTGGCCACTACTTGAGAGACAGGATTTATTTTAAACAGAACATGATTATATTTAATACACATGTTTGATACAACCAAAAAGTAAAACACCAGAGTAAAATAGTAACAAAAAACATGGTATTTCATTTGTAATGCATGAGAAATGGTTAATATCTTTAGTCATAAACAAGCTCTTAAACACCAGTAACAGACACTATAATAATGCAAGGAAACTGGAAAAAATAAAATGAAAAAATACAAGTGATGATTAAGCATTGAGTGTATATAATTTTGCTGAGCAGTGATGAAGAATAATTTCTCTGCAGTATCAGTGAGCAGGATAAAGACACTGACATCTAATATTCTACAGTTTTGAACAGTGTTGTGCTGTTTGAACTCTCAAACACCGGGAGGCAGATTAATGAGAAGGATCTATAATGAGGGGGAAAGCTAAGTTTTGAATCTATATATAAATTGAGTATTTTTAGCCAGGATTTATTTAAAACAATAAGGTTGAAAAGGCAATTGGTTTGCTTTATTTCACTCTTAGTTCATTTACTTGCTTCATTCCCACTGGCCCCATAAAACCCAGAGGTATGGAAAGTAAAATGATCAGGAAGCTCATCCCTCTTGCCAGCTATTTCTCCCTCCCTCTTAAGTTATTAAGGTAAATGGTGGAAGGAATGGAGAATATTCTCCTCTGTAAACCTTGACTTTATTGCAGGTGTGACTCACTTTGCCCAATAGAACTACATGATAACCACATTTTTAGAAATCGAGTCATAATTAAAATGCTCTAGAAAAGGTGTATTTAAAACTGACCATTTAATGGAGGAGTTTATAAATACTTTTAAAGTCACATCTTTGCTATTGGATTATTCATCCCTAAGTTCTCGTCTGTGAAAATGCAGATTTTCACAAACTGAGTTTGCTCCAATGAAATACACAAGAACTGTTGAAGGTTGATTGCAGGTAATACAGAGATGTACAATTATTAATGTGTTGGGAGTCTTCTAAGGTGCTTAGGCTTTCAAGCTTTAGTTTTTCCTCTGTTGTCTGTCTCTAGAGAGCCTCCTCCCCATCCCACCTTGGTGTTCCTCCTCTTCCAGCTTCTCCCCAAACTGGGTAAATAAAGAAAAAACAACAAAAGAACAAAGAAGAGACCGTTCAAATGTTCTCCACTTTCTTCTGAAGGTGTGAGCCTGCTGCTAGGGTTTGATAAGAAAAGTTGAGACTGAAAGAGTGAAAAAGAGGGGGGAAATCTCCAGTGTCAGAAAGCAGTGGGGTGGAATTATGCCACTTATGAACTCTGCTCTCTTTCTCACATACATCTAGACTGATAAGGAGACTTAGTGTGATCTGTAATCGTGCACACAAAGTCCATGTCACATTGTGTTCCTATTTTCCCTCCACACTTACTAACCCTGCATTCAATGTTTCTGGGCCCCAGTTTTCCATATAGACACTGTGGAGCCTTGGAAGGTCTTTAAGCAGAGGCAGAACCACACAGAACTCAATTTTTTCACTCAGGTGGTGTGCCAGAAAGAGAGGAGAGAGTCTAGTCAGGATATTAGCTGAATCAGCTGCCACTGCAAGATTTTTCCCTGTTTGAAAATTTCCAAGGCTGTTCCTATACTAACCCAAAACATTACATGCTCTGTGTTTCTTGTGCAATGTAGCAGCAGAATGTATGTTACCAGGAAGATGTGTGAAAGTATGATTTATTTTCCATGCTTTTGTGTGTGGGTGTCTAGTGATTTCAGATATAACAACTGAGCTCCGAGAGACACTTACCCTGTAGATACTAACCCAACTTCCATGTGCCTCCACTGGGTCCCTTGGGAGGTGTGTAAATCAAACACTCCTGGATACTTGGCTGGCACGGAAAAGGCAGACAGTTAATCTCAAAACTCTAAATATTCAAGTGTTTTCCATAGTGTAGTCAAAATACCTGACTACTGTCCTGAACTACACAGCTATAAATCAGATACTTCATTTCATGTAGCCACAGGCTGACTTTCTGGACAAAGTCCTGACATTTGCTTTATGACTCTTTTTCAGAAATTCATTCTAATTTTAATCTTTGCAGTGAAAGAAAAGCTTTTGTCTTCCTCCACCATCTTTCTTCTTATTTTGATGATTAACTCATCTCAAAGACAATGAGTTAAGTACTGTTTAAACCACTACCACCAACAATAAGCAAACAAGTGTGAAGTCAGAAGCTCCAGCCCTATAGGTCACAATGTTGCTATGATCTGGCTAAATCACATCCTCCAACCTCAGCTTATTCACCTACATAACAGGGAGATAAGCCCTGTCTTAGAAACTTCTTAAGAGGATTCAATGAGATGTCAAGTGGAAGCAATTGGAAACTATGTGCATATCACATCATATTTTTGCTCATAGATCATTTAGGCATCTACCCTTTGCCTTAGAGGAGAAGAAGCACTAAAAGCCATGTGCCACAAACAAGAAGCTTGGCTTTTATTCCAGCCATACAATTGCCATCCCAACCTACACTATCAACAAGTCCTAGGAGTCAACTTTGCATTGTACCCACAAGGACTCTGTGGCCTCTCAGAACAGCAATCAGCTTGCCCTGCTGGGTGGATGTTGCCCAATACTGACCCCACTTAGCTATCAAATTAATCATTCTCAATTTAAAACATCTACCTGAACATTTATAGGGGTTAGGAGTACTATAATCTCAAGTAGCCATTTGTTTTGTTTTGTTTTGTTTTTTACAAAAAATTTTTAAAATTATTTTTGGCGAAATTTATTGAGATATAATGTACTTTTCTGTCATACAGTTCTATGAGTTTAGACAAACATATTCTTATGTGACCACCATGATGAAAATATAGAAAAGTTTTATCACCTTTCTAAATGTCTCGGTTCCTTTCTGTGGTCAACCTCTTCCCTTTACTCCAGCCCTTGATTGATTTTCTGTCTCTATAGCTTTGCCTTTCCAGAATCTTACACAAATGCAACCATACAGTATGCAGCTTTGTGGGTCTGGCATCTTTCACTTAGCATAATGCATTTGAGATTTGCCCATATGGTTACATGTATCAATATTGCTGAATTAAGTAGTGCAATGCATGGATGTACTACAGTTTCTATATTCATTCACCAGTTGAAGGATATTGAGATGTTTTCATGTTTTGGTGATTACAAATAAAGGTCTAAACATTTGTGAAGTGTTTTGTATGTATATACATTTTCATTAGATATTTGTGATATATAATTCATTAAATATTAAGTGATGTATTTAAGTTCCAGATGAACAGAGACTGAGAGATTCAGGGGACCCCTGAGTAGAGGAGAGTGTATGCTTCTTTTACAGTCAGTCAGGCCCAGACCTGTCAGTTCCACATGAGCTAGTTGGAGCAAGAAGGTGCTATTTGTTGAATAGAAATGAAAATTAACTCTATTTCTCTGAGCCCTTGGGGAAAAACATAAGTACGCGATGGCAATCACTAATTTAGTGCGCCTAAGGTTATCTAGGTGGTTAAAGTAATATTTTCATGGATCCTGGCGATTCCCAGCATAGGTAATCTGTGTGTACCTGATGAATTCTTTTCAAATCACAGGTAACTGATCTTTAATAGATAAGGAAGAAAATAGGGCCTATGGGTAGATTGTTTATTAACAAACTCTTCAGGTTAAATAACTTCCTTTTTGGCTAACTTAGGGGGAAAATCTATGTTTGTTGGTTGAAGGAGGTATATTGGAATCACTACTATCCATAGGATATCAACATAATTATCAACTTCTACTGAAAAGTCCAGGCTTACACCAATTCTACCTGTTTTCTTTTTGTGCTCACCAAAAATAGGAGTCAGGGAGGAGTTATAGCCATACCAGTAAGAAAGTTCAACTCACCATGGGATTTCATCAACTCTCTCTCACCAGTGCACCTTTCACCCTAGGACAACTTAGTTCTCTAACTCATCAGTACTAAATGTTTTCACCCACCCAGGAAACAGTTACTGTGTGCTCACCTCATCTGGTGTAAAGCCCATGGATGAGGGTGGGAGCTCACAAAGATGATTGTGTTAAAGAGTAATCTGACCTCCATCCTTTGACTTCAGTATGAATGAACTTCAGTGCTGATAGTGCTGTAATCATCTCAGGGAAATTTTTCAGGAACAGCAAAAATTGAAGAATGTGTAACTAAAATACAGTGTTATACATGTAAAATTGTCTTGTGTTCTTTTAATTATACATGTAGAATATTTCAGCTTTTGTGTGTGGGGGGGGGGTGGCTGAACCTATCTAAAACATTATTTTAATGAGGAAATGTGTCTGAACTTCTGAGCAATTAACTTAAAAACACAATTTTGAATACAGCCCATGCATAATATGAGGAGTTAGATATATTAATGGCTGCTTCCCCTAATTGCTGGGTTTATTAGTATCCAATTTAGGATGCATTTAGTCATTTGAGGTTCAAGTTTCATCAGTATCACTAATTGGCATTGAGACATTAATGATATTAATAATGGCAATAAAATAGTAATACCAGCAGTAAGAGTGAATTTTTTATGAGCAAATGAATAAGAGAGTAGATTCCAAATTTAACACCAGTTCTAATGGCCGTCTCCCTATACTCAGCAGAATAGGAGTAAGAGAGGATGCAAACCATGACTAGGGTCAAATTGCAGCTCTAACATTTGTTTTCTGCGTGTTATTTTGCAAGCCATATAATATCTTTAAACTGTAGTGTTTTATCTGAAAATGGGGATGACTAATAGGGCTACTTCATAACACTTTTATAAGAATTACATGAAATGATGTACATATTTAACCTAGTGCTTGGTATATAGGAAGCAAACTAAATAAATTGGAAAAGGAGTGAAGAATGATGCTTTTATATGTTAAAATGATAGAATCAGCAGTTGGTAGAGATAATCATAGTTTCCTCTGGTTTGAGAAAGAAAGAGTTCTGGACAAATGACCTTAGTCTGGATCATGCAAGGGGTGATCTCACACCTGGGCTAATTTGGGATCATGTAGCCTTAAATGAAACAAATATTCCTATTCCTATGTGAATTTCTTTTTTTCAATAACAATAAAAAGTGATTTTCAGACAAGAAGGGGTCAAACTAATATGATAACTGAAAGATAATGCTATATGGTGGGACAACATGAAAATGTCTGGAGAATCGTGGAGAATGGAAAAGGTGCAGAAGGCCCGAAACAAGAAAACATTTTAGTTTTTAGAATTCTAAGTTAGATAATTAAATAGAGGACCTGTAAATGTTTGGAATAGATGAGATTACTTATGGACCCATCATGGGTTTATGAAGACTGGGACACACAAGCCTCATTTTCTTTTTTCAGACGGTCACTGGCCTGAAAGATCAGGTGAGTATATTTCCTAAACGTATTATGAGAGATTTTATGACATTTTAAAATACTGGAATTTTGGAAAAATACAGACATTTAAATTTAACAGGAGTAAATATAATGTTTGGTTTCTAAGATACAAAAATCAGTAGGCCGAGACTTCTAGTGAAGCCTCTCTTATTTCAAGGAAACACAATGCTCTGTGTGTTCCCTGTGTTAGTGTTTATGAGTATACACAAGGTGGGGGGTCTGTGGCACATGGTTAGTGAAAGGATACAAAGTCACCTCACAGGAACAAAGCCCAAACAGATCTCATGAAATCAGTCCAAAGACCAAGAGAGTTCCATCACTCCCTTCTTTTCCCTTGACTCCCCTAATTTCTCTCTTTCTCTTCTCTTTGGGTGTCTGTTCCATTAGCCCACTTCTTTCTGCTACCTGACTTTCTCTTCTTGCTCCTCGGTGTGCAAACTGATCAGAAGGTTGCCCAACCTTACTGTATGTACTATCGTCCAAGGACCTACACTCTCTGGGTGCATTCTCTGTGTATCTTTTTAAAATTATATATTTTTATTGATTTCAGAGAGAAAGGGAGAGGGAGAGAGAGATAGAAACATCAATGATGAAAGAGAATCATTGATCATCTGCCTCCTGTATGCTAGAGCCTGCAACCTGGGCATATGCCCTGACCAGGATTTGAACCATGACCTTCTCATTCATAGGTCGACACTCAACCACTGAGACACTCTGAGCTCTGCGTGTGTATTGTTTCAATATCTATAAAGAGATACTTGGACTATCTGGCCCTTAGCTGAGGATAGAGGAAGAGGTCATATGGGCAGTGGAGATGGTAGGTGGTGAAGTTTTAAAAAAGCAGGTACATGTACTATACAAGTGTAGGATTGGGACCTCAAAACATATAAGTAATTCATGAGAAAAAAAATTGGAGGGGTGGAGTTCAGCTGCAATATACACCAAATAACTTACTTTAGGAGTATTTTAGTCATAGACAAACATACAGTTTTCTCATTGGTCAGAACAGGTTGAATATTTGGTTCAGCTTTAGCATTCGTGGAAAGAGGGCTGTTAGGAAAGTCAAATGTCTATAAAAAGTATCTTATAACTAATAATTGGAAATGTTTAATCTAGAGAGAGTAGTAGTTTTTACAATTCAGAGTGAGATTAGCTATCTATAATTGGTATGGCTATTGTTTGAGGAGATAATTTATTCTACTCTTTCCTTTCTTCTCTCCATTCTTTCTTATTCCTTCCCTCCCACCCTCCATGTTCCTTCCCCTTTTCCTCTTTCCTGCCTTCCTTCTTGCTTGCAAAAAGCAGGCAGAGACTGGTAGAGCAGTACTACAGGCATTTAAGGAGCTCCTACCTCCTGAGAGCCATACACTATGCTATTCTCCCAGGGCTCCACACATGAATGAATTCATAGGTTTCTCATTCCAGTGGGTGAGTTGAACATTTAAATATATGACCCTAAAAGCAATACTTATTGTGATTGGGATGAACAGAAGGTCTAGTGGACACTCAAAGAGGGCAGAAATCAGCTTTGCCTGAGGGGGTCAGGGAAGGATGGGATGCTAGGAACATCATTAGGCAGGTCAAAAGGGACCAGTGTTTCAGGCAAATTAACAAAATTCATGAAAGCATGGGATATCAACTACTATTGCATGTTCAGGGAACTAACCATAGTGTTTCCATAGGGCTGAAACTTGCAGTGGGAAGGAAGACCTACAACTGAGGAGCTAAGCTGGAACCTGATCATGGAAGGAGGGGAGCTTCGTGCTCTAGCGTTAAAGGGCTTCAGTGTAGGATCTTATAGGGTAGAGACTTGATTCCATTTGTATGGTGAATTATAAAGGGTGAGATTAGAGGCAGAGTGATCAGTTATTAACGACTGCAGTAATCCAAGAAAGAGATTATAAAATTATTGGAAAAGAGAGAAACACCAGACCTAAGAGGAGATTTTAGAAAGACAGACTCACCTGGGTTTGGTAAGAAACTGAACAAGAAAAAGAAAGATGTGTGAGGCCAGTTTCTAAGTGGTTGATCAGGGGTTCTATTAATCAGAATAGGAAGCATAGAAGAAGGATTTAGTTTGAAGAATAAAAAAGACAAGTTAGGTTTAGATCTGTCATGGAAATTACCAGTAACCTATTCTGGCTTGATAGAAGGAATATCTTCCTGACAAATAGACCTGTACAAAAGGGAGTTCCCCATCACTAGTAGTATTCAAGCAGAGGCTTGCAGAACTATATGTTAAGGTGCAAAAGAGGGGATTCCTGTATTTGGTTGGAAGCCAGCATAAACAACCTTTCAAATACTTTTCAACTTTAAGACTATAAAACTACAGAAATAGTAGCTACTTATTGTTGACAGATTTTAAAAACCACTGTGACATATACCATTAAATAAAAACAAGTAGAAAAAGAGAATAAGTGCACATTTTTATATGTGAATTGATAGCCATTTATTTACTGTACATACATTTTTACTTGAGTCTGTTTATATCTAGAAATTTGGTTTCTGTTTAAAAAAATTGACATTCAGTATTTAGCATACTTATTAATGTTGGGGACTCTGGCATAGACAGCTCTGTCTCTGTGTGTGTAAATATGAAGTTATGTATGTATAAATTAAAGAAAGGGATCATTATTTGCAACAAAAATGATTACTAGTATCTATTTAGTGCAATATCTACTCTACTACCACAGAGCATTCATCTGTACGTAGTTTGCAAGGCAGGAATTCTGAGCAGAGTTAAATATCAATCTAAGTATAACATTGGTATGTAAACAGATTGATGAGTTGCTAGATTGCTAGGATATGAACCATATGGAACTGGCATAACACTTGAAGGAACTGGGGATAATTTTAGCATTCTGTGAAAACCAAGGACAAGATACAGCGACCAGTTGATTAAATTTCCCAACACTATTCTGTTTTCCTCTCAAGGCTGTATGGAACACTTATCATTTTGAACATTAAAAATGTAACTTAATAGATTGTTTTCCTCCTATGCAAGATTAATGGACTCTATGGGTGTTAGTGCCAGAAAAGATTGTAGAGAAAAACCGGGAAGGGATTGTTACCCTGAGGGCCAGGATCTCATATTTTGTATATATATGATCAAGGTTCTGAAGAATTTAGAAGGTCTTCAAAGGGGTCCCTGATGCAAAAAAAGGAAGGTTGAGAATCTGTTACTTTTTAAGTGTTAAAACCAAGGCTTGAATCCAGATTTCCCATTCTCAATTCTGAGCTCTTTTTATGAAATTACACTAGTTTCACATACTAACTCCAGTGATGTCATAATCCTAATATATAAAAACCCAAGGTCCGTAACATCCACAATAACTGGAGGCTCCACCATCCGGAAGTCAGTGCTGGGTTGCCGTGGTGACCCAGCACTGACTGCCTCAGCTGTGGGAGCCTGGACCCAGCACTGACTGCCAAGGGGGCTGCGGATAAGGCCTGGGGAGAGAGAAGCAGGGTCTGATCCATAGCCTCCATGGCAGCTGTTGATCAGCCCTTGCCTCTCTCTTTCGCTCCGAGCCTGGCCAGCAGCTGCACCTCTCTTTCTCTCGGGCCTCCGCTGGGGCTGCTGATCAGCCCCATCTCTCTGATCAGGCCCATTTATAGGCCCGAAGATACTGACTGGCATAGAAACTGACCAATCAGAACCTAATCTGGGTGAACTGCAAAGGCAGAACCTAAGGTGGGGGCTGAGGAGGGGTTTTAAGGGCCAACAGCTGTTTGGTATAAGATGTAAAAAAGTGGTTCAATTTTTTAATGACCAGTTTGGCAGTATAGTGCATATGGCTGCCTATCAGTCCAGATATAGGGATTATGTATTTTTTCTGCCAAGAGCATCTCCTCCTGCTGAAAAAGGCTCCTCCTCCCATTTAAGCAATCCTATATAATCTATACTACTAAAAGGGTAATATGCTAATTAGACCGAGTCAACGGGCCATCTTCCAGACGTCTGACTTCCTTCCGGACAGAGCCATGGTGGTGGGGGCCGAGGCAGAGGCTGTTAGGGGTGATCAGGCAGGCAGAGGCAGTTGGGGTTGAGATCAAGTTGGCAGGGGAGAGTAGTTGGGGACAAGATCAGGCCAGCAGGGGAGGGCAGTTAGGGGTGATCAGTCAGGCAGGCAGAGGCAGTTAGGGGTGATCAGGCAGGCAGGCAGAGGCAGTTAGGGGCGATCAGGCATGCAGACAGGTGAGTGATTAGGAGCCAGTGGTCCCAGATTGTGAGAGGGATGTCCCACAGGGATTGGGCCTAAACCCCTTGGTGGTTGGACATCCCCCAAGGGGTCCCAATTGGAGAGGGTGCATGCTGGGCTGAGGGGAACACCCCCCCATGCACGAATTTCGTGCACTGGGCCACTAGTATATTTTATATTTTGCAACAGTCAGGAAAGTCTCTCTTTCCCAGGTTGTGTAATTAGATCCTTCTTCCTTTCTAGTTGCAGATGTAATACTGCTACTATTGTGGGGGGAGGGGGAGGTTGGGACTGAGTTGAGTGGTCCTGAGGATTCTTTATTAATATTAGGCTAAATCTATGCAGAACAGAGCTAGGAACTAAGCAACTGTCATCTGAATTTAAGCACAAAAGGCAGCCAATGTGTAAAAATGTTTAAGTCCTCAGTTAATTTAGGTTCTGCAAATCTGACCTGCATTACCAAAGCAGAGAATATTTTCTATGAAGTACTCAGAGATGCACCATGGAGAGGATCAGTAAAGAAGGCTCTCAGGAAAGGCTCTAAGAACTGCAATCATTTAGCCAAGAAGGCTGGGGGTGAATATGACAATGGTGCCAAGTTTACACAACATTCTCACATGAGAAATTTCCTCATTTGACTGTGGTCTCTGAGCACAGAGCAACATAGGGCTAAGCCTATAGTCCAGGCCTTCACCTTGGCCTCTGGGGACCTGTTGACAGAACTGCAATGCAACCAGCGTTTGGAGAATCCGGTGGCCTTCCTCTCGGACAGTCAGAACAGCACTGGGGAAAGGCTGGAGCTGCCATGCCCTGAGGGTCGAAGAAGTGTCCCTGAGTGCCTGACTGGGCTCAGGAAGGAGTAGCTGGGCTTGGAGCAGCTTCTGCACTTGACTCTAAACTGGCCTCCTTTGTGTCAGGAGAGACTCTAGGAGACAGACAGGAAAGTTAGTGGAGCAAAAACTATTATTTTTCTGCATTTTCTCTTCCATCTGCTGGAATATGGACTCTTTTCATGGTGTTTTAAAGAAATAAATGAGAGTGCTCTAATTTTAAAAGTGTTGTTATAATTTTCCTTTATGGACTATAATAACTGGCTCTTGCCATTGGACATGGTAATTTTTCAACATCATTAAGGATTTATCCCAGGTACATCTCTTAAAACTTCCATTGCTATCCTTCCAGTCTGCTTAACTACATGGTTAGTGAGGTGGCACTCCTCATCAGCATCTTTCTCAGACAGGTGCAAAGAACAGGACCTAAAGGAAATATCATTTCTGGGAATGAGTATATCAACAGGGATCGAAAAAATATGCTCATCACCTTGAATGGTACCTGGTAGGGCTTGGTGTGAGGCATATCTTATGATGTTTTAGTGAAAAAAAATATATAAGCATATAGGACAGAATATGCTTTGAGTTAAATGGATTGAGTAAAATGGACTGACTGCTGTTCTATGAAAAAATTATTAACAAAAGGGAGGAGAGAAGGAGGAGGGAGGAAACAGGTGAAGGAGGGGAAGCAGGGGATAAGAAGGAAGAGGAGGGGGAGGGAGAACAGAAGAAGTAGGGGAAGCAGGAGTATAAGGAGCAGGAGGAAGAGGTGAGGGAGAGGGAAGAGGAGCATAAGAGTGTCATGCATTTTAAGACACTAAATCTCACTATACTTCCCAAAGGAAGTTTCTCAGTTTCACTCACTACCCAGACATTGACATCACTTCTTTTTGCACGTTCCCACCATAGCCAGCAGCAATCGCAACTATGCCAGCTGCTTCCCTAGGTGCATAACCTTTGGCAAAAATAGTGTGTATTTGCTCATGCCTGACTCCTGGTGACAAGCCCACTTAGATCATGCCCTTTTCTCAAGGCCATCTCTCCACTGATGACCTTAGGGACACTCATGCTCAACTTTCCTGCTTTGAGAACTTCCTAGTGAAGGCCCCATTATCACTGGGAAAACTTGACCTCTAGCATGCAAAGCATGTCATGGAGCAGAGGGAATGGAACTTTCTGACTTTGAAATCAAATTGGCTTTGCTTACCTTTGAAATAGAGCATTGGTATTTTGAAACTGTTTATGAGAAGTTCTTTGAGCATTGACCTGCAAATACAGATACCAAGAAATTCTGGGGCCAGAGTGTCCAAATAACTAGGATAAGGACAACTGAGTTGATCAGAATAAAATCTGGCACCAATTGCTTAGGCTTTTGAATTCTCCAACGGCAATCCTACCTTGTCCTGGGCCTTTAGTCGAGGGAAAAGAACACAGGCCTTTGAAATTAAGTGTGTTTGAATCTTCATCTTTCTGTTTACCAGCTGTGAGAACTTAGGTCAGGAAGCTAAGCTTCAGTTTCATCAGATGCAATGGAAACAACAACATCTATTTCACAATATTTTTTGAGGCTTAAATGATGTAATAAATACTTAGAAAGTGCTTCACAAGTATTTTATGCCCTCTGCCGTTTTATAGATAAAGAAATTGAGGTCCAGAAAAGTTAAGTAACTTGTCCAACATAACACAGCTGTTACTATATTCTGAAACTTAGATCACAGTAGGTGGTCAAGAAATGCCCTTTAAAATCAGATTAGTGTCATGTTACTTACTATGTTCCCTTAGAAATTTGCCTGCTGGGTTAAAAGAACCATGTGCTCTTTAATATTTTCACAGATTGTATTAGGTTCAACTTTCTTCTATAAGACATTCTTTGGAGATGAAAGGAAGAATAAACCCCTATTGCCTTTATTATGTGACTTTGTAATATAAAAATTATAGCAGAATTATTCCAAAATGGTAGATATGAATTGAGGAAAGCAGGAACAAATATAGCCCTTAGTATAGTGTTTTGCAAATACATGTTGATTGTGTGTTTAGAAAAAATAGTTCTTCACTATTCTAGTAGAAGGCCAGCAAGTCCTGGAGAACAAAACAGAAGTTTATAACACTTTAAGTGTCCTCCTCTGGAGGAAAATAAACAAGCCTGGAGTTATGACAACAGGGCTGGAGTCAAGGTGACACTCTGGGAACTACAAAATCAAATCAGTTATTTTGGCAAATGGGGTTCTAGACACTTGCCACAGCACCAGATGATGTTTATTCCAACAAGAAGGTTATTATAATGTATCTCTTGGATTAAGTTTTTCCTCTTACAAGGACATCATGTCAGATACAACTAATATAAACTAAAGCTAATACAGACTTCCAAATGTGGCTACTTGTTGCTTAATATTTAGCACACCTAAATATTTATACATTGTCTTTCTGACTTGATCTCCAGAACAGTTATGGGATAAATAGAGCTGGTGTTAATATTTGTAATATTTGTGGGGTCGGGCTGTAGAGCTTGTGTTTCTTCATACCCCTAGCAAAGTGGCTGGTTCATAATGGGTCCTCAATAAACAATGAATAATAGCTGTCATTAAGTGCTAACTGAATGTCAGGGACCAGTGTGAGCATTTCACATACATTGACACATTTCTTTAAGAGGAGTTCGCCATAATTGTGATGAGTGTGTGAGACTTCCACTCACTAGCTGAGTGATCTTGACCAAGTTACTGAAGCATTTCGGCCTTGGTTTCATCATTTGGAATATGGGAATTATTATGGGGCTAACCTCATAGAGTTATTATGAAGGTCACCTGAGTTGATACACATAAAGCATTTGGAACAATGCTGGCCTACCTGAATGCTTGAAAATATATACTGGCTAGTATTTGTATTTATCCTGAAGAAACCTCTTGAATCATGGGTGGAACTACGATTTTGAACCCAGGCTGCGTGGTTCAAAAGCTGTGTCTCTAACCACTATTTATTTGGAATAAGTAACCAAATAAGTAAATAAATAACCTAGAGTCATGTGACAAGATAGTGGCCCGAATCTGGATCTCCTGTCTCTCAACCCCACAGGTCTAGTGCTAGATTAAGGTTGGGCTTTGGAAAGTGCACAGATTCGCTTCCCCTAGAGCAGGCAGGAAGTTGCTGGGTGTACACGGGTCTTGTGTCCTCCCTTTGACCTCAGATTACACCTCCTTGCAGGCTGCTGAGCGGGTGATGCCTGTGCACATAGAAGTGCACTCCTGCTCTGTGGGCTTGGATTCTGTAGCCCACTGCGGGGGAAATGGGCCGAGTGAGCACAGCTAGTAACTGCCATTTGAATAGCACTGTCTAGTTTACAAAACACTTTAATATTCATTGTGTCCCTCTATCGCTGGAACAAGTCTGTGATGCCAATTATTATCTTTGATTTTGAGTGCAGAGACATCATGTGACTTGTCCAAGTCCCAGGGCTGGCAAACCCCAGAGTCCAGACTTCCACAGGCTCTCTCGACTCCAAATATCATGTTCCTTCCTTGAAAAAATATTTGACCCTTCACTCTTAGAGAACTTTGTCTTTGGCCTCAGAAAAAATATTGTATGGTATTTTCAGTGTAGATTTTGGTTGTCTCAGGAAAGTTTCAATTTGAACCCTCCTGAAGACAGGAGAATGGTACAAGATGAATTTTCAGATCACATCTATAGCCATGGGGTCTTTGACTCTTTTTCAAGATTTTATGAAAGAAATAAAATTATTCACTTGGAATGCTTGGTACAGAAAATATAACAGCTGTAAAGAGCTATTTATTTGGGACTATCTAACCATGTGCTGTGATAGAAAAATATTGGAGAGACAAAGGGGGCATCAGGAAAATTATTTTAATTTACGGTATATGTTATTGTCTTACTCTAATAATATTTTGTGGCATAACTTCTGTTCACAGCACTCTTATACACAAAATAGTGTATCTCTGGATCCTCCCCACTTCATCATGCTTCTTTTCTTCACATATGTAGAGATTGTTTTTCATTTTGAACCCAATTGCTTTTTTGATTCCATAGCAAATTGCTCTTCTGAGCATGTGGCATAATTACTTCCATGGCAATGGGCTGAAGTTAAAACAAGCCATTATGTGAGAGAGACTACAGGCTAAGTGGAGAGACCAGAGCTGAGTTCCTTTTAAAACTGCTATCCTTAACAATAGCAGGACAGAGGTAGAAAATTACTGTTATTATAAATTGCTCTTCCAATAAAGGTTTTGTCCCTATCTTTTAAAAAGCTGTGTAACACTGAGAAAATTTCTCTACCTTTTAAATTGTAGATAATTTTGTGTAAGAAAAACCTCCAGTGAAATGGTCTAATAAAATGTGCCTGGTTTGATTTTTGGCAAAGCTCAATGTCATCCTAACTGAGGGCATAAAAGCACACACAAACAGTATTATCTCTTACCTAAAAATGTAAGCAATAATTTACATCAAAAGCATTGTAGGAGACTGAGAAGTAGAGAGTGGCCCATAAGTAGAGTGCCTCCTTTTTATACACTTATGTGAGTAGGGATAAAGGAAATGTGCTGCCACCAAGTGGTGAGCCATGTTAAGACTGATGACTACCAAGATCCCTCACTTGTCCGGAACCCAACCTCATCTCTCTGGAAGATGGACAAAAAAAAAACAAACAAAAAAACAAGAAGAGGGCAAAGAAGATCCCATTGCTGCCAAAGTAACTGCTAAGAGAAGACATGTTCTAAGGCCTATGTGCTTTACTCAAAGAATGCCATGTCAGAAGCTTGCTTAATGCTTATCTTAGGCGAGATTCTAACAGCCAGCCTTGGTTTTCAAACCATACAGCACATTAGAATCAAGTGATTAGAATGGAAAAAAAGAAAGGAAAGTGAAGTGAGATATGTCATACATATATATTTCAATATCAACCAATGTTACACAGGTGTTATTGACTCATTTTAAAGATGATAAAACAAATTCAAAGAAAGTCAGTCAAAATGGTAGACTCAATCCTTATATTCAGGATCCTATTCTTCCAATGCTCATGTCCCTTCATCTTCTCATCCTGGCCTTTCTAAAGACTGGAAAAATGAGAAGCAAGCCTTAAGGATCAGAGCAAAGGTAGAAGACACAATGGAATCAGAACTTTAAATTACCACACTCTGGGACCCTCTAGTGCAGAGGAAAGTGACCTCACCAGTCCCCAAATAGATCTGTTTTAGAGGATAGTCATCAGAACTGTGTCACTGAGATGCTGAACTGTACCAGCTGACTCTGTGTAAGCTGTAAGCACATCCTGAGGAGGATATACAGCATCCCTGTGTAGCTTTCCTTTCACCAGCTGTAGCAATTAGGTCATATCACATCACCTAATTGGGCCTCATTTCCCCATCTGAAAAACTACTATAAGAATTCTAATAGCTATCTCATGAAGCTGGTTTGGAGGATTAAATGAGACAATTCATATGAATAGTTAAAGCAGTACCTTTAATTATTACACATCTATGTGTAGGCATTACACATCAAGCATGGACATTTTAGAAATTTAAAAGTTTTAAGGACTAAATCTGGGTTCTTATCTAAGTTGCTTATCTGTTCATTAAACATGCATTTATTAAGTATATACTATGAGCCAGCAGAGGGTAGCCACTAAGCAAATCAATATAAATAAGCTACAGCTCTTCCTAACTAGGAACTCAGACATGTACACACACAAAACTAGTGATAGAAGAGGGGCTGGGGAAGCATTTCTGTGGGAACACAGATATGAGAACACACATCCTATCTCAATCAGAAGATATCAGGATGGCTTCCCAGAGGTGATGTTCAATGAGAGGTGAGGGGGGAAGGGTATTCCAGTAGAGAAGACAGCGTGTATAAGGAAAGATTCAGATAGAGGAGGAGCAGGGGATTTTGCATGTCGAGGTGCAGGGTATGTGTGAGGGGTGTAGGAGGATGTGGGGCTGAGGAATAGGCAGGCCTACCCAGAAGGGGCCCCATTTTCAGGGCTAAATCCTTAGGTTTGTCCCATGGTTTTCAAATTTCTTTGGCACTAGATTTCCGCCCCCCCATCCCCATCAAAATCTAATGGAGAAACTCAGCATGTAAAACAAATAAAAGAATTTTTTTAGGGAATGTTTAGTTTATAAGTTAAAGTTTATAAGTTACAAAATTAATCAATGAGAATAATGAAGAGGAATTAATTAAAAAAATAGGGGTTATGTGTGACAAGCTCAACTTCCATTTTATACATATTTATTCTAATTATATAATATTGAAAAAACTACACAGAGAACTAGTTGCAAAAGATAGCTTTTTTTTTTCAAAAGAAATCAACTTGCAATCTTGGGATACTTAATTGATATGGAAGCTTAAAAGTGGTATGACATTTTTACTTCAGATTTAAATTATTGTCTACCAACATCTTCGTTTTCTTATTATAGATATAAAAGTCAGATGAGACCATGATCTTAGGATCGATGATGAAATGACCTATAACATATTATCAAGATGTGATCTGGTCCATGTCTATGTATCATTGCCTGGCTGTTAGGCTGGGATGAGAATGCATATTGAGGTGACGCATCTGAGCCTTGCCTGGCTTGTGAGTGAGCAAGGCTGTGCCTGTTTGCTGTGGTGGGCCAGAGAACACTGTGTATTTAGCACAAAGTTGTTTCATAGATTCACAACAAATGGTAGCAGATTTTTAAAAAATCATCATTGCTATTGTTATTGCTCTAAGTTTGAGTAAGTAGCTGGATATAAAATTATATGTGAGCCTTGACGACTGACACCAAGCTTTATTCATTTCCCGATGTCCAGTACTCAGACCAGGGCCTGCTATGCAGTATATTCTCTATTGATATTCATTGAGTTAACTCAAGTTTAGGAGGTGTGTTAACCGAACATCTGAATTTGGACATTTCTAGAGTGTGCACATGGTAATTGAAACCCTAAATACTGGTAGCTCTTAATTATCCATATGGGGAAAATGTATAAGTGAGAAAAGAAAAAGGGCACAGACAAAGGGCACTGATAGAACATCATCATGAATAAGGAACATGCAGGTGAAGCAAACAAAGAAAGCACCAAGATGGTACTGAATTTCAAGTTGGCTCAGGAGATTGGATTACGCTTTGCCAGTTTGCATTGTGAGAATTCTTCTTTGACCACATTATATACCACATGCCTCAGTGCTACATTTAACCTACGTTTCATTTACTTTAACAGCCTATAAATGGGACAAATTAGTAATGTTAACACAATTAGGGACAACCCTTAGGGATCTGAGGATTCAAGTGTAGTTTATACTAGTGATATAAAGCCATATATGGAAAGAATTTAGGCAGGGTACCTTTGGTATTCTCTCCTATTCCTCATCCTCTTTTAAGTTTTTTTTTTTAATATATTTTATTGATTTTTTACAGAGAGGAAGGAAGAAGGATAGAGAGCTAGAAACATCAATGAGAGAGAAACATCTATCAGCTGCCTCCTGCACACCCCCTACTGGGGATGTGCCCGCAACCAAGGTACATGCCCTTGACCGGAACAAACCCGGGACCCTTCAGTCCGCAGGCCGACGCTCTATCCACTGAGCCAAACCGGTTTTGGCCTCTTTTAAGTTTTAATAGTAAACTTTAAGCTGGTTTCATATAGTAAAGCTAGACTAACTCCCTTTGCTGTATCAATACTGTAATGGTGATTCATCATATCTCTTGGGAGGACCTCTTACTGGGAAGGAGTTAGTTGAACTCTAGAGGATTCATGGGTTGGGAACTAAGTTGACACTTATTAAAGGCATTGGACTCCCTTAATGGGCTGAATCATATAGCCCCATGGAAACTTTCCTCATCCTGGAGTCATTAATGTGTCATAACCTATAATTTAAAAATTATTGGGTGTTTAGGATTTCCTTTCCTACTCAGCCCATAGACCCTTATCTTCACACTCAAACTGAATCTTCTGAATATCAATGAAGGGGAAAGTCTCCCCATCACCTCTGGATTAATAATATGAGAACAGACACAACGAAGAAGCATTTACTTTGGGCAATGTTTACCATCTTATGTCCTTGTGTGTGACTGTTGCTTATTGCCCACAAAATCCCAGTACTTTTTTTTAGCCTCCTGGAAGATCATGGGTGACTAGTCAAAATAAAGTACTCCTCCCAGCCCAGCAAGTCAATTACTTGGTTCACCCAGGGCCAACCACCAAGGGAGACAAATACGGTGAAGTGACAGAGGCTGTGCCTCTGAGTCTAAAGTCAGTCTTGCCAGTGTTTTGCAGATAGAGCTGAATTTTCAGGTGCCCTCAACATGTGTTTTCATGTTTGCCTTAAGAGATTATGAAATGAAGATTGAGAGAGATGGTGTTAAATGTTTCCAAAGGTCACTAAATTTTGTGTTTGAATGATGAGCAGTGATTCCAGGACTCCGTGACCAGTAAAGACAAGGGAACCATGATGGAGAAAGAGGTTTTTTAAAGGCATAAAACCTTGACATTTCTTCCTCTTTTCCCCTCCTCGTGTTCCTTTGTGCATCCTGATGATAAATTTAGATGTTGATGTCTATATTTAACTTTATTTGCAGAGAGAAGGGAAAATAGAGCTAGTTATACATTTAAAAGCAGTTCTCTGTGTTTCTTATTTACTTTTAGATAAGAAAAACACCCACATAATTTATTCTGATAAAAGCTACTGGGATGACTTGTTTGCCAAAGACAGGTGTCTTTTGAACCATGGACAGCTTGAGATATTACCAGAGCAAAACTCAATTCGTACTAACCAATCCTCTTCCAATGAGTGTGTGTGTGTGTGTGTGTGTGTGTGTGTGTGTGTGTGCGCGCGCACACACAAAGTATTCCTTTAGCTCATTTTTATAGATGTCACTGACTGCCTGTGCTTCCATCTGTTCCTATTTAAACATCTGCATGTCCGTATGCTGTGGAATCAGTCAAACCTTGTTCCTCCTGTCCTCTGTTATGTTCCCTGCATGCCTGGAGAGTGTCCTGGTTCACTCTCTAGCCCACTTGGCCCTACTGCCCTTCAGAGGTTTCCATGTGGAGGAGGGGGTCTCTTGTGTGCTGGCCTCTGGAATGAGAAAATCTGTCTGACTACTCCACTCATTCTGCCCATGACCTCACAGAGGCCTCAATTGGATCAGGCAATTAGTATAGTCAGGATCAAATGCTGCCCAATTTAATTCAATTGCTTTTCACCACAAGAGAAAATATGGTTATTATAGTGGCAGGACTTGTGTGAGGAATACGGGCTCCTGGCCAGGGGCCTACCAGCACATTGCCAAGCTGTTAGGGACAGGAAAGGTGCAGGTGAGGATGATTGGAGGAGATGAGGCAGAGCTGTGCCCTCTCCAGAACATAAAGACCTGTGGTTGAGTGTCCAGCCGTAATGCCCAGAGGCACCTTTCTGACAGGAACCAATAGATAATGGGAGCATATCTGTGATCAAGGCCTGGAGTCAAGGTGTGGAGAAGCCAGGTTTAGCTGTTACATGATAGCTGTGAATTATTTACCAAATTCTGGGGAGAAAGGGATGAAATAGAACAAGTGACAGCAGCCAACATAGGAAAGGGAGCTATTTTCAAAAACTGTTTTAAAGGGAACTGTGTTACTTATGGTACATAAGTCTCTATGGTAAACTTGATAACTAAGAAAACAATGTGGACCTTAAATCTTTTTAAAAAACTTATTATCTTTTTTTGTCATTTACCTCACAGTATTTAATAATAATTAACACCACCATTTATTCTGCATTTACTATTGGTCAACCACTGTTCAATGCTGTTTATGTGGGTCAACTCTTTTTAACCTCTCAAGAACCCTGTGAGCTAAGGGCCCTAATTATCCCTATTTTATAGATGAGGAAAATGAGGCTTAGAAAGGCTGAGTAACTTGCCCAAGATTATATAGCTGGTAAATGAGAGAGTGGACTCCAGCCAGATCTGCTGATCACAAATCCTTGTTCTTGACCATTATGCCAAATTTCCATTTGGCCTTATTTTCCCAAATCTTCTTTGTCTCTCTCTGCATATGTGTCACTGAAGAGAGAGAAATACTCCCAAAACTCAGAAGTACATTGGATACATAAGAACCAAGGTCCACATAGAATCATACCATCATTTCTTAATCAGCATAGTAGTTAAACACACTGGCTCTGGGTTCAAAGCTCAGCTCTGCCACTTCTTAGCTCTGAATGGGAATTCTCTGTGTATCATCTCCCTTATGTATAATGAGGAAAATATTTCCTCAAGGGTTGTGAGGAGGGCTGACAGAGTCCACACACTTAAAATGGTGCCTGGGAAAAGTGCAAGTATTATTGGCTATTGTTTTCACTTCACTTCTAAAAACCAATAATGAAAAAACTGGAGGTGAAATATATTTTCCTTGGTGTCCACATATGCACACGCTCAGAAGTAGACTGGCACATATTTGTAGTGCATACAAGTCGGCTGCCATGGTCATGAATACTCATACTGCCGGAAAAGCCAGTCTCATGGGGGTGGGGAGCCTGTAGGAGACTGGCAACTCCTACGCAAGTTTTTTATTTTTTGGAGGGGGTCAAGTGAGGTGTTCCTTTACCCTTATTCCTTGTCTTAGGTGCTACCTCTTTATACTCAGGAGCATAGCAAATGGGAGAGATTGGAGAACTTCCACAGGGAAGGGGCAATCTTCCCCTCCCTCTGCAGGACCCCCTGGCCCACCACTCCCTTCTTGTCTTTTTGAAAGGAAGGGGAATATACAGGGCAGAGCATC
This sequence comes from Corynorhinus townsendii, assembly GCA_026230045.1. Taxonomy (NCBI): domain Eukaryota; kingdom Metazoa; phylum Chordata; class Mammalia; order Chiroptera; family Vespertilionidae; genus Corynorhinus; species Corynorhinus townsendii. The sequence goes on from JAPDVU010000003.1 coordinate 95,886,842, forward strand.
CATCATGGCAAATGTCCTTCTGAGTTTGAAAACATCCTTCAGGCAAAATACTGACTAGAAGGTTTGCAGGGAGTTTTGAAAACTCTAGAAACACAGTGATTTCCCCAAGGCTTCACTACACGTGCCAGGGTCATCATGGCAACAACTCCAAGAAGCCTGAAGAAATGGTGTATGAATGGTTTGAGTCATACTTACATTATTAATGATGGCTTTTAACCACTTGAATTTCTTCTAGGCCAGAGTCACTTTTTGAAGGTACCATAAAGCTAAGCTAATATGTATGGCTGTGTACGCAAAGTAACACAGGTTCTAGAATGAGGCTATCTACTGACTTGGGTGGGGGTGGGATGCCACACCTCTACATTGAGCTGGTGATAGCTATTTCCTCTCTCCCAGAGCCCACCATGGCTCCACATTACTCTGACCTATGAGATAATGACCCACCTGGTTGATGCCCATTGTGATCACTTGTAAGTAATAGCCCCACACCCACTGCTTTCACATCCCCTGTGGAGGGTACAGAGCTCACTAAGAGAAGTCAGGCTTGTTTGGTTAGTTTTTTAAAAAAAATATTTTATTTAAAAATAAAAGAGAGGAAGGTGGAGGGAGAGAGAGAGACAGAAGCATTAATGATGAAAGAGAATCATTGATTGGCTGCCTCCTGCATGCCCTACTCTGGGGATCGAGCCCAAAACCCAGGACACATGCTCTGACAGGGGATAGAATTATAACCTCCTGGTTCATAGGTTGACGTTCAACACCGGCTGGACTGTTTGATTTATTTTGATTGAGCTTTCATGGAGTTGTGACTCTGAGAATGGTGTTTTGATAAAGGGGGGTTGGTTTACTGTTCTAACTAGAAATGGCATCTTCTCACATAGGATTGTAGCTCAAGCACATGGAGTGAAAGTGAAAAGTAGGGAACTGACTCTGTTTACTTTCAAGCAATTATCTTTGCCTCTCAGCCTCAGGTTCCCCATTGCTGCAGGAATTACTAGTAAATTAATTCCTGCTGTCCACCCTGTCTCCTGCCAATGAGTTAGATTAGTCTTAATGCCCTGAGCCTTCTGATAGCCAGCACTACACATTTAAGTTATAATGGCTGGTATTTATCCGACAAGGAAAAGAAACATTTCCAGTTCCAGGAAGAGCAGACCTCATGCTGTAGCTGAACATAAGAGGATTGAGGCTGCCAAACCACAGACATGCTCAGCTCTTGGGTCCTCCAAAGGGAGCCTGGGGAGGAAATGGTGGCCTCAGTCAGGTAACTGTTTCAGTGTAACATGAAAAGTAGTTACCTTGATTTTACACCAGCTGAGCTCCTGATATTTTAAGCAAAATAGAGCATAAAACAAATAGATTCATTTGGCATCTGGGGATCCAGTTTCACTTAGACCTGCCCCAACTGGCCTTTCTCATCACAGGGTGTGGGAGAACACAGGGCATTGTGGGTCCTCCAAGGCCTGCCAGGCCCGGAGCTGTTGCTCAGCTGTGGGAGGCACGCCAATTCTCAGGTCTGCTAATGAGTGGTATGGTGTCTGGCAAGGACCTTGCCTGTGAGTGAGTGTGACTAATCATGAATCTTTTCAATAATGCTGACAATTCATTCTCTTTTCTCTCCTTCGCCTGTTCTCTGAACTGAAGTCAGCTGAAATAGAAGCTAATTAGTCTAGTTCTGGAATAGGCAGGACATGATAAAGGACCCCTTAAAAGGTTTCCAGTGCTTCATGCCTGGATGTTTTGCAGTGAGTATAATTATCTGATTTGGGTGGGTAGACAGGGAATTTTTTGCTGTTGTTCCCACCACTCAATATCAGATGCATCTGAAGATAGTGGTGCGCTGCTACTGTACAGGCTGTTTAATAAATTTAGGTTTGACACTAGCAAAGGCAGTGGCATTATTATTCTACTAGAGGCCCAGCCTGCACCTATCCCTCAGCCCAGCCTGCACCCTCTCCAATCGGGAACCCCTTAGGGGATGTCTGACTGCTGGATCGGGCCTAAACTGGCAGTTGGACATCCCTGTCCAATCTGGGACTGCTGACTCCTAACCACTTACCTGCCTGCCTGCCTGATCACCCCTAACTACTCTCCCCTGCCTGCCTTATCTCACCCCCAACTGCTCTCCCCTGCCAGCCTGATCATCCCTAACTGCCTCTGCCTGCCTGATTACCCCTAACTGCCTCTGCCTGCCTGATAACTCCCAACTGCCCTCCCCTGCAGGCCTGATCTCGCCCCAAACTGCCCTCCCCTGCCGGCCTGATATCGCCTTCAACTGCCTTAAAACCCCTCCTCAGCCCCCACATTAGTTTCTGCCTTTGCAGTTCACCCAGATTTAGTTCTGATTGGTTGGTTTCTATGCCAGTCAGAATCTCCAGGCCTATCACCAGGGCTGATCAAATCCCCCATTACTCATCAGCCCCTGCAGAGACTCAGAGAGAAAGGTGCACTGTTGGCCAGGCCAGAGAGAAAGAGAGAGGCAAGGGCTGATCAACAGCTTCCATGGAGGCTACAGATCAGACCATACTTCTCTCTCCAGGCCTCTCCCTGGAACTGATCTGCAGCCCCCTCAGCAGTCATGCCTGCAGTGGCAGCAGTCAGTGATGGGTCACCACGGCAACCCAGCATGGACTGCAGCACTGACTTCCAGTGTTTGGTCGAGCCTTCAGTCATTATGGTCACTGCCTTTTTATATATATAGATATATGCTCCTGTCCAAATTAATGACCCTCCCATTTCCTGTTCAAAGGCTGCATTTTATCTAATAACTAGAGGACCAGTGCACAAAATTGTGCATGGGTGGGGTCTGGCTGGCCTGGCCCCAATCAGGGCAGATTGGGGCTGGGCCTGTCAGGAGGAGGAGATGGTGGGAGGTTGGCTGGCTGGCCCGCCCTGATTGGGGCCGAATCAGGGCTGGGCTGGCTGGGGGGAAGGGCCACAGGCGATTGGCCAGTGGGCCCTGCCCCCAATTGGGGGGGAGGGGACTGATGGATGGTTTGCTGAATGGCCTCACCCCCAATGGGGTGGGGGCTGATTGGGGATCAGCGGCTGGGGGAGGGTCTGTGGGAGAGCAATGGGGGTGGAGCTGGCTGGGGAGAGGAACCATGGGCCAATTGGGGTGGTGCAGGCCCATAAGGAATGGGGTCAGCCAAAGGAAGGGGTTACAGGAGGTTAGCCAGCCAGCCCAATCCCCTATTGGGGTGGGGGTATCAGGAGCAGGGACAGCTGAGAGGAGGGGCCACGGGAGGTTGGCAGGCTGTCCCCACCCCCTGATTGAGCAGGTTCGCTGGCCACAGTGGGCATCATAGTAACCGGTCGTTCCAGTCGTTATGGCATTCTGGTTGCTGGCTTTTTATATAGAGAGATGTTTCTGTCCTCACATAGAAGTGTGGTAGACCTTAAGTGCTCTGGGCTCCATAATGGGGAGGGGAAAATGGGGATGAACCTTTCCTTAGACTCATCTCTCTCCCTGCCACCCACTTTGTTCCTTGATAAGTTCACTAATCTTCTAACACCAGTGCTGAACTGTGTGTTTTCTCACAGGAATGGTGTGTATGTGTGTTTTAGGAAAGTTGGTAATGCCATCTGTTGGTTAGGGAGCTGGAAGAATTTCAGGCCACAAAGCAGGTTTTGTGATGTTAAATGAAAACTTTTAGAAAGGAGTAGTAGTTGTCTAATGGATGTGGTCCCCTCATCATAGACCAAATCTCTGAGGATGATTCACATATAATTTCTTAATACAGTCAAAGCATTTAAATTTTGAGAGATATGAGCAATTGAAAGAAAAGGAGACACAAGAAGAGCTGAAAAACATTTAAGCAGTTTTTAACCTTCCTTATTCCCTAAAATAAACATACTGTGTAGCTCAACATGTTTTTCTCCCTTTACTATTTAGGCCTGTTTCTTCTCTCTTTCCCAGCCTTGTGGGACTACTATTAACTTCTAAGGATGTCCAAAATGTGAACTAGAGATATTAAAGTTATAGTTTCCAAATTAAAAATTGAAATGAGTTCCACTATGTGTCTTTGAACATTAAAGTTGTCTTTGAACATTCTAACCTGAGAACTCCTTTTCAATTCCTGAGTACCTTGTCTTCAGAAGGTTTCATGGATCATTGCTTCATGTAGGAGTTGCAATTGTTGACCGACTGGAGGTCACATTTAACACTCAGTAATATTTTGTATGATATATGAAGTGCTTCAAAACTGGAAATTTTCTCATAAACATCCACATTTCTAGCTTTTAAAAATTCTAAAACCTGGCAACATTGACTTCATAGACCAGCAAGCTAACACATTATTGGAACTGAGTGGCTGTTTCCTTTTTACAGAATACTTTAGCAAACTGCTCTCTATTGTTTTACGTTTATTCTCCTTTTCCTATTTACATTATCTACCTGGCCTCTCTAGGCATTTGAATATGTGCTTGCTGGTTTTGTCATATAACCCATTGCTGGTCTTCTCCAAACTGCTCACCCTCAGAGAAAGGATATAGCTCCTTGACTCTTGTCAAGTCAGGTCCCATCTCAGAGGACTGGTCCTCAGCACAATATTGGTCAAAATGTGAAATTCTATACCTGAGGTGTTGTGAACCCCAATTACTATTATATATTTTACCTTTATTTATTTGATCAGAGAAAATCCCCAAAGAGGTACTCTAAATGGATGATTTTATTTGGGTCATTTCCTGATATTATGAAATGCAACACACAAACACCTCTGGTATATTGTTTGTTTTATGGTTGTTCAACACATTTGGAGCCATTTTTTTTAACCACAATAACATTTTTAGAAGAATAGATGGCTGGTACAGGAAGTGGGGCTGGGAAATAAAAAATATTATTTGGCTTCTAGATAATATAGTGATTAATTATAATGTATTGAGTAAATTGGAACCTCTTATAGTGTTTCAAACTGTTTAAGTGGGGAGAAACAGTGATGAGTATATACAAGTTGAGGATTTAGAATGGAATAACTATGTATGTGAATACACGTGTGTGTGTGTGTGTGTGTGTGTGTTTGTGTGTGTGTGATTGTCTTAGACATTTCTTAAATCTTCTGTTTGCCTGGGAACAAAATTATGAATACATCTCTGTCATCTATATATATAAAGAGCCAGGATCCATAACTACCAAGGCTCGACCAAACACCAGAAGTCAGTGCTGGGTTATTGTGGTGACCCAGCACTGACTGCTGAGGGAGCTGCGGATCAGTACCAGAGAGAGGCCTGAAGAGAAAGAGGCAGGGTCTGATCCCCAGCCTCCATGACAGCTGTTGATCAGCCCTTGCTTCTCTCTTTCTCTCCCGGCTTTTCCAGCCGCCTTGCCTCTGTTGCTCTCTGGCCTCCTCAGGGGCTGCTGATCAGCCCTGCCTCTTTGATTAGGCCCAGAGATAGTCCCAGAAACACTGACTGGCATAGAAACTGTCCAATCAGAACCAAATCTGGGTGAATTGCCAGGAGCCAATGGCTGCCTTGGAGGCGGAGCTTTTGATGCTGACTGGCATAGAAACTGACCAATCAGAACCTAATCTGGGTGAACTGCAAAGGCAGAACCTAAGATGGGGGCTGAGGAGGGGTTTTAAGGGCAATAGCTGTTTGGCATAAGGTGTAAGAAAGCAGTTCAATTTTTTCATGACCGGTTTAGTAGTATAGAGCATATGGCTGCCTTTCAGTCCAAATATAGGGATTATGTGTTTTTGTCTGCCAAGAGCATCTCCTCCTGCTGCAAAAGATCTGCCCCTCCAATTTAAGCAATCCTATACTATATAATCTATCTATACTACTAAATATGCTAATTAGACCAGGTCAACTGGCTATTTTCTAGACATCTGACTTCCTTCCAGACAAAGCCATGGTGGTGGGGGCCAAGACAGAAGCAGTTAGAGGTGATTAGGCTGGCAGGGGAGGGCAGTTGGGGGTGAGATCAGGCTGGCAGGGGAGGGGCATTGGGGGCAAGATCAGGCTAGCAGGGGAGGGCAGTTGAGGGTGATCAGGCAGGCAGGCAGGTGAGTGGTTAGAATCCAGCAGTCCCAGATTGCAAGAGGGATGTTTAGGGGATTGGGCCTAAGCTGGCAGTTGGATATCCCCTAAGGGGTCCCCAGTTGGAGAGGGTGCAGGCTGGGCTGAGAGAACCCCCCATGCACGAATTTCATGCACAGGCTCCTAGTTTTACTATAAAAACATAAGCCACAGATATAATTTTGATTTTTTAAAAATATATTTTATTGATTTTTTTACAAAGAGGAAGAAGGATAGAGAGCTAGAAACATCGATGAGAGAGAAACATTGATCAGTTGGCTCCTGCACACCCCCCACTGAGGATGTGCCCACAACCAAGGTACATGCCCGGGACCGGAATCGAACCTGGGACTCCCCAGTCCACAGGCCGATGCTCTATCCACTGAGCAAAACCGGTTCTGGCTATAATTTTGATTTTTAATAAAACTCTGGAAAATGAAAAAGAGATTAACATGAATAAAGGAAGATAAATCAGTGTTTTTAAAAATCATGATGTAATTTAAACTTGTCTGCTGGTAGTAGGTCAGTGTGAAAAAAGTTCATTCATTCATTCATTCATTCCTTTATCAGCAGCTAATACTAAGAACCAATTCTAGGTTGAACCCATGAAATTGCCAAAATTTGAGAGTTTAATCTGTAAAAACAGAAATCTCAGATGTTCAACATGAAACATGCTGAATACAATGTTAGGTACTAGGGATAAAAAAAATCCTATCTAATAAAAGAGTAATATGCAAATTAACCATCACTCCACTACACTCACAAGCCATGCCCACCAGCCAATCAGGAGCAAGTATACGAATTAACCCAACCAAGATGGCTAAGGCCACGGAGTGAACAGGAGGCTTGGATTGCCCCCAGCGATGGAGGAAGCCAAGCTTTCCACACACCCTGGCCAGCCCAGGCCTCCACTCAAGGCTACAAAGTTTCAATTATAGAAGATAAATAAATCCCCCCAAAAATGGCTGTGACCACGGAGCAAGCAGGAGTCTTGGCTCCGCTCAAGGCTACAAAGTTTCATTTATAGAAGATAAATAAATCCCAGATACTAGGGCCTCCACTTGGGTCACCAGGGAGTGTGGCTGGCCTGAAAACCACCACAGGCCCCTCGCCCAGGCCACCCCATGCCCCAAGGGAATCCCCACCTTGATCCGGGACACCCTTCAGGGCAAACCAGCTGGACCCCACCCATGCACCAGTCCTCTATCCTATCTAATAAAAGAGTAACATGCAAATTGACCATCACTCCAACACACAAGATGGCTGCCCCCATGTGGTCAAAATGGCTTCCCCCAAGTGGACACAAGAAGGCACCACAACATGGCCAGCAGGGGAGGGCAGTTGGGAGGGACCAGGCCTGCAAGGGAGGGCAGTTGGGGGCGATCAAGCCTGCAGGGGAGGGCAGTTAGGGATGACCAGACTGGCAGAGGAGGGAAGTTGGGGGTGACTGGGCCTGCAGGGAAGGGCAGTTGGGGGGGACCCAGGCCTGCAGTGGAGAACACTTGGGGGGCGGGGAGGGGACCAGGCCTGCAGAGGAGGGCAGTTAGAGGCAATCAGGCTGGCAGGGAAGTGTTTAGGGGGTGATCAGGCTGGCAGGCAGGAGTGGTTAGGGGCAATCAGGAAGGCAGGCAGGCAAGCAGTTGGGAGGCAGCAGTCCTGGATTGTGAGAGGGATGTCCAGCTGCCTGTTTAGGCCCCATCCTACTGGGATCGGGCCTAAACGGGCAGCTGGACATCCCTAGAGGGGTCCCAGATTGGAGAGGGTGCAGGCTTGGCTAAGGGACACACACCCCCGTGCACGAATTTCATGCACTGGGCCTCTAGTAAGACACAAGAAGACAGACATGCAAACAACAGTTGCAGTGGTGGGTTATGAGTGTAGTGATAGGCACATGTAGGAAGACCTGTGAGGACCTAGGGAAGAGGGAATTCAATTTTATTTTGGGAGTAGGATTGGTGAAATGTTTCAAAATGAAAGGGATGCTTAAAATGAATCCTGAAAGAAATGCAATGATATTGAAACATTTTTGCATGTGGTAAAGGGAGAATATGTGTAGCTGGAAGGTCAGGATCATCATTCAAGCCTAAGAGAAGAGTGAATAGAAAGAAAGGCATGCTATGAGATTCATGGCTTGTGAGAAGTTTGAGCATGGAGTCAAGATAGGCAATACAACTGGTAAGGCTAGACTGGTGGGCTTGGGGCCTTATAAGCCATCTTAGGAGCTTCTTATGACTGTATAAGAGAAAGAGAACCACTGGAACATTTTCAGCAGGGTTGAGGGCATGATCAGACTGAGGAAAGGCTTTCTCATTGTGGCTTGTGGCAAGAGTCAGGTTGTTGAGCAGGAAACATTCAGGTACCATTGAATTAATCTGGTCAAGAATCTAATGAAGTAGCTATATCAATGTCACCCCTATTTTATAGCATATGAAGCTCTGGTATAGACTCATGGACTATATTCAACATGAATATCTTTTGTAATGGATGATGTAATTTCTTTTTTTTAATTTCTTTATTGATTAAGGTATTACATATATATCCTTATTCCCCCATTCATGCCCCCACCACCCTGTTGTCTGTGTCCATTGATTAGGCTTATATGAATGCATATAAGTCCTTTGGTTGATCTCTTCCCCTTACCCCCACCGTCCCCTACCTTCCCTGAGGTTTGACGTTCTGATCGATGTTTCTCTGGATCTATTTTTGTTCATCAGTTTATGTTGTTCATTATATTCCACAAATGAGTGAGATCATTCTTTTTATAATTACTAGTAGTATTAGCTAATATAAATTAAGGGTTACTATTACAGTACTGTGTTAAAGATGTTATATTTATCTCTTGTTATTATCACACAATCTTATGAAGTAGGTAATATTACAATTCTCATATTTTAGGAGAGGATACTAAAAAAACAGAGAGGTTAAGTACCATGTCCGAAGTTCCACAGCTGTTAAGTATTGAAACTAGGATCTGCACTGAGACAATAGAGACACAGCATTGTTCTAGTTGTGAAATAGCAGTGACAAGAATAAAGACTTTTGACTTTTCATGTCAAATCCTTCTAGAGATCTGTAACAAATTCAATTTTAGTCCTCAAGATGCAGTTTTCAGGTGCCAGTTTAGACTATTGGTGTTGAAGTAAATAGGAACACACTCTCACACTCATGCACACATTTACATGTACACACACGTGCACACTTACCCCCTTCTGACTCCTGAATTGTATACACTCAGGAATACAACAAAAGGCAATAAAATGTGGTGCTGTTTCTCAAGCAAGTTTCCTATTAATTAAATGGAACTAAAATATTGCCATGACCTAAATTCCAAGGATAATTACATAAAGGAGTCGGGTACCATTTTGTACAGTGATTGATTCTCCTTGGAAGGGTGGAAATAGTATATTCATTGACATAGTCTCAGGGAACATTGTGGAATTTAAAAAATTGCAAGTTAGATACCCTTTACACTTTCATCAGTCACCACTTTATCATGAGCACAATGGGACTGGGTTTCCCGGTGCTCTCAGACTGCTTTGCAGCAAGCCCCTGGTTCTGTCCTGTCCAGAGTCACTCTTGCAACATGGCCTCATTCCTGAACTCAGTACAGCACTGACAGCCAGGCCTCAGAGTATGACTCAGGTAGCCCTGGGATGGAAGAGAGGAAGCAGTGTGAAAGTGGAAAGAGTCAAAGAAAGAACACTATCAGGGGACTGATTCTATCAACTTTTCCTCCTGGTACTTCCTATACTCCTTAATTCAGTTTTCGGCACTGGAGCCTGTATGAAGACAACCAAGACTCAACCCCTAATGGATTGACAGGAGATTCAGAAGAGGTATTATAGAGAAAATATAAAGAACAAAGAAATGGAGGAGTCATGAGAAAAGCCTTCTTTTTAGTTAATGTTGGTGAAAGGAAATCATAGCAGTGAGAGGAGGAATGAGGATTCTGTGACTGATACACCACAACCTGCCTTGTTAATTAAGCCAGAGCTAATTGTAATCCTATATAATAATTCTATATAATGAAAGGGTAATATGCAAATAGACCAAACAGTGGAATGACCAGTCACTATGACACGCACTGACCACCAGGGGGCAGATGCTCGGCACAGGAGCTTCTCCCTGTTTGTCAGTGCACTCCCACAGGGGGAGCACGGCTTGGCCAGAAGCTGGGCTGACTGCTAGTAGCCGGCGAGCACAGCAGCAGTAGTGGGAACCTCTCCTGCCTCTGGGGCAGCGACGTCCTCCAAGGACTCCTGGACTGTGAAAGGGCACAGGCTGGGCTGAGGGACAATCCCCCTATCCCCCAGTCACAAATGTGCACAGAGCCTCTAGTAACAGATAAGTCCCCAGATGTCATTGGTTTAGCACAAAGTTTACTTTTTGTTTAAAGATTAGTCTGAGGTGAGTCCAATGCAAACAGATAGCCACATAATGTTACAGGGACACAAGCGCTTTCTATATTGTGGTGCCATCCCGAGTGCCTCAGATTCTTCACTTCCTGCCAGTGGAGAGAGGATGAAGGAGAGCTTTAAAGATTACAGGTAGGTTTTCATGGGCCAGGCATGAGTGACACGTTATTTCCACCTTCATTCTTTTACACAGAGAACTGAGCCAGCATGGACCCACTTTTTGACCACAACTGTACACTATAGGGGGAAGCCTGAATCTTTGGTAGGTAGTTGGTGTGTTTGCTACACCTGCATACATATTTCAATATAGCTAATGAGTTTCAAAAGACTATTTCAGAGGCTTCCACTCTCCAATCATTGACCCATTTCAACTGATCACTGAGGTGCCATGAAATTTACAGCAGGACTCTAGTAGTTTATCCCATGGGCCAAACAACTAAGAAGGAAATGTATGATTTTTATCATTATTTGTGAGATAAATTATATTTATTATAAATATCACTCTTTTATGCTGCTAGAATTTTGAAACACTTTCTGTTTGACTCCAGATCCCTGGAGACTTTCAGAATTAGCCTTTTAGTGGTAAATTGAAGTTTATAATGTGAACACTTCCTTTGGTTTATGTATATTGTGGAAATATTTAAAATATAGTATGCTTGTATCTGTATCTATGTGGTGTCGGATTTGTAAGATACTTGAAGTTAAAAAAGGATTTGCATTTAATTAACCTTCAAATGATTTTCTTTATGTCTTAAGATTTTATCTCGATAACTTGCCCCTTGCCCAGTTGTCCTTGTTATAAGCAGGAGATGGACTCCTCAGATAGAATAGAAGGACCTGCCTTCTGTCTCCCTGGCTTCTTTGGTACCTGTTTAATGAGGGGCCCTCAATAAGAAGACAATGGGAGCAGAGCACTAAGAATTCCTTACAGCTCAGAAGGGTGAGGGGCCATTCTCCATCTTGTTTTTTCTGAGTATTTCAGTTCTGAACACATGAAACTCTTGAGCATAAAGAGATTGGAAGTGATAATTATTTTCCCTTTTTTTTCAAATGGGAACTGCTTTTTTTATTTCAAGAAAAATGACTTTAAATATAATAATGTTACATGCAATAAACATTAATATTTTAAGAAAATGATCTTAAATATAATAATACATGCAATAAACGTTAATATTTCAAGAAAAAAAGGATTTTAAGTATAATAATATTATGAAAACTGTACTAACATAGTATGATATCACAAAAGTTGTAGAAAATAATAAATTTCTGAAAATAACAGGATTACCTCTATTATATTCTAAAATGTCATTGTTTCCCCTCTGGTTCTATTTTTGTTCATCAGTTTATGCTGTTCATTATATTCCACAAATGAGTGAGATCATGGGATACTTACCTTTCTCCTATTGGCTTATTTTGCTTAGCATAATGCTCTCCAGGTCCATCCATGCTGTTGCAAATGGTAAGAGTTCCTTCTTTTTTACAGCAGCATAGTATTCCATTGTGTAGCTGTACCACAGTTTTCTAATACACTCAACTGCTAGTGGGTATTAGGCTGTTTCCAAATCTTAGCTATTGTAAAGTGGGCTGCTATGAACATAGGGGTACATATATCCTTTCTGATTGGTGTTTCTGATTTCTTTGGATATATTCCTAGAAGTGGGATTACTGGATCAAATGAGAGTTCATTTTTAATATTTTGAGGAAACTCCATACTGTTTTCCATAGTGGTTGCACCAGTCTACATTCCCACCAGCAGTGCAAGAGGGTTCCTTTTTCTGCGCATCTTCACCAGCACTTGCCCTTTGTTGATTTGTTGATGATAGCCATTCTGACAGGTGTGAGATGGTACCTTATTGTTGTTTTGATTTGTATCTTTTGGATGATTAGTGACTAAGCATGTTTTCATATGTCTTTGGCTTTTTTTATGTCCTCTTTTGAAAAGTGTCTATTTAAGACCTTTGCCCATTTTTTTATTGGATTCTTTATCTTCCTTTTGTTAAGTTGTGTGAGCCCCCTGTACATTTTGGAGATTAAACCCTTATTGGAGATAACATTGTTTGGCAAATATGTTCTCCCATGCACTCGGCTTTCTTGTTGTTTTGTTGATGGTTTCTTTCACTGTGCCCATGCTTTTTATTTTGATGTAGTCCCATTTGTTTATTTTTCTCCTTAGTTTCCATTGCCCTAGGAGCTGTATTGGTAAAGATATTGCTATGACATATGTCTGATATTTTGCTGCCTATGGATTCTTCTAAGATTTTTATGGTTTCCTGGAGTCTTATGTTTAAGTCCTTTATCCATTTTGGGTTTATTTTTGTGTATGATGTAAGTTGGTGATCTAATTTCATTTTTTAGCATGTATCTGTCCAATTGTCCCAACACCATTTATTGAAAAGACTGTCTTGACTCCATTGTATGCTCTTGCCTCCTTTGTCGAATATTAATTGAGCATAATGGCTTGGGTCGATTTCTGGATTTTCTGTTTGGTTCCATTGGTCTATATGTCTGTACTTGTGCCAATACCAGGCAGTTTTGAGAACAGTTGCTTTGTAATACAGCTTGATATCTGGTATTGTGACCCTTCCAACTTTGTTTTTCTTTCTCAGGATTGCTGCAGCTATTTTGGGTCTTTTTTTATTCAAGATGAATTTTGGAGAGTTTGTTCTAGGTCTATGAAAATATTCTATTGGAATCTTAATTGGGAGTGCATTGAATGTATAGATTGCTTTGGGTAGTATGGTCATTTTAATGATGTTCGTTCTACCAATCCATGAACATGGTATATTCTTCCATTTGTTTATGTCTTCTATCTCTTTCTTCAACATCCTGTAGTTTTCTGAGTATAGGTCTTTTACCTCCTTAGTTAAGGTTATTCCTAGGTATATTAATTTTTTGTTGCAATGGTAAAGGGGATTGTTTGTTTAGTTTCTCTTACTGTGAGTTCATTTCTCTTACTGTGAGTATAAAAAGCCATAGATTCCTGGGTGTTAATTTTGTATCCTGCTACATTACCAAATTCATTTATTAAGTCTAGTCGTTTTTTGATGGAGTCTTTGGGGTTTTCTATGTGCAATATCATGTCATCTGCAGATAATGACAGTATTACTCCTTCTTTTCCAATTTGGCTGCTTCTTATTTCTTCTTCCTCTCTGGTCACTATGGCTAACCACTTCCAATACTATGTAGAACAGGAGTGGTGAAAGTGGGCCTCCCTGTCTTGTCCCTATTCTTAGGGGAAATGTTTTTAGTTTTTGCCCATTGAGTATGATGTTGGCTGTAGGTTTGTCATATATGGCCTTTATCATATTGAGATATGTTCCTTCTATTTCAATTTTGCTGAGGGTTTTTATGAAAAATGGGTGTTGAATTTTGTCAAATGCTTTTTCTGAGTCTATTGATATGATCATGTGATTTTTGTCTTTCAGTTTTTAGTGTGATGTACCATGTTTATTGATTTTTAAATATTGTACCAGCCTTGTATCCCTGGAATAAATCCTACTTTGTCATGGTGTATAATCTTTTTAATATATTGCTGGATTTGCTAATATTTTGTTGAGGATTTTAGCATCTGTATTCATCAGGGATATTGGCTTGTAATTCTCTTTCTTTGTAGTGTCTTCATCTGGTTTTCATGTTAGGATAATGGTGGCCTCATAAAAAGAGTTTGAAAGTGTTCCTTCCTATTGGATTTTCTGAAATAGTTTCAAGAGTATAGATATTAGTTCTTTGAATGTTTGGAAAAACTCCCCTGTGAAGCTCTCCAGACCTGGGCTTTTGCTCGGGGGAGTTTTTTTATACTGCTTCAATTTTATTAGTGATTATTGGCCTAATCAGATTTTTTTTTTTATTCTTCCTGATTCAGTTTTGGGAGATCGTATTGCTCTAGGAATTTGTTTATTTCATCCACATTGTCCAGCTTTGTTGGCATATAGTTGTTCACAGTATTTTCTTATGATCCTTTGCATTTCTGTGGTGTCCATGGTTACTTCTTCATTTTTGTTTCTGATTTTATTTATTTGGGTCCTCTCTCTTTGTTTCTTGATGAGTCTGGCTAATGGTTTATCAATTTTGTTTATCCTTTCAAAGAACCAACTCTTGGTTTCATTAATTTTTTTAATTTTATTTTAATCTCTATGTTATTTCTTTCTGCTCTAATCTTTATTATTTCCTTCCTTCTACTTACTCTGGGCTTTTCTTGTTGTTCTCTTTCTAGTTCTTTAAGTTCTAGGGTTAAATAGTTTATTGCTGATTTTCCTTGTGTTTTTTTGTTTTGTTTTGTTTTGTTTTTTGAGGTATGCCTGTAGTGCTATGAACTTCCCTCTTAGGACTGCTTTTGCTGTGTCCCAGAGATTTTGGGTTGTTGTGTGTTCATTTGCATTTGTTTCCAGGAAGTTTTTGATTTCTTTCTTGATCTTGTTGGTAAACCATTCATTGTTTAATAACATGCTATTTAGCTTCCATGTGTTGGAAGGTTTTGGGGTATTTTTACTGCATTAATTTCATTTACTGTTCTAATTTCATTCCACTGTGATCTGAGAAGTTGCTTGATATTATTTCAATCTTCTTAAACCTGTAGATACCTGTTTTGTGCCCTAACATGTGGTCTATCTTTGTGAATGATCCATGTGCACTTGAGAAGAATGTACATTCTGCTCCATTGGGGTGAAATGTTATATATAAATGTCTATTAAATCCATCTGATCCAGGGTGTCCTTTAGAATCTCTGTTTCTTAAGTTTTTGTCTGCAATATCTGTCCAGTGAAGTCAGAGGGGTGCTAAAGTCCCCTATTATGACTGTATTGTTGTCAATCTCTCTGTTAAAGTCCTCTAGAAGTTATTTTTATATGTTTAGGTGCTCCTATATTGGGTACATATGTGTTTACCAGGGTTATATCCTCTTATTGGGTCAATCCCTTTAGTATTATGTAGTGACCTTTGTTGTCTCTTGTGATAGCCTTCATTTTAAAGTCTATTTGGTCAGATATGAGTATTGCTACTCCAGCTTTTTTTTTTCCATTTACATGGAAAATTTTTTTCCAGCCCTTTACTTTAATCCTGTCTGTGTCTTTTTTTTGAGGTGGGTCTCTTATAGACAGCATATAGTTAGGTAATGATTTTGTATCCATTCAGCTACCCTACCCCTTTTGATTGGAGTATTTATTCCATGGCATTTAGGGTTATTATTGAGAGGTACTTATTTATAGCAATTTTAATTCTGTATGGCTAGGTTTCTCTCTGTGTTTCTTCTTCTCAGCAATCCCTTACAGCATCCCTTTAGCATTTCTTATAATGCTGTCTTGGTGGTGATGAACTCCTTTAGCCTTTTTTTTTTTTTGTCTGGAAAGCTCTTTATTTAACCATATATTTTATATTGGTCTCAGATCCATGCTTTCCATTACCTTGAGTACTTCATGTCATTCCCTTCTGGCCTGTAGAGTTACTGATGAGAAATTATGTGTCAGCCTTATGGGAACTCCTTTGTAGGTAACAGTTTTATTTTCTCTTGCTGCCTTTAAGATTCTCTTTTTGTCTTTAATTTTTGGTATTTTATTTATGGTGTATCTGGATGTGGGCCTGTTTGGATTCTTCTTGTTTGCAATTCTCTGTGCCTCCTGAACTTGTGTGACTTTTTCCTTTACCAGGTTAGGAAGTTTTGTGCCATTATTTCTTCCAACACCTTCTCTATTCCTTTCTCCCTTTCTTCCTCTTCTGGCACACCTGCTATTCTAATATTGTTACATTGTCCCACAGCTCCCTTAAGCTGTCCTCCTGTTTTTTAATTGTTTTTTCTTTTTGGTTCCCTGATATTTTCAACTCTGTCTTCTAATTCACTGATTTGATCCTTGGCTTCCCCTAATCTGCTGTGTTTTCCTTCTAATGTGTTCTTTATTTGTGTTATGCCATTCTTTATCTCAGACTGTTCTTTTTTCATAGTTACTATATCTTTTTTCATACTGTTGAGCATTTTTACCATCATTACTCTGAACTCTGGTTCAGATAAAGTTCTTATCTCTGCTTCATTTATCTTTTCTTCTGGGGAATTCTCTAGTTCTTTCATTTGGGGGTTATTTCTTTGTCTCCTTATTTTGGTTGTCTGTTTGGGTTTGTGACTATGTTTTAGGTTATCCTCTATGCCTCTCAATCTCTCATACAGGACAGTGTTAAAGGCTGTTTCTGACAAATTGGTTCAGGCAAAAACTCAAATCCTCCAGAGACTGCCTCTGTCTACAGACTAATAGGATTCCAATTTTAATTGCTGCCAGGCAATCATCCTCAGGTGTAGTAAGAGTTTTTTCAACAGGGTGGGGTGGTTGCTTCTGCCTGAGGCTAATTGTTACCTTTAATCCCTTAAGTGGCCTCAGGCAAGGTGTTTTCCAATAAAGTGTGTGTACTATCTTCCCCCAAGGCAAGGCAAATGTTATGTGGGAAAGATGTCCTCCATTGCATGAGGGAATGACCTAGCCCAGGAAACTTGGGGTGTCTGCCTTCTGAGCTTTATCCCCCTGAGTCCCAAGTCCTGGGTTCTGCTCTCACAGCTCCAGTCCACTTCACCTTCCCTGTGCCAGAACACAAGGTGGGTGGCTCCACAGGGAATTTTTGCCATTATCCCTTCCAGAGGGTGCCGGAATTTTCAGCTGCCACTCCCTGGCAGACAGCACCCTGCTGCTTTTCACAGCTAGATGTTATGTGGGTACCCTCCTCAGATTTGGTGCTCTCTGCTGGGGAGCCCAGCTTGGGGATTAGATCCCAGAGTTCTCAGTGGCATCTCCCACAGCTGAGATATCTTTCTGGGACTTTAGTTGCTGTCTGTGGGTGCCCAGCCAGCCCTTTCACACTCTGCCCCTCCTTCTGGTCTCTATGTGGTCTCCATCTTCTGTCCTTGGGTTCTCTCCTAGGAGTTTTCTATTGATTATTTAGGAAGCCTTTCTGTATTTCAGTTGTAATTCCAGCTTATTCTTGGGAGCATGTCCATCATGAGCAAGTCTTTATGATTCTTTCCGGAATTGATAGTTTACAATCCAATGTAAAATACCTATCCTGAAGGTAGTCTAAAATATATCTGTACCAAAAACTTCCAGTCAAAATGGCACTGTAGGTAAATGCTGTACCTGCTTCTCCCATGACTATATCAAAAGTACAACTGAAGTATAGAACAACCACCCTTAAGAACCATCTGAAATCTTGCTGGAGAGAACTCCTGTAACTAAGGATACACAGAAGAAGACATGGTGACACTGTTAGGAGGGGAGGAGAATCTAAACAGGCTGGCCCCACACCCACACATGGTGGTTAAGAATAGGGAGGAATATCTGCTGTGGAGGTCCCCACTGAGGAAGGAGGGGTTCTGGCCCACACCAGGCCTCCTAGCCTTGAGCCCCAGTGCCAGGAAGAGGAGTCCCCACAATAGCTGGCTGTGAAAATCAGCAGGGACTCAGTCAGGGTGAGAGGGGAGTTGCTGGAGTGCAAGATGTTCCTCCTGTGGGTCTCATGCACAGACACAGCATGCATCCTAAGCTCCAGGGAAGGGACAGCAGTTCAAAAAGTGCCAGGGATATGTAGGAAAAAACTGAACTGTTTGGCTTCATGGCGAGGATTGGAGGGGCTGCCCTCAGCAGTCCTCTCAGCAGGTTTCATTGTTCCTTTGTTGAGACCTCCCCATACACAGCTGGCAGGTGCAAAAGGGCAACAAATCAGAGTCTCCATCAACCCGGCTAACGCCGCCTCACCTGGCCCTGGTGATTCCCTGACACTCTGTCCCACCCAACTTGCTCACCAGCCTGAACCTCTGTCAGTGGCTGCTTCACAAGCTGCCAGCCTCTGTGCATGGTACAGACTATACAAAAACCTCTGAGTTTCACAAAGGTTGGACAAGCAGCATCTGGCCTCTGCATGCCCTGTACTTCTTGTTAAGTGGCTCCAAGCCTGGCAGTAGTGACAGCTGGCCTCAGTTCACAGCATAGCCTTTCCAGTGTGCCTCTAAGTCCGGCACAGGCAGTTACCAATTACAGATCACTTTGTAACTCCCAACCACTGATGTTGGCCTGTACCAGAGACTCCTCCCAAGAGACCCTCGAAACACACCTGGTGGCTGGCTTCAGACCACACAAGAGCACTACACAATTAGCTCCACAAACAGCACACCCAGAGGGTGGACTCAGCAGACATCAGCAATCGGGCTCACAAGTACCACCAGGCAATATAGTGGTTGGAAGGGCACTGGGAACAAACACACAAGGGTTAGAACCACTGACTCGAGGTGATGAAAAATGCACTTTTCTCAACCCCACTCTCCCTGAAAAGTTTGCTATGCATAGCTGGGGAAGAAATGAGTGGGATCAAGTTAAATTCAATCAGGGGCAGTATGAAATGAGAAAAATATTTAACAATCCATGAAATATTCACAAATTACCTAAAATTATTAGGCTGATGCCATAATGCTGCTTAGTACAAGAAATACTTGACATCTCTCTTCTCCTCCCATGTTTTTCTCCTTCCTTCTAACTGCTTTTGACTGACCATGGGGAGTAAGTTCATTGCCTGAGTAGAATTAGGTCAGATTCAAACTGAATATCAAGCTGACAGAGGGAGATTTGGTGCCAATGTTGATTAAATAAGAAGTGAAAAGAAAGATTTACTCTGAATCCAAATATGGCTATTCAGAAAGGAAAAGACTAATATTAGACTGCTTAAGAATTAGTAGAGAAAGATACATTTATTTATCAGAGAATCAGCAAGTTTCTATCTATGTCAATATTTTATTGTACTAATATATATAAATTTATATGTATATATTTATGTTTATATGTAGAGTATATTGAACATATAGATGTTTACAATACTCAAACTTTAGCTATTAGGATAAGAATTGTTAATTGTTTATATGGAAAGTCTCAAAAAGCTTTCTATATTACTGCTTTTTAAATACTTATCATTATATATATAACTATTGCATAACTACTTTTAAAAAATTAAATCTTTATTGTTGACAGAAATATATATTTCCTCTTTTTCCCCACTGACCCCTTCTAGCCCACCTCAACTCCCTACCACAGGCCTTCACCACACTTTTGTCTGTGTCCATAGGTTATGCATATATGCATACAAGTTCTTTGGTTGATTTCTTCCCACCCGCCTATTCTCCCCTGACTTTCCTCTGACATTCCACAGTCTGTCCTATGCTTCTATGTATATGGATCTATTTGTTCATCAATTTATTTTGTTCATAAGATTCCACATGCAAGCATGTGATACTTGTCTCTGACTGGCTTATTTCACTTAGCATAATAAGCTCCAGGTTCCTCCGTGCTGTCTTAAAGGGTAAGAGTTCCTTCTTTTTCACTGCTGCATAGCATAGTATTCCATGGTGTAAATGTACCACAGTTTTTTAACCCCTCATCTACTGATGTGCACTTGTGCTATTTTCAGATCTCAGCTATTATAAATTGTGCTATGAACATAGGGGCACATACATTCTTTCTGATTGGTGGTTCAGTTTTCTTAAGATGTATTCCTAGAAGTGGAATCACTGGGTCAAACAGAAGTTCCATATTTAATTTTTTGAGGAAACTTTACACTGTTTTCAATAATGGTTGTACCAGTCTACATTCCCACCAGCAGTGTACTAGGGTTCCCTTTTCTCCACACTCTTTCCAACACTTGTGATTTGTTGATGGTTGTCATTCTGACAGGTGTGAGGTGATAACTCATTGTCATTTTAATTTGCATCTCTCTGATAATTAGTGAATTTGAAGGTGTTTTTATAAATATGTCTCTTGGCCATCTGTATGCCCACTTTGGAGAAGTGTCTATTTAGGTCTTTTGCCCATTTTTAATTGCATTATTTGTCTTCCTTTTGTTAAAGTTGTATGAGTTCCTTATATTTTGGATATTAAATCTTTATCAGATGTATCATTGCCAAATATGTTCTCCCACACAGTGGATTCCCTTTTCATTTTGTTGATGGTTTCTTTTGCTGTGCAGAAGCTTTTTATTTTGATGTAGTCCCATTTGCTTATTTTCTCTTTTGTTTCCCTTGCCCTAGAAGGTGTATCCATAAACATATTGCCACAAGAGATGTCTCAGATATTGCTTATGGTTTCTTCTAGGATTTTTATGGTTTCATGGCTTACATATAAGTATGTTATCCATTTTTAGTTTATGCTTGTGTATGGTTTAAGTTGGCGGTTTAGTTTCATTTTTTACATGTATTTGTCCAATTTTCCCAATATCATTTGTTCAAGACAGTGTCTTGATTCCATTATATGCTCTTTTGATGTATCACATTTAATGATTTGCAGATATTGTACCATCTTTGCATCCTTAGAATAAATCCCACTTGGTCACGGTGTATGATCTTTCTAATGTAATGCTGGATCCGATTTGCTAGAATTTTGTAGAGGATTTTAGCATCTATGTTCACCAGGGATATTTCCTATAATTCTCTTTCTTTTTAGTGGCTTTATCTGATTTTAGGATTAGGGTAACGCTGTCCTCATGGAAAGAGTTTGGAACACTTCCTTCTTCTTGAAATTTTTTGAATAGTTTGAGGAGGATAGGTATTAGTTCTTTGAATGTTTGCTAAAACTCCCTTGTGAAGCCATCCAAATCCAGGCTTTTATTTGCTGGGATTTTATTTTTATTACTGCTTCAATTTCATCAGTAGTTATTGGTCCATTCAGGTTTTCTGATTCTTCCTTATTGAGTTTCAGAAGATTGTATTTTTCTAGTAATATGCCCATTTGGTCAAGGTTTTCCAGTTTATTGGAATAGAGTTGTTCATAGTATTTTTTAATGATCCTTTGTACCTCTTTGGGGTCAGTTGTTACTTCACCTCTTTCATTTCTGATTTTGTTTATTTGGATCCTCTCTCTTTGTTTCCTGGTGAGTCTGGCAAGAGGTTCATCAATCTTATTTATCTTTTCAAAGAACCAGCTCTTGGTTCTATTGATCTTTTATATTTTTAATTTTTATTTTTTTGTTTTGTTTCTATTTCATTTATTTACAGTCTGATCTTTATTATTTCCTTCCTTCTACATACTCTGAGTTTTTCTTGTTGCTCTCTTTCTAATTCTTTAAGTTGTAGGGTTAGATAACTTATTACAAGTTTTTCTTTGTTTTTTGAGGTAAGCCTGTAGTGCTATGAACAATATTATTTCTGATATATCACTTTGAGCAAGGGAAACAAAGGAATAAATAAACGAATGGGACTACATCAAACTAAAAAGTTTGTGCACAGAAAAGGAAACCATCAACAAAATGAAAGGATATCCCATTGAATAGTAGGACATATTCGCTGATACATCTGATAAAGGTTCAACATACAAAATTCTTAAGGAACTTATAAAATTCAACACCAAAAAGATATATAAATAAACAATTCAATTAAGAAATGGACAAAAGACCTGAATAGATACTTCTCCAAAGAGGATATGCTATGACTAATAGACATTTGAAAGGATGTTCACTGTCACTAATCATCAGAGAAATGCAAATTAAAACCACAATGAGAAATCACCTCACACTTTTTAGAATGGCTATCATCAGTAAATCAACAAACAACAAGTCCTGTGAATGATATGAAGAATAGGGAACCCTTGTGCACTGTTGGTGGGAATGCAGATCAGCGCAACCACCCTGAAAAGCAGTATGGAGCTACTTCAAAAAATTAAAAATGGAACTGCCTTATGACCAGCAATTCCACTTCTAGGAATATATCTGAAGAAACTTGAAATACTAATTCCAAAGGATATATGCATCCTTATGTTCATTGTAGCATTATTTACAATAACCAAGAGTTGGAAGAAGCCCAATTTTCTATCAGTAGATAAGTGGTTACAAAAGCTGTGATACATTTACACAATGGAATACAATTGAACCGTAAAAAAAGAAAAAGAAAGAAAGAAAATCTTACCTTTTACAGCAGCATGGATGGACCTAGAGAACATTATGCTAAGTGAAATAAACTAGTTAGAGAAATACAAGTACCATATGATTTCACTTATATGTGGAATACAATTAACAAAATAAACTAACAGTGAATAGAGACTCATGAATACAAAAGACAGACTGACAGCTGTCAGAGGGGAGGGTTTTGAGAGCTGAGTGAGAAGTGTGAAGGGATAAGCAAAGAGAAAAAAAAGAAAGACTCATGGACATAGACAACAGTGTGGTGATTTCCAAGGGGAATGGGGTAGTGGAAGTAGAAGAAGATAAAGGGGGCTTAAATGGTGATGGAAACTGACTTGACTTGGGGAGGTAAACATACAATACAATGTACAGATGATGTGTTGTAGAATTGTACACCTGAAACCTGTATAATTTTATTAACCAATGTCACACCAATAAATTCAATTAAAGTAAATAAATAAATAAATAAATAACTTAGATATCAGCTTCTCAGGCTGTGACACATCAGGTAGAATTTTTTAAAGAAGCTGACTTTATAGACTGTGTAGCACTAAATTGTTTCTGCTGTTTTTATTTAATATCTATAAACTATAACAAAATGGTCTGTAAGTAAAAAATTAGACATAATTTATAGCACTTTCTTTAAAATATAAATATCAAAGATATTAAAAACAATGTGAGCTTACAACAGTTTTCTTTTGCCACAAATCCCCTTGTTTTTACTTATTCTAAAATTAATCTAATGTTGTGAGGCTCTAATCTGTTCAAATTAAATTTAATGATAATAGTACAGAATAATAATACCAAATATAAGTACTATGGAAGAAATGTCCCATAAGAATCACTGGTGTTTCTGTACTATTTCATAAAAATGTAATTTTCTCCTTCATTCTCCACCCCAGGTGAAATGAGATTATATCTTAATGAAGAATTTTGTTTCTTGTTTCTTGTTTATTAATAGAGGATCAATAAGGCCTTTTAAATGATCTGCAATTCAATAGAATTAGTTTGAAAATAAATAGAGAGCATGAGATTAACTTTGCTTTGTGCAATTAACCTATCAGGTGCAGATCTCTGTAATTAAAGAATCCTTATTCACAATTCTCTGAATCACTGCATTTGGCAGGCAATTGCCAGTAATTTTCTTTTCACAGTACAGTGCCTCAGACAGTAATAAGAACAAAACACATGCAGGTTTAATCAGGTAACAAAGCATGTCAAATACTTATCCTAAAACAAGGGAGTCTGGCACATGAAGTGTGAACCTCCAAGAAATCCCTAAAGGGATATTATATTCTCTGATCTGTGCCTTTTCACAGCTTCTGCTGACACCTTTAAGAGAAAAAAAAGTCTCACCCAGAACAGGCATCAGAATTCAAAACAAATCATTCTCAATGAAACTTCTGGGAGTCAAAGATACAAACACAGGTGCATGCATGGACACACACACAGATGCATAAGTACACACATGCACATACATGTGAATTCATATGTAAATATATATCAATGCAAATATAGATGTAGATATATTGAATAAAGGGTACTTAAAAAGTCATCTTTTTTATTACCAAGTACTTTTGATATAAATATCATAAGAAGGAAAACTGTTATATTTAATTATTAGGAAAGTGTGGAAAAGTTTGACTTTGGTCTATAGAATTCTCAACCAGCTGCC
Organism: Corynorhinus townsendii; assembly: GCA_026230045.1. Classification (NCBI taxonomy): domain Eukaryota; kingdom Metazoa; phylum Chordata; class Mammalia; order Chiroptera; family Vespertilionidae; genus Corynorhinus; species Corynorhinus townsendii. The sequence goes on from JAPDVU010000003.1 coordinate 95,910,857, forward strand.
TTAGGGCCCAGAAATAAGATATCAACTTATCATTCTCTGATGGAGGTTCAAAAGGTAGAAAGACTTTCCATGCTTTTTATGGCAGTTCAAGGAATCCTGAGTAAAGACCTGCCACCTAAGGTCCATGATGTATGGAGCAACCAAAAAGCTAGTGAGGATAAAGTTTTGCAAAAATACACCTTGCATGGCCCACATTTCAGAGCTGAGTCCCATGCATCAGCGGACATTGCTGCTCACAGTACTGCCTCCCTTCAATCTGGATAGCCTGGTTAGCTATCCTGGCACCCTACATAACCTGCAGGGTGAAGAGTACTCAGGGCCATGGGGACATGCCCATTTGAAGTCCTGTTCACCAAGATCCATGTGTGTGGTCCCCCAGAACATATCCTTCTACCCCAATCATTCTCAAGCCCATTTATGAGGTCCTTGCTGTTTCTGAAGTTCATCTTCCAGAGGGCAGTTTGTTGTGAACACATGCTCTAGGCACAAGGGGATGGCCAATGGATGATTGCTGGAATGACTATGACTCAGATTTGTGGGCTGGGGTATCAATACACATGTGGTTATCTGGATGAGGCAGACAGGGTCCAAGCAGGAGTAACTGAGAGTGAGCCCAGATGGAGGCAGATGGATCTATTTATTCACTTTCCACAGCCCCACATTATTAGAAAAGTTCCCAGCCACATTTCTGCAGAGAAAACTTAATTTAGGTTAACTGAAGGCTTCAGGTTCTCAAGAGAATGATCTGCTTAGCTTCTTTCCATGCCCCCTTATAGTCATGACCAACAACCTCGCTTAGTGGCTTTTCATAGGTATTTGATATCCAATGACAAACTTATTTTCAACTATAATAATGAAATAAAATATGAAAGTATCTAATAAAGAAACACAGCAAAGAGTTTATTTTCTTTCCAATTGTGTATGTAATCAGGCCAGTCAAAAGTTAAAATAAAAGTTAACAGCACAAGAAAGTACACAAGTAATGGATAAAAACTTTTTAATCAATTTATTTTTTGTAAAAAGGGAAAACATATCCACATGTTTGTTGCAATAATGAACAATGCAGTTCAACTTAATAACAAATAAATAATAATTATTCTTTGGAATAAAATTATAAATTTTATTCCAAAGAAATAAAATATTTCAGGATGAACCAAAATTTGCCTTTACCAAGCAATATGCTTTGCAATTTACACTCTATTTCTCTGTTTAAAATTTTAAACACAAATGAAATTGCTGCATAGTCACAATGAATGACAGAATTGAAATGACTGAACTTCTGTGTGTTTTTTTTCTTTACATTTACTATCTGTTATGGACTGAATTGTTTCCTCCTTACCCCCAAGTTTATATGTTGAAACTGTTGCCCCTGGTGTAATTATATTTGAAGATAGGAACTTTACAGAAGTAATTAAGGTTAAATGAGGTTGTAAGGGTACATATGAACACATAGGAAAGACCATCTGAGTACATAGCAACAAGGTGACTGTCAACAATTGGAAGAAAGAGGCTACACAACAAACCAATTTTTCTGGCACTTTGATAATTGTACTTTCAACCTTCATAACTGTGAGAAAATTAATTTCTGTGTTTAAGGCACCTAGTCTGTGCTATTTTGTTACAGCAACCTGAGCTGACTAATGAACTATCATTGTTTCATTGTTGTTTATTTTGAACCTACTGTTTAATGACAAGAATGTGTTGTCTGGTAGTAAATGAAGACATGGGCTGTTGCTGAAACAAGTTTGAACAATCCCAAACTGTTAGCCACAAATTCTTGAAAGAAAAATGTGCAGGTCAGTCAGCATGAGTGGGGGCCAGCTGTGAAACTGGAGTACCCTATATTAACATCTATGTAAAATTGTTACATAGGCCCCTGAGCTGATTGTTATCGGAATCCAGTGGTGCCCAGCAGAACCATGCCCTGGAAACATACCTTGCCAGAGGCAGGTGTGTTGTCAGCCTGACCTTTAGCTCAGGTGTCAGGAGGTGGGTGTTATTATCTAAATCCAGTCAAGCACCAGGAACAAAGATGATTATCCGGGCCCACCCAGAAGTGATGATTACAAAGAAGCCACAAGAATGCACATAATCTCCTTTGTCTTGGGCTTTAGTAAAACTTCCTGGTATTTTGCTGTATAAAATAAATGCACTGAATCAGCTCTGGGTCACTTTCTCTCCATCAGAGGACAGCTGTCCCAACCGGCCCCAACTTTTTCCTTCTATTTCTGTGTCTGTCTCTTTCTTTCATTTCATCAATCCCCAGCCACCCTACTCAGGAACAGGACAGCTCTCTAGCCGCACTGGATGTGGAAAAATACATAAAAACAATACATAAATAAAGCATACTACTTTGAAGGTTACATGGATATTTTTACATGCAAAATCAACTACAACTTTAGCAATTATTCTAAACATTAGAATACAGATGAAAAATATGTTTTTTCAAGAAGTCATGTTTTACTCACGGACATTGTTTTGAATTGCCAGCACATGGAGATATTAAAAAGCTGACAGACTTATAGCTGATTTTGTCATTGTTTATAAATTCTCTGCAAATACATGGTCCCCTTATTATCTGCACTCAAGGGGACTACTTTCATAGCATTGCCTTTTATATTTATTGTCCCTCTTTTATTCTAGGTCTTCTGAGAAGCAGACCATTTACCTTCTGGGACAGTAGCCACAGCCAGGGAAATGGATCCCATCATTTCAGAAATTATGATGCCTCAAGGAAGGGAACTGACCATCTACCACTGTCCCCTCAGGGTTATAATGTGAACAAAATCTAATAAGTATTTCCTTCAGGTTACAGTGGCCCTAGTTTATGAGAGAGGACAAAATAGGAGTGTTAGAAAATATTTTGAACATCTGTCCAGCTAAGAAGCATTTCTTAGACTTTGTCTTTGTCAGCAAGTGATAAAGGAGGAGTTGTTGTTTTGAATCTTGTTTTCAGGTGGATCCCTTGAATCATGTTATTATAGCAGGTAGAGCTGGTAGTTAGAAGACCTAAATTCTATTATTAGCTCTGATACTAATGTTCCATGTGATTTAATATCTCTTTGAATTTTGACATCTCCAATGCTACTTACATCTGAAAAGGTATATTTATACTATAATTAATCACTGGTGAGCTATGGAGTAGAAAAGATCTTTGGTTTTAGGAGCCACAAAGGAAAGCCTGGTTGCTAAAATAAAAGGAAGATAAATTCTAGCTCCTTTTTCTGAAGGAGCTTCAAGTAGCTCTGCTACTGAAAGGTCCTATCATTCTTCTCTGCTTCAATAATTATATCTTCTGAGCACTCTCCTGGTCTACCATATCATTTATTAGGTGAGTGCCAACAATCTCCTTGGTGTAGAACCTAACTTTACCTCTTCCTCTCTTGGAGCAGAAAATGGAAGGACTGTGACTGAGTGGAGAAAAGCCATCTAAACAAACTATTAAAATGATGTTTCAAAAGAAAAAAAAATGAGGATTGTCAATTTTGAAATATGTATTTTAAGGAGATGGTGAGATGGAATTAGAAAAAAATTGTAAAAACCAGACATCCAAAGGCAATGCTTGATACATATTGGGAGCTCAGTAATAGTTGTTGATCAAGAGGTTCTTATCTTCTTAGGAAAAAACAATGGCTCACTTTATTTTAATTTGATTTACATATTTTATTATCATACTAGCAAACTCTATGACTGAAATAAACATAAAGAAGAGGGAAAAAATGGTACTGGGGTGGGTAGTGGTATCCATGAGCTACAATGAAAAAATTATCATCAGGAAGGAAAGTCCAGGAGCCCAAATCTCTGGCCTGAACCAGACTGTTGAGATGCCTGGTAAGACAATCCTTAGCAAAGGTCAGGACACATGACAGAGCATACAGCAGCCTTCTCCAGAGACAGCTAGACCAAGTGACTTAGAGCAGAGAGAAAGAAAACTTTAACAGCGCCAGTGGAAGTACTGGCCAGATGTTTGAACAGCTTATGTGCTTTCAGATCATTAGCTTTTCACCCACCTCATCTTGAGCTCTCCTCCATGAAAAATAAAATAGTGAATAAATAAGGTTTCCTAGAATCATGAAGCCTAAAAATGGAAGGTGTAACCCAGCATTCTGACCAAGGATTGAACCAGATCATCAGCATTAAAGTCCTGAGATCAAGAAAGTCAGCACCATGGCCAAAACATTTAGATTAACAAACAGTGAGAGGGTCCTCCTGAGAACCTTGCATCCTTCCAAGGACAATGATAGCCATATTCAGAGTGTATTGCCTTATTCACTGTTTATTATCTGGATATAATTTCAACTATAGTAATTTCAACTATAGATAAGTGGGTAGAATAGAAATGCTTTAAAGTTCTTTCCTAGGTAGAGATTCTATGATTGTGTGATTGCCTTACATTTCCAATTTTCTTCCCTACATCCCACTCAACTAAGTGATGCTGGGATCAAGGAGGTATAAATGAATAATCTTCAACTCAGTCATGGAAAAAGGAATCATCTATCCACTCTCTCTCAAGCATATCTCCCCTTTACTCTGATAAAAAGTCACACTGGTAACTGAAGTTCAAGATCAGGGTCCAATACAGTATCACTTACTTGAGCTTTGCTTCAGATGACATATGCTCCATGAAGTTTTATCTAGAACTAAATAGACAGTATTCTTTGAAGTTCTTCTATAGATACAGTATATTATCAAATTGCCATAGTTTATCCACCTGTATAGGCCACCAACTTCTTTTCCGTCTAGAAACCTTGGAGCAAAGAACAAAAATGGGGTGATCTTAATCACAGGACTGAGGAGCACAGTGCCCGTTTTTCCCCCTGAGAATGAAAAAACAATAAAATCCATAATTCAGATTGTTCCCAACAAGAATATCCTCAAATGGTGTACGTTTTTTCTCTGAGCTAGATTTTGAAAAAGAAAACAGTCTTTTATATATGCAAACATATTTTTAAACTTTGAAGACTAAGTGCTTGTTTCCTCTGACCCTGAGCATGGCCAACATGTTTCATCAAAATAAACCTTGGGTCACTGGAGAAGATGCATGGGCATGGAGAGAAATAACAGAAAGGAATGGGCACTTGGTAAAAACAGTAACAAGAATAAGATGGAAAATTCCATTCAGAGAAAAAAACTTCAGGCATTTTTTTTTTCTTTTAGATCCACTATTTTGGACTTTCAAAACTAGTGAAGGAAACATGTTCTAAAATACTTGGACTTAGCTCAAACAGACTGTGTCATTTCAACTCAACTGATATTTCTTCCAGAAAAGACACCCTGGACTACTCCTGATATGAATTAAATTCCTTCTGCTGGATCTCAGTTTATAAATATTTGAGAGAAAACTCAAGACTTTAGACTACTTTTTTCTCTTTTTTATTGTTGAGACTATTACAGAGATGACCTCTATTTTCCCCATCCACCCAGTCTCCAACCCACCCCAGGCCTCACCTCACTATTGTCTGTGCATGGGGTATGCATATACGTTCTTTGTTTAATCTCTTTCCACTCCACCCCACCCCTCTTCCCTCTGAGATTCGACAGTCTGTTTCATGCTTCCGTGTCACGACCTGCTTTGTTCATCAGTTTATTTTGTTCATTAGATTTCACATATAACTGAGATCATGTAATATTTGTTGTCCTCTGACTGATTTATTTCTCTTAGCATAATAGCCTCCAGGTCTATCCATGCTGTCTCAAAAGGTAAGCGATCCTTTCTTTTTGACAGATGTATAGTATTTCATTGTGTAAATGTACCACTGCTTTTTTATTCAATCATCTACTGATGGGCACTTGGGCTGTTTCCAAATCTTAGCTATTGTAAATAATGCTGCTATGGACAAAGAGGTGCACTAGAAAAAAATCATATGCACTAGGTGTTAGAATCAAAACACCTGGATGTTACATGAATGTCCCCTCTTATTGTTTCACAAGGGAGTTGGTGACATTTTTGGAGGGGGCACATTCCTTGGCACTTTTCTCACGAGAGTGCCCTCTTTTGCTAGATGGAGGAGGTCCTTCTGTCCCACTAACAGACAGGAGTCACAGGAGAACAGACAGGGAGGCCAGGGAAATGATCTGTTGTCTCCATGGCTGCTTTATGGTGTGAGTATGCCCTGCTGTCAGGATATTCTCAGGTAGAGCCATGGGGGAAAGTGGCAAGGTGAATCCCCTAGGTTTACCGGTAAGTTCCACTGAAGCAGAGTTAAAATATACTTTTCCTACTAACCCCACTTCTGTGTTGGAAATATGAGTAGTCAGAATTTACAGACAACAGAATTTGGAAGGTTCATCTCTCTTGAGAAGTTGCAGGATGGAACATTATTTTGATCATAATCTCTCTTTATAATAGTCATTAGCAGAAAGGTGGCCTTTACTGTTGAGCTAATTTGTGGTTTGAGTGCTGAAGCCTGTGACACCTAAGTGTGTGCATTTGAGAGGGAGACTGATTGATTCTTCAGTTTTCACAAGACATTTACACACATTTAGGAAAGTCATTCATTGTCAAGGGGTCAGTGACAAAAGCCACAAGAGTTGAAAATATGGTTCTTACTCCAAAGAGTTTCTACTGTTAGGAAAAAGGTCATTCATTTTTAGACATGGAAGGAAACTTGGAGGCTATGTAATCTAACACTGACACTTTAAAGATAAGGAAATCAAGGCTCAGAAAAGCCAATACTCTGCTCAAGAATACATGGCTGGTGTTAGGACCAGTATTTTAGTTCTTCATCTAGTAATCTTTTCAAAACAGTACGTGGGCACTTCTTCTATGAAAGAGAGAAATACTCTTTGATGATGTGATGAGCCAGGTATCAGAAAGGAAAGCTCTCCACCTACAGGTCTGGGACTACTTATGAATAAATGCTATGCTTTTCTTCCCACCATAACCAGCCTTCAGTTGAACAAATCTTGATGGTTGAATAGGGTTTCACTTTCAGCCTCAGACTGACAGAAATGTTCATGTTTCACCCAAATTCTATGTGAACAGAAACAACTTGGCTTCTCACACCTCCAGTGAAGGCTGGATGGTGATGGTGCAATGCTTCTGGTCTCAGTTAAAAATTCTTCTGGCTCATTTGATGCCCTTGAGAGCATTATTTTGGATTGGCCATCTGAGCTGTGAATTACATTTCACTTGCTACATGGAACAGCCACAGCGGATTAGTGAAGACAAGTCCTACCTATATATGAACAAATCCATTGTGTGTTGTCAAGGAGTCAAACCCATCTTAGCTGTGGAGTAGTCTGAGATTGGTTATTGTTCAATGCACTAATAAAAACTAATATTTCACTAATGGCTGAATCTGGCCTCTTTATAAAGTTCTGCTCAGGTGCATGTTGAGTGGACTCAACCTTGACATACAAGGATGTCCAGGAACACGCAAGAAACTAGTGTTTTTTCAGAGAGATTTTTAAGAAATTTCTTGTCTTTAAAATGCCTTGTTGAGAATCCTCATATGTCAATGGCATTGCTAGCTTTTCTGAGATGGGCAACTCAGATTATGATTCAGGCATAGGATATGATCATTTGGTTCCAAGATACAGAGACTCACTCCAACTAGTATATGATAAAAAGTAAAATTTTTCAGAAGGATATTAAGTTATCATTTGGAGGCCAAGGGCAGGAAGAGGAGCCAAATTCATAAAGGCCTGGAATGAGGAACTGGAATAGAGACAGTAACCAGCATCTTCTCTGGGGACCAGCAGTTATTCATCTCGCTTCTCCCTCTATTTTAGCCTTATTTCTCTCTCTCTCTCTCTTTGCAAACTGGCTTTCCTGCTTTCTGGAACCTTGGCTTAATATCACTTCCAAGTTTCAAAGCTCCAAACTTCACCCAGGTTCTAAGTTCTCCTTTTATATTTCTGAGGAAGAGATACTAACAGGTTTGGCTAAAGTAGAGATTGGCTTCCCTTGTTGACCCTTGGTTCAACAAACTCTGGCCAGGAAGGAGCTTAGCAGCATGTTGAATGATCTGGCTGGTGGGACCCAGACCTATGGGTGGGAGAGGTAGTTCTCAAAGGAAGGAGGTTTGGGATAGGCACCTATCCTTAAAGCAGCCCTCAACAGTTGTCATTCTAAGAAGGTGCTCAGAATGATTCATAGACATGATTTGAGAATTTATTCTTTCAAGATATTCTTAAATTTAGCAGAGAGAATTAAATTTTACAGGTAGAAAAATGAAAGAGAGGAGTTGTCAGTAAATTGCCCAGGTCAATTTGAAATCTGAGTTTCTGGCTCCTGATTCATTCAGCCTTTGCAATGTCAAATATTTATCTCTTGCTTTGTGAGGGCTTGTTGGCTGCAGATGCCCAGTTGCTTTCAGAGAGGGTTGGTAAAGTTTGTCCAGATAATCTGCAGTGACTCCAGGCAGAAAACCAAGTAGATCCATTGTTTATGCTATCTCATTTCACATGTGTGCGTACAAACACACACACACACACAAACACACACACACACACACACACACACACACACACACACACACACACACAATCTCTTCCCGAAAGTGCAACCTGGCTCACCAGGCAGTGTCCTGGTTCCTTGAGAAAGTATTGGCCAAGGATCAATCGGTGGTGGCTCAGCTCTGTCTGGTTGAGCCTGGTATTTCTTAAAATAAATAAAAAAGACTTGTTAAAATTCATGTTGAAATATTCTTCCATCATTTTGAAAGTATGCAGTTTGCTCATCTGAAAAATATAACCAACTTGCCAGTTTCTAAGTTGAAATTTGCATGTACTGCCTAGAATAACAGTGACTCAGTATTCCTTTTAACATCAATCTTTGATAATGTCACTCCTTTCAGTTTTTCCCTTTTATATCCTACTTACAATCTTTACACATAGGTGCATGTACACACACACACACGCAGAGATGCACAGACTTTTTCTCTTCTGTGTGTCACAAATTATAAGGAATGAATGAACATAGAGTATTTTGGACTGAAAAAGCTCTAACTTTTTTAAGTCAATGGTTAAAGAGTCAAAGTTCAGATGAGTTGGTACTTTCTTACACTGGCCACCTCATTCCGTCCCTGCAGAATTTTAGTACCACTGATAGATTTCTACATCATAGTTTATTGTAGAAAATGTTTGGCAGCCCATTCAAGGATATTTCAGCGAGGAAAGGTACAATGCACTTTTCTAAGGAAAGAAACATTAAATTCTAGTGGAATTAGTACAATAATCCTCTATTTAAGAATAAAGTTTATGAAAGACCCTTGTATGGACTATAGGCCCTGTCCTTTATTATTTTCTGATTCAACATAGCTGAATGTGCATGATTAATGTTTATGAGAATTATTGTCTCCCAGGCATAAGTAATAAAAATGAAAACACAGGAAAATCCAAGGACCTCCAGATGCAGAGATAATACCTCAGCTAGAACTTTCTCTAAGATCTACCATCCACAATTGTTATTTATTCATTTGCTCCAAACCCTTACTGCACCCCACACTCAGCCCCATTCCCATCCTACTTCATGCCACTGAGAGGGCAAATGCATTTTTTTCCCCTGTCATTCTTACAAAATATAAATGAAATGAAATAGCATTAGCTACAATTAAGATTTCTGAACCCTTCCTATTTGGCAGTCATAGTGCTGGGTTGATGAGGGGCGTGATTTCCTTTCCGCTTCACTCTGCCCTAGGGCATGGGTAATTCCCCAGTTACATGTGAGATCCACCTGACTCCAAGCCCCATGATTTCAACCATTAATCTGATTGTTTTATTCACAACAATATATTTAATAATTATTTGGAGTAATTAAAGTGATTCTTTGTTGCCCTATGCCAAGGAGGTTAGTGTAAGACAGAACATCAATGGGCACTCTACCAGAGTGCTCTCAATCTTCAGCTCCAGCTTTGCCCTCCATCCTAGCTCCAGGCCACAGTGCAGCTGACTCACCCAGCTCAGATAAAATGTCTGGAATGGACTATGGGAGAGAATGCCAGCCTTGGATTACAGGTAACCATGAGCGATAGGATTTGCACAACTTCTCACTCATGGTGAATTATATTTTGTTTTTATTTTTCCAATCATAGCAAAAAAAAATGTGCCTTGCTAAGGAGAGAAAGTGAATCTCAGAAAATATGAGTTAAAAAGATCATTACTATAGACACATAGAGTCTTTAAGTTAAAAATAATTCTAAACCTAATATTATCCAATTGTTTTTATTTTATAGGCAGGGAAACCTAAGAGAGAAGTAAAATACCATAACTTGCTAACTCTGCTCTATTCCATGAAGCTGAATATAATCAAAACATCTTTGGAAATGTGGCACAGCCTGATAATCAGCTTTTAAAGAAAAACTATAGTTTTTGATAAAATGATGGTAAAATGCAAAATGTTATTGGTACTCAAAGTATTAATAACACCACTGTATAATTATAAATCTTAATAATTATCAAATGGGGGGATGGGGTGAGGGCATGGGACAGGGGGTAGGGAAGGCTGGGGGAAGGTCAATGGGGAAAAAAAGGGAGATATATGTACTACTATGTGTAATATTTAAACAATAAAATTAAAAATTAAAAAAAGAGATAAAAAGTTATCATATAAAATCATTAAAAAAGATTGTTCAATAAAAAAGGTACTCTATAAGTGTATGCTTTATTCAACTCCAGTTCCACAAATATTTACTGAAAACTTACTTTGTGTCAGGCATAGAGGAATGAGCTATGACTTCAGAAATGAAGGCATAGTACTATTCTGTTACAAATCTTTAACCTAATGCATAATAAACAGCTTTAAAATGTAAATATCTCCACGTCTGTTACATTTTTTAAAATTTTAGTACTTTTGCTAGTTATCAAAAGTTTCAAACTGCCCTGGCTGGTTTTCTCAGTGTTTAGAGTGTTGGTCCTTGGACCAAAGCATCTTGGGTTTGATTCCCTGTTTAGGGCACATACTTCAGTTGCAGGCTCAATCCCCGGCCCAGGCCCAGGTTGGGACACATGTGGGAGGCAACCAATTGATGTCTCTCTCATCTTTTTTTTGTAATTTCTTTATTGATAAAGGTGTTACGTATGTGTCCTTATTCCCCCATTACCCCCTCCGCCATCTCCCCCACTCATGCCCTCACCCCCTGTTGTCTGTATCCATTGGTTAGGCTTATTGCATGCATACAAGTCCTTTGGTTGATCTCTCCCCTTTACCTCCATCCTCCCCTCCCTTCCCTCTGTGTCTCTCTCATCTTTCTCTCTCTCTCTACCCCCTCACCTCCACTCTCTCAAAAAAAAAAAAAAATCCATGGAAAAAATATCCTCAGGTGAGGATATTTTTAAAACGTTTCAAACTACTTAATTAACATTGAAGGCCCCACACACTCACACTAAATACCCTTCCATTAGATATCAATGTGACCTATTGTGGGGACTTGACTTCTATAATTCAGAAACAAAGTATATGAACATCTTCTATATGTTGGAACTTTGATATAAACTCTGTCACTTCCTTATATTGATCCTTTATGGCAAAGATTTTAATATCTATTATAGGCTAAGAAACTGAGGCTTGAACAGGTTAAGTAGCATGCGCAAAGACAAATAGCTAACAAGTCTTTCTTCTTTGCCACAACTGCTTCTCTTTCCATTGATGATTAACTACACCCACAAAATGAATCATATCTTCTATAGAACTGTGGAAGTATATGGAACTTAAAAGGCCTGTGTCTAAAAGTATATAAAATGACCATAACAGAAATATTTACATGGATACATATAATTTTCAGCAATTATTATATATATACATATAATTTTAAACAGTTTTCTACATACTGCACATGTAATATTTCATTTAATTGTCATAACAAAACTATTAGGGAGTATTATTATCCCATCTCAAATTAAAAACTGAGACTTGGGAGAAATCCTGAAGCAGTTTCTAGATTGATCATTGCTCTGATCTTGCTTAAATCATCAATATCCTTTTCCTATTAGGTCCTACCCATCAGCAAGTAAATCTGCTGTAGTCCTTGCCATTACCCCTTCAGCCACTGCCCCAGGTTTCTCTTTCTCTTCACAACGAGAGCTCTTGATGTTGTCTGTACCTGCTGGCCCAACATTCTCAGCTTCTCCTGAACCAATTTCAATGAGCTTTTGGCCCATTTCCCCACGGAAACCCTTAAGAAGGTCATCAACGTTGCCTGACCCAATGGTCAGCTCTCGGTTCTCATCTTACTTGGCCTCATAGCAGTATTTAACTACCTGGATCTCTTGAATAATTTTATTTTCCTCACTTCCAGGTCACCATACTCCACCAATTTTCTTTCTTACTTTCCAGCACCCACTTCTCAGTCTTATTTTCTGTTTTCTTTTCACGTTTTAAACCTCAAATGAAGTAACCAGGCCTTTGTTCTTGAATCTCTTCTCTAGTTACACTCTAACATCTCGGCTTGTAGGACGATCTGTCTGCTGAAGATAGATCCCCCTCTTAACTTCAGACACATTTATTGAGCTGTACCTTCGTATCTCCTCTTGAACATGTAGTAGGAATCTCAAACTTAACACGTCCTAAATTTATTTTTATTTACCACCAAACTTGTTCCTCTTATAGTATCCCCAACCCTAAAAAAGTGACTGGTAGTTACTCTTTTTTTCTCACCCTCTACACCTGATCCACCAGAAAAACATGTTGACTCACCTTCGGATTCTATACAGAATCTGACTGCCTTTATCACCTGCTCCCATTTCTACCACCATTATTTTTTCACCTGAATTAAAAGCTTCCTGCCTGATGTCCCAGCTTTCATTCTCAGCAGTGAAGCCAGAGTAATTCTTTTAAAGAGAATTAGGTCATGTACTTCTGTACTCAATGGCTTCTTTATGAATTGAACTGTATTCCCCTAAAATTCACATATTGGAGTCTTAATCTGTGGTACCTCAAAATGTGATCTTATTTGGAGATAAGGTCTCTATGAATTTAAAATGTCATTGGGGTGAACCCTATTCTGATATGACTGAAATTTAGAGAGAGACTTGCATAAGAGTATCATATGAACATGAAGACAGCCACCTATAAGCCAAAAAGAGAGGCTTGCAACAGATTTTCCCTCAAAACCCTCAGAAGGAATCAACTCTACCAACACCTCAATTTTTAATCTCTAGATTCCAGATTGCAAGACAATACATTTCTATTGTTTAAGGTATTTGTGGTCCATTTTTAAAACAGCCTCAGTAAACTGAAGTAGCCTTTCCTCTCCTCAGAGTAATAGTGAGGCCTTCTCAGTGATCTATACCCTTCACTTTTGGGTCTGTTACATTTCTGAGCTCTTCTATTGCTTTCCCAGCTACTCACTCTGCTCAAGCCCTACTGGCCTATTTGTTCTTCTTTAAACAAACCTGACTTGCTCCTGCTTTTGCACTTGCTTTCCCCTACAGGGAACTTTTTCCTTTTAGATTGCTTCATGGTTTGCTACCTCGTTTTCTTGGTATTTATTCAGATGCTACCTTTCAGGGGCTTTATTCCCCTTAGTGATTAGCAGTGGCTAACTTACTCAATATTTTAAAATTTTACTTTGTTTATTAACTGTCCTGCCCTCACTAAAATGCAAACCATGTGAAATCAGGATTGTTTGTTTGTGTAATGTTGAATTTAAGACAACTTTGGTATATAATAGGATATAAAAATGTAATTGAATGAATGCATGAATCATGAGCTCTACACTGTCATCTAAGTGTGCTCATATAAAGGTTCAGCATGCCTTCTGAAAAGTGGTGTGGAACCTGGCCTTTAACCACAATAGTTAAGAAGTGCTCCCACAGAGAAATACCGAAGAAAGCAACAACTACTGTCCTTGAGAAATTACAAACTAACTGGGGAGACTAAATGTAAAATGCATGAAAAAAATAGACTAATCCAGAGAACAATATATTAGTATTAGCAATTAAATTCAGCAAGGGCTGATTTCAAAAAGTGATGAGTTAGGGAGCTTTATCAGAAAAGTGGCTGTTATATAGGGGAAAAAAGTCAACATATAGAAAACATTTTAAAAGATGTGCTTACACACACTTTATAGAATAAGTACATTTGGAGGATATTTGTGAGAAGTTCTCAAGCACATGTATTGGGAATGTTTAGTCTACTATATGAGCACAACAAAATATATTTCTAAGCAAATACTTTGTCCCTTGAATAAACACAATTTACCAAATGCCAACACCAGCAACTTGAAAAAAATAGAGAAAATTGACACTACTAGGAACACTCTGAACATGCAGAAGGGATCAACAAACAGGGATCTGGATACCACCTGATTAAAAAAATTAAATTTTTAAGAGGTGGCAAGTGGCAGAAGGAAATAAAGTTAACTGGAAAATAACTTGTTTTTCATCTTTCTACTGTTCTATTTCTCTCCTTTTTATAATTTCTCCTTCTCATCAAAACTTTCCCTCTCATTTTTTAGATGAGTAATCAAACCCTAACCTCAGGTATAAGTCCCAAAGGCAGTTATCAATAAAAACTAATCACCAGGTAACTTGAGATCTTCGTTTTGATGATGATTCACCATGTGATCTTAAATGTCTCTAAAGCACTCTAAGTTCTTTGGAAGAAAAGCACAACATGAAGCAGGGGACTATTAATGCAGCAGATACTACTATCATTTGTCTAATAATAATTCCAGTTTCATGTCCAATGTCTAGAAGCTTTTATTTTTTTCTTTCTCTATTTTTTTCTTCTTGGCACTCATGAAACCTTCCAATAAAACAATAAACAAGCTCATGGGGGAGCAATAAACTAAATATTCAAAAGAGCAAAACATATTTACATGAATCTAAATGGTTGTGAACACTAACGAGCCTTTTACTAAGTGTTTGCCACATTGAGATAGTAAGGAAATATGCAAGAATATTACAAAAAAGGTGTTTTTATTACATTAGTAGGCACTAAATATTCATTTAAATGTAATATACATTACATCTAACCAAGTTCTAGAAGCATAACTACAAGCTGAAGCAGCTTATTGAGCCCAAACCATACATGTCATTAGAAGGGGGTAAACTTGATATCATGGTTGAAATGTTTCCCTAACCTCATTGCACCTTGCTTTGCAATTTAGAGATAAAAAGTACTTCATAGTGGAGCATACACACATAAATAGCTTAACGTTACATTACACCAGTGGTCGGCAAACACGAGCTGTGGTTTGCCGCTCTGTTGACTAATGAGTTTGCCGACCACTGCATTACACTAAAATTGTTCATCCTTGAGATAAAATATTTGAATACTTCCAATCCTATATAATAAAAGCCTAGTATGCTAAGTGTCCGGTCGGCTGGTTGGCTGTTCAACCAATCAAAGCATAATATACTAATGATATGCTAAAGCCACTCAACCACTCGCTATGATGTGCACTGACCACCAGGGGGCATATTCTCTGATCAGTAGGTTAGCTTGCTGCTGGGATCTGGCTGATCAGGACTGAGTGAGACAAGGTGGACATGCCCTGGAGCCCTCCCATGGTACCTCCCCAGCTGTCCAACCTCACTGGCCCTGATGGTGCACCAGTGGGGTCCCTTGGCCTGGCCTGCACTCACAATCCAGAACCCCTTGGGCGATGTTGGAGAGCTTGTTTCAGCCTGATCCTGCAGGCCAGGTTGAGGGACCCCACTGGTGCATGAATTCATGCACTAGGCCTCTAGTATATGTATATTTATTTATTAATAAAGTACTTAATATATGAAATAGTATGTAAATTAAAACATATACTAGTATATGTATATTTATTTATTAATAAAGTACTTAATATATGAAATAGTATGTAAATTAAAACATATACAAAAATTGAACAAAAATGTTATAAAAATAGGACATTTTAAAGGGTAAATTAAGGATAAAATCAGCAATATGTTTAAATGTCTTGCAAGTTCCTATTTCAAACAGTCTTCTTGATCATGCCACCTGTTTTCTCCCCAATTCTTCTTAGCTGTGATGAGACCATCAATTTCTTAAGCTCATACTATGGCTGACAAAGAGCCTTTA
Source organism: Corynorhinus townsendii (assembly GCA_026230045.1). Lineage (NCBI taxonomy): Eukaryota > Metazoa > Chordata > Mammalia > Chiroptera > Vespertilionidae > Corynorhinus > Corynorhinus townsendii. Next base: position 95,926,833 of record JAPDVU010000003.1, read on the forward strand.
CTAGGAAGCAGAGAAAGGTCAACTCTGCTGTCTTTTTTTCTTTCCTTTGCTTACTTCACTGTTAGATTGTATCATGGGCTCTTAGAAGAATCTATACTAATAAAAGGGTAATATGCTAATTAGACTGGGTGGACTGGACATCTTCTGGTAGTCCTTCCAGACAAAGCCACAGTAGTGGGGGCCAAGGCAGAGGTGATTAGGAGTGATCAGGCCAGCAGGGGAGACAGTTAGGAGCAATCAAGCTGGCAGGGGAGAGCAATTAGGGGAAATCAGGCTGGCAGGGGAGAGCAGTTAGGGGCAATCAGGCAAGCATGTAGAGTGATTAGGGAAGATCAGGCAGGCAGGCAGGTGAGCGGTTAGAAGCCCATGTTCCCAGATTGTGAGAGGGATGTCCGACTGCCAGTTTAGGTCTGATCCTGGTCAGGCCTAAACCAGCAGTCGGACATCCCCCAAGGTGTCTTGGATTGCCAGAGGGTGCAGGCCGGGCTGAGCCCCCCCCCCCCCCGCCCCCGTGTACGATTTTGTGCACCAGGCCTCTAGTTAATTATAAATCACTATTTTGTGATGGTTTATTTAATTAAAATTATATCATATAACCCATATTCTTCCTACAGGGGCACATGTAAAATCATATACTGTAATATGCTAAAAGCAATGGAAGCATGAGAACAACTGTGTCTCTGGGTGGTGGACCCCCTCTTCATCCCTCACCTGACTTCTGACTATGGACTCAAGAGGCCATGGCAATCCACATCATAATCATCAAGTTAATTATCTCTCTTATTTTTTAGATAAATGTAGAAGAGCTAATATAATGCTTTTCAATCATTCATGTGGGGCATGCACATTGGACACCACTGTTCTAAAGATTTCTTTTTAATGAAGGTGCCTCCTAATATTGAAAACATATGTAAGGCAATTCATGACTTTAGTAGTACCAAATTTTAATTTTCTGATATCTGCATGAAAATAGACTAGAATAAAGCTACCAAGCCAAGACTGTTTACTTTTTCCCCACTGAGGTGACAAAATAGCCTCATGCCAAGTTTTACTGTTATCATGTTTTATTCTTATTCCTGCCATCAGCTGATTATGATGCTTCATTAGCAATTTTTATGTTTATAATCACTATTACTTCTTTGAAAGAATTGATAATGTAATTTCTTCATGTGACATATATAACTTATACAACCAGTGCAGTCAGTAAAGTAATCTTTCAATTAAACAATTAAAGTGTATTAAGGAATTAACTACCAGTACAAGCACCAACATGTATTAATTTCAAAAATGAAAGAAAACATCTGAAAGGTAGCACATACTCTATGATTCCATTTATATGAAATTCCAAAAAAGGCAGACTAATCCATCATGATTGAAATCAGATGGCTATCCCTTCAGGCGCAGAGGTGGTATTTACTGGGAAGGGACATGTGGGAACTTTCTGGAGTAATACAAATGTTCCTTATCCCAATAAGAAAGTAGATTATATGAGTGTATGCATTTTTCAGAATGAATTTAGTTCTACAGTTAATACCTATGCATTCTATTGTATGTAAATTATGTCAATAACAATATAGGTACATAGGGCAATAGTTTATAATGATAGATTTATATAATTTTATGATGTCTTACTCAGCACCTGAATAGCTATTTCTATTTAAGTCACAGTAAAGAGGTTTCAGCTGGTAAAATCTGCACATTAGATGTTAGAATAGAGTAGTAATAATAATAATAATAACAACAACAAGAAGAAGGAGTAGAAGAAGGAGAAGAAGAAAAGAGAAGAAGAAGTAGAAGGAGGAGGAGGAGAAGAAGAAGGAGGAGGAGGAGAGGAAGGAAAAGAAGGAGGAGGAGGAAGGGGAGGAGGGGGGAGGAGGGGAGAGGAGGAGGAGGAGGAGGAGGAGGAGGAGGAAGAAGTGGGAGGAAGAGGAAGAAGTGGGAGAGGAAGAGAAGAAGGAAAAGGAGAAGAAAAGAAAAAACATTGATTTCATATTGACTATATGCCAATCTCTATGTTATTGCTATCCCATGAGAAAGAAAACACTCAGGCATAGAAAATTTGAGTAATTTTCACAAAGATATCTAAGTGATAAATGGCAGAGTTGAACTTGGGACTCAGGTTTCTCTGATCATGGAGCCCCTGCTTTCACCTACTAGGGCACATGTGATCTCTTCTTAGAGAAGAATATGAGATTTTTAGTTTTCAAGGATGTACTATAAAAATAAACATTAACTGAGTGTGCACCTTGTGCCAGGGATCATGAAAAATGTTTCATGTTATTACCTCTGTAGAATTACTATTATTATCTCATTTTTTACAGATGAGAAATTTGAAGCTCAAGAGATTAAGCAATGGCTCAAGATTATACAATAAGTGGAAGATATCAGATTCTATTCAAGAGCCATTAAAATCAAGGTTAGTTCTTAACTAGGAGATACTTCAGAATCAGTGGTAGAAATATCTTAAATTGCACATTTCTGGACCTGCTTTGAATATTTTTATATGGTAAATTGAAGGGGGACTTGGGAATTGGTGTTTTCACAAAGCCCAGTGGTGATGCTAAAGAAAATCCTACCTCAGAACCACTGTCCAAAGTTGTCATTTGTTTTTTAAACAAGATCCCCCAACTCTTCTCATTTATTTATTTGTTTGTTTGTTTTTTATTTTTTAACCAAAAGCCCGGTTCACAAAATTCGTGTATGGGGGGGGGGGGAGGGGGGAGGTGTCCCTCAGCCCTGCCTGTGCCCTCTCACAATCCGGGACCCCTCAGGTAGAGTCCCTAGGTCTGGCTGGCAATCGGGGCCTATCAAGGCTTTCCTTCTGCCACTGCTTGCCATCTGTGTGGCACTGCAGCACCACTGGTCGCCTCCCTCTGTGGGGGTCAGGTGTGGGGTGTGATCGCTTGGCTGACCTGCGCCTCCCTCTGGAGGGTGATAGCTGGCTGGGCCTGCACACCCGCCCCAGTGTCGCTGGCTGGTGACCTGGGCTTCCCCCTGTGGGGCGATGGATTGCAGGGCCTCCAGATCAATCGCCCCACAGTGGGAGGCCCTGCCCACCCACTGAATCACCTCCAACCAGATGGCCCGGACCTCCCTCTGCAGGGAGATCAATCCATCGCCCCACAGAAGGAGGCCCCGCCCATCCACCACAGAGGCCCAGCTGGGTGGGCAGGGCCTCCCTCCCCTTTACCATTAAAGTTTTGCCTGAGCCTCCTTCTGCAGGGCAATTTATCATGGAGGGCTGGGCCTCCCTCTGCAGGGAGATCATGGGACCATGGCGGTGCTCCCGGACCAATGCCATCGCACCTGCCTTTGCTGGCCTGGCGCCAGTGCGTGCCACAGCATGGTCCTCCAGAAGGTCGTCCAGATGGTCATTCTCCTGTTCATTGGGTTGATTTTCATATTACACTTTTATTGTTATAGATTTATTTCAGAGAAAGGAAGGGAGAGGGAGAGAGAGAAACATCAATGATGAGAATCATTGATTGGCTGCCTCCTGCATGCCCCCTACTGGGCATCAAGCCTGCAACCCTGGCATGTGCCCTGACCAAGAATCAAACCCTGACCTCCTGGTTCATGGATTGTTGCTCAACTACTGAGCCACACCAATTAGGTCTCCCCTACTCTTCTTAAAATGTCTATGTATTTATGTTATTGTAAAAATTAAAGAGAGAAGGCGTTCTGTAATGATAGACAGATAACAGATCATCAGTAGATCTTGGTTGAAGTCTCATTTCTGCCATTAACTGTCTGCAGTGTTCCAGGCAAAGTCAGTGAAATCCTCTGGGTCACAGCTTTCTCATTTGTAATAATATAGAGTTGAACACACTTATCTTTAAAATTCCATTTAGTTCTAACTAATAAACTAATTTTATTTGTTAAAGTCTGTGACATTTGAAGTAGCAGGTCAATAGACCTTGGGGTATCTATCATACATTTAGGTGGGAGCTTATTGAAATATTGAAGATCAATATATAAAATAGCTTAAGTGTAGTGAGATTTTCTTGAGGAACCTAGAGATATCATTGGTTTCTAGACAAACTGATTTGTCAATGAATTCCAAATCTTTACTTCAAAAAAATTAAATAAAGGCAAGCATTCTATATTTCACATATATATTCACACAGGATATTTTTCCATTTCATTGTATCTTTTTCAAACTCTTTTAATAATGTTTTGTAATTTTTTTTAAGCAATATGTCTCATTTGGGGAATTTCTCTGTGTGGTTGCCATTAGTTTTATAAAAAGCAAAGTTGCATATATGCCATTTTTTTCCCCTTTTGAGTACATCTGATCTTCATCTTTCTTTGCCTGTCCATACCTGTCCCTCTTCCCCTTGTATGATTTTATTGTCACAAATTATCCCTGTTTATGATGCAAATTTTTGGCAATCCTACTGGTAGTGTTATGACCTTATGTTCTTTGTTTCAGGTAGAATAACTCCCTTGAGTATTTCCTGCAATGGAGGTTTTCTAGTGATAAAGTCCCTCAGTGTCTATATGTCTGGGAATGTCCTTATTTCTCCTTCATATTTAAAGGATAATTTTGCTGGATATAATATGTGTGGCTGGTAATTTCTCTTTCAGGAATTTGAATATTTGGTTCCACTCTCTTCTTGCTTGTAGAGTTTCTGCTGAGAAGTCAGGTGAAATTCTGATGGGTTTTCCTTTGTAGGTCACTTCCTTCTTTTCTCTGGTTGCTTTGAGAGTTTTTTCTTTGTCACTAATTTTTGACAGCTTCATTACCAAGTGCCTTGGAGAGGGCCTCTTTGGATTGAGGTAACTAGGTGTTCTGTTTGCTTCTTGGATTTGAGGATCTAGTTCTTTCCATAGATTTTGGAAGTTCTCATCCACTATTTGTTTTAATAAACTCTCCATTCCATACTCTCCTTCTTCCCCCTCCACCATGCCTATGATTCTGATGTTATTATTATTATTATTTTTATGGAATCACAGAGGTCTCATAGGGCTATTTTGTATTTCTTTATTCTCAGGTCTTTCTCCTCTCCCCTCTGCATCATTTCTTGATTACTATCTTCAATATCACCAGTTTTTTTCCTCTAACTGGTTGGTTCTGTTTTCTATGCTCATCAGTTCACTCTTAATTTCTTTCTTTAATTACTTGCTTCATTTCCAGGATTTTTGCTACTAGTATATATTTTTTTAACAATTCCTTTTTTTTTTTTTTTGAGAAATACTCATTTTGTTCATTGATTTGTTTTCTGAGTGAGCTGAATTGCCTGTCAGTATTTTCTTGCATCTCATTGAGTATTTTCAGAACTGCAATCTTGAAATCTCTGTCATTCAACTCACATAATTCCATGTGTTCCAGCCTGTTTTCTGGGGATTTTTCATTTTCTTTCTGGTCATCATTATTGTTGTGGTTACTCATGGCATTCGTTTTTCTCCTTTGTTTTCCCATTTATCTCTGAGGAGGTCTTTCTACTCTGCTCCAGTAGATGGCACTGAATTGTAAGATTTTTTTCCTCTGTGTCCTCACAGTTTTGAGCCTCTGCAGCTTCCGTAGGGCTGTACTGCCTCTGCTGGTTGGGGGTGAGGTTTGTGATAATGGCAGTCCCTGGCCTCCAAGGGTCTAGACCAAGCACCCCTTCTGGGGTTCAGTCACAGAGGGAAACTGGGTTTCTACTGCGACAGCTCTTGGCCTACAGACAATACACTCCTGGAAACAATCCAAGGGCAATGGGAGGCAAGACCTGGAAGTCTAATCAGTGGCAGGGCTCTGCGATTTACTTTCTTTGCCCATGGGAGAGCGGCTCTATAGGGAGAGTGTCTGCTGACTCATCCCATTCACAATTTCCCACCCCCCTGCCCCCAAGGTTCAGACACTCTCTCACTGTTTGTGTGTGACCACACAATGCCACCACTCCAGTGGCTATTCCAACAGCCAGCCACTTGTTGGGTTAGCTCTGTTGTCCTCAACTGCTGCTGCCAGTTCCCAGCAGTAGCCATGTTCAGCTTCCCTCCCTTCTCTCCCCTCCCTGCCCATCACACAATAGTTGTTCCAGTGTGAAGGTCTCTCAGTTGTGCATCTATGTTGAGCAGGGACTTCTTTGTTGAATTATAGATGGTTATTTTGCTGAAATGTTAGGAGGAGAGGATAGATGCGCCCTTACACCACCATCCTTCTGACCCATGTTGTTGTTTAAAATAAATTTTGTGTTGTACATAGCTTTAGCTCTGGTATTCAAGGACAATATGGCATTAACATTATTGGTAAGTTTTATTTTATGATACATGTTATTTTTTTATCAACAAAGTTTTAAGTGCCTCTAAGTCATTATATAAATTTTTGTTTATCTCTCCATTTGCCCTGTCCTCATTAACGTGCTTTATCTACTAACAAGGAGTAATAAAGAAAAAGTGTATGAGTGATGATTTGTCCATGTATAGTCTTCTCTCCTACTGAACATTGTTCATCTTCTCTGAAGTTAGGCATAGCCACATGACCTTTTTGCTAAATAAATGTGAACAAAAGTGATGTATGCTCCTTGAAGAGAAACTTTAAAAATTTCAGCCCTTTGAACAGTGGTTATTATAAGAGCATGTGTGGAGAGATATTATTGGTTCATGCATGACTACAATCAGCAGAGACCTCTGCCAGCTGTGTTGTACATGAAGCATGAGCAGGAAATAACAAACTTTAGCTACTGAGAATTTTAGTTTTGACTTACTGAAGCATATAAGCATGCTAGTTTATCCTGACTGAAAGAGGAAGAAAGTGACCTGACTATATGGATAATGAATACAATTATTAATTGTCATATTTCAATCACAGAACAATTATTCTTTTCTTTTTATCTTACTCAGCAACTCCAAAATAAACTTCTCCATTTATTATCCATTGCTTTAAATTTTCATTGAAAGAGTAAATATATTTATTAAACATTCAGTGCAGCTGTTCTTTGACGGAGATTGCTTCTGACAGAGACTGTCATTCCTCAAAGAGATCATGTCCTTGCTACATGGCATTAGATTTTAAACACAGTGTAATAGGCATAAAATAATTCCTTACTGGAGGAATATAATAATTAGAAATTCCAGGCTCTGTAGCAGAGACTTATAGAGCTCACCAATATCTGAGATGTCCTCTTCTTCATGGAAACAGCTAGACTACATGTTCCCACCCCTTTGCATGTAAGTCACTTTCAAGCCCAAGCAGTTAAGAACAGATGTTTTTCGCTATCCTCTCTCACTTTTCTTGTTTGAATGGCTGGATGCAGAGGAGGACAAGGCCCTAGAGGAAGGTAAATTGACATGAGGGATGGAGCTTGGGCCTCTAAGTGACAGCATGGAACAGAGTCTACCTACTCACTTCCCATTCCACCAACCTGCATTGGGCACTGTTTGGAGCCAGAAATGGACCTTTACTTTGATAAGTGTCTGAGGTTTGGGATTAATTTGTTACATCAGCTAATGTTAGTTATCCTGACTAATACAGGTTAATTTAACAATGCTACAAACTATAGCTTGAAAGCATAAATTTCTCTACTCAAATTAATCCAAATTAACACAAACCTGTGAACCCCACTTCTTTCATGAAGAAGCAAAACCATGCAATAGCAATCAAAAGCTACAGTTTCCTGGCAATTTACTGTCTCAGACTTAGTAAAACATATACTATCTACTAAAGAGGGAATATGCTAATTGACCATCATGCCCTCACAAAGATGGTGGTGGCACCCACAGCCAATAGGGAGGGAATATGCTAATTGACTGCCACGCTCTCAAAGATGGCAGCACCCACAGCCACAAGATGATGGCGCCCAGTCCCCTCAGCCCTGCCTAGGTGGAAGGCATGTGGCACAGCCGGGTCCAGCTGCTCCACATACCTGCCTCTGGAGTCCCCCAGTCCCCCTAGGCCCCCTAGCTATCCAGGGCTAGCCTGAGGGATGACCAAATGACTGAACAAGCATTCTGCGTAGGGTGACCTGGCCAGCGGGGGAGGGCTGTGAGGGACAACCAGGCTGGCAGGAAGGCAATTGGGGGCAACCAGGCCATCAGTGGGGGCAATAAGAGGTGACCAGGCCAGTGGGGAGAGAAGTTAGGGGTGACCAGGCCAGTGGGGGGAGGGGGGGCAGTTAGGAGTGACCAGGCTGGCAGGGAGGGAGCAGTTGAGGGCAACCAGGCTGGCATGGGGGGCAGTTAGGGGCCATTAGGCCAGCATGCAGAGGCAGTGAGGGATGATCAGACCAACAGGGGGCTGGGGGGAAGTTAGGGGCAACTAGGCAGGCAGGCAGGTGAATGATTAGGAGCCAGCGGTCCAGGATTGTGAGAGGGATAGACCGGCAGTCGGACATCCCCCGAGGGGTCCCGGATTGGAGAGGGTGCAGGCTGGGCTGAGGAGACCGCCCCGCCATGCATGAATTTCATGCTCCAGGCCTCTAGTATAAACATATATGTATACACATATTCCAGGGAATTGGCTAACCTCATTGTGGCATTTGGTTAAGTCATCTCCTTAAGACTTTATCTCTGCATCTAATGTGGATGTTGAGGTACACAGGGAGTAGTCAGGAGGGGAAGATCATGAGGAATAAGAGACTCCAAGCAAAATTGGGATCCCACAAGAAGGAACTGACACCATGGCTGTTCTTGTTCCTCTGACTTTTGTGATGAGGACATTCTGCAGCAGAAGTCAGCCCTTCATCCCAGAACTGAACATGCACATACCTGACACAGGAGTACAAAAAACTGAAGGAAGATCCAAGGGAAAGTGGAGCAGAAGCTGTTTTACAGCATCAAAGTAAATCAGCAGTTCCATAACAATGTGTATGAGCTTCAGATTGGCCACTGATTCCTCTTTGTCCTCCGCATCTCCCAAAAATATTTCTTAAGACACATTCTAACTAGAAAATTGCGAGAAAGAGAATTTTAGGAAATGTATCAGTCTAGTCAAATTGTCACATTACAAAGCCACCACAGAAGCTTTTATGATTTTACTTTCTTTTTTAAATTTTTTTTATTGTTTTAAGTATTACAAATAGTAGTACATATGTCTCCTTTTTTTTCCCCCATTGATCTCCCCCCGACCTCCCCTACCCCCCAGTACATGCCTTCACCTGCCCGCCCTCCCCCCCACCCCAGTGTCTTATATCCATTGGTTGTGCTTATATGCATGCATACAAGTCCTTCGGTTGGTTTCTTACAGCCCCCCTCGCCCAACCTCCCCTGTCTTCCCAATGTAGTTTGACAGTCTGTTCAATGCTTCTTTGCCTCTGTATTACTTTCTTTTAATATTTACCAGTTTGCAAGTACTGATCAGCCAGTGACACTAAAGCACTCAATCTCAAGGCAAAGTTGCTAATAGGTGTAGTTTATCAGAGCTATTTCCATCCACCATTTTTAGGTGACCTTACCATCTTGCTGGTGCCCAAGTCCTAAATGGTGGTTATTTCACTTTTTCAAAACCTTCTCTCAGGGAAGGTGCTGATACTGTTTACAAATACTTTTCCATAGCTTTAAGTGGAAGCTATATGCTGGGGCATTTGCATTGTAAGCCTCTTCTCCATTTGGAACCCCTAGGCCTCTATTGCAGGGCACCACAGAAGTGTGGTCTTTGGGAACCATGCCTGGTGGCAGTGTTTCCCAAAGAATAGGACAGGACACCCTGGTGGTGTGTGAAATGATTTTAGGCACTACAGAGACATGTTTATTTTAACAGACATGTCCTTTTAATGTATAATGGAAAGACAGATCAAGGGTAGTGATTTAAAGTTTTCTTTTGAAATACATAGTTTTACATTATAAAAAGTGAGCATAAGTGAATGACAGTGAGTTGTTGTTTAAAAATTATTAAGTAAATACCATTACAAATGGTTCACTGGGATGTCAAAAGTTATTATGCTAATTCAACTACTGAATTTTGAGAAATACTCCCATGTGAGTGAGTTAAAGTCCTGATCTTTAGGATAGTTCAATGAGAATTTGCAGTTCTATGAACCAGCCAGTGTTTCTCTCCTCTGAACTTCCAACCCAACTTCTGCAGCTATCTCCTAAGTGGAGTTCAAGTTCTCATGATTCTGTGTGGTGATCTGAAGGCACTGATTGCATCACATACTGTGGATTGTGTTGAACTAAACAGAGGTTTGTGCACACACCTGCTCAGGAAGAAACCATTCATTGGAGCAGTCACACTTGGTTGTTTCAGAAGGCCTTGGAATCAGTGACTACCTGATGTCTTCAAAGAAACCAGGCAGTAAAAGTAGAATGTGCCTAGATATTTGTATACCACCCTCCTCTCAAACCTTTGTACATGCAAAACCTGTGTAAATGCAGAACTCCTTCCCTAAGATTCCTAAATTCCCTAAGGCTCTTGAAAACTGAAATGTCTTTGTTCTAAGAATGCAGGTACTGCCCTAAGCAGTTTGGCTCAGTGGATAGAGCATCAGCCTGTGGACTGAAAGGTCCCAGGTTTAATTCTGGTCAAGGGCATGTACTTTGGTTGCAGGCACATCCCCAGTAGGAGGTGTGCAGGAGGCAGCTGATCGATGTTTCTCTCTCATAGATGTTTCTAACTCTCTATCCCTCTCCCTTGCTATCTGTAAAAAATCAATAAAATATAATTTTTTAAAAAGACTTTAAAAAAAATAAGATTGCAGGTACCAGAGTCTGAAATGCAAAAAAAGGAGGTCTTCCAAAAAGGGAATGTGCTTTTTGAGATTAACATTTCTGGGGATGTAGCAGTACCTAAATGACAACATTGATTGGTTGGCTTCTGGAGAGATAGAAAACAGACTCCCAGTGACATTCATTCTTATGATTCAGCCATTCTTAGTCACTGTTGATAGGTTTCTATTCCTTTTTCTCTATTGTTGTGCCTTTATGGAGAATTTTGGGGTACCAGATATCTAGGTGCACCAAAGGTTTTCTGAAGCTTGTTGCTCCAGCCTGGTCAGTCACACCTCGGAAGCAGCCAGCTCAGCTTCTCTCCCAACCTGGTGAAGTTTTCCTGATGGACCAGCCATGTTGCAACACAATTTTGGTCATTCTTCTTTAAAAATATATTTTTATTGATTTCAGAGAGGAAAAGAGAGGAAGAGAGAGAGAGAAACATCAATGATGAGAGAGAATCATTGATCAGCTGCCACCTACAGCCACAACCCAGGCATATGCCTGATGAGGAATAAAATCGTGACCTTCTGATTCATAGGTCAATGCTCAGTGACTGAGCCACACTGCCGGGCAATTTTGGTCAACACAGTAGTCCCCGGAGTTTGGCCTTCTTGATTAATGGCAGGAAAAATAGAGACAAGAAGCAATTAGAAATTAATCAAGATGGTCCAGATTGAGGTGTTTTTTTTTAATACATTCTGGTGTGTGTGTCTCTGTGTGTGCATTCATGTGTGTGTTTGTATGTGTGTGTGTAGAAGAAGGTAATAGGGAGGAGAATGCTGGAGGCCTGTGGTAATATATTGGTACACAGAACTTGTGCTGGATCTGGAAAGTCAAGGGCTGAGGAAGAGAAAGTTAATATTCCTAAACTTATTGTGTACCCAAAACTTGTTCATCATTCAGATCTTACCTAAGACTAAGTTTTTAGATGTCTAATAGCTACTAGCCTCAAAAACTTGCTGCTACATGTGTACAACTTGTTACCATCCAGTTCCATATTTTATCCAGTTCCATGTTTTTTCCAGCTCCAGGCTCATCCAGAAATCTGCTGTCATTGCTCCTGGTGGCTTTGCCCCATTTTACCTACCTCTCTGCCACCTCCAAACAAGGGAAGGAGGCAGACAGTGAACTGTGCCAAAATACACCTGGTCCAGGTTTATCTCCCTGCTGAGTTTACAAGTTCCTCTTGCAGATGGGCCATTTGGCAATGACAAATCATGAGAATTATTAAATGGACTTTTGGAAGATATTTGATGTTAGATTTCTTCATTCCAGCCTTCAACATTTAAGGCGGATTAACCTTTCAATTCAAAGTTTACTGGAATGATTAAGTAGTGGCCACAAACCCCCAGCATATAAAATTTAGAATAGGCTTAGACATGAATTCCAGAACACCTAATTCAACTCTTACTAAATTTCTCTTTAGATCATTTGAAATGGCATATACATGCTTCAAAGGGAATCTTTGCCTTTACTTATTAGCAGGGGAAATATTTATATATGTGTGAGATTCTGATTTAGAACTCAGCAAAAATTGTATAATTGATTGGATAGTTTGGATAGTTCCATTTTAAAAAATATATTTTTATTGATTTCAGAAAGGAAGGGAAAGGGAGAGATAGAAACATCAATGACGAGAGAGAATCATTGTTTGGCTTTCTCCTGAATGCCCCCCACTGGGGATCAAACCCACAACCTGGGCATGTGCCCTGACTGGGAATTGAACCATGACCTTCTGGTTCATATGTCAATGCTCAACCAATGAGCCATGCTGGCTGGGTTGGATATTTCCATTTTTATTTGAGTCATTACTATTGCAGTGACATAACACTTGGCAAGAATTATATAAAATTAGAAATTATTTTTAATCAATCATCTTCAGTGGACATGATATCATCCTCTCCTGCTTCCCATTGTGAAAGTACTTAACAATGTGCTTTTCCATGTAATGTTTTGTATAACTTTTAATCAACTTTCCAGATTGGCTTTATTATTAAAGCTATTAACTCTATAATTATTGTTTATTTTAGGAGGTATAGATTCTGGTTGATGTGTAATACTTTTTTTTTCCAAAATGTTACATGACAACATGTTTTTGGTATCATTTTGAAACTCTCTAAATAGAAAAAAAATAATATCTTGCCATTCCTCATAGCTCTTTACCCTGCATCCCATTAGGCTGCTTCTTTCCAAAGTGAATGAGCTTGGGATATATTCTAGTGGCCTTCCCTAATAAATTACTTGTCAAATCCCATTTGAGTCCAAATAAGGTGTCTCAGCTTTGGATTTTTTCCATTGCTCAGCAGTGTGTAGTACATCACAAAATAAGGGCAGAATTAAGAGGAATTGAACACTTGGGGAATGTTTGATGGTTTGAGTCTATCTCTAAGTTTTGTAATTTATATTATAATTATGTTTACATTTATTCCCACCAGAAGGAGCATTTTGCAAGCTGAGGTCATATCTCTTTAATTTCTTTTTTATCTCCATATACAAGTACAGTTGTTCTATTTCATGGTTTCGGGTAATTAAAAAAAATACATCTCAATTTTTGCATTTCTAAGTCTTTCTCTTGAGTTGACCCTAAATATTACCTGTAATATTTTGAGAAAGAAAAGGTCAATGTTTTTTTTTAATTATCAAAATAAGATTGTGCATCAAGTCTTGGGAGTGAGGCTTTGTCAAAAGTGAAAAGGATTTTCTAGAAAGTTTCCCTGTGCCCTCCTTAGGGATCTTGAAGGTAGCTAATAGTGCTAGCCTGCAAAATTGTCATTGGGCTCACTATGGTGGCCACAGAGGGTCCCAGTAGACCTCCAACTGTAGGGTAGACCACCTAAGTAAGCCAGGGATCAATAGCGGACACATTTTGGAGGATTGTCAATAGCAAAGTTGAGATGGTCTGAAACAAAAGGAAGGGTCAAAAATGGGTGTCATTTGTGAAAAGAAATACTCTATACCATATATATAGGTTGATAACTGTAGATATTGATATCTAACAATTTATATTTTCTGTTCTTTATCACTTACTGACTTAAATATGATAAAAATTTCTATGAGCACTTGTAGTAATGAAGGCTGTAAACTAAGGGCAATTCTCCTTTTCACTGATGACATAGGATACAATACAAGTATTTACCTATGACTATAGATAGAGATACAGATATCAACAATATAATAAGGCATACTCAATAGATCCAGGAGGAAAGAGATGGTTAATTTATGGTCTAATTAATATTCTCAAAAAGTGTTTAATAACAACAGCAAAATACCTGCCTTCTTAATACTTTTATTTTATTTCAGTAGGTCAGAAATATGTGAGCAGGAGTGAGCTTGCTTCTTTGTGCAACATGAATATGCTTATTCATGAAAAAAAAAACACACATTTTTGCTTATTATGTGCCAAGAGTTACGCTTGGAAGGCATTGATGGATTTTAAGCAGATGAGTGACATGATATTTTTGACTTTGAAAGATGAGACATAACTTTGTTTTTCTCCCAGCACTGCTTTCAAATGTGTTCTGCCAGATATTTCTTCCTCAACCTTTAAAAACATGACAAGATCCTGTAGGTTTCCAGTCATGTTCAGCTGTAAGAACAGTCTTTCTTTGATAATGAACTCATTTACAGATGTTAAAAAGTCTAGTAGAGTCTAAATCAAAATACCAATCTCACATTCAATCCATGGCTGCTTCTGTTCCCTCAGCTCAGTTCTGATCTGGGGTTTTGAACCTGCAGTGGGGTCTACACTCTCATTCTTGTTTCTGGCTCCTCCAGGACAAGATTTGAAAAAAGGAAGAATAAGAGAAAAGCTTCTTTTGTGGATGTGTTTTCAGATTTCTTTGGAAGTCTCTGTAAGATCTCTATACTCTGAATCTCTCTAACATGGCTGATGTATTCTGGACATTACCTCTGTAATACTTCCTCACTTTCTTCTTCAAAAGTATGCCCCTCCCCCAGTCCCTTATTCTTGGTAGGTTAGAATACTTTAAAGATGGCTGCTGTCCAGCTTCCTTATGTGGCATGCATTTTTTTCATAGATATTTGTGTATCTTGCTGAGAGCTCAAGCTAATTCATTGTTTCTTCTTTTCCCCCATTGAGTTGTCTTCATACTACTCCAGGAGAAAGACATGCACATGCCTCTATATTCACACATGTTGGTAACTTCCAGGTATACAAGTCAACTTCTCTGAAGAACTCTCTATTGTGCAATACTTTTTGGTTGATGGTTCCAAGTAATGTCATTCAGTAAACATCAATCTGGGGAGTGAGGTTCCAGTATCCTATTTTGCAGGCACCTTCACTTTTCATGAAAAAATTATCTTATATCCTACACCTTGGCTTGAAAGACAGTGCTTCCACTTCTTCCCATGAAAATAAACCCCCAAAACATTATTCCCCTTCATTCCAGACCTCAATGACCCCATCCTCTCTAATGACTTAACGAGATTCAATTTTCTGTAGCTATGTGTTGAATTCAGTGGTGGGAGTGAGAGATTTTCACCTCATTTGGCCACTAGTCAGTAAACCCTGGAAAAAAGTGGCTGGTGGCCCTATATCTCTTCAGGGTACCCTATTGTTTTCAGTAACGGGACTCCAGACACATTTCCAAAGCAAGACCAAACCTTTGCTAGGCAGTATGTTTCATCTTATATAAATAGTACCATGAGAACACTGATTAACTGACTAGAAAGAGATGAGACCATAGACAGAGATTTCAGATATAAATCCAGGTGATAAATGAATGAAGTCTGAACTGAAGTTGTGGTAATGGGGATAGAGATAAGGAGATGGATTTGTGAGATATTCATTTAGGTGAGTGATCATGCGATCATGCTGTTTGCAAAGACATGGCATAGAGAAAGAAAATTGGGCTTTTAGAAATAAGCCTAGGCAAAATGAATGAGTGATCTTGACCATGTTGAGTTTTATGTCTCTGGGGGGGGGGGGACTTTGGCAGAGAAGCTCAGCAGACAGTTATATGCATAGTATGAGGCTCACGAAAAGGGTCTCACTTGGGGCTATCATTGGAGGAGTCCTCAGAATTCAGGTAGCTATTGACATCAGAGAAGTATTTGATATTACCTAAGGAGAGTGTATAACATGAGAAAGAAGAGGAGTCCAGTAGAGCACCAAGAAACATCTAATAGAGCCCCCCAAATCCAGGATGGTTTGCATAGAAGACTGGGAAAGGACCAGAAAGGTGGGAAGAAAAGGTTCTCTGAAGGATACCTACAAGAAGATGCACCCCGCCTTTCTTAAGCCCTTTAGCATGTCACCAATCACCCTAAATTGTGCCACTTGATGAAATGAACAAATTCACATAAGAATTACAACATTCCAAAACAGAATCAGGAAGAATCAAAAAACCTGAATAACAAATAACAATTGATAAAACTTAAGCAGTAATAAAAAAAAACAAGCAAACAAATAAAAAAGAAAAAACTTCCAGCAAACAAAAGCCCCAGACTGGATGGCTTCACAGGGGAGTTTTACTAAACATTCAAAGAAGAACTAACACTTATAATCCTCATACTATTCTAAAAATCCAAGAGGAAGGAACACTTCCAAGCTTTTAATGAGGTCAACATTATCCTAATTCCAATACCAGATAAAAACACTATAAAGAAAGAATTATATACCTATATCCCTGATGAAATAGATGCTAAAATCCTTAACAAAATATTACCTATTGGGATCTAGCAACATATTAAAAAGATCATACACCATGACCAAGTGAGATTTATTCCAGGGATGTAAAGCTGGTACAATATTACCAAATCAATAAACATGATACATCACATAAACAAACTGAAAGACAAAAATCACTTGATCTTATCAATAGATGCATAAAAAGCATTTAATAACAGCCAACACCCTTTTTTGATAAAAACTCTCAGCAAGGTTGGAATAGGAGGATCATAACTCAACATAGCAAAGGCCATATATAATAAATCTACAGTGAACATTATACTCAATGGGCAAAAAATAAAACCATTTCCTCTATAAACAGAAATAAGACAGGGATCTCCACTTTCACCAAACTTATTCAACATAGTACTGGAAGTCCTAGACACAGTGATCAGACAAGAAGAAATAAAAGGCATCCAAATTGGAAAGGAGGAAGTAAAACTCTTATTATGTTCAGATGACATGATATTGAACATAGAAAACACTAAAGACTCCACAAAAAAACTACTAGACTTAATAAATGAATTTGGTAATGTAGCAGGATACAAAATTGACACCCAGAAATTGATGGCATTTTTATACATTGCTGGGGTTTTTGTCCCAGCCTTACAAAGGGTTCAGAAATCTGGAGAAAGGAGTTGCACATAGATTAAAGAAGGAGTCCAAAGACAAAAGATAATTTTGAAAGGCATTTGGGGGTCAGAGGATCTTCAGCTAAAGAAACTGAAGACTACTCCTTGTCTAAGGACCCTGTGCTATTTATTAACACAATTTGTCCTAAGGCAAGGTGGAGATAATACACTTCAAAGGGTAAGGTTACAAAGGGTACAAAAGCATTGTCAGTTTGGGCAATAGCCTACAGCTGTTCAGGTGTTTGGCCAACAGGAGGCAATAAAATGTGCTGAGCTGTCTGGTAGCAGACAATCCTATTCAGGTTTGGGGAAAATGCTTTTTAGCCATCCCAGATGATTCGGCCCTGCTGACAGGCTGGAATTGGCTTCCGGCAATACACAAATAATGAATTCTCAGAAAGAGAAACTAAACAAATAATCCCATTTGCCATTGCAACCAAAATAATAATAATAATAATAATAATAATAATAATAATAAGACACTTAGGAGTAAACTTAACCTAGGAGGTAAAAGACTTGTACTCATAAAATGACAGGGTGTTGAAAAAATGGATAGAAGAAGATATAAACAAATGGAATAATATACCATGTTCATAGATTGATAGAATTAACATCATTAAAGTGCCCATACCACCCAAAGCAATATAGAGATTCAATGTGATTCTTATTAAAATACCATAGCATATTTCACTTATTTAGAACAAATGCTCCAAAAATTTATATGAAATGAAAAAAAAAAAAAGACCCCAAATAGCTGCAGCAATCTTGGCAAAAAAAGAACAAAGTTGGAGGTATCACAATACCAGGTATCAAGTTATACTATAAAACCACTATAATCAAAAGAGCCTGGTACTGTCACAAGAACAGGCATATAGATCAATGAAAGAGAACAGAGACTCCAGAAACTAATCCAAGCCTTATGCTCAATTAATATTTGACAAAGGAGGCAAGAGTTTACAATGGAGTCAAGACAATCTCTTCAATAAATGGTGCTGGGAAAATTGGACAGGTACATGCAAAAAAATGAATTAGACCACCAATTTACACCACACATAAGAATAAACTCAAAATGGATAAAATAGGGTACAAGAAGATGGCAGCTGGTAGGACAGAGGTGAGGGAGAGGATATGAGTGAGTGAGGAGGTGAAAGGAGAGTGTGTGGATGTGTGTGGATGTGTGTGGTGTGTGTGTGAGTGAGTGAGGGACAGTTAAATCTGGCAGGAGTATCAGAGGCTGGCAGACCAGGCTCTCCTGGACAAGGAGCACCTACCACCGCTGTGGGCACTCCCTGGGCTGTGGGTCTTGGGCACGGAGCCCTTGCCATCTTGAAGGGGAGAGCGGCCTCTTCTAGGAACTCATCAGCATTACCACCCAAACTAGCCTTGGGCACTGCCTGTGACCCTGCAGCCACTCCAGTCAAAATCCTGCTGCCCCCCCTACAGACCTGAAGACTCCAGGACTTCCACCCCCAACGATGCATGGCTCCCTCAGCAATAAGTGTGACTTCCTCCTCCCTGGCTGCCAACTACCAGACAACACAGTCATGCCTTTCCAGCTTGCAGGCTTCCTCAGCCAACTGCCCCAAAGACAGCACTTGAGGGCCACTGTGAGCACCCATTGGGCGTGCTTGTATCCAAATAAGAGTGCACAGCCCTGGCAGTCAAATTGGGACTACCCCTTTCCGAGCTACCTGCCCACAGACACCACGGGTTGTGCAGCTTCAGCACGAGGGCCCCTCTGAGTGCTCTGCCCTGGCTAATGGCCCCCAGGTGCCTCTGTGAGCCATGCTGGACATGCACAAGTCCAACTAAGGGTACAAGGTCGTGGCAGCAAAAACTGATTCTTACCAATCCACAGCTGCCGACCACTGGACACCACAGTTGTGCCTTTCCAGTGTGCAGGTCTCCTGAGCCCACCACCCCAAAAGGCAACACTGAGCACCAGTGACTTGACTCTCTGTGCACACATGCCAGGACTCTGTTTATCATTGCATGTGCATGGGACTCCTGATCCTCAGTGCAGGAACACTGAGTGACAGTGACTCCAATTCTTGATGCATGTGCACATGGGGAAGCTGATCCTGGCACAAAGCAGAACCAAATGACAGAGACTCTGATACTCTATTCTTGGTATATGAGCATGGGGACTCTGATTTTTGGCTCACATCCACTGGGACTTTTTTTCAGGGCAGTGCATGCAGAGTCCTTGATTCTAGGTGCACGCACAAGGGTTCCCTGAGTGCTGGTGACTCTGATTCTCAGTGCGTGTGGCGCCCACTGACCCATGGCAGCCACAGGTCTTGGTGTCAGAGATCTTCAGTGATACTGGGGTGGCATAAGGCTCCCAATGCACATGGCTAAGGCCCCCACAACTTGGCATTTGGATATTCTGATGATAGTTAGAATGGGGAGACAACAAAACAATCCCCAGAGGAAAGAAAAAGAGAAATCGCCAAGAAAAGAAATAAGTGAAATAGAGGCATGCAGTATGACAGAAAAAGAATTCAGAGTAATGGTCATACAGTTAATAAACTGGATGGACAAGAAAATCAACAACCTATGCAAAAATCAGAAAGAAATCAAAGTGATATAACTACAATAAAAAATGCTATGGAAGGTTTCAACAGTAGATTAGAAGAGGCGGAGGACCAAATTAGTAAGTTAGAAGATAAGGTAGAGAATCAAGTCCAATCTGAACACCAGATGGAGAAAAAAATTTAAAAAGCAGGAGGAGAGCCTAAGGGAGATTTAGAACAACATGAAATGAAGATAATAGGGGTGCCGGAAGGCCAAGAAGAGCAGCAAGGATTAGAAAATCTATTTGAAGAAATAATGACAGATAACATACCTGATATGGGGAAGAAAAAAGTCACACAAGTACAGAGAGTCCCAAGCAAGATGAAACGCAAAAGACCCACACCAAGACATGTCATAATTACAATGGCAAATGTTAATGACAAAGAGAAAATCTTAAAGGCTGCAAGAGAGAGACAGAGAGTTACCTACAAAGCTTCCCCCTCAGATTATCAAATGATTTCTCAACAGAAACACACCAAGCTAGAAGGGAATGAAATGAGGTATACAAAGTGATGCAAAGCAAAGGACTGAATCCAAGAATACTCTATCCAACAAGACTATCAATCAAAATTGAAGAGGAAATCAGAATCTTCACAGACAAAAAAAAAAAAAAATGCTAAGAGAGTTTATCACTACCAAGCCAGCAATGCAAGAAATGCTAAAGGGAATGCTGTAAAAGTAAGAAATAGACAGAGAGGAAGGAACACAGCTATAAGGTACAGAAATGGCTACAAACAAGTACCTGTCAACAATAACATTAAATGTAAATGGATTAAATGCTCCAATCAAAGACATTGAGTGGCTGAATGGATAAGAAAACATGACCCATGTACATGCTGTCTACAGGAGACCCACCTCAGAACAAGGGACTCACACAGACTGAAAGTGAAGGGAAGGAAAAACATCTATCAGACAAATGGAAATGAAAAATAAAAGCTGGGGTGGCAATACTTATATCTGAAAAAATAGACCTCAGAGTGAAGACCATAATAAGAGACAAGGAAGGCCCCTTCATTATTCTAAAGGGATCAATACAACAAGAGGATATAACTCTGGTAAAACACATATGCATCCAATGCAGGAGCACCCAAATGCATAGAAAAACTTCTGGAAGATATCAGGGAGGAGATTGACAGCAATACAATCATATTAGGAGACTTTAATATCCCATTAACATCACTGGATAAATCTTCTAGACAAAAAATTAGCAAAGAAACAGCAATCCTAAATGACTCACTAGATCAGATGGACTTAGTTAACATCATTACAACATTCCACCCCAAAACTACTGTTCTTCTCAAGTGCACATTAGACATTTTCAAAGATAGTCCACATATTGGGACACAGGCAGTCTCTCAAAATTCAAGAAGATGCTTGATATGAAATCATATCAAGCATCTTCTCAGACCACAATGGCATCAAATTAGAAATCAACTACAATAAAAGCAATCACAAAAATTTAAACACATGGAGGCTGAATATCATACTATTAAACAATGAGTGAGATCCCAAAGAGATCAAAGAAGAATTTTTTTTTAAATCCTGCAAACAAACAAAAATGAAAACACAACAATCCAAAAACTATGGGACACAGTAAAAGCAGTCCTTAGAGGGAAGTGTATAGCATTACAGGCCTACCTCAAAAAAATAAAGAAAGAAAAACTGGTAATAAACCATCTAATTTTGAAACTTGAAGAATTAGAAAGAGAGAAAAAAGAAAAGCCCAGAGGAAGGAAATAATAAAGATCAGAGTGGAAATAAATGACATAGAGACAAAAAAAGAAAAAGAAAAAGAAACAAAATCAATGAAACCTAGAGCTGGTTAATTTGAAAGGATAAACAAGATTGATGAACCTCTAGCCAGGCTCACCAAGAAGCAAAGAGAGAGGACCCAAATAAACAAAATCAGAAATGAATGAGGTGAAATAACAGCAGACCCCACAGAAATATGAAGAATTGTAAAAATATACTAGGAGCAACTCTATTCCAACAAACTGGTTAACCTAGAAGAAATGGATATATTCCTAGAAAAATAAAACCTTCCAAAACTCAACCAGAAGGAATCTAAAAATCTGAATAGGCCAATAACTATGGAGGAAATTGAAGCCGTAATAAAAAAAAAACTTCCAACAAACAAAAGCCCTGGACCAGATGGCTTCACAGGGGAGTTTTATCAAACATTCAAAGAAGAAATAAAATCTATCTTCCTCAGAGTATTCCAAAAAATTCAAGAGGAAGGAACAATTCCAAGCTCTTTCTACAAAACCAGCATTACCCTAATTCCAAAATAAGACAAAGACAATACAAAGAAAGAGAATTACAGATCAATATCCTCATTAACATAGACGCCAAAATTCTCAATAGAATTATAGCAAATGAAATCCAGTATCACATTAGAAATATCATACACCATGACCAAGTAGGATTTATTCCAGGATGCAAGGATGGTACAATATCCACAAAGCAATAAACGTGATACACCACATAAACAAACTGAGAGATAAAAACCATATAATCATATCCATTGGTGTAGAAAAAGCATTTGACAAAATCCAACACCCTTTCTTGATAAAAACTCTCAGCAAGGTGGAAATAGAAGGAACATACCTCAACATAATAAAAGCCATATATGACAAACCCACAGCCAACATCATACTCAATGGGCAAAAACTAAACTCATTTCCTCTAAGAACAGGAACAAGACAGGGATGCCCACTCTCACCAATCCTGTTTGACGTAGTACTGGAAGTATTAGCCATTGCGATTAGACAAGAAGAAATAAAGGCATCCCAATTGAAAAAAAAAAAAGAAGAAAAACTGTCCTTATTCGCAGATGACATGATGTTTTACATAGAAAACCCCAAAGACCCCATAAAAAAACTACTTGACTTAATAATGAATTCAGCAATGTAGCAGGATACAAAAGTAACATCCAGAAGTCTATGGCTTTTCTATACACCAATAATGAACTCACAGAAAGAGAAAATAAGAAAAGCAATCCCATTTATCATTGCAACAAAATAATTAAGATACTTAGGAATAAATTTAACAAAGGAGGTAAAGGACCTGTACTTAGAAAATTTCAGGACACTGAAAAAAGAGATAGAGGAAGATATGAACAAATGGAAGAATGTACCATGTTCATGGATTGGTAGAACCAACATCATTAAAATGACCATACTACCCAAAGCAATCTATAAGTTCAATGCAATCCCCATTAAAATACCAATGGTATATTTCAAAGATCTAGAACAGACTCTCCAAAAATTCATCTGGAATAAAAAAAGAGCTTGAATAGCTGCAGTAATCTTGAGAAAGAAGAACAATGTTGGAGGGATCACAATACCAGATATCAAGCTATACTACAAAGCCACTGTTCTCAAAACTATCTGGTACAAGCACAAGAGCAGACATATGGACCAGTGGAATAAAACAGAGAACCCCAAAATTGACCCAAGCCATTATGCTCAATTAATATTTGACAAAGGAGGCAAGAGATACAATGGAGTCAAAACAGTCTATTCAATAAATGGTGTTGAGAAAATTGGACAGATACTTGCAAAAAAAAAAAATGAGACTAGACCACCAACTTATACCATACACAAAAATAAACTCAAAATGGATAAACAACTTAAACATAAGATGGGAAACCATAAAAATCTTAGAAGAAGACATAGGCACCAAAATAGCAGACATTTGTAGTAGAAATATCTACCAATATAGCTCCTAGGGCAATGGAAACTAAGGATAAAATAAACATATGGGACTATGTCAAAATAAAAAGCTTCTGCACAGCAAAAGAAACCACCAACAAATTAACAAGAAAGCCCGCTGCATGTGAGAACATATTTACCAATGTTATCTCCGATAAATGTTTAATCTCCAACATTTATAGGGAACTCATACAACTTAATAAAAGGAAGATAAATAATCCAATTAAAAGATGGGCAAAGGACCTAAATAGACACTTTTCAAAAGAGGACATTCAGAAAGCCAAGAGACATATGAAAACATGCTCAAAGTCATTAATCATCCAAGAGATGCAAATCAAAACAACAATGAGGTACCATCGCACACTTGTCAGAATGGCTATCATCAACAAATCAACAAACGACAAGTGCTGGCAAGGATGTGAAGAAAAAGGGACCCCCGTGCACTGCAGACTGGTGCAACCACTGTGAAAAACAATACGACATTTCCTCAAAAAATTAAAAATGGAACTCCCATTTGACCCAGTAATACCACTTCTAGAACTATATCACAAGAAACCAGAAACACCAGTCAGAAAAGACATATGCACCCCTATGTTCATAGCAGCACAATTTAAAATAGCTAAGATTTGGAAACAGCCTTAATGCCTATCAGTAGATGAATGGATTAGAAAACAGTGGTACATCTACACAATGGAATACTACACTGCTGTAAAAAAGAAGGAATTATTACCAATTGCAATAGCATGGATGGAACTGGAGAGCATTATGCTACGTGAAATAAGCCAGTCAGTGAAAGATAAATACCACATGATTTTACTCATTTGTGGAATATAAAGAACATTATAAACTGATGAACAAAAATAGATACAGAGGCAAAGAAACATCAAACAGACTGTCAAACTACAGCGGAAAGGCAGGGGAGAATTGGGGGGGCTGAGGTGGAAGAGATCAACCTAAGGACTTGTATGCATGCTTATAACCAATGGAATGGATGCAAGACACTGGTGGTGGGAGATGAGGGCATGTGCTGGGGGGTAGGGGAGGCCTCAGGGATGTCAACGGAAGAATAAAGGAGACATATGTACTATTTGTAATACTTTAAACAATAAAAAAATTTTTTAATGTATAAAACACTTAAATATAAGTTGTAAAACCATATTAATCATAGAAGAAAATATATACGCAGCAAATATCAGACATCCTTTTGTAGCAATATGTTTACGGATGCATCTCCTAGGGCAGTGGTCAGCTAACTGCGGCTCGCGAGCCGCGGTTTGCATCTCTGTTGACTAATGAGTTTGCCGACCACTGACCTAGACTCTCAATTCCAATAATTACAAGTTGTTGTTGTCCCTTGTGATTAGGCCCCTAGGGCAAAGGAAATAAATTAATGGGACTATATCAAAATAAAGAGCTTCTGCACAGTAAAAAAAAAAAAAAAATCAACAAAATGAAAATGGAGCCCACTGTATGGAAGAATATGTTTAGCAACAATACTTCTGATAAAGAGTTAATATCAAAATTATATAAGCAACTCATTAAAAAAACATTCAAACAGCCCTAACCAGTTTGGCTCAGTGGATAGATCGTTGGCCTGCAGACTCAAGGGTCCCAGGTTCGATTCCGGTCAAGGGCATGTACCTAGGTTGCAGGCACATACCCAGTAGGAAGTGTGCAGGAGGCAGCTGATTGATGTTTCTCTCTCATTAATGTTTCTAACCATCTCTCTTCCATCCTCTCTGTAAAAAAAAAAAATCAATAAAATATATTTTTAAAAAAACATTCAAACACATGGAAGCTAAATAGCATGTTATGAAACAATGATTGGGTTACCAATGAGATTCATAAAGAAATAAAAAACTTAACAAAAGGAAGACAAGGAATCCAATTTTTAAAATGGGCAGAAAGCCTAAATAGGCACATCTCCAAATGGACATACAGATGGCCAAGAGACATATGAAGAAATGCTCAAAATAACTAATCATCAGAGAGATGCAAATTAAAACAACAATGAGGTATCCCTCACACCTGTCAGAATAGCTACCATCAACAAATCAATAAATGACAAGTTCTGGAAAGGATGTTGAGAGAAGGCAACCTTAGTACACTACTGGTGGGAATGCAGACTGTGTAGCCATTGGGAAAACAGTATGGAATTTCCTCAGAAATTAAATATGGAATTGCCATTTCACCCAGGGATCCAATTTCTAGGAATATATCCTAAGAAACCCGAAACACCAATCAGAAAGAATGTATGCACCCCTATGTTCATAGTAGCACAATTTACAATAGCTAAGATCTGAAAACAGCCCAGCATTGGATTGGTGGCTAAAATGCTGTGGTGCATTTACACTATGGAATGTTTTGCAGCTACAAAAAAGAAGGATCTCTTACCCTTTGAGATAGCATGAAGGGACCAGGAAAGCATTAACCCAGTCAGAGAAAGACAAGTATTACATGATCTCACTCGTATGTGGAATCTAATGAACAAAAATAAACTGGTGATCAAAATAGATCCAGAGACATGGAAGCATGGAATAGACTGTGGAATCTCAGAGAGAACATGGGCATGGTGGGTGGGTGGGAAGAGATCAACCAAAGAACTTGTATGCATACATTCATAACCCATGGCACAGACAATAGGGTGGTGATGTCCTGCACGGTGGTAGAGGCCAGCTGAGGGATCAATGGGGAAAATATGGGAACATCTGTAATTCTTTCAATAATAAAGATAAATTTTTAAAAATTAATAAATGGCACAATTTGTAGGAACATACTTTTTATTACAAAATGTTTTACAAATGTTAATTATTATCTGTAATAAGAAATTGGGGGTTTATTCTAGTTCATGCTTTTAGGTATTAGCCTGCTATTTTTATCAAAGCATTATGAAATTGTATTCTCTATCATGATTTCTTAGGCTGTTTCTTATACTTCTTCCATGCTCTTTCCCCTAAGTTTTGTAGAAACTTAATATGGGAAACCTGCTCACCTAACATCAGTGCTATTGGCAGGATTTGTTTTATTTTTGTAAGTATAAAGGTTTATGATACCTGAAAATTATCTCTAAAATGTCTTGATTTATAATGATTTTATTGTTTTTGAAATATTCCCTGAGACTCTACCATATCCAGGACTCACATCTCTCATTGCTTTGAAACTTTATAGTTGATCAAAATATTGGGGGAACAACTCAAAAGTAAGTATAATTTTTAAATTGTCATGGTATCTGAGTTAGTGTCCTGGCACTTAAACTGAAGTTTGCCTGTGGGAACTCATTCTACATAATTGTATCATTGTTATTAAACACAATGAGTTTGATGACCCTGAAAATACAAACACTCTTCCCAGAGTGATTTCTTTAGCCACTGCTTTATTTTTCTAACTGAAGCATCTAAGTGTTTTTTTTCCTTATTCTTTATGAAGCATAAGAATTCCAAAAGGTCAATCTCCAAGGCTTTCTTTAATTCACATTCAGTAAATCTTTGTAAAACACTATTGTTAGGTCCTCTGAGGGGAGTGTGAGACATGATCTCTGTTCTTAGATCTAATTGCAGAGCTCCAGCAGACATGCATTAGAGAAAACCACAAACGCTTCCTATAAAGTTACATGAACTTCAGTTGGACAGTGAGTGTAGCTCTAGTGAGGATAGGCCATGTTATGCTATACTAGCAAATAAACCTCAAGATGTCAGAATAAAAGGTCATATCTCAGTTATGTGATGGCCAAGAACTGTTGTCTGGGCGCTCCTCTGCATACAATAATTTGGCATCCAGTTTTTGCCATCTTGTGATGCCACCATCTCACCATGTGGCTCCCAGGGTTGCTGTGATGGGGAAGAGAAGGTTGAGGTTGGAACCCAGTTCTCTAGTTCATCATCATGGAAGCAACACTAGCCAATGCTCATATACCATGGGCCAGGACTAGCCACGTGGTCTCACCCAATTGCTAGTTGGCTAGAAATGATATGGGAAACCTAGGATGTACAGAGAGTACCACTGCAGTCACCATCATTGGATGATTTATTTGGGTCCAATTCTATGACTTCTATAGTTGGCACATGATCTTGATTTCATTTCACTGGAGAAAAATTAAAGTTATCATAATCATCATTTCTTTCTCATCACTAGTTTTCCTTTATATCTCAACACAGACCCCTGAAAACGTGGCTTTTCTCCTTTCTAAGGTTTGCTCTATTGCCGTACCCTTCATTCTCAAAACTCACGTTTAAAGTTATCTAATCTTAGTCCAACATCTTTTAATACCCACGCGCATATATATATAAAAGTCAGGGCTACAAGAACTAGAATTATCTTGACTTCTTATAGTCATTTAATTTCTTTCAGAGTCCCCATTCTGTTAGGTTTATAGAAAACTTAAATGTTTCTAGATTCTATTTCATCAAATTAGACTGATGTTGTCTCTAATATTTGGGCCATTATAGTGGGTTTATTTTTTGGAGAAACTCTTGTCTTCTGAGATGTCCCTTCCTCTCTGTGTGTATTTGAAGGAGTAGAGGGTCAACATTGGCTAGGGACAACAGGTAGCTCTTCCTCACCCCTTTTTCTGCTGTGTGTGATTCTGGTCCGTATTTACAATCAGTGGCCACTACAAAGTTTTCTCTCAGCTCTTCCAAATTAAGTTCTCAACCCCTACTTGACTCCTTTAGCATTTTGTCTGTGCCTCTATGATAGCATTAAGACCCATAGTATGGTGAACAGGTTTTTCTGTTTGTCTTAGTTCCCTTACTAAACCAAATTCCTTCTTTCAAATGAAATCCATATCTGACTCATTTCCATGTTTACCTCCTAAAATAGTTACCTCACAAATAGGTGTTCTGTAAATCTTTACAGGAAAATGCTTAAAATGTCAGTGTATTTAAAAATCATATTGTAGTAGGCATTAACAGAATAGGAACCATAGGCCAGGTGCAGAAGGTCACCAGGGCAGAGAGGCCCAGTTGCAACAGACAAATCTATAAGCTCTTACAGACCACTCTCTTAAGCATTAACTCCTGGAGGTGACATCTGGGCTTCAGCTATGTTTCAGCTCCAGGCCAGAAAAGCTGCAAAGCCAGGCCAAGTGACACCACGGCAACATCAAGACCAGATGCAGTGACTTATGATCCCTTCCCCTGGTGCTACCAATCAGTGGTGACCACAACTCTGAGGAGACACACAGCAAAGCTGATGAATATTCTTTTGAGATCCTCTTCAGATAAAAATCCTTAGGATGGAGGACCCAACTCAGCTCTTTCTATGGAGCCTACACCTTTCCCCACCTCCTTATTTCCCCAAGGTCTCTCTCTCTCTCTCTCTCTCTCTCTCTCTCTCTCTCTCTCTCTCTCTCTCTCTCTCTCTCTCTGTCTCTCTCTCTCCCCGCCCTCCACCAGAGCACACCCAAACCTCTCCTTCCCCTTTCGCCCATTTCTTCCACGGCTGCTCATTTCTTCTACCTCTGTGACTTTCTAAATAAACTTTATCTTATAATTTGAGCCTTGGCTCTGAATTCTTTTCTTAGCCAGAACTCAAGAACTAAGACTGCTGAACTGAGGTTGACACCTACCTGGTGCCATTTTCCACTGTCAACAAAATTACTCTGATAACAGAGAGTTGCTTTAATATTATTCTAGGGGGAAGATGGGGGGTTGTGGAGGGGATAGTTAAAACAAGCTTGTGAATTTTAATAACTAATAAAGCTGGGTAATAGACACAGAGGTGTTTATTATACTGTTCTAACTACCTCTGTGTCTGTTGAAAATTGTTAATGAAAATGGAAAAAAAATAAAAAATTTTATTTCAAAAAACTTGAATAAAACAAGACATTTTTTAGAGATAGACTTCCTATTTCAAACAACTAATTAGAATGGTTCATTCCAATGGGTTAATTTTAGGATACTAAAAGAATAGAGTTCAGAACATTATTTGGCTCCCAGCCCATAGCTCTTAAAAAACTTGAAATTACATACATTTTCATCCACAGAAAGTTTCTCAGGGTTATTAGTAAATGAGCAAGGACTGAGGTCAGTATGATTGCTATCCCCCGTAAAATGCTCTAGTTCCACCATGCCATTTCTAGATAAACGTGATAACTTTTGTAAATCTGCATGGGATATTAATGAGTAATACCTTTTATTGTCCAACCTCCCTTTGTCCTTTAATGCCTTCTATGCATGCAAAATTATTGTTTATTTTATTCTTGAAATTATTTTTAATAAATTTTTTATTTTAGAATAATTTTAGTTATACAGAATAGTTGTGAAGATAATACAGAAAGTTCCCATATACCCTGTACTGCGTTTCCCTTATAATTAACATCTTACATTAGGATGGAACTTTTGTCACAACTAATAAACAATTACATCATACATCATTATTAACAGAAGTCCATATATTATTCAGATTTCCTTAGTTTTACCCAATGCCTATTTTCTGTCCCAGATCCCACTACAGTTATCATATATGAAATAATTTTTAAAATATTTAATGTATCTCTTCTTCATGATATTAACTCAATGTTTTCCTAGACTATTTATTTTGCCTGAGAAATGTATGGATCTTTGCTCCCTTTTAAAATATTTTACTGGCCCAGCCAGTGTGGCTCAGAGGTTGAGTATCAACCTATTAACCAAGAGGTCATGGTTCAATTCCTGGTCAGGACACATGCCTGGGTTTTGGGCTTGATCCCCAGTAGTGGGTGTGTAGGAGGCAGCCAATTGATGATTCTCTCTCATCATTAATATTTCTATCTCTCTCTCCCTCTCCCTCTCCCTTTCTCTCTGAAATAAATAAAAACATGTATATATGTATTTTTTAAAAAGGAGAGTAATGGATTGAAACATTAAATATGTGAAAATACATACATTCATAATTCCACTGAGAAATAAAAATTGTAATAACATCACTGGTCACCTTTGAAGAATATTAGGAAACTTAACTCATTATTCTGAAAACTGGAAAAGTGAAACTTGAAAAATTTACTAGTAGATAGTCTTTCTTATCTTTGTTATACCTAAAATAATCAAATGCTTGATGAATGTAAGCTTTTACTTATAAAATAATTCCAGCCAATAAATAAAATAGAAATGCTAGAATTAATGATATTAGTGTTTTGCAAAGCTTAATGACATAATGAGTCTAGTAGCAATGACTAGTGGCTTTTAAAGTCATTAGATAAACTTTATGAAGAATGAATCAGGATGACAATGCTCCATCCCACTGACCAATTTCAATGTCACCAAAAAGAGAAACAACCACATAATATATGCCTTTTGAAGATGCAGCAGAAAGAACACAGCATCATCTGTAAGGTATTCTTAACAAAACATCTAGCTTGAATCTAATAAGTCTCTAGATCTAGCTACCAATTTATAGGAAATACACAAGATAAAGGGAAAGTTTAAAAACATGGGGATGCAAGTAGCTAAATATAGAATATAGGAAGCTCTATAGAACAAATAACACAGTTTCTTTAACAAATATATTGCAGTAGAGAACCTGTAGATGCAATATAAGAGACATGTCAATCAAAATGCATACCACAAGAACTCTTGGGAGTAGAAACCATTGACAAAGAGTTTCCAAGGTAATTATGATTAAGGAAAGCCTGTGTCATCTGCAAGCAAATGCTGTAGGAGCTCACTGCTGCAGCTGTGGGAGTGGGAGGCCTCAAAGAGGAAAACACACAAAGAGAAAGCATGAGTAGAGGTCCTAACAGTCTTCCCCACTCCACTCAACCTCAAGGCCTACCTGGCTTGAGAAATGGATATGCACACCTGTGGCATATATGGAATTTAGAGCTGAAGGCATGTTACTGCCATCTAGGGAGTGCTCTCACCCTAATGATAAGCCAAGGTTGAGCTCCCACTATTGCAGATGTTACACTCTATCTTTGTGCACTTCACATATTATTGTCTACCCACATAAGTCAGTAATGCAAGAAGCATTTTCATACACATTACCTCATTTAATATCCATATTACCCTAATTTAGGTATTATCTCTACACATAAAAATAGACTCCTGTATGTTAAAAATGTATGCAACATCACATACATAATATGGGATAGAGCCTTAATCAAACTTCCAACTACAATTCCAAAGTTGTTTCCCTTGATACTTTCTTAAATGAGGAGAAATTTGCTTCCATTGGCTTGACAAATCTTCCCCAAATGAATGATGACAAATGCCACACCCTCTTCCCTACCCTGAAATTATCTCCAGGAACAGGGCAGTCATATAAAATGGCATCAAAAGTAGATATCCTGAGAAAACTTTTTTTTTCTCTTTCTCAGATCATTTTTATTTTGGAGTTGAAGGCAAAAGAAAACTTTTTTTCCCCTAATCATTTTGAGGCATTCAGATTAAAATGACAACCTTGTCAAAATATTCTTAATACTGCGCTCAGAGTTGCACAGATGAAGACAGATGATGGAAGGGGGGGGGAGGGGCGGTGGGTAAGGAGGAGGTGTCCATGAACTGATTAGAGATTGCTCAAAAGGGATCATGTTCAACTGAATGATCTTTATTCTCTCCACTGTTTTTCATTCTGATTGAGCAGAACCTGACTGGTGGTGGAGACTATTTTGCATCTTTTATAAAAAAGTGTAGTTGCCAATTTACCCCAATATGTCTTGTCATTTACAGGCACAAGCCTTCTCCGAAGGGGTTACATTGGAGTGGGGATGCTCAGAGAAGCAGACCCTTAACATGGAATATAAGCTTGCCAAGGTAAGAACTAAGACTTCAAAATAGGAACTTGGGCAAAAATTACTTGTTCCTCATGCTAATAATGATTAAAGAGGCTACTGAGAAAGGACTTTACGAAAGATGCACTCGCCAGGCTGATGTGGCTCAGTGGTTGAGCATCAACCCATGAACAAGGAGGTCACTAATTTGATTCCCAGTCAGGGCATTTGCCCGGGTTGCAGGCTTGATTCCCAGTAGGGGGCATGTAGGAGGTAGCCAACTGATGTATCTCTTTCATCATTGATATTTCTATCTCTCTCCTTCTTTCTTCATCTCTCTGAAATCAATAAAAACATACATTTTTTTAAAAAAGAGAGATGCACTGAACTGTCTTTCAGAGAAGATGTCCTGTGCCTAGAGTTTCCAACTTCACTTTTAGGAAACTGAAATTATAAGCCCCTCTTTACTGGAGAGAAGAACATTGGAGTGAATGAATTCCATAGAAACCCATTTCCTTTTCATATTCAGCTACTAAATGCATTAGGCTAGGCAGCTGAAGTATGTCATTTAATCTATAGTATTTCCCATATAACATATTCTTCATTGGGAAAACATCACAGCAAAAAGCAAAAGTGGTACTTTGAATTCAGCCAGGATTTAGGCTCCTCATTTCCATTGTTCAGTTTTTGTTTCTATCACATTGCCATTCAAGGTTCCAGAAGAGATTGTAAAGAGAATATTTTGTTTCCATAATATAACCACATCAGTTGCTGTATTTATAAATGAGACAAATATTGAAATATGAAAAATCAAAATCAGGGACTAATTTATTAATGCATTAACTTATTTATAACCATGGTGACAACACACGCATAATACCATTCTTACTGTTGAATTCAAAATAATGGCACAAAGCTCAAGAGACCTCTTACTTTCAGTCATTTATGCCTTGTTGATTATTGCTTTCTTGGTCTTCATCATGAAAACTATTAACATCTGAGTCTGAATACAGAAAGAATTATGTGGTCTTAAATGAGAGCCCTGATTTTAGCTATTATAAATTGTGCTGCTATGCACATGGGTACATACATTCTTTCTGATTGGTGTTTCAGGTCTCTTAGGATATATTCCTAGAAATGGGATCACTGGGTCAAATGGCAGTTCCATATTTAATTTATTGAGGGAACTCCACACTGTTTTCCATAATGGCTGCACCAGTCTGTCTTCTCACCAGCAGTGTACTAAGGTTCCCTTTTCTCCACATCCTCATCAGTACTTGTCATCTGTTGATGTGTTGATAGTAGCCATTCTGACAGTTGTGAGGTGATAACTCATTGTCGTTTTAATTTGCATCTCTCTGATGATCAGTGACTTTGAGCATTTTTTCATATCTCTTGGTCATCTGTATGTCCACTTTGAAGAAGTGTCTATTTAGGTCCTTTGCCCATTTTTTATTGAATTGTTTGTCTTCCTTTTGTTAAGTTGCATGAGTTTTTTATATATTTTGATATTAATCTTTTATCAGATGTATCATTGCCAAATATGTTCTCAAGTGTCCATCCGAAGATGAGTGGATAAAAAAGGTGTGATGCATTTATACCATGGAATACTATGCAGCAGCAAAAAAGAATATCTTACTCTTTGAGACATCATGGAAGGACCTGGAGAATATCATGCTAAGTGAAATAAGTCAGTCAGAGAAAGACAATTATCATATGATGTCATTCATATATGGAATCTAATTAACAAAATGAACAGATGAATGGAGTGGATCCAGAGACATGGAATCATGGAACAGTGTGTGGAATCTGGGAAGAAGGTGGGGAAGGGTGAGTGGTTGAGAGGTAATCAACCAAAGACCTTGTATGCATATATGCATAACCCATGGACACAGACAGTGGGGTGGTAAGAGCCTGGGGTGGGGGATAGGGGTGAACTAGAAGAGACTGATAGGGGGGAAAAATGACATATATACTACTTTCAACAATAAAGATTACAAAAAGAGAGAGAGCCCTTTAATACTATTCTGTCAGGTCTTAGCTGAAGATGCTTTGGGGGACTGCTTCAAGTTGTATAATAGAAATACTAGTAAAGATCAATTTAATGATATGGAAATAATAAGAAAGCAATCCTTATTCTTCTTTGCCAATTGGCAGCCTGAATGAATGAGATTCATCTAGTCTCATGTCACTGATTAGTTATCAAAAGGTTAGCAGGTAATCATCTCTGTTAGTTAAATTCTTAACCATTCAGAGTTACCATAAACATGACTGAGTATGCATGACACTCAAATATGTAGTTTCAATTTTATACTCATTGTTGGGCCAATTTACATTGGCAGAATCTTTGAAATATTTGCTTTAAGGAACAAAGATCCTATTTAAGAAACCATCATAAGCTGAAACAAGAATTTTTAAAAAGTTATCATAATTCATCCAAAAACTTGTCAGTTATGCTAACCTAATTCACTCAAACATTTTTTTGTTTTGTCTTGTTTTGTTATTATATGTTTATTTCCAGTCTGCAAAGGCAAAACTTTTTAAAGGAAAGAAATGGTGGGAAAAAGATACATAGGCAAAGAAGCATTGAACAGACTGTCAAACTACATTGGGAAGACAGGGGTGGTTGGGCGAGGAGGGCTGTAAGAGACCAACCGAAGGACTTGTACGCATGCATATAAGCACAACCAATGGATATAAGACACTGGGGTGGGGGGGGGAGGGTGGGCAGGTGAAGGCATGTCCTGGGGGGTAGGGGAGGTCAGGGGGAGATCAAAGGGGGGAAAAAAAGGAGACATATGTACTACTATTTGTAATACTTAAAACAATAAAAATAAAATAAAATTAAAAAAAAAAAAAAAGAAATTGAACCATGGCACTCATCATCTTGGCACAAAGGATATCCATCCTTAGATTTTTGGCCCTAAGCTTTCCCAAGGTTTTTATTTGACAAAATACTTAACACTCTTATTTCATGGAATGTGTCCATTCAAACAATTACAAAGACTAACGATTTAAGAACAAATGAATTACCATTGCAGTGATCTTGGAAAGGAACATGGGAGAGAAGAAAAGGAGATAAGTAGGAAAAGTAACTGTTCTTTATCAAGATGTAAATAGGTAGGCCATTTTTAAACACTCCATAAATGCATCTAACTGTTATTCAATATCAATTAAAAATCAACTTTTATTGCTGAGAAACATAAACCAGGAAGTTCCCATGATAGTAAGCCACTATACATGTGCAGAGTGCTTTCTTCACATTACATTTCTTAAAACAAATCCAGGTATGTCATAGGTACTTGATAACCTTTGCTGTGTATATTAATTAACAAATGAATTAATTGTAAGGTTTCAAATTGTATGCTCTAGTTTTTAAGAAGTATTATAGAAAAGATAATATAAAATTAACCTATACTAAGAATTTATAATGTACCATTTTACATTTGCTTTAATTTTTTGTTAAATAAAACATTAGCAAAGTTGAAGTTCTTTACATTACCCTTTTCAGTTTCAACCCTCTTCCACCTTCAGAAGCAATGCTGAATATTTGAAGAAAGTCAAAGATGAAGTATGGTCAGAGGGTCTTCTGTTGACTATAATTATTTATAACTGGAGGCCCATTGCAGGAAGACTCCTGCAAGAGTTTATTTTTGTGTATGGTGTAAGTTTGTGGTTTAGTTTCATTTTTTTGCATGTATATGTCCAATTTTCCCAACACCATTTATTGAAGAGACTATCTTGACTCCATTGTATGTTCATGCCTCCTTTGTCAAATATTAATTGAGCATAGTGGTTTGGGTCGATATCTGGATACTCTATTCTATTCTGTTGGTCTATATGTCTGTTCTTGTGCCAGTACCAGGCTGTTTTGAGAACAGTGGCTTTGTAATACAGCTTGAAATCTGGTATTAAAATCCCACCTGCTTTGTTCTTCTTTCTCAGGATTGCTGTGGCTAGTCGGGGTTTTTTTAATTCCATATGAATTTTTGGAGAGTTCTTTCTAGGTCTGTGAAATATGCCATAGGTATTTTAATGGGGAGTGCATTGAATCTATAGATTGCTTTGGGTAGTATGGACGTTTTAATGATGTTGATTCTACCAATCCACAAACTCAAAATGGATACAGGACTTCAACATAAGACAGGAAACCATAAAAATACTAGAGGAATCCACAGGCAGAGAAATCTCAGATATATGCCGAAGCATTTTCTTCATTGATACCACTCCTAAGGCAATGGAAACTAAAGAGAAAATAAACAAATGAGACTACATCAAAATAAAAAGCTTTTGTACAGCAAAAGAAACCATCAACAAAACAACAAGAACGCTCACTGTATGGGAGAACATATTTGCAAATGTTATCACTGATAAAGGTTTAATCTCCATCATCTACAGGGAACTTATACAACTTAATAAAAGGAAGATAAATGATCCAATAAAAAAAATGGGCAACGGACCTAAATAGAATCTTTTCAAAAGAAGACAGAAGGAAGGCCAAGAGACATATGAAAACATGTGCAAAGTCACTAATTATCCGAGAGATGCAAATCAAAACAACAATGCGGTACCCATCTCACACCTGTCAGAATGGCAACCATCAACAAATCAACAAACAACAAGTGCTGGTGAGGATGCGGAAAAAAGGAACCCTTGTGCACTGCTGGTGGGAATGCAGACTGCTGCAGCCACTGTGGAGAACAGTATGGAGTTTCCTCAAAAAATTAAAAATGCAATTTCTATTTGATCCAGTGATCCAACTTCTAGGAATCCATCCTAAGAAATCAGAAACACCAATCTGAAAGGATATATGCATCCCTATGTTCATAGAAGCACAATTCACCATAGCTAAGATTTAGAAATAGCCCAAATGCCCATCAGCATATGAGTGGATTAGAAAACTATGGTACATCTACACAATGGAATACTATGCTGCTATAAAAACAAATGAATTCTTACCATTTGCAGCAGCATGGATAGAGCTGGAGAGCATTATGTTAAGTGAAATAAGCCAGGCAATGAAGGAAAAATACCACATGATCTCACTCATTTATGGAAAATAAAGAACATTATAGCCTGATAAACAAAAAGATAGATACAGAGGCAGTAAAGCACCAAACAGATGGTCAAATTACAGTGGGAAAGCAGGGGACTGTTGGGGAGTGGGGGAAAGAGATCAACCAAAGGACTTGTATGCATGCATATAAGCACAACCAATGGACACGAGACACTGGGGGGGGGGGATGAGGGCATGCGACAGGGGGTAGAGGAGGCTGGGGAAGGTCAATGGGGGTGGGGGACGGAGATATATGTACTACTACATGTAATACTTTAAACAATAAAAAAAATTTTTAAAAAAAGATTCCTGCAGGAATAGGGCTTCCTGTGGCCGTCTCCACTGCCCCGCCTGCTTCCCTCCATTCTCCACTGACCTGCCTGCTTCTCCACAGCTTTGCTCCCTTCTACAGTGCTTGGCTTCCTTCTAGCTGTCTTCAGTCTTCACTCTGCACCTGGATATGCCAATTAACCGCCATCTTGATTGGGTTAATTTGCATACTTGCTCCTCATTGGCTTGTGGGCGTGGCTTGTGGGTATAGCAGAGCTACAGTCAATTTGCATGTTTCTCTTTTATTAGATAGGATAATCGGAGCACTTCCTAAGATGTAGGAGCAACGTAACAGTAATCATGAGATCATGGTTAAGTTCAAAATATGAGGGTTTTGTATAACTTTTTTAAAAAGTGTGTGTGTGTGTGTGTGTGTGTGTGTGTGTACATGCTCTCAACAGCTCTTTTCCAGGTGCAAAGAAGTTTGAAACAAAAATAAAAACTATATACTCAGACCAATAAACATGATTTTCCCACTCTGATTCTAAATGGACCATTTCAAGTTGAAGAATAAAATGTGTGAAAAGTGATGAGAACATAGAAAATACTAAGGTTTTACAAAGCATTTAGGAGATACATTTAATAAAGCATTTATAATCTATAATAATAAAAGGCTAACATGCAATGGTCATCATGCCCTCATGCTGTAACAACTGCTCAGAAGGAGGCTGCCCAGCACCAGCCAGGGATGTGATTGACGCTGTGTCCCTACCTGGTGCTGGCCGGGGACTTGAGTGATGCTACATCCCTGCCTGGTGCCAGCTGGGGACGTGAAGCACCAGCAGGGCCTGATGGGGGTGGGGCCAGCTGGGTCTGGGTCTCGTGTGATTTCGAGGCACAGACAGGTGGGCAGGGACTTGACTCTGGGTCCCACAGTGTGCCCCAGACTCTGACAGGAGGGAGGAAGGAGCCAGATACCAGCACCCAGGACCCACACTGCAGGGCAGCAATGGTTAGGGGCGATCAGGCTGTCAGAGGGAGCAGTTTGGTGATCAAGCCTGCAGGGGAGGACAGTTAAGGGTGATCAGGCCAGCAGGGGAACAGTTAGGGGCATCAGGCCAGCAAGCAGAGGCAGTTAGGGACAATCAGGCAGACAGACAGGTGAGCGATTAGAAGCCAGCAGTCCCAGATTATTGGATTGGGCCTTAACCAGCAGTTGGACCAAGGGGTCCCAGATTGGAGAGGGTGCAGACTGGGCTGAGAGACGGACTCCCCCCCCCCCCCCCCCGCACAAATTTCATGCACCAGGCCTCTAGTACTTTATATAAGGCATTTAGGAAAGCAATCCTTATTCTTCAGATTATGTTGAAATGTAATTTTCTGAGCAAGCCTTTCCTGATTCTTCAAAACAAGTCAGGTAACTTTGCCATTCACTTTCATTGTAAACTTTTATATAACTTATAATTGTAATTAAACTACTTTGTGAAATTATTTGTTTGAAGTTTGCCTCCCACCATATTATAACTTCCATGAAAATGGGATCACATCTGTTGTGCTCACTGATGTTTTACCAGACATCTAGCACAACTAATTTTTGAAAGGAAAGGAAAGGAAAGGAAAGGAAAGGAAAGGAAAGGAAAGGAAAGGAAAGGAAAGGAAAGGAAAGGAAAGGAAAGGAAAGGAAAGGAAAGGAAAGGAAAGGAAAGGAAAGGAAAGGAAGAAGGAAGGGAAGGGAAGGGAAGGGAAGGGAAGGGAAGGGAAGGGAAGGGAGGGAAGGGAAGGGAAGGGAAGGAAAGGAAAGGAAAGGAAAGGAAAGGAAAGGAAAGGAAAGGAAAGGAAAGGAAAGGAAAGGAAAGGAAAGGAAAGGAAAGGAAAGGAAAGGAAGAAAGGGAATTTAAATTGGAATAGTGCCCATGTTAGTGCTATTGCATGTTAATGCAAATGCTTAGTTGGCAAATAACACATTCTTATTACTTCATCTAACTGCAATAATTAGGCAAAATATCATTATCCTCAGACAAGTTCTGAGTTTATCCCTCTATCCTTGCAGACTCAGCTCAATCTGCTAAACTTAATGTTACTTGTATTTCAGGTTGATACCCTCTGCTACTCCTGTAAGTTTCATATTACCAAAGGGTCAGAAAAATGATTGCCAAGTCATGTATCCATTTTTAGGATAGAAGTTTAGTAGGAAAACTAAAGATAAGTGGGAAATCCAGGATTAACCAAATAAATAAAACCCAATGACCCAGGTGGTTGGAGTATAATTCACTTGAGACCCCATTATTTATAACAGCAGCTCTTCATCATCTGTTCTTCAATATCTTTGTTCTTTTTATGTGTCTAGGGGCCCGGTACATGAAATGTGTGCATGGGGGTGTGTGTCCCTCAGCCCAGCCTGCATCCTCTCCAATCTGGGACCCCTCGAGGGATGTTCGACTGCCCGTTTAGGCCCAACCCCCACTGGGATCGGGCCTAACCGGGCAGTGGGAAATCCCTCTCACAATCCAGGACTGCTGGCTCCCAACCACTGGACTGCCTGCCTTCCTGATTGCTCCTAATTGCTTCTGCCTGCCACCCTGATCACCCCCTAACCACTCCCCTGCCAGCCTAACTGATGTCTAACTGCCTCCCCTACTAGTCTGGTTGCCCCTAACTTCCCTGCCCTGCTGGCTTGGTCACCCCCAACTGCCCTCTCCTGCAAGCCTGGTTCCCCCCAATTGCCCTCCCCTGTAAGCCTGGTCCCCCCCAACTGCCCTACCCCTGCTGGCCTGGTCCTCCCCAACTACCCTCCCCTGCAGGTCTGGTTGCCCCCAACTGCCCTCCTCTGCCAACCCAGTCACTCCTAACTGCCCTCCCCTGCTGACCTGATCATCCTCAACAGCCCTCCCTTGCAGGCCTGATCCCTCCTAACTGCCTTCCCCTGCTGGCCATCTTGTGGCGACCATCTTGTGTCCACATGGATGGTCCTTATCTTGTGTCCACTGGCAGTGGTGTCTTTGAGGAGGTGAAACTATTTCACACTAACCAGTTTAAGACTACACAAGGTAAGGACCATCCAGCATCAGGAAGCAGATGCTGGGTTGTATGAGCCCATTACTATTTCTATCTTTAGGAAACTGATGTTCTTAGTCACAGATCAGATAAAAAGGACAATATGCACAATCTCCAACTAA
Organism: Corynorhinus townsendii; assembly: GCA_026230045.1. NCBI lineage: Eukaryota > Metazoa > Chordata > Mammalia > Chiroptera > Vespertilionidae > Corynorhinus > Corynorhinus townsendii. Next base: position 95,967,264 of record JAPDVU010000003.1, read on the forward strand.
AATCCTGCTGTAGCCTAGACCAGTGGTCGGCAAACTCATTAGTCAACAGAGCGGCAAACCACGGCTCATGAGCTGCATGTGGCTTGTGGGCCACAGTTTGCCGACCACTGGCTTAGACAGTAAGGTGGTATGACATTAGGAGACTTTAAATGGATCTAACTGCAGCTCTTTCTGGATCCCCCACAGTGTATCTGCACTCTTCTTCAAACGTGCCTCTTCCTCAGGTGTCAGGCTTGATACATTTATACATTGCAATTGTTTTATTTTTTTTATTTCTACTGAATTTGTTAGGGTGACATTGGTTAACAAAATTACATAGGTTTCAGTGCACAATTCTATGATACATCATCTGTATATTGTATTGTGTGTTCACTACCCATAGTCAAGTCTCCTCCCATCACCAGTTGTCTTCTTTTTACCCTTTTCTATCTCCTTCCACACTACTGTTGTCTGTGTCTCTGAGTTTGTTATTGTTTTTCTTTGCTTAATCCCTTCACCTTTTTTACCCAGCCTCTCTACCTCAATAGCTATCAGTCTCTTCTCTGTATCTATGAATCTGCTTCTATTTTGTTTGTTATTTTTTGTTCATTAGGTTTCATGTGAGTGAATAGTATATAGTATGGTATTTATCTTTCTCTGACTGACTTATTTCCCTTAGCATAATACTCTCCATGCTGTCGCAAAGGTAAGATTTCCTTCTTTTCTTATAGCTGAGTAGTATTCCATTATGTAAATGTACCACAGCTTATTTTTATCCACTCACCTAGTGATGGGCACTTGGGCTGCTTCTAAATATTGGCTATTGTAAATAATGCAGCAATAAACATAGGGGTACATATATTAATTTTAATTAATGTTTCAGGTTTCTTCAGATAAATACTCAGAAGTGGAATCAGTGTCATAAGGCAGTTCCATTTTTAATTTTTTTTTTTTATTGACAGCATTACAGATGTCTCCCATTTTCTCCCTTTTTTGCACCCCCCACCCAACACCTGCCCCACCCCAGGCCTTCCCCATTTTTAATCTTTTGACAATGGTTGCACCATTTGATTGCCACCAGTTAGCTAACATCTCTACCATGTCACATAATTATCATTTCACTTTTTTGAAGCTTACTATTTTAATCTTTACACTGATACATGAAGCTGGAAGTCACCATACCACAGTATGGCATTTTCTGTGTATGCCTTGTGCTCTGCCCAAAATGTGCAAGCCTCAGAGATAGATGTGTTCTGGGTGACACATAGCCTGCAAAGAAGTTCCAGCTGTTTTCTCCAATGTCTGCCTTTAGTTTGACTGATAATTGTTTTAGTGATTGCCACCCCCCGAGACACCTTGCTAAAATGTTTTTTTGACGACTGTAGTTTGTATATCTTTGTCCATATCCATAGTTCCCATAGTTATACTGAGTACAATTACAACTGCCATAATCACTATAGTTTTGATCACCACCATAGACATTACTGGTATCTCCATATGCTTGATCATAATAGCTATTTAATCCTTAGTTCTAGTGTTGGCCCTGACTTTGGCCACAACCTGTAGTACCACCTCATCCACCATCTACAGCACCTCTTCCTCCTTTATGTTCTGCCTTTATGCATTTTTGGCTTATGTAAATTTAAAATATATTTTTTTATTGATTTTGAGAGAGAGATGAAGGGAGAGTGAGAGAGAAACATCAATGTAAGAGTGATTCAACCATTGGCTGCCTCCTGCACACCCCCTACCAGGCATGGCAGATTGAGCCACAATCCAAGCATGTGCCCTGACTTGGAATTGAACCAGCAACTTTTTGGTGCACAGGACTATGCCCAACCAACAGAGCCACACTGATATCTACCTTGTAATAAAATTCTAACGGCTCTTCATCTGTGTATGTGGTAAAACAAAAACTTCTTTCATTTTTTATTATCCATGAGAAGTTCAATATTTTCAATTTCTCCAGTCTCCAAATATTCTTTAATTTATTCTTCAGTTCACCCACAAAATCCTTTTTGGGGAAATTTCTTCCCTTTTAAAGCTTTGGCCCTTTTAGGGTCTACCAACCTATTATCCAGTTTGTGTTCCTTCAGTTCCAAACCTTATGAACATTAGCAGTATCTTTGAAAAGCACAAATCCAAATCCTCTGAATCTTCTGGTGACAGGGTGTATTACATTTATGCAGTCTATAACTTCTCCAAATTGAGACAAATATTGTCAGACCTTTTGTGCTTGTACCCAGCTCAGGCCTCCAATACATATTTTACTGTCATCCTGCTGATTCTTGCTGGCAATGATCTTGGATCCCTCTGGGATTTCTTTTATGTTGCTGTACTCTTTCAAGTCCTCCATGGTGGTGGAGTTGTCCACAGAGTGCTGGTGCACAGTCCCAGTTATGGCAGTAGGCACCTAAGCATTGTATGGAGCTGCATTTTAAATGGCAAAAGAGTATCATTTTATTTTGTGGTGAAAACATTTAAGATCTAGTCTCTTAGCAACTTTGAAGTATATAATACAGTATTATTGATTATATTCACAATGTTTTGTATTAGATCTCCAGAAGTTATCCATCTAACTGCAAGGTTGTACCCTTTGTCCAACATCTCCTCATTTCCCCCACCCCAACCTCCAACCCTGGTAATCACCATTCTACACTCTATTTCTATGGGTTTGGCCTTTTAAGATTCCATACATAAGTAATATCATACAGGATTTGTCTCTCCCTCTGTCTGACTTATCACACTAAGCATAATGCTCTCCATATCTTTCCATGTTGTAGCAAACAACAGAATTTTTTTTCTTTCTCATCTGATCTAATAAAAGAGTAATATGCAAATTGACTGTCACTCCAACACACAAGATGCCTGCCCCCATGTGGACACAAGATGGCTGCCACAAGAAGGCCAGCAGGGGAGGGCAGTTGGGAGGGCAGTTGGGGTTGATCAAGCCTGCTGGGGAGGGCAGTTAGGGGTGACCAGGCCAGCAGAGGAGGAAAGTTGGGGGTGACCCAGCCTGCAGGGAAGAGCAGTTGGGGGGAACCCAGGCCTGCAGGAGAGGGCAGTTAGGCTTGATTAGGCCTGCAGGCAAGGGCAGTTGGGGGGGACCAGACCTGCAGGGGAGGACAGTTGGGGGGGGGGACCAGACCAGCAGGGGAGAGCATTTAGGGGCAATGAAGCTGGCAGGGGAGGGCGGTTAGGGGTGACCAGGTCAGCAGGGGAGGGCAGTTGGGGGCAACCAGGCCAGCAGGGGAGGGCAGTTAGGGGCAATTGGGCTGGCAAGGGAGCAGTTAGGCAGCAATCAGGCTGGCAGGGGAGTGGTTAGGGGGTGATCAGGCTGGCAGGCAGAGGCGGTTAGGGGCAATCAGGAAGGCAAGCAGGTGAGCAGTTGGGAGCCAGCAGTCCTGGATTGTGAGAGGGATGTCCAACTGCCCATTTAGGCCCAATCCTAGTAGTATCTCCCCCCTCCACCCACCACCCCCATGTAAGAATTTTGTGCACAAGGTCTCTAGTAGTTAAATAATGTTTTAGTGTGTGTGTGTGTGTGTGTGTGTGTGTGTGTGTGTGTGTGTGAAGGAGAGAGAGACATTAATCCATTAATCGATTGACAGATACCAATTAGGTTGTTTCTACAACTTGACTACTGCTGGATCATACAGTAGTTTTTTGGTTTTTTTTTTAGGAAACTCTATACTGTTTCTATAGTGGTACACCAATTTCCATTCCCACCAACTAAGCACAAAGGTTCCCTTTTCTCCACAGTTCTCTTGTCTTCTTCATGATAACCATTCTAACAAGTATGAGGTGATATTTCATTGTGGCTTTAATTTGCATTTCCCTAATTATTAATAATGTTGAACATCTTTTCATGTATTTTCTGGCCCATTTGGATGTCTTCTTTGTGAAAATGTTTAAGTTCCTTTGCCCATATTTTAAACAGATTACCTTTTCATTATTGAGTTGTAAGAGTTCTTTATGTATTTTGAACATTAACCCCTTTAACATATGATTTGCAAACATTTTTTCCTATTTCGTAGGTTGCCTTTTCATTGTTTTTACTGTGCAGAAGCTTTTGCTGCTTGTGTTTTGTGTCATATAAAAAAATATTCCCTTAAGAAGCCTGCTCTTTTTAAAACTTTGTTAATATACTTCAGAATGCTGCCGGAGGAGTACGTGAGTGGGATTCCTCCATTGTTCATAGGAGTGGGGTTCTTGAGGAGGCACTGCTGAAATTAGAATTTTTGAAGCCTCCACAGAAGATTTTATGAGGGTGGAGTTACATTTCTCAATTTCCAATGTCCCATTTCTCTCAAGCCAGTCCTGACAGAGAAGCAACTGGGAGTTCAGCAAAGCCATAAGCAAGTCCAGTGTCCAGAGTTTTCATTCCATGTTGCAGCCAGGTGTCATTCAGTATTCAGTCCAGGTTCAGTCTATTAATTCATTGTGGGAGTCTCACATGGCTGTGTACCATGTGAGCACAGGTGAATGAAGCCCCCAGCAATAGGAATTCCAGGAGGGCCTAGTGTGTGTGTGTGTGTGTGTGTGTGTGTGTGTGTGTGTGTGAGAGAGAGAGAGAGAGAGAGAGAGAGAGAGAGAGAGAGAGAGAGAGAGAGAGAGAGAGAGAATTTCTTTGTTGTTAAGTTTAAATATTCAGGTTTTGCGCACTTGCAGTGTCCATGCCCATCCTGGCCACTAATTTTTTTCCAGGTATGTCTGGCAGGCAGATAGACACCTTCAACTTCACCTTCTCAGACCTTTCTAAGCATGCATCTAAACTGCCTTTGTCCAGTCCCCTTCCCCATCAATGAGCAGAAAACAGACTTGCACAGTGTTAAAAGCAGCTTTTTGGCAAAAGTTGTATAAATGGCGTGCCTATATCTAGTCTTTCCTCCGTTGCTGTTATATAATAACCAGGTTACTACAATGGCATCAAAAGGATGTGGAGATAACTTGGTTAAAGAAAATACCTTTCACCATAAGAAACATTTTTCCAGGGAAAAGTAGTTTTAATAATCATTCTTGAGCTAATGATGATGAGCTTTGGAGTGGGTCCCGGGCATTACTCCTACTCAGTTGTAGCTCTTCTATGGAAAACTATAACCTGACATAGAAGCAACTGGAAACCCACTTGTTTCTATTTCTCTTCACATTTTTAATTTTTGTATTGAGATACCAATGGAAATTGTTCTTTAAATATCTTATTTGACCTATAACTTTTTCCTGAACTATGCTTGGTTTAGAATTACAGTACAAAATATTCATGGTCCCCATCCTGTGGATCTTCTAATGCAAAGAATGTTGAATTAATCAAATGAGTAGAGAGGGATGGGAGAAGTCCTCTTTGAGGAAATGATGGATGGGTACAGTTAGTCAGGCAGGTTGTGCTGGGGAAGGATGAATTGCTCTGGGCTAGGAAGCAGTAAGGATGGAAAGACTGATCTCTTAAAAGAGGGCTCTAAGCAGGGGAAAGCATGGCAAGAAGTCATGCTGGACAGATAGGCAGTTACCAGCTACTGCTGAATTTTTTAGGCATTGTTAAGGATTTTAGGTTTCATTCTAAGAGCAATGAAAAGTCATTAAAGGCTTTTGAACAGGGGAGTCATAATATACAACTTATGTTTTGTAATCACTGTGGATACCATATGTGAAATGTATTAGTGAATGCAGAGAATAAAGATAAGGGTAACTACTTAGGCTTTTACACTAATTAGACAAAGTAAGTGATGATGATTTGGGCAAAGATGTCATTGAAGACAGAGAGGACAAGAAGAAATTAAAGTGTATTTGGAAGGGAAAAGTAACAAATCTATTTGATGGGATTATATGCAGGGATGATGATGTGAAAGAATTAAGATACCTCTAAAGTTTCCCTTCATCTGTTTCATCCATTTCCCCATTGCCTTCCCCTCTGGAAACCACAAGTTCATTCTCTGTATCTGTGAGTCTGTTTTGTTTCGTTTTATTTTGTTTTGTTTTGTTTTGTTTTTTTTAGATTCCACATATAAGTAAAATCATCACTGACCATTTTCATATGTTAATACCAAAAAGCATATATGTTTTTTAAACTACACTACTGGGTTCCCTTGTTAGTACAGAAAAACAAAGTGAAATGTCAACCAAATCTAAAAATACTTACTTTTTGTTTTTTTTTACACAGAGTGTGGCTTCTCTGATATATAATCAAACCAAGAGATTCCACATTGTCCTACAGCATATAACACAAACATAATAACCTTGATAAAAATGAATAAAAACACTCTGAGTTCTTACTGAAGTGGTATCTGAAAACTTAGAGAGCATAGACGGATAGCTAAGATATCTCATGAGCTAGAAATCTTCAAACAACACATTGTTTAGTCTGCTGAAATCACTGCACTAAGAAGATTCTCTAAATGAAAATAAATTGCAATAATTACTTGGGTTTTGAAACATGTTCAACATAATTTCTATACTGTCCAAAATTACATGGCTTAGACCCATGGTTGGCAAACTGTGGCTCAAGTGCCACATGCGGCTCTTTGGCCCCTTGAGTGTGGCTCTTCCACAAAATACCACGGCCTGGGCAAGTCTATTTTGAAGAAGTGGAGTTAGAAGAAGTTTAAGTTTAAAAAATTGGGCTCTCAAAAGAAATTTCAATTGTACTGTTGATAATTTGGCTCTGTTGACTAATGAGTTTGCCGACCACTGGCTTAGACCGTAAGTCTAATAAACACTTAGAACTTAATGCCGCTGATAGGGGCTTATCTCTTCAGGCTTATCTACGGAGCCTATTATATGATAATTCTAATTAGAACCCTAATTGTGTTTTTGCTCAGAGTATTTTTAGATAGCCTTAACATTTTATCTGTTTAGTCTAGTTTTACAGGTGGTGATAGATTAAAAATAGGCTTTAAAACAAGATATGCCTATTACATTTCTAATAATAGGTGATTGTGGTCCCAGAGCCACTTTTTATGTAGAGATGCATAGAAACAACCCTTTGATGATGGTAATTGTGCCCACACACCCTATCTCTATAATGGGAAAAATAGGCCACCCTTTGTAATCAGTGCTTTATTTCTACTGTATAAACTTTAGCCCTTTTAATTCAGGATCTTGAGTTTCTTTCATTCTTTTTTTTTTTTTTTTAAATAACCTACCTTTTCAATTTTGCCAAAATCTTCTGGTTACATGCTCCCAGGGACACTTGTCCTGATTATACCTCCATAGCCTTGCTACCCTTTAATGAAAAAGCCACATGCTCACTTCTCAAACTTGAGTGGGCATAAGACTCAACCAGGCAGCTAATGAAAAATGTCAACTCCCAGGCTGCACCCCGAGGGGTTCCACCTCTGTGTGTCTTTCAGGGTTCTGGGAACCTATATTTGAAACAAAAAAATTCCAGGTGGTTTTTGGATAGATTTTTGAGAAACATTTCTTTACCAGACTCATTTCTCATTTCCAAATACACAGTTTAAATCTTTCTATCATGTTTCTAGGATAAATGTGGCCACACTGCAGATCAACCTGATTCTTCTCTTGCTTTATAAGGTAGAAGAAAGAAAGTTTACCCCAAGACTTTTGCAAAGGCAGGGAGAGACTTCAGGTGAGATCACTTTAAGCTTGAGGTAAACTGTAGGTCCTTGTCCCCACTCAAGAGCTTGCTCAGTCCCCCAGTGTCTCCTGAGGCCCTGGTGATTCTGATGCAAATAGGCCATTAGCCACACCTGACAAACAAGCACATAGGACTCTCAGCCTCTCCATTTGCCTGATACTTTTTAAGGTCCCAAACTCTTTTATCTAAGACTTCATGTGATACCCAGACTTCAGCTTGACCATGTCATGCATTTATGCCTTTTAAGTGGCCAATTCCATTTTAAAAATCAGATCTCTAAAGTAAGTCAGGTTTTACATATATATATATATATATATATATATATATATATATATATACAAATATATATACATATATACAAAACTAGGATAGCCTTAGAGCTACCCAAGGTATATAGAATATTTCTGGAAAGGGTGACCTTAAGTGACACTGGTTTGCAAAGTCAAAAGCTTTCGCAGCTTAAAATATTAATTGAAGTCATGGTAACAGAATGTTTTAGTTTAGTACTAAATGGCATTTGAGTAATTTCCTGAGTGTAATTCAGTTCTATAGTACTGCCCTTATCAGTGGTACCTCATATACTCTTAAACCATTAAAATAAGTGAGCCATTCATTCACTAATATTTGTTTACAAGCTTTTATTGAGCATCTGCTATGTACTGAACAACAAAGAGAGAGCAATAAGAAATAATCTTGGCTCTCAAAAAAGAAACATGTGAGTTGGGGAAACATCCCACCTGAGTGTGATATGTGATACAACAACAGAAGGAAACCTGACTTATCAATAGCTGCAGAGGACTGACAGAGTGGTAATCAAAGAAGGCTTCCAAGAGGAATTTCTACTTGATGAACAAATAAAAATTAGCCAAGGGTATTATACAGGGGAGGTAGTGGTTGACATTTTAGGCAAACACTTCATGTGCAAAAAAAAAAATAGAATATAAAAAGAATATGCCTTCATTTGAAATGCAAGCAATTTTTTCATGTTGGAGAAGAAAGGAGGAGCCACACCAAGATGACATGCAGAGTCTTGTATTTCTCTAATAGGCTATGACAGCCTTTGAAAGACCTCAAGTAGGGGTAGACATGGTAGCATTTGGGTTTATTCATTTATTCATTTTCTTCAACAAATATTTGTTACAAATCAACCTCTAGGCACTTGAGAATATAATGCTGAAGAAGACAGAAATGTTGCCTGCTCTCAATAATCTTAGATTCTGATGGAAAAGATATACAATTGACAAGTAAACAGAAAAGAAAAAAATAATCACAAGTGTGGTAAGTGCTAAAAAGAAAATAAATATGGATAAGTGAGAATCATGGGGGAGTTGTTCCTTTAGTTAAAATGATTGGGAAAACTTCTCTTAAGACTTGATATTTAAATTAAAGTATGACAAGGAGTAATTTAGACTTTGGGTTTATTTATTAACTTTAACTAATATTTATTAAATTCCAGTTGTGGAGTGATTTGGAAGATGGACTGAGTGAAGCACCTTCTAGGCATAGATAAGAAGAAAGGAACTTGAGGTAAGAAAGAGCTTGGCCTAAGAACTAATAGAAGACCGACTGTCAAGCATGTGGTGGACAGATATGGGGATAGCAAGAGGTGAAATGAGAAAGGCAGGCAGTGCAAAACCATGAGAGTTTTAAATTGGGAGTGGCATGTCTTAATGTATTTATGTAAATACATTCTGACAGCTGTCTGGGAAGGAACAGATTGGAAGGGGTGAGGATGAGCAGGCAGACTCACCAGGAAGTTATTTCAATGGTGCATATTGGAGGTGACATGACTAAGACAAGACAATGACCATGGAAATGGTCAGAAGTTGCAAAGTTTGCTTAGATGTAATAGGAAGGAGAGTGCCTTGCAAAAACCATACTGATATTTATGATCCAGCCAGTAAACTATTGCCAGAGCCAAAACTAGAAATCAGATCTTCCCAGTTCTTGCCATTAGTTTTTCCATTACATAATACAAATGTTGAAGAGTAAAATGATCTATAAAGTTTGGGCAAATGCTATTTTTGTTCTCAGTCAAATAGCTTTGATTTGAAATGCTGTCAAAATTATAACACATTGACAACACGGATATTATAAGTAAAATGAACAGAGAAAAAGTGATTATATACAGTTTTGTATTTTCCTTCTTATCATTGATTTATCCATATTTTTTTTACTTGAAAGATATTTGCATTGATGCTTTGCTATATAATAATTTACAATAAGTTATTAGTAAGGTCAAATATTACTTTTTAATGCCCAAGAGGATGTCAGACAATTGCTGAATAGAGGACAAAAGGTTGGGTTGGTGCCCTTGCGATTCCTTGCACTAGTCTTAATAGATTGAGAAACAAAGTAGCAAAAGAAACAAGGCAGTGTCCTGCACTAATTCAAAGCACTCCATGAGGTTTGAAGGACAGTGTTCTTTCACCCTATGGACCAGGACACCCAGACCTGAGCACATTGAGGAAGAATTCAATCCCCTTTGGGTGCTCCTACTTCCTCCATATACACCTGTCATCAGGCTCATCTTTTTCTGTACACTTTACACTTCTAAGGCAGTTCTACTCTTTCTTGTTTTCACTCTCTTTCACTCTGATACACACTTGCAATACATAAAGTGGGGGAAGGAGACAAGATAAAATGTTTCATGAGAAAAATGGCAGAAGGCATTGCTGTTACAGTCTCCACATGTCAGTGCCATTCATTATGTATTTTTCCTTCAAATTAGTTGTTTCATCTGATTGAGCTATGCTGCTCTCTTGAAAGCTTCTCTATCAATGTCAAAATCAAAGATAGAGGGTGGAGGAGAAACTTTGGAAAGATGGTATTTTAAATGTGGGTTCATCTAAAGAACAGATCACTCTTCTTCCATCTATCTTTGTAAGCCTTTGTTCTTAGTGTGTTACAAACTTCACCAAACCAAGGCATTAAAGTCAGTCCAATTTTATAACCTGGGCTCTTCCACTACATTTGTCATCTTCCATGATGTCCACAAGCAATTTACATAAAATTCACTTTTTGGAAGTTTGTATTTATTGTTTATATTGTAACAAATGCAACAAGCATGCTCAAATGTGTTTGGTTACATAGGCTACAACACTAGAGACATTATACTCATCACTTTATGCTGTGGGCTTATTGACTGATGGGGAAAATGCACTAATACTTACCCTGCTTGTCTTCTCTTCCTAATTCAGAAGAATGCAGAGATTTCAAGGAGATATGTTAGAAAACCATTGCCTCTTACAGTTGTTTGCCTGGTGTATTAGTTACTAGTTGCCTCATAACAGGTTATCCCCAAATTTAGTATCTTAAAGTAACAACAGTTGTTATCTCACAGTTTCTATAGGTCAAGAATCCCTGCACAGCTTAACTGGTTCCCTGGCTCTTTCCCAGGCTGCAATCAAGGTGTTGGCAAGGGCTACAGTCATCTAAAGCATCCAAGTTCACTCGACTAATTGTTGGCAAGATCCATTTCCTCAAAGACTATTGACTGGAAGCCTCTCTCAATTCCTTGCCATGTGGGTCTCTCCAATGGACACCTCACAACATGGCAGCTGGCTTCCCAAGAGCAAGCAAGTAAGAAGAGCAAGAGAAAAATGAAAGAAGTTGCAGGCCTTTTATCACCTTACTAGAGGCCCAGTGCATGAAAATTCATGCACTGGAGGGGGGTTCCTTCAGCCCAGCCTGCCCCCTCTCACAGTCTGGAAGCCCTCAGGGGTGGGACGTGACCCAGCGATCAGGGGAAGGCAACACCCCATCATACCTCTGCTGCTGCCACTGCTGTCAGCACAAGCCTTGGCCAGCCCTCGTTACCTAAGCCTCGGTCAGCCTTGGTTACCTGAGCCTCGGCTGGCCCTGGTTACCTGAGCCTTGGGTGGCCCTGGGAGGCTGGGCAGCTGTAATCCAAGGTTTGCCTGCATCTCAGACCAGCGCTAGGCAGCTGGGAGGCTGAGGAGACTGGGGGACTCCAGAGGCAGGCAAGCGGAGTGGCCGGGCCTGCCTGGGGGCGGGCCTGGCCTTGCCATGCACCTGCCACCCTGGTGGGTCTGAGGGGACTGGGCACCGCCATCTTGTGGCTGTGGGTGCCGCCATCTTTGAGGGCAAGGGCAGTCAATTAGCATATTCCCTCATTATTGGTTGTGGATGCTGCCATCTTTGCAACAGTGTGAGGGTCAATTAGCATATTCTCTCTTTATTAGATAGGACTAGAGGCCCAGTGCACAAATTCATGCACAGGTGGGGTCCAGCCAGCCTGGCCCCAATTGGAGCAGATTGGGGCTGGGCCTGTCAGGAGAAGCAGATGGTGGGAGGTGGGCTGGCTGACCTGCCCCAATTGGGACCCGATTAGGGCCAGGACTGCTGAGGTGAGGGGCTATGGGTGATTAGCCTGCAGGCTCCACCCTGAATTGGGGTAGAGAGTCTGATTGGGGGCAGGGATGGCCATGAGGAGGGGCTGTGGGTGGTGGGCCATCTGGTCCCACCCCTAATGGGGTTGGGAGTTTGATTGAGGGTCAGAGGCTGGGGGAGGGGCCGTGGGAGGTTGGCTGGCCAACCCTGCCCCTGATCAGAGTGGGGGGGGGGGGGCTGATTGGGATGGAGCTGGTTTGGGAGAGGGGCCACGAGCTGATCTGGATGGTAGGGCCCATCAAGGTGGGAACAGCCAGGGGAAGGGGTCATAGGCAGTTGGATGGCTGGCCCTGCTCCCTGATCAGTAGGAGAGGCCAATCAGGGGCGGGGCATCTAGGGGGAGGGGCTGCGGGAGGTTGGCTGGCCAGCCCCACCCCCTGATTGGGTGGTTTGCTGGTCACAGTGGGCATCATAGCAACCGGTCATTCTGGTTGTTACTGCGTGACTGTCACTGGCTTTTTATATATATAGATGTGAGAAGTGACACTTCTTGCCTTTGCCATATTCTGTTCATTAGAAGCAAGTCACTAGGTCCAGCTTATATTCAAGAGGGAAGTTACACAAAAACAGGGGTACCAGGAAGCAAGGACCTTTGGGGACTATCTTAGACATCAGCTAACCACACCTGGTAAACCAAGGTATTTCAAACATTGTGAAACCAAGACAAAATTGAGAAATGACTTGATGGTGAGAGTAAGAAAGTTATTGTCATTTCCAATTTTAAATTTTAAGCTTTTGTATTCAGCAAGCTAGCTTCTTTGTTTTCATTGGCTCAATTAGTAATACATTTCAGTACATACCAATAGACACCAATAGATTAATATTTATAAAATATTTCCTTACATGTGTATATATATATTGTGCTTCCCTGGAAGAGTTCTTTCGGTCAAGTAAGGGGATGGAATGTCTGTTGTTGTTTTTTAGTGTTTTTTTTTTTAATATATTTTATTGATTTTTTTTATAGAGAGGAAGGGAGAGGGATAGAAAGTTAGAAACATCGTTGAGAGAGAAACATCAATCAGCTGCCTCCTGCACACCCTCTACTAGGAATGTGCTCACAACCAAGGTACATGTCCTTGACTGGAATCGAACCTGGGGTCCTTCAGTCCACAGGCCGACACTCTATCCACTGAGCCAAACTGGTTAGGGCTGTTTTTTAAATGTATGAAATTGTCTGGACTACCTTATGTACCATGAAAATGAGAGAATTGGATTTTTAAATTATATTGAAGTTTTCTTTCAGTTCGGATATTCATTTTTCTCATTTGTAAAATGGCCAAACTAATTTTCCTCTGACTACCTCACAGGTGTGTTGGCAGAATTAAACAACTATAAATGTGTTGTTGTTTTTTAAATTATAAATGCTATTTTATAATATGTATTTTAAATCATGTTTTCTTAAGTTACAAAATGCTATTCAACCTAGAGGCTTCCAATACTGACCCATATACAAGTCAATCAAACTTCTAGGTCCTCTGTTAAGTCTTGAAGGAGAAGGGAAAATAGTTGGGAAGAGCTTCCTGAAGGAAAATCTGACAGCATCAAGTAGGCCACAATGATTGGCCAACACTTCCTAGGATCCTAAAGTAAAGACCTGTTTTCATAGGATGCTCTGTAAATGACCAGGACCCAAGGAGTGTAGCTTCAAAACTTGAGTGACAGAAACTGACTCAGGACTGGAGAAAAGATTGTTTTTTCCAGTTTTCAAATAGTTTTGTTATAAGCAATTTAATTCAAAACAAAATAGCAGTGATGAGAATTAACAACTTGTCTTGGTTTGCATAGATGATTTCTTAAAAACAAAATAAATATTTCTCAAATTCTATATTTTTCCTGTATTAATAATTTGGGGAGATCAAGATGGCGACCGGCAGGAAGGTAGGGAGGGAGAGAGTGTGAGAGAGTGAGGAACCCATAGAGGAGAGTGTAGACATGTGTGTGGTGTGTGTGTATGAGCTAGGGACAGTTAGACTCTACAGGTGCTCCAAGGGGCTGCCAAACCAGGCAGTCTTAGACAGTGGAGCCCCGTGCACAAAGTGGACACTTCTGGGCAGCTGGTGCAGGCACGGAGACATGCCACCTTGAGAAACAGAGCTGCTAATACTAGGATCCTGGTCTCAGACACAAACCAGGACCCTGCAGCCACTGGGGACAGAGAACTGCAACCACAGCTTCAGACTAACAGACAACAAGAATCCAGACTTCCCTGCAGCAGATTTCTGTGAGTCATAGAGCCTATCCCCCTCCCCGCAGCCTCGCAGATAGCGCCATAGTACCTGAAAGACCCGTCCCTTGCTGGAGCTACAGTGCCCCTATGGGGAATTCAAGCTTGAGAGCATGCACAGGACACAGCTCCCCTATGGGGAATTTGAGCTTGAGGGAGTGTGCGCCGACCACAGTGCTGCTACTGGAATTTGAGAGACTGGAATCTGCTCCCTGCCATGCAATTGCAATCGGGCTACAAACCCAAAGCCCACACAGGGCAGCAGTACCACCTGACTTTGATTCTGGGCAAGTGCACATGGAAGTCAGTTTCCCGCAGCGCAGGCACCTCACAGAGCTATTGTGCAACCCAGTCCCCATAGTGACCTGGACCCAGATTCTCCCAGCAAGAGGCAGCACTGAGCACCACCGACTTGACTCTGTTTCTTACCTTGGGAGCCTGGGATCCCTGACTCACAGCGCATTCACACTAAGAGCCAGTGACTCCAATTCTTGGTGCATGCACACACTGGGACCCTGATTCCCAGCGAGAAGCCGCACAAGACAATAGAGACTCTGATACTTGATTCTTGGTGCACACACAGGGAAACTCTGACTCCTGGCATGTGCTAGGGGACTCATTTTCGGCATACGCAAACAGTGTGGTGCAGGCAGGGTCCCTGACTCTAAGTGCGCACACGAGACCACACTGAATGCTGGGAACATTGACACTGGGCAAGCTGGGTTCCCACCAACCCAAGGCAGTCACACGTTCTAGTGTTGGAGCACTTCAGTGAAACTTGGGTGGTGCAAAGCTCCCACAGCATACTGACCAGGTCCATGCAACTTGAAGCTTGACCCTTCTGGTGATAGTCAGAATGGGGAGACAACACAATCCCCAGAGGAAAGAAAATGAGGAGTCACCAGGAAAGGAAATTAGTGAAATTGAAGCATGCAACATGACCAAAAAAGAGTTCAGAGTAATGGTTGTGGAATTTATACATCAGATGGATGAGAAAATCAACAACCTGTGCAAGAACCAGGAAGAAGTGAAAAGTGATATAGCTGCAATCAAAAACACCAAGGAAAGTTTCAACAGTAGACTAGAAGAAGCAGAGGACCAAATTAGTGAGTTAGAAGATCAGATACAGAAATAAGCTCAATCTGAACGGCAATTGGAGAAAAAAATTAAAAAGCAGGAGGAAAGCATAAGGGAGCTTTGGGACAACATGAAACAAAGTAACATACATATAATAGGGCTGCCAAAAGGACAAGAAGAGCCACAAGGATTAGAAAATCTATTTGAAGAAATAATGACAGAAAACTTCCCAGATACGGGGAAGAAAAAAGTTACACAAGTACAGAGAGTCCCAAGCAGGATCAACCCAAAAAGACCAACAACAAGACACATCATAATTTCAGTGGTAAATATCAATGACAAAGAGAATCTTAAAGGTAGCAAGAGAGAGACAGAGAGTTACCTACAAAGGATCCCCCATTAGATTATCAAATGATTTCTCAACAGAAACACATCAAGCTAGAAGGGAATGGAAGGAGGTATACAAAGTGTTGCAAAGCAAAGGACTGAATCCAAGAATACTCTATCCAGCAAGACTATCAGTAAGAATTGAAGGGGAAATCAGGAGCTTCGCAGACAAAAAAAAGGCTAAGGGATTTTATCACCACCAAACCAGGAATGCAAGAAATGCTAAAGGGAATACTGTAAAAAGAAGAAATAAACATGTAAGAAGGAACACAGACACAAAAAAAGATATGACTACAAACAAATACCTTCCAGTAAGAACTTTAAATGTAAACGGACTAAATGCTCCAATCAAAACACATCGAGTGGCTGAATGGATAAAAAAAATGACCCCTATATATGCTGTCTACAAGAGACCCACCTCAGAATAAGAGACTCACACAGATTGAAAGTGAAGGGATGGAAAAATATCTTTCAGGCAAATGGAAATGAAAAAAAAGCTGGGGTAGCAATACTTATATCTGACAAAACAGACCTCAAAGTAAATGCCATAATAAGACATAAGGAAGGCCACTTCATAATACTAAAGTGATCAATACAACAAGAGGATATAACCCTGACAAACATATATGCACCCAATGCAGGAGCACACAAATACATAACAAAACTCCTGGAAGATATCAAGGAAGAGATCGACAACAATACAATCATAGTAGGGGACTTTAATACACCACTGACATCACTGGATAAATCCTCTAGACAAAAAATCAACAAAGACACAGCAATCCTAAATGACTCACTAGATCATATGGACTTAACTGACATCTTCAGAACCCCAAAGCCACGGAATATACATTCTTCTCAAGTGCACATGGGACATTTTCAAAAATAGACCACATATTGGGTCACAAGCAAAGTCTCCCTAAATTCAAGAAGACTGAAATCATACTAAGCATCTTCTCAGACCACAATGCCATAAAATCAGAAATAAACTACAATAAAACCAATCCAAAAATCTCAAACACTTGGAAGCTGAATAGCATGCTACTAAATAATGACTGGGTTACAAAGAGATCAAAGAAGAAATTAAAAGCATTCTGGAAAGTAATGACAACAAAAACACAACAATCCAAAATCTATGGGACACAATGAAAGCAGTCCTGAGAGGGAAGTTTATAGCTCTACAAGCCTACCTCAAAAAAAGCAAAAAAACAAACAAACAAAAAAAGAAGGTAGTAAATAATCTAACTCTACAACTCAAAGAATTAGAAAGAGAGCAACAAGAAAAGTCCAGAGTGAGCAGAAGGAAGGAGATAATAATGATCAGAGCAGAAATAAATGACATAGAGTCCAAAAAAAAAAAAAACAATACAAAAGGTTGATGAAACCAAGAGCTAGTTCTTTGAAAGGATAAAAAGATTGATGAACCTCTAGCCAGACTCACCAAGAAGCAAAGAGAGAGGATCCAAATAAACAAAATCAGAAATGAGAGAGATGAAATAACAACAGACCCCACAGAAATACAAAGGATTGTTAAAAAATACTATGAACAACTCTATTCTAACAAACTAGACAACCTAGAGGAAATGGACATATTCCTAGAAAAATACAACCTTCCAAAACTCAATCAGGAAGATTCTAAAAATCTCAATAGGCCGATAACTATGGAAGAAATTGAAACAGTCATCAAAAAGCTTCCAGCAAACAAAAGCCCAGGGCCAGAAGGCTTCAAGGGGAGTTTTACCAAACATTCAAGGAAGAACTAAAACTTATCCTCCTCAGACTATTCCAAAAAATTCAAGAGGAAGGAACACTTCCATTCTATGAAGCCAGCATCACCCTAATATCAAAATAAGATAAAGACAACACAATGAAAGAGAATTATAGACCAATATCCCTCATGAACATAGATGCCAAAATCCTCAACAAAATACTAGCAAACCAGATCCAGCAATACATCAGAAAGATCATACACCATGACCAAGTAGGATTTATCCCAGGGATGCAAGGATGGTACAATATCTGCAAATCAACAAATGTGATACATCACATAAACAAATTGAGAGATAAAAATCACATAATCATATCAATTGATGCAGAAAAAGCATTTGACAAAATTCAACACTGCTTCTTGATCAAAACACTCAGCAAGGTGGGACTAGAAGGATCATACCTCAACATAATAAAAGCCTTATATGAAAAACCCACAGCCAACATCATACTCAATGGACAAAAACTAAAACCGTTTCCCCTAAGAACAGGAACAAGACAGGGATGCCCACTCTCACCACTCCTGTTCAACATAGTACTGGAAGTACTAGTCATTGCAATCAGACAAGAAGAAGAAATAAAAGGCATCTAAATTGGAAAAGAAGAAGTAAAGCTGTCCTTATTCACAGATGACATGATATTGTACATAGAAAACCCTAAAGACTCCATCAAAAAATTATTAGACTTAATAAATAAATTTGGCAATGTAGCCGGATACAAAATTAATGCCAAGAAATCTATGGCATTTCTTTACACCAATAGTGAACTTATAGAAAGAGAGACTAAAAAAGCAATCCCATTTACCATTACACCAAAAAAATTAAGATACCTAGGAATAAATTTAACTAAGGAAGTAAAGGACCTATATGTGAAAAACTACAGGACACTAAAAAAAGAGATAGAGGAAGACATAAATAGATGGAAGAACATACCGTGTTCATGGATTGGTAGAATCTACATCATCAAAATATCCATACTACCCAAAGCACTCTACAGATTCAATGCAATCCCCATTAAAATACCAATGGCATATTTCACAGGCCTACAATGAACTTTCCAAAAATTCATCTGGAATAAAAAAAAGACCCCAAATAGCTGCAGCAATCCTGAGAAAGAAGAACAAAGTAGGTGGGATCTCAATACCACATTTCAAGCTGTATTACAAAGCCACTGTTCTTAAAACAGCTGGTACTGGCACAAGAACAGACATATAGATCAATGGAATAGAAGAGAGAACTCAGAAATTGACCCAAGCCACTATGCCCAATTAATATTTGACAAAGGAGTCATGAACATACAATGGAGTCAAGACAATCTCTTCAATAAATGGTGTTGGGAGAATTGAACAGATACATGCAAAAAAATGAAACTAGACCACCAACTTGCACCATACACAAAAATAAACTCAAAATGGATAAAGGACTTAAACATAAGATGGGAAATCATAAAAATACTAGAGAAATCCACAGGCAGAAAAATCTCAGAAATATGCCGAAGGAACTTCTTCACTGATACTGCTCCTAGGGCAATGGAAACTAAAGAGAAAATAAACAAATGGGACTACATCAAAATGAAAAGCTCTTGCACAGCAAAAGAAACCATCAGCAAAACAACAAGAAAGCCCACTGCATGGGAGAACATATTTGCCATTGACATCACCAATAAGGTTTTAATCTCCAACATTTATATGGGACTCATACAACTTAACAAAAGGAAGACAAACAATCCAATACAAAATGGGCAACGGACCTAAATAGACACTTTTCAAAGGAGGACAGAAGGAAGGCTAAGAGACATATGAAAACATGCTCAAAGTCACTAATTATCTGAGAGATGCAAATCAAAACAACAATGTGGTATCATCTCACACCGGTTAGAATGGCTATCATCAACAAATCAACAAACGACAAGTGTTGGCAAGGATGTGGAGAAAAACAAACACTTTTGCACTGCTGGTGGGAATGCAGACTGGTGGAGAGCAGTATAGAGTTTCCTCAATAAATTAAAAATGGAACTTCCATTTGACCCAGTGATCCCACTTCTTGGAATATATCCCAAGAAACTAGAAACACCAATCACAAAGACTATATGCACCCCTATGTTCATAGCAGCACAATTCACCATAGCTAAGGTTTGGAAACAACCTAAGTGCCCATCAGCAGATGACTGGATTAAAAAACTGTGGTACATCTACACAATGGAATACCATGCTGCAGTAAAAAAGGAGTTCTTAACATTTACAACAGCAGGAATGGAACTAGAGAGCATTTTGCTAAGTGAAATAAGCCAGTCAGAGAAAGACAAATACCACATGATCTCACTCATTTGTGGAATATAATGAACAACATAAACTGATGAACAGGGACAGATCCAGAGGCAGAGAAGCATTGATCAGACTGCCAGACCTCAGAGGGAAGGTAGGGGAGGGTAGGCGAAAGGAGGAGAGATCAACCAAAGGACTTGTATGCATAAATATAAGCCTAACCAATGGACTTGAACACCAGGGGGGTGAGGGCATGAAAGGGGAGGGGGGTGTTAATGGAGGGAAGAGGACACATATGTAATACCTTAATCAATAAAGAAATTTTAAAAATAATAATAATTTGGCCTCATTGTCAGCTAGTTTTATAACTATTTATGCAAATTTTAATTATTTTGTTTCTTAACAGAATTTGTTAGTGATTAGATATATTTCTCTTTTTTCCTGGTTTTCTTCCTTCCAATGCAATTTCTGCCAATGAAATAATTGTACTCTGTGTAGTTCATAATAGAGAAAGTGTGGCAGCAATTTAAATGTTGTCTCTAAATCCTCAATATTACAAATAGTACTGGGCAAAAACACTTGGCCGAAAAAAAATTGATATTAAAAATTATAAAAGTGGGAAAAAATTTTAAGGGACACAAATAACAATGGGGATATTTCATTTGGCTCATGTTATCATTTCAACCAAATTATTGTCTTAAGTTACTGTTTTCCTCAAAAACACATTTCAAATGTTGGCATCTTAAGGGAACCCCAGGATGCAGAGCTCTGGGAAAAGAATCAACATCTTCACCAAGTACAGTAGCCCTGAAGACAATGGCAAAGCATCTCCTTTGGGTGACTGCCTGGATAACAAGCCCGACAGGAGGGCATGGAGGAGAACTTGACAAAATGATTTATAAATACATGAAAGATGTCCTCAGGAAGACCCAGCAATTATTTAATGAAGCTTTAGGGGAAATTGGATGTTTTGCAATATGCAGGCAAATTCAAAATTACTAAAATTTAAAATGTCACTGCTAATGGTCTTCCTTTTAAGTTCTCTCCATTGATTCCAAATGAAGCTATAAGAAGTCAGTATTATACTTTTGCTATCACCCTACCATTCATTTAACATAGTGATTGTCAAGATAGATACAAAGATGATTAAATTAACCTAACGTACTCTAAAAGTAAAGTACATATAACAAAAGATAATCAACTAGAGTATTGAAAAACATGTAAACTTATATTTTTATGTATTTTCATATATTAAAATATAAATGAAATAATTATAAGGATTAAGTCCAGCTTCTTCGTTCAGTCCATACATCCGGTGGTTCCACTTCACCAATGCAGATGAGGAATGTAGTCAGTATCTATCTGAGTTCTATGAATTGCAGTGTTTTGCAAGTTATATGTGCAAAGTTTGTTTGTTTCTACAAATCAAATATAGATAACAATTAATATAATTCTAACAATGAAAAGCAAGTTATCAGTAAGAAAATTATAGCGTTTCTCTTTCTAATACAAACTTTTATTAGATGCAAATGTATACATTCCCTTCAGTGTAAAGATGACATTACAACAATGACTTAAAAAAAAAAAAGCCTGCTTTAGATTGGTGCAATCACTATGGAAAACAGTGTGGAAGTTCCTCAAAAAATTAAAAATGGAACTGCCTTTTGAGTAGCAATTCCACTTCTGCAAATATACCCAAAGAAACTGAAAACACTAATGTGAAAGAGTATATCCACCCCTGTTTATTGCAATGATATTTACAATAGCCAAGATTTGGATACAGCCCAAGTGCCCATCGGTAGATGAGTGGATAAAAAAGCAGTGATACATTTCCAAAATGGAATACTACTTGGCCATAAAAAGAATGAAATCTTACCTTTTGCAACAGCATGGATAGACCTAGAGGGTATTATGCTAAGTGAAATGTCAGACAGAGGAAGACAAATACCATATGATTGTAGAATCTAAAGAACAAAATCAACAACAACAAAAATAGAAACAGACCTACAGATACAGAGAACAGACTGACAGTTGTCAAAGGGGAGGGCTTAGGGGGGCTGGGTGAAAAAGATGAAGAGATTAAGCAGTATAAATTGGTAATAATTAGAATAGTCACAGAGATGTAGATTGCAGTACAGGCAATATAGTCAATAATCCTATATAATAAAAGGCTAATATGCAAATTTTCCCCTCTACTGGGAGTTTGACCAGGAGTTCAACTGGAGTTTGACCAGGGGGCGGGGCTGGCTGGCCAACCACCCATGGCCCCTTCCCCTGGCCAGCCCGGCCTAATCGGCCCCAATCAGGGCAGGCCGGCCAGACCCCACCCATGCACGAATTTGTGCACTGGGCCCATAGTATCACTATAACTACGTATGGGGCCAGGTGGGTACTTAAAGCATCGAGGTACCAACTGTAAAGTTCATAATTTTCTGAATCACTTTGCTGCACATCAGAAACTAATACAGAATAATATTAAATGTAAACTGTAATTGGAAATGTTTAAAAATCAAAGAAAAGGAAAAAAAATGTTATCTTTAGAGAGAACACCGTGGAAACAAATGTCCGGAAATTATTCCATTTTATTATTTTAAGGCCAGAAGCCGTGTGTTTTCTCACTTATATATTTAAGAAACTTGGAAACTTTTTCTAGCATCTTTAAAAATCCTCCAAAAGAAGTTTCAGTGGTTTATAAACCCATTTATTAAAAATGATAAAAGGTAACAAGTTCTGATTAGTTGAAAGAGCATCTGTTTGACTTCAGGGAAATTGGAAAATTACCAGCCACATTCAACTAAAACTTTTATGTAATTACTGAAGGGGATAGATAAAAAGCATGTTATGATTTAGTAGAAGCAACTTGAGATGCATGTCCTCCACCTATAACTGCTTTCACTTTGGGATATCTTTGCTAGTTATGACAGGTTTAAATATCTTATGTAAATAATCCCAATTTATAACTTGAAGTTCAAATCATTGCATTACAGGGTGATAAATCAAGATTTTATGAATCATAAAACATTTATTTTTTTATTCTCATTAAATATAACTATTAACATAAGAAAATACATACTTATAAATAAACATACCTATATTGAGGAGAATGCTAAAGTATTTTATTGTAGGAGTCCAAAATGAAAAAGTTTTAGTAATATATATTTAAGACAATAGTAACACCAATAGATCTATAATCAACATGCAAATAAAACATTATGACCTCTTCAAAACAGCTAATATCAATATTAATAAAAGTAGCTTCTTCTGGCCCTAACCGGTTTGGCTTAGTGGAAAGAGCGTCGGCCTGCAGACTGAAAGGTCCCAGGTTTGATTCTAGTCAAGGGCACGTACCTTGGTTGCGGGAACATCCCCAGTAGGAGGTGTGCAGGAGGCAGCTGATCGATGTTTCTCTCTCATCGATGTTTCTAACTCTCTATCATTCTCTCTTCCTCTCTGTAAAAAATCAATAAAATACATAAAAAAAATAGCTTCTTCTGTCCTCATATGGTATTCTTATGTCCACACAGATACCTGGAGTGGGAGAGATTTAGACTACCATACAGACCTGGGGGAGTTTAGGAGGCCTCAGGCCACATTCATTATCATCCTGTAATGAGAAAATTATTCCAGTGTAGTTTTAAAACTTACAGGTGCAGCAGAGGAGAGGGTAGTCAGTACTTAACAGGTGTTTTGAGGTGGAGGAAAAAGAGAGACCAAGATTGTTTATGAGTGCATTTCTAGATTAAATTTGCCAAGAAAATGTATGCACTCACTGTCTGACCTGAGTGGAGTTAACAGATTATTCCACCATATTGTCAACTCCCTTCCACTCTAGTCCAGGCACACATATAGCACATGTGTATTCCTGCAGCAGTTTGCTCCTGGTTTCTCTAATACTGCTGCTCAACCTACCCTGAAAGCCCTACAGCATCCATCCCCCCTGGGGACCATCACCAGATAGATCTTCCCTAAATGTTATTCCCCTTTTCTGCATATAGAACAGACTATATAAAAAAATTAATTTATTTACAGTAGACATTTAACATTATATTAGCTTCAGGTGTACAGCATGGTGGTTAAACATTTACATAATTTATGAAATGATTGCTAAGGCCTTATGCCACATGGCTCCACTTCTTCTGGCTTCACTTCCTCTGACTAATCAGTAACAACCCAGTCATCAAATCCGACCAAACACTTCAACATTCCATAGATGCAATGTCCTCTCTACTCTTCTTTTCAAAAGGTTGTTCCCTGAAAAATAAACCAACAAAACCACCATTGCTTGTATTCCTATCCAAATCCTTAATATGTCTATTTCAGATTGTATTTTTCTATGAATTATCCTCTGTCTATTCAAGTCTTTACAGACCATTGTATCGTCCAAATTTCTATAATGCTTAAAATATGAAAGATATAATCTAAGAGTCTCTTGAATTGGTTGCTGTTATTTCACTGTATTATTCCTAGATATCCAATTAGATTTTTAGAATAAGTAGATCATTTTAACCTTTATTTCCTTTTTTAACCTTTATGTTTTATTTTTCATAGCATCCTATATCAGTGGTCAGCAAACCGTGGCTTGTGAACCACATGCGGCTCGCGAGCTGCAGTTTGCTGCTCTGTTGACTAATGAGTTTGCTGACCCCGTCCTATATAATAAAAGAGAAACATAAATTGACTGTAACTCCACTACGCGCACCAGCCAATCAGGAGGGAGTATGCAAATTAACCAGACAAAGATGGAAGGTTAACTTGCATATGCAGGCACTGAGCGGCCTGGGTCCCAGGAACATCCTCGGGACCCAGGCTGTTCCAAGCCTGTAGGCCTGCGTGTAGGCCCTGAGTGACCGGGGTTCCAGAACGCCCTGGTCAGGAGTGGCCTACGGGTGCCAGTGCCAAGCAGCCCAGGTCCAGGGATGAGCAGCCAGGGGTGCCAAGCAGGCTGGGTCTCAGAACAAGCAGCCAGGGTGTCAAGCGGGCTGGGTCCTGGGACAAGTGACTGGGGGTGCCAAGCACAAGTGGCCGGGGGCACCAAGTGACGTGGTGGAAGTTCCCTCCCCATGGCCACTTGTGTGTGTGCCTGCCCCAAGAGGCCCGGGTCCCAGGACACCAAGCAGGCTGGGTCCTGGGACAAGCGGCCGGGGTAGCCAAGCACAAGCGGCTGCAGGGTGGGGCAAGAAGTTGTGAGTGCACCTGCACCCAACAGCCTGGGTCCACGCTCTCCAACTCAGTGGACACAGCAAACACGGGGCCACCAGGCTTGGGGGCATGCCCCCGGTAGCCAGGGACATGCTCCTAACCTAGTAGACACAACGCAGGGGATCCTCTGCACATGGGCTGCAGAGAAAACACCTTTTCTTTTCTTTTTTAAAAAATATATTTTATTGATTTTTTACAGAGAAGAGGGGAGAGGGATAGACTGTCAAAAATCTCAATGGGAGAGAAACATCAATCAGCTGCCTCCTGCACACTCCCCACTGGGGATGTGCCCCCAACCAAGATACATGCCCTTAACAGGAATCAAATCTAGGACTCTTCAGTTTGCAAGCTGACACTCTATCCACTGAGCCAAACCAGTTCAAGCATAAACACCTTTTCTGACTGCTTTTGGCTAAGCTCCCTGTACTCCGCCACTTGCAGTGTTCTTGGTAACTTGGATAATAAGAATCCAAGAAGGTGATGTAGGGTTTTTCCACCTCACTCCTGGAGGAAAAAATGAAGATCTGCTGCTGGAGGGGCTAAGAAATGTCATATCCTGCCTTATCCAGTTTGGCTCAGTGGATAGAGCCTTGGCCTGCTGACCGCAGGGTCCAGGTTCAGTTCTGATCAAGGGCATGTACCTAGGTTATAGGCTCCTCCCTGGCCGGGGCCCAGGTCAGGGCTCATGCAGGAGGCAACCAATCGCAGTGTCCCTCTCACATAGATGTTTCTCTCTGTCTCTCCCTCTCTCTCTCTCTTCCACACTCTCTAAAAATCAATAAAAACATATCCTCAGGTGAGGATAAGAAAGAAAGAAAGAAAGAAAGAAAGAAAGAAAGAAAGAAAGAAAGAAAGAAAGAAAGAAAGATCATATCCTATGAAAGACACATTTTGAAAATGCCTAAAGAAAGTTGTCATTTTTTCATGGTGAAGGGACTGGAGTCCATGTTGATGAAAACAGCTTGGCAACTGTGGTGGCTGGCAGTGGCTGCAGCAGCGGGGTGATGGGGCTGGCACCTTCCCCTGATCAGCCCAGGAATAGGACATCCCCTGAGGGCTCCTAATCTGTGAGAGGGGGCAGGCTGGGCTGAGGGATTCCCCCCCACCCAATACACAAATTTCGTGCACCAGGCCCCTAGTCTATATATAATAGCTGATCAACAAATAGTATCAATTCATTGATTTCTCTGTTTCAGTATAATTTCATTTCTCTCTATATCTGTTTATCTTGTTGTACTCACTTCTGTTATCTGACATAATCTTAAGATAATTGAAATTTCATCCTTTCATTAAAAGTTGGAGGCTAAACTTCAGTTCCATCCAGGCTTCGTTATTTCTGATAGTATCTCCTTCCCAGTCAAAGCCAGCTCTGACTATAAATGACACCATTGTTTGTTTAATAGATAAGTACATGTTCAAATACTTTCTGGGAGCTTCATTATTCTGGAAAAAATTAACCTTAAACATAAACTATAACCATCATATAAACACTGAAATAAACATACAATTTTAGTAAACTAGACTTAGAAATAACAGTCTTCAGATTTTAAATCCTGATATTATTATAAAAGTATTTTTATGTATTCAACCATACTAATTAACAGTAAAAATCACCTAACCAGGATCAGAAGATGGAGGCTGGGAGGATGGCAGTGAGGAAGAGAGTGAGAGTGAGTGAAGGAGAGAAATGGGAGTGTGTGGACATAGTGTGTGTGTGTGTGTGTGTGTGTGTGTGTGTGACAGTTAGATCCCATAGGACTTTTGGGGGCTGGCGGACCGAGCTCACCTAGCCATGCAGATTTTGCTATCACTGTAATCACTCCTGGGGTGGCCAGCTCTGCCATAGAGACCATGCTATCTTGAATGGGAGAGCTGCTGTGACTGGGAGCCCAGCCTCACCTCCACTCAGGTGCTCTCAGACACCACCAGGGACCCTACAGCCACTCTGGCCAGGGAACTTCTGCCTCAGATGCAGCCCCACAGACACTGGGACTCAAGCCTCCTCAGCCACAGGTTCCTGTGAGCTCTGGAGTGCACTCCCCTCCCACAGGCCTGAAGGTTTAGCCCCAGGCACTGTGACAGTGCCAGCAGTCACCATCGTGCCCATGCAAAAATCTGTGTGAGCAACAGCTACCCGCGACCACCCTATGAGTAGCCATGGCCAGCAACCATGCAAAAAGCCAGCTGAGGAGCAGCTGCTGCCCAGGCCCGCCAAAGGATCAGGCGCTGCATGTAACCCCATGAAAAGGTGTGTGAGCAGCAGCTGCTGTGACCACCTGTGGAGCAGCCACTGCCTGAGGAGCAGCCAGCACCCTTGACTGCCCAAGGAGCAGTCACTATCACAACTGTGCAACCTGCCACGAAGCCCACCACTGCAGCCACAGGACTCACATAACTCAACACCTAGAACCTTTGGTGAGAGCAAAAATGGCAGACACAAAAACAACCCTCAAAGGTAAGAAAAGGAGGAAGCACCAGAAAAGGAACTAAAAGAAACAGAGCTTTGCAATATGTCAGAAAAAGAATTCAGAATAAGAGTTACACAGTTCATAAACTGGATGGATGAAAAAATCAACAACCTATGCAAGAATCAAGAGTAAATAAAGAATGATATAGCTATAATAAAAAGCACTATGAAATCTTTCAACAGTAGACTAGGAGAAGCAGAGGACTGAATTAGTGAATCAGAAGACAGGGAAGCCTGTAATGCTATGAACTTCCCTCAGAAAACACACCCAATCTGACCTGCAATTAGAGAAGAGAAAAAAAAGAGACAGGAGAAGAGCCTAAAGGAACTTTGGGACAACATGAAATAAAGCAAAATACATGTAATAGGGGTGCCAGAATGACAAGAAGAGAAGCAAGGGTTAGAAGACCTATTTAAAGAATAATGTCAGAAAACTTCCCTGATTGGAGGAAGAAAAAAGTCACACAAGCACAGAGACTCCCAAAAAAGATGAGCCAAAATAGACACATACCAAGACATATCTAAATTACAGTGGCAAATGTTAGTGACAAAGAGAGAATCTTAAAGGCTGTAAGACAGAGACAGAAAGTTACCTACAAGGGATCCCCCTTTAGGTTATCAAATTATTTCTCAACCGAAACACATCAGGCCAAAAAGGAGTGGAAGGAAGTATACAAAGTGATGCAAAGGAAGGGACTGAATCCAGAATTCAAGAATACTCTATCCAGCAAAGCTATCATTCAAATTTAAGGGGAAAAAAAAAAGGCTAAGGTTTATTACTACCAACCCAACAATGCAAGAAGTCCTAAAGGGACTGTTGAAGAAGAAGAAGAAGAAGAAGAAGAAGAAGAAGAAGAAGAAGAAGAAGAAGAAGAAGGGGGAGGAGGAGGAGGAGGAGGAGAAACAAAGGCTCAAAAATAAAAATGGCTACAAACAAGTACCTATCAATAATAACTTTAAACACAAATGAACTAAATGCTCCAGTCAAAAGACATCAAATGACTGAATGGATAAAAACAACATGATTCATATACACTGAGTGGCCAGATTATTATGATCTCTGAATGCATAATAATCTGGCTACCAGTGTATATCCTACATAATAAAAAACTAATATGCAAATTGTCCCCTCTACCAGAAGTTTGACCAGAAGGCAGACTGGCCAACTGCCCATGTCCTGGCCAGGCTGGCCGGACCCCACCCATGCATGAATTCATGCACCAGGCCTCTAATATATATACTGAGTGGCCAGATTATTATGCATTCACTCAGTGTATATGCTGCCTACAAGAGACTAACCTCAGAATAAGAGACTCACACAGACTGAAAGTGAAGGGATGAAAAAATATCTTTCAGGCAAATGGAAATGAAAAAGAAGCTGGGGTAACAATACTTATATACCTCAAGTGAAGGCTATAACAAGAGATAAGGAAGGCCACTTCAGAATACTAAAGGGATCAATACAACCAGAGAATATAACCCTGGTAAACATATATGCACCAAATGCAGGAACACCCAAATACATTAAAAAAAAAACTCCTGGAAGATATCAAGGGAGAAATCAACAACAATACATTCATAATAGGGGACTTTAATACCCCACTGATATCATTGTATAAATCCTCTAGACAAAAAATAAGCAAAGAAACACCAATCCTAAATGACTCACTAGATCAGATGGACTTAATTGACATCTTCAGAACATTTCACCCCAAAGCTACAGAATATACATTCTTCTCAAGTGTACATGGGGCATTTTCAAAGACAGAGCACATATTGGGTCACGGGCAAAGTCTCTCCAAATTCAAGAAGATTGAAATCATATCAAGCAGCTTCTCAGACCACAATGGCATAATATTAGAAATCAACTACAATAAAAACAATAACAAAAATTGAAACACTTGGAGGCTGAATAGCATACTATTAAACAATGATTGGGTTACCAAAGAGATCAAAGAAGAAATTAAAAACATCCTGGAAACGAATGATGATAAAAACACAACAATCCAAAACACAGTGAAAGAAGTCCTGAGAGGGAAGTTCATAGCATTACAGGCTTGCCTCAAAGAAATAAAAAAGAAAGAAAGAAAGAAAAACTGATAATAAATTTTCTAACTCTACAACATAAAGAATTAGAAAAAGAGCAACAAGAAAATCCCAGAGTGAGTAGAAGGAAGGAGATAATAAAGATCAGAGCAGAAATAAATGATATAGAGACCAAAAAAAAAAACAAAAGATGAATAAAACCAAGTATTGGTTCTTTGAAAGGATAAACAAGATTTATGAACCTCTAGTCAGGCTCACCAAGAAGCAAAGAGAGAGGACCCAAATAAACAATATCAGAAATGAAAAAGGTGAAATAAAAACAGATGCCACAAAAATACCATGAACAACTCTATTCCAACAAACTAAGTAACTTAGAGGAAATGGACATATTCCTTAAAAAATACAACCTTCCAAAACTCAATCAAGAAGAATAAAAAAAATCTCAACTGGTTGATAACTAAAGAGGAAATTGAAGAAGAAATGAAAAATCTTCCAGCAAATAAAAGCCTGGGCCAGAAGGCTTCACAGGGAAGTTTTATCAAACATTCAAAGGAAAACTAAAACCAGTCCTTCTCAGACTATTCCAAAAAAATTCAAGAGGAAGACATACTTCCAAGCTCTTTCTATGAAGCCAGCACTACCCTAATCTGAAAACCAGATAAAGACACTGCAAAGAAAGAGAATTACAGGCCAATATCCCTGATGAACCTAGATGCTCAAATCCTCAACAAAATTCTAGCAAATCACATCCAGCATTACATTAGAAAGATCATGCACCATGATCAAGTGGGATTTACACTGAGTGGCCAGATTATTATGATCTCTGAATGTATAATAATCTGGTCACTCAGTGTATATCCTCTATAATAAAAGGCTAATATGCAAATTGTCCCCTGAGTTTGACAAGCAGGCAGGCCGGCCAACTGTTCATGTCCCCTCTCCCTGGCCAGGCTGGCGGGACCCCACCCATGCACGAATTCATGCACCGGGCCTCTAATACTCAGATATATATATATATATATATACATATATATATATATATATATATATATATATATATATATATATATATATATTGAGTGGCCAGATTATTATGTGTTCGGAGATCATAATAATCTGTATACTCTGTGTATGCCTGGGATGCAAGGCTGGTACAATATCCACAAATCAATAAATGTGATATATCACATAAACAAATTGAAAGACAAAAATCAAACAATCATATCAATTGATACAGAAAAGGCATCTGACAAAAAGCCAACACCCCTTCTTGATAAAAAAAAATCTCAGCAAAGTGGTAATAGACAGATCATACCTCAACATAATAAAAGCCTTATATGACAAACCTACAGCCAACATCATACAAAATGTGCAAAAACTAAAACCATTTCCCCTAAGAACAAGAAACAGACAGGGATGCCCACTTTCACCACTGCTGTTTGACATAGTACTGGAAGTGCTAGCCATAGTGATCAGACAAGAAGAAATAAAAGCCATCCAAATTGGAAAAGAAGAAGTAAAATTGTCATCATTTATGGTGACATGATATTGTACGCAGAAAACCCTAAAGACTCCATCAAAAAAGCAACTAGACTTAATAAATGAATTCGGCATTGTAGCAGGATACAAAATTAACACCCAGAAATCCATGGCCTTTTTATACACCAATAATGAACTCACAGAAAGAGAAACTAAAAATAAAAAAATAAAAATTCTCATTTATCATTGCAACAAAAAAATTAAGATACCTAGGAATACATTTAATCAAAGAGGTAAAGGACCTATACTCAGAAAATTATAGGATTATGAAAAAAGAAATAGGGAAAGTAAACAAATGGAAGAATATGCCATGTTCATGGATTGGTAAAATTAACATCATAAAAATGTCCATACTACCCAAAGTAATCTATAGATTCAATGCAATCCCCATGAAAATACCAACAGCATACTTCAAAGACCTAGAATAAACTCTCCAAAAATTCACATGGAATAAAAAGCACCCCAAAAAGCTGCAGAAATCTTGAGAAAGAAGAACAAAGTTGGGGACTCACAATACCAGTTATCAAGCTATATCACAAAGCCACTGTGCTCAAAACTGCCTGGTACTGGCACAAGAACCGACATATACAGTAGATCATTGGAATAAAACAGAGAACCCAGAAATCAACCCAAGCCACTATGCTCAATTAATATTTGACAAAGGAGGCATGAACATACAATAAAGTCAAGACAGTCTTTTCAACAAATGGTGTTGGGAAAATTGGACAGATATGTGCAAAAAAATTAAACTAGACCACCAACTTACACCATCCTCAAAAATAAACTCAAAATGGATAAAGTACTTAAACATAAGACGGGAAACCATAAAAATCTTAGAAGAAGCCATAGTCACCAAAATAGCAGACATATGTGCTAGCAATATCTTTACCAATACAGCTCCTAGGGCAATGGAAACTAAAGAGAAAATAAACAAATGGACTACATCAAAATAAAAAGCTTTTGTACAGCAAAATAAACTATCAACAAAACAAGAAGAAATCCCACTGCATGGGAGAACAAATTTGCCAATGTTATCTACCATAAGGGTTTAATTTCCAACTTTTACAGGGAACTCATACAAATTAACAAAAGGAAGATAAACATTCTAATAAAAAATGGGCAAAGGACCTATATAGACACATTTCAAAAGGGGACATACCAAAGGCCAATAGACATATGAAAACATGCTGAAAGTCACTCATCATTCAAGAGATGCAAATCAAAATAACAATGAGGTACCATCTCACACCTGTCAGAATGGCTGTCAACCAATTGACAAAGGACAAGTGCTGGAGAAGATGCAGAGGAAAAGGAACTCTTCTTTCACTGCTGGTGGGAATGCAGACTGGTGCAGCCACTGTGGGAAACAGTATGGCGTTTCCTCAAAAAATTAAAAATGGAACTCCCTTTTGACCCAGTAATACCACTTCTAGGACTATATCTCAAGAAACCAGAAACATCAATCAGAAAGGACATATGCACCCCTATGTTCATAGCAGCACAATTTTACAATAGCTAAGATTTGGAAACAGCCTAAATGTCCATCAGTAGAAGAATGGATTAGAAACCTTGGTACATCTACACAATGGAATGTTAAGCTACTATAAAAAGAAGGAATTCTTACCATTTGCAACAGCATGAGTGGAACTAAAGAGCATTATGCTAAGCGAAATAAGCCAGTCAGAGAAAGATAAATATCACATGTTCTCACTCATTTGTGGAATATAATGAACAACATTAAAAAATAGAACCAGAGATAGAGAAGCATCAAACTTCCAACCTATGAGGGAAGGTTGGGGGTGAGAGGGTAAGAGATCAACCAAAGGACGTGTATGCATGCATATGAGCATAATCAATGTACACAGACAGTTGGGGGAGGTGAGGGCATGTGTTGGGGTATGGGGGCGGCCAGTGGGGGGCGGGGGGGGTTGGCGGTCAATGGAGGGAAAAGGAGACATATGTAATACTTTAAACAATAAAGAATTTAAATTTTAAAAATCACCTAATCACAATTTTATTTAAAAAGTTAATTTTAAAGAATTAAGATCTGTGGATTCATCTGAGTACTGACTTATGCAAGTATTGTTGAGTTGGCCTCTCTACTGTCAAGTGTAAAACAGGAGCCCTATCTGGTTTTGCTCAGTGGATAGAGTGCAGACTGAAGGATCTGGGTTCAATTCTGGTTGGGTTCAATCCCCGGTAGGGGGCGTGCAAGAGACAGTCTATCAATGATTCTCTTATCATTGATGTTTCTATCTCTCTTCCTCTCTGAAATCAATAAAATAAATTTTTTAAAAATGCAAAACAAGAAACTCAAACAAATATATGATATAAAAGCAGTTTTGGTTATTAATGGAGTAATCAAAACAGAATCTATTTAACTAACTTTGTTAATATATTTTAAACAGAAACAAAAATCATACCCTGCATTTTCCTCTCATTTGGTAGGCATCACTATTTATTTCTTTGCTGTTTACATGTTTATAGCTGAAATGAGTAGAATGGACCCCATGTGCATGCAAGAAAACAAATTCCATATTTTAATACTAACATAATTGTACCTTTGCCTTTGCTACTTTTCTCAACTTTTATTTTATTTCTCTTCATAGCAACTTCTTAATTAACATTTTAGATGAGAACGTCAAAAAACAGGGACCTGACAGACTGCTACTATTCTTGGTCTTGATGACACTTTCCCCATGGCAGAATGACAATCACAGCTGCAAGTCATTGCAAGGAATCTGCCTGAAATTAGTGTTAAGGTTATATTTTTACATGCTTCAATTTTTTGAAGCAGTTTATTTTTCTGAACAGTCCTAATAAAAACCAAAGCCATTATGAGGAGTGAGTTTGTGTGGGAGCCTTTTTGAGAGCCACAGCCAATATGCAATGGGAAAACCACAAACTGCATTTCTCAACACATCCATATTGAGCCCCTATATTCATGGCATTGTGAAGAATACAAAGAAGTATAGAAAGTGGTCTCTGCCTACAATACTTTGCATTCTTATTGGTTTAAATAAGGCAGTCCACCACTCCAGACTTTTATGAGAGCTCAGCATTCTCCATGTTGCTCACATGCAGATGCACACAAAAAATCATTTGAGTTGTTTTAAAAAGAAAAAACACTGACAATTAGGCAGTTTTTAATGCCGAGTACTTAAACACTAAAATCAGCCAACTCAGTGAACATACATAAGGAGGATGAGTCGGGTGAGAGAAAACTCATTCCTCGAAAGCAACTTTGGAAGGAGCCAGCATTAAGCACTTGGTTTCCTCCCTTTTCACTTCA
Source organism: Corynorhinus townsendii (assembly GCA_026230045.1). Classification (NCBI taxonomy): domain Eukaryota; kingdom Metazoa; phylum Chordata; class Mammalia; order Chiroptera; family Vespertilionidae; genus Corynorhinus; species Corynorhinus townsendii. The sequence continues at coordinate 96,001,511 of JAPDVU010000003.1, forward strand.
CTTTGCCACTGTAGGCGTGATGTCAGGTCATAAAGTGGTCATGGCCCTTGGCCTAGAGATCCTGAGCCCACTCAGTGCTCAATGGATATTGCTGACTATTTCCTGTAAACTTAGAAGTGTGAGGCCAATGGCTACACAGAAGGAGGTGCTATATGAAGAGGCAGGCTGGCATGGTTCATCTCTGCTCTCACCCTGGAGAAGGAATTCCTTTTTTTTTTTTTTTTACTTTATTCTTCTGTCCATACCTACCCTGGATGCTTTATGTGAAAGAGATTTTCAACAGGAATCTTTTGTAACCTGCTTAAAATACACATCCAGTCAGTTAGCAACAGTAATTGTTGTTTTCCCCCAAATAAAGTGATTATCAAATAATTTATTTTGCATAGGCAAATGATTTGTTGGTTTTATTTCTGGCCCATAAATCTTGCCTGGCTGGTTACTATGATAAAACCCAACTTAATTCTTAGTGGAATTGGAAGTAATAGTTCAGTATCTAGCTTTTTCTAGCACTAAAATTTCCAGACTTTTGAAATCACCTATTACTTCCAAAGATCTTTAAAATATTTTGAGATGACAGCTGATTTTCATTATCTCTTTGAAGCCATCTTTGAGAGTGTTTAGAAAAAAAGTTTATATGCATTGCCTGTTAGACATTCTAAGGTGCTAAACCAGTTCAGGTGATATATTTGAGCAAAACTGGACATACTCCTGCCTGCCACATTCAGAGGAAGTCCATCAAAGAACTGAGAAGTATTAGATAGAGGGAAGTCATTCATCAACACCAGCACAGGCTTTACTATGTATAAACAAGAGCCTTCATTTCCCAAAGCCCACTTATGTACTGGAAGGGGAAGATGCAGGAGATATTCCAATTCAGCTCAAGCTGCCTTTTAATTCTGATTTTAAACTTGTCCTCTCACAGTTATTTCCTGCTCTTCTTAATTGTATCTCTTTCTCATCAAAGTTCCTACCTATTTCCAGAGATCAAACAGCAAAAATGAGGCTCTAAGCTAAGAGCCACAAACTCAAGCCACAGAAGCAGTTTTTAAGCTTGTTGCTTAGTTCAGGACACCTCCTAATTAGTCAAGTTCATCATCTACCATTATCACCACCACACAATCCTCAAACCATTATTGTTTCTTGTGTGGACTGGGATCCCACTTTTTAACTGGCTACCCAGTTTGATAACTTCTATCTAGACTCCATCCTACAGTGGAGAAAGATTTCAAACTCACAAATGTGGTCATGCCACTCTAATGTTTAAAACCTGGTAAGAGCTTCCCATTGTTTTAATTATGCAAAGTTCAAACTTCTCAACATGCCTTACCAGGTCCTCCTCAATAAGATCCTTGCACACTTCTGTAATCTCATCTCTCACCAGTTCCCATCTTCCATTCTTCCTTGTAGCCTTACTGAATGTCTCTCATGCTCCCTCTGTCTCCTGCCTGGACATTCGTTCAGGATTGTCCCTCTCCTTGGAATAGTCTCTGCTCCTCCAACTTCCCAATAACCATTCAACTTGGTTTCTTCACTGTTCAACCTTTGGATTTCAGCTGAAACACCAAAACATCAGTCTGGACTCCCTGACAATTTAGGATTTCTTATTTTCTGTTCTCTTATAACTCCTCCTCTTTTGAAATGTTCATCATGTTCACTACAATTGCATAACTAAGGACTTCCCTTCTAGACTAGAGGTCAGCAATCTACTAATATGACCTGCAAGCCAATTTGTATCCCCACTGGTTTAGTAAATAAAATTTCATTGAAACACAACCATGCTTACTCATCTACATACTGTCTATAGCTACTTTCATTTTACATTGGCAGAGCTCAATAATTGCAAAAGGATAGTAAAATATTTATTATCTGTCCCTTTACAAAAAAAAAATGTTTGCTAAGATATGTTCTATACTATAAGCTCTATGATTACAGAGGCTATACCTGTCTTGAGTATCAATGTATACTGAGTACCTAACACAGTACCTACAGATTAGTGAGAATTCAATAGATGTTTGTCAAATTAAAGAAAAAGAAAATAATAAATGAAGTGGGTATGCTAATAACTTGGTGAAAACCACAGGGATGCTTATTTTTCCCTTTTTTGAGAATGACATTAATTAAACAAATTAGAGATGTGAGGGGAATATATAAATCCTGATTCCTAATGTGGTTTGATTAGAGCCTAATGGAGATTTAAGCTGTTTCCCTAAACCTACTCCTGTCCCAACCTCCTATCTACCCATCTTCCAGCCTACTGTCTAGTTCAGTTTCTATAATTGTTCCTTCAGATCTTCCCTCTGTTCAGTGCTTGGCTCACTGTAGATATTTAATAAATTCATATTGTATGCATTGAAAAGTCCCCAATGGTCTTCCTGTCTAACCCAGATCCTACTCAAGATTCCCCAGGCCCTCTAGGCCTAAACCAGCTGTATGTCTTGGTGTGAACCTTTTCCACTGATAGATAATTTCCTCTGTCCCCTCTCCAAAGGCACATCCTGCTTAAGGTCATACTAATGTTTTTGCTGTATCTTGTCTCCCATAAGATTTAGCAGAACCTTCAAGGTTCTCTTGAAATGGAGTAACCATGAGGAACAAAGCCAATTAAAGTGAACTGAGTAAAGATCAAATCACTCAGGAAACCCTCTTGGTCTTTCCTGGTATATCCAACTTCTGTTTGAACCCTGATTACATGCTCTGCCCTCTGATTCACTTCTCACACTGGATTTGGTATTCAAAGGCAATATGGCATTAACATTATAGCCATCTTTGAGAGTGCTTAGAAAAAACTCACAAATGTGGTCATGCCACTCTAATGTTGTTAGTGTCTTCTGAAATGGGCAACTATTACTGGCCCTATGATCCTCTCACAACAAGCAACTGCATACTATACCAACTCCTGTGATAGTTCCCTCTGTGATCATATCACGCCTTCTTAAATATTCAGACTAGACACCACATCCTTCATTACAATTCCCCATCTATGTCAAACTACTTCAGGAAGTATTTGGTGTCTTAGAAAACTAAAAGGATCTGACATCAGAGAATGGAAAATTAGGCTACAAGCTAAGTAGGGAGCAAATCCATCTATACCTATTTGCTTCAAACACGGGAGCAGTTTTGAGCTTATTGCTTGCTCTAGAAATGTCTCCAGGCTATTAAATGCACATAGAACACACACAAAAACGGGGGGAACTGGGAAATCTGTTGTTAGAGTGATCATTTCCTAAGAAAGATTGTAAAGACTAATCTGTATTTCGCTGCTACTTTAATCTCAGCGCTTTTTCATGGCAAAACACATGTGACAAGGCAAAGGCATACTGGAATATCTTAGTTAAGAAATTAAGAGAAAGCAGATTCACCCATTATTTATAGGAAGTATTCTAGAATGATGGTGATGACTTTGCAAAAAAAGTTATAGTGTCTATAGCATATCAAGAGCAAGAAAGAGAGAGAGAGAGAGAGAGAGAGAGAGAGAGAGAGAGAGAGAGAGAGAGAGGATGCATATTTGATCATCCTATTCGATGCTGAGGAATCTTCTCAGAAAGGCTCAGAGAGCTGGCTGTAGGAGTGTGAATTGGAAGCTGCCCCAGGAAACAGAAGTCAATTGATTTCCTAGGACCAGTGCAGGCTGAAGCTGGAGTCACTTCTGGTCATTCAAAAATACTTAGTACTTATTATGTGCCTACTGAGATGATGTCAGAACACTAGGTAGCTGTGGCACTTATTCTCACTGAGCTTTCAATCTAGTTGATAAAAATCAACCTGATCCACAATCTGATGAAGGAGAAATTTTCCCCTGCCAGGAGTCCAAAGTAATGAAATTGGTCCTGCCATGCAGTGCAGACAAGAAGGAATCATCTGTCATCAGTATCAGAATACAGGAGGGGTACACTGTCAGTTCCATGGTGAAGTCCCAGCAAAACTTGACAACTGAGGGACACTCTTGAGAATAAGCTTTGTGAGATTTTGGCAGAATTCTTCCCTCAAGAAGAAGAGCTTAAATGGAAAGGTTATTTTGTAAGTCAGCTACAAGTTCAATGTTTGCTTTGCTACACCCAGGCTTATATGGGCTGCAAAAATATCTGTTTTATTAGCACAGTGCCTGGAACACAGAAGACACATGATAACACTGCCATTTCCCCTCATTTTTCCCAACTTTATTAAGGAATTCTTTATTAACCTTTTTTTAATTAAAAAAAATATGTCTTTATTGATTTTAGAGGGAGAGGGAAAGAGAAAGAAACATGGATCAGCTTCCTCCTGAATGGGGTCCCACTGGGGATGTAACCTGCAACTTTAGCATGTTCCCTGACTGGGAATCCAACCAGTGACCTTTCAATGCATGGAATGACACCCAACCAACGGAGTCACACCACTCCTTATGGAATTTTGAGTTGAAGAGTACCCATAGGTTTTGATTTCTGAGGTATTACAGACCTATTTCAAGTATACATTTTTTTAAAAATATTTTTTATTCATTTCAGAGAGGAAAGGAAAGGGAGAGAGAGACAGGAACATCAACGATGAGAAAATCATTGATCATGCCTCCTGCATGCCCCCTACTGGGGCTTGAGCCTGCAACCCAGACATATGCCCAGACCGGGAATCTAACCATGACCTCCTGGTTCATGGTTTGATTTGATGCTCATCCACTGAGCAATGCCAGCTGGGCAAGGTATAATTTTTTTTATCCTGTTGAGAATTTTGTCTTTTTTTCTTCCTGGAAACACCCTTTAAGGAGTTTTTATGATTACCGAATGCTAATACTTTGATAGTTCTACATACAACAAATACTTATCTTTAGTTGCTTTCCTTTTTAAAAATGTTTACATTATCTTTTTCTTTTTTACAAGCAAGAAATTTGTCTTTATAAGTCAGGTCTTTTTGGGTTACAAGTTACAGAAACACAGTTTAATCCAGTGGAGGCAAAATAAAAGGAATTTAGTGCATATACCCTCACCCTCCTACTGCCTGTGTCCATGGGTTATGCTTATATGTATGCATTACAAGTCCTTTAGTTGATCTCCTGCCCCCACCTCCCTGCCTTCTCTCTGAGGTGGATGGTCTATTCAATGCTTCTCTTTATTAATCTTTATGTAATTTAGGCAGGACATAGTTGGCAATACATAACAGTATAAAACTTCTCTGGAAGATGGGTAAAAATATAAAGGTACTAGTAAGATAAATCTAATGATGTTATTATTGGATAGTTTATATACAGAATGTTTAGATGGAGCTTGGACACTCCCACATTTAATACATTGTTTAACAACTTTTCACAATCTGACTCTGACTTTGAAGAAATAAAAGAAAAATAAAAGAATTCTAAATCTGAGAAGCCCTAATCTGAGAAGAGGACTTCTGGCTCCCGTGAGTGATGTCATCTAAACAACGATGGCCTGCTTCTGGACTGCAGGCAGGGAGCAGATCCCAGTATATCAGATTTTATGGTAATAAAATCTGTGATGAGAGACTGGAAAGGAAAGAAAGAATTAACTTCAATGCCCCCCCCCCCCCCGGCCCCATCCAAAGGCATTTGTGTCAATGTGGCTTATGAGGAGTTGATGATCACAAAATTCCTGCAAGGGAAGTTCAAGAGGAACTCTTTCACATGCTACAAGGGAAAGTCTGTGTACCTGTTCTGTCATCCAGCTCCAGAGCATTGTATGCCTTTTTTGAGAGATGGGTTCAGTGTGCTAATAATATATCTTAAAAAAACGTGTGTATATAGAGGTCATATTATAAAGTTCTACACCTGAAATTTATATAATGTTATTAACTGATATTACCCCATTTAAATTTTAAATTGAAATAAAAAAAGAAAGCATGTAAAATGAATCCATGAGTTTTAAAAAATAAAGATTGAAAATAATTTCATCTCAAACTGTGCAGTCATGAGAATACTGGTGTTTATCAAGGAAGTGCAAACTCTTCTGGCTGTCTCTGGGATTCTGGGTTTCTGTGCCTGGGCTGTGTGTCACCCCCCCCCCCCCGCCACTCCCATTTTCTGTAAGATTATTTTCTCTTCTCTGACATCAGCCCTCCCTTTCTTCCTGTAAATAGCATCTTTCTTTGTTTTGAGAGCCTATTCAGGTTTTATTTGGGGATTGGGAGGAGATTTGACAGGTGGTAGGCCTGCCTCTTCCTCACTGCCTCCCCAGTTTCTCCTTTCTCAGTCTCTCTGGGGCTTGGTGGCAGTGGGGTGTGGCTTCCCAGAGTTCTGACAGCAAAAGGTGCCACACTGTCAGAGATTTTTGTCTTTTTCACCTTCAATACATACACATTAATGGTTAATAATATTGTGCGACAGGCAGGAAGAACTGGAGAAGATTGCTGCAGACCTCTGGTGTCCTTCCCCGTTTTCCTTCAGAGACCAGTAGCTAGCAAGAGACTTCAGAGCTGTATTAAAAATTGCCCATAGGCTGCGGAGGCATGGTGTGCCTCCATGTCTGGGCCCTGCCTCTTCTGCAGAGAGTGGCTGGCTACCGAAGATGATGTTTTATTTACCCAATCTTCCCCTTTTGTTCCAAGACAACCCATGCCATGGGATTTTTTAATGCACAGATCATTGAGGATACCTCTAGGAGGGAAGACATATTTTCTTCGGTGGGAAAAGGCCAGGAAACTGCCCAGGACTCTGACTCCTGTGGTGAGCTCACAAGGAGCCATTGACAGGACACTGCCCCCAAAAGAACATTTCCTGGTCTCTGAGGTCATGTATCTTCATGTTCTCAGTTCTACCCTGCATGGTCCTCAGTCTTGTCTTCTCTCTGAGTCCCCTAGAATTATCTTCTAACATGCCATCCAGAGGGATATATTCAAACCCTATGTCACTCACTAGGGCAGTCTTCTCCCTGATATTAACATCTGGAGGAAATCAAAACATTTTATGTGTGAACATAAAATTCTGTCATTTATTTATGCAACAATGTTGAGGAAGAAAAAAAAACAACAGGTCTCTTTTCATTAAAAAAATAAAATAAAAGTGCAACGATGTTCAAGCATTAGTGGCCTTAAATCAGCCTGTTATTAATAGCCAGAAAATGCCTGACCCAAAGGTCTTCACTGCTATTATAAACTGTGAAAATTACAAAAATGGAAATAAAAAACTAAGTAATTACTTCTTTAAGTGTTAAAAAAGTTAAGTTGAATGGCCTATTGCCACAGAGATGACTTCCTGTTTACTATGTTTCTCTTCCCTAGTAAAGATTGGTCACCAGCCAATGGGATAACAGCATTTAGCTCCCCATAAACCATTAACATTTGTCATAATAACTCAATACAGTCTATAATTTACCAGTCAGTAAAATTTGGTAAATTGTATATTCAGATGCATTAGTGATTTTTAATTTTTATTCATTGTATGAAATTTCTACCATGGTCAAACTCACTACTTTATATTTTGAGAGGCAAAAACCTTATATGTAAAATATCCTAGTTCCCTTTTTAAAAATCTTATACTGTACTATCTTTCTGCTGAAGCAAAAGGACTCCAACAGTGAGACCTTCTTATATCCTCATTGATTTTAAGCACCGCTCTATTGTTACTGTCAATCAATGGTTGTTGGTGCCAATTCAATGCCAAAAGGAATGCCCAATTCAGAGTGCTGTGAAGAAGGAATCTTTATTCAGTACATATAGCTCAAATGTGATACTACATAGCTGTGAGAACAACACAGATGCTAAGTGGCCCTCAAACAAGGTGGCCTTTAGGCAAGGCCCCTGTCTGGCTATACAGTTCTGCTCTGCTCCACTTGGCTTCACTCTGCTTTACTCTGGCAAGACATCTTTGGTGTTTCAGCTCCAGCCAGGGAAATGCAGGCCTCAGTCTTTAGTGGAAAGGGAAAGTGCACTCTCCAAGCAAGAGGAAAGTTGACTTATATAGACAGAAGCCCCTGCCCCTGGTTCCTGATTGGTCAGTCTTCATGCAAATGAGTACTCTAAATCCTTGCAGTTTGCTACAAAAAACATTGTCCTGATTGCTCAAAATGGAGCCATTCTGATTGGTCGATGAGGATGCTAATGAGTATATAGTTGTACAGGTCTGATTGGAAAGGGAAAGCCTCAGTCTTATTGGGTTTCTCTTTGTAAGGGATAGCTCAGAGGGCAAGAACACAGAACAGGCAGGCAATTCCTTGTGGGAGACTGGCAGGTTAGTGTGGGCTTTTCCCTGGAGTGCAGCTTGTGGCTTGGGTTTAGAAATGCCTGCTCGGCTCTGTTTTTTGTTTTGATTTTTTAATTGATCCCAGTTAACCACCATGAGCCCTTCTTGGTAGTCATCTTTTTTCTCAGATTCCACATTACCAATAGTAATATTACTGACATTCGCATTAACAATAGTAAGAACCAAAATGGTCATTCCTATTAACTATATATCAGTTCTTTGGGCTTTTTAGTTGAAAGATCTCAGTATTCTAAAACAAATCACTTTATGCATGATAATAAATAAAGTTGTTTGAAACCCAAAGAATTTTGCCTAAATGTTAAAATAAAACTTTATACAAAGATATCAAATGACTTTTCAGAGATAGAACCACAGATTTGAGTAGCAGAGTCTTTAGATGAAGAAAGATGTGTTGACTTGTTCAGTTTTAAGTCCCCTGTAAATATAAAGTATGGAGATCAAAAGAAAAGAGGTTGTACACTTTCTCTAGAACATTGGGCTATTGATAGGAAGGCATTTTGAAGTGGTTTGACCAAAAACTTCAAAGGGCTGTTGTTATATAGTTGGCCCCAAACCACAGCTCCAGGAGCACCACCCTCCATTTTGTCACTTTCTATGTCCTTCTTAATGGCCCTACCTATTGCCTCTGACAAAGTCCAAAGCTCCCATTACATATTCAGCTTTCCCACCATGCCCTTCCTTGTTCAGTACTCCTGCTGGTCCCACCCCAGCTCTGAACTTCCTTTCCCTCCCCTGCTACCTACCTGCCCTTCACAGTTGCCCTTTGGCAACACCTGTGGCTTCTACAATCCCTTACCCCCAGGCATAAAATATTGGCCACAAAAGAAACATAAACAGCTGAAGGCAAGACATATAATGTGATTGAGTTTTGTCTAAAATAATTACAAATTTTTTTGAATTTTTAAAAGTATTTCAATTATAAATAGATATGACTTCAACATTAAAAATTGAAATCATGGGCTATCATTTTAAATTATTACTGATTTATGTCCTCCTTAGGTGCTTACATATTAAAGACTTTCTATAGTTAATTGTGCACTTGTGTAGTTCTGTAGTTCTTCCTCCTGCCATAATTGCATCTTAAAGGCAGTAAACCTATTTTGACCCTTCTTTCTCTCCCAGTTTCTACCACAGCGTCTTAGGAAGAATAGAAACTAAATATTAACTGATGAAAGGAATACTTAGTATCTAGTCCTGGACAGTGTGGCTCAGTTGGTTGAAGCATCATCCTATACACCAAAAGGTGACAGGTTTGATTTGTAGTTGGTCAGGGCACATGCCCCAGTTGCAAATCAATCCTTGGTCAGGGTGCAAGCAGGAGGCAACAAATTGATATTTCTCTCTCTCATTGATAATCTCTCTTCTCTCTCCCTCTCTCTCTCTCTCATTCTATATAGAAAATAGAAATCAATAAAAATATTTAGTATCTCAACAAGGTAAAAAAGCATATTTTGTATATTAACCTCCACTGCATCTTATTCTTTTTGTATTAAGCCTACTTAGCCCTTTGTGCTTGTGAGTAAGCTTGGAGTGTTTTTATGAGTTGCATTGGAGTTGGAAGTTGGAAGGTATATGCAAAATAAGATGTGCTATCACTTTTTTTTGATGTGCTATCACTTTATTAGGTCTGAAAAATTGTCTGAACAATCTTAAACAAATGATAAAATAACTTTTGTTTTGAAAGAAATAAAATAGAGTTTGGGCAAAAAGCAATGCAATGCTATTGAATAGAATTGATTTATATTAGTAATGGGGCTTAGCTTTGTCAGATACATTGAAACTTGCATGTTCAAATGAGGATTGCCCCACATAAGTTGTAGTATTTGGGGACCTCTAGTATGTATGCTTGAGGTATGGATATATTTTAAAAGTCATCCCTAGAAGCTACTGCTCTGCTCCACTTGGCTTCACTCTGCTTTACTCTGGCAAGCAGTAAGCACATTTCAAGTGCTTAATAACCACACATGGCTCATGGATGGCACAGCTATGGTTGCTCCAATAGTCATTCTTTTGAGTGACTAATGCATTGTCTTTAGGAGCTCAACCAGCCTTTCCATCTCTGTGACTGCACCTGCACACAGTTCTGTTGTATGTGTTCTAGAATGAAACCCTTTCATTGTCAAGTGCCAACCATACCTTTCTTAATGTGAAATAAATATTTATATTTTTATCATCATTGCTAATTATGAAGTAAAAAGCTTCCCCATCTTTTGTGGACAGGTGTAGAACACTTGATTTCTTACCTCTAAGCTGGGTAGAGCAGAAAGATAGAAGGGAGACATCCATGAGATGGCCTTGGCAGTGACTTTGAGGTCAAAAGTAGATACTTTCCTGGAGGTTAGGAGCTAAGATGGTGAGAAGGCATGGTCAGATGGCACAAGTAGTCCAGAAACTTATTCTGGAAGCAGAACTTTGGATATTGACACTAGCAGTTCCTGCCACCTTGAGAATCTAAGAAATACTCACATTGATGTTCCAGGAATTATAAGAGTGGACATTTTATTCATTATTTCACACGATTGCTTTCATTTCTATTTGCTTTGATTCTTCGCCTTGGCTCTGACCAAACTTTTTGGGAAGCCTCTGTTTTAACAGTTTATATTATCCATCTCTCTTCAATTAAGTTACATAATAAATATTGAAAAGTAATGAACTTCTGTCTTCTGAAAGTTGAAGAAGCTGGAAGTTTTCCATTGTGTTGCTCCAAAAGAGGTGACACACAACATACTTATCTGTCTGACACATGCCAAGCAATGATAGGTGATGTTAACGGAAAGGTCAGACAGGTAAGAGGTGATGATCACATGAGCAGCAGTATTTCATTAAAGTTCATTTTCCCAGTCTCTAAGTGCTATATGGTCGAGCACTTCCATTCTAGAAAACAACAGAAAGATAAATTCATGTGTACAGCAGTTTTGGGTTTGTTTTTTCCTGTATCCAGGTTTGACATTAGTCATCTGTTCAAAAACTCTGGGGCAACCTTGAGATACATTTCGTATACTAGGTGCTGAGTTTACTCTTGACACACATGATTTTTAATAGTGTAGTTACTGACAGGTTCATTAGGCATGAGTCTTTAAGTCTGAGGAGAGTGAGCCATGGAGACATGAAATCAGAAACTATTATGGCAACATGAACATTCAGCTGATGTGGTTACTTTTCAGCAGTACCTAGAGAAATGAAGGTGACACCTGTTACAGGCTGGACCATTTCATTAAGGAGCAGTTATCATTGTCATCATCAAACTCTTAGAAAGCTCCTGCCATGGAATTTTCTTACCCCAGGATAAAAACACAAGTGAAGGGTCTGAAAATTGGCTCAAGCATCTTCTCAGGGCTCTTCAGTGTGTCCAACCCTTCCACTGCCCTTCAGACAACCTCTCAGTTACTTTCATTCCTTAGCTTATGACTTAGCACAGCATGTTCAGTAGATTTATAATGTAAGCACATATACATATATGTGCAATTTTACTTTTTAAAATAAAAATAAGAAATGAGGTATTAATTTTAATCTTATTTAACCCAATATGTTCAAAATATCATTTCAACATATAATCACTATTAAAATATTGAGATACTTTATATTCTTTCCTTTCATACTAAGGCTTGAAATCTGATTTGGATTTTTCTATTTGAGTACATTCCCTTTTGAAGTAGTCACATTTCAAGTGCTTAATAACCACACATGGCTCATGGATGGCACAGCTATGGTTGCTCCAATAGTCATTCTCTTGAGTGACTAATGCATTGTCTTTAGGAGCTCAACCAGCCTTTCCATCTCTGTGACTGCACCTGCACAGAAATATGCAGAAACAAGTCTTCAGAAGTTTTTCAAATAACCCCATTAAAGTACCACAACAGGAGCACTGCCAGTATCACATCTTGAAGCAACAGTTTTCAGCCATTGCCTGGAAGAGGGCCTAGCTCATGAACTTGCCCCTTGGAGCAAGGCAGCTGTAGTCCATGGAGATCCCTTCAGAGGCCTTGCAATGTAGAGCTCTTCATTCCTTTTCTGTCACTTGCAGAATGTAACTGTCTAGGAAGCTGCTAAGCTTCATGCTCCTCTTCTCTTGCCTCCTGAAATGCCCAAGGTATAATCTGTTCCACATCCATTTCAGCTTTGGATTGGAATCCACCTCTCTTCTCAGAGTTCACAGGCCTCAGAGAAGCTGCTCAATCCCAGAACCAAAACCAGACCTGGTTGGTCTCTAGACAACCCCATGTCTCTTGCCATTGGTTCATTGAGATGCCAGGCCTAATGTGATCAATAGGAGTTCTCTGGGTGAAAGAAATTTGAATTAATTATATATTAGAGGTAGCATGATGAGATTTTCTGAGAAAGAAATTTTCTATCTCTTAAGATTGAGGCGCTGGAAGAGACATCTATTTTCTCTTCCCTTGGATATTGCAGTATATGGCTGTGAAGTGTGAAACTATAGTACTGTAGCTGTTTCTGCTGCCATGACAGAAGCTGCATGGATGGAGCCAACAAACAGATAAGAGAACAGCCTGGGTAACTGTGGTGAAAGGGAGTTGGAACCAGTGGGTTTAACAGACTCTGAAGCCCACCTTTCTATATTTCCAGTTAATATCCAATACATTTTCTAATGTTTATGTCATCTGCGCAGATCATCTGTGACTTGTAGTGGGAATATCCATGACTGAAACAGGCACACAAATTGGATTGTGGAAACTTTCTGACATAATCTATAGCTCCTGATAGCAGGTGAGAAAATGAAACCTCTTAGAATTATCTGTGTACACACACACACACACACACACACACACACAGGGAGGGAAAGAGAGACAGGCTAATGTCCTAAGCCCCTAAAGTTGGAATTGAAGTGTTCTATATATGCCAAACTGGGAATCTAAGGTAAGTAAAATGGAGTATCTACTTACTGCTCCTAAAATGGGGACAAAGATTCAATCTGATTTTTTTTTTTACCTACTTCAAGTATAGGTGGTATATAGTATTATTAGTTTCAAGCATATAACATAGTTATTCATCATTTATATACCTAACAAAGTGATCACCACTATAGGTCTAGTAACCATCTGTCACCATACAAAGCTATCACAATATTATTGGCTATATTCACTGTGCTGTATATTACATCCCCATGTGTTTTTTTAAAAATATATTTTATTGATTTTTTAGAGAGAGGAAGGGAGAGGGAGAGAGAGTTAGAAACATCAATGAAAGAGAAACATCGATCAGCTGCCTCCTACACAATCCCCACTGGGGATGTGCCCACAACCAAGTTACATGCCCTTGACAGGAATCGAACCTGGGATCCCTGAGTCCACAGGCCGACACTCTATCCACTGAGCCAAACCAGTTAGGGCCCCATGTCTTATTTATTTAACTAAGAGGCTGGTGCATGAAAGCTGTGTACTCAGGGGGTCCCTCAGCCCAGCCTGTGTCCTCTCCCAGTCTGGGAGCCCTTGGGGGGTGTCCACTGGGGAGCGGGCCTAAGCCATCAGTCGAACATCCTTAGCACTGCCACGGAGGCGGGAGGGGCTCCCACCACCACCACTGTGCTAGCCATCCATGAGCCCTGGCTTCTGGCTGAGAGACGCTCCCCCTGTGGGAGTGCACTGATCACGAAGGGGCAGTTCCTGTGTTAAGCATCTGTCCCCTGGTGGTCAGTGCACATCATTGCTACTGGTCGTTCCACTGTCATTTTGCATATTAGCCTTTTATTATATAGGACTAGAAGCTCAGCACATGAATTCATGTATGGGTGGGGTCCAGTCAGCCTGGCCCCAATCAGGGTGGATCAGGGCTGGGCCTGTTGGGAGGAGGAGATGGTGGGAGGTTGGCCAGCCGGCCTGGATTGGGGCCCAATCAGGGTCCCGATCAGGACCAGGCCCGCTGGAGGAAGGGGCTGCTGGAGATTGGCTGGCAGTCCCCGCCCACTATTGGGATTGGGGGTGGGGCCAGCTATGGGGAGGGGCTGTGGGTGGTGGGCCAGCCATCCCCACTCCCGAATGGGGTAGGTGGGGGGTGCCAATCAGGGGCCAGCAACCTGGGATAGGGGCCATGGGTGGTTGGCTGGTCAGCCCTGCCCCTGATCAGGGTGGGGTGACCGATCTGGGGTAGGATCAGGTGGGGGGAGGGGCTGCAGGAGATTGGCCCGCCAGCCCCGCCCCCTACTGGAGTGGGGGGTAATCAGGGGTGGGGTGGCCATAGGGAGGGGCTGTGGGCCTATTGTGGTGGGGTGGGCAGGCTGATGGGGGTGAGGCTGGTGGGTGGGGAGAGTGGGGGTGTTTGGCCGGCAGGCCCCCACTCTTGATTGGGGTGGGAGAGTCCGATCAGGGGCAGGCTAGCAAGGGGAGAGGCCGAGAGATTGGCTTCTGGCCCCACCCCCTGATCTGGCCGGTTTGCTGGCTACAGTGAGCATTATGACCAATTGTTAGGTCATTATGGCCATTAAGGTAGCTGCCTTTTTATATATATAGATAACTGAAAATTTTATTTAATTACATTCATTTAAAAAATTTAGAGATCCCAGACATTCTACAGACAAAATTTTATTATTATTATAAATTGGTTGAAATGGAAACACTGAAATAATCAATCTTTGGCAAATTTTCTGTTAAGAGGACTTTCTCTGGTCCCTGAGTGTGGGTGACATAACTGATTTTGTTCTGCAGATGACCACCTCAATTGGGCCCAACAGGAAGATGATGAGACAAATCCACACATCTCACTTTGCAGTAGGTCAGTTAGCCTCTCTCTCCAGAATTATAGGCTCTACCCTTCCTGCCCCTGGCAACTGCTTCAAACCCTCATGTCTGTGATAAGGGAAGGTGGGGGCATGCACTCTGCACAGATTCACCTCTGAGACTGGAAAGCAGCTCTTGCCCCTGACCTTATGAGAAATGTTCTCCCGAATTAATTCATCTGGCCTATCAAGAGCTGAGTCCACTGCAGCTGTATTCTTTCCTTGAGAAATTCTTTTTGGACTATCTTGTGAAGATTGTTGCATTTATTTCCCATCAGATGCAAGCTCCCAAGTTTGACCCACCTTCTCACTCAGATCAGAGATTTGCCCTCCTATATTTCATAAGAACATTTAAACCATCCAATGTGGGTCTGTATAACCTCTAAGCTCTCCATAACTAATCCTTTTTATATCACTCAATTTAGAGGAATACTCTAGTCTTTGCCAATATTACCTCTTCCTGAAATTTCAACTTAACCAAATCTTGGGCTTTAGCTTCTTCCTTCTCCAGCAACTTGTCTAAGAGAGACAGTAAAACACAGACATTGTAAGCCTGAGATTCTAGAGCATACTCCCTGCCTTTGAATTCTGACTGTGCCACTCACTAGCTGGGTGACTCTGGGAAAGTTAACCAGTTAAGTTTCTTTTCTAATACATGGGGGTAATATTGCTGGCATATGAGACTCAAAGTAGCTGATGCATGTAAAGCATTTAAAACATTAAACACGCTAAATGTTCAAATAGTCTGTCACATTATACACATTCAGTAAATGTGATTGCTATAAAGGCAATTTCATAAGAAACTTAAAATGTTACTTTTCATGTCATAATATCTTCTCATGTCAAAATAACTTTTAGTGGCTATTTTACTGTGTGTGTGTTTTTTATCACTATCACAGTTATACTCTTCCTCCTAACCTTCCTAACCAAAGGGCTGAAGAGGACTTGTAAAGGACTAAAGGGAACAGAATGGATTTGTGATCACCCAGATCTAGATTGAAGTATTATCTATGTTACTTACAAGCGTGTGACCTAGTTACAGATTCTGATTCTCAATTTTTTTATTCAGAAGTAGGGGTTAAAATGTCTAAATGGAAGTGTTTTGGTGAAGATGAGTAATACTTTCAGTAAAACACATGGTACTTGGTGGACGTTCAAAATTGTCACCATCATGATGACCTTCCCAGTGAGCACTTCTAATAAAATGATTTAGTAAGTGAGGATGTTGTATTATTGACTAATACATAATTCAGATTACCAACTGGTTTTATTTAACTGTGGCAATGCTGACTCTATCAACACATTAATGCAAACAATTGCATACATAATTTTGCAGAATTTCCATTGTTATAAAGGCCCACCCTTTTATTTTTAGTTTTTGTTCAAAATTGCAATACTGGAATACCCTGGCATTTGTAAAAAGAAAGAAATAAACACAAGTAAGTGCAAATAATCCTAACAAGTAGCTGAAAATGCACAATGCTAAATATAAATGGTTATGACAAGCTAAACATAGGGCTTATCAGTAATAGATTGACTCTGTTTACTGATGTCACATTTTCTCCAATTTAAAGCTCTTGTTTGGTTATTTAGATATTACAAACAAGTCTCCACTACCATTACAAAACATACATTCACATATGCAAACATATACTCACACACTATGTCGGGTGTAATGGAACTGTCTCCCTGTTTGGCAAACAAGTCTTGAACACCCACTGTTCTTACTGGCTGTAGTCATTGCCTCCTCTTACATATTACTTCACTTGCTCTCTTTGAATAAGAACTCAGGAGGCACTGCTGAGCAATGGGACAAGTTTAGAGCCCTAAAGGACTTAAAGGAGTTCAAACAATGTTATAAAGTATTTCAAAGTACTTTTATTTTCAAAGCTTGTTGAGTCTTTGAAAAGCTATGCATATCCTATATAATAAAGATGTGATATGCAAATGATCATTATGCTGTGAAGCATAATGACCGACTGCATAATGACCAGATTACGGATCAGCAGGAGGGTGGGGCAGCAAGCTACAAGAGGGCTGTGGAGAGCTACAGGAGGGGCAGGGCAGCAAGCTATGACGGGGGGGGGGGGGGGGGGGGGGGCAGGGACGGGGAGGGGGGAGAAGCTACTGGAGGGCGGCAGCTAGCTACTGGCAAGCTACTGGGGCACAGATTCGTGCTCAGGGCTACTAGTTTTAAAATAATTACTTATTGCTGTTAAAGAGAAGGTTTTCTCATGGAGCTGCAAATACTTACCAATAATACAGAGTAAGAAAAAAACAAACAAACACAAAAATGGAAGCAAAAGTGAGCCCCATCGTTAGAGAAGAGATATCTGAGTTTTATTAACAGAGTAAATGATACCTTGTGTTAAAAACCATTTGGGACCCCTAATAAGTTTTTCCTTAGAGATATGTTTTCAAAGAGGTCCTCTTATTCTAAGAGCATTTTATCCAAGAAGAAAAGAATAGTTGAGGCATGTTCTGCTTTCCTGGAACAAGCTATAAACTGACAGAAAGGGATAAGCTGACCCAGTGACATTAGGGGCTAAATAAATGTTCCAGTTGTTGTTTTCCAATGTTTGGGTTTTTCTAAACCAAAAACATATTTTGCCCGAAGCTCTTTCCCCTGGATTTCAACAATTCATGTGTACTTGAAGGGAAATTGAATCCACATGTGTCTAATCTATTTACACTTAAATCATTGAAGTACTTTTATTACTTAGGGTGACCAGGAAACCTTTGGGCATCTTTAGAACTCTGCTTCTCACACTGCAGAAGTCCTCATTCTATAAAAAGGTCACATTTGTCCATAACCCTATAGCTTGAGTTTATTTTACATTCATAAATCAAATCCCTGACACTATTTTAACTTAATGGATTGATATCACATGATTTCCCAATTCTGAGAAAAGACATAGCCTGTACATGTGCTGCCAAAAAAGCACAAACCACTCCAAAGGTCCCTTTGATAGCAACAACTGTCTTGTTCAATATTTTAATAAGGTAAAGGTAGATGAATTAGGAATAAAAATATACCCTGTTGACAAGATAAAAGGATAATTGAAAGGTTGAGATAGATCCATAATAGTGCTTGGGATTATCAGAAATACTGAAAGTAGAAAGAAAAAGATATCTTACTCAGTAGGATGAATAATGAATCCTGCATCTGATGGGCTTGTTCTCACAGATTCTTGCTATGACAGTTATAAAAATCAGAATTGTAAGGGAAAAGAAACCTAGGCATATTATTGCATCACACTTTACAAAGATGGTATTTTATGCAGGGCTGATGCAAGAATAAATGATGGTCATTCATGCTAAGTTACTCTGCAAAGACTTGTCAGAGCTTCACATTGGAACCTCTATTGCACATACATAATAAGACTCTATTACCTTCACCATGCCAAGACAAATTATAGTGTGTGTGTGTGTGTGTGTGTGTGTGTGTGTGTGTGTGTGTGTGTTGGGAGTAAGCTCCTATTTTGAATATTCCACTGAAACTATTCCTTCCAGCAAGACCAAGTCCAGTTACAATTTGACATACCACATTATATAAATGAAAATCAACTCTAGGAATTCCAACATGGCTGTGGGCAGGTCTGGAGTGAGGGCAGTGAGTGTGTGAGGGAGAACATGCATGGGTGTGAGTGTGGAAGGGCATCTGTTTGTGGGAGCAGGAGCTCAGGTGGGTGAATTGGGTGCTCCAGGCAGAGAAACTCTTACTCTGGTTGGGCAGGCCTGGCACATCTCTCCCCTTGAGCGGAGAACACCACCATTTTGGGGGGAGCCGCAGGGTCTTCTATGGGGGAGACTGTGGGGAGTGACCCTACCCCACCACCCCTAAGCCACCAAAGCTCTCTGCCCCACTGATTAGACCAGAATTTCCTGACCCCACAGACCAGTCATAGCACCTTGGTTGGCCTGAACTGTGGACCTTGGCGGACTGGCTGGCTGACTCCAGAGGCAGTGTGCGAGCCTGCCCAGCCATATTGCCAAACAGGGCACCTGACCTGCCCCTTGCACCAGTGGAACAGCCTCCCGCCTAGCCCAACCCTTGCACCAACAACCAGTTTAACCCTGTCTCCCCTGCACAAGCACCTGGAATGCCCCATCACCCTGACACAGGCTTCACCTGGACACAGGGATCTGCCCCCATCCCAAACCAGCACACACCCAACCTGGTGTCCCTACACGACTGGCCCACCACCTTGGCATGGTGCTCCCAGCCCTACCACCCTGACCCAATGCCCCCAGATACACAAACCTATCATCATGACCCACTTTGTCTCACCTGGCACCCCTGGTCAAATGGCCATGCAGCCTGACACCACCCATTAGATGTAACCAAATGCCACCCAACTCACATACCTGCCACAGAAAACAAATGCACCTAACCCAGGACCAGGAGAAGATCAGATGCACTGCTGTAGCCCAGTGTGACACATCATCTCTGAATGCAATGACCCATGTAGTGAACCACCCATCTCACCAGGCTCCCCAGACTACCAGACTACTAAAAGGGGGAGACAAAGAAATAATCCTATATAATAAAGAGGTAATATACAAATTGACCATCACTCCAATACACAAGATGGCCTCCCCCATGTGGTCAAAGATGGCCACCCCATGTGGACACAAGATGGCCACCACAAGATGGCCGGCACAGGAGGGTAGTTGTAGGCAATCAGGCCAGCAGGGGAGGGCAGTTGGGAGGGACCAGGCCTGCAAGGAGGGCAGTTGGGGGTGGACCAGGCTGGCAGGGGAGGGCAGTTAGGGGTGACCAGGCTGGCAGGGGAGCAGTTAGGCATTGATCAGTCTGATTAGGGGGTGATCAGACTGGCAGGCAGAAGCAGTTAGGGGCAATCAGGCAGGCAGGCAGGTGAGCGGTTGGAAGCCAGCAGTTCTGGATTGTGAGAGGGATGTCCAACTGCCCATTTAGGCCCAATCCCGGTGGGCCTAACAGGCAGTTGGACATCCCTCCCTCAAGGGGTCCCAGATTGGGGAGGGAGGGTGCAGGCTGGGCTGAGGGACACAACCCCCCCCCCCGCACAAATTTTGTGCACCGGGCCTCTAGTTTCCAAATGAAAGAAAAGGAGGAATGGCCAGAAAATGAACTAAATAAAATCAAGGCAAGTAATTTGCCAGATAAAGAATTCAAAATAATGGTTTAAAGGATGCTCAAACAATGGAGTGAAAATTACAGGCAACTTAATGAGAATTATAAGGATATAATGAGAAGTACACCAACATGAATAAGGGGATTGAAACAATAAATGAGAATTGATTGGAAATAAAGAATGACATAGCTGAAATAAAGAACACCTTGGGGGATTCAACAGTACAGTAAACTAGAAGAAACTGAGGACTGGATCAGCAAGTTAGAAGACAAGGTAGAAAAAAAACCCCATTCAGAACAACAGTTGGAAGAAATAAAATAAAAATTAGGAGAATTTAAGGGAGCTTTGGGACAAAGTGAAATGAAACAACATCCACATAACAGGGCAATAAAAAGAAAAGAATCTGAGCAAGGAATAGAGAACAATTTTGAAAAAATAATGACAGAAACTTCTCCTACCTGGTGAAGGAAAAAAGTCACACAAGTCCAGGAAACACAGTAAATTAAAGTAAAGCAAAAAATAAAAACCCATACCAAAACATATCATAATTAAATTGGCAGATGTTAAAGACAAAATAATTTTAAAGGCTGTAAGACAGAGACAGAAAGTTATCTACAAGGAGGCTCCCTTTAGACTATCAGCTGATTTCTCAATAGAAACACTTTAGGACAGAGGAGAGTGGCATGAAGTATTCAAAGTAATGAAAAACAAGGGACTGAATCAAAAACTACGCTATATGGCAAAGTTATCATACAAAACTGAAGGTGAAATTAGGAGCTTCACAGATTTAAAAAGGGGGCTAAAGGAGTTTATTTTTTGCTATTTTTTCTTTATTGATTAAGGTATTACATATGTGTCCTTATCCCTCCATTGCCCCCCATCCTCCCTACTCATCCCTCACCTCCATGGTGTCTGTGTACATTGGTTAGGCTTATATGCATGCATACAGGTCCTTTGGTTGATCTCTCCCCCTTACCCCCACCATCCCCTTCCTTCCCTCTGAGGTTTGATGGTTTGATCTATGCTTCTCTGTCTCTGGATCTGCTTTTGTTCATCAGATTATGTTGTTCATTATAGTGCACAAATGAGTGAGATCATGTGGTATATATCATTATGTGACTGGCGTATTTCATTTAGCATAATGCTCTCCAGCTCCATCCATGCAGCTGCAAATAGTAAGAATTCCTTCTTTTTTACCACAGCATAGTATTCCATTGTGTAGATGTACCACCATTTTTTAATACACTCATCTGCTGATGGGCACTTAGACTGTATTCAGATCTTAGCTATGGTAAATTGTACCCTATGAACATAGGGGTGCATATATCCTTTCTGATTGGTTTCTTGGGATATATAACTAGAAGTGGGAACACTGGGTCAAATGGGAGTTCCATTTTTAGTTTTTTAAGGAAACTGCATACTGTTCTCCACAGTGGCTGCACCAGTCTGCATTCCCACCAGCAGTGCATGAGGGTTCCTTTTTCTCCGCATCCTTGCCAGCTCTTGTACTTTATTTGTTGATGACAGCCATTCTGGCAGGTGAGAGATGGTACCTCATTGTTGTTTTGATTTGCATCTCTCAGATGATTAGTGACTTTCAGCATGTATTCATATGTCTCTTGGCCTTCTTTATGTCCTCTTTCGAAAAGTATCTAGACCTGTTGCCCATTTTTTGATTGGGTTGTTTATCTTTCTTTTGTTAAGTTGTATGAGTTCCCTGTAAATATTGGAGATTAAACCCTTATCAGAAATAACATTGGCAAATATATTCTCCCATGCAGTGAGCTTTTTTGTTGTTTTTTGATAGTTTCTTTTGCTGCATAGAAGCTTTTTATTTTGATGTAGTCCCATTTGTTTATTTTCTCTTTAGTTTCCATTGCCCTAGGAGCTGTATCAGTGAAGATATTGCTTCAGCATACGTCTGAGATTTTGCTGCCTATGGATTCCTCTAATACTTTTATGGTTTCCCATCTCATGTTTAAGTCCTTTATCCATTTTGAGTTTATTTTTGTGTATGGTGTAAGTTGGTGGTCAGTTTCATTTTTTTTGCATGTATCTGTCACTTTTCCCAACACCATTTATTGAAGAGACTTTCTTGACTCCATTGTATGTTCTTGCCTCCTTTGTCAAATATTAATTGAGCATAGTGGTTTGGGTTGATTTCTGGGTTCTCCATTCCAGTGGTTGGCAGTTTGCCACTCTGTTGACTAATGAGTTTGCCGACCACTGCTCTATTCTTTTCCATTGGTCTATATGTCTATTCTTGTGCCAGTACCAGGCAGTTTTGAGAACAGTGGCTTTATAATACAGCTTGATATCTGCTATTGAGATCCCTCCTACTTTGTTCTTTTTTCTCAGGATTGCTGCAACTATTCAGTGTTTTTTTTTATTATTATTATTATTCCAGGTGAATTTTTGGAGAGTTTGTTATAGATCTGTGAAATATGCCTTTGATATTTTAATAGGGGGTGCATTGAATCTATAGATTGCTTTTGGTGGTATGAACATTTTAATGATGTTGATTCTACCAATCCATGAACATGGTATGTCTTCCTCTATCTCTTTTTTCAGTGTCCTGTAGTTTTCTGAGTATAGGTCTTTTACCTCCTGAGCTAAGTTTATTCCTAGGTATCTTAATTTTTTTGTTGCAATGGTTAATGGGATTGTTTTTTAATCTCACATTCTGTAAGTTCACTATTGGTGTATAAAAATGGCATAGATTTTTTGGAGTTAATTTTGTATATGTTACATCACCAAATTCATTTATTAAGTTTAATAATTTTTTGATGGAGTCTTTGGGGTTTTCTATTTACAGTATCATGTTGTCTGAGAACAATGACAAATTTATGTTTTATTTTCCAATTTAGATGCTCTTTATTTCTTCTTGTCTGATTGCTATGGCTAGAACTTCTAGTATTATGTCAAACAGGAGTGGTGAGAGTGTGCATCCTCGTCTTGTTCCTGTTGTTAGGGGAAATGAGTTCAGTTTTTGCCCATTGAGTATGATGTTGGCTCTAGGTTTGTCATATAAGGCTTTTATTATGTTGAGGTATGATCCCTGTATTCTCATTTTGCTGAGGGCTTTTATCAAGAAAGAATGTTTGATTTTCTCAAAAGCTTTTTCTGCATTGATTGATATGACTATCTGATTTTTATCTCTCAATTTGTTTATGTGATGTATCACATTTATTGATTTGTGGATATTGTACCATCTTTGCATCTCCAGGATAAATCCTACTTGGTCATGGTGAATGATCTCTCTAATGTACTGCTGGATCCAATTTGCTAGAATTTTGTTGAGGATTTTGGCATCTATATTCCTGAGGGATAATGGCCTGTAATCCCTTTCATTGTGTTGTCTTTATCTGATTTTGGGAGTAGGGTAATGCTGGCTTCATATAATGAGCTTGGAAGTGTTCCTTCCTTTTGAATTTTTTGGCATAATCTGAGGAGGATAGGTTTTGGTTCCTCCTTGAATGTGTGGTAAAACTCCCCTGTGAAGCTGTCTAGAACCGGACTTTTGTTTGCTGGAAGTTATTTGATGACTGCTTCCATTTCCTCCATAGTTATTGGCCTATTGAGATTTTTAGATTCTTCCTGGTTGACTTTGGAAGGTTGTATTTTTCTAGGAATATGTCCATTTCCTCTATGTTGTCTAGTTTGTTGGAATAGAGTGGTTTACAGTATTTTTTAACAATCCTTTGTATTTCTGTGGGGTCTGTTGTTATTGTGTCTCTTTCATTTCTGATTTTGTTTATTTGAGTCCTCTCTCTTTGCTTCTTGGTGAGCCTGTCTAGAGGTTCATCAATCTTGTTTATCCTTTCAAAGAATCAGTTCTTAGTTTCATTGATCTCATATATACATTATATCCTATTTCTAAAAGGCTAATATGCAAATTGTCCCCTTGACCAGGAGTTCAACCAGCAGGCAGGATGGCCAACCACCCATATCCCCTTCCCCTGGCTAGGCTGGCTGGAACCCAGCCATGAATTCATGCACTGGGCCCCATATATATATATAGAGTGGCCTGATTATTATGCATCCAGAGATCATAATAATCTGGCCACTCAGTATATATATTTATTTGTGCTCTGATCTTTATTATCTCCTTCCTTCTGTTCACTCTGGGATTTTCTTGTTGCTCTCTTTCTAATTCTTTAAGTTGTAGAGTTAGATGATTTATTACCATTTTTTTCTGTTTTTTGAGGTAGGCCTGTAGAGTGATAAGTTTCCCTTGCAAGACTTATCACTGTGTCCCATAGATTTTGGAGTGTTTTGTTTTCATAGTCATTCATTTCCAGGATGTTTTTAATTTCATCTTTGATCCCTTTAGTAACCCAATCATTGTTTAATAGCATGCTATTCAGCTTCCAAGTGTTTGAATTTTTTTATTGTTCTTATTATAGTTAATTTCTAATATTATGCCATTGTGGTCTGAGAAGATGCTTGATATGATTTTAATCTCCTTGAATTTGGAGAGACTTTGCCTGTGACCCAATATGTGGTCTATCTTTGAAAATGACCCCCGTGTACTTGAGAAGAATGTATATTCTGTAGCTTTGGGGTGGAATGTTCTGAAGATGTCAGTTAGTTCCATCTGATCTAGTGAGTCATTTATGACTGGTGTTTCTTCTTTTTTTAAAGAAACACATTCTTTTTTTAAAATACATTTTATTGATTTTTTTTTTTTTACAGAAAGGAAGGGAGAGAGATAGAGAGTTAGAAACATCGATGAGAGAGAAATATCGATCAGCCGCCCCCTGCACAACCCCTACTGGCAATGTGCCCACAACCAAGGTACATGCCCTTGACCGGAATCAAACCTGGGACCCTTCAGTCCATAGGCAGACGCTCTATCCACTGAGCCAAACCAGTTAGGGCTAGGACTGGTGTTTCTTTGCTGATTTTTTCTCTAGAGGATTTATCCAGGGATGTCAGTGGGGTACTAAAGTCCCTTATTATGATTGTATTGTTATTGATTTCTCCCTTGATATCTTCCAAGAGTTTTTTTATTTTTTTATTTTATGTATTTGGGTGCTCCTGCAGTTGATGCATATATGTTTACCAGGGTTATATCCTCTGGTTGTATTGATCCCTTTAGTATTATGAGTGACCTTCCTTATCTCTTGTTATGACCTTCACTTTGAGGTCTGTTTTGTCAGATATAAGCATTGCTACTCCAGGTCTTTTGTTGTTTTTTTTTTCACTTCCATTTGCCTGAAAGATATTTTTCCATCCTTTCACTTTTGGTCTGTCTGAGTCCCTTGTTCTGAGGTGGATCACTTTTAGACAGCATATAAAGGGGTCATGTTTTTTATCCATTCAGCCACTCAATGTCTTTGTATTGGAGCATTTAGTCTCCTTACATTTCAAGTTATTATTGATAGGTACTTGTTTGTAGCCATTTTTACTTTTTGTGCCTGTGTTCCTTATTCCTTTTTTTATTTCTTCTTTTTACACCAGTCCCTTTAGCATTACTTGTATTGATGGCTTGATAGTTATAAACTCCCTTAACCTTTATTTGTCTGTGAAGCTCCTTATTTTTCCTTCAATTTTGAATGATAGCCTTGCTGGATAGAATATACTTGGATTAGTCCCTTGCTTTGCATCATTTTGTAAATTTCCTTCTCTTCCTTTCTGGTGTGATGTGTTTCTATTGAGAAATCATTTGATAATCTAATGGGAGATTCCTTGTAGATAGCTTTCTGTCTTTCTCTTGTAGCCTTTAAGATTCTCTCTTTGTCTTGAATGTTTGCCATTGTAATTAAGACATGTCTTAGTGTGGTCTTTTTGGGTTCATCTTGTTTGGGACTCTCTATGCTTGTGTGGGTTTTTTTTTTCTTCCCCACATCAGGGAAGTTTTCTGACATTATTACTTCAAATAGGTTTTCTAACCCTTGTTTCTCTCTATGTCATTCTGGAACCCCTATTAATCATATGTTGCTTTGTTTCATGTTGTCCCAAAGCTCCCTTAGGCTCTTTTCCTGTCTTTTAATTGTTTTCTCAAATTGCAGTTCAGTTTGGGTGTGTTTTGCTTCCCTGTCTTCTAAGTTGCTAATTCAGTCCTCCATTTCTCCTATTCTACTGTTGAAACTTTCCATGGAATTTTTTTATTGCAGCTATATCACTCTTTAGTTCTTATTGATTGTGACATTAGTTGTTAATTTTTTCATCCACCCAGTTAATGAACTGTAGGACCCTTATTCTGAATTCTTTTTCTGACATATTGCATACCTCTATTTCACTTAGCTGCTTTTCTGGAGATTCTTTTCTTTCCTTTGGGGGTTTCTTTGTCTTCCCATTTTTGCTCTCACCAAAGTATCTAGGTGTCAAGTTGTGCAGGGTTGCTCCTTGGGTGGCAGTGGCTCCTTGGGGGCCAGGTGGTCCATGGGTGGTCTCAGCAGCAGCTGGCTCCTCTGGTGAGTGCTGCTCGCAGCAATGGTGACTCCTCTGGCTGGCAGAGACAGGCTGCTTGTGCAGTTGCTCCTTGGACTTGGGTAGGCTGCTCACAAGGCTACTACTCCTCAGACTAGGCCATGCTGCATGTGGCTTCTGTTCCTTGGACAGGGGTGAGATGCTTATCTGGCTGCTGCTCCTTGGGCAGGGGCAGGCTGTGCAGGACTGCTACTCCTTTGACTGGGGCAGGCTACTCTCAAGGCTTCTGCTCCTCTGATTGGGGCAGCCCACATGAGGTTGCTGCTCCTCAGACTGGCTGCTGCCCACTTGGTTGTGGTGCCCCGAGCTAAAGCACTGGGCCAGCCAGATGGGAGTGCACTTCGGAACTCACAGGAGCTGGTGCCTGGGGTGGCTGGAGTCTCAGTGACCATGGGACCGCGGCCAAGGCAGCAGGTCCCTGGCGAGGGTGGCTGTAGAGCCTGGGACTGTTTGTAATGATAGCAGATGCTGCCTGGTTAGGCAAGTCTGGTCAGCCAGCCCCCGAAGGCCCTCTGGGATCACACACACACACACACACACACACACACCACGTCCACACACCCCTCTTTTGCTCCCTCCCTCACTCACACTCTCTTCATCACTGCTTCTTCCTTCTTCCTGCCTCTGTAGTTGGGTCTGGAGTTTTATTGACCTGTTCGTGGATGAAATCTCCTCTCCAGGTGTCTGGTTATGTGTTTCACTCCCTACCACATTGTCCAAACAGGATAAAATTCACCTTGACAAGACATGACACAAAGAGAACAAAACACAAATGTACTCACGACACTGATAACCCCAATATAAGTGACCATCAGAGAAAAGACAATTATGGGAGAGAAAAGAGAGCACAACTGGTTCAAAGAGAGAAAAAATGGTATGAAAGAAAAGGTAAAGAAGAAAAAGGAAGAGAAAGAAATACATATATTGCAATAAAACATCAGAGAAGAAACAGATAAACCAAAACATACAAACACCAAATACCCAGTAAAGAGGGTGGAGGCAGAATCTTATATACAGAAAGTAAGGTTAAGGAATTGAATGAATATGGGGAGGACCTCAGTTCATTATAAAGTAAGTATAAAGAGGATGATTGGATAAGAAGAAAGAGAAAGAGAAGAAAAAATTAATTTAAAAATTAATTTAAAAAAGTAAAATAAATTTTTAAAAAATTAGAATGATGAAAATAATGTGAAAAGAAATATAAAATAAAGAAGCAAATAAAAAATAGGAAAAAAAGAAAAAAGGGATAAAAAATAACAATAAAATGAAATAAAAATGAGGGCTGGTTTAAGATCCCACTCTTCTGTACTGTCTGCCATTTCTGAGTTTCCTGTTTCTGGGACTGCAGGCCTCTCTTTAGGCCAGGCCCTGTGGGCTCTCAGGGACTACTTAGATATTTTTTTGTATCCTTTGTACTTCTCAGGGTCTAGTCTGGGTGTGGCTGTATTGGTTGCCTGGAGACTGCAGAGAGGGGCTATCTCTTCAGGAGAAAATGGCTGCCTAGGTCTGGCACATCAGGTATGACTCAGCGCCAGACTTGAGGCCACTTCTTCCTGACCCTCTCCTCTCCCCAGCCTCTCCCCATCCTCTCCCTATACTCCACAAGTCCACTCCTCCACTTGCACTTCAGCCACGGGTGAGTATATGTATTTGAAAGGTCCTATGAACTAGGTTCAGCAAACAAAAGCAAAGACCAAAAAGAGAGGAAAGAGCTGAACCACTGTGAGCCCCTCTCCCCTGGCAGTGTATGGCCTGGGAAGCCATTTAGGCTGCCCTCTCTGGCTCAGTCTTTTGTGGCTGTGGACTCATATCTAGAATCCCCTGCCACCAGCAGTCCTATGGACCTTCTTTTCACAATCAGATACTACGCCTGTCCCAAGGGATGCAGCCTCAGTGCTGTGCAGCTTCCTTCTGACTCTCTGGGCTCAGAGGTCTCAAGTTCTCTCCAGCCCAGATCCCTGATTTTACCATTCTCCAGGTGTCCTCTTGCCCTTCCCAGCTGCAAATTGTCTCACCAGCTGTGTCTACTTTGTCAATTTGGGGTGGATGTTATTCGATTTAGTTGCTCATTCTATCTGCTCCAGGACAAGGCTCAGGACACATACATCTATTCTGCCACCATTTTGTCTCTTCCTAAAAGAGTGTATTACCACCAAATGAGCAATGCAATAAATACTAAACTGAATTTTGTGAGAAGAAATAGAAAGAGAGAGAGAAACACAGGCATAAAGACTAAAAATGGCAACAAATAAATACCTATCAATAATAATCTTAAATGTAAATGCTTCAATCAAAAGAGATAGGGTAGCAAAATGGGTAAGAAAACATGACCCATGCTGGCTACAAGAGACCCACCTCAGAAAAAAAGACACGCAGAATGAAAGTGAAGAGATAGAAAAACTGCAAATGGAAATTTTTATTTTTTATTTATTTTTAATATATTTATTTTATTTTATTTTTTACAGAGAGGAAGGGATAGGAAGTTAGAAACATTGATGAGAGAGAAATATTGATCAGCTGCTTCCTGCACACCCACCACTGGGGATGTGCCCACAACCAAGGAACTTGCCCTTGATGGAATCAAACCTGGGACCTTTCAGTCCACAGGCCGATGCTCTATCCACTGAGCCAAACTGGTTAAGTTTGCAAATGGAAATTTTTTAAAAACTGGGGCAGCAATACTCATATCTGACAAAATTGACTTCAAATGAAGGCCATCAAAAGCGACAATAAAGTCCACTTTATAATACCAAAAGGATCTGTACAACAAGAGCATATAACCTTGATAAATATATATGCACCCAATATAGAAGCATCCAAATCCTATATAATAAAAGAGTAATATGCAAATTGACCATCACTCCAACACACAAGATGGCCACCCCATGTGGTCAAAGATGGCCACCCCCATGTGGATACAAGATGGCTGCCACAAGATGGCCAGCAGGGGTGGGCAGTTGTGGGCGACCAGACCAAAGGGGAGAGCAGTTGGGAGGGACCAGGCATTCATGGGAGGGCATTTGGGGGTGATCAGGCCTGCAGGGGAGGGCAGTTGAGGGGGGACCAGGCCTGCAGGGGTGGGCAGTTGGTAGTGACCAGGCCTGCAGGGGAGGGCAGTTAGGGGCAATCGGGCCTACAGGGGAGCAGTTAGGCGTCGATCAGCCTGGCAGGGGAGTGGTTAGGGGATGATCAGGCTGGTAAGCAGAAGCAGTTAGGGACAATCAGCCAGGCAGGGAGGTGAGCGTTAGGGAGCCAGCAGTCCTGGATTGTGAGAGGGATGTCCAACTACCCTTGAGGGGTCCCAGATTGGAGAGGGTGCAGGCTAGGCTGAGGGACACACCCCCCCATGCACAAATTTCCTGCACACTTCTGGAGGAATTAAAGGGAGATATTAATAGCAATACAATCGTAGTAGGAGATTGTATCACCCCACTGTATCACTGTATAGATTTTATAGAAAAAAATCAACCAGGAAACAGCAACTCTGAGTAACACACTAAATCAAATGGCTTTAATAGAAATTTACAGAACATTTCACCCAAAGATACAGAATATACATTCTTCTCAAGCACACAGGACATTCTCAAAGATAGACCACATGCTAGGCCACAAACAAATCTCAAAATTCAAAAAGATTGAAATCATATCAAGATCTTCTTAGATCATAATGGCATGAAACTAGATATCCAGTAGGGTGAAAACAACCCAAAATATTAAAACACATGGAAGCTAAATAGCATGTTACTTAACAATGAACAGGTTATCAATGTGATCAAGAAATAAATAAAATAGTTCCTGGAAACAAATGACAATGAACATGCAACAACACCACATTTATGGGATATGGCAAAAGCAGTCCTGAGAGGGAAGTTCATAGGTCTATCTCAAGAAACAAGAAAAATTACTAATAAACTATCTAATACTATGACTTAAAGATCTAGAAGGGGGATAACAAGAAAAACCTAAAGTAAGTAGAATGAATGAAATAATAAAGTTCAGAGCAGAAATAAATGTAATGCAGACTGAAAAAAAAAACACAATACAAAAGATCAATGAAACCAATACAAAAACAATACAAAAGAACAATCGAAAAGGTAAATAAGATTGATGAACATTTAGCCCGACTCCTAAAGAGATAAGGAGAAAGGACCCAAATAAATAAAATCAGAAATGAAAGAGGTGACATAACTGATACCATAGAAATACAAAATATTATAAACAAGTACTATGAACAACTATATGCCAACAAGTTGGACAACCTGGAGGAAATGGAAAAATTTCTAGAAAAATACAACCTTCCAAAATTGAATCAGGAAGAAGCAGAAAACCTGAATATGCTAATAACAACTGATGAATGTGAAGCAGTCATAAAAATCTCCAAGCAAAGGAAAGCCCTGGTCTGGCTTTACAGGGGAGTTTTACTAAATATTCAAAGAACTAATACCTATCCCCCTCAAACTATTCCAAAAACTCCAAGAAAAACTAATACTTCCAAGCTCTTTTTATGAGGCCAGCATTATCTTAATTCTAAAACCAGATAAAGATACTACAAAGACAGAGAATTACAGGCCAACATCCCTGATGAACATAGATGCTAAAATCCTCAAAAAATATTAACAAATCAGATCCAGCAATATATTAAAAAAGATCATACACAATGACCAAGTGAGATTTATTCCAGTGATGTGAGCCTGATACAATATTTTCAAATCAATAAATGTGATACATTGGCCTAACCTATTTGGCTCTGTGGATAGAGTGTTGGCCTGCAGACTGAAGGGTCCCAGGTTTGATTCTAGTCAAGGGCATGTACCTTGCCTACACGCTTGATCCCTAGCCCTGATCAGGGTATGTACAGGAGGCAACCATAACAATGTTGATGTGTTTCTCTCATAACATTTTCCCCTATCTTTCCCTGCCCCTCCCTTCCACTCTCTCTAAAAATCAATGGAAAAATACCCTCAAGTGAGCATTAACAAAAAAATAAGTTAAAATAAAGTGATACATCACATAAAAAAATTGAAACACAAAAAGCATATGATTATATCAGTAGATGCAGGAAAAGCACTTAACAAAATCCAACACCCATTTTTGATAAAAACTCATAGCAAAGAGGCAATAGAGGGATTATAACCTCAATATAATAGAGGCCATATATGACAAACCAACAGGCAACATGATACTGAGTGGACAAAAACTAAAACCATTTTCCCTAAAAACAGATCCAAGCTAGGGTTACCCACTTTCACCACTTTGATCCAACATAGTACTGGAAATTCTAGCCACAGCAATCAGAGAAGAAGAAAACATACAAAGCATCCAAATTGGAAAGGAGGTTGTAAAACTGTCATTATTCACAGATGACATGATATTGTACATAGAAAACCCTAAAGAATTCACCAAAAACTACTAGATTTAATAATGGACTTTGGCAATGTAGCAGGATACAAAATTAAGACTCAGAAATTGATGGCATTTTTATACAACAAAGATGAACTCTCAGAAAAAGAAACTAAACAAATATTAATATTTACCATGGAAACAAAAAAAAATTAATATACTTAGGAATAAACTTAACCAAGTTGGTAAAAGACCTGTACATGGGAAACATTGAAACATAGGACATTGAAAAAAAAATAGAAGAAGATAAAAACAAATGGAAGAACATACCATGTTCATGGATTGGTAGAATTAACATCTTTAAAATGTTCATAGTACTTAAAGCAATCTACAGTTTCAATGCAATTCCTATTAAAGTACCAATGGCATACTTCACAGATATATAACAAGCACTCCAAAAATTTATATGGAAATAAAAAGACCCTGAAAAGCCACAGCAATCTTGAGAAAGAAGAACAAAGTTGGAGGAATCACAATACCAGATATCAAGATATACTACAAAGCCATTGTAATCAAAACAGCCTGGCACAAGAACAGGCATATAGATCAATGGAACAGAACAGAGAGCCTAGAAATCAATCTAAGACATTATACTCAATTAATCTTTGATAAAGGAGGCAAGGGTATACAGGGAGTAAAGACAGTCTTTTGAATAAATGGTGTTGTGACTAGAAAACTACATGTAAAAAATAAAACTAGACTGCCAACTTACACCATATATAAGAATAAACTCAAAAAGAATAGAAGATTTAAATGAAAGCCATGAGAACATAAAATTCTTGAAGAAAACATAGGCAGTAATGTATCAGACATCTGATGTAGCAAAATTTTCACTGATACAATGCTTAAGGTTAGAGGAAAAAATAGACAAATGGGACTACATCAAAATAAAAAGCTCCTGAGATTTAAAATGATGGCAGGGTAAGTGGATGCAGCACAGACATGTTCCCAGGAACAAACTGGTATTGCAACTAATATACAGAAAAACGTCCAGAATAATCAATGGAAAACTCACAGGAGAGAACCCTAACACCTGAGAATTGAAAGTGGAGGCTGCATAGAGACTGGCAAAAAGGGCAGAGGTGCAAAAGGGCTGGCCAGGCCTCCACAGACAGCAACTAAGGTCCTGGAGAGATATCTTAGCTGTGGGGGATTGCCACTGAGAACTCTGGGATCTAATCCCCAAAACTGAGGACAGTACCCACATAACATCTGGCTTTGAAAAGCAATGGGGTGCTGTCTGCCAGAGCAGTAACAACTAAAATTCAGGCATAGTCTTAAAGGGTCAGTGCACAAAATTCCATTGTGCTCTGGGAGAGGGAGGGTGAAGTGGACTGGAGCTGTGACAGCAGAAGCCACGACTGGGAACTCGGGGATAGAGCACAAAAGGCAGACACCCCTAGTTTCCTGAGCTAAGTCATTCCCTCATGCAGGAGAGGACATCATTCCCACAAAGACATTTGCCTTGCCTGGGGGGAAGACAGTCGACACACCCTATTGGAAAACACCTGCACTAAGGACACTTAAGAGATAAAAAATAACAATTAGCAGCCAGGCAGAAGCAACCATCCCACCCTGTTGAAAAAAACTCTGGCCTCACTTGAGAGTGATTGCCTGGGGGACAATTCAACTCAGAATCCTATCAGTCTATAGGCAGAGGTGATCTCTGGAGGCTTTGAGTCTTTTCCTGATCTAATTAGTCAAAACAGCCTTTAACACTGTCCTGCACTAGAGATTGAGAGATGTAGAGGATTTACCTAAAACATAGTCACAAACACAAACATAAAGTCAAAATGAGGAGACAAAGAAACAACCCCCAAATGAAAGAACTAGAGAATTCTCCAGAAGAAGAGATAAATGAAGCAGAGATAAGAAATTTATGTGAAACAGAGTTCAGAATAATGATGGTAAAAATGCTCAACAGCATGAAAATGATACAGTAACTATGAAAATGAACAATCTGATATAAAGAATGACATAACACAAATAAAGAACACATTGGAAGGAATACACAGCAGATTAGGGGAAGCTAAGAATCAAATCAGTGAATTAGAAGATAGAGTTGCAAATATCACTCAATCAGCAAACCAAAAGGAAAAAAAACATTTTAAAGAAAGGACAACTTAAGGGAGCTATGGGACAACAAGAAATGAAACAATACTAGAATAGCAGGTGTGCCAGAAGAGGCAGAGAGGGAAAGAGAACATGTTTGAACAAATAATGGCAGATAACTTTCCTAACCTGGTAAAGGAAAAAGTCACACAAATTCAGGAAGCACAGAGAACTCCAAACAAGAAGAACTCAAACAGGCCCATGTCCAGACACATCATAAATAAAATACCAAAAATTAAAGAGAAAGAGAGAACCTTAAAGGCAGCAATAGAAAAGAAATCTGTTACCTACAAAGGAGTTCCCATAGGGCTGATACCTGATTTCTCATCAGACACTCTACAGGCCAGAAGGGAACGGCATGAAGTACTCAAGGTAATGGAAAGCAAGGATCTGAGACCAAAATTCAGGATTACTATATCCAGCAAGGCTATCATTCAAAATAGTAAAAAAAAAAGAGCTTCCCAGATGAAAAAAAAAGGCTAAAGGAGTACATTACCACACATCCAGCATTACAAGAAATGCTAACGGGATTGCTGTAATGAGAGGAAGAAACAGAGAGAGAAACCTAGCCATACAGAATTAAAATGGCAATAAAAAGGTACCTATCAATAGTAACCCTAAATTTAAATGGGTTAATGATCCAATCAAAAGGGGTATTGTAACTGAATGGATAAAAAACATGACTCCACCATATGCTGTCTATTAGAGACCTACCTCTAAACAAAAGACACCAAAAGACACACACAGGATGAGAGTGAAGGGATGAAAAAAAAAATTTCCAGGCAAATGGAAAAGAAAAAAAAGCTGGAGTAGCAATACTCATATCCAACAAATTAAACTTTAAAATGAAGGCCATCACAAGAGACAACAAAGGTCACTACATAATACTAAAGGGATTAATCCAACAACAGGTTATAACCCTGGTAAACACATATGCACCCAATATAGGAGCACCTAAATATATACAAAAAACTTCTCCAGGACTTTAATGGAGAGATCAACAACAATACAGTCACAGTAGTGGACTTTAACACCCCTTTGAATTCACTGGATAGATCTTCCAGACAAAAACATAACAAGGTAAGAGAGACTCTAAAGGACACACTAGATCAGATGGATTTAATTGACATTTATAGAACATTTCACCCCAACACAGCAGAATGTACATTCTTCTCAAGTGCACATGGACTATGCACAAATATAGACCACATGTTAGGACACAGAACAAATCTCTACAAATTCAAAAATATTGAAATCATATCAAACATATTCTCAGATCACAGTGGAATAAATTTAGAAATCAACTACAGTAAAATACCCCAAAACATTCAAATACATAGAGGCTAAATAGCATATTATTAAACAATGAATGGGTTATCAATGAGATCAAGAAAGAAATTGAGCCCTAACTGGTTTGGCTCAGTGGCTAGAGCATTGGCCTGTGGACTCAAGGGTCCCTGTCAAGGGCATGTACCTTGGTTGCAGGCACATATCCAGTAGGGTGTGTGTAGGAGGCAGTTGATTGATGTTTCTCTCTCATCGATGTTTCTGACTCTCTATCCCTCTCCCTTCTGCTCTGTAAAAAGTCAATAAAATATATTTTTAAAAAAGGAAAGAAATAAAAAACTTCCTGGAAACAAATGAAAATGAACACACGACAACCCAAAATCACTGAGACATGGCAAAAGCAGTCCTGAGAGGGAAGTTCATAGCACTACAGGCATACCTCAAAAACAACAACAACAAAAAGAAAAATTAGCAATAAACCATTTAACCCTACAACTTAAAGAACTAGAAAGAGAACAATAAGCAAAGCCCAGAGTAAGTAGAAGGAATGAAATAATGAAGATTAGAGCAGAAATAAATAACATAGAGACTAAAAAAAAGCACAAAAAAAATAAATGAAACCAAGATCTAGTTCTTTGAAATGATCAACAGAATTGATAAACCATTAGCCAAACTCATCAATAAACAAAGAGAGAGGACACAAATAAATAAAATCAGAAATGAAAATGAAGAAGTAACCACAGACACCACAAAAATACAAAGGTTTGTAAGAAAATGCTATAAATATCTATATGCCAACAAACTGGACAATGTGGATGAAATAGACAAATTCCTAGAAAAATACAATCTTCCAAAACTGAATTAGGAAGAACAGTAAAACCTGAATAAACCAATAACAACTGATGAAAAAGAAGCACTAATCAAAAAACTTCCAGCAAACAAGAGCCCTGGAACTGGCGGCTTCACAGGGGACTTTTACCAAACATTCAAAGAACTAACACCTATACTCCTGAAACTATTTCAGAAACTCTAAGAGGAAGGAACACTATCAAACTCTTTTTATGAAGCCAGCAAAATCATAAAAAGACACTAAAAAAAAAGAGAATTACAGGACAATATCCATGATGAACATAGCTGCTAAAATCCTAAACAAAATTATAGCAAATTGAATCCAGCATTACATTATAAAGATCATACACCATGATCAAGTGGGGTTTATCACATTACCAATAAATGTGATACATTCAATAAACAAATTGAAAGAAAAAAATCACATGATCATATCAATAGATGCAGAAAAAGCATTCGATAAAATCCAATACCCATTCTTGATAAAAACTCTCAGCAAAGTGGGAATAGAGGGATCATACCTCAACATAATAAAAGCCTTATAAGACAAACCTACAGCCAACATCATACTCAATGGGCAAAAACTAAACAATTTCCCCTAAGAATAGGAACAAGACAGGGATGCCCATTTCCACGATTCCTGTTCAACATAGTGCTGGAAGTGCTAGCCATAGCAATCAGACAAGAAGAAGAAATAAAAGGCATCCAAATTGGAAAAGAAGAATTAAAACTGTCATTATTCATAGATGACATGATATTGTACCCCAAAGACTCCATCAAAAAAATACTAGACTTAAAAAATTAATTTGGCAACATAGCACAGAATTAACACCCAGAAAGCTATGGCTTCTTATACACCAACTAGATGCCCAATGCATGAACTTCATGCAAGGAGCTCAACCCTCCCAGGTCCAGCTGCCTCAGTCGGCCCTCACAGCCCTGGCAACCTTGGCTGGCCCTTGCAGCCCCGGCATTGTCCAGAGGTTGTCCAAAAGGTCATTCCACTGTTCGATCTAATTAATACATTAGCTCTTCATTATTTAAGATAATGAACTCACAGAAAGAAAAACTGAAAAAAAACAATCCCATTTACCACTGCAACAAAAAAAAATTAAGATACCTAGGAATAAACTTAACTAAGAAGGTAAAAGACCTGTACTCAGAAAACTACAGGACATTGAAAAAAAAATAGATAGAGGAAGACATAAAGAAAGGGAAGAATATACCATGTTTGTGGACTGGTAGAATCAACATCATTAAAATGTCCATACTACCCAAAGCAATTTATTGATTTGATACAATCCTCATTAAAATACCAATGGCATATTTCACAGACATAGAAAACACTCTCCAAAAATTCACGTGGAATAAAAAAAGAGCCTGAATAGCCTCAGCAATCCCGAGAAAGAACAAAGTTGGAGGGATCACAAACCAGATATCAAGCTATACTACAAAGCCACTGTTCTCAAAACTGCCTGGTACTGGCACAAGAACAGACATATAGACCAATGGAATAGAATAGAGAACCCAGAAATCGATACAAGCCATTATGCTCAATTAATATTTGGCAAAGGAAGAAAGGGTATCCAATGGAGTCAAGATAGTTTCTTCAACAGATGGTGTTTGGAAAATTGGGTAGATACATGCAAAAATGAAACTAGACAGCCAACTTATATCATACACAAAAATAAACTCAAAATAGGTAAATGACTTAAACATAAGATGGGAAACCATAAAAATCTTAGAAGAAGCCACAGGCAGCAAAATCTCAGACATATGCCAAAGCAATATCTTCACTGATACAGCTCTTAAGGCAATGGGAACTAAGGAGAAAATAAACAAATGGACTACATCAAAATAAAAAGCTTCTACACAGCAAAAGAAACCACCCACAAAATAAGAAAGCCCACTGCATGGGAGAACATATTTGCCAAACAATGTTATCTCCAATAAGGGTTTAATCTCCAAAATGTATAGGGAACTCATACAACTTAACAAAAGGAAAAAAAAAAATCCAATCAAAAAATGGGAAAAGAACCTAATTAGACATTTTTCAAAAGAGGACCTACAGAAGGCCAAGAAACATATGAAAATATGCTCAAAGTCACTAGTCATCCAGGAGATGCAAATCAAAATGATAATGAGGTACCATCTCACACCTGTCAGAATGGCTATCATCAACAAATCAACAAACGACAAGTGCTGGCGAGGATGTGCCCATCAGCAGATCAGTGGATTAAAAAATGGTATTACATCTATACTAATAAATCAGTAATATGCTATTTAGACTGGAAGACCTTCTGGAGACCTTCCAGATGTCCTTCTGGACAAAGTGGGTGGCTTGGCTGGCCTGCAAACCTCCCCCAAAGAGCCCTCAACCCTTTGCCCAGGCTGGCCACGCCCCCCAGCATGGACCCTCACACCGATGGGGGTGTGGTCAGCCTGGAAACAGCGATCAGCCCCTCACCAAGGCTGGCCACACCCCCAGCAGAGACCCCCACCCAATGAGGGCATGGCCAGCCTGCAAACTGCCCCAGGCCCCTCACCCAATCAGGCCCCGCCCCCCAAGGGGACCCCCAGCCTGATCTGGGACCCCCTTCAGGGCAAACCAGCTGCCCCCCACCCATGCACCAGGGCTCTATCTATACTAGTAAAAGGGTAATATGCTAATTAGACCAGGAGACATTCCAGATGTTCTTCCGGATAAATCCATGGTGGCAGGGCTGAGGCAGAGGTGGTTAGGGGGTAGGGGATGAGCAGGCTGGTGGCGGGGGGGCATTTGGGGGTGAGCAGGCCGGCATGTAGAAATGTTAGGGGTGATCAGGCAGGCAGGCAGGTGAGCAATTAGGAGCCAGCAGTCCTGGATTGCGAGAGGGATGTCTTACTGCCAGTTTAGGGCCTAAACCGGCTGTCAGACATCCCCCAAGGGGTTCCAGATTGGAGAGGGTGCAGGCTTGGCTGAGGGATGACACTCCTCCCTCCTCCCTCCCTCCCCCACCCCCCCCCACCCCCCCGCCCACACCAATTTTGTGCCTGGGCCACTAGTGGAATAATATGCTGCTGCTGTAAAAAGAAGGAACTCTTACCATTCGCAACAGCATGGATGGACCTGGAGAGCATTATGTTAAGGGAAATATGCCAGTTAGAGAAAGATAAATATCACATGATCATTTGGGAATATAATGATAAACATAAACTGATGAACAAAAATAGAGCCAGAAAAAAGATATTTTAAAATATAATAAAAGTAATCCTGTTATTTTTAATATTTCCTACAGCTTTTGTGATATTATATTATGCTAGTACAATTTTGGTAATGTTATTATATTTAAAATCTTTTTTCTTGAAATATTAATGTTTATTACATGTAATATTACATTTAAAATCATTTTTCTTGAAATATTAATGTTTATTGAAGGTAACATTAAATAAATAAATATAACCACACACAAAAAACAAAAATGTTCCACTCATTTGCAAAAAGTTTGCAAAAAAATAATAATAATAAAATAAAATTAAAAAGCTTCTGCCAAGCGAAGGAAACCAGCCTCAAGATGAAAAGGGAACTCCCTGTGTTGGAGAACATATTTGCCAATGATACATTTGATAAGGGGTTAATATCTAAATATATATAAGGAACTCAAAGAAGTCAACAAAAAGAAGACAAACAATCCAATTTAAAAAATGGACAAAGAACCTAAATTGACACTTCTGCAAAGTGGACATACAGAGGGCCAAGAGACATGAAAAAATGCTCAACCTCACTAATCATCAGAGAAGTGGAAATTAAAATGACAATGAGGTACCTACCAGAATGACAGCCATCAATAAATCACAAACAACAAGTGCTGGTGAGGATGTGGAGGAAAAGGAATCTTGGTACACTGCTGGTGGGAATGCAGACTGGCGCAGCCATTATGAAAAACAGTGTGGAGCTTCCTCAAAAAATTAAAAACGGAACTCCCATTTGACCCAGTGATCCCACTTCTAGGAATATATCCTAAGAAACCTGAAACACCAATCAGAAAGAATATATGCTCCCCTATGTTCATAGCATTGCTATTTACAATAGCTAAGATCTGGAAACATTCCAAATGCCCATCAGTAGTTTAGTGGATAACAAAGCTATGGTACCTTTATACAGTGGAATAGTATGCAGCTGTAAAATTGAAGGCTCTTCATTGAGACAGCATGGAGGGACTTAGAGGGTATTATGCTAAGTGAAATAAGCCTGTCAGAGAAAGACAACTATCATATGATTTCACTTA
This sequence comes from Corynorhinus townsendii, assembly GCA_026230045.1. Classification (NCBI taxonomy): domain Eukaryota; kingdom Metazoa; phylum Chordata; class Mammalia; order Chiroptera; family Vespertilionidae; genus Corynorhinus; species Corynorhinus townsendii. The sequence goes on from JAPDVU010000003.1 coordinate 96,041,894, forward strand.
TATGTGGAACCTAATGAACAAAATAAATTGACAAAAAAAATAGATCAAATAATCATGGAAGCATGCAACATACTGAAGATCCTCAGAGCAAAGGGAGTGGGAGGGAAGAGATCAACAATATAATTTATATCCATTTATGCATAACCCATGGACACAGACAATAATGGGGTGAAGGCCTGGGGAGGGGAAAAGAGTGGGGAGGAGGGAGGTCAATGGAAAAAAAGAAACATCTATAATACTTTAAACAATAAAGATAAATATTTGAAAAAACAACTCTAATATTTGTAGACTTTATACCTAAAGAATTTTATAAAAGTTGTTGTAAAGTGTAAGTTTAATAAAAACAATCATAAATGGAGTTTTGTCCTCTAATGGACACTGACAACTCTCAGCAAGATGTCCCAGGTTTTCTCTTTTTGAAAACATGCTATAGATCTTGTTGAGCTGAACAGGGGAGAGCTTGGATCATGGCCAGACTAAGTAGGAAATGTTGCCAGAACCTAGAATGATCTCTGGTTTTCATGTAGTTGCTCTTTTCTGATAATGAGCAGGACATCAGTGCTCAACACATGTTTAGAGAGAGCATTAGGTAAGAGGTTAATATACACACACCCACACACATACACAATCACATGGTCATTTCCTCACCACATCAAAATCCACATTTCAGCATATTGTACCCTGATCCCAAAATGTCAGTATATTAGTATGTTAGAGTAAAACCTTAGCTCTCCTGAAAACAAACTAGAGGTAGAGGAAAAGGTCTAACATCTGTTGGGTAACATCCACATGCCAGGTTTGAAGCAGCCACTTTATAAAAAACTAGAGGCCTGGTACACGAAATTCATGCATGAGGGAGGGGTGTCCCTCAGCTCGGTGCACAAAATTCATGCAAAGGGACTTCCTTTTACATCCAATGCCCAGTTCCTTGTCCTGATAAGTTAATGCCAGCATGCCCCTCCTGTATCTGCTCTCACCTCTAACTCTTTGTTGAGATGTAAACTCCCAGAATGCATCATGTTACTCTCATGCCTTCTTCTTTCTTTTCTTCTCATCTCCTTCCATACATACTTTCTACTATATTTTCCTAGATGTAAAAATTCCAAATAAATGAAGAAGATAAATTACTGATGGGATAAGTGGTATGTGGAGACATCAACTCTGTGAATCAAAAAGAAGTATCCATACAACTGTGTGGTGCCCACACTGTTTTTGGTTTGGTATACAGTACATCTTAGATCTCTGAAGCAGATACACCACTGAGATAGGCACCACAATCTCCCAAACTCATCTAAACCAGTTTATTCCACCTCAAATAAAACTAGGTCAACAATTTTTATTTCTATTTGTATCCCATATTTTTTTAAAAAGTGGAACTTTTTCTAAGAATTTGTCAATATGCTGGCTTTCAGTTTTAGTTTTGCAAAAGTTGTCATCCTTTTGCTATCTTTATGGTTATTTGAGTTGAAAGTTAGAAGACTTGTCAGGATATGTTAGCAAATGACTTTATACCAGAAATCTGCTGCTGATTTTATTTTTAAATGAAATTGAATTATATTAATAATCCTATCTAATAGAGAGGGAATATGCTAATTAACCATCACTCCATCACAAAGATGGCTACACCCACAGCTGAGGCCAAGTTCCCATAAGGAGCCTTAACAAGCAATCAGCAGGAACCTGAGGCTATGCCCTTCCCTGCCCCCATGGGGCTTGACAGGGGAGCTCAAGGTGTACTTCCCATCCTGGTGCTGGGCTAGGAGACCTCAGGCTGCTCCCCCCACCCCAGCACCATGCCAGGGGACCTCAGGCCATGCCCCCCACCAGGTGGGGCTCGACAGGAGACTTCAGGCCACACCCCCACCCGGCAGGGCTTGACGGGGGACCTCAAGGTGCACTTCCCATCCTGGTGCTGGGCTAGGGGACCTCAGGCTGCTCCCCCCACCCCAGCACCATGCCAGGGGACCTCAGGCCATGCCCCCTACCAGGTGGGGCTTGACAGGGGACTTCAGGCTGCATCCCCCACCCCGAAACCAGGCCAAGGGACCTCAGGCTGCACCCCCGCCCCAACACTGAGCCAGGGGACCTGAGGCTGCACCCCCATGCCTGGTCCTCAAGGTGCACCCCCAGTGCTGGGTTGGGGGAACTCAGGCTGCACCCCCTGCCCAGGGGGGTCCTGAGGCTGCATCCCCCTGCCAATGGGGCTTGACAGGGGACCTGAGGCTGTTTCCCCCTCCCAGTGCCAGGCCAGGAAACCTGAGGCTGCGCCCCACCTCCCACCTGGTGGGGCTTGATGGGGGACCTCAAGGCATGCCCCCCCCATCTGGGCTGAGGGACCTCAGGCCATGGCCCCCATCCTGGCACCGGGCCAGGGGCCCTGAGGCTATTCTCTCTGCCCAGCAGGGCTTGACAAAGGTGGGACTAGCCAGGTCTGGATATATCCCAATGAGTGGGGGGCAGCGGCCTGGTCTGGGTCTCAAGTGATTTTGAGGCGCATGTGGGTGGACAGGGACTTGACTCTGGGTCCCATGGTGTGCCCCAGACTCTGACAGGAGGAAGGTTTTCATATACATTTTACTAATTTTCTTTCATCTCTGATACTTCTATTATAGAGAAAGGGCAAATAGCAATATTAAATTATTTCCTCTAATTAATCCCCTTTTAATGTGCACGAATTTCATGCACCAAGCCCCTAGTTATATTAATAGTTGTCTGCAACTATTACCAATTAGTAAGATCTTGTTTCACTATATTGGCAAGAATATTCCAGTTCTTCCCTGCAGAGTAGACATTCTAAGAATCTTGATCAGACTACTAAGAGGTCACCTGTTGAAACTCCCTAATTGTTAGTATTATAAGACTTTGCTTAGTACATTTTTGGAAGTAAGTCTGGTCCAACTTAAACTACAAGACTTGGATACATCTTTGAAATCAGAAGTTGCAGTTCAAATTCTTTGTTCAGAACTTCCATGAGTACATACAACTCCTTTGTATGATTTTAAAGAAAGTTATTTCTTCATGAAGAAACTTGACTTCTATCTATTAAACAATTGCTATATCATATCTATTTTTGCAGTACAAGACACTTTACTGTCATTTGCCAGAAATTTGTCAAAATAAATGCAGAAATATACAACACTTATGATGGGAATGGTTTCCCTTAGAGTTGTTCACTGTACAACCTATACAACTGTACATGACAACCTTGCTCTTGTTCCTGAGAAAGCTACTTTTAGATATCACAATAGGACTTATGATTACATATAATAGGTTAAACAGCTGCTCACTCTCCTGAAACAGTACTTAAATTAAAGTAAAATAAAAAATTTTAAGGCATTTGCCCACAAGAATAAAGAGTAGGAGAAAAACAAATTCCAAACTGTGGAAACTAAAAAGTGAAAGGATGAAGAGTAAGTGAAATGGCAGGAATTAAAAATCTGAACAATAAGATGAGAACACGATTTGCACCATGGAATTGCCTTAACAGTTAGGAATTGGCAGCTATTATGGAAGCAGAATCATGGATAGCTATAAGTGGGATAAAAATCCAAAGGTATTAAGGAATGAATGTAGACTGGATAAGTAAAATAATAGAGAAAAGGACAACTCCACCTCTACCTCCCACCTGTATGCTAGGATCGGGGAAACAGTGGTCATAGAGCACACTGAACACTGAATTTCAAGAAGATGCTGCAAATACCTTCAGGATATCTGGTCTTGTTAAGAGGGAAGACTCTGATAATAATAATTGATGTGCACAATTTGTAATAAGTTGGGAAATGAGGGAGCAAGCACACACCATTCAGAGAGAGTCTGCATTCAGAGACTCAGAAAAGAAGGCAGCATGCTTACCTGCACCTGTCTGAGTCCATCTTAGCTTCCCGCTTCCTTTTCCCACTACCTGGCCACCACCGTGGTTCTGCTGGCTCTCCCATTCAGAGCTGGTTGTCTCTCTCACATCCATGTTTCTCTCTCTTTCCCCTTCCCTGCTACTCTCTTTACCATTGCTACCCCTTACCTGATAAGAAAGCCTATAATTATTCTTGTTAGAATGTAGAAAATCTCTCTCCTCTTTGTTTCAATACAGTCAAAGTTAGGTATGTTTTTTTAGTCTACACTAAGAAAACACATTAAAAAGGCCAAAACACACAGCATCTGTCCTTCTCTGTCTGACGCATTTCACTCAGCACACTACATTCTGGGTCTATCCATGCTGTCACAAATTGTAAGATTTCATTTTTGTATGGCCAAATAATATTCCATAGTATATATGTACCAAAACCATATGATTTTGCTTATATGAGGAATCTAAAAAAACAACAACAAACAAACAGGAATAGACTCATGGATGAAGAGAATGGATTGATGGTTGCCAGAGGAAAAGAAGGTTGAGGAGCTGGGTGGAAAAGGTGAATGGATTTAGAAGTACAAACTGGCAATTTTAATAGAGATGTAAAGTTCAGCATATAGAATATAATCAATAATTCCTAGCTAATAAAAGAGCAATATACAAATTAACCATAACTCTGCTATACCTACAAGACATGCCCATCTGGCCAATCAGGAGCGAGTATCAAATTAACCCCAACCAAGATGGCTGTGGCCATGGAGCGAGCAGGAGTCTTGGGTTTCCCTGGCAATAGAGGAAGCCAAGCTTTCCATACACCCTGGCAGGCCCAGGCCTCCACTCAAGGCTACAAAATTTCAATTATAGAAGATAAATAAATCCCAACAAAAATGGCTGCAGCCATGGAGCAAGCAAGAGGCTTGGGTTTCCCCAGCAATGGAGGAAGCCAAGCTTTCCGTACACTTTGGTGGGCCCAGGCCTCCACTCAAGGCTACAAAGTTTCAATTATAGAAGATAAATAAATCCCAGATACCAGGGCCTCTGCTTGGGTTGCCGGGGGGCATGGCCAGTCTGCATACCACCACAGGCCCCTTGCCCAGGCTGCCCCATGCCCCAAGGGAACCCCCACCCTGATCTGGGACACCCTTCAAGGCAAACTAGCTGGCCCCCACCCATGCACCAGGCCTCTGTCCTACCTAATAAAAGAGTAATATGCAAATTGACCATCACTCCAACACACAAGATAGCTGACCCCATGTGGTCAAAGATCCTGCCCCCATATGGGCACAAGATGGCCGCCACAAGATGGCCAGCAGGGGAGGGCAGTTGGGAGGGACCAGGCCTGCAAGGGAGGGCAGTTGGGAGCGATCAAGCCTGCAGGGGAGAACAGTTAGGGGTGACTAGGCTGGCAGAGGAGGGAAGTTGGGAGTTACCAGGCCTGCAGGGATGGGGCAGTTGCGGGGGGCCCAGGCCTGCAGGGGAGAGCAGTTGGGAGTACCAGGCCTGCAGGGAAGGGCAGTTAGGGGCAAAAAGGCTTGCAAGGGAGCAGTTAGGCATCAATCAGGCTGGCAGGAGAATGGTTAGGGGGTGATCAGGCTGGCAGGCAGAAGTGGTTAGGGGCAATCAAGAAGGCAGGCAGGTGAGCAGTTGGGAGCTGGGTGACAAAGGTGAATGTGAGAGGGATGGGAAAGGTGGATTGTGAGAGGGATGTCCAATTGCCCATTTAGGCCCCATCCTGCTGGTAGGATGGGGCCTAAACAGGCAGTCGGACATTTCTCGAGGGGTCCCAGATTGGAGAGGGTGTAGGCTGGGCTGAGGGACAAATCCCCCCTCCATGCATGAATTTCGTGCACTGGGCCTCTAGTATTGTAATAAGTATGTAGAGTGCCAGGTGGATACTTAAAATACCTGGAGAATTACTTCTTAATTATATGATTGTCTAATCACTATGCTGTACATCTGAAACTAATGTAAAATAATATTAAATGTAAACTGCAATTGAAAAATAAAATAAAAAGGCCAAACAAACTTTGAAAGCATAGAGACATTTTCTTGCCAAGGCCCACATGCCTTCCTCAACTACCTGGTCACAGATTGATGTGGCTTGATTGATACCCTTTAGAAAGTACAAGCTTTCCTTCTCTTTTCTGTTCTGAGTCCCATATCACAATCATTACCCTGATCACACATTTACTAAGATGAGAAGAATAAGTATTATGTGGGATTATATGCTAGGAAAGGAGTTGCTAAGAACCAAATTAAAATGTAAATGAGAAGGAAAATACAGAAATAAATTATGATTAAAGAAACCCAAATTGTTCAAGAAAATGAATAAAAATAAATTATTATTTTAAAAATCTAAATTATTTTGTCTTAAACAATAAGAAGAGTACTTTTCCCATTCACTTCTATTTTTAAGTACAGCAGATTGGTTCATATGAAAAATTGGACATTTAATAAGTCACCTTTTATTGACAAAAAAAAGAATAATCAAATGTAAACCTTTTCATGGCACCTTTACAGGCAAAAGTTCACCTCACCAAATGCTCTCTTTTCAGCCCCTTCCAATGCATGCCAAGATAATTTTTCCACAGCAGAGCTATGGGTTCTCATCACAGCAGACATTACTGACACGTTTATTGCACCACAGAAAGTGATTGAGTAATTTTCAATTAACCATGAGAACATTATCTGTTATGTGGATTATTCATAAAGACACAAGTCCTACTCCTTCAACTACTTGAAAGAACAGACTTTCAAGACAAGAGAGAATTATTCCGAACATAGTAAGAAATCATATGAGTTTATAATTGCATGTCTATCTCATTGGATGTGAATTTCTGATGATGTTCCAGAGACAATACTTTTTAGTCACCTTTATTTGCATTATTGAAAGGAGTTTTTAGGGGTAAAATAGGCAGGTTTAGGGAGTTTTAGGAATTAGGGAGTCCATGGGGGTGGGAGGCCCAGTTGGCTGGGGACTTGGAGCTGGCAAAAGGCATACATTCACAAAGATCTAAAGGCACCACAGAATAAGGGGAGAGGAAGACACCCATTCACAGAAGATAGGAGAAAGCCACAGGGAGTAGAGAAACAAAAGGGAGAAAGAGGAAAAAAGATTTTAACAGGGAAGAGAGAATTCTACCACTGAAGAGGGAGATAAAGAGGGTGGGGGATACATAGGGTTTGAGCTTTGAAGCTGCTATAGTGACCAATCAGAAGAGAGTATTAGGAAACAAAGAACTGCAGCCTTTAAAGCCTTAGAAAAAAGGGGGCTTAGTGGATCATTCCCTTGGGACCCCCTCTTATGTGGGAGTCTGTGCTTGTTTTTCAATAAATTTCCACCTTTTCACCTTTTGTCTGTGGCTTCATTCTTCGAATCCACCTGGACAAGAACCCAGGAAAGAAACCATCTTTGCATCCTGCCCAGAGGAAAACCACATGTTTCAGTTTGGTTCCACATTTTATTATTTACACCTTTTCTTTCTGTAAACATGGAGAATTTTTGCATTGGCTGTTTTTATCTAAAAGGAATCAAATAGCCATGGCCAGTTTTGCTCAATGGTTAGAGTGTTGTCCTGAAGACTGAAGGGTTAAGGATTCAATTCTGGTCAAGGACATGTACCTTGGTTGCAGGAGGCAACCAATTGATGTGTCTCTCTCACATCCATGTTTCTCTCTCTCTTTCCCCTTCCCTTACACTCTCTCTAAAAATCAATGGAAAAAATAGCCTCGTGAGGTTTAAAAAAAAAATTTAAAGTGATCATATACAAGCAGACATAAAGACTGGCTAGCACTCACATTTTGGTGAAGGAAATCCAAACTGCAAAATTAAGCAGGCATGCTTTACTAGAATGAGGTCCCAGACTTTTTTTGGAATTTATTGGGGGACTTGAGCAGAGGGGAATGGACCTTTGTCTCAGAAAAAAATGCAAAGAGGAAGTCATGTTTAAAATTTCAAGGGCTTGCCCTAGCCAGTGTGTCTCAGTTGGTTTGAACATCACCCTGTGCACCCAAACAAGAAGTTTGATTTCCAGTCAGGGCACATACCTTAAGTTCCATTCCCAATCATGACATGTTTGATGTTTCTCTCTTACATCCATGTTTCTCTCTCTCTCTCTCTTTTCCTCCCAGCCTTCCCTCCTCTCCCTTTCTCTCTACAATCAATTAAAAAACCACATAAAGTTTTTTCAAGGGGTTATGGACTCTCTAGAAGCCATTAATAGCTCCTTCACAACTGAATGTGTATTCTATATTTCCAAAATAAAGAATAAGCAACTTTGAGTTATTGCAAATGTAATTTTCAAACTCATGTGATTAGGAAAAAAATATAATTGTTAGCCAAAGTCTGCTCTCACTTATGTTCTGGTCCACAAGACAATATGCATTTGACATGAGACCTCAAGGTTTTTACACAGCAGGCAATGATCAGTACTGAAGCTGATGCAGTTTCTGAGGAAAACATTCACACTTCAAATGGTTGCTTTAGAACACTGTAAAACTAGGACAATAAGCAGAGAAAAGATGATTTTACATAGGAAAGAACAAAAGGAGGATGTGTTTTAAATAGAAGAATATGGCTTCCACTTAATTTACAGTTTATTGCTGTTTGTGACAACAAACAGGATGTCAGGTTGTGTCCCCCTTAGAGAGTATATAAATCAAGGGAAGTTGTATATCTACATTGCACAGCAACCAAGAATGCTTTCATCACTGTTTATTGGGCAAAACTGAATCCTTAAAGTTAAAAACTTGCAAGGTGATTCAAATTCTTTATCCAATGACCAATATTAGGCTGGAATTGGTGGAGATCTCTGACAGTTTGCAACACTTGATCATTTTGCTGAAGCCTTTCTCACATTTTTATATGCCCATTGGCTTAGCTCTGTGTGAAATATAATCTGACCTGAGCATTTCTTTTCTTTTTTGCTTTTAGAGTTCAAATTATTTGGTTCCTTTTAAAGTTATCTTTCCTTGATTTATGATTCTCTTCTCATATTAGATTGGATTACTACAGCTTCATTCTCTGCTATGTGATGTTCTTGAATTCAAGTTTATGAACACTTTAGTCTAAGACTCAAGATGACAGTAATCAATGGCTGATGTTTTATTAAGAAAGCCAGAATGCTACAGTGTCACCACTCTTGCACTGATTTAGAAAAGCACATTTAAAAATGCAAAACACCTTTTCTGTACCAAGGACATCATCAAATAAGTTTTTAAAGTGATCAAATCAGTAATTAGCTTCATACCACAAGGAAATGGTCCCAGAAAAAGAAAAGCATTGTAAGCTTTACACTTGCTTATAAACCTGTTTTTCTGTCTTTTAGAAGATAATTGTTTTTAAAAATTATATTAGACAAATTAAACTTTAATTATTGTCTAGCCAGAGGCAATTCATTTTCAAGTCTCTGTCTTCTAATCACTGTGCAGCCAGTGGTTTGTTTTGTGACCTTGGGCACATCATTCAACCACTTAGCAGTTCACATTTCGTCATATGCAAAATAATAATAATCATGGAAATTATTATGAAATATTGGCAAATAATGATGCAAAATAATGCTGTTCTTCTTTTACAAGATATGGTTACTTTTCTGAAGTTTGGCATATAGTAAGCAATTCAACAAATGCCATATACATATATATATATGGCATTTGTTGAATTGCTTACTATATATATATATCTCCTATCTAATAAAAGGGTAATATGCAAATTAACTGTCACTCCACCACAAAGATGGTGGTGCCCAGTCCTCTCAGCCCCACCCGAATCCCCCATTCCGGCCGCGGATGGGCCTCTGGGCCATGGAGAGTCTCTGGGCAGTGGGCGTGGAGTGGCCAGGCCCTGCAGAGAGCTACTGGTGCACAGACTCGTGTGCAAAGCTACTAGTGTGTATATATATATATTAGTGGCCCGGTGCACAAAATTCATGCATGCGGGAGGGGGAGGGTGTCCCTCAGCCCAGCCTGCACCCTCACCAATCTGGTACCCCTCAGGGGATAACCGGCAGTCAGGACATCCCTCTCACAATCCAGAACTGCTGATTCCTAACTACTCGCCTGCCTGCCTGATTGCCCCTAACTGCTTCTGGCTGTCAGATTGATTGTCTCTAACTGCTCCCTTGATGGCTTGATTGCCCCTAACCACCTTTGCCTCAGCCCACATCTAGGACCCAGGATTCCCTCCTCCAGAGGACCACAGCCACTGGGATCCGGGCTTCTCTCCCTCTGGTCAGCCATAGGTGCCCAGGCTGGCTGCAGCTGCAGGGGATGGTGGGCAGGTGTCTTCGCCTGGGCAGCAGCTGCAAGTGCTGGTGCCTGGGACTGCGGGGTGGGTGGCTTCTCTGTCTACCAGGCTGTAGCCAGCCGCAGGTGCTGGCACCTGGACCACAGGTGGGCAGCTTCTCCCTCTTCCCTGGGATGCAATGTGGGCGACTTCTCCAGCTGGCTGCAGCCTGCAATCATGGGCAGGCAGCTTCTTGGTCTCATTGGCTGCAGCCAGCCTCAGGAGCTGGCGCCCAACTTTTCTGACTCCCACAGGCCTGAAGCAGCTGGGGGTGGGGCTGCCACCATCTTTTCAGGTTAATTTACATACTCACTCTGATTGGCTTTTGAGCATAGCAGAGTGATGGTAATTTGTATGTTTCTCTTTTATTAGTGTAGATATACACACTAGAGGCCTGGTGCACAAAATTTGTGCACTGGGGAGTCGGGGGGGGCGGGTCCCTCAGCCTAGCCTTCCCCCTCTCACAGTTCAGGAGCCCTCAGGGGATGTCCTACTGATGGCTCGGGGAGCAGGCCTAAGCCACAGTCTGGCCTTCCTCTGCAGGAGGCAACCTGGCTGATTAGGGGAAGGCACTGCCCCCATCACCCCACTGCTGCAGCCACTGCCAGCTGCCACAGTTGCCAAGGTGTTTTTATCAACAAGGACTCCAGTCCCTTCACCACAAAAAAATGACAACTTTCTTTAGGCATTTTCAAGATGTCTCTTTTATAGAATATGACCTTTCTTTTTCTTTCTTTCTTTCTTTCTTTCTTTCTTTCTTTCTTTCTTTCTTTCTTTCTTTCTTTCCTCACCTGAGGATATTTTTCCATTGATTTTTAGAGAGTGTGGAAGAGAGAGGGAAAGATAGAGAGAAACATCACTATGAGAGGGACACTTAGATTGGTTGCCTCCTGTATGAGCCCTGACCTGGACCCCAGCCAGGGAGAAGCCTGCAACCTAGGTACATGCCCTTGCATGAATTGAACCTGGACCCTGAGGTTGGCAGGCTGAGGCTCTATCTATGGAGCCAAACCACCTAGGGCAGGATATGACATTTTTTAGACCTCTAGTAGTGGACTTTCATTTTTTTCCCTCCAGGAGTGAGGTGGAAAAACCCTAGATCACCTTCTTGGATTCTTATTAGGCAAAGAACACTGCAAGTGGCATACCAGGAGCTTAACCAATGAACGGTCAGAAAAGGTATTTCCTCTGTAGCTTACACACAGAGGTGGGACTGCTGGCAAGGGCCTGCCCTCAGCTTCAGTGGTTGCGAACAAGTCCTCTCCCCTCTCTCCTCTCCCCTTTTCCCTCTCCCCTTTCCTCTCTCCCCTCCTGCCCTGTGCTCTGCCGTGGCGACTGCAAGTGGGCCCGCCCTCTCCTCTTCGGGCCTGCACTTGGCCATGGCAGTTTGGGCAGGCCCCCCTGTCTCTGTCTCTGTCTCCACTCCATGCCTCACCTGCGTGCATAGCCTCCTCCTGACAGGTCATGACTGTTACAGCATCCCGGCTAACTTGCATATTACCTATATATACATACACACACACACACACACACACACACACACACACACACACACACACACTAGAGGCCTGGTACATGAAATCCGTGCATGAGGGGGGGTGTCCCTCAGCCCAGTCTGTACCCTCTGTAATCTGGAACCCATCAGGGGATGTCCGACTGCCAGTTTAGGCCCAGTCCTTAAACTGGCAGTCAAACATCCCTCTCACAATCCAGCACTACTGGCTCTTAACCGCTCGCCTGCCTGCCTGCCTGATTGCCCCTAACCACTTCTGCCTTCCAGCCTGATCATTCCCTAACCACTCCCCTGTCGGCCTGTCTGATGCCCAACTGCTCCCCTGCTGGCCCAATCACCCCCAACTGCCCTCCCCTGCTGGCCTGATGACCTCCAACTGCCCTCCCCTGCCAGCCTGGTCGCCATCAAATGCTGTCCTCTATGGGCCTAGTCTCCCCTATCTGCGCTCCCCTGCTGGCCTGGTCGTACCTAACTGCCTTCCCCTGCAGGCCTGGTTGCCCCCAGTTGCCCTCCTCTGCAGGCCTGGTCACCCCCAACTGCCATCCCTTGCCAGCTGTCTTGTGGTGGCCATCTTATAGCGGCCACCTTGTGACAACGTCATGGTGGCCATCTTGTGATTATGTTGTATGAGAGCGTCATGTGACACCACCTAGGCTTTTTATTATACAGGATATACTAGAGGCCCGGTCCACAAAATTTGTTCATGGGGCAGGGGGTCTCTCAGCTCAGCAAGTACCCTCTCCAATCCAAGACATCCCTCTCACAATCTGGGACCACTGGCTCCTAAACACTCACCTGCCTGCCTGATCGCCCCTAACCACCTCTGCCTGCCAGCCTGATGCCCCTAACTGCTCCCCTGCTGGCCTGATCACCCCATAACTTCTCCCACAGCTGGCCTGATAGCCCCTAACCACCTCTGCCTTGGCCCCTGCCACCATAGCTTTGTCTGGAAGGACGTCAGAAGAGGTCCAGAAGATGTCTGGTTTAATTAGCATATTATCCTTTTATTAGTATAGATATATGTGATCCAAATGTGTTTTGGGAAATTGTTTATATGGGCAGTCTTCTTAAATCAATATACACATTCCTATAATATAATGCAATAATTCCAGTTGGATGGCCTTTGTATAATAGCCCCTAAACTTTAGTTTTCCATCCACTCCTATTTCTCATTCCCAATTTCTTCTTCAGGTCACCTCTTTCTTTCAATCTGTTGCTCCTCAAACCAGGCCTATCTTCCACTCCTCACTTATTTCAGTACTAACCCAAACTAGTTCAGGGCTGGTCTAAATTGATAAGACAGATAAAAGTGGATGGTCATTATCCAAAGAACCTGTAGAAAGATAATCAGCCGCAAGGTGCTCCAAATGTCTGCCTATCTTTTAAATAATAATCCATCAGCAACAACTGACTCAGTGAAGGTCATTTCTCAAATGTGCAACATTCATAACCCCTGGATGCATCTGGAACATGTGATCTTATGGACTATATAAGAGACAACAGAGTAATCTGCTGCTTCATAAGGCTTAATCAATATTCCACATATCTTGGAATTAATAATACAGGTTTTTCTGTGACAGGGTATAGACTCATCCTCAAATTTTATGTAGGCTCTGCAAAGTATTCTTTTTAAAAATATATATATTTTATTGATTTTTACAGAGAGGAAGGTAGAGATATAGAGAGTTAGGAACATCAATGAAAGAGAAACATTGATCAGCTGCCTCCTGCACACTCCCTACTGGGGATGTGCCTGCAAGCAAGTTACATGCCCTTGACCGGAATCGAACCTGGGACCCTTGAGTCCGCAGGCCAACGCTCTATCCACTGAACCAAACCAGTTAGGGCTGCAAAGTATTCTTGAACCTAAAGTTTCCCAATCAAAATCATAGTATTATTGTCATCTTAAAACAATTAAAACATTTCCTCTCTTTTTGCGGCTAACTAGATAATTCTTACTTGAAAGTTCAAATATTTTCTGCACATACTTAGAAGAAAGGATAAAAATAGCACAGGCTAAACAGAGGTGGCTTTACTGACAATATAATGTGACTAAGTTTTTTTAACAACCCTCAGACAGAAAAGCCTACCAATTCCAGAAGCCTGTCTGTTTTGCTCTTTGACTCCAATATAAAGTCATGACTGAAATGGCTCTCTGTAAGTGATAGGCTCTCAGTTCCAGTGTGGCAACCAGATGATGGATTCAGGGCTGCAGGACTGATCTTCTGTATTACGAAACTAAGGCCTTGAGAAGTGACCAAAACCAAATGTTTTGTCATTGAACAACTGAGCTTCCAGATCTAGAAAGTAAAGTTTCGGTGTGTGTTATCAATTAATATGGACACTTAATAGGTCATTTTACTGTCATCACCATTAACCAAATTCAGTCATTTCCTTTAATTCACAAAGGGCACAACATTTCAGCACTTTAAATTATATTTTTAAATGCCTCTTTTTTATTAGCTCAGTCTTAAATATCTTTGCATGTAAGACTAATTTTCAGAAGTCTACTACTTTTTTTTACCATTTTTTTATTGTTTTAAGTATTACAAATAGTAGTACATATGTCTCCTTTTTTTTCCCCCCCTCATTGATTTCCCCCAGACCTCCCCTACCCCCCAGTACATGCCTTCACCTGCCCGCCCTCCCCCCCGCCCCAGTGTCTTATATCCATTGGTTGTGCTTATATACATGCGTACAAGTCCTTCGGTTGGTCTCTTACAGCCCCCCTCGCCCAACCTCCCCTGTCTTCCCAATGTAGTTTGACAGTCTGTTCAATGCTTCTTTGCCTCTGTATCTTTTTCCCACCATTTCTTTCCTTTAAAAAGAAAATCTACTACTTTTTTATTTATCTTAAATATAAATGTTCTTGAAGCCATTGGAGTCCTCTGGATCTAGGTAACAAGAGAAAACAAGAGAGGGTAGAGAAGGCATACCCAGTTCTTACCCACTTTAGCTCTAAAGGGACACACTTCATTAAACTTAAACAATGTTATATATCAATTATATCTCAATAAACCTGGAAAAATTGGAGTTAAGAGTAATAGCATGATTCATATGGAATATCAAAGGTTTAATAAAATTATGTTTATTTATAGAAAATAAATAAATAAAGTTATACACTTCCTTCATACCCTCATGTCCTTATCTAGATGATAGGGGCTGGGAAATTTAGTCTTTGATAGAAAGTCACTGCCTGGTTACAATCCTACCCTGTGGAAGCAAGAGCATTCATTTTTTTTTAAGAACATCTAACCATCTCTGTCACATTCCCCTCCACTCTTCCCCTCTCTATGACATCACCCAGATCTCTTCATAGTTCCAGAGTTCCAGATCTCTTCATAGTTCCAGAGCCACAGGCACTCCCAGATCCAAGAGCATAAACAACTCCTATAAGATTCTGTCTCTATTTTCCAATTTCTTGCCTTTACTTTCCTCTTTCTTGGCTTCCTTCTCCAGCAAACTGGACATGATAGCCATCAGAACCTTAAATTACATCATCTTTAGAACTTGCAATTGTAGAAGAAAAAGAAAATAATAAAATCACTCTCTTCCATAGCAATTCCTGAAAATAAATCTGATTAATCTTATATGAGCTGCATACTCATCCTTGAATAAATCACTATATCCAGGAGGAGGGGGTACTCTAGTCAGCCCTATCCCATCACAAAAGAGGTGGGGTCATGGGATTTATTGGTCAAAAAGACTTTGGGAAAAAAGAGTTTCTAAAAGTAAAACTATTATAACATTGGCAAATATGTTCTCCCATGCAGTGGGCTTTTTTATTGTTTTAATGCTATACCCCATAAGGGCCTAATCTCCAAAATTTATAGGGAAGTCATACAACTTAATAAAAGGAAAATAAGCAATCCAATAAAAAATGGGAAAAGGACTTAAATAAATACTTTTCAAAAGTGGACATACAGAAGGCCAAGAGGCATATGAAAGCATGCTCAAGAGATGCAAATCAAAATGACAATGAGGTACCAACTTACACCTGTCAGAATGGCTATCATCAACAAATTGACAAATGACAAATGCTGGTGAGGATATGGAGAAAAAGGAACCCTTGTGCCCTGCTGGTGGAAATGCAGACTGGTGCAGCCACTGTGGAAAACAGTATGGCGTTTCCTCAAAAAAATTAAAAATGAAATTCCCATTTGACCCAGTAATCCCACTTGTAAGAATATATCCCAAGAAATCAGAAACACCAATCAGAAAGGACATATGCACCCCTATGTTCATAGCAGCACAATTTACAATAGCTAAGATTTGGAAACAGCCTAAGTGCCCATGAGCAGATGAGTGGATTAAAAAACTGTGGTACTTCTACACAATGGAATACTATGCCATTATAAAAAAGAAGGAACTCTTACCATTTGCAACAATATGGATGGACCTGGAGAGCATTATGCTAAGCAAAATAAGCCAGTCAGAGAAAGATAAATATCACATGATCTCACTCTTTGGGGAATATAATGAACAACATAAACTGGTGAACAAAAATAGATCCAGAGACAGAGAAGCATTGATCAGATTGTCAAACTTCAGAGGGAAGGCCGGGGTGGGTGGTAAGAGATCAACCAAAGGACTTGTATGCATGCATATGAGCATAACCAATGGACACAGACACTAGGGGAGTGAGGGCATGTGCTTGGGTGGGGGTGGCCAGGGAGAGGTCAATGAGGGAAAAAGAAGACATATATAATATTATATGTAATACTTTAAACAATAAATAATTTTTAAAAATTAAAGGTAAAGCTGTTTGACATATAAGGAAGTACTGATGATTATGACGGATAGTTCTAAGAATTGGAATTAGTCATGGAACTTGTGGGTTTGCTTATTATTATTTCTTCCTATCATTGTTAGTTTTCTTTTAGTCTTTAATAATGCATACCTTCCAATATATTTGTTTTTTTGCTTATAAGAAGAAAATTATAGTTCTTGTTTTCTATCATTATAGAACTAGAGGCTAGGTGCATGAAAATTCATATACTCAGGGGTCCCTCAGCCCAGCCTGCACCCTCACAATCTGGGACCCCTCAAGTAGGGTCCCTAGGCCTGGCCTGAGATTAGGGCTTAGTGGGGCTTTCCTTCCCCCAGCTACAGGCAGCTGGCCCCAACCCTACCATTGACACTGCTTGCCATCTGTGCAGCGCTGCACCCCGCACTCCCCGCCAGCCCCTGCCACCAGTGGCCTCCCTCTGCAGGCAACAGGCATGGAGTACGATGGCTTGACTGGCCTGGGCCTCCTTCTGTGGGCGATCGCTGGCTGGCTGCATACCTGCCACCGAGTCTATGCTGGTGGCCTGGGCCTCCCTCTTTCTTTGCTGGGGGGTGGGGTCAGCCCTGCAAGGGGCTGTCTGCCTACCTGATCATTCCTAACCACTTGCCCCTCTACCTGATCACCCCTAACCACTTGCTTGGGGGTGGAACCAGCCTGGGGAGGAGCCATCTGCCTACCTGATCACCCCTAACCACTCTGCCTGCCTGCCTGCCTGATTGCCCCTAACCATTGGTCTGCCTACCTGATCACCCCTCACTGCTTGTTTGGGGCAGGGCCAGCCCTGACAGGGGCTGTGGTGGTTCTGGTCTCTGGTCCTTCCGGTTGTTACGCTTATAGTGGCTGGCCTTTTATTATATAGGATGTTCTAGGTTAAGGACCATGTCACTCCTTTAAAAGCAGCTTTAATACATTAAGCGCCAGGCCTGTTTTATTTTCCAGATAGATGGCATCAGTCACCAGTGACTGAAATGACCCTTAATGTGCTAAATAATGAATATGACATTCCATAAAATAAAATCTCAGTGAATATCTTCATAAGAGATCCCTTCAAATACTTATAAAATCATATTAGATTGTATTTGTTTTCATTTTGCAGGAGTGGTGTTGTTTTGAGGGCTTTTGAAGTGTCTTGTCGGGAATCGGACCTACTAGTATAAGGAGGGCAAACTGGAATTCTGATAGGAGGACACGCTTTGTGGATAGCAACTGTGTACTATAGACTAACAGCCTTAAAACATAAATAGAAACATAAAAAATACATTGTCTTGACACATGTGTGCATTTTGTCTATTAGATTGTAAGTTTTTAAGACATTAGGCAAGTCAGAACTATAGTGTGTTCATAGGTGCCAGATATCTAATTTTTTTCAAATCTGTATATTGGATAATATCCATATTGAAGCACTGATGATTGATTTGTTTACTTATTCAATAAATGTATTATTACTATTATTGTTAGTATTAAATATTAGCACCTTTGGTTTGCCATAAGCACTGGGCTAGGCATTAAGGATATAGCCATGAAATTTAGCTTACTGACAACTACAAAGACCTTTCCTCCAAAAAAAGTAATAGTCACAGGTTCCATGGATTAAAACATGGACATGTCTTCCTGAGGTCCACAATTCATCCTAGTACAGAGGGCTAGCTTTCTTGAAGCTAGTCAACATTAAAGTCGAGGCCTAATGGATGAGTAAGTATCTAGGGAGCTGAGGTTGGTGTTGTTCCAAGCTGGGAACAGTGTGTTCAAAGCCTAGAGGCAAAAACATGGTGCAATTAAAGAACTGAAAGAAGTTCCTGTTTGGAACAGCTCAGAGCACAGAGAAAATAAGAGGGACAATACTGGAGTCAAATTGTGTGTCAGTTACATAAAGGAATTTTAAATTTATGATTAGGCAATGGGAAGCTATTGAATATTATAAGAAGAAGGGAGATATAATCAAATACACACTTTTGAAAGATCTCTGGCTGGTATATAGAAAATTTGTTAGGAGAAACTAGAGTGGAAGTAGAAGATGAGTGAGGAAATTATTATTATAGTCCAGGAAAAAGAAAGATAATGTTTAATTAAGGATAGAAAGAAATAGCCAGAACCAACATATATTTAAGGTAGAATTGGCAGAACATTTTGATGGATTAGATGTGGAAAAGGGAGGGAGAGTCAGGTTACAAAAATGAAATCTAGATTCCTGAGTTGAATCGTCTACCCTGACATTCACATGTGGAAGTTCTATCCTAGTACCTCAGAGTGTGACCTTATTAAGATAGGATCTTTACAGAAGTTATTAAGTTAAAACAAGTTCATTAGGGTGAGTTCTAATTCAATATAACTGGTGTCCTTATAAAAAGGGGAAATTTAGAGTTCCATATGCACACAAAGAGAACATCCTGTGAAGATGAAGGTACACATGGAGGCGATGCTCTTCACACCACTGAATACCAAATATTGCCAGACATACGCCAGGGGAGAGGCATGGAATGGACTCTTCCTCATAGTGCTCAGAAGGAACCAATCCTACCTGCACCTTGATCGTGGACTTCTAGTCTCTAGGACCATGAGACAATAAATGTCTATTATTTAAGCCACTTAATTTGTAGTACGTTGTTAAGGCAGCCTCGGGAACTAATACCTGAGATGCTGAGTTGTGTCATCAGTTGAGCTAAAGAGTACTAGAGAAAAAGCCTGTTAGTGAGGAATGATGTTCTTAACTTACCAATTTTTCAGACACCCATCAAAAACACTGTCTTTTTTGTCCAAGTTTGAGGTAATATATAACTTAGAGCAAAATCAGTTTCAAAAAGATCAAGAAGTTGGTCATTTAAACTAAATAAAAGTTGTATTGTTACTTGGGTACAAATTAGAGTCAAAGTTTTAAAGAGAAAAAGCATAATCTTCTCATGACCTTCCAACCCTAAGTAATGACATAGTTCTGGCCCCAGTTTCTGATTTGAAGAAGCAGGTTTACTAAATATTCTGATATTCTGCTCTTCAAATGGAATACTGATAATTATAAATCACTTGAATTTGTTTTAACCTATGTAATGTTTTAGTTAAGTGAGATATGTGGTTACTACTAAATATTATTATTAGAAAGCACATTAATAAATATATTTATATCAAGTAGGAGGCAATCAGTGCTTATCTCAGTGCTGAGCATAGAATAAAAATGTAATAGCTATTTATTGGATGAGTAAAAGAATTACATATGTATCAAATATTAACTTCACAAACTTCTATTAAAGATTATCTAGGCTAGTAGTTTTCAGAAAATTTATATTCACTTATTTATTTTATATTGACTTTTATTTTACTTCATTTTTTCCTTCACCAAGAAAATTTTCAGCTGTAGAACTTCCTGTTCAAAGACATCTTTCATGAAACTCAGTATTTAAAACTGATGAAACAATACACTCTAGTTGAAGCATTGTTAGAGACTCACTGTCTCACCACCTCCCCCAACTACCCCTATCAACTAGCAGGACTGCTGTGGAGTCCTAGAATTCTGATAGAGCATTTGAAAAGTACTGATTGGAGTTCTAGTTAAGCATGGTAGGTTGTCTCTTAATTTGAATTCCCTCCTAAAGCCTCGCTAACAGAATTGCAAAGGACCTTTTTTAAAAAGTTTATATTTCATAAAAGCGAAAAGAAAGGTAGCATGCACAAAAAGATTTCAGCAAAATTTTTGGCATGCAGAAAGATAATGGAGTGGCACATGACATGGCAGAAGGGATGAAGCTCCTAAGTAAGTATTGGTAAAAGATGTGCCAATGTAGAGAATGAGGCCAGAAAGACCCAAGACAATAGAAGGTGGGGGTGAAGTACAGGTTGGAAAACAAGGTTTGTTGAAGTCAGTGGACAGTCATAGAGTTTCCAGGTGTGCTATCTCATTCACAGCCAGGTGACTGTACCTCTGTAGAAGACCACAAGGTTTCTCCTTGAAAACATTATTAAGACAAGATTGAGCCTCCAAACTCCAGGTATGCTAGAAAGAGAGAGGGGGAAAGGAGGGAGGGTTAGATGAAAGTCTGCAATCTGAATGATGACACCCCTAAACCCCACTCCTTCCCTGGGCTCAGCATAACAGCAGCCCACCTGAAAGCTCAGCCTACCAAGCAAGAGATTTAAAAACTTAGCTCCTGAGAAACTGACCCACTGCCTCCTAATATTTATGATTTCCAACCAGAAGGCTTAGTTTAATCCCTGCCCCTCACTCTATGGTAACTTCCACTAAAAATCATGAAAAAAAATTATACAAGAAAATTTCTCAACTGAAATATTGAAAGGGCGCCAGTGTGAAAGGGCTTTTCACATACTTATTTTAAAAATGTTGTTTTGAAAAAAACCTACATAAAGACTCATTTGTTAAAAATGTCAGAACACTAAAAATAAAAAATAAAAAGTTTAAAAGCTTCTAGAGATTAAAAAAGTCAGATATAACCAAAGTCTATATAAAAGCCAAAGAAGAATGTATTTAAATCAAAAGAAAGAAAATTAATTTAAATGCTAATACGCAGCCTAACAACAAATCAAATATAGACATAGAATAAAGACATCTCAAATGACTAAAGATTATTTTTATTTAATAATAGGATTAGCCTAGAAAATGGGTTAGTCATATGGTGTTCTCCTCAGGCCCTGCTTTCCTCCTGAGCTCCAGGCCGGGCAACACTCTTCCTAACCTCTTGGATTGTGCTTTTCTTCCCTTCAACATCCAAGGCTAAATGGCTGTAAGAAACCAGATTGCCCCAGATGATCTCCACTGGAGGCCAAAAGCCAGCAAAATAGTAAAAGTTTGCCAGAAGAAAAGAAGGAAGATCTTGAAAAGATACTTTTAATTAGGTGAGTCAAAACAGCTAGAGACCATTAATTGACTCAACTCTACAGTGTTGTTGTTTCCAGTAATGAACTTTAAAGAAGTATGGTATACTGTATTTGGTTAGGAAATTTTAAATAATGTAATATCAAACTTCATGGGATGATGATGGTGATGATAATGGTGGTAATGATTATAGATTTTAAAAAGAAGTTAAAGCAAAGCAATGCAATACAATAGAATGGCGAGTTCAGGTCTTCAAGAGCAGTGGATAAAAATATCAAACATAACTAGCTTACGATTTGTGCTTATTTTGTTGTCTATATGACACATAATTTTCAGTGAAATCCTGAAAAAGAAGACATAACTTCCTTGGGACAGATATATGTTCACACCAGAAGCATAAATTAGGAATTATATGTGATAAGAAGAGGGATTGAGTTTATTTCTCTTCAAACCAAAGTTACCTTCTGCTAGAATTTATAAGCTACACACAAGAAAAAACTATGGTGGAAATTCTGTAATTAAAATTGTATTTTTATAACACCAAATGCTGGCAAAGATGTGGAGCAACAGGACCCTGAATCATTGCTGGTGGAAGCACAACACAGTACAGCCACTGTGGAAAGCAATTTGGTGGTTTCCTACAAAATAAAACATACACTTTTTATTAAATTAAAGTTATTGGGGTGACATTGGTTAATAAAATGATACAGGTTTCAATTCTATGATACATCTTCTGTATATTGCATTGTGTGCTCACCACCCAAAATTAAATTTCTATCACTATATATTCTACTCCTTTTACAGCTTCAGTCCCCACCGCCCCACCTTCCTTTCCTCTGGTACCTGGTAATCATCATACTGTTGTCTGTGTCTATGAGTTTTTATTTGTTTGTTTGTTGCTTTCAGTTTTATATCTTACATATGAATGAAATTACATGTTTCTTGACTTTTTCTGTCGCACTTGCTTCATATATGATCCAACAATTTTGCTCCAAAGTTGTGATGTAAACATAGATGTTTATAGCAGCTGTATTCATAATTGCCCAAACTTGGAAACAATCAAGATGTCCTTCAGTAGGTGAATGAATTTGTAAAATGTGGTACATCCAGAGAATGAAATATTATTCAGCACTAAAAAACAATCAAGCCATGAAAAGACATAGAAGAACCTTAAATGCATATCACCAAATAAAAGAAACCAATCTGTTAAGGCTACATGCTGTATGATTGCAACTATATGACATTCTAGAAAAGTTAAAACAATGGAGACAGTGAAAATATCAGTGATTGCCAGGAGTTGTGGATGTTGGGGGTGAATAGGTAGTATATAGAGAATTTCTAGGGCAGTAAAACTATTCTGTATGATACTAAATGGCAACTACATGTCATTATATATTTGTAAATATAGAATGTACAACATCAAGAGTGAACCCTAGGTAAACAATAGATTTGGGGTGATTATAATGGGTCAATGTAGGTTCACCAATTGTAATAAATGTACCATCTAGAGAGGGATGTTGATAGTAGGGAAAGGCTTGCATGTAAAGAGAGGGGCCATATGGAAAATTTTTGAAGCTTCCTCTAATTTTGCTATGAATCTAAAAGTGTTCCCCCTAAAAGTAAAAGTCTGAAAAAACAAACAAACACTGTATTCCTTTAGCTTTAAACTGTGATCCTTGTTCAAATAAAATTATTCTAAGAAATAAGAGTGCACTAAACTGTGAGGCTTGCTGTAATTGAGTTTTAGACCCTTTGGAAAAGCAGGAAGGGACCACAGACCAAGAATTGAGCCCAACATGGAGACACATCAAAGGCAAATGACTCAACTATTACAGCTGACCTCAAATCCATCTAGATGATTGTTCATTCATTCAGTAGACTTTAATTATATGCCTAGAATGTGCCAGGCACTGATTGAGGCTCCTAGGATATAAGAAAATAAAACAAATAAAGCCCCAGATCCTAACAGAGCTTACTCTTTGGCAGGACGAGATAGAAAATAGGTAATAAACACATAAAATTCAATCATATAGGTTTATAGAAGGTGCTAAATTGCCATAGAATAAAAGCAGAGCTGGGACAGGAGGTTAGGAATTCCAAGGAGATAGGAGAAGGTTCTAATTTTAAATACATTGGGTGGTTGCTATGACAAATAGGTAAATCAGTTAAGAGTCCACTGGGTATAAAATCAGATCCCACGTTTAAAAACCATAAAGTGTTTCTGTGACAACTGCTAGACACTAATAATTCACATGACACCTGGGCTCAGATAGCGAAGGCATTTATTATCCTCTGTGGATATTTCTAGATGTTCAAATAATATCTCATTATCTCCTTCATTGTTTCATGAATTTAAGGGACATGTTGAGTTTCACAATAAAAAATAAAGGAAAACATGTGTATTTGAGAGACTACACACCTTCATCTGTAGGCTTCCATAGGTACAAATCACAATTTGTTGGATGTTTCTTTCATCAGCATATTAAAATGTTTAAATATTTGAATCAAATATACTTTCAAAAAATGATGATTATTATAAGCATTGAATGTTGGGATCTGCTTTATAGAGAAAGAATAAAAGACCAGAAAAAGTGTTGCCTTAGTATGCTCTCCCTTTCTGATAGAAGATAGGCCCTGAATCCCCAGGTTCTGCTCTCTGTCATTAGTAACAATAATATTACTTGATAATTGAAGCTCATTGAAAATTGCAAGGAAAAAATAGTCATGAAAATCACACATAAAAGCTAAAATTACAGTCAAAATTATTTTGTCCTAGATTGATAAAACTATGCCTTTAGTTTGTTTTGTGTTGCTTTGAGCCCCCTAAACCACTCCTTCATTAAACATTTCCTAACAAAACCTATGTGCTAGGACTGGAAAAGAAAAGAAAGAAGTGTTAAAAAATGTAACAATCTGACCAATATAATTACTGAATAAAGCCAAACAACTATTAAAATAAATCCTTGTCAAGCAAGATTCCTTATCCTGAGTGCATATGGCAGATATTCTGGGCAGAAGTTACGTGAGTAACAGATGGTATATTACTTCAAATGTCTCAAGTTTGAGGAAGCTTTGAGATATCTATGGTAAAATTTTCATATTGGAAGAGGGATTTGCTGTCCCAAATCCAAGCACCATTCCTGTTGGGTGGAAATCCCCTTCATATGTTGGGTTAACTAGGTCTTTCCTCTGCCTGCTCCCAGGTGCACAAGCCAAATGATCCAGTGTTAGACAACAGAATGTTCCATATGGAAACTTTGACTCCTGTCTGCAATACTAGGATGGTGAGCAGGTAGAGTCAGTTCATCGAATGTAGGACACAATCATAGTAGTGCAGGCAGCAGTGTCCATAGTCATGGCTGAGTGTCTGCAAAGGTAGCCTGTCAGCAGAGCCAAACTTTTCCTTTAGTGTGTCTTGTCTGTAATTCTAGTTATATAACTCCTGGAGATGTCTTGCTATAGTTCTTGAGTCTATCTCCCCAGCTTTACTAGCAATACTAAAGCTCACAGTTAGCCTATAATAAATTTGCCTTCTGTTCAAGAAACTTGAATAATAATTTTCATGTTAAATCTGAAAGATTAATCCTTTCATCTCATAAGGGAGCAGATGCTGTCTCAGAGAGGTTGTGACTTTCTCTGGGTTATATAGCCCCTGGTTCTTAGCCAATGGCTCAAATATCAAATAGGTTATTGAAAATAATGCATAGAACTATGTAATTAATTTAGAGATAGATTTAGAGTTAACCTTTTGGAATAAATAAACTCACCATTTGAGAGCAACTTGTAGAAACAAAGGAGAGAGTTGGGAACTGAACCTTAGAAACATTTCTTTAAAGAACAGTTTGAAAAAAGAGTCCACACTAAGGCAGACTAAGATGAGGTTGGTAAAATAGTAAGAGAAGGAACAGAATTCAGAATCATTGAAATCAAAGCATAAAAACTAATTGCAAAGAAAATAATTGATCAATAATAGACTACTAACAATTCTGGCCACCAGTTACAATATGTTCAAAGTTTTCCCCAAACCAAGCAATTCTATGACACTATAATTCTATGAATTATAGGGAATCCTATAATTCAAATCAATTCTAACATTACCTACCTTGAAATAGCAACAGTTATCAAAGATTAATAGCTCAGTCCTACAAGACTTCTCCTCCCACCCATTTCATATGCCAATGGCAAGTTTAGGTTGTCAATTGTGCTTTTGGATGACACACTGTACAACAGAGGTTACAATGATCCCTCTTTGGGTTTGATTAATTTGCTAGAGTGATTCACAGAACTCAGAGAAACATTTTACTTACTAGGTTATCAGTTGATTATAAAAGGATTCAATTAAAAAATGGTCAGATGGACAAGATACATAGGGCATCTTGATATGGGTTAGTGGCGGAGAGAGTCCATGATCTGAGTGAGCCACTCTCCCAGCACCTCAATGTGTCCACCAATCCAGATGCACTCTGAGCCCCTTATTTTGGATTTTTATGGAGGCTTCATTAAATAGGAATGATTGATAAAATTATTGATCATTGGTGATTGAACTCAATCTCCAACTCCTCTCCCCTCCCCAGAGGTGAAAAAGTTCCAACTTTCTGAAAGTTCTAACCCTATAATCACATGATTGGCCCCACTGAGAATATTCTCCATCTTTAAATGCAGTGTAAAAGTTACCTCATTGGAGGAAGATATAAACAAGTGGAAGAATATACCGTGTTCATGGTTTGGTAGAATCAACATCATTAAAATGTCCATCTACCCAAATCAACTTATAGAGTCAATGCAATCCCTATTAAAATACCAATGATATATTTCACAGACAGAGAACAAACTCTCCAAAAATTTATATGGAATAGTCAGAGGAATCTTGAGAAAGAAGAAGATTTGAAGGATCACAATACCAGATATCAAGTTATACTACAAAGCCACTGTACTGAAAAAAAGCCTGGTACTGGCACAAGAACAGGCATATAGATAAGTAGGACAGGACAGAGAGATTGACCCAAGCTATTATGCTCAATAAATATGTGACAAAGGAGGCAAGAGCATACAATAGTGTCAAGACAGTCTCTTCAATAAATGGTGTTGGGGAAATTGGGCAGATAAACGCAAAGAAAGAAAGAAAGAAGAAAGAAAGAAAGAAAGAAAGAAAGAAAGAAAGAAAGAAAGAAAGAAAGAAAGAAAGGAAGGAAGGAAGGAAGGAAGGAAGGAAGGAAGGAAGGAAGGAAGAAAGAAAGAAAGAAAGAAAGAAAGAAAGAAAGAAAGAAAGAAAGAAAGAAAGAAAGAAGGAAAGAAAGAAAGAAGGAAAGAAAGAAAGAAAGAGAGAGAGAGAGAGAGAGAGAGAGAGAGAGAAAGAGAGAAAGAAAGAAAGAAAGAAAGAAAGAAAGAAAGAAAGAAAGAAAGAAACTAGAACATCAATTACACCATAAACAAAAATTAACTCAAAATGGATAAAAGACTTAAGAAAAACCATAAAAATCTTAGAAGAATCCATAGGCAGCAAAATCTCAGACATCTCTCATAGCAATATGCTTACTAATACATCTCCTAGGACACTGGAAACCAAGGCAAAAATAAACAGATGAGACTACATCAAAATAAAAATTTTCTGCACAGCAAAAGAAAATATAAACAAAATAACAAGAGAGTCCCCAGCATGGGAGAACAGATTTACCAATGATACATTCCATAAGGAATTAATCTCCAAAATTTATAGGGAACTCATGCAATTTAACAAAAGAAAGATAAACAACCCAATTTAAAAATGGGCAAACAATTAAAAATGGCAGCAGAGTAAGCGGATGCTGCGAGGACATATTCCCAGGAACAAACTGGAATTACAAATAAAATACAGAAAAACTTCTGGAATAATCAACAGAAGACTCACTAGAGAGAACCCTGATAACCGAGGACCAAAAGTGGAGACTGCATAGAGACTGGTAGGAGGGGCAGAGGTGTGAAAAGGCTGTCCGGGCCTCCACAGACAACAACTGAAGTTCCAGAGAGATATCTCACCTGGGGGGGGGGGGCTGCTACTGACAACCCTGGGATCTAATTCCAAAGCTGGGTCCCCAAGCAGAGAGCTCCAGAACTGAGAATGGTACCCATATAATATTTGGCTGTGAAAAGCAGCAGAGTTGCTGTCTGTCAGGGAGTGACAGATAGAAATTCAGGCACCCTCTTAAAGGGCTAACACAGAAAATTCCCTGTGAATCCACCCACCTTGTGCTCCAGCAGAGGGAGAACAGAGTGGACTGGAGCTGTGTGAGCAGAAGCCAGGATTGGGGACTCAGGGATTAGAGCTCAAAATGCAGACCACCCCCAGTTTCCTGTGCTGAGTCATTCCCTCACACAGTGGAAGACATCTTTCCCACACAGACATTGCTTATACAGGCAACCTTGCCTGGGGGAAAGACCCACCCTATTGGAAAATACCTTGCCCTGAGGCCACTTAAGAACCTAAAAATAACAATTAGCCTCCAGGCATAAGCAGCTGCCCCCACCTTATTGAAAAACCTCTCGCCACACATGAGGATGATTGCCTGGGGGGAATTAGTCAAAATACTGTCAGTTGTGGGCAGAGGCAGTCTCTGGAGGCTTTGGGTCTTTGCCTGATCTCATCATGCAGAAACAGTATTTGACACTGTTCTGCACTAGAGATTGAGAGGCATAGCAGATTTACCTAATACATAGTCACAAACCCAAACTGGCAGCCAAAATTAGAAGACAAAGAAACAACCCCAAATGAAAGAATGAGAGAATTCTCCAGAAGAAGAGATGAATGAAATAGAGATAAGAAACTTATTTGAAACAGAGTTCAGAGTAAAGATACTCAACAGCATGAGAAAAGATATAGTAACTATGAAAACAGAAATAAAGAATGACATAGCACAAATAAAGAACACATTGGAAGGAATATACAGAAGATTAAGGGAAACTGAGGATCGAATCAGTGAATTAGAAGACAGGATTGCAAAAAATCACTCAATTAGAGAACCAAAAAGAAAAAACAATTAAAAAGCAGAAGGAAAGCTTAAGGGAGCTGTGGGACAAAGTGAAACGAACCAATATTAGAATAGCAGGTGTGCCAGAAGAGACAGAAAAGGATAGAGAACATGTTTGAACAAATAATGGCAAAAACTTCCCTAACCTGGTAAAGGAAAAAGTCACACAAATTCAGGAGGCACAGAGAACTTCAAATAAGAAGAACCCAAACAGGCCCACACCTAGACACATCTATATAATAAAAGCCCAGTGACCATTATGGTAGAACAACCAAAACAACTGGTCGCTATGATGCACTGGCCTCAAGGGCCACCACCAGTGCCACTGTCAAGCCCAAGGGCCCCAGGGCCAGTTACACAGCTGCCACCAAGGAGCCGGTAAAGAAGAACACAAAGGTGGCCAGCATGAGCCTGCAGCTTGAGATGAAAGCTCTGTGGGACAAATTCAATCAGCTGGTCACCGAGATGGTTATCATCAAGACTGGCAGGTCAGGGCACCCCTCACCCCACTGTGACCCTCCCCACATGGTGCCAGTCTCGAGCACTGGCTTTGGCCCAATTTACATAAGAGACACTGCGAAGAGGGGTGGGGAGCACAGCCTGGCCACCCTCTTGGCACAGGCCAGCTCTTTCACTCTCCAAGTCCTGGCTCTAGCAACAGCTGCCTGGCATGCTGGGCTAGAGCGTACTGCTCAGGAGGCTAGAAAGGTGATAAAGAGAAACCCTGTAGACCTGCCACCCAACCAGCAGCCCAGGACATGGCATCACCAGAAATGGACTGGCTCAGAGCACACCAAGCTTGTGGGAAGGCAGCCACCTGTGAGGGGTCTTGCCACCAGCTAGTTCACAGTGGATCCCATCTCAAAGGAAACTCTGTCTTCGGTTCCTTAGTTCAGTCTATCCCGGCTAAAGAGGAGCAGCAGTGCACATTTTAGGGGAGAATTAAGACTCTAAAACAGTGTGTTCTGTTCCATGGAGATTGTTACCAAATTGTCTGAGGCTTAAATTCTGGGTGAATGTGGGGCCTGGCTCTACCACTGGGGCAGTGTCTTCCAATTGGCCTGTATTTGTTGTAAGAGCCCAAAGAGAAGAAGGGGAACAATTTTTTGATACAATGGATTTGACCAACAGACAAAGGTTGAGTGCCAGCCTATGTCTAATGTACACACAGAGACACCAGCTCTGAATCCACCTGGCTAAAGAGAGCTCAGGGCCTGTTTGCAGAGCCTTCTGGTGGTTTCTGTTTCCTTGCTGAGGCCATCCTACCTGGAAACCCTGGGGCCCATGCTCAGCTCCAGCTCAGTAGGTCTTCTCCAGGCTGCTCCCCCTAGCCAGAACCCTCTCTGATTGGCCCCCTCCAACCCCAATCAGGGGCAGGGCTGGCCAGACAACTTCCCACAGCACATCCCCCTGGCAGGCCTGGCCCAATAAGCTCTGATCAGGGCAGGCTGGCCAGACCCCACCTGTGCATGAATTTGTACACTGGGCCTCTAGTCATAAATAAAATGCCAAAAATTAAAGACAAAGAGAGAATCTTAAAGGCAGCAAGAGAAAAGCAAATAGTTACCTACAAAGGAGTTCCCATAAGACTAAAACCTGATTTCTTATCAGAAACTCTACAGGCTAGAAAGGAATGGCATGAAGTTCTCAAGGTAATGGAAAGCAAGGATCTGAGACCAAGATTACTATATCCAGCAAGGCTATCATTCAAAATAAATGGTCAAATGAAGAGCTTCCTGGGGGGGGGGGAAAAAAAAAAAGCTAAAGAAGTACATCACTACAAAGCCAGCATTAAAAGAAATTCTAAAGGGACTGCTGTAATGAGAAGAAGAAAAGGAAAGAGAAACCTAGGCATACAGATTTGAAAGGGCAACAATAAGTACCTATCAATAATAAATATAAACAGATCAAATGTTCCAATCAAAAGGCATAGGGTAGCTGAATAGATATAAAAACATGACCCAACTACATGCTGTCTACAAAAGACTCACCCCAGAAAAAAAGACACACACAGGATGATAGTGAAGGGATGGAAAAAAATTCCATGCAAATGGGAAAAAGACAAAAAGCTGGAGTAGCAATACTAACATCCTACTAAATAGACTTCAAAATGAAGGCCCTCTCAAGAGACAACAAAGGTCACTACTAAAGAGATCAATCCAAAGGGAGGTTATAACTGTGGTCAACATATATGCACCCAATATAGGAGCACCTAAATATTAAAAAAAAAAAAAAAAAAACTTTAAGGAAGAGATTGACAACAATACAGTCATAATAGGGGACTTTAACACCCCGCTAACTTCACTGGATAGATCTTCCAAACAAAAACTTAACAAGGAAACAGTGACTCTAAAGTACACACTGGATAAGATGGATTTAATTGACATTTATAGAACATTTCACCCCAAAGTTGCACAACATGCCTTCTTCTCAAGTGCACATGGATCATTCTTAAAGATAGACCACATAATAGGACACAAAACAAGTCTCTACAAGTTCAAGAAGATTGAAATCATATCAAACATCTTATCAGGTAACAGTAGAATGAAATTAGAAATCAACTGCAGTAAAAATTCCCAAAAATATTCAAACACATGAAGGCTAAATAGCATGTTATTAAACAATGAATGGGTTACCAATGAGATCAAGAAAGAAATCAAAAACTTCCTGGAAACAAATGAAAATGAACACACAACAACCCAAAATCTCTGGGACACAGCAAAAACGGTTCTGAAAGAGAAGTTCAAAGCACTATAGGCATACCTAAAAAAAAAAAAAAGAGAGAGAACAACAAGAAAAGCCCAAAGTAAGTAGAAGAAAGGAAATAATAAAGATTAGAGCAGAAATAAATAATATGCTATAGAGACAAAAAAAGAAAACAAAACAATAAATCAATGACACCAAGAGCTGGTTCTTTGAAAGGATAAACAAGATTGATGAAGCATTAGCCAGACTCATCAAGAAACAAAGACAGAGGACCCAAATAAATAAAATCAGAAATGAAAGTGGAGAAGTAACCACTGACACCACAGAAATAGAAAGCATTATAAGAAAATATTATGAGCTCTGGTTTGGCTCAGTGGATAGAGCATCAGTCTGCAGACTGAAAGGTCCCAGGTTCCATTCCAGTCAGGGACATGTACCTTGGTTGCATGGACATCCCCAGTGGGAAGTGTGCAGGAGGAAGCTGATCAATATTTCTAACTCTCTATCCCTCTCCCTTCCTCTCTGGAAAAAATCAGTAAAATATATTTTTTAAAAAAAGAAAATATTATGAACAACTATATGCCAACAAGCTGGACAATGTGGATGATATGAACAAATTCTGAGAAAAACACAATCTCCCAAAACTGAATCAGGAAGAATCAGAAAACTTGCATAGGCCAATAACAGTGATGAAATAGAAGCACTAAAAAAAAAAAAACTCCCAGCAAACAAAAGCCCAGGTCTGGTTAAAAAAGGGATTTTAGGAGCCATAAATGGGGATGAAGATAAAAAATGTGTTTCTTATTATGCAAAGCACAATATCAAAACTAAAAATTGAGAAGAAAAATTTAATCTTATAATTATGAGTTTATTTATAAATTAAGACAACTTAAAAACAGAGATCTTCAAAGAAACACTAAAGCCAAAGCCAGCTTGCAAAGGAAAAAGTATAAGTGAAGATGTGAAGAGAGTGTTAACTCTTTTAGAAAGTGTTCTGGAAGAGAAAGGTAGAAATGAGATTGTGTGTTAAGCATCAGAAATGGGAAGGAGAGATGTTTGTAGAGGACAGATGATTTGAACACCAAAGAGAAGGAACTAATTTAAAGGGGATTAAGAGATAAGAATAAGGATCAAGACCCTTTTTCTGGTGACTCTTCCTCAGCACTTTGTATGGAACTGGGAGAATTATTTAATCAATTTAGTTCATGAACTGTTAAATTTTCAAATATTTGAATAATAGAGTTTATACTTGCTTTCTATTCAGACCATCTATGGTTGCCAGAAAATTCTTTATATGGCTCCAAGTAGTCATGTCCATAGCCTATTGTGTGGCTAACAATATTTTCTATGTTTGGCTCATTGTTATAATTTGTTTTTATTGTGTACTACCACACAATAAGAACTAGATCTTATTTATTTAACTAGAGGCCTGGTGCACAAATTCATTCACAGATGGGGTCCCTCGGTGTGGCCTGCAGAGATCGGGCCCCAGCTCACTCCCCCAGCCTTGCAGCCCCACAGCCCCACCTGGCACCCCACCTTAGCCTGGCACCGCCCCCTCACCTGGTCCACCATCCCACCTGCAGGGCAATCAGTTGGGGCCAGACCCTTCCCCTCTCCCCCCCTCTCAGTGCCTGGGAGCCAGGTGATGGCCCCACCCCCCACTGCCAACGCTGGTCGTGCTGTCTGCAGGATGATCAGAGGGGCAATTGGGCCCCTGCTTTACCCGCGTTGGCCTGGCGCCACCCACTCACCTGCTCCACCATCCCGTTATGGTCCTGTTCTCATAGGGGCCCATCGGGGCTGGCAGTGCCTCCACTGCATTCAAAAGACCATTTAAAATCTAAAGTTTTTATAACCATTAATTAAATATTTGACAGGAAATCCCCAAGACATGAATCATTGATTAGGAGTCAAATAATTTAATTATTCCTGAATAATACTTAGCTCTTATATTTTTATATCTAAAATTTCATGGGACTTTTTATTTCCAAAATATCTTGCAATCATTTATTTTCAGATTTAATTTAACAAATAATTACTGAGGAATATATATGTATATATATTGGGCAATAGTTACCCAATTTGATTTGGCATAATTGCTGTCTATAATCAGGCAGTAAAAGTTTTTTGGTTTTTAAAATATGCACCTTTTCAAATTAGAATAGAAGCAAATTCCTTCCCTCTATACTCCCTCATCTTTAGCTCTTCACAACTAGTAACACTACCCCATCTAGAGCAATCATAGAATTACAAAATCATGGAGATGCAAACACCATGAGAAACTACGTATCCAAGCCTTACTCTACACAGTGAAAATGCTGGTTTATATGTGAGGTTTTAAGAAGAAATACAATTCATTTTTGTTATAATGCTTTCCAATTAAACTTAGTGCTGCTTACATCCATTTTATAATCAATAACCGTTGGGTCTTCCAAGCATACTTTTAAAAATATATATTTTTATTGATTTCAGAGAGGAAGGGAGAGGGAGAGAGAAATAGAAACATCAATGATGAGAATCACTGATTGGCTTTCTCATGCATGCCCCACACTGGAGATCAAGCCTGAGCATGTGCCCTGACTGGGAATCAAACCATGACCTCCTAGTTCATAGGTCGATTCTCAACCACTGACCCTCGCTGGCTGGTTAATGTAAGCAGATTTTTAATACCCATTGGTTCACATAGACACTCACAGTCTTATCCCATCAAAAGCATTTTTGTTGGCTTTTTAACCTGCAAGGTTATATTCTTGATTCAAAGTCTTAATAGTCTAACATCACAACCAGAAAGAATAATCACTCCAGTTGTTAATTAAGTCTAAGATAGTGATAAGGAGAAAATGTTAATATTAATCATGTGTGATAAATTAAAATAGCTCCCCAAAATAGGTTGTTGAAATTCACATCACAGCATAGAATTTTGAGCATTTTAAACCTCTCACTACCCACTACCCACAAACCAAGGCTGAAAATCAGCTGAATGAGAGGAAAATTCTCTAATCTGGCACAGAATGATAATAAGAAACATGAGTTGTTATGCTGCCAGCCTCAAGGTCATTATAAGTCGATTATTTTATGGGGTTTTGCCAATAGTGTGTATTTATAGTTAAGTACAAATCTAGCTATGTCAAGGTTGCAATACTTATGAACATGGAGAGAATGTTTTAAAGACTAAAGAACTAAATATTTTTAACTTTAGGATCAAAAGGAGTTGCCTTTAGCTCCTTATTGTGCACAAGTCAGGACCTGGAATATTTGGGGCAGAAGAACCTGACAGAGGACAACATTCCTACTTAATGGACAACACTGTACTCTAGACCAGTTATAGAATTTCAGAATAGGGAGGGACTTTGGAGGTCATCTGAATGAAGCTCTTCATGTTCTAAAAGAGGAAACTAAAATCTAAGGATGGTAACTTTAACAAGGTCATAGTCAGACTGAAATACCAGCCTATTGACTTTTCACTGCTATTCTTTTTAGGGAAGATGCCTTCCTTTGCAGAGAGTGCAGGGTCCTCTTCCTGGCATCCAGCAAAAGGCTTGGCCAATGCAATAGCATGTACAAGTAATGTAGATCATCTTTGTCAGTAAGAGATGTCATGCTTCCTGGATACTACACATTGATAAGCACAGAGCAGTTGAATAAAACTTATGACATATGGTAAGAGTTTGTTACTGCACTGATACAGCAAACAACTCGAGTGTTTTCTGTTTTCACATTACATTGTTTTTGTTCTTAGAACATCCCCACTGAAGATTGGGTCAAACAATGAATATACATTGAGCCCTTTCTATTTAAGTACTAACCCTTTTTCTTTTAAAGTATTAACTTACTATTATTCTAATAAATTTCTAGAAATATTGACAAGTGTCTTTCTTATGTTTCAATGTTTTTATGGTTGTACAATGTATGGGGATCTTCCCTAAAGTCTGTGTATAGTTAGCTCAGTTGTACAACAAAAGTCACACACACACAAAATGAACCTAGTTATTCAGGGTTAAGATATTTTTATTCATTTCATATTCAATTTTGTTCTCCAATCTAGTCTAAGTGGTAAGCTTACTTGGTAGATTGATACTGAAGAAAAAGCACACACAGTATTTTTTTTTTAGGAAAAAAAACACTTTTATTTTATTTAGGTCATATGATATTTGCTAATACAAAATAGTGAGGATGAATGGCAATAAGGCAACCACTTTCTCTTATTCAACTCCTCTCTTAATCAACAGCAAGTACTTTGCAAAATGGCAGAATGCATCTGTATCCAAGTCAAAAATCTGAAAAAGAACAATGCTACTAAACTATAAAAACCCTTGACTTCAATGTTTTAAACATCACTCCCTAAACCTTTAGCTGACTAATACAGACCATGAGAAATAAAGTATCATCTTTATCATGGAATTATATTTCCTGAAAAGTCATTTTTTATGTGGTAATATTCTCATTCAAAATATAAACATAAGAATGTCATTAAAGAAACAAATTATAGACAGAAACTATAATGCATATAATGTTATTTTCAGAATAAAACTGAATAGTAAGAAAGCAGAATTGTGGAGATAAAGGCTGATCAACATGCAATTACTCTGAACATTACCACATTCAAATCTATATATACAAAAGCCTAAGCGACAATTATGACTGGATGACCAGATGATCCCATAGCTATGATGTGCACTGACCACCAGGGGACAGATGCTCAACACAGGTACTGCCTCTTGGTGATCAGTGCATTCCCACAGCCAACCTCCCACAGCTGGCCAACCTCCTCCAATCTGGCCGACCCTGATCATCCTGATTGGGACTGGGCAAGATGGCTCTGATTGGCCCCAATTGCTGGCCAGGCCGAGGGACTCCACCAGTGCACGAATTCATGCACTGGGCCTCTACTATCTATATAATAAAAGGGTAATATGCTAATTAGACCAGAAGACCTTTCGGACATCCTTTCAGACAAAGACATGGTGGCAGGGCTGAGGCAGAGGTGGTTAGGGGTGATCAGGCCAGGAGGGGAGGGCAGATGGGGGTGATCAGGCCAACAGGGGGGACAGTTGGGGGCAAGCAGGCTGGCGGGGGGGGGCACTTGGGGGTGAGCATATCAGCAGGGAGGGCAGTTGGGGGTGATCAGGCTCGCAGGGGGGCCAGTTGGGGGCAATCAGGCCAGCAGGGGGGACAGTTGGGGGTGAGCAGGCAGGCAGGCAGGTGAGCAGTTAGGACCCAGTGGTCCTGGATTGCGAGAGGGATGCCCGACTGCTGGTTCCTAACCACTCTACCTGCCAGCCTGATTGCTCCTAACCACTCCCCTGCCATCCCGATTGATACCTAACTGCTCCCCTGCCAGCCCGGTCACCCCCAATTGCCCTCCCCTGCTGGCATGATTGCCCACAACTGCCCTCCCCTGCTGGCCATCTTACAGTGGCCATCTTGTGACAACATGGGGGCGGCCATCTTGTGATGAGATGAGGGTAAGATGCCACCTAGGCTTTTATTAATATAGATGGTCTTTATTATGTTGAGGTATGTTCCATCTATTGCCACTTACCTGTAGAATTTTTATGATAAACTAGAGGCCTGATGCATGAAATTCGTGCAAGAGTAGGCCATCCTTCCCCTGGCTGCTGCCATTGGCTTCCCTCCGGCACCCAGGACCCAGGCTTCCCTCTAGCTGCTGGCACCTGGGACCCAGGCTTCCCTCACAGAGGGAGGCCCTGACCACCTGCCTCAGGCCTCCAGCCAGTGGCCTGGGCCTCCCTCTGCGGGGTGATCATCAGGCAATGGTCGAGCCCCCAACCAATCACATCGCACCCGCCTTGGCTGGCCTGACACGAGTGGGTTTCATAATGTGGTCACAGATGGTTGGCTGTTCAGTCAATTTGCATATTATGCTTTTATTATATAGCACAAATGCTGAATATTGCCGAATGCCTTTCCTACATTCATTAATATGATTCTATAATTTTTATTCTTTATTTAGTTTATGTAATGTATCATGATAATTGATATGTACATTTTGAGCCAATCATGCATTCCAGAAATAAATCCCACTTAGTCATGGTATATGATCTTTTTGATGTATTGCAAACTTCAATTTGCTAATATTTTGTTGAGAATTTTGCATCTATGTTCATTAGGAATATTAGCCTATAATTTTCTTTTGTAATGTATTTATCTGGATTTGAAATCAGGGTAATGCTGGTCTCATAAAATGAACATGGGTCCCTTTCCTCCTTTTTGAAATAGTTTAAGATATGTGTTAATTTTTTTTTAAAATATTTGTTAAAATTCACCTGTGAAGCTATCTGGTCTAGGACTTCTGTTTGTTGAGAGTTTGGGAATTACTAATTTGACTTCATTAGTATTTATTGCTCTGTTCAGATTTTCTGTTTCTTCTTGGCTCATTCTTAGGAGATTGTATGTTTCTAGGGATTTATCCATTTATCCAATTATCTACATAATTGTTCACCATATTTTCTTATAATCCTTTGTTTTTATGTGATGGAAGCTGTCACTTATGCTTTTTCATTTCTGATTTTATTTATTAGGATCCTCTCTCTTTTTTTTTTTCTGACAAGTCTGGTTTAAGGTTTTGTTTATCTTTTCAATAAATTAGCTCTTGTTTTCATCAATCTTTTCTATTGTTTTCTTTAGACTCAATTTTTTCCACTCTGATCTCTGTTATTTTTTTAACCTATACATTTTGTGTCTTGTTTTGTTTTGTTTTGATTTTATTTGTTTTTTTAGTTCCTTCCAGTGTAAGGTTAATTGTTTATTTGAGCTATTTCTTGTTTCTTGATATAGGCCTCTTTTTCCATGAATTTCCCTCTTATAATTGCTTTGGCTGTGTTGCATAGATTTTGTGTTATTGTGTTTTCATTTTCATTTTCCTCAAGGTATCTTTTGATTTCACCCTTGATTTTGTTAATTCATTTATTGTTTAGTAGCATGTTATTTAGCCTCTCTGTGTTTGTGTGTTTTTCAGTTTTCTTCTTGTGGTTGATTTCTGATTTCATATCATTCTGATCGGAAAAGATGTTTAATATGATTTTAATCTTTTTAAATATCTTAAGAATTTTTTGTGGCCTAACATAGCCTCTCCTATAAAATGTTTCATGTGCACTTGAAAAAGTATACTCTGGTGCTTTGGGGTAAGATGCTTTAAATATATCAATTAAATCCTTCTGTGATGTTTAAAATCATTGCTTCCTTTTTTTTTCTGTCTGGATGATCTACCTACTGATATCAAAGTGGTCTTAAAGTCCCCTACAATTACATTATTACTGTTGATATGTCTTTTTATGTTTGTGAATATTTGCTTTGTATATTTAGATATTTTTACATTGAATGTATAATGGTTTTCAGGGTAGTTGTTATAATCTTTGTTATAAAGTCTACATTTTCTGGTATAAGTATCGCTACCTCAGCTTTGTTTTTAACATTTGACATTATAATTATGATGTATCTTAGTGTGTGCCTATTTGGGTTCATGTTGTTTAGAATCTTCTGTGTTTCCTGGACTTCTATGTCTATTTCCTTCACCAAGTTAGGGAAGTTTTCTGTCATTATTATTTCAAATATGTTTTTAATCCCTTGCTCTTTCTCTCCTCCTTCTGATACCCCTATGATACAAATATTGGTATTCTACATGTTGTGCCAGAGGTGCATGAAACTATCCTCATTCATTTTAGTCTCTTTCTTTCTATTCTGAGTGGGTGTTTCCCACTACCTTTTCTTCTAAATCACTGTTTTGATGCTCTGATAATCTAAGTTTGACTTCTTCAAGTGTATTTATTATTTTATTGTTTTCTTCATTTCTGACTGGTTCTTTTTTATGTTTTTTTTTCCTTTTTTGTGCTTACTATCTCTTTAAGTTCTATCTGAGATCTTTTATTCTTCCCCTACTTTCATTGAGCATCATTTTAACCAGTGTTTTGAAATATGTACTAACATGTGGTAGACTGCCTTCTTCCATTTTGTTTAGTTCTTTTTCTTCAGTTTTGCCCTAGTCTTTCATTTGGAAAGTGTTTATTGGTTTTTTGTTTTGTTTTTTTCATGTTGGCTGCTTCTCTCCGTTTATTTCTATGTGTTAGGTAGATTTGCTACAACTCCAAGTCTTGGCAGGATGGCCTTGGCAGAAGTAGTCCATTTTCACAGTGTCACTAGCCTCCTGAGTCAGGTACTCCAGGTGTGTCTGTGTGTGAGTTGTTTGTGCCCTTCTATTGTAATGAAGCCTTGATTACTATTGAAACATTGGTAAGTGGGGTTGACCCTTAAGCCAACTGGCTGAGAGAACTGGCCACAAACACAGGGTGATGAGTTGTTGTGTGGGATCTGTCCCAACAGAACAGCATATTTTGATTGCAAAAGTAAAAGGTGATTGTATTCTGATTGATTGTTATTCCTTTCATCTTCAGCTCTCTAATAAGTGTTTAAAATATCTATGTGGTTCTTTCTGATTCCATTACCTTACTATTCCATCTTTGATTCGGGTTTACGCATCATTATAATTTTAATATTTACCTTTTTTAAAAAACTCATTTCATTTCATTTTCATTTGGACTTTTTGCTCCTGTGTAACACATAATTAAAGTGCACGTGTCACAGTGTACAGCTCAATGAATTTTCATAAAGAACCCTCCTCCTAAATCTCACACAGGTGCAAAGATAGAATATCACCAGCATTCTGGGAGCCCCGCCCCCGACACCTTCCTCTCCGCACCTACCCCCATTCCTTCCCTCCAAGATTATTCATTTTCCAACTTCTCACACCATCAATTAGTTTTGCTTACTTTTAAAGTTATTTTGTTTTAAAATTTACTGTTGACTTGTGGCCAATTTTTTTAAAGATCATTATTTCTACTCCTTTTTCCTCACAAAAAGATTCCTGGGGATGCATTTTTTCTTCATTCTAAAAGATAAATTAATGATGTAGTTTATTATCTCAATAATGTCATTTTCATCATTAAATCTATCTTTCCTATGTTTTACTAATGGACCTCCTGTGTTTCTTTCTCTCCAATCCTTTTATTAAAGCCTTGTAAGTTTTAATAATCTTTTTACACACATGTTCCTTCCAGGGACTACTGTCCTTTCCTGTCCCTTGCAGTTATCAGGCTTGCTATAGGATGAGTCTACCTTGATATTCTCTTCTATTTCTTTGATATTCTCGGGAAGAGATCATTATATATCTTTCAAGATGAAATTCTCTATCTTTCTTTGTGAGTCCACAGTACAGCTGTACTTTTTCTTTTTAAAAAAAGAAATAAAATCCCATGTGTATTAATTATAGAGTGTTGCTTAAATTTATAAAGATTCCTGGGGCACTTACAAGCATTTAAAAATTCTCATTTCACTTGGCTGATTAATTTTATGCTTAAAATTTTAAATCTAGGGATTGGACCTTACACTGCTTTAAGCTATGCATTCATTAATATTTACTGTGTAAATCCAAATGGTCACAGGTACTTTCTTCTCTGTAACTCTTATCTTCATTTACTTCCCTCCCTTTTGTTCAGAGGCAGATTGAGACTTTGGGGCTCTATTCTCTGCTTCCAACATCAGTGTTTCTGAGGACTCATTCGGATGATTGATGTACCATGTGCTAGTTTCCCAGAAAATGCCTAGAATAACTCTCCCCAATGAAATATTTTGAGCACTTTAAGGAATTTGAAGAATAGTACATCTCACATTCTTTTTTTAAAAAAAAAAGTTTTTATTGATTTTAGAGAGAGAAGAAAGGAGAGGAAGAGATAGAAACATGGATGATAAGAGAAAATCATCCATCAATTGGCAGCCTCCTGCATGCCCCCTACTTGGGATTGAGCTTGCAACACAGGCATGTACCCTGACTGGAAATCCAACAGGTAACACTGAGTCTTGGTTGATAAGTTAACACTCACTGAGTCACAACAGCTGGGCAACATCTCACATTCTTGATACACTTAAATTCTAGGCACACAGAATATTATAGATGATAAAGCTCTTGCCTAGAAGGTAAGAAACATATGTTCTTATCTTGGACAGGCAGATAAACAGCTATAGAATCTTAGCCAGGTCATTTCTTGCCATTCTATCTATGGGATTGTGCTACAGAAATTCTTAGCGATTATGGGGAGGAGGAATACCTATGTATCTGGGGACACAAGAATCTGTAAGTGTGCATATTTTCATGATTCCAAATATAAGAAGTGAAATTAAAATCTTGTGTTATAGCTATGCATAATTGTTAATTGAAAGAAGCATTGTGTGATAAAGTGGGTTTAAAATGTAGAAGGCACTAAGAGTATCTTTAGAATATCTAAGAATTGGATATCTATAAAGATCTTGAGGTTCATTTTATTTCTTAAATTTTTGGTTACATTATATTTTTCCTGTGTGCCCTCCATGGAGTTCTATATAATTATACAGTTCCCACCCAGAGTGTCTGGGTCTTCCATTCCTTCAGATTTCCTAATAACAATAAATAATTCCTTCTACTATAATCAAAACCCAAAAGACCAAGTGTTTTGAGCAGGAAGTTCTCCAGTATGACCCTCTGGTCTATGCTCCCTGTAACTCAGCTCTGCAAGCTCTTAGAAGATAGAAAGAAAACTGAGTTGAAACTCAGATCTGAGTCTTTTTGGTTCTGCACTTTTCAATAACTGTGTAGATGTTGGCCATGTCATTTTATGTCATGAGGCTCAATCTCTGAATGAGAAATTAGAATTTTACTTCCTATACTGGTAGTGCCAACCTGGAATAAGCTCTAGGGTGAGCTCCCTTGCTGTTGGGAGACCAAGAGACCCCAAGGGTTCTCAG
This sequence comes from Corynorhinus townsendii, assembly GCA_026230045.1. NCBI lineage: Eukaryota > Metazoa > Chordata > Mammalia > Chiroptera > Vespertilionidae > Corynorhinus > Corynorhinus townsendii. The sequence goes on from JAPDVU010000003.1 coordinate 96,083,655, forward strand.
TTGACCCAAAAAACCTTCCCACTAGAGCAGTGATTTTCACATGAGTAGATTCAGAATGGGGTAAGGAGAAGGAGCCCACAGAAAAAAATCTTCAAAGAAGGTCCAGACTAGAATATCAGGAAGTAGAAGGTGTGAACAGGTGAGCCAGCTACACCTTCTTCCTCAGTCTCATGTCAGACCTGCTGGAATACCAAGAGGAAAACTGGAATGAGATAATTTCTTAACAGGTGGTTGGTTGAGGTGGCACCCATGGAAAAAAAAAATATGAGATCTTATTAATAATGTAGGAGTAATCAGAGAAGGAGGGCAGTAGGAAGAAGGAAGAATAAATCAAAGGGCTATTGTCAAGAATTTGGAAGATAATCATGGATGAAAATGTTTTTGAACTTTGTTTTAAAAAAAATTAAATGAGACCGTATCATTTAGCTGTCTTCACTATTTGGCCTCGTCTAAGTTGATCTAACAATGAAAATTTATGGAGTGAATTTCAGGAGGCAGCCTCCTAGTAAATTTTTCCTTTTTCTGTGCCTTGAATGCAAGGTTCTGTAAAGGAACTGTGGTAATGGAGAGACAGAATGGAGATCAGCTCCAAGTGGTTAGCAGGGCTTTTTCTGTGCCTAAAATTGCTTGTGTTGTCATGGCAAAACAAAACTTACAACTATAAATAATTAACTTGCATGAATAATAAGTAATTGGAATTCAGTAAGCCAAAAGGAAGTTAGGCTTTCTTACATACACACACAAGAAAAAAAGACACCTGCTAAATGGACATTTTCTTGATGATTGCTAGGAGTTGACTGTGGACTCCTTCCACCAAAAAGCAGGATGAACAGTGAGGTTTTTCTTCTGACTTGGAAGCATTTTGGTTTAAGAATGAAGGTCTTGAAACTTTTTCTCTGACTCCCACAGGAAGTGGTGAGCTGTAAGCATAGCTACAGGCTTTCCTGTGCAGCGTAAATTAGCCCAATGTGAGCAAAATATTCTTATCTTATGAAGAAGTGGAAGTGTGACTATGTGCTAAAGTGTTGGAAATAATACTGGGTCTCTGCTTCACTGTTCCCTCATCTTTCTTTTTCTGCTTTCCCTTCATCTTTGGCAATCATACTGGGCTCTTGATTCTTGTCTAGCTTTTCACATGGTTTTGATTAGGGAGGGAAAATATAACTGAGAACAGGAATGTTCCTAGTTTTTCTCCTCTTCTTTCAGATTAATGTGCTTAATTGTTAATCTTTTTGTTGTATGTTGGTTTCAGGAATATACTATATCTCAATCCAAAAGTGTCTCTTTTTATCCTGTCCCTTTTAAAATATGTCTTGGGGGGAAGAAGTATTAATATGAAATAATCAAACTACACTTGGCTAAAAACTATTCTTCTAAAAGAAATAAACTGATCATCAGACATTTTGATTTCCAGTCCTGGCTCAACATCAAAGTAGATATGTAGCCTTGAAAAATGTACTAGAAGTTCCTGGTGTTAATTTCCTCATCTCTTAAAAATGACAAAGTTAGATTAGGTACCCTTCCAGGTATCTCCCAGGAGATTTTATGATTATCTTTGTCAGGTACTTTGGTACCACCTTCATGAGATAAGCCAAAATGGTACTTCTTACTTGTACAGGAAAATGAAGGCAAAAAAAATTAAAAATCCAAAGTTTTGTATTTATTTTCCTAATGACATTACAAATAACAAAAAATAAAATTTATTCACATATATTAGCACCCTTTTATTAATAGCTTAGATGCAGAGAGAATGCAGATTACAGGCTATGCACAAAGTCAGACACCTAGAAAGCAGGCAATAACTGTTTGTTGGAGTACACACTGCTCTAACTGCAGACAGGGCACATAGCTTTGTGAAAAGAGTGGAGAATTTATAAAATGGAGGTTCAAGTCTGATCTCCATTACTTGCAGTTTTATGATTTAGAACTAGCCACTTAATCTTTCTGAGCCTCAGTTTTCTCAACTGCAAAATGGAACCAGCATCTACACTCAAATTTGGGGGAGAAACAAGTGACATATGTATATGAAAATGATTCACAATGTGTATAGTACTTGAAAATATTCTTGTTCAAAACCAGAGTTAACTTACATAGCCCTTAGATTGTAAATTAAGAAAGTTGGCCTCTATGATCTATAAAGTATCTTCCAGGGTTGAGCATTCTTCACTCCACGACACGCATGAGCTTCTGCCCACAGGCTGCAGATATGCTGGCTCCAGACAACCTGGGGCTGTATTTGTTGTGTCCAGAATTTTGAAGAGGAAGGGTAGGAGCTTCACACAACCTCACCCTTGGCCCTCCATTGCATAATGCAGCCTTTCTTCAAAGACATTGATAGGCATGTCTTTATCTTGTTAACTTCTAAGTACTACTAAGATATTCCAATTCAGAGCTTCATATGCAATTATAAAAATAACTCTAGTCCGAAAATATGAGACACTTATCTTTATGTCAGTGTTTAAACATGCAATCTAAAGGAAAGGGGGAGAAATATGCTGGTAGTAAATAGGAAAAGAAGTCAAGTTATGTACTTCATCTTTCAGTCCAATTGAGTAGTTATTGCTTTTATTTTGCCATTTATTGAAAAGGACCAAATTGCAAGAAACAGTATCCTAAATTTGTAATGGAGAAATGACTGCTTGTAACCTGGAAATCTAAATTACATATTGTGAAAGCGGGTTTATTATTGTAAAGTGTAGGGGAATCATCTTTACCAGAACAATGTGAACTCATAACTCTTCCACCTGCCGAAGACCTGGATGTTCTGATATTGGGAACGTCCTCTGTAGAGGCAGGCAGATCTCTTAATGAGAGCTACATGGAGTGTGAATGTCCCCATGTAGCAGCCTGATAAGTAGAAGGTATGAATTAAAGCAAACTCTTGGGCTTAAAGAAATAAAAAAATAAAAGGGCAGAGGAATAATTGATCAGGGAACAAAAACAGTTTATAATGAAAACATCTTTTGAAGTTTGTGCCATTAATTTTTATATTTTGGAATCAGTTTTTACTCATTGTTCTCTATTGCTTCAACCCCAAATGAATGTTAATTTGATTATTCGTCCCCCAAGAGTCTGTGTGTCACCAGAACAGTAAGGGGTGTCTAATGTTCTTAGACATGATGATTATACAAGTAGAAGGTCACATTCCACTTCCATGCTGCTGAATGCCGGCCACATGCTGGCACAGAGACCATTCTGAAGCAGCATTTACTCTAATTATACGAAGGCTTTCTTTGAAAGGTTTGTGTGCTGTGGGTTAAGGAAAGAAAACAGGGATTAAAAGGAAGATATTTCTATATTTGAACTTGAACAGCAGCATTAACTAATAATGGTCAGAACTCAGAAGTACAGACAGGCATTGTAGGACTAAGGCTTGGTGGCCAGTGCTCTCTGCAGGCAGAGACAATATATCCCATAGCCCATGTGATCCACAGGGTAGAACTGATTTTTAAAAAACCCAGAGGGAAGAATTAATCTTTGGGGATTTGTCAGGCTTTTGTTTAAGCATTTAGTAAATATTTTGGTAGAAAGGAGATGGTACCACTGAGCTCTATAGGCCTAAATGGGCTTTCTCCTTCCCAACCCTTGCTGGTGATCAGGGATACCTGTCCTCGTGGTATACCCAGACCTGTTAACTTGTATCCCCACCCAACCCCCATCCTCTACTTCCACCCCAGATGTTTTCTTTAAAAAAGAAACAACACTGAACTACCTTAATCTGGAAAGATGGCTAAAAGGAGGCCACCAATGCCTTTACCTGTGACCTTATTTATACTCTCTACCTTCAGAGATGAGAGCCTGATAAGCCACCTACACCCACTGGCATAGAATTCACCAGTCTGCTATTTTGGCAGGGAGGCGAGACAGCTTCTGACAAACTTAATAAACAGATTTTCTCAGTGATAGGAAAATTCTTTCTTAATGCAGTTATATTTCCTGTGTTCAAGCATTCAACCTAAAGAAGGTAGCAGAAGTTACCTGACAAGATGTGAAGTATAAATGAAAGCTTTCTTTTTCATTTTGATTTTTTTGGGGGGGTCTTTTTCAAATTTCCATCTTCTTAAGGAATGTAAGCTTTGTTTTTAATAGACCAGGCTTTATATAACACAATTTGGGTTGGAATTATGAAACTGATATATTCCATCTGCTTTTCAGTGCAACCAGCATTAGTGTCATACATAGCATTTAAGTGGTTTAATGAAAAGGGAGCCCACTGTATGGGAGAACATATTTGCCAATGAAATATCTGATAAAGGGTTAATATTCAAAATATATAAAATAATCCTTTTTAACAAAAGGAAGACAAACAATCCAACTAAAAAAAAAAGCCAAGGACCCAAATAGACACTTCTCCAAAGCGGACATACAGATGACCAAGAGACATATGGAAAAATGCTCAAAGTCACTAATCATCAGAAAGATCAAATTAAAACAACAATGAGGTATCACCTCACACCTGTCAGAATGGCTAACATCAACAAATCAACAAATGACAAGTGCTGGCAAGGATATGGAGAAAAGGGAACCCTAATACACTGCTGATGAGAAGACAGATTGGTGCAGCCATTATGAAAAATAGTATGGAGTTCCTTCAAGAAATTAAACATGGAACTGCCATTTGACCCAGTAATCCCCCTTCTAGGAATATGTCCTAAGAGACCTGAAACACCAATCAGAAAGAATGTATGCACCCCTATGTTCATAGCAACACAATTTACAATAGTTAAGATCTGGAAACAGTCTAAATGCCCGTCAATAGATGAGTGGATAAAAAAAATAAATAAATAACTGTGGTACATTTAAATACTATGGAATACTATGTAGCTGTAAAAAAAAAAAAACCTCAAAACAAAACAATAAAGGATCTCTTACCTTTTGAGACAGCATAGAGGGATCTGGAGAGTATTATGCTAAGTGAAATAAACCAGTCAGAGAAAGCCAAGTATCACATTATCTCACTCATATGTGGAATCTAAAGAACAAAATAAACTGGAGAACAAAATAGATTCAGAGACATAGAAACATGCAACAGACAGACAAATCTCAGAGTGAAGGCGGGTGTAGGAAGAGATTAACCAAAGAACTTATATGCATATATGCATAAGTCATAGACACAGACAATAGTGTGCTGAAGGTGTGGGGAGGGGGAAGAGGAGAGGGGTTGGGGAAATAATGAGTACATCTATATAACTTTCAACAATAAAGATAAAATGTTTTTAAAGTGGTTTAAGTGTTTTAATTGCTTGATTAACATCTCCTGTCACTGTCACTCTGATCTCTATGCATGTGGCCAGTGACAGAGAAGGAATGTTGTAAAACTATGAAAGAGCAAAGGGCAATAAATGGAATCTAAACAAAATGTGGAGTTACTTCTCTAGATAACTCCATTAAAAAAGTTAATGTACCAGCACTTCCTCCCCAGAAATTTCAGGTCTCTAAGACTTAGAAAACCCAGGTTTTTTGCCTTGGCTAACACCCCTTCACCTCAGACTGTGTCACAATAACTAGATCCTCATCTGCTCTTCCACTTCCTAGTCTGGAAATGTTGCCTATAAAGCAGAAATACCTGGCCTACCAGGTACAGCACCTTCTCAGCTACCATGGTGCTAAAGCAAGGTAATAGGTTTGAAAGTGATTTTAAAAGTTTAAAATGTACAAATTCAGAAGTTTGCAGAAGCATCTTTTTGAGTTTTACTACAATTAATATATAATTGTAAAATATCTCTTTTCTTATAATAGTCCAAGTAAACAAATGTCACATGCACTTTGGAATTTAACAGGTCTGTGTTTCATCAATTTGTCAGAAAGCTAAGCATTATACATATTTTAGCTTATTTAAAAAGTTGGAAGCTCTAATTCTAACTTTATTTATAACTGAGTTCAATGAGATGACACCAGTTTTTAGAGATTTTTTAAAACAAGAAACAAAATCAAAACCAAATTCATTCCAGCTTTCTCAGTTTATGAAATTCCAATTTGTTTTTGCTGCTTCTGCTGCCACTGTGGATGCTACTCCATTATTGGGCTGCTGGTGCCATATGACCCATTCTGTTCTTGCATAGACTATAGAAAGGGCAGAGACAACATCCAGCAGTCCAAAGTCAATATTGGAGTGAGATGAGCCACCATTACAGGAATGAAAGTTAACAAACCATCAAAATAGTAACTCTTTATTACCATGGGAATAATGTCAAGGATGAAGACACCAAAGGCCATTTTATTAGGTCCATCATTTTAGTTTTCCTTAGATACAAGAGCAAAAGGCATAATAGAAATGCCCTAGACTGTGTAATCTAAAAATCTGAAATATACATGCTGACTCTACTCCTTAATCCTGTATAATAAAAGGCTACTATGCAAATTGTCCCCTCGGGAGTCCGACTGACTGGGAGTGTGACTGACTGGGAGTTCGACCGCTATGACATGTGCTGACCACCAGGTAATGGTGCCAAATGAAGGAAGGCCCCAGCAGGCAGCTGGCAGCCTGGAGAGGAAGGCCCCAATTGGCCCTGATAACCAGCCAGGCCTAGGGACCTTACCCAGGGACGAATTTCGTGCACTGGACCTCTAGTTATATAATAAAGTGGGTTTTCTGAATGTATATGTTAAAAAATTGACAAATTAGTTAGCTGACCTGTTTTTACTTATATAGACATGTTGTGTAATTGAAATTAAGTATGTGTGAAAACTTTAATTTCACAGAAAAGTTTTCTATATTTATTACTGTAATTTTAAATTTGTACTGAATAGGTCTAGTAAATGGATGCATTCATTCACCAGTCACCTGGAGTAAACAAATGCACAAAGCTGTGGCATGGCTCAGCACACATCAGAACCATTTAGCCTACATACATTAAAACTTCTGCACAAAGTCACACCATGTGACAATAGACCCAATTATCTCGTGCCATATGGTATGATCATGTGCTACTCATTCACAGAATATTGTTTAAGAGCAGTGACCCTTAGATTTAAATTTGTAGACTATAAATGTAGATATGTAATGTTTATGTTGATGAAATTACTACAATATTCACTAAAATTTGTTTAAAATAACAGTGAATACCAAAAAAACAAAACAAACAAACAAACAAACAAAAAAAAAACCCTGTTAATTTAATTATAAGCAAATCTTGGTTAAAAGCATTTTCAAATTAACAAGGTGTTAAATTTTCACATATGACATATGGACCATAGAAGTTGTCCATTACATCCAAAGTCCATTAAATTTCAGTCAGCAAGATTGAGAGTTTACTGTATTTCCTTCTTTTTCTAGCTATGGGTTTACTTTTCTTTTCCCCCTAGTTCCTTAGAGAATAAATTTACATTATTGATTTGAGATCATTCGTGTGTGTGTGCATGTGTGTTTCTATTTATTTATTTATTTATTTATTTATTGTCTAAACTTTTACATATGTCATCTTTTACTCCAACTGACCCCCCAGCCATTCCCATCCCAGGCAAGCCCCCACCGCCCCAGTGTCTGTGTCCATTACTTATGCTAATATGCATGCATACAAGTCCTTTGGTTGCCCTCTAACCCACCCTCCCCTACCATTTGTCTCTGGATCTATTCTTGTTCATCAAATTATGTTGATCATTATGTCCCACATATGAATGAAATCATGTGATATTTATCTTTCTTCGACTGGCTTATTTCGCTTAGCATAATGTTCTCCAGTTCTATCCATGCTGTTGCAAATGGTAAAAGTTTCTTCTTTTTTATAGCAACACTAGAGGCCCAGTGCACAAAATTGGTGCACTGGCTGGGGGGGGCGGGGGGCTCAGCCCAGCCTGCACCCTCTCAAATCTGGGTTTCCTCTCACAATCCAAACCACTGGCTCCTAACTGCTCACCTGCTTGCCTATCTGATGCCCCTAACTGCTCCCCTGCTGGCCTGATGGCCCTAACTGCATTCACCTCCTGGCCTGATCATGCTAACTACCTAACTGCTCCCCCCTGCTGGCCTGATAACCCTAACTGCCTAACTGCTCTCCCCTGCCAGTCTGATCCCCCTAACTGCCTATCTGCTCTCCTCTCCTGGCCTGATCCCCCTAACTGCCCTCCCCTGCTGGCCTGATAACCCTAACTGCCTAACTGCTCTCCCCTGCCAGTCTGATCCCCCTAACTGCCTATCTGCTCGCCTCTCCTGGCCTGATATCCCTAACTGCCTACCTGCTCTCCTCTCCTTTCCTGATGCCCCTAACTGCCTACCTGCTCTCCTCTCCTGGCCTGATATCCCTAACTGCTTTTCTGCTCTTCCTTCCTCTCCAGGTCTTTTGGATCCCTGGTGCAGGTATGCTGAGAGTTCTCCACTGTGGCCTACCCTCGTCCTGATTGGTCATTATGTGACAGCTTCCCAGAAAATTTGCATATTCCTCTATTATTAGTATAGATAGTATTCCATTGTGTAGATGTACCACAGTTTTTTAATTCACTCATCTGCTGATGGGCACTTAGACTGTTTCCAAATCTTAGCTATTGTAAATTGTGCTGCTATGAACATAGCAGTGTATATATCCTTTCTGATTGGTGTTTCTGGTTTCTTGGGATATAATCTTAGAAGTGGGATTACAGGGTCAAATGGGAGTTTCATTTTTAACTTTCTGAGAAAAATCCATACTGTCTTCCACAGTGGCTGTACCAGTCTGCATTCCCACCAGCAATGCAGGAGGGTTCCTTTTTTTCCACATCCTTGCCAGAACTTATCATTTGTTGATTTGTTGATGATAGCCATTCTAACAGGTGTGAGATGGTATCTCATTATTGTTTTGATTTGCATCTCTCAGATGATTAGTGACTTTGAGCATGTTTTCATATGTCTCTGGGCCTTCTGTATGTCCTCTTTCTAAAAGTGTGTAATTAGGTCCTTTGCCCATTACTTGATTGGATAGTTTAACTTGCTAAGTTGTATGAGCTGTCTGTAAATCTTGGAGATTAAACCTTTATCGGAAATATTATGGCAAATATGTTCTCCCATGCAGTGGGCTTTCTTGTTGTTTTGTTGATGGTTTCTTTTGCTGTGCAGAAGCTTTTTATTTTGATGTAGTTCCATTTGTTTATTTTATCCTTAGTCTCCATTGCCCTAAGAGCTGTGTCTGTAAAGATATTGTGTCTGCTATTTGGTCTGCTATTTTGCTGCCTATGGAATCTTATAGGATATTTATGGTTTCCCATCTTACATTTAAGTCCTTTAGCCATTTTGAGTTTATTTTTGTGTATGGTGTAAGTTGGTGATCTAGTTTCACTTTTTTTGTATATATCTGACCAAATTTCCCAGCACCATTTTTTGAAGATGTTGTCTTGACTCCATTGTATGCTCTTGCCTCCTTTGTCAAATATTAATTGAGCATGATGGCTTGGATCAATTTCTGGGTTCTCTGTTTTATCCCATTGATCTATATGTCTGTTCTTGTGCCAGTACCAGGTAGTTTTGAGAACAATGGCTTTGTAGTATAGCTTGATAACTGGTATTCTGATCCCTCCATATTTGTTCTTCTTTGTCAAGATTGCTGCTGCTTTTTGGGGTGTTTTTTTATTCTATGTGAATTTTTGGAGAGTTTATTCTAGGTCTTTGAAACATGCTGTTGGTATTTTAATGGGGAGTGCATTGAATCTATAGATTGCCTTGGGTAGTATGGACATTTTAATGATGTTTATTCTACCAATCCATGAACATGGTATGTTCTTCCATTTGTTTATGTCTTCCTCTATCTCTTTTTTCAATGTCCTATAGTTTTCTGAGTACAGGTCTTGTACATCCTTAGTTAAGTTTATTCCTAGGTATTTTAATTTTTTTGGTGCAATGGTAAATGGGATTGTTTTTTTGCTTCTCTTTCTGTGAGTTCATTATTGGTGTATAAAAAGGCCATAAATTTCTGGGTGTTAATTTTGTGTCCTGCTATATTGCCAAATTCATTTATTAGGTCTAGTAGTTTTTTGATGGAGTCTTTAGTGTTTTCTATGTGTAGTATCATGTCACCTGTGAATAAGGACAGTTTTATTTCTACTTTTCCAAATTGGATGCCTTTTATTTCTTCTTCTTGTCTGATCACTATGACTAGCACTTCCAGTACTATGTTGAAGAGGAGTGGTGAGAGTGGGCATCCCTGTCTTGTTCCTGTTCTTATGGGAAATGTTTTTAGCTTTTGCCCAATGAGTATGATGTTGGCTATAGGTTTGTCATATAAGGCTTTTATTATGTTGAGGTATGATCCCTCTTTTCCCACTTTGCTGAGAGTTTTTATCAAGAAAAGTATTGGATGTTGTCAAATGCTTTTTCTGTATCAATTGATATGATTATGTGATTTTTGTCTTTCAATTTGTTTATGTGAGTATCACATTTATTGATTTATGGATATTATACCATCCTTGCAACCCTGGAATAAATCCCACTTGGTCATGGTTTATGATCTTTCTAAAGTAATGTTGAATCTGATTTGCTAGAATTTTGTTGAGGACTTTAGCATCTGTCTTCATCAAGGATACTGGCCTGTAGTTCTCTTTTGTGGTATCTTTATCTGGTTTTGGGATTAGGGTAATGCTGGCTTCATAGAAAGAGCTTGGCAGTGTGCCTTCCTCTTGAGTTTTTTGGAATAGTCTGATGAAGATAGGTTTTAATTCTTCTTTGAATGCTTAGGAGAACTCCCCTGTAAAGCCATCCAGACCAGGCCTTTGTTTGCTGGAAGGTTTTTTATTACTACTTCAATTTCTTCGGTAGTTATTGGCTTATTCAGGTTTTTTTATCCTTCTTGATTGAGTTTTGGGGAGCTTGTATTTTTGTAATCATATGTCCATTTCATCTAGGTTGTCCATTTTGTTGGAATAGAGTTGTTCATTGTATTTTTTCATAATAATTTGTATTTCTGTGGGATCAGTTGTTACTTCACCTCTTTTATTTATGATTTTGTTTATTTGGGTCCTCTTTCTTTGCTTCTTGGTGATCCTGGCTACAGGTTCATCAATCTTGTTTATCCTCTCAAAGAACCAGCTCTTGGTTTTGTTGATCTTTTATATTGCTTTTCCTTTTTTTTTCTTTTTGTCTTTATGTCTTTTATCTCTGCTCTGATCTTCATTATTTCCTTCCTTCTGCTTATGCTGGGATTTTCTTGTGGATCTCTTTCTACCTCTTTGAGTTGTAGGGTTAGATAATTTATTACCATTGTTTCTTATTTTTTGAGATAGGCCTGTGGAGCTCTGAACTTCCCTCTCAAGACTGCTTTCACTGTGTCCCATAGATTTTAGATTGTTGTGTTTTCATTGTCATTTGTTGCCATGATGCTTATTATTTCTTCTTTGATCTCTTTGGTAATCCAATCATTGTTTAATAGCATGCTATTTAGCCTCCAGGTGTTTGATTTTTTTAATTGTTTTTTATTGTAGTTGATTTATAATTTTAGGCCATTGTGATCTGAGAAGATGCTTGATATGATTTCTATCTTCTTGAATTTTAAAAGACTTTACTTGTGTCCCACTATATGATCTATCTTTGAAAATGACCCATGTACATTTGAAAAGAATGTATATTCTGTATCTTTGGGGTGAAATGCTCTGAAGATGTCAATTTAATCCTTCTAATCTAGTGAGTCTTTTAGGATTGATGCTTCTTTGCTGATTTTTTGTTTAGAGGATTTGTCCAGTGGTGTTAGTGGGGTATTAAAGTCCCCTGCTATGACTGTATTGTTGTCAGTCTCTCCCTTGATTTCATCCAGAAGTTTCTTTTTGCATTTGGGTGCTCCTGTATTGGGTGCATATATGTTTACCAGAGTTATATCTTCTTGTTGATTGCTCCCTTTAGTATTATGAACTGGCCTTCCTTATCTCTTGTTATGGTCTTCACTTTGATGTCTAATTTGTCAGATATAAGTATTGCTACCCCAGATTTTTTTCATTTCTATTTGCCTGAAAAACCCTTTTCCATCCCTTCATCAGCAGTCTGGGTAAGTCCTTTGTTCTGTGGGTCTCCTGTATACAGCAAATGTATAGGTCATGTTTTTTTTATCCACTCAGTTACCCTATGTCTTTTGATTGGGGCATTTAATCAATTTACATTTAAAGTTATTATCAATAGGTACTTGTTTGTCACCATTTTTATTCTTTATGTCTGTGTTCCTTCTTCCCTTTCTATTTCTTCTTTTTTACAGCAGATTCTTTAACATTTCTTGCATTGCTGGTTTGGTGGTAATAAACTCGCTTAATCCTTTGTTGTCTGTGAAGCTCCTGATTTCTTACTCAATTTTGATTGATAGTCTTGTCGGGTCTGGTATTATTGGTTTCAGACCCTTGCTTTGCATGAGTTTGTATATTTCATTCCATTCTCTTCTAGCCTGATGTGTTTCTGTTGAGAAATCAGGCGATAGTCTGATGGGAGATCCTTTGTATGTAACTTTCTGTCTCTCTCTGGCAGCCTTAAGATTCTTAGTTTGTCATTGGTGTTTGCCAAGCCTATCTAATAAAAGAGTAATATGCAAATTGACCATACCTCCACCACACCCACAAGCCATGCCCACCAGCCAATCAGGAGTGAGTATGCAAATTAACCCAACCAAGATGGCGGCAGCCACCAAGCAAGCACAAGGCTTGGGTTTCCCCAGAAATGGAGGAAGCCAAGCTTCCCGCACACCCTGGCCGGCCGTGGACTCCACTCAAGGCTACAAAGTTTCAATTATAGAAGATAAATAAATCCCAACAAAAATGGTGGCAGCCACAGAGCTGGAATGACCAGAAGGCTTGAATTGCCCCTGGTAATGGAGGAAGCCAAGCTTCCTCAGCCCTGGCCTGCCTTGGCCTCTGCTCAAGGTTACAAATTTTCAATTTTAGAAGATAAATAAATCCCAACAAAAATGGCTGCAGCCATGGAGCAAGCAGGGGGCTTGACTCTGCTCAAAGCTACAAAGTTTCAATTATAGAAGATAAAAAATCCCAGATACCAGGGCCTCCACTTGGGTCGCCAGGGGGCGTGGCCAGCCTGCATACCACCACAGGCCCCTTGCCCAGGCCACCCCATGCCTCAAGGGAACCCCCACCCTAATCCGGGACACCCTTTAGGGCAAACTAGCTGGCCCCCACCCATGCACCAAACCTCTATCCTATCTAATAAAAGAGTAATATGCAAATTGACCATCACTCCAACACACAAGATGGCTGCCCCTATGTGGTCAAAGATGGCTGCCCCCATGTGGACACAATATGGCTGACACGAGATGGTCAGCAGGGAAGGGCAGTTAGGGGTGACCAGGCTGGCAGAGGAGGAAAGTTGGGGGTTACCAGTCCTGCAGGGAAGGGCAGTTGGGGGGGACCCAGGCCTGCAGGGGAGGGCAATTAGGGGGGACCAGGCCTGCAGGGGAAGGCAGTTAGGCATCAATCAGGCTGGTAGGGGAGCAGTTAGGCATCAATCAGGCTGGCAAGGGAGTGGTTAGGGGGTGATCAGGCTGGCAGGCAGAAGTGGTTAGGGGCAATCAGGAAGGCAGGCATGCAAGCAGTTGGGAGCCAGCAGTCCTGGATTGTGAGAGGGATGTCTGACTGCCTGTTTAGGCCTGATCCCATATTGGAGAGGGTGCAGGCTGGGCTGAGGGACACCTTCCCCCCGTGCATGAATTTTGTGCACCAGGCCTCTAGTTTAATTATAATGTGTCTTGGTGTCAGTCTTTTGGGATTCATCTTGTTTGGGACTCTGTGAGCTTGGACTTATATGCGTTTTTTCTTCCTGATATCAGGGAATTTTTCTGTCATTATTTCTTCAAAATGGCTTTCTATTCCTTGCTCAGTTTCATCTCCTTCTGGCACTGCTATTATGCAGATGTTGTTGTTTTTGTGTTGTCCCAGTGCTCCCTTAGGCTCTCCTCCTGTTTTTTAAGTTTTTTTTTCTAGATGCTGCTCTGTTTGGGTATTTTTTCCTATCTTGTCTTTTAGTTCACTGATGTGGTCCTCCATTTTTTCTAGTCTACTGTTGATGCTTTCTATTGAGTTCTTTATTGCAGAAATATTATTTTTCTTTTCTTCTTGGTTCTTCATTTCCTCTTGGTTCTTACACATATTGTTGAATTTGTCTTCCATCCTTTTCAGTGACCTTATGACCATTTCTCTGAATTCTTTCTCTGTCATGTTGCTTGCCTCCATTTTGTTTACTTCCTTTTCTGGTGATTCCTCCTTTTCTTTTGTATGTGGGCTGTTTCTTTGTCTCCCCATGATCACTTCTCTCAGAGTATCTGGTTATGTAGCTCTCTCTCTCCTATATTGACTTAAAGGCACAAAATACAACACATCAAGACACAACACACAAGGCACCATACGCAATTGTATTCATGATACTAATACCCCCAAATAAAGGTGACCACCAGAGAAAAGAGAATTAGGGAATAAAAAAGAGTGCAAAAATTATATTGGTAAAGGGAAAGAAATGTAAGAGAGAAAAGAAAGAGAAGAAAAAGGAAGGGGGAAAATATATATATATGTGGAGAAAACCCCAATAAAACAACAACTAATCAAAACAAATACAAACAACAAACACCCAGAGATGAATGAAGACTATAAACAACTAATCCAAAAAATGCTAGCAACAAACCTCCAAACAACAAACATCCAGATGAATCTGAGGAGGCAGAGCTTTTTTCCAGAAGGTAATGTCAAGGACTTGAATGAATGGGGAAATAGCCACAATTCAGTATAGAGGAGGTAGAAAGAGAATAAGTGTATAAAAAGAAAAGTAAAATCAAAATACAAAAAAGAGAAAATATATATTAATATATATGAGAAAATTCATATATATATAAATTTCCCCCTTCTTTAGTCTACATAGCTATGTATTTTTTACTACTGGAAAAGGAGAATAGAGAGTAGATAGGTCTGAGTTGGTGATTGCAATTAGCTAAGCAATTAGTAGAAGAAGAGAACAAGCGAGGAAAGGAAAAACAGAAGTAAAAAGAAAACTAACCAACAATCAAACAACAACAACAAGACAGAAAGAAAGAAAAAGGCAAAAAAATAATTTGCATAGTGAAGAAAGAGAAGAGAGAAGTGTGTATGGGCTTGAAGCAGGGGAGAGGAAATTAGGTATATGAGAAAGCTCAAATTTTAACAGGAAATAAAAAGAAAGGATAGAGAAAAACTAAAAGGGGGAATAGGGTAAAGGAAATAGGACAAAAAAAAGGGGAAAGTGAGAAAGAGAGTGTTGGCATAATGGAAAAATTGAGATAGAGTAAAATAATGCTAAAGGGAAAATAAAAATAGAAAGTAGAACACTAATCCCAAAATAAAATGAAATAAAGAAAAAATAAAATAAAATAAAACTTTAAAAAGGGGTAAAATAATAGAAATAATAATAATAGTTAAAATTAAAAAATATAATAATAAACAAGGTAAAGTCAAGTGAGAGAAAAAAATTAGTTTCTTAAGTAAAAAAAAATAATGCGAAGTAGTGAAGGTCATTCACTTCCTCTACTGTTTTGCTTGGCACGTTTACTTCCTTTCTGGTAGTCAGCACAGCATTGAAGTTCCCTGCAATCCACTGCTCCTCTGTGTCATAAGCTACAGTCCTGTTTTCAAGAAGGCAGGATCTCTCTGTTCTCTTTGGTTCTCAGCATGCCTTTAGTTGTATTTACACACAAGAGTCAATTTCTGATACAGCCCCTGGGTGGCAGTGTTTCTGTCTTAATATCTGGGGCTAAAAGGCCTCTCTACCCCATATTTAGATTTTGCTTTTCCTGCCACACTTAATACTGGGTTGGAGGGACAGACTGCCCCAGAGCTGGTTTTCTGTTCATCTCTCCCCACTCTGATCTTCAGTTTCCACAAAAACAACTTTCCCCTGCAGTCTTGGTGAGTGTTTTTAATTGGAAGATCCTATGTACTGAACTTACCAAGCAAAAGTAAGGATTTAAAAATAAAAAAGCCAGAGGAGGTGCACGGGCTTGCATCTTTTTCCCCTGGCACTGTGCACAACGTTTTTTCCCTGGCTCTGCACAAGTCTTTTCCCCCTGGCTCTGCGCAGCTGGTACAGAACTTCAGTCTGCCTTTCTGGCCCACTCCAGCTGTAGGTTAATATCTAGAGTCCCCTTCTGCCAGCAGCCCTGTGGACCCTCTTCCACAATCGAGAGCTACACTGACCCCAACAGCTGCAGATTTTGTGGGGAACAATCTTCCTCTGAGACACTAGTTCCCACTGTGCACGTTTCTCCCTCCAGCCTGGATCCCAAATCTCACCTTTCTCTAGTCAGTGGTTCTCAACCTTTTCAATGCCGCAACCCTTTAATACAGTTCCTCATGTTGTGGTGACCCCCCAACCATAAAATTATTTTCATTGCTACTTCATAACTGTAATTTTGCTACTGTTATGAATTGTAATGTAAAGATCTGTGTTTTCCAATGGTCTTAGGCTCTGTAGCAGCAGTTCTCAACCTATGGGTTGCGACCCACAGGTTAAGAACTGCTAGCAGGGTCACCTAAGACCATCGTTGACCCTGGTTCTTACCCAGGTTTTAGTCTTATAGGACTGAAACCTTAACCTATTAGGTCTGATGCTATCTCCAGGTAGATAATGTCAGAATTAAGTTAACTGCTTTGTAGTATTGGAAAGAACACACACCTGAGAAGGACTTCTTTTAGCATTCATTGTAGAGCAAGTTTAGTGGTAATGGACTCTCTTAGTTTTTGCTTCTCTGGCAATGTCGTAGTTCCTTTTCTCACTTTTGAAGGATTATTTTCTAAATAGAGAATTCTCAGTTGAGTTTTTTTGTTTTTTTCTTTTTCCTTTTAACACTTTAAATATATCATCCCACTGTCTTCTGGCCTCCAAGGTTTTGGCTGAGAATTTGAGGAATAATCTTATTAAAGACCCCTTGTACTTGATGAATCCCTACACATTTATTGATATCAATATTCTCTCTTTGGTCTTTTGCAGTTTGATTATAATGTGTCTTGAAGTAGATCTCTTTTAGTTATCTTACTTGGAGTTTGTTGTACTTCTTGGATTTGTAGATTTATGTATTTCATTAAATTCAGTAAGTTTTTAGTCATTATTTCTTCAAATGATTTCTCTGTCACTTTTTCTCCTTCCGGAACTTCCATAATGCATATATTGATCCTTTTAATGGTATCCCATAAGTTCCTTATATTCTGTTCACTTTTTTAATATTTTTTTCTCATCCACAGACTCAATAATTTCAGATGCCTATCTTAATGTTCTCTTATTCTTTTTGTCTACCTGCTCATATTTGTTGTTGAACCCCACTAGTGAATATTTAATTTTAGTTATTACACAATATTTATATCTGTTTACATTTTATAATTCTTATCTTTTTATTGATATTTTCATATCAATATAAATCTATATATTTCTTGATTTCCTTTAGCTCTTTGTTCATGTTTCCCTCAGAATAGCAAGCACATTTAAGAAAGTTGTTTTAGTCTTTGTCTACTAAGTTCACTATCAGATTTCTTGGGGACAGTTTTTGTCAATTTATTTTGTCCCTCTGACAAGCTGTGTTTTTTTTGTTTTGTTTTGTTTTGGTTGTTTTTTTGTGAGCCTTGTGGTAGGGTTGTTGTTAAAATTTGAGTATTTGAATACTATAATGTGGAAATTGTAGATACCAAATCCTGCCCTCTTCCCCAGTGTTTGCTTTGTCTGTTTGATTGATTAATTGATTGTTGAAAGCTGTGATGATCCATTTGTTGGTAGACTTTTCCAAAAGTCTATTTTTTGCCATGTTTGCTCACTGAAGTCTCTGTTACTTTAGCTAGTGTTCAGCTGATGTTTTGATAGGCATTTAATTGAATTCCAGAAGCTTAAACAGAGAAATGAGAGAGAGAGAGAGAAAGAGAGAGAGAGAGAGAGAGAGAGAGAGAGAGAGAGAGAGAGAGAGAGAGAAGAGAGAGAGAGAGAGAGAGAGAGAGAGTAAAATTACCACTTCCAGACTTAGTAGACTGGTTCTGTGAGGAAGTACTCTTTTTTTTTTTAAATATATTGTTATTGATTTCAGAGAGGAAGGGAGAGTGATAGAGAGATAGAAATATCAATGATGAAAGAGAATCATTGATTGGCTGCCTCCTGCACACCCCCTCCTGGGGATCAAGCCCGCAACCCAAGCATGTGCCCTTGGCCAGAATCAAACCTGGGGCCCTTCAGTCCGTAGGCCAATGCTCTATCCACTGAGCCAAACTGACTAGGGCAGGAGGTACTCTTTCCACTTAGTTAGACTTGCTCTAAGCCTAGGGATCAACCCTAGGGGAAAGTTTAAAGTCTTCTATGGATTATCCTGAACATGTAGCTTACTTATGTTTGCACGTGACTTTCTAGATTCCCCTATAAAAATTACTGCTTTTGAATCTCCTAATTTCCCAGAAAGTCTCACTCCTCATTCTCCTCTGGGCCTTGAATTGTTTATTGTATGTCTCCAGTGAGGATATATTGCTCAAGTGTCTGTGGGTGTGTAATCTCCTTGTAGTTTTTATGAGCAGAGCCTTCAGCTTTTCCTGCCTGTGTCCTGAGTTATGTGAGAACGAGACAGTGAATCAATTTCTTCAGACATTCCCAGCTAGGTTAGTACAGATGTACACAAGAATTTTCAAATAAGTTCTGGTCCCTGGAACTGGAAACTAAGTTACCACTACTTAAGACCAAGACTTTGCCATTTGTGCAAGGTTTGTTTTGTTTTTTTGTGATTATGTGAAGGAATATGAGCTTAGATCTTGCTAGCTCAACATTTTAGTAATCTCTCATTATTAATATTGTATGTGGAATTACCTCATATCAAAAACTGCAGTGAGCTGGTTATTTTCTCTTTGCCTGCCAGACCCAATCTTTACCCTTCTCTGTCCCAATCTGTGCCCTCCCAGCTGAACTATAGAGGCCATATCAATTGGCTCTCAGCCCAAGTGGGAGGAGAGGGAGGCTTTGCATTTAATTCCTTTTCTGCAGTGTATACAAGTTGGCCACATGTTTCCATCAAATATCACAGTTCTACTCCAATGACCCTCTCCCTAGAGCTACTTACTACTGAGGACTGGAACTGGAACATTTCCCTTCATACCTGGGAGTAATAAAGAGCTGAACAACCACCATCATCTTTTGCTGTTATAGCCCCAAGATCTTTCAATATCCTGTGTACATGTCTTTAAATATTTTCACACCTTTGTAAATCACTCTTTTATTAATACTCCTTGCTCACTTAGTTTGAGAGTGCCATCTGTTTCCTGCTGGAACTCTGATTGACATTCTGCACTATTGGCTGCTATTTCTTTTTCAGAGAAATGTTTCTGATTTTGGATAAATGTTCTCAGGTATCAGCAGAGTCTGAAGGCTACCTTGGGTCAAGGTATAGGAATTCACTTTCTTTAATAAATTTATAATATTTATCAGGATGATACTCAGCTTGGGATTCAGAAAACGTCTCATTAAAAATGCAGCCTTGCCCTGGTTGGGTGGTTCAGTTGGCAGGAGTGCCATTCTGTACATTGAAAAGCTGCATGTTTGACTCCCAGTTGGGACATATCTGGGTTGTGGGTTTGATCCTCAGCCATGGTTGGGACACTTGCGGGAGGCAACCAATTGATGTGTCTCTCTCAGATCTATGTTTCTCTCTCTCCTTTCCCCCTCTCTAAAAATATCAGGTGAAGTTTTAAAAAAATAATAAAAAAGACAGTCTTGATTCTGAAATGTGAAACAAATTAGTTTTTGCTTAATTCCTACAGAACAAGTAAATGAAACGCCTGCACTCCTACATGGGTAGCAGAGCACAGCAATAATCCTGCGTCACAGTGTCCTGTCCTAGGAGTAAGATCATCTTGCCTTCTTCCAAATTGAGAAGATGAGTGGCCAGAAGGGACTGCAAATATAAATAGTTTCTCCTGTGTCTAGAAAAGAGTTGCCTATGAGGTGAAAGCAAATGCGTTAATTATTCCTTTTCTGATTCATTCTCCTTGTTGACAGTTTTTCCTTAACTACAGACCTGATGAGGTCACTTCCTTTGTTAGAAACCTCCAGTAGCTACCTTTAACTATAAGACAAGTATCCTAAATATTCAACTTGTGAGTGGCCATCTACTCCCAGGGCCTTCTTGCCCACTATAGCTGCTTTAAGTCTGAGAACCACTTCTAGGTCACAAATACTTACATTCCGTTTTACTCAAGGTAAATATATTTTCCAATCTTGTCCTCTAAGATAAAAATATGTTCCAAATTCAAAAACTTGGCATTACACACTCTGGCCCCATTCTTTTATTCTAGCATCTTAGCACTTTTCCTTTTACTCTTTGGTGCCATATTTTTAGATCTTTGTACTATGCATAGCACATATTTTGGTGTTTGAAATATTTGTTAAACTACTATTATATAATCCCATTATGTAATTAAAGTTATCTTTAAGCACACACATGCAACATTTAAATCTGAGCCAAATATGTTTCAAATATTGATGTAACAACAGATAATATTCGTAAATTCATTTGGAGCAGTTACTTATATACATTTATTTATATAGATTTAGGAGAGAAATGGTATATTAATTTAAAAGTTGGAAATATATCCCTTATAGAGCAAACCTACATGTTTACTCCCAATGTGTCTTTAACTGAATCTTGCAAATAAATGGCTCTGATGACATAAGTATTCTCATAACATATTCACATGTGAGTCCCAATTTTTTTCTTAGTTGTACCCAGCTCCCCACACTATATAGGTCATTGTTTTTTAGACAATTCTAAAGCAAATAACAAATTCATGCTATTCTCCCAAGAGGTAAAATTGTCTCAAAAATTGGAAAAGCCCATTATGATTTATCTGCTAACTCTTTTTAGGCTTAAGCTTCTTAATACTAATTTATTGACTTTCAGCTTCAATTTCTTAAACAGAAGAGTAAAACAAAAACAGTATTTTTAAAATGTATTTAAGGAAAATAAATCAATACTGAATATAAATAACTATTGATAACTCCTATTTATCAATGCAATTGAGAGCATGGCAAATTGATATTTAGATGAATTTAATTCCCTCAGTACTCCTGGAGAGACTGCTCTATGTCAGGACTGGATTGAAGGTTGGGGAAGACTTACCAAAGGAGGCCACTGCCCATCCTCCCAGAGCATACACGCATATGGGGAAAGAAGAAATGTGCAGAAATTATTGCAACCCAATTATTAATTTTAAATTTTATTTGTTTGATAATATTTTAAAGCTATCCTTTATTGAGAACTTACTGTGTAATGGGAAATAATTATTTTTCATGTATCATATCATTTAATTCTCATGACAACTCTATAAAGTAGATAATATTCATTTTAACTTATAGATGAGAAATTAAAGCTCAAATAATCTGGATAACATAAAGTTCAATTGGTTAATAAAGCCCATGCTCACAAGGAGCCAGAAATTAATGATTGGAGTTATATTTTTAGACAAACTTTGAAAATCTTAAAACATAACAAAGCCAGGGGTATAAATAATCCTAAAACTGAATTGTCAGGTCCCAGATAATTCAAGATATTCCAAATATGTGGTAGTTGGTAGCTGATAACCCAAAAAATACTTTTCATTCAAAGTAATTTTTTAACAAAACTGTTTAGCAAATAAACCCACTGGAAAATATATTTTAAATCTTTTTTTAGAAGCAGCAAAAATAAATTTAAATGTAGAAAAAAAAATGATAGTTGATTTTGATCTCAGCACAGGATTTATCTTCATAAATAACCCAGGGTGGTATGTGGATGTGTGGCCAAGAGTGATAAGATTACAGAATAAAAACTAGAAACACAATCACAATAGTGGAGTCTGGGAGTGCTTATTTGAAATTAGATTTGACATATTTGAAACAGCTTTATTATTTTCACATATTTTAAAAGTGAGAACAATGAAGTAGAGCAGAAAAATACTATTGATATGATAAATTTTAGTTCCTGTGTAATTTCTAATATAGGAAGGAAACTATGGAATCCAACTTTCCTTAAGAAATTACAATTGTTAAAATTTGAAGAACTATGCCTCTGTTTCAGAAAAATTTTTCTAAGTAACATAGAATGAGTGTTGTTGAGATCCTGAAAGCTGCTTTCATATATTGCGAGAACAGATCACTTACATACAGAATGGTCCATGCCCTGAGCTATATCCATCTTGTTTGCACAGAGGCCAGAAATGAGAGGGTATAGTTGAGAGACTGCTGAACACAATATGAACTTAGAGCTCCCTGCACAAATGCCCTGCACAAGTGTGAAAAAAAAAAAAGAGTGGATTTCAATTTGAAGAAGGCTCAAAAATTCTGTAATCAAGGAGTGACGTCAGAGGAAAGGTGGTGTGAAAGATCCCCTTGGCTTTTCCACCTGAAATTACAAATTAAGCAACTATAATACAACAAATAAATCCCTGTTTAATACAGAGGCATGCCTGAGAGACCTGTGCATTGAAACATCTGAAGATGGGCAACCAGGAATAAATAGGGAGATGAGAAGGGAGGAAAGCTCTGACAACCTGCAGATGCATCCCTGCAACTGGGAGCTCGCCACTTGGGCTGGAGAGGGAAGGAAGCCAGCAGCGGCAGGCACTTCCTTTGGCCAGGAGGGCCAGAAGGCTGGGGGAGATGGGGAAGTCCAGCAAGGTGAGTGGTGAACAGAGCAATGAATGAGCCAGCAGACAACTGACAGAGCATGGATTTCTGCTGTGTGGCTCTCCACTGTTGGACGGTGGTGTTTCAGACAAAGAAATAGAACTACAGAGGCCTACTGCCACTTGCATTCCCAAAACTTGCCTCCTGTTATCCTTGGAGTGGGATCAAGTTGCATATTATCTGTAGACCAAGAGCTATTACAGTAGAACTGCAGTTTCCCTCTATGACTGATTCCCAGGTGGGGTACTTGGGGTGGGACTCCACAAAGGTCTGGGTCACCATTATGGTGAGGGCAAAACAAATCCCAGGCCCAACCAGCACAGCTGTACTGTCTTATGGAAGCCCTGGAGATCAAAACTGGGAGATGACAAAGGTAAAAAATCTTGCAATTCAGCGCCATCCACTGGAAAATAGTAGAAAGACCTCTTCAGAGGAAGCTATGATGTGCGCTGACCACTAGGGGGTGGCATGGAACATGGCGGACATTGGCAATGTGGTAATTGCAGGTGGCGGCAGTGGAGGCATTGCGGGCCCCAATGGGCTCTGACGAGAGCAGGACCACAGAGAGGATAGTGGAGCAGGTGAGCAGGTGCAAGTGGAGACCCAATCGCGAGTGGGGGCCCAATTGCCCTGCCAATCACCCTGCAGATACTATACTAATTGGTGAGGCAGGGCCCTGGCCCCAGTTAATCTCTCCACAGGCGGGATGGTGGAGCAGGTGAGGGGACAGCACCAGGCCAAGGCAGGGTGCCAGGCAGGGCTGCAGGGCTGCAAGGCAAGGGGCACAAGCTGGGAACACGAGCTGAGGCCTGATCTCCACAAGCCACCCTAAGGGACCCCACCTGTGCATGAATTTGTGCACTGGGCCTCTAGTATCAGAATAATAGGCATTCTGAAAGAGGAAGACAGGATGCAAGGAATAGAGAGTTTATTCAAACAAATGGTGGCTGAGAACTTCGCAAACCTATGGAAAGAACTAGATCCTCAAATTCAAGAAGCAAACAGAACACCTAGTTTCCTCAATCCAAAGAGGCCCTCTGCAAGGCACTTTGTATTAAAACTGTACAAAATTAATGACAAAGAAAAAAAATTCTCAAAGCAGCCAGGGAAAAGAATGAAGTGACCTACAAAGGAAAACCCATTAGAATTTCATCTGAATTCTTACCAGAAATGCTACAAGCAAGAAGAGAATGGAACCAAATAGTCAAACGTCTGAAAAAGAGAAATTACCAGCAATGAATAATATATCCAGCAAAATGATCCTTTAAATATGAAGGAAAACCTGGCTGGCGTGGCTCAGTGGATTGAGCATTGTCCCATGAACTAAGAGATCCTGGGTTTGATTCACACTCAGGGCACATGCCTGGGGTTGCTGACTGAATCCCCAGTGGGGGGTGTGAAGGAGGGAGCCAATCAATGATTCTCTCTCATCATTGATGTTTCTATCTCTCTCTCCTTCTCTCTTTCTCTCTATCTAAAAATCAGTAAAAAAAAAATATTTTAAAAATATGAAGGAGAAATGCATTCCCAGATATATAGCAGCTTAGGGATTTTATCACCAGAAAACTTCCATTGCAGGAAATACGCAAGGGAGTTATTCTACCTGAAACAAAGCACATAAGATCACAAACTATGAGTAAAATCACCAAAAAATTTACAGCATAAACGGATAATTTGTGACAACAAAAACATAAAAGGGGAGGAGATAAAGGTCTGAATTGGCAAATGAAGACCAGATGCACTCAAAAGAAAAAAACAAAACAAAAAACTACTATATATATATATATATATATATGTATATATATATATATATATATATACTAGTATATATGCAACTTTATATTTTATAAAGCTAATGTAAGCACACAAAAATCCCCAAACCAGAACCATAGCTTTAAAAAAGAGGAAACAGAGGAAAGAAGTATGGAATACCACCAAACAAAAACAACAGACAGAAACACAAAGGAAAAGAAGTAATGGAGGCATAGAGCTACCTGTGAAAACAAAAGATAAAATGGCTATAGGAAATCCTCATTCATTAAAGATTACCCTAAATGTACATGGTCTGAATTTGCCAATAAAGAGACACAGAGTGGATCAAAAAAATTCAACCGTATGCTGCCTACAAAAGACACATCTAGGCTTCAAAGACAAAAGTAGATTCAAAGTAAAAAGGGTGGAAAATGACTCTTCAAGCAAATAACATCCACAGAAAAGCAAGTGTAGCCATACCTACATTTAACAAAATAGATTTCAAGATAACAAAGGTAACAAGAGACAAAGATGGACATTTTATAATGATAAAGGGAACACTGTATCAAGAAAACATAACACTTCTTAATATATATGCACCCAACCAGGGAGCACTGAAATATGTAAAATAACTACTCAGAGATCTAAAGGGGGGAAAAAACAGAATGAAACAAAATCATAATTGGAGACCCTAACACTCCATTGACAGCTCCAGACAGATCAACCAAACAGAAAGTCAATAATGAAATATCAGTCTTGCCCAGCTGGTGTGGCTCAGTGGTTGAGCATCAACCTATGAACCAGGAAGTCACAGTTTGATTCCTGGTCAGGGCACATGCCTGGCTTGCAGGCTCAATCCTTAGTGTAGGGCATGCATAAGGCAGTGATCAATGATTCTCTCCCATTGTTGATGTTTCTATCTTTTTGACCCTCTCCCTTCCTCATATATGTCTTCGCCCGGAGCTCCGGGCCAGAGTGAAGGTGATGCCAGCAGCCAGGGGAAGGAAGGCCTATTCTTGCACGAATCTTTGTGCATCAGGCCTCTAGTCCTATATAATAAAAGAGAAACATGCAAATTGACCGTACCTCTGCTATGCCCACAAGCCACGCCCACAAGACAATCAGGAGCGAGTAGGAAAATTAACCCAACCAAGAGGGCGGTGGCCACAGAGCTGGAGTGAGCAGGAGGCTTGGGTTGCCCCCAGCGATAGAGGAAGCTGAGCTTCCTGCCCTGGCATCTGCTCAAGGCTACAAAGTTTCAATTATAGAAGATAAATAAATCCCAGATACCTGCTTCCAGCCAGCCCTGGCCTCCGCTCAAGGAGGTGCTGAAGGAAAAAAGCAAAAAAGGAGGGGGCTGGGAGCTTGGTTGCTGGGGGCCGTGGCCAGCCTACAAACAGCCATCAGCCCCTCACCCAGGCTGGCCAGGCACCCCAGTGGGGACCCCCACCCTGAAGGGGCTGTGGCCAGCCTGAAAACGGCCCTCAGCCCCTCGCCCAGGCTGGCCAGGCACCCCAACAGGACCCCCCACACTGATTCAGGACACCCTTCAGGGCAAACCAGCCAGTCCCACCCATGCACCAGGCCTCTATCTTTACTAATAAAAGGGTAATATGCTAATTAGACTGGGAGACCTTCCAGGAGACCTTCCGGATGTTCTTCTGGACAAAGCCATGGTGGTGGAGCTGAGGTAGAGGCAGTTAGAGGCCAAGAGGGGAGGGCAGTTGTGGGTGATCAGGCTGGTGGGGGGCGGGGCATTGGGGGTAAGCAGACCAGTAGGGGGGCCAGTTAGGGGCGAGCAGGCCATCAGTGGGGGTCAGTTGGAGATGATCAAGACAGTGGGGGGGGGGGGGCAGTTTGGAGTGAGCAGGCCAGCAGGGGAGGCAGTTGGAGCCGAGCAGGCCAGTGGGGAGGGAAGGTGGGACAAGCAGACCAGCAGGAGGGGCAGTTGGGGGTGAGCAGGCTGGCAGGGGAGGCAGTTGAGGGTGAGCACACTGGCACGGGGGGGGGGGTTTGGGGGTGATCAGGCTGACGGGCGGGCATTTGGGGGCAAGCAGGCCAGCAGGCAGAGTGGTTAGGGGCAATCAGGCAGGCAGGCAGGCAGGTGAGCGGTTAGGAGCCAGAAGTGCCAGATTGCAAGAGGGATGTTCTACTGCTGGTTTAGGCCTGATTCCTGTAAACCAGCAGTAAGACATCCTTCAAGGAGTCCCAGACTGGAGAGGGTGCAGGCCAGGCTGAGGAAAATTGCCCCCCACCCCCGTGCACCAGTCCATTAGTGTGTATGTGTGTGTGTGTGTATATGAGTGTGTGTGTGTGTGTGTATATATATATACTAATATCTTTTTTAAATTATTTTTTAATAAATCTTTATTCAGATTATTACAGTTGTTTCTCTTTCCCCCCCCCCATAGCTCCCCTCCACAAGGTTCCCACCCCACCTTCTGCCCTTACCTGCCCCCCACTGTCCTCATCCATAGGTGTACGATTTTTGTCCAGTCTCTTCCTGCACCCCCCCATACTCCTTTCCCCCTGAGAATTACCAGTCCATTCCCTTTCTATGCCCCTGATTCTATTATATTCACCAGTTTAATCTGTTCCTCAGGTTTTTAATTCACTTGATTATTAGGTTCACTTGTTGATAGATATGTATTTGTTGTTCATAATTTTTATCTTTACCTTTTTCTTCTTCCTCTTCTTAAAGAAAACCTTTCAGCATTTCATATAATACTGCTTTGGTGGTGATGAACACCTTTAGTTTTTCTTGTCTGTGAAGCTCTTTATCTGCCCTTCAATTCTGAATGAGGGCTTTGCTGGGTAGAGTAATCTTGGTTGTAGGTTCTTGCTATTCATCACTTTGTAGATTTTTTGCCACTCCCATCTGGCCTGCATAGTTTCTGTTGAGAAATCAGCTGACAATCGTATGGGTGCTCCCTTGTAGGTAATTAACTATTTTTCTCTTGCTGCTTTTAATATTCTCTCTTTGTCTTTTGCTCTTGGCATTTTAATTATGATGTGTCTTGGTGTGGTCCTCTTTGGATTCCTTTTGTTTGGGGTTCTGTGCGCTTCCTGGATTTGTAAGTCTATTTCTTTCATCAGGTGGGAGAAGTTTTCAGTCATTATTTCTTCAAATAGGTTTTCAGTATCTTGTTCTCTCTCTTCTGGCACCCCATAATTCTGATGTTGGTATGCTTGAAGTTGTCCCAGAGGCTTCTTATATTATCTTCAACTTTTTGGATATTTTTGCTTTTTGCTTTTTCTGTTGAGTGTTTTTTGCTTCTATGTATTTCAATTCTTTGACTTGATTCTTGCGTTCCTCTAGTCTGTTGTTGGGTCTCTGTATAATATTTTTATTTCAGTCAGTGTATGTTTAATTTCTAGTTGGTCCTTGTTCATACCTTTGAGGGTCTCATTATATTTATCGGCCTTTTCTAGGATATTCTTGAAAAGCCTTATAACCGTGGTTTTGAATTCTATATCCAGTCATTTGTTTTCCTCCATCTCTTCCATTTGTGATCTGTTTCTTTGTCACCACATTTTCACTGCTTCCCTGAGTTGGTAGGGTAGCTTTGTGTGCTAGGTTTCCTATATTGCCCAGTGGGTTGGCCTCCCCAGTTACCTGAGGTGGACACTCTTGGTGCACCCCTTTGTGGACTGTGTGTACAGCCTTGTTGTAGTTAAGTCTTGATTGTTGTTGATATCACTGGGAGGAATTGACCTTCAGGCCAGTTGGCTGTGAGGATCAGCTGTGTCTACGCTAGGAGAAGTTTGGTTCTGGAGACAGCCTCATAGGATTAGACTTGCCAAATTGCAAAAGCCTCTGTGTTCAGCTTGGATGGGGTGGAGTATCAGGGCGAAGCAGACAGTCTTGTCTTCATGTCAGCACTGCCCTTGTGCATGCGTGCGCGTGCCTCCAGACCTCTGCCTTCCCTGCCTCCCAAGCCTCCAGATTCCCCCCATAAGAGCATGGGTCCCCAGGGGCTCGCCTGGAAATGGGGTTCAGTGCAGACAGAACTGGGGTTCAGTGCAATCAGGAGCTTCCAACTCCCTTCTGCTAGGGAAAGCCTGTGGCAACCTCTGCAGTCTTTGTGCACACTCGAGGGCGCGTACTTGCAGACCCCTGCCCACTGGGGCTCCCCCGTCTCTGCCCCGGGTCTCTGAGTGTCTGAGTGCCTTTCTCTCTAGCTGACAGTCCAGACTCCCCCTGTATGAGCCTGAGTCCATGGGGTTTTGCCCGGAACTGGGGTTCAGTGCAGTCAGGGGCTTCCTTCCCCGTCCCGCCAGAGAAAGTCAGCCAGGCTCTCAGCCTCCCTTCCTCTCAAAGGGCACAAAGACCCTTTGCCGTACCTCAACCCTTTGCCGTTCTTCCAATTCTCTGTGAGCTTTTCTCTTTCCTTCTAGTTGTAGAATTTCCACTCAGCCAGCTTTCCTGTGGTTCTGGATGGTGTCCATTCTGTCTTTTAGTTGTAGTTTTGAAATTGTTGTGCGAGGCAGCGGTTTAGGTGCTTACTTATGCTGCCATCTTGGTTTCTCTCTACACACTAATATCTTACCTAATCATAGACAAACATGTAAATTGACCATACCTCCTCTACGCCCACCAGCCAATCAGGAGTAAGTATGCAAATTAAACCAACAAAGATGGAGGTTAATTTGCAATTTGCATACACAGGCGGGGAGCAAACACTGAAGACAGTGTAGACGGAACCAGTAGAAGGAAGCCAAGCACTGCAGAAGGGAGCAAAGCTGCAGAGAAGGGAGGGAGTGAGGCAGTGGAAATGGGAGGGAGCAAGGCAGCGGAGATGGGAAGGAGCAAGGCAGCAGAGAAGAGAGGGAGCGAGATAGCGGACACAGGAGGGAGTGAGGCTGCAGAAAATGGAGGGAGCAAGGCAGCAGAGATGGGCTTTGCTCCCTTCTCTGCTTTGCTCTGGCCGCAGGAAGCCCTATTCTTGCAGGAATATTCCTACAATGGGCCTCTAATATACGTGTGTGTGTGTGTGTGTGTGTGTGTGTGTGTGTGTGTGTGTGTGTGTATACACACACACACACATATATGAAATATCAGCTTTAAATGAAACACTAGACCAAATGGACATGATTGACATTACAGAACCTTTCATCCTGGAACATTGGATTATACATTCTTCTCCAGTGCACATGGGACATTCTCAAGTTTAGACCATATTTTGGGTCACAAAACTATCATCACAAATTCAAGAAGATTGAAATTATACCCAGTATATTCTCTGACCACGATGCCTTGAAATTAGAAAAAAAATTGCTAAAAGAAAGTAAACAAACCCACAAATATATGGAGATTAAACAACATACTATCTTCCTCCCTCCCTCCCTTACTCTCCCCCTTCCTTCCTTCTATCCCTTTCTTTTTCTTCCTTCCTCCCTCATCCCCACAGGCCCTCTAAGGTCCTCTTGACAATATACTTACTGACTGCCTCTTATATGCTTGATGCTGACTTTGTTAATTATCTGGGTTTAGATTGGATCTTAAATTTGAAGATGACAGCAAATAATATTAGGTTGCTAACACCTTGAAAGGGAAAAATATTATGGGTTTATTGAATAAATGTACTCAAGCTAATTAGAAAACTATGAAATGATTTAGATTCAAATAAGTTTAGACTCAAAGTAGCAGAGAGGCAAACTCAATTGAGAAATATAAGAGTAGATTGATAGGGCAAAATTAGTGCAGCAAAGTAAATCAACTGTACCCCAGCCGTTGTGGCTCAGTGGTTAAGCATCAACCTATGAAAACAGGAGGCCACAGTTCAATTCCCAGTCAGGGCACATCCCTGGGTTGTGGTCTGGATCCCCGGTGGCATGCAGGAGGCAGCCAATCAATAAATCTCTCTCATAATTGATATTTTTTAACTCTCTTTCCCTCTCCCTCCCTCTCTGAAATCAATAAAAAAAAATTTTTTTTAAAGTAAGTCAACTGTACTAGTATTTGTTAAGCTCCCTCATCCCCAATTATTCTGACCTGTATCAGGGACTATGAGAGGGAAGAGAAAGTAGAAAAGATGCTTGTGGGGGGCATCTTGAGGCAGATAACACTTTGGAACTGTTGACCAATATACTATGCATAGATTCTCTGGGGATTTTCAGGCCTGTGACTATAAAACAGGCATAACCACTGCAGAGATTTAGCAGTCTCCCAGAAAGGAGTAATTTTCCTGCAGTGAATAATTCAATGTCCAGAAAAGTTTTCCTGAACTCAGCTTTCAAGCAGCTCACCAAGACTGTCAAACTCAGGAGGGTACTGGAGCATAATACCATACTCCACACCTTATTTATTTTGGGGGATATTTTTCAAAGGGATATTTGAACCAAAAGTGGCCCGTGGTCCCTGGAAACTCTGGGTAGTAGCTTGATATTTTAGGAATCTGTCTGTCATGCTTTGTAGAAAAGTCTGGAAGGGACTAGTTCTGTCTGGAAAACAAAACTAATGGTTATTGATGTGAAAATCTAACTCTGCTTACTCTTTCTTTTAATAAAAGCCCCAAGCTCAAAGTAAAACCAATTACATTTTTTGGATATCTAGCAATACATCTCTTTAAACCAACTTGCTTTTATTGGTCTAATTCTATTAAATTTGGATTTTGGATGCACAGGGCCGAGTTGCAAAGCTTTGACAAGTATTTTTAAATCCTTGATATTTACTTTTTCCATTCCCACTTTTTTTCAGTGAAGCCTAATATCTTCCAGCCTTAGGCTTTCATGTCCATATTCATCACTGTAACTCACCGTAGAATATTTACTTATAATGTTCATAAAAATAGCTTGCATGCCAAAAGCTGCTAGCTGCAGGAAAATGATAAAATAGAAAAACATTTAATAGGCCAGTGGGAATTCCCATACACTTTAAATCAAAGGTTCTTTCAGAGGGCCCACTGTGACCTTGAAAGGCCTGCTGATTCAAGCCACAAACAGCAGGAGAGAACTCCTGCAGAGAAGCCCCTTCATGTCCCCCAGAAAACACAGCCTGAAGGAGGTTTTGGCTTCATTGTCAAGGGCCTCAGTGTGTGGAGGCACTGTGTGGCTTTCCCATTGAGGTTCTTACAGTTTCTCACATCTCCATCATGTGACATCTACTCTGCTCCTTTTCCTCCCTAGCTACAAGACACAGTCTGTTTCTCTAAAAGGATCATGGAGGGTTTCCTTTTTATTTATTTACTAGAGGCCTGGTGCACAAAATTTGTGCACATCCCTCAGCCCAGCCTGCACCCTCTCCAATGTGGGACCCTTCGGGGGATGTCCAACAGCCTGTTGTAGGGATCGGGCCTAAACCAGCAGTCGAGCATCCCTCTCACAATCCAGGAGTGCTGGCTCCTAACCACTCACCTGCCTACCTGCCTGATTGCCCCTAACCACTTCTGCCTGCCAGCCTGACCACCCCCTAACTGCTCCCCTGCTGGACCGATCAACCCCAACTGCCCTCCCCTGCTGGCCTGGTCATCCCCAACTGTCCTCCCCTGCAGGCCTAATCACTCACAACTGCCCTCCACTGCCGGCCATCTTGTGATAACATGGGGGCGGCCATCTTGTGACAAAATGGAGGTGGCCATCTTGTGATGATGGGATGGCCTGAGGGTGCAAGGGCCACCTAGGCTTTTATTAGTATAGATTTTTTCCAGTTTTACTGAGATATAATTGTGCAAGTGTAAAGTGTGATGTGATGATATGATACACATCTATATTCCAAAATGATTAATACAAGAAGGTTAGTTAACACATCCTTCACCTCAAGATGTGGAGGGTTTCTAAGGATGTTGTGCTAGAGAAGGAACACAACACACAATGTGGTGGGAACATCCCCCTGGATAAGTAATTCTGGATTCCAACCTTGACTCTGCTGCTACATATATTGACCAAGTCATTGCATGTCTCTGAAAATCAGATGTATCCATGGTTTTCAATAAGTGGTTCCAAGAAGTACCCCTACCTAGGTTAGAGAAAAGGTAACATAGAGTAATAGGGTTTCTAACCACACCTGCCATTCCCATGTAAATCATCTCTGACTTATCAATTTTATGTTTTGAATTATACATAATATTTAATTCATACAAAAATGTGACTTACTGCTAAAAGAGTAAAGGTTAACAACCACTGGACCAAAAAGAAGTACCTAGTCCATATCAACACAATTTGGGGCTCAGTAATATCTCAGACTCCAATTCCCTTCTTCTTGGCATTCCCACTAAAAGTTGGTCAAAACTGGTTTGTTACAGCCAGCAGTACTAAGGAGCTGTCAGGGCATAAGTGCCAAGACAAGATCCATCCAAGAGGTGGAGTTGGGTGGCACGATACACGGATGCTACCCTGCTTGTGCAAAGGGTGGTGCAATTCCACAAGCTGCAAGATGAGCCACTGGCAGAATGCCTTTCTCTCCTTTTGGGTTACTTTCTATAAGAATGGCACCAAAGAATGTTTCCTGTCAAACTGCCAAAGATGTTTCTTTTTTGTTTGTTTGTTTAACTCAAGGTTCGGGAATGTCTGGCCTACATGCCCTATAAGGCCCTTGAAATCATTGGGTCTGACCCTGTCAAGGCAACCACAGGCCTGACTCAAAATTCAATAAATCTAGGAGCTTTTTTCATAGCAACATAAGTTTATATTAAGTGAATGATGTTATAAATATCCAAATGGTCCTTGGCAGAAAA
Organism: Corynorhinus townsendii; assembly: GCA_026230045.1. Taxonomy (NCBI): domain Eukaryota; kingdom Metazoa; phylum Chordata; class Mammalia; order Chiroptera; family Vespertilionidae; genus Corynorhinus; species Corynorhinus townsendii. Next base: position 96,116,670 of record JAPDVU010000003.1, read on the forward strand.
AAGGTTCCCTATCCCTGGTTTAACTGAAGCAGGTCCCTTCCCAGGATTCAGGAAATCTAAGAGATCAGGCAGGCACTTAGACACATGTGCGTGACAGGCACTATGATAAGAGAACCAGTTAGCCTCTTACTGTGAGGCTTTGCTACGAGGCCAAGCTTGTCCTGAGATGATCTTTCCCAGATGAATACTCAGGACTTTATAAAAACAGAGTCTTAAGAAGTCTATCAAATAAGATCATCCAAATTCCAGTTGTTCCAAAATCCTCACTTTAAATCACACAAGATATTTAAAACGATCCCATCAACAAATCATTTTGCCATTCAATAGCCATCTATCATGCTAGAAATCCAGCCTAACTTTTGTCCTTGATTCAATTTCTGTCAACGTGATAACACTGACTTAAAATTCTATTACCAATTCAAACTAAGCATAGCAAAAACAGGTTTTGCTGGGTAACACATAAGGAACTTTACAATCCAGCTGCTTATAATCCTAACATTAAAAGATAGCTTTTTATATTTTATTTTTTCTTCTTCCATATCTTCTCTATGTGTACATAGCATTTTTTATAGCAATAAGATCATATAATACATGCAATTCTAAAATCTGCTGTTTTGACTTTAAACAACATAGCCTGAGCATTGCCCTATGTTAATTGATATTCTCCTGTAATGTAATTTTAATGACATATAAGGTGTATACATTATTCAACTCAGGTCTTATTAATATTAAAAATCCCGAGATAAATTATTTTTATGCCTTTATCCTCATTCTTGCAGTAGGAACTACAGCAACAAAGGGAATGTTTTTAATAAATGTTAAAGATGTTAAATAAATATTGCCAATTTTTGCTCTGGAAAAATGAACCTGTATTTACGGCACTATTATTTGCTTGTCTCCCTGAACCCTAGCCAACAATGAATATTATTATTATTTTTTTAAATATACTTTATTGATTTTTTACAGAGAGGAGGGGAGAGGGATAGAGAGTTAGAAACATCGATGAGAGAGGAACATCGATCAGCTGCCTCCTGCACAACTCCTACTGGGGATGTGCCCGCAACCAAGGTACATGCCCTTGACCGGAATCCAACCTGGGACCTTTCAGTCCGCAGGCTGACACTCTTTGCCCTGAGCCAAACCGGTCAGGGAGAATATTATTATTTTTAATCTTCATCAGCTGCCCTGGGCAGGTGATTCAGTTGGTTAGAGATTGTTCCATACTCCAGAAAGTTGCAGGTTTGGTTCCCAGTCAGTACACCTACCCAGGTTGGGATTTGATCACAGTCAGGAAACATACAAGAAGCAGCTGATTGATGTTCCTCTCTCACATGAATCTCTCTCTCTCTCTCTCTCTCTCTCTCTCTCTCTCTCTCTCTCTCTCTCTCTCGCTCTCTCAAATAAGCATGTCCTCAGGTGAGGATTTTAAAAATAATCATTATCAATTGATGGAGGAGGGGTAGTATCTTATTTGACACTTTTGGAATTGTAGTAAGAGTGAACATTGTGTCAAAAATGTGTTAATCATCTGTATTTCTTCTCTTGGCAATCTCCACTAATGTCATTTGCCATTTTCTTTTTGTTGTATTCATCTATTTATTGATTTCTAAGAGCTCATTATATATTTAGGATCTTGAATTTTAATGTAATATGATACAACATATTTTTTTCCAGTGCTCTAAACTTTAAAATTTGTTAGGTCATTTATGCTAAAACTGATCAAAACTACTGACCTTTTAAAAAATTGTATCTAATTTTGGTATTATTCTTAGAAAATACTTCCTCACCCCAAGATTATATAAATATTGCTTTTTTCTTCAAATATTGGTGTTGTTTTCATTTAATTAATCAGGAATTTATATTAAAATAAGATATCAGATAGACTTCTGTCCTCTAAACCAAATATTCACTCTACTGACAAATATTTTCAATTCTTCTTTCACAGCCTTTGTTGTATCTAGCTCTTCTGCATAAACTGGCAACTTTAATTGGTCTGCTCTTCAAAATAAGGCTAGATATTAAACTAGTCAAATGACTGAGAAGCTCAGAGCAATTACAAATGGTAAGACCCTTTATAATCTTATAATTAAAAAGTAAATAAAAATTTATTAATTTTACCAATTGCAATAATAGTTAACAGTGTCTAAACTAAATTATGATTAAGTTCAAAGTGTCACTTCTGGTAATTAAGAAGCAGGATTCCTTTAACTAGGGCTTTCTTCTCTGATCTTTATATCATTTCTTCCTAAGCCCTCCAGAAGCAGTAACACTACCACTGCCTGTGAACCTTCTTTCAAAGTGAACCATGTGGTTACAACAACTTCATCTCTCATCACCATTTCAGTTTCATCCTTCAAACTGCTGTGAAAGTCTTATTTTTCTCCAGAAGGCTTTAACAGATTGCTTAGATGAGAACTCAATGACTTTCTTGCCTTCTTGTCATTCTTCATGCACTTTTGTAATATTTACCAGTTATCTTCACCAAATTTCATTGACCTCCAACAGGCACAAACCTTTTTTTAAGTACACTTTATTTTTTATAAGTGTTTTAGATTAATAGAAATTGAGAAGATAGTCCAGAAATTCCCATCCAGGGTTTGTTTTCTTGTTTGTTTTAATAGTTTATTGATTTTTAGAGAGAGAGAGTGGGAGAGGGAGAAACATTGATGTGAGAGCAAAATGTTGATCAGATGGCTCTGCACACCCCCTACTGGGGATCAAGTCCTTTTGGTGGAATGGATGAAGCCCAACCAACTGAGCCACACTGGCCAGGGCAAGGATTTGTTTTTTAAGTGAGAATTTTATATCTCTTCTATTTCAGTATGTCTTTTATTTAAGACTGTGGATGAAAAAGAGATTCTATAGAAAGTAATCTGATAGAGTGATCTGATCATAAATTTCTAACTGGACTGACTACTCATGGCATATAACTTTAGTAATAAAAGGTTCATCTTTGCCTTAAGACAGTCCTATCCTTGTTTCTGTGCATCTAAGTTAACACACCTTCGAAATAAGCCCTAACCACCTTCAAGAGAGCAGACTCTTGTTAACTAACCTGTAATTCAATCTTTGTCTTGCTTTCTTCCACCTTCACATAATCTTCTTTAAATGCCCTCCTTAATTTTGAACACACACACACACACACACACACACACACACACACACACACACAGAAAAACTGTTATTCTCTGGAGCATTTGAGATCCTGCTTCTTGGTGTCTATTGTCAATTTTGGCTAAAATAAACTCTTGTAACAATTTTATACAGTTGGACATTTAAGTACCCCTCCTTCACCTCAAAAAATTCCACACTATGTGGGCTTTAATTTTTAAGCTATAAGTAACAAAAAATCCTAGTCATTTGGATTAAACAATGAGGCCAATTTGTATCCTCAAAACAGGAAGTTTCATTATAGAGCAGCTCCTGGGTTAGTTTTTCCAAAGGCTGATATTATCAGGAACTCATTCTCTTCCTGTCATTCCACTTGACCACCTTCAATGTGGAGTTTTTCTTCAGACAAACCCTAGCTCTGGGGAGTTGGTTGGCTAAAGAGCTCTAGGCATCCCATCTAGCTTCCCCACCCCACCAAAGTCCATTGGAAGAAGAATAGCCATCCCCTTTTAGCCTCTCTTTTTTGTCACTGAGGAAACCTTTTTTGTAATTCCTTCAGCAGAATTCTCCTCACATCTTATTGGCCAGAAATGACTTTGCCTAAACAAATGATTTACAAAATCATAGCTTCATTGTTTGAGATTATACAGGATTTACCCATGAGCTAAGTATGGAACAGATTCTTCTCCTGAAATATGGATGTCTGAACAAGTTATTAAACTTGTTAGAATATTGTTAGCAAGGAATAAGTAAGGGAATGGATTTTGAGTAGACAACTAACATTGTCTGCCACAGATTCTTCCTGTTATTTTTTTAATTCTGACCTTTCTGAATTTTTATCTCACAAAGGATATAATTGAGATTTCCAATGCTTGAATAGTGTTTGATAAATGAATCTAACTCTTGAAAGCAGTAGGAGTCAGAGCTATAAATCTGGGAGCCATCTGCATAAAGATCGTAGTGATAGTAATAAAATTGAGTGAGATTACCTATATGTGTTTTGGGGGGAAGAGTCCCCAGAATTGAACCTTGGGACACTTCAGTTTTTAGAGTCCAGACATATCAAGTGAAACAGCAAAAGGAATTGATAAGGAGTAACCAGAGATATAATCAGAAAAATAGGAATTCAATATCTTGGAAGTCAAATGAAGAAATCGTTTCAAGGAGGAAGAAGTAGTCAACAATGTCACTTACAGTGTAAATAATATGACTAAGTTTTGATTATTTTATTTTGCAATATAGAGGTCATGGTGACCTTGACAAAAACAGTTTAGGTGGAGAGGTGAGAACAAAAGCATAACTGGGGTAGACTTGAGAAAGAATGAGAGCAGGCAATTAGAAAACATCAAGTAGAGTCAACCCTATTAAGGATTTTTGCTTAAGAATAACAGAAAAATAGCACAAAAGATAGAACAAATAATAGTTGACAAAAATTATTCAGTAGGTGAGGGTGGGAAAACTGACTATACAAGAAAGAGAGAAAAAATTGCAAAGTAATATACTTGAGTACAGCACAGGGACTGAAATTTCAATTTTATGTACAAGTACAAGGGTTACCCTTGGCAAGGAGTCAGGATAGTCCATTTATAATAACAAAAGAAAGGTAGACTGTAAGATCTCAGATGCAGAGTCAGTTGGATATGCTATGGACACTTGTGGAAGTTCTCTTTTGATTACTTTGATTTTCTCAGTTAAATAGTAAGCAAGTCATTAACTGAGAGTATGGATATAGTGAAGTAATAAGAAGTGTGAGGAAAGTAACAAAATATGAAATAATTGTCAAGGAATGTGGAAGATAAAATGCACTAAGGAAATACAGGATGGTAAAATATTTTACTTGGATGTTGCTATATATAGAAATCCAACTTAAAGACAAAGTATACTGTAGACTGGGGAAGGAAGATGGTGACTGGCAAGACAACAGGGAGAGAGAGAGTGTGAGAGAGTGAGAGAGCAAAAGGGGAGTGTGTGGACATGTGTGGTAAGTGTGTGTGCATGAGCTGGGGACAGTTAGATCCTGCAGGACTTTCAGGGACTGGCAGATGGGTGGTCTTAGACTGTGAGACCCTGCTGCTGCTGCAAACACTTCTGAGCAGCCAGCACTGGCATATAACTATGCCATCTTGAAGGGCAGAACTGCTTGTGACTAGGATTCTAGACTCACCACCACCCAGACTGGCCTCAGACACAAACTGGGACCCTACAGCCACTTTGGACAAAGACCTGCTAATACAGCTGCAGACCCAGGGAAACCGAGACTCCAGACATCCTGGCCACAGATTTCTGTGAATCACAGAGTGTATCCCCCTCCCCATGAACCTGCTGCAGCAGCATAAGAACTGCACAACCCACAGCATGTGAGCCGGCCTCCTGCCCACACAGGTGGCTTTGCAACCCGGCCTCCCTAGCAGGTCAGCGACTCTGATTATTGGCATGTGTGCGCATGAGACCACATTGGGCACTGGTGTCTTTGATTCTCAGCACATGAATGCAGGGACTCTGTTTCTCATTGCACACATGCAAGGGGACTCTGATTATTGCCACATGCATACAGATTGATTCTTAGCACACATGCAAGGCCACACTGAGCACCAGTGACTTTGATTCTCAATGTGCACACATGGGGACTCTGTTTCTCCTCACAAAGGCATAGGGACCCTGACACTTGGCACGTTCACAAGGCCACATCAAGCACCATAGACTCTGAATCTCAAGTCTTGCGCACACACACGGGGACTCTGATTCCCAGCATGCACATGGGAACTCTGATTTCAGTGACTCTATTTCTCAGTGTGTGCATGCAGGGACCCTGATTCTAGGTGCGTGCACAAAGCCACACTGAGCTCCAGTGACTCCAATTCTCTGTATGCGCACATGGGGGAACCTGATTCTCAGTGAATGCATGAGGCTGCCCTGAGCGCTCATGACTCTGATTCTCAGGATAGGCACGTGGTGACTCTAATTCTCGGTGTATATGGCTCCTGCCAACCCACGGCAGCCACACATCTCAGTGTCTAAGATCTTCAGTGTTGCTCGGATGGTGCAGCACTCCCGCTGCACACAGCTCAGGCCCCTGCCACTCAGCACTTGGACGTTCTGGTGGTAGCTAGAATGGGGAGACAACAAAACAATCCCAAAAGGAAAGAAAAAGAGAAAGCACTAAGAAAGGAACTAAATGAAACAGAGGCATGCAATATGTCAGAAAAAATAATTCAAAGTAATGGTCACACAGTTCATAAACCAGATGGATGAGAAAATCAACATCCTTTGCAAAAATCAGGAAGGAATCAAAAGTGATATAGCTACAATAAAAAATGTGATGAAGGGTTTCAACAGTACACTAGAAGAAGTAGAGGACTGAATTAGTGAGTTAGAAAATAACACAGAGAAACAAGCCCAATATGAACAGCAACTGGAGAAAAAAAGTAAAAAGCAGGAGGAGAGCCTAAAGGAGCTTTTTGATAACATGAAACAAAGTAATATACGTATAATAGGAGTTCCAGAAGCACAAGAAGAGCAGCAAGGATTAGAGAGTTTTTTGAAGAAATAATGACAGAAAACTTCCCTAATATGGGGAAGAAAAGTCACACAGGTACAGAGTCCCAAGCAAAATAAACTCCAAAACCCACACCAAGACACGTCATAATTATAATGGCAAACATTAATGACAAAGAAGGAATCTTAATGGCTGCAAGAGAAACAGAGAGTTACCTACAAAGGATCCCCCATGAGATTATCAAATAATTTCTTAGCAGAAGCACATGAGGCCAGAAGGGAATGGAATGAAGTATAAAAAGTGATGCAAAGCAAAGGACTGAATCCAAGAATATTCTATCCAGCAAGGCTATCAATAAAAATTGAAGAAGAAATCAGGAGCTTCACAGACAAAAAAGACTAAGGGAATTTATCACTGCCAACCCAGCAATGCAAGAAATGCTCAAGGAAATGCTGTAAAAAGAAGAAATAGAAATGGAGGAAGGAACACAGGCAAAAAGAATAGAAATGGCTACAAACAAGTACCTGTCAATAATAACTTTAAACATAAATGGATTAAATAATCCAATCAAAAGACACTGCATGGCTGAATGGATAAGAAAACATGACCCATGTATATGCTGTCTACAAGAGATAGCCCACCTCAAACAAAGAGACTCACCAAAACTGAAAGTGAAGGGATGGAAAATATCTTTCAGGCAAATGGTAATGAAAAAAAAGCTGGCGTAGCAATACTTATATCTGACAAAATAGACCTGAAAGTGAAGAACATAACAATATACAATGAAGGTCACTTCATAATTATAAAGGATCAATACAACAAGAGGCTATAACTCTGGTAAACATATATGCACCCAGTACAGGAGCACCCAAATACATTAAAAAAAAATTTTCTGGAAGATATTAGGGGAGAGATTGACAGCAGTACAATCATAGTAGGGGACTTTAATACTCCATCAACATCACTGGATAAATTCTCTAGACAAAAAAATCAGCAAAGAAACAGCAATCCTAAACAACTCACTAGATCAGAGGGAATTAATTGTCATCTTCAGAACATTCCAAATCAAACCTACAGAATATACATTCTTCTCAAAGGCAAATGGGATATTTTCAAAGATAAACTGCATATTGGGACACAGGCAAAGTCTCTCCAAATTCAAGAAGATTGAAATCATTTCAAGCATCTTCTCAGATCACAATGGCATAATATTAGAAATAAACTACAATAAAAACAATCACAAAAAATCAAACACTTGGAGGCTGAACAGCATACTATTGCTATTAAACAATGATTGGCTTACCAAAGAGATCAAAGAATAAATTTAAAACATCAAGTTTATTTTTGGAAACAAATGACAATGAAAACACAACAATCCAAAAAATCTATGGGACACAGTGAAAGCAGTCCTGAGAGGGAAGTTCATGTCATTACAGGCCTACCTCAAAAAAACAAGAAAAAATAATAATAAACCATCTGACTCTGCAACTTGAATAATTAGGAAGAGAGCAACAAGAAAAATGCAGAGTGAGCAGAAGGAAGGAAATATTAAAGATCAGAGCAGAAATAAATGACATAGAGACCAAAAACAAAAAAAATACAAAAGATCAATGAAACCAAGAGCTGATTCTTTGAAAGGATAAACAAGATTGATGAACCTCTAGACAGACTCACCAAGAAGCAAAGAGAGAGAACCCATATAAACAAAATTAGAAATTAAAGCGGTGAAATAGCAATAGACCCCACAGAAATACAAAGAATTATAAAAAAAAATACTATAAGCAACTCTATTACAACAAACTGGAAAACTTAGAAGAAATGGACATATTCCTGAAAAAATACAACCTTCCAAAACTCAACCAGGAATAATCAGAAAGTCTCAATAGGCCAATAATTATGGAGGAAATTGAAGCAGTAATCAAAAATCTTCCAGCAAACAAAAGCCCAGGCCAGATGTCTTCACAGGGTAGTTTTACCAAACATTCAAAGAAAAAATAAAACCTGTCCTTTTCAGACTATTCCCAAAAAATTCAAGAGGAAGGCACACTTCCAAGCCAGGATTATCCTAATCCCAAAATCAGATTAAGACACTGCAAAGAAAGAGAATTACAGGCCAATATCACTGACAAATTTGGATGCTAAAATTCTAGCAAATGGAATCCAGCATTACATTAGAAAGACCATACACCTTGACCAGGTGGGATTTATTCCAGGAATGCAAGGCTGCCACAATATCCACAAATCAATAAATGTGATATATCACATAAACAAATTGAAAGACAAAAATCATATAATCATATCAATTGGGGGGAAAAAAGCATTTGACAAAATCCAACAACATTTCTTGATAAAAAATCTCAACAAAGTGGGAATAGAGGGATCATATCTCAACATAATAAATGCTTTATATGACAAACCTATAGCCAACATCATACTCAATGGACAAAAACTAAAATCATTTCCCATAAGAACAGGAACAAGACAGGGATGCCAACTCAATCATTCCTGTTCTACATAGTACTGAAAGTACTAGCCATTGCAATTAGACAAGAAGAAAAAATAAAAGGCATCCAAATTGGAAAAGCAGAAATAAAATTCTCATTATTCGCAGATGACATGATATTGTACATAGAAAACCCTAAAGACTCCATCAAAAAACTAATAGACTTAATAAATGAATTCATCAATGTAGGAGGATACAAAATTAACACCCAGAAGTCTATGGCTTTTTTAAATAAATCTTTATTCAGATTATTACAATTGTTTCTCCTTTTTCCTCCCATAGCTCCCCTCCACCTGGTTCCCACCCCACCTTCTGCCCTTACCTGCCCCCCATTGTCCTCATTCATAGGTGTACAATTTTTATCAAGTCTCTTCCTGTACCCCCATACTCCTTTCCCCCTGAGAATTACCAGTCCACTCCCTTTCTATGCCCCTGATTCTATTATATTCACCAGTTTAATCTGTTCCTCAGATTTTTAATTCACTTGATTTTTAGATTCACTTGCTGATAGATATGTATTTGTTGTTCATAATTTTTATCTTTACCTTTTTCTTCTTCCTCTTCTTAAAGAAAACCTTTCAGCATTTCATATAATACTGCTTTGGTGGTGATGAACACCTTTAGCTTTTTCTTGTCTGTGAAGCTCTTTATCTGCCCTTCAGTTCTGAATGAGGGCTTTGCTGGGTAGAGTAATCTTGGTTGTAGGTTCTTGCTATTCATCACTTTGTAGATTTCTTGCCACTCCCATCTGGCCTGCATAGTTTCTGTTGAGAAATCAGCTGACAATCGTATGGGTGCTCCCTTGTAGGTAATTAACTATTTTTCTCTTGCTGCTTTTAATATTCTCTCTTTGTCTTTTGCTCTTGGCATTTTAATTATGATGTGTCTTGGTGTGGTCCTCTTTGGATTCCTCTTGTTTGGGGTTCTGTGCGCTTCCTGGACTTGTAAGTCTATTTCTTTCATCAGGTGGGGGAAGTTTTCAGTCATTATTTCTTCGAATAGGTTTTCAGTATCTTGCTCTCTCTCTTCTTCTGGCACCCCATAATTCTGATGTTGGTATGCTTGAAGTTGTCCCAGAGGCTTCTTACACTATCTTCAACTTTTTGGATTTTTTTTGCTTTTTTTTTTTCAGTTGAGTGTTTTTTGCTTCTTTGTATTTCAATTCTTTGATTTGATTCTTGCGTTCCTCTAGTCTGTTGTTGGGTCTCTGTATAATATTTTTTATTTCAGTCAGTGTATGTTTAATTTCTAGTTGGTCCTTGTTCATATCTTCGAGGGTCTCGTTATATTTATCAGCCTTTTCTGGGATATTCTTGAAAAGCCTTATAACCGTGGTTTTGAATTTTATATCCAGTAGTTTGTTTTCCTCCATTTCTTTCGTTTGTGATCTGTTTCTTTGTCGCCACATTTTCACTGCTTCCCTGAGTTGGTAGGGTAGCTTTGTGTGCTAGGTTTCCTATATGGCCCAGTGGGTCAGCCTCCCAGTTAACCTGAGGTGGACACTCTTGGTGCACCCCTTTGTGGACTGTGTGTACAGCCTTGTTGTAGTTAAGTCTTGATTGTTGTTGGTATCACTGGGAGGAATTGACCTCCAGACCAGTTGGCTATGAGGATCAGCTGTGTCTATGCTGGGAGAAGTTCCATGCTGGAGACAGCCTTGTAGGATTAGACTTGTCAAATTGCAAAAGCCTCTGTGTTCAGCTTGGATGGGGCAGAGTCTCAGGGCGGAGCAGATAGTCTTGGCTTCTTGGCTTCCTGTCAGCCCTGCCCTTGTGCGTGCGCACACGCCTCCAGACCTCTACCTTCCCCGGCTCCTGAGCCTCTGCCGGAGATTCCAGATTCCCCCCGCAAGAGCTTGGGTCCCCAGGGGCTCACCTGGAACTGGGGTTCAGTGCGGTCAGGAGCTTCCAACTCCCTTCTGCTAGGGAAAGCCTGTGGCAACCCCCACAGTCTTTGTGCACACTGGCGTGCGTGCCTCCAGGCCCCCTCCCCCAGGTCTCTGAGTGCCTTTCTCTCTACCTGACAGTCCAGACTCCCCCTGTATGAGCCTGGGTCCACGGGGTTTCACCCGGAACTGGGGTTCAGTGCAGTCAGGGGCTTCCTTCCCCCTCCCACCAGAGAAAGTCAGCCAGGCTCTCAGCTGCCCTTCCTCTCTGCACACACAAAGACCCTTTGCTATACCTCAACCCTTTGCCGTTCCTCCAATTGTCCTTGAGCTTTTCTCTTTCCTTCTAGTTGTAGAATTTCCACTCAGCTAGCTTTCCTGTGATTCTGGATGGTGTCCGTTCTGTCTTTTAGTTGTAGTTTTGAAATTGTTTTTCGAGGCAGTGGTTTAGGTGCTTACCTATGCCACCATCTTGGTTTCCCTATCTATGGCTTTTTTATATACCAATAATAAACTCACAGAAAGAGAAACTAAAAAACCTATCCCATTTACCATTGCACCAAAAAAATTACAATAGCTAAGAATAAACTTAACTAAGGAGGTAAAACACCTGTACTCAGAAAATTACAGGACCCTGAAAAAAGAGATAGAGGAAGACATAAACAAATGGAAAAATATACCATGTTCTTAGTTTGGTAGAATCAACATCATTAAAATGTCCATACTTCCCAAAGCAATCTATAGATTCAATGCAATCCCCATTAAAATACCAACAGCATACTTCAAAGACCTAGAACAAACTCCTAAAATTCATCTGGAATAAAAAAAGATCTCAAATAGCCACAGCAATCTTGAGAAAGAAGAACAAAGTTGTAGGGATCAGAATACCAGATACCAAGCTATACTACAAAGCCACTATTCTCAAAACTGCCTGGTACTGGCACAAGAACAGACATATAGATCAGTGGAACAGAACAGAGAACCTAGAAATCAACCAAGCCAGTATGCTCAATTAATATTTGACAAAGGAGGCAAGAGCATATAGTGGTGTCAAGACAGTCTCTTGAATAAATGGTGTTGAGAAAATTGGACAGATACATGCAAAAAAATGAAACTAGACCACCACCTTACACCGTACACAAAAATAAACTCAAAATGGACAAAGGACTTAAACATAAGATGGGAAACCATAAATATCTTAGAAGAAGCCTTAGGCAGCAAAATATCAGACATATTGAGAAGGCTAACCCCTATTTTATAAAACTACTGTTTGGAATTCTCTGCTGTTTTTTTTAGATGGACTCTTATTCTAAAAAAATAATTTTGCTTTCTAGCCTGCTTTAGCCTGCTTGAATAATGAGGAAGATAAACTTTGCTGTCTGACCTTGTAGGCCAGAGACTAGATATGCCCATAATTTCAATGCCATGCCAGGTGCATTTTTTAATTGGATAGAATTGTGTTGTTTTCAAGGCCAAAAGTGAGATAACCACTAAGTGCACATAGGGCTGGCTCTTTAATAAAAAGGGAAGTTCTGCTTGTAGCCTTGCTTAGAATTTGAATTCATTTTCTCTAAGCCCACTGGTGAATAAAGTGTGACTCCAAACTCTCCCAGCATTGTTTGATTAGTCCGGTTCTCTGTAACATTATATCATAGCAATATCTTTACCGATACAGCTCCTAGGGCAATGGAAACTAAGGAGAAAATAAACAAATGGGACTACATCAAAATAAAAAGCTTCTGCACAGCAAAAGAAACCATCAACAAAACAACAAGAAAGCCCACTGCATGAGAGTACATACTTTCCAATGTTATCTTTTATAAGGGTTTAATCTCCAATATTTACCAGGAGCTCATAACAAAAGGAAGATAAGCAATCCAATTAAAAAAATGGGCAAAGGACCTAAATAGACACTTTTCAAAATAGGACATACAGAAGGCCAAGAGACATATGAAAACGTGCTCAAAGTCCCTTATCATCAGAGAGATGAAAATCAAAATAACAATGAGGTACCATCTCACACCTGTCAGAATGGCTACCATCAACAAATCAACAAACAACAAGTGCTGGAGAGGATGTGAAGAAAACAGAACCCTCTTGCATTGCTAGTGGGAATACAGACTGGTGCAGCCACTGTGGAAAACAGTATGGCATTCCCTCAAAAAATTAAAAATGAAACTTCCATTTAACCCAGTAACCCCACTTCTAGAAATATATCCCAAGAAACCAGAAACACCAATCAGAAAGGATATATGCATCCCTATGTTCATAGCAGCACAATTTACAATAGCTAAGATTTGGAAACACCCTAAGTTCCCATCAGCAGATGAATGGATTAGAAAACTGTGGTACATCTACACAATGGAATACTATGCTGCTGTAGAAAAGAAGGAAATTTTACCATTTGTAACAGCATGGATGGAACTGGAGAGCATTATGCTAAGTGAAATAAGCCAGTCAGAGAAATATAAATATCACTAATTTGTAGAATATAAAGAATATCATAAACTGATGAACAAAAATAGATAAAAAGACAAAGGAGCAGACTGTCAAACTACAGCATGGAGGCAAGGGAGGGTTTGGCGGGGGAAGTAAGAGATCAACCAAAGGACTTGTATGCCTGCATATAAGCATAACCAATGGATACAGACACTGGTGGGGGGGTGGTGAGAGCATGAGCTGGGGACTAGGGGAGGCTGGGCAGAGGTCAACAGGGGAAGAAGGAGACATATGTAATACTATTTGTAATACTTTAAACAAAAATAAAAAAAGAACTATAAAATGAGCTCATCGGGGCTTGTGATTAAATTGAGTAACAAGGTTCCAGAAAAACACATTAGTAGAGTATCTTGGTAGTTGAGAAACCCTTTCTTACAAGAGAGAGAAACCACTATTACTTTCATTCAAAGTAGCTCCCCAGGTATATTTGTTTTATTCCTAGATAATTACAGATATTTAAGCTAACAAGATAGGTCATGTTAGCATGATATATCCCACACTTATTTTCCAGGTGCTCTGGACCTTAACATTGTCGGGCACATGTCACAGCTCCCTGATAAAGCAAGCTGCTCTGACAGAATCTCTGTGTGGATTAGTTACCTAGAAATACATATCAAAATAATTAAAACTATGTGCTCAGCTGCCACCTATGCTGGAATACTGACTTCAGTTCTTTCAACTGTGTTGCTAGTTGAACTGTTTGCTCATCTACACTGTGCTTGTTTCTTCATCTATAAATAATAATAAAAATAAGTTTTTGTGAATATTTTTGAATGGACTAATGAAGTAAAGCATTCAGAACAGTGTTAGCACATAGTAAGTACTCATAAATATTTTCTGCTTTTATGATTATTGGTTATTATTCAAGATCTAAAGGACTCCTGGAACTGGTAACTTGGAAGAAAAAAATCAGAAACTGGACCTCCCTAAATATGGACATCGTGACTGGATTGGGGAGTCATGTGGGTTTTAGTGATTTTCTCCCATGGGTTGAAACCTTTCCTATAGCTCTTCTTTGGGTACGAATTGCTCTATGACCCTCTCTAAGGTTAAGCCCTTATGAAATGTTATATGGACGGCCTTTCCAATATTCAGATATCCTATTCTATTCCGAATTCCTTACCTTAAAGGAATACATATGTAATATCCCTCAGACAAGTTCAAACTTTTCAGGTAAAAATCTCAAACCCTTCAGTGTTCTTGATAACTCGTAGAGTCCCTGTTGCCATGGACTTACTAGTATAGTTATACCTCCTTTATTCTTTGTAGAATTATTATTCTCTGATGTAGCAACTTGCTTTAACTACCTTTTCTCTGTCCACACCACTGGACAGTATTTTCTCCCATGATCTGAATGTTCTCAAAAATTTCCAAAACCTGCCTTACATTTTCAGGTAGGCCAAGTCTCAGACCTGTCCTGGACATTCTTCTCCACAGTATCATTTTATTATCCAAATACATTATAATCAAATTATTAACAACATCAATAAGGAGGATTACCTGGCACTAAATGTCAGCAATTGGTAGACAAATGTCCACATTTGAATCTTTATTGCATGGGTGGTTTTGTTGAGGAAGGACAGGAAAGCACTCTTCCTCTATGACCAAACAGCATTCCGGTTTGTCACCCTTTCATAAAATGTGATAAAACTAAAAAAGAGAGAGGTAAAACCAGGGCCAGCCTTTGAGTTTGCCCAGAAAGTGCAATGTGCCATGACCTTCGCGGCGGGGTTCAGGATCTGAAGGAGTGGCCGATGCACAAATGAAAATACTATACAAGAAATATGAATTTAGAAGGCATTGAGGGCCAGAGTGAGCCTCTTTCTTGAAGAAACACACCTGAGACTGGGTCCCATCTGCTTTTTATTCAGTTTTAGGTACACATCTTGCCCTCTAGCAATGCATACAGGCATATCAAAGGTAAAGTAAAAAGGATTATCAGGGTAAGAGAATTGCCTTGAGCCACCACTATCTCAACAATCAGTGCTTAGCAGTCAACCCTGCTAACGCCCAAGGTTCATTGGCCTTCCGGGTTCCTTGGTGCACTGACAGACAATATTGGCAAGTGGGGGCTTCCCACACAATAAAGCAATGGTAATTAAATCAAGAAGAGGCAATGTTGCCAATCACTGTTTTGCCAGTCATATGCCAGACGGTGCACAGAGACAGCAGCCAGATTAATGGAATGGAGCCATACAAGTGGCTGTCGGGATTGTGTGAAAGCATTGTGTGCAAATTGCTTAATAATTAACATTGGGACAATGATAGCTTTTATAGTAATTAAGGTTACAAGTCTAACTGAAATTATCACCATCTCAGCAGTTCTTCACATCTACTAACCATACTCATCAAAGAGATAATAATTACATTAACAGTTATAAAAATAGTGCCTCACACTTATATCTCACCTTATAAGTTACATAGCACCTTTTACCTATGTTATTCTCACAACAACTCTTTGAAACCATTCTCTCTATTTCAGTTTATAACTAAAATATAAAATGGAGGTTCAAGTAAAGAGGGGCTGGGGTTACAAAGGTGCATACATTTGTCAAAATTCGACAAAAATATACTTCAGATTTATGTATTTTAATGTATGTCAATTTTATATCAAAATAAAAACTTGTAAGCAAATTATTAACTCTAGTTAATAATAAACATACTTAAGTATTTAGGGGAACAATAGTAATCTATGCAAATTTACTTTAAAATCCATAAAAAATAAGATGGATTAATGGCTGGATAGAGGGATACATATGTGAATAGATATGTGAGAAAGAAAGTAAAGTGTTAATGGTAAACTCTAGGTGATGTAATTATGAATGTTCACTGTAAGTCTTTCAGCTTTGCCTTTCATTTGAAATCCTTCATAATAAAATCTCTTAAGGAAAAAAAATGAAGGCTTAGAGAGATTAAACCTGCCTTCAGGTTACAGTCTGAGACTCAAATACAGTTCATCTGATCCCAGTTCCCATGCCTAACAGGAATGTTTAAGAAAATCATTATTGTTTAGTGTTCAAAGGAAGGTAGAGTAGATAAGTACTAAATTCTGGTTCAACAAAAGATCTGTAAAACCATTTTTCTACCATAAAAGGAAGGATTATTTAAGTAAGGAAACTGTGTTTTAAATCTCACATTGATTCATCTCAAAGAGTATTGCCCCCTTCATAGAAGTCCCTTTGGGGTATTTGATATTTATTACACAGATGCTGCCTCACTCAGAGCACTGTCACCCTTCTTAAGAGAGTACTTTCAGAATTTAAAGCACTTCTTCACATATTCTCAATGATGACAAACTTTTGCCCCTTTAAAATATCCGAATGTTACCTGAAGCCTAGTCAGGTAAATAAAACACAAATTTTACTATATTGCCTTTTTGTAAAATTCCTCAGTAAATACAGAGCATCAAAGGATGTTTTTTGTTTGTTTTTGTTTGATACAATGACCCAGACCCTTAAACTAACAAAACTGGTTTTCTTGTTTGACACAAAAATTATTTCTGAAACTGAAGCATCCATCTTATATAAATACTGCTGTTTGAAATATTTACCCTGCTATTTGGCTTCTGTAAATTCTTGCTTGCTAAGACTACTCCCACTTCAGAGAAGCCATTAAACCTTCCCTAGACAAGGTTATCAGTGCTGTCGCCAGGCCAGGCCTCTGGTTGAGGTCTCAAGGTCCCGGCACATAGAGGCTCTTTAAGAACTTGTAAAAGGGGCTGGAAACAACCCATATTTGGGAGACAAAGAAGGTGGAAACATATAAATAGGGAAGGTTCCTGCATATTGGGGCCCAGAATTTGAGAGACATTTTCCTCTGGACCCGCGCATAATAAATGTAACTCCATCTCTCTAAGTATTGCTTTGTTCTTCTTCGGTTTTCTGTAACAAAACCTGTTCTGTGCCATTGTTTGGGGCAATGGCAGCATCTCACCCATGATAGTACTAATCAGCTTATGTTTAGCATCTATGTCAATCAAACAGACTAGAAACTTGACGAGGGCAGGGACCCTGGGAACTGTCTCACTCCCTTAACACACAGCCTGTGTTTTTACTTACAAAATTAATTAATAAAAGAATTTGTTAATGAGTAAATGAATGGAATGATTATGTTAACTAATTTGAAAAACTGTGACCTTTTGACTGTATCTGGCTTAATATTTCTACCGTAATTTAATTTCTTCAGTATCACATTCCATATGTTATGCTATGCAATGCAATGACTGAAAAGTAAAAAAGCCACATATAAAGGTAACAGATTTTTTTTTCTGTCTTTTGCATAATTTTTAGTTACGTATAAGTATGCAATTACATCCTTTATAAAAAGAATTTTTATTTCTTTGTATTCACCATTTTCTTTTGGTCTTTTTCTATACTAGTAGTTATCAATAGTACATCCATGCTAAGATAAGCAATGGTGGTAAATTACATCCCTCAGTTTTGTTGCTTTCAACCTTTCCATTAAATACAGTGGCAACTCTTTTTGAATATACAGTCTTAATTGTGTCCACAAATAAATTGTTTTATTACTCTGCATTTAGAGTTTAATTTGAAAAATGATTTTAATGTTATCCAATTTCTTTTCATTGTCTTTTAAACAAGGGATGCACCGTATCATGCTATTGACTGCTATGATGAAGTGATTGGATACGATGAGGATAATAATGCCTACCATCCAGACAGTTGTGAGGATTGGAGAAAACTGATGTGCAGAGCACCTGGCAGTACAGATTACATGGTAGATGCCAATTAAAGATTCCCATTGCCTCTCTTGGGTTCTGCTCAGCTCTAGCTGACTGAGCTGGCACTTCCCCAGGTGTCTTGACTCATTCTGTTCCCAGTAGCTACCACTGTTTAGATGTTGTATTAGAATTTCCATTTTCTGGTTTGGCATCTTTTTTCATCCCTAACACTGAGGTGGCTTTTTTCTAGACTGTGACTATTGCTCTGGCAGTTCTGAGACTCAGCTCCTCCCCTCCTCCAGTACCTACCTTTCCACCCATTGGGTCTCCAGAGCTCTCCAGGTAAGCTCTGTTCTACTGTCACTTACTACCAGGGGACAATGATGGCTTCTTGTTAGACTGTTCAACTGGGTATAAACAAAACAAAAAAAAAGAAAGTAATTGTTTATAGCAACAAGTCAAACCAAAGTGTTTTTGTAAAAAATAAATAATTTCTAAAAAACAATTATAGGCAACCTCCACAAGCACATGGCCTAACTGGAGACCATTTTCTAAGGGCCAGTGTAGGCCTGAGTTAGGGGTGTTTGAAAGCTTAATTCTACATGTAAATCATCCATGGTGCTTTAGCAAACTTCTGTAGAGTCCTGTGTTCCATTAAAATATCTACAAAAATGCTTTGTTAGCAAACATAGCTAATGAATATAGTCCAGGTAAGTGTTTACCCACTATTTTTAGGTACGATCTTGGTATTTCCTTGTTTCCTTTATCATCTCAGCTGTTAAGATGATTTTATAAAAGTTTATTCACTCAGGTTTCTAATAAAATTACTTCCTTTACTATTTGCAGTCTTGTCATTTTATTCTTGGGCTTTTACATAGATTAATTACTTTAGGTCTTGACTGAAAAAGAAAAACATTAAATGTGAATCAGTATGACATATTTTAAATTATTATTCTTAAATAATTAAATATATCTATAACATAGTTTATATTATTGAATAAATTACATTTTTTCAAAAACAGGATTGAAAAGTTAGCCAAAATTACTTACTACTAAAAATAGGACAGCCCGAGCCGGTTTGGCTCAGTGGATAGAGCATCAGTCTGAGGACTGAAGGGTCCCAGGTTTGATTCTATTCAAAGGCACTTACCAAGGTTGCAGGCTCGATCTAGGAGGTGCGCACAAGGCAGCCAATCAATGATTCTCTCTCATTATTGATGTTCTATCTCTCTCTCCCTTCCTCTCTGAAATCAATTAAAATAATAATAATAATAATAATACAAAGTATAAGAAGCTAATATAGTTAATGCTTCAGGGCTGATAAAAATAAGGTTACATGCCCCTTCCAAAACTCCAGCAGAGGACTTGGTGATGCATTTACATGTCTTATCTTTATGTAAAATTTGTAAAAGAGATTTTTGTGTCCATTTTCTCTAAAAGGAACCCTCAAATTTGTATGAGTTCCAGAACCCACGAAACTTTGATCTGCCATGTAATAGGTAATTCAAGGAGACTATCAAATCTGTTTTAGGAACTTTAAAGAAGAGAATTGTGCAAAGTAAATCTGGAAGCCCTTCATATGAAGTCCTGCCTGAATGCAAGGGGTGGTTAAGTTCAGTGAATTCTCAAAGACTCTTCCAGACCCTTGATATAAGACTACCTTTTCCAAGTCTTGCAATCAAAAAGACTTTGCTCTGAGGAATTTTTTTAAAATATAGGCTGATATTATTTGTCTCTTACCAGTATGCTCCACCTCCCATATTTTGAAAAAATAAAATAAATAAATGAATAGACAGATAGGTATAGATATCCAAGATAGTTTCAAGTATCCCATCCTTTTCTTTAATAAATTTCAATGTTTCAGTATTTGGCATTATACTATAAAACTCCAACCAATAAAAGCCTATAATCCATAAGGCTGTATCAGGTACCACTGCATTATGTAAATGATAACACAATAAATACCAGGACTGTTATAATCTCAGATACCTATGCACATGAATAATGCTGAAGGTTGAATACTTTCATTTACTTCAATGCTGAAAATGATGTTATACACAAGTGAATTTAACATAATCACAGTAACCTTTGAACAATACTCTCATTAGTTACAGTTTATGCTTAGAATAATTCACATAACTCTGGTTGGCATTGTTTGTGAGATGGAGAAAGTAAAGCCTAAGAAAATTAGGTTCTAGACCAGGGATGGCTAGTAAACGGCATTAGTACAACTACTCTTCTTGCCTGTCCTGTGGCAGCCATCAGCAATCAATCGTTAAATTCTTTCCTTACATTTTAGGAAGCCATTATCAACAGGTCTATATGGACACATGAAATAAAACCTATTCAATAAACCAGGTGTAGACCAAGAACACACACTGGTCAGGACATAACAAAGAGGAAGGATTACCACCCCCTCACCATTCACCCACCAAAATCTGTCAGGACTGCTTCTTATTTTGATATCACATCATTTCATTCTCATAAAAACTCTTCTTCAAGAAAAAGAACCACTTTTTCCAGTTTATGCCTAAAGCATGTTCCTTTCTTGGTGACACTGTGGGTGATGATGACTGACAATGTTGTCTTCATATTTAGCTCTTCCCATGACCTCACATAATTGGTACTAATGTCTCCAGTTGCTCTCCTGGGGCCTGGTGCTCCAGACATGGACTCGCTTTCTCTGGCTAGCCACACTGCTTGAAGCCATCTGTCTAAACATGGAATCCCTTAGCCCACATTCCCTCATTGCTCATGTTCTGTGTCTCCCAACTGTCTGCGGCTTTGGGCTTGGCAAACACCAGGGAAACTACACATAGCTTTACCTGTAGTCTGACTAGTGTTTAACCATAGAAAATGAAGTGTTTCATAACAAGTGGTGTTTTAATCTTCTTTGAGGAGGCTTCCTTTTTATCACCTTCTGCTCTCAGGACAACAGGTGAAGACACAGAGACAGAAATAGATCATTTTGAAGGAGGAACTAATTATACTGATGAGATGTAAGTCTGTCTTCCAGCTGAAGGAAATGCTTATGCATAGTACTTGGTATTACAAAATGGTGAGCAGATAGTTGATATCCATCTTTCTCTAGTCCCCTGGACCCTTGCCAGAACACAGAATCAAGGGTTTACCACCAGTGGGCTATCTGGGGACATGTTTTATAATGCTGTAAATTTTTCTTCACATCTATTAGCAAGAATTTTGAGCAATAAAAAACTTTCCCCGTTTTGGTGAATTTAGGCTTTCATACAGAGTAGTGGTCCCTAACTAACTCAACTAATCCTCTAACTCAAAAGTAGGCTGTGGAAGGGTAGAACAACAGCTATTCCCTTCTACCACCACCACGATTCTAACACTATATAAACCCTTGGATCTGTGTACAAAGTGTTAGGAATTTGGATAAGGGATGCTGACTGGGACAAAAAAGAATGGGTGTCTTCCAGATAAACTCCCTTCTCAAAAAGCTTGATGTCTCCTTTTTCTTCCACTCTTCAGTACATATGAGGTAAGTATTGATTACTAAAGATAAAAAGCACTCTGAAAATTAGGTGTACATATTTTTACTTATTCAGCATCTAACATATATAGCAAATAAGTACATATTCTTTATTTAACCTGTAACACAGAAATTATTATTTTGTTTTTACCAAGTGATAAAACAAAGACTTGTGGAGGTCATGTAACTTAATCTGTGTTTCAAGACTAAAATGTGGTATAGATTAATTTGAACTCAACCCTGTCCTTCTACTATATTGCCTCAATTCTACAATTAAGTGAAAGAATGCTACCATTAGATGCACGCCTGATGTTATAGGTGCACATTCTGGAGAGTAACACTCTGTTCAGGGACTTAGGACCCTCACCTAGTCCTTATGGAGAATAAAATTTGGGAGACCCCTAACATAGGAATCAAAAGCATTCTTTTCTTCTTTTATAACAGCACATAATTCCTAAAACAACCTCACCTGCTCAGGTCAATGATCTGGGGTATGTTTTCAGTCTTGTACAACTGCATTTCAAATACCACCTTGATTAGATGGCTTCCATGAAAAACTTATGAGAAAGGCCAATTCAGAAAATTCATCTGGAGAGGACAACAGTTACTCAAACAAAAATCTGGTCTGAGTAGCCGAGATGCTATCACTTTATACAGAGGTGATGAGAGAACTTAAAATTGTGTAACTTAAAGTATGTAAGTGATAAATATTTGGTTAGTTTGTCAGCAAAAACATATACGTTAAAAAAAAACACCCAAACATCTTTAAATAATGCGTTAGAATATAGATTTGATTATAATAATGAATATTTTGACAGCATTCATTTAAAAGAAATGTCAACAAAATAAGAAAAAGAATTATACAAATAAATTGACAAAACGTCATTTTATTATTGTAACTGTGTTATCATTATAAAACTCCTGATTCAGGAAGGTCTCGTAACCACTTTGTTTTCTTTCTAATAGTAGAGGAAAATAATAGCCTGTGTGTACATCTTTAGGAACAAAGGTGAGCTAAGCACAGAACTGAAAAAAAAAAAAAAAAAAAGCAGTGCATTTCTGGGAAAGGGAAAGCACAATAAACCCATATCATTGAAAAGTGAAAGTACCTAGCTTCAAAATGTTGCTTTTCCATGCCATCATCACTAGGCAATGATTCCTTGCCCATTTCACATTATCAGTTTGTACTTTTTTGACTGGCAATGTTTATTTTCACTTTAGTACTTGAAAAATAAAGGAACATATGCCTGCCCTGTGTGTGAACTAAATAAGGGCAGCAAAATGCACTCACTGTAATTGGTGAAGCATTTGCCAGTTCTAGACAAGTGGCAGAGCCAAAGCTTATGTCCCTAACTGTGTGGTTTACTCAAACAGCGATGTCACAGCTAATTGGGTTCACCAAAATTTTCAGTTAGTTGATTCAGCTGCAGTTGTTTAGACATGGTTTTTCCTCAGAGCAGGGAGGGACCAGCCTAGCTCTTTCTAAATGGCTGAAATGGCCAGTAGCAAAGCCACTCAGACCACTCCTCTCATATAGAAAGAGCTGTGATCACAGGCTTAAAATTATGGGTTGAGTTGATACAGTTTTTCTTTTTTCCAAAGTGGAAAAACTGAATAACCTGTGTTTGTTTTGCTTTTTTGGGTACAAGAGAATATATAATACTAAATTGATTTCACAACTTTTTGAA
Organism: Corynorhinus townsendii; assembly: GCA_026230045.1. Taxonomy (NCBI): domain Eukaryota; kingdom Metazoa; phylum Chordata; class Mammalia; order Chiroptera; family Vespertilionidae; genus Corynorhinus; species Corynorhinus townsendii. The sequence goes on from JAPDVU010000003.1 coordinate 96,140,029, forward strand.
CATGTTTAGACAATTTTCAAATAGTGTGCCACAAAACATTTTAAAAGCAATGCCTGACTACTTAGTCAGGGGCACTGACCTCTTTTCCCTTAGATTGTAAAAAAATAAAAAATAAAAAATATGAAAACAGCCAACACAACAATAGCAATCCAGTGTGAATGAATCAAAATTATACCCATTTTTTTTGTCAGATCAGCAAAAATATATATTTTTGGTGTGCCACAGAATTTTAGTACTTAGTTTATGTGTGGTTCCATGAGATGAAAAAGGTTGAAAATCACTACAAAAGAAGCATTTATATGAAAAGTCTTTTTCTTACTAAAAGATTTCCCCTTAATATTGATGCCTGATAGCTGGAACTTTCTCACATTTTTTCAGCTGAATGTCTCATCCTAACATCACCAGCATGTTACATTGGTTTTTCCAAATCTTCCTGCTGAAAAATCCCCAGGCACAAGACTTGTCTCTGAGAGACCTTATTCAGAACACTCTCTAGCTAAGCCATTTACAAGTCCACCTGACATCTTTAGGCTCTCAGGCCTCCAGTAGTTGTGCAGGAAACCACAGGCTTATGTAGTCTGACCTGAGATCTCTGGCTAAGCAAACTGACCCTCAGATGAAAGGGAACAATATTCACTTGGCTTCCTCCTTTAGCAGCTCATCTATCCTTTTCCCACTCCACAACCTCCAACAGATTCCTCTGCTTCTGCTGTGTGAACTAGTCAGACTGTGACAATATTTGATTGAACCCTTGCAAAGTGCTCATCGATTCCAGACACCTCACATTCCCCACCAGTGCAATTCTGTCATTTACTTTCTGGTCTATAATCATGAGTAAGGGTCATGAATGAAATATGCCTCGAGCCTTTGGAAAAGCAACAAAAATTAAGAAAATAATACCAAATAAAACTGAAAAAAAAAAATGGATATTATAATTGACGCTTCCTTTTGGTGATTATGACCTTGCTGTCCCAGAAAGAAATGATCATATTTTCAAAGAGCAATGTGGGCTGTTTCCTAGGATGAAACATTGTATACTTTTTTGTGTTTATCTGATTATATTTTCCAGTATCTTTGATTAAAAAACTGTGAAAGAGATGTCACAGGATATAACCTGAGGTACTTATAAGCAAGTGGTGTAAAGAATTGCTGTGTCTTCAGAGAAAACAGAAAAGGAACAAATATGTTTTGATCTTTACTAGTACTAGGCTAAAAGAGTAGGTAGAGGCTTAAATTGATTGGGAATTATCTATTTTTCGCTCCTCCCCATCATTCACACCTTATATCCAATCCAACATTGTCAATTCTCTCCATTTTCACTGCCACCCTCTCATCCATCACTTTTCTTTCAGACTACTTTTATGTCACCTACTGGTCTCTCCACTTCATCTTCTGTCCTTCTCCCATCTGTTGTCCACAGGTAGATTTCTAAAGTGTACATCAAATCACATCATATGCTGTTCTGTTGGCCAGATGTTCTGTCCCTACTCTCACTACCAAAGTATACCTGACTTCTTTTCAATATGTATGTCTTAACTTAAATGTCACCACCCTCTCTACGTAAGTTCTATCTATTATTATTCTCATTGTTCAGTCTTTATTTCTTATTTGTTTGTATTCCAGTTAATTGTTTGCCTTCCTCAATAGGCTGTAAGCTCCTCAGCAGAGAGTATGCTTGTTTACTCACCTGTAGGTACCTAAACTCTAGCATGTCAATTGAATATTTATTAAATGAATGAGGAAGAGGAACTTGAATTGGGTGTTGATGGTAGAAAGGAGCAGACATTTGGAAGTTAAGGTATTATAATACATGTTAGTAAGTGGACAGTGTTGAAGATGAAATAATATAAGAGAAGAAGATAAGTGGGAAAGTGTCATATGTGTGAGGTCATTGGGAGCAGACTGACACACAAAATATTTGGTCAAGGACAGTATGGTGGTAGTCTGAGAGAAGTAGGCCAGATGTGGTGGGCCTTGCTGTTGCCTAGTGTCCACCCTCTCTGGTCAGTTACTATAAGCCCTACATGGGTGGCATCAACTTGGACCTCTTATAAGCTAGATTGACAAGTCCCAGAGAGAATTCCATGATCAATTTTGAAAAGCATGTGCCCTCAAGTGCATACTATTACACATACTATTAAACATTTCACACCTGAAGGATGATATTCTACACATTCAAAAGAGGTGTTTTTTATACCCCTGGCAGAGCTATTCTATAATGGATTTACAACTATCTGAAAACAGTAGCTCCTGGCAACTGTGGTGATATATAAACCAGACATTTACTAGAAAATGGAGTTAGATGTGGGGAACTAGTTAGGGACTTGCTGTGTCACTGAAAACCCATTTAATTCTCTACCTCTGTTACTGACATGGAATTACCAGAGCAACAGAATAATTGGTCTGGTCTATTAAACATCCCCAGGGAGGAATAAACTGTGGTGTTTATGGTCTATCTGATCTTTGTCACAGGATCTCCCTCCTTATTTCAACACATTAATCCTATAGTATCCAGGTGGACGAGACACAATCCTTGTATTCACACGTGTTTCAGATCACAGCCAAGTTTTTACTGATTTAATTAAATGTTATCTCACACCCAAGGCACTTGGTACATATGTTGGAGTGAGACTGGAGTGATGGTAATAGGTGGAGATTGTTAGGCCAAGGGAAAGTCCCTGACCCAGGAAAAGAAAAGCTAACACTAAGACTGTAGAAGGACAATGTTGGCCTTTATCCTTTTGATATGAAAGGGCAGGTATGAGAGAGTAATGTTGGCTTAGATCCCAAAAGATTTACTAAACTCCTGAACACAATAGCATTGGAATTTTAAGTACAGTATTGTATGAATTGCTCACCTGTAGGAAATTGTAGGCATATCCAGCAATAACCTAAATTCTTTACACCTTTCAGCTGGCTGACTAATGGTTCGGCATTCCACTCTAGCGCGTTATGACATGGGTGTGCCAATGTGTAGTGCACATAAAGTACATGTCCCAAAGATCTGGAAGGTCTGATCCAGAGAGTTAAATTAAAAAACACTAAAAAACTGCCAGTCATTAAGAATTAGACCTTAGGGTATGAGATGCTGGATTCTTGTAATCTTTTAGGCCAGACCAGTGGTAGTAAGGAGGTGTAGGAAAGGGCATAGAATAGGATGGGGGCTGAGAGTGAGAAGATCCTCACCAAATAAGTCACATCTCTTTCCATAAAGTGGATTTAATATCAAGGATTTAACCACAGAGACCATTACTCTCTAAAATGCCCAGTTTCCAAGTCCAGTATTCACTGGGATAAAACTGTTTCCTTCCCACCCTGTGAGGACCAGAAAGCAGAACTGAGACACCTCCCTGATCATATATTTTAACGGGGTCTGCTGATGGGCTGTAGATTGCTCACTGCCATCCATGCAACTCCAATTCCATTTGAGCTGCACAATAGACTTAGATTATCTTCCCAAAGTCATGCACTTCTTCCCACCCAAACACTTTCACAATTTTTCTCTCAATAGCCCAATAAAATAACAACAGCTCCCTTCTCGAGAACTTTGACTATAACATATTTAAAGAAAATGTTATTAATAAAAAGAACATTAACAAATATTACATACCCTGAAGCTGGCACATTACAGTAGATTATGGTCTAGAATCCATTAAATTCCCACAATGAATATTATCTACTGTCACTTAATTTCTTAACAAATATTGCTGGCAGAAGTCTTAATTTCTCTCCATATATGGTCAGTGATTACAGCTGTACTTGCCGAGACCACGGTTCTAGGAAAATGATACCAGAGGAGGGTGTCCCTTCAGTAAGTAATGAGCATCGGTGGGAATAGGGGAGCATCTCTTACAGATCCAGCTGGCTGCCTTTCCTATGGAGGGATATAGGCAGGAGCAGGGCACTATAATAAGACCTATTCTCTCCACCCTTAGGAACATTGGGCAAATGCTGCCTAAGGTGGGTAGTAGGATAGGTAATCCTACCACAGCGGATTTTCTGAGGAAGTTTCAAATATCAGCTGCCTTATTCTTGGATCTTAGACCTCTCTAGTACTAACATAAATGGGGAAATGAGCAGCAATCAGGAAAGCAACAATTAGCATGTAGCTGGTTATTATTAACTAGAGGCCCAGTGCATGACATTCATACACAGGGGTGGTGGTGGGGAGGCTGCGTCCTTCAGCCAGGCCTGTCCCCTCTCACAGTCTGGGACCCCTCAGGGGATTTCTGCCTACCGGCTTAAGCCTGCTCCCCAGCAGGCAGACAACCTTCTCACAGTCCAAGACCCTCGTTCCTTACTGCCTGCCTGCTCACTGCTCCTTACCACTGCACTAGCCAGCCAAGAGCCCAGCTTCTGGCTGAGTGGTGCTCCCCCATGGGAGTGCTCTGACCACCAGGGGGCAGCTCCTACATTGAGCGTCTGCCGCCTGGTGGTCAGTGTGCATCACAGAGACTGGTCGTTCTGGTCATTCCTCCATAACAGTCACTTGGGCTTTTATTATATAGATACTCAAATTTGTGTAGAAGCATGGTACTCTGTCCTTTCATCTAATTTTAATTGCCTATTTATCTTAATTTACCCCAATCAGGTTTTTTATTAACTTTGTGGGATAGGACACAGATCCTGCTTTTTAGGGGAAGTTTCCAAACTAACAATTTCTCAATTAATTGAAATGAGTTAGTGTCAGCTCATAGATTATAGGGCTCTCACTTTATTCATACAACACCTATTTTATGTCAGACAAGCACAATAGACCCACATTATCTTATGAGATATTTCTATTGGATCCCATCCAAGTACTCTAAAATTTTTCACTCATAAAATTTTAAGTTACCTTTTTCCAGCCATTATAGCATTCTCTTCTCCAGTTCTTGTATCTGGCCATTTTGTTTTTTTCCTCTATTTGGCATCTTACAATGAAGGTTCCTTGACTCACACAGCTATAATTAGGGCCTTCAAATAATCATGCACAGTAACATAAGTACATTGCACATTCAGAGCAGAATCCTGAGTATCTCTAATCAATGTGTCCCTTTTTATGTCCACACTTATTACCTCTGCCTTGCTAGGGTTCTCCTTTAAGCAATAGCTGCCCCCTACCACCTGTTAGGGAGAACCTCAAAACAACCATCTTTCTAGTAGGTTAATTCAGACAAGAATTGTCAACCTGATAATTTTGCATACCCAATATCCCATGTTTCTCCATTCTTACTCAGTTTTTCCCTAGTCTTACTCATAACTCCACCTGAAAATTATATGGGGAGCGATTATCTATTCTTCTGCTGTCATCTGGTAAAATTGACCTATGTGCTTCTTGAAATTTTATGTAAACTAAAAATACCACATGGAAAATTGTTTTTGAGAAAAGCAGCAAAGCATCCTAATATATAAAAACCCAGGATCTGTAACACCCAAAACGACTGAAGGCTCGACCGACTGGAAGTCAGTACTGGGTTACTGTGGTGATCCCTCACTGACTGCTGAGGGGGCTGCAGATCAGGCCTGAAGAGAGGCCTGGAGAGAAGCAGGGTCTGATCTGTAGCTTCCATGGCAGCTGTTGATCAGCCCTTGCCTCTCTCTTTTGTTCCAGGCCTGGCCAGTAGCCATGCCTCTCTTTCTCTTAGGCCTCCACTGGGGCTGCTGATCAGCCCTGCCTTTCTGATCAGGTCTATTGGTAGGCCCGGAGATGCTGACTGGCATAGAAACCAACCAATCAGAACCAAATCTGGGTGAAGTGTGAGGAGCCAATGGCTGCCTCAGAGGCAGAGCTTTTGACGCTGACTGGCATAGGAACCAACCAATCAGAACCTAATCTGGGTAAACTGCGAAGGAAGAACCTAAGGTGGGGGCTGAGGAGGGGTTTTAAGGGCAATAGCTGTTTGGTATAAGGTGTAAGAAAGCAGTTCAATTTTTTAATGACCAGTTTGGCAGTATAGTGCACATGGCTGGCTATCAGTCCAAATATAGGGGTTATGTATTTTTGTCTGCCAAGAGCATCTTCTCCTGATGAAAAAGGCTCCCCCCATTTAAGCAATACTATCCTATATAATCTATCTATACTACTAAAAGGGTAATATGCTAATTAGACCGGGTCAACTGGCCATCTTTCAGATGTCTGACTTCCTTCCAGACAAAGCCATGGTGGTGGGGGCCAAGGCAGAGGCTGTTAGGGGCAATCAGGTCAGCAGGGGAGGGCAGTTGGGGGTGAGATCAGGCTGGCAGGGGAGGACAGTTAACTGCAATCAGGCAGGAAGGCAGAGGCAGTTAGGGGCAATCAGACAGACAGGCAAGAGGTTAGGGGAGATCAGGCAGGCAGGCAGGTGAGCAGGTTAGGAGCCAGCAGTCCCTGTGGGATCAGGCCTAAACCAGCGGCCAGACATCCTTCAAGGGGCCCCCAATTGGAGAGGGTGCAGGCTGAGCTGAGGGAACCACCCCCATGCACGAATTTCATGCACCAGGCTACTAGTATAATATAGTGATTTCCAAACCTAGTTGATAAGAAATCACTTGGAAAGTTTTTAAAGGAGGAAATTCCTGGCCTTTATTTCATCAAATTCTAATCACTTGTGTTAGGGATGGGGGTCAGGGAACCTGTATTCTTATAATTGCCCCAAATAATTCTGATGACCAGCTGGGTTTGGAATCCGCCCAAAGGTATTATTATATTTCTACAATAGTAAATATGACTTTTAGAGTTTTTTGTTTTGTTTTTTAAACTTTCTATTTTGAGTTGATCATAGATGAACTTGCAGTTGTAAGAAATACAAAGAAATTACATTTACCTTTTACCTAATTTCCCTTAATAAAAAATAACATCTTACAAAACCACAGCACAAGTACCAAAACCAGGATATTAATGTTGGTAAAATTCATTTAACTTGTTCAAATTTGTCCAGTTTGATTTATGGTTGTGTGTGTGTGTGTGTGTGTGTGTGTGTGTGTGTGTGTGTAGGTTTGTGTACAAACCACCACAATCAAGATACAGAGCAGTTTCAACACCACATGGGGCCCTTATGTTGCCCTTTTATAGCTATACCTACCCATTCACCCTCACCCTGGCAACCACTACTTTGTTCTCCAGTTCTATAACGTTGAGATTTCAACAATATTATATAAATTGAATCAAGCAATCTAGGTGACAGGCTGAAAAATGGCCTCCCAAAGATGCTCACATCCTAATACTTTGAACCTGTAATCACATTACCTTACATAGTAGAAGATACTTTGCAGATTTGATTATGCTAAGGATCTTGAGATAATCTGATTATCTGGATGGGGCCAATCTATAACAATAAAAGTGCAATATGCTAATTAGACTGGACAGCTGAACGACCTTCTGGACATCATTCTGGACATCTTTCCGGAAGAAGCCACAGTAGTGGGGGGCAAGACAGAGGCAATTAGGGGCAATCAGGCAGGCAGGAGAGAAGTTAGGGGCGATCAGGTAGGCAGATGAGCAGTTAGGGGCAATCAGGCAGGCAAGCAAATGGTTGGGGTGATCAGGCAGGCAGGCAGAGTGGTAGGGGTGACCAAAAAAGCAGGCAGAGGCAGTTAGGGGCAATCAGGCAGGCAGGTGAGTGGTTAGTGGCAATCAGGCAGGCAGGCAGGTAAGCGGTTAGGAGCCAGTGGTCTCAGATTGCAAGAGGGATGTCCAACTGCAGGGATTTGGCCTAAACCAGCAGTCCGGACATCCCCTGAGGGGTCCCAGATTGCAAGAGGGTACAGGCCAGGCTGAGGGACCCCCCCCCCCCCCATGCACAAATTTTGTGCACTGGACCTCTAGTCTATATACTAAAAGCCTAAGTGACCATTACGGCAGAATGACCAAAATGACCACTCACTATGATGCATACTGACCACTAGGGGGCAGACTCTCAATGCAGGAGCTGTCCCCTGGTGGTCAGTGCACCCACAGGGGGGGCCCTGCTCATCCAGAAGCAGGCTCACAGCTGGCAAGCACAGCAATGGTGATGGGAGCCTCTCCCACCTCTGTGGAAGCACTAAGGAGCAGTGAGCCGAGTGGTAAGGAGCAGCGAGCAGGCAGGTGGTAATAAGTGAGGGGTCCTGGACTGCGAGAAGAAAATTTCATGCACCAGGCCACTTGTCCTAAATAATAAAAGCCTAATATGCTAAGTGTCCGGTCATCCAGTGGGCTGTTCAACCAATCAAAACATAATATGCTAGTGATATGCTAAGGCCTCTCAACTGCTCACTATGATGTGCACTGACCACCAGAGGACAGACAGTTGATCGGTTGGCCAGTCGCTATGACATGCACTGACCACCAGGGGGCAGTAGATCAGTCAACCAGTAGCTATGACATGCATTGACCACCAGGGGGCAGATGCTCCGACCAGTAGGTTAGCTTGCTGCTGGGGTCCAGCCAATCAGGACTGATTGATATGGGCCAGACACACTCTGGAGCCCTCCTGTGGTTCCCCCGCCCCTGGGTGGCAAACCTCCCGCATCTCTCCCAGGCCACTATTGTGCACCGGTGGGATCTCTCCACCTGGCCTGTGCCCTCTCTCAATCCCAGACCCCTTGGGGGATGTCAAAGAGCCGATTTCAGCCAGACGATGGAACAACCAGTTGCTATGATGCACACTGACCACCAGGGGGCAGATGCTCAATGCAGGAGCTGCCCCCTGGTGGTCAGTGAGCTCCCATAGGGGGAGCACTGCTCAGCCAGAAGCCAGGCTGATGGCTGGCAAGCACAGCAGCAGCACTAAGGATGTCCAACTGCCATCAGTCAGACATCCCCCAAGGGCTCCCAGACTGCGAGAGGGCACAGGCTGGGTTGAGGGACCCCACATAGTGCACAAATTTTGTGCACTGTGTCTCTAGTATAATCATGAAAGATCTGATAAGAATGAGACAAGAGATCAGAGTTATGAGGCAGGATGCAGTGACCAAGACAGAGGTTGGAGGGACACCAGGAAGAGGTCACAAGGCAAAGAATGTCAATATTCTTAGAAGCAAAAAAAGTCAAGGAAATTGAATTTCTCAGAGTTTCCAAGAGGAAAGCAACCCTGTACACATCATGACTTTTTAAGGCTTTAGAGACTGATTTTGGGTTTCTGACATCCAGAACTATGAAATAATAAATTTGTCTTATTTAAGCCACTAGGTTTGTGGTAATTCATCACAGGAGTAACTTTCGTTTTTTCTCCCTCAGTATAATTCACTTGAGATTTAGCCAAGCTATTGTGTGAGTTAACAGTCTATTCTTTTTTATTGTCTAACTAGAGGCCCAATGCATGAAATTAGTACAAGAGTAGTCCTTCCTTCCCCTGGCTGCAGGCACCAGCTTCCCTCCAGCACCTGGGACCCAGGCTTCCCTACTGCCGCTGGCAGGCACCAGAACCCAGGTTTCCCTTGCAGCCCCAGCTTCATCCAGAAGGTCATCCAGAAGGGTGTCCGGAAGGACATCCAGTTTAATTAGCATATTATGCTTTTATTATTATAGATAATATTCCATGGTATGGATGTACCACAATTTGTTTAACCATTTACCTATTAAAGAACATTTGGATTCTTGCCACTTTGGATCTATTACAAATACAACTGCTACAAACATTTATGTATGCATTTTGGTATAAGCATACATTTCCATTTCTCTGGGATAAATGCCAAAAAACTGAAATTGTTGGAACATATGGTAATTGAATATTTTATTTTATAAGAAACTGCCAAAATATTTCCAGAGTGGCTGTATCATTTTAAATTCTACCAGCAATGTATGAGTAATCCAGCTTTATTTCCTACATTTGGTACTGTCACCATTCTTTTTCCTTTTTAATTTTAGCCATTCTGATAGGTGTGAGTGATATTTCATTTGGGTTTTAACTTTCATTTGCCTAATAGCTATTGATGCTGAGCATCTTTTCATATATGCATTTGCCTGTAAATTACCTATAGTGCTTATTTTCTAATTGGATTATTTATGTTTTCAAATAACTTTATATAGTCTAGATACTAGTTCTTTGTCAACATGCGGTTTGCAAATATTCTTTCTTGGTCTGTAGTTTATCTTTTCATCCTGTTTGCAGGGTGTTTTGCATAGGAAAACTTTTAAATTTTTATGAAGTCTATTTGATCAGTTTTTCCTTTTGTGGATCATGCTTTTGAAATCAAGCCTAAGACCTTTCCACCTAGCTTTACCATTATATCTTGAAGATTTTCTTCTACGTTATTTTTCTAAAAGTTTTATATTTTCACTTTATTTTTAACTCAGTGATCCATTTTTAATTAAATTGTGTATAATGCCTGATGTTTAGGTTGAGGGTTTCTTTTTTGATTGTTTATTGTTGTTTTTACTTATATATACTCCAATTGCTTCATTAGCATTTGTTGAAAAGCCTATTCACTTAATTGCTTTGCATTTTTCTCAAAAAATCAAAGAAGCACATTTGTGTGAATCTATATCTGGGTTCTCTATTCTGTTTCATTGTTGTATATGTCTATCCCTCTGCCAATACCATCTTTATTGACTACTGGAGCTCTACAGTGAGCCTCAATAGCAGGCAGAGTGGTTCCTCTCTTTTTTATTTTTTATCAAGGTTATTTTAGCTATTGTATGTACATTTTAGAATAAGGTTGTCTATGTACACAAAAAATCTTTACTAGTATCTTTATAAGAACAACCTTAAACCTATAAATCAATTTAGGGATAATTGATATGTTTACTATCTTAAATTTTCCCACCAATGAGCACAGTATGTCTCTCCATTTATGTAGGTATTCTTTGATGTCTTTATCAGCATTTGATAACTTTCAGTATACAGATCCTGCACATATTTTATTTTTGTTTAACAAGATACCTAAGTATTATTTTAGGGGATTTTCTTCATAGACAATTATGTCATCTGTAAGTAGGAACCTTTGATGACCTTTCTAAGCAAATCAGAAAATCATAATCAGAAATGTAAAGGATTTTCTACTAAAGAGTGCTGCCATGTCATGGTTTTGAAAGACAAATAAATGTTCTATGGAAGCAGAGGGGCAGCATTTATAGAGAAGAGCACTTGTCTCTTTTCACATATATACAAAAATCTGTCAGTTCCACAACAAAATTTTTTTCTGTGTTGAGCTGGTAACCATGTCACATGATAAAAAGTGGGTTGGCTTTGATTCCCATAATTGAAGGTGGAAGCATAAAGCATGATTTATACTGTCCTCTGTTTTGTGAATAATGAAGTATGTGAAATTAGCCCTTCACTCTGCATAGGCTTTAAGACTTCTCCACTTGCAAGGACATCTTCTACCATCCAAGGGGTCCCAGAATATCAAAGTCCATCTGTGTTCAGCTAAGTAGGAGACAAACATTTTCTAACTTTAGGGCTGACAGCAGAGAGCTAAGTGTATGTACTAAGAGTCACATCAAACACAGAAACAAAACTCCTGACATTTGGTCTGCAAACTTAACCAACAGATCACATTTCCTCCTTTTAATTTCCACTATCCTTCACATACTTACATCAATACTTCACTGTGTTTATGACACATGGCATGGATTAAAGAGATGAATGTGAAATATTCTGTTTGAGAAGGCAATTACTTTGAACAATTGTTTCAGTTGGATTGAAAGGTTGTTTTATGCACATTGAATCCAGGTTCATATATTAGTAAGGCTTCAGACCTGTATCCTAGAACCCAAGAGCAGGAATTTCACAAGTCCCTAGGAAGGCACTGGAACTAAGATTGGAAAATCTTGTCAGGACTCCCTCCAATTCTCATCTCTTCTCACAAGACTTTACTTCAGATCTCTCTCTCTCTCTCTCTCTCGTGTGTGTGTGTGTGTGTGTGTGTGTGTGTGTGTGTGTGTGTGTGTGTATGTGTGTGTGTGTTCTGCTCTGGAATACATGTGATGAGAACCATGGTCCTAGAAATGTACCCTGTATAGCCCACTACTTTCAGGAAAGAGATTCTGAATGGTCCTGTTTTATTAGAGGCCTACCCTGAAAAATAAGTCCAGAGGAGTGGAACTTATTCTACAAGAAGACTCTGAAGAACTATTAAAGGGCAAGCTGTGGAAAAATTCAATAAGTTCTGCACAGAATAAAAGGTTGCATATGACTGCTTCTTTCTATTATACACTTGGAGTTTAAAATCTCCTATCTATCAAGTCAGTTTGTTCATGAAGTTTGAATTTTACCATACTGTCAGATCTTTCACACCTAGGTTCACAACCCAGAAGACTGGTCACAGTTTTATTTCTGTACTAAAATTGCAACACTTGAAAAAAATCAGAATTTTAGGATTTTAAGTAAATTGGCTCAGGAAGTACAGAGAAATTTAGTGACCTGATAAAACTTAGACACCCAAGAGGAGTGAAAGACTAATTGACAATTATCCTAAACTAGGGTTTTTAAATCCTTTTTCTTTATATACACTGAGTGGCCAGATTATTATGATCTCTGAACGCATAATAATCTGGCCACTCAGTGTATATCCTATATAATAAAAGGCTAATATGCAAATTGCCCCCTTGACCAGGAGTTCGACCAGCAGGCAGGCCAGCCAACTGCCCATGTCTCCCCTCCCTGGCCAGGCTGGCTGGACCCCACCCACACACAAATTCATGCACTGGGCCTCTAATATATATATACTGAGTGGCCAGATTATTATGCATTCAGAGATCATAATAATCTGGCCACTCAGTGTATATGTGTATTTATATAGTATGTGTGTGTGTGTGTGTGTGTGTGTGTGTGTGTGTGTGTGTGTGTGTTTATTGATTTTAGAGAGAGAGGGAGGGAGTGGTTAGAGAGATGGAAATATCAATGACAGAGAAACATCAATAGGCACCCTGTACTCCCCTCACTGGGGATCGAGCCCACAACTCAAGTATGTGCCCTGACCTGGAATTGAACCAGGGACCTCCTGGTTCATGGATCGATATTCAACCACTGATCCACACCCAGCTGGGCTAAGTCCTTTTTCAAGACTGTGTGACCTAAAGTAAATCATTTAACTTTTCTGGTTTTTCATTTCTTTATTTATGAAATGGAAAAATAATATCAACCTAGTTTGTCTTCTAGTATTTTCATAAACATCAAATGAGTTAGTTCACATGAAAAATGCTTTATAAACCATAGAGCACTATAGAAATATACTGTAAAACTAGAGGCCCAGGGCACAAAATTCATGCGGTGGGGGTTGGGGTGGGGGTGGGGTTGTGTCCCTCAGCCCAGCCTGTACCCTCTCCAATCTGGGATCCCTTTCACAATCCAGGACTGCTGGCTCCCAACCGCTTGCCTGCCTGCCTGCCTGATTGCCCCTAACTGCTTCTGCCTGCCAGCCTGGTCCCCCACAACTGCCCTTCCCTGCCAGCCTGATAGAAGCCTAACTGCTCCCCTGCAAGCCCAATTGCCCCTAACTGTCTTCCCCTGCAGGCCTGGTCACTCCTCACTGCCCTCCCTTGCTGGCCTGGTAGCCCCTAACTTCCCTCCCCTGTTGACCTGGTGCCCCCCCACTGCCCTCCCCTGCAGGGCTGGTCCCTCTCAACTGCCCTCCCTTGCAGGTCTAGTCCCTCCCAACTGCCCTCCCCTGCCAGCTATCTTGTGGTGGCCATCTGGTGTCCACATGGGGCAGCCATCTTGTGTGTTGGAGTTGTGGCCAATGTACCTCTTTATTATATAGGATACTACAATTATGCTTGTCTTGGGACTAAGGTTACTGAAAATAAAAATAATAACCCTACAAAGTATCTTGTGTTTATTTTCATACAAGGAGAAAAATAATTTATATAAATGTCCATATTTATTTTTAGAAGACCCTTTGCAGTTTATTTGTCATCACTTTATTGGAGGCAAAAAGAGGACTGAATAAAATTACTAAATTATACATAAATAGTATTGGAACAAGACCTACTGCTAGGATCTGTTATCATAGAAACCAGTCTGAAAACCCTAGCCCAGGTTGTAATCCTATTTATATTACAGAAGATATGTGTTTTGAGCTTTAAAAACTCCCAGGAAATGACCCGTGAGCCAATGCTTCTGAAAGATAGGAACAGGGAGTTGAGGAATAGCTCACTGAATTTCATTGTTCACCTTGCTTGTTTTCTCCTAACAAATGGAAAACGCCACTAAACTTAGTTTGTGGCCTCCCTATACTGATCCTAAGATCCCTATAGCTCTTCATGCTTCCAGGAACTGTGCAAAAGACTGCAGCTTCTAGGATGTAACTGCAAGCTCCAAAGTCAAAATGCTCTTTGGTGCATTCATCTCTCTCCCAATTGGTGCAAAGATTCCTGAGTGGGATGAAACAACAATGTACTTAACTAATATCTAAATTTTCTGGAGTGAGGAATTTGATTTCTGAATATAAGAGAATGATTTTGCTATGTTCTCTTTTAACAGACAACCAGAATCATACAACAGTTTGACAAATACACCCCACCCCCTGAAATCTGCTATTGTCACACAACTAAAATGTGAGACTAGCTTCAGCTCCCTGCCAGGGATAGTATGACTAAAAATCAAAAAGGATTTTCCTATGGATTGGCTCCAACATGCTTGTCCTCAATCCTGGTAAGCAGCCCTTGTTTATTTTTCTTCTGTTTAATAACTTAAATAGCTCTGAGAAGGTATGAAACTAGAAAACCAAAAGCCATTTCATGGCAATGGTGTCATCAAAAGCATTTGTTATTTGTTTATTAGGGTGCATCCTACAATGAAAATGTCCAAAGAATCTGTCTGTATCCATTTATTATCAACGTAGGTATTCCAAATTTATTCTATGTTAGTTTAATTTGAACTTCATTGAGAAATGGAGGTGTCATATGGCTTTTTTTCTATGAAGATCATAAGTAATTTATATGCCGTTTGTTTTCCAAAAGTAGGGTTTTAGGTATTAAACTGAAATCTAAAGTAAGGTACATTGATTTGCAGGAAATTATTCCTTTACACACAAATTCATCATTTACAAATACTATTTCATGGGGCCAGATTGAAGGAAGGCTTATGTTTTTTAGACAACTATGTCATCAACCATGTTAGTTTCTGTTTATAAACATTTCTTCCCAATTTGAGGATCCCAAGTTCACAAAAATATTTGTCTTAAATTATTTCAAATAAGCAGCATAAAATTCAGCCTTATGGCTCACTTCCAGAAAAAGTTGTATTCATTTATATTTCATAGAAAAACAAAGGGCAGGGTGGGGGTGGTTAGGGAATAAAGGGAGTACCAATTATGAGTTTAACACCATTTTCCTAGAAAATGATATTGATTCCTTTCTTTTCTCAAACTAATAAAATACATTGTGTTCCCATCTCCTTTAATGTGAGAACTTGGAAAAATCCCCCAGAATTTTCCATTTGCTGCTCTGAGCTTATAGACAGCTCTTTTATTGAATAGTATATTAATTTGTAGACCTTAAAATGGTCATATGTCATAGAAGATATTAGCCTTTGGTGAAAAGTACTAAAATATGTCCAAAAACTACTTTTTCAGGGCCCACTGCCTAAGGTCTTAATTTAGGAGTGATTCATCCCTGAGGAGAATTAAACCATGAGTGCTGCCAGTTCTTTAGGCAGGGCTCCCTCCACTTACCCCACTTCCTGCCTCTCTTTTTCACTTTCATCTGTGATAAGACTGCAATCAAGCCAGGACATTTTCTATTTCTAATTAATCTATCCCAAAGCCTTACTACTAGGAAAATTTTCTTTTTTTTTTTTTTTTTTTTTTTTTGGTAAAGGGTTCAAAGAAAGAAAACGTGTTGAGGACATAGAGATGTGGGAGAATATGCCCATCTTCACAGGACCTGTCTACCTGCTGTGCCTACTTAGGAATGTGATATTATCGGTGTAGAAAAGGCACAGGGACAGGAAGTGTGTGGGACTGTTACTTTCTGTTGAACCTTTCCTCTTGACTTTCAAAAAAAAAACATTCAGTATACAGCACATGCGTAGTTCAAACAAGCCTTATGCCTTCCTAGAAGCCACAAATTATTCAAGTGCGACTGAGAAACACCCCAGTTTTGAAATTCTGTGGAAGATGATCATGCTAGGAAAGGCATTTCCTGATATCTAACCAGCATGCTAGTGACTTCGATTTCATGTGCCTTTGCCTTGGCTATCTAATCATATGCTGAAGTGGAAAGAATGGCTGTGTCAGTTGTCAGCCTTGATCTTGAAAGCTTATTTTTCATTCATATTGCCTGAAAAATAAGGTTTGATCTGGGTTGGTTTCCAAATCAGTACTTTATTATGCTTTGCTCCCCTGTGCATATCTCAGCATTGGGAATTTGGGTACTATCATTGGCAGAGGAAGGCAGCATTGGTCCCTTTGCTCTGTTTGGCACAACCTACTTTTGCACAGTCTGCTGCCAACTCTACCAGAGAGCAGAAAGAATGCAGGAGCCATCCGCCCCTCACCCATCCTGCTTAATTTCCCCCCAATGCAATCATTTTGCCTCCAAGTCTATGGCTTCAGCCAGAGGGAATAAACATCTGCTTTGTTCTGCTTTTCGTTGCAGACAAATTAGATGGTTCTGATCCATGACTCATTTTGTTTTACTTGGTCCTCCTTGAAATCTCCAAGACCAAAAGCAACCAGATAACCAATTTGTCTGTTTAATTCAATCTATTTTGTTGGGGAGGGAATACTGAAGGCTTTTTTGTTTGTTTTAGTTTAGTTTTTGTTTGTTTTTTACTCTAAACTAGGTTTGTGTGCGTGCGCACACACGATTTTATGCTGAATTGGCATATATCCTATATATTCCACTTCCTTTATCTTTTTTGCTTCTTTTCCTCTTATCTGATTATGTTGCCTTCTGTTTACAGACTGACATAAATTTTTCTTTTGTTTCTCTCAATTACCATTGACACCTACAATCATAGCTGTTTCCTCATCTTGTAAATGTTATAATTTATAAAACTGCTGCCACCCCTCGAGGTTCTCAGTGCGTGCCTGGCATTGATCTACAGACACCATTTGACTCACCCCTGAAGCATATCATGCCCCTGGGGCACTTCTTTCAGTTTTCCTTTTCTTTCCTTTTTATATTTTCTTTAGGGCAGGACACCATAGGTCTGGGGTTTTCAATTCTTTCATTTCAAGCATCATGGACTTTAATTCTCCACCTAACTGATCTTAATTGTAGCCTCAGATTCCTCCATTTATTCCTTCCAAGCCAGTTTAGACATTATGCTATAAAAGCACCCTAGGAGCTAAATTAGTATCTGTTTCTTTTATTTTACAGATGGGGCGTCGGAAAGTGGAGAGGGATTGAGTAGACAGCACCAAACTAGAGGTAAGTAGTGATTCAAACTCCTAGTCTTTGTTTAGTTGCTTCCATGGAGTCAGCTCCCTTCCTTCAATGTTCCAAGTTTTCCGTGGAGCCCCAATGACTAACAATACAGCCAGTGGCTCACAATGTCTGATTGTATTCTTGACAGGAACCTTCCCTTTGTAGACCAGTTCTTCCACCTTTCTCCCCAGAAACTTCTGCATTCCAAAGCCCTGGGCAGCCTCTCCTTCAATGCACACTATTGTGCTTGAACCACATTTGGGCTCAGATAAAATTTTAACTGGTCTTAGGTGGTTACTGTTCCATGATCCCTGACCTCCTTCCTTTTATCCCAGATCCCCAAGAGCCAAGAAAGCATACGGTCACTTATGAATGCTATTTCTTTAACCTTCCTGCCAATTAAACACATAAAGTTCATTTCAGGTCATGACAGAAAATTTTAATTGCAGCGAATAGCCACAGCTCATGAACAGTTACAAGAACCTGCTAGAATTTTCCTCAGAAATTAATGCACTTAGCTGTGACATGTTGATTAAGCTAATGAGCTGTCTGGAACCTAAGAAATAAGATACCTACTAAGAAGAGCTCCCGGTGGCTAACTGGGATCAATTAAAAAGGAAAATAGAGCATAGCAGTCATTTCTACACAGGGACCTTTCACGTAAACTGCATTTCAGGAGAAGTCTTCACTGAACTACCTGCCTTCTACACTGAACTGTGTTCCTGCCCTCTGAGCCAGCCCTTACAAAGGGGTTCCTAGAATCCTATTTCAACCAATGGGACTGAGACTTTCCCTTTCCAATTAGAGCTGTGCAGCTATATTTCTATCAGTTTCATTACTAATCAACCAAAGCAGTTCTACTGTGACCAATCAGGATAGTGCTTTTTGGACCAATCAGACTGTGAGGATTTGGAGACTTCATTTGCTTGAAGATGGGTTAGTCAGACACCAGGGGCGGGGACTTCTGTCTGTCACTGTCTAAAATGGCTTCCCTCTGGCTGGGATATTGTACTTTCTCTTCCACCAAAGACTGAAGACTGTGTTTCTCACTGCAACTAAATCCCCAAAGACATTTCCCTGGAGCCAACTGGCACAGGGCAGGAAGACCTGGAGCAGGTTGGGTAGAGCAGAGCAGAGCTGTCTGGCCTGAGAGGTACTTCACCCCAGGGCCTCCTTACAGCATGCAGTATCACAACTGAGCTTTTGCACTGAATAAAATGTTCCCTTCTTTACTGCACCCCAAATTGGGGGTTCCTGTTGGCATAACATTGGTGCCAATGACAACCAGGTGACAGCTACAAGATGAAAATTAAGGTATAAAATAATAGATGCCTTTTCTTCCTCTCCACATAGGAGGCAAAATAAAAGCAAAATGAAAAATTAAGGGGGAGTTTGGCCATGTCCCTGGCCACATCGCTCGCTCTCACCATCTTTGCAGCTTCCTCCCAAGGGCTCCTGGCACCACCATGAACATCTTCTTGCTGACCTGGACCTGTCCCACCTGACCATCCTCATCCTGCTGCTGAAGAGCTGGAAGACACGCTCCTGCAACGGTATTTCCGGAAAAAGCCAGCTTTTCTTTGCACTGGTCTTCACAACTCCATGCCTGAATCTTTTTACTTCATTTATTTCATTATATAAGACATCTAGGAAGCGTATCTACATTGCCTGCCCCTGCGCAGCAGTGTACTTGATCTACATGAAGTTTAAGGCAACTTATGATGGGAACCATGATACCTTCTGAGTGGAGTTTCTGGTGGTCCCTGTGGAAGGACGCTTGTTTCTAATCAATCATGATTTCTCTCCTCTTGAGATTCTGTGGACCTTCTCCATCTACCTGGAATTAGTGGCTATCCTTCTGCAGCTCTTCATGATCAGCAAGACCGGGATGGTGAAGACCGTCACTACTAACTGTTCTTCCTGGGCCTCTACCGGGGACTCTACCTTGTCAACTGTGTCTGGCACTTCTACTTTGAGGGCTTCTTTGACCTCATCACTGTGGTGGTAGCATTGTCCATATCATCCTCTACTGCGACTTCTTCTACTTGTACATCACACAAGTACTCAAGAAAAAGAAGCTCAGTCTGCCAGAGGTAAGTGCCAAAGACCATCACCAGCATCTGTCCTTCAGCGTGCTCGGACAGAATTTTTATCACAGCAAAGGCACAAGATGCTCCATATGGAAAATCAGAAACTTCACTGTTGTTGCAGATAGTCATCAGTGGCTTTGTAAGAACCAGAGGAAAAGAACCAGAAGGTTTCTGTTTAATACATCTTGCCTTATCTTTTTTATTATTATGTACAAATATTTTTTACACAAAGAAACTTAATGTTGTATTAATAATTATGTGTGTAGCTTCTATGGGGAAGTTCCAAAAGTGAAGATTTTGTGAGAAATAGTGCAAACTTCTTTTTTTGAAAAATTCTTTGAAACTTTTGGTTCTTTGTGTCTGCAATGAAATTATACTCCTTCCGTCTATCAAACTTACATTCCACTATATTTATATTTTGCCAAAAGATGAGTTATATTTGTTTGAAATCTGAGATACTATGTTCAATTTGGTGTGCAAATTTATTCCACCTGATATGAAAACCCTTCCTTGGACATCACAACACTACATTTAAGGCAGGTAAGGATCACATGGAAGTCTTATGGTTTTCATTACCAAAAATGTTAAGATTCTGAATGTGGATGGAGTCTCATTTGCGAGTCACCAAAGCTGCCTGCTAACCCTCTCCTGCTAAGAAGTGTCAGTTTGAGACTGTCCCAAGGGTGTCGAAGGACTCAGTGGGCAGGGGTTCTGGGCTTCCTTCTGAGTGCAGATGTGAGGGACATTGATGATTATTTTGGATCTATGACTTGACTCCTCTGAGGACTAGAACAAAAGGAGTCAGCTATCACTTTAGTTTACAGTTCCGCAAGATTGCTATAATCATGTCCATGCTCAGACTCCAACACTTTTTCAAATCACTTTGTGTAGTAAAATTATTGACATATTTTTTTTAATCGGCAGCACCAATTACCATTTCTTATATTCTTACTTTTTTGTTTTTACTGAGCTCTTGCACGATTTATCTTGTGTTACTACCTTAATAAACATTTTATTAAACATTAAAAAAAGGAAAAAGAAAGAGGAAGAAAGCTAAAAACTAACATTTATTTTCTAACATATTCCTTGTTTAATTTTTCCTGCTTTAATCTAATTAAGTCCACTGCTATCCAAGGCATTTTTGTATTTCTACCAATTGTGGCTTTCAGGCTGGGGAAGAATGTCTTTGGAAGATTGTAACTTGAATTTGTCTCTGGCTGTGTGACTCTTAAAGACAACAGCTTTCCTCCAAATCCATTTCCTTTTACCTCTTCTCTTTAATATTAGCTTTTGTTTAGTACTACTACCTTATATAGGATATAGGATATCTGAGCTGTAGTTGTTGGCCTGCAGATACAGCCTACTATGCCCTTTTGCCTTCATACCCCTGGAATTCTAGAGGCATCTAGACCACCTGGTCAAGCTGCCCTCCTCAAAGGCAGCTTCTTTACCCAGGGAACGCAGTGTATGAAAACATGGCTTCACATTTCAGACCAGTGCTGACCCTACTTCTCCCAGAGTAGAATGGAGTTGTGATGAGAGAAAAAGACCATCTTAACATTTTTGTTCTCTGAAGTAACAGCCATCTCTTAGGGAGAACAACATAAATGGAAATCTTAATATATTTTGTCTTTTAAGTCACACAATGAACTTTATGATATTATAAGATTGAAATAAAGGCTTAAGAAGATGGTGTGTAGGCAGAAGATGATGTGTAAGTGAGTGTGTGTGTATGTGTGTTGGTAGGGTAGATGCTAATGAGGAAGAAATGATTTCTGATAAATACCTCTGTTGGGGGAAAGCCCCAAAAGTCTAAATTCAGGATCAGTTCTGAAGAACTGACTCGTAGCCTTATTCAAATTCATAAGAGCTTTAATAGGAGAAAACTTACATACATGGGCAAAGCAGCTGCTTCCAGTGGTGGCCAGCAAGGAAGAATCCACACCCCTCTCAGGACATGGCCTGTTTTTATAGCGGGTAATAGTCACATAGATCACCAGAAAGAACAATGCATTTATAAGTTAACAGATAGAATCAGGCAGTTATCACACCCTATACATTCATTAACCTCCTTCCTGGGGGCATAACGTTTATCTTTGGGTGGCATTCCTGCTTTCTGAGTAATCAGCCAAGCCTGAAGCTATAGGCAGTTAAACAGTCACAGAGAATTAAACAGAGAGCCCAACATTTCCAAGACCCTTTACTGCTGGAGCCATATTGCATCTCTGAGTTCCCCTACAATTTCATATGTTATTTTTCAATCCCAGATTGCTTACATTCAAGACACTTTAAACACAAAGGTGACAATGCATACTTAATCTAAATGACCCTGTAGCTTAAATTAAACATTGATGATGTTAATTGGTGGCTTACATTAAACTTTTATGTTTATTTTTTTGTTTTTCTGGAACCTGGGGGTCGGAGCTGGGAGTAACCATCGGAGAGCCAGCTCTGAGGCAGCTCACTCCCACAAAATGGTATTGAGTGCCACAGGGATAAACACAGGCTAGAGAGGCCATAAATAGACCCAGAAGTCAATCCAGAAACACTGCCACCCAGGGGCAGAATCACAAATTGACTGTTGTGCAATAAAAAATAAAGAAATGTGAAAAATTAAGACACCGCCTGCTTAAAAATCAGGACTGGCTTACAACACTGAGGAACAGTAGAACGCAGGGAACTGCAATACTGTCCGGACTGAGAAACAGGCGTACCAAACAGAATAATAGAGGCAGTGAATGATCTTCACTATTGCATATTATATATTTTTTATTTTTTTATTTTCATTTTTGGCATCTTTTACTTAAGAAACTATTTTTTTATTTTTTTCTCACTTGATTTCACCTTTTTAATTATTACATTTTTATTTTTAATCAGTATCATTACTACTACTATTTTACCTTTTTTTTTTTAAGTGTCATTTTATTTTCTCCTTATTTTACTTTGGGACTAGTGTTCTACATTCTATTTTCATGTTTCCTTTAGCATTGTTTTACTCTATCTCAACTCTACCTTTATGCCATCACTCTCTTCCTAACTTTTCCCCTTTTGGTGTCCTGTTTATCTTACCACTTTCCTGCTTTAGATTTTCCCTATTCTTTCTGTTTACCCCCTGTTAAAATTTCACCCTACATATATATCTAATTTCCAATCCCCTGCTCCAAGTCCATACACACCTCTCTCTTCGCTGTCTTAATTACCCAAAAAATTGTTTTTCTCTCTGTCCTTTAGTTGTTGTTTGCTTGAATGTTGATTATATCGAATTTTTATGCTTTTTTGTGAGATTGTTTTGCTTATTCTTTTTTGTTTGTTTGTTTCTTTGTTTTTGATTGCTTTGTTTTTGTTTGTTTTTTGCCTCTGTTTTCCCTTGCCTTGATTGATATTAGTTGGTGTTGTAGTTTGTATTAATCCCCAGGTACTTGTGGCTGGCATTTGCTGGGATTAGTGGTTGCTTTATTGGATTTTTCTCCCCATATATATAGTTTGTTCCCCTTTTCTCTCTTAGTCTCTTTCTTGTCTCTCTTATTTTTTTTCTTTCTTTTCCAATTTCATTTTGACACTCCTTTTATTCTCTCTTTTTTTCTTTTTCCTCTTCTTCTTTCTCTCTTATCCTCTAATTTGCCTTTCTCTGGTGTCACCTTTATAGGAGATTATTAATATCTTGAATACATTTCTGTTCAGTGTCTTGTGTTTTGTACCTGGTTGTGTTGTATTTTGTGCCTTTAAGTCAATTCAGGAGAGAGAGAACTACATAACCAGACATCTGGAGAACAGAGAACATGGGGAGATGAAGAAACAGCCCTTATATGAAAGAAAAGCAGGCATCACCAGAAAAGGAAGTAAACGAAATAGAGGCAAGCAACCTGCCAGAGAAAGAATTCAGAGAAATGGTCATAAGGTGGCTGAAAAGAATGGAAGAAAATTCTACAATACGAGTAAGAACCAAGAAGAAATGAAGAAGAACCAAGAAGAAATGAAAAATGACATTACTGCTGTAAAGAATTCAAGAGAAAGCATCAAGAGTAGACTAGAAGAAGCAGAGGACCACATCAGTGAGCTAGAAGACAAGATGGAAAAAAATACCCAAGTAGAGCAGCTTCTAGAAAAAAAAATTAAAAAGCAGGAAGAGAGCCTAAGGGAACTTTGGGACAACGCAAAACAAAACAACATCTGCATAATAGGGGTTCCAGAAAGAAAGGAAACTGAGCAAGGAATAGAAAACCTGTTTGAAGAAATAATGACAGAAAACTTCCCTGATATAGGAAAGAAAAAACCCATCCAAATCCAAGAAGCTCACAGAGTCCCAAACTAAATGAACCCCAAAAGACCAATGCCAAGGCACATTATAATTACATTGGCAAACACCAATGACAAAGTAAGAATCTTGAAAGCGGCCAGAGAGAGACAGAAAGTTACATACAAAGGAACCCCCATCACACTAGCAACTGATTTCTCAACACAAACTAATCAGGCCAGAAGGGAATGGAATGAAATATACAAAGTCATGCAAAGGAAGGGTCTGAATCCAAGAATACTATACCCAGCAAGACTATCAATCAAAATTGAAGGTGAAATCAGGAGCTTCACAGACAAAAAAGGACTAAGGGAATTTATTACCACCAAACCAGCAATGTAAGAAATGCTAAAGGGTCTGCTATAAAAAAAAAAAAAAAAGAAAAAGAAATAGGAAGTGAAGAAGGAACACAGGGGTAAAGAATAAAAATGGCGACAAATAAGTACCTATCAATAATAACTTTAAATGTAAATGGATTAAATGCTGCAATCAAAAGACATAGGGTAACTGACTGGATAAGAAAACATGACCCATATATCTGCTGTCTACAAGAAACCCACCTCAGAAAAAAAGACACACACAGACTGAGGGTGAAGGGATAGAAAAAGGTTTTCCAGGCGAATGGAAATGAAAAAAAAGCTGGGGTAGCAATACTTATACTTGAGAAATTAGATCTCAAAGTGAAGGACATAACAAGAGATAAGGAAGGCCACTTCATAATACTAAAGGGAACAATCCAACAAGAAGAAATAACTCTGGTAAACATATAGGCACCTAATACAGGAGCACCCAAATACATAAAAAAACTCCTGGAGGATATCAAGGGAGAGATTGACAGCAATACAATCATAGTAGGAGACTTTAATACTCCACTATCACCATTGGACAAATCCTCTAAACAAAAAATCAGCAAAGAAACATCAATCCTAAATGACTCAGTAGACCAGATGGAATTAATTGACATTTTCAGGACATTTTACCCCAAAGCCACAGAATATACATTCTTCTCAAGTGCACATGGCTCATTTTCAAAGATAGACCATATGTTGGGACATAGTCTCTTCAAATTCAAGAAGATAGAAATCCTATGAAGCATCTTCTCAGACCACAGTGGCATAATACTGGAAATCAACTACAATAAAAACAATCCAAAAAAATCAAACACATGGAGACTAAACAGCATGCTATTAAACAATGACTGGGTTACCAGAGAGATCAAGGAAGAAATAAAAAAACATTATGGCAAAAAATGACAATGAAAACACGACAATCCAAAATCTATGGGACACAGCGAAAGCAGTCTTGAGAGGGAAGTTCATAGCTCTACAAGCATACTGCAAAAAACAAGAAACAATGGTAATAAATTACCTAACCCTACAACTCAAAGAGTTAGAAAAAGAGCAACAAGAAAAGCCCAGCGTAAGCAGAAGGAAGGGAATAATAAAGATCAGAGCGGAGATAAACAACATTGAGACAAAAGAAACAATACAAAAGATCAACAAAACCAAGAGCTGGTTCTTTGAAAGGATAAACAAGATTGATGAATCTCTTGTCAGGCTCACCAAGAAGCAAAGAGAGAGGACCCAAATAAACAAAATCAGAAATGAAAGAGGTGAAATAACAACAGATCCCACAAAAATACAAAGGATTGTTAAAAAATACTACGAACAACTCTATTCCAACAAACTGGACAACCTGGAGGAAATGAACATATTCCTAGAAATTATAACCTTCCAAAACTCAGTGAGGAAGAATCTAAACAGCTCAATATGCCAGTAACTATGGAAGAAATTGAAGCAGTTATCAAAAAGCTTCCAGCAAACAAAAGCCTGGGGCCAGACAGCTTCACAGGAGAGTTTTACCAAACATTCAAGGAAGAACTAAAACCTATCCTCCTCAGACTATTCCAAAAAATTCGAGAGGAAGGAACACTTTCAAGCTCTTCCTATGAAGCCAGCATCACCCTAATACCAAAACCAGATAAAGACAACACAATGAAAGAGAATTACAGGCCAATATCCCTCATGATCGTAGATGCCAAAATCCTCAACAAAATTCTAGCAAATCGGATCCAGTAGTACATCAGAAAGATCATACACCGTGACCAAGTAGGATTTATCCCAGGAATGCAAGGATGGTACAATATCTGCAAATCAATAAACGTGATACTTCACATAAACAAATTGAGAAATAAAAATCACATAGTCATATCAATTGATGCAGAAAAAGCATTTGACAAAATCCAGCTCCCTCTCTTGATAAAAACTCTCAACAAGGTGGGAATAAAAGGATCAAACCTCAACATAATAAAAGCTATATATGATAAACCCACAGCTAACATCACACTCAATGGGCAAAAACTAAAACCATTTCCCCTAAGAACAGGAACAAGACAGGATGCCCACTGTCACCACTCCTTTTCAACATAGTACTAGAAGTATTAGCCATTGCAATTAGACAAGAAGAAGAAGTAAATGGCATCCAAATTGGAAAAGAAGAAGTAAAGCTGTCCTTATTTGCAGATGACATGATATTGTACATAAAAACCCCGAAAGAGTCCATCAAAAAACTAACAGACTTAATAAATGAATTCAGTAATGTAGCAGGATACAAAATTAACGCCAAGAAATCTATGGCATTTCTATACACCAATAATGAACTTACAGAAAGAGAGACTAAAAAAGCAATCCCATTTACCATCACACCAAAAAATTTAAGATACCTAGGAATAAACTTAACCAAGGAGGTAAAAGTCCTATACGCAGAAAACTACAGGACACTGAAAAAAGAGATAGAGGAAGACGTAAACAGATGGAAGAACATACCATGTTCATGCATTTGTAGAATCAACATCATCAAAATGTCCATACTACCCAAAGCAATCTATAGGTTCAATGCACTCCCCATTAAAATACCAATAGCATATTTCACAGACCTAGAAAGAACTCTTCAAAAATTCATCTGGAATAAAAAAAGACCTCGAATAGCCACAGTAATCCTGAGAAAGAAGAATAAAGTAGGAGAAGTCTCAATACCAAATTTCAAGTTGTATTACAAAGCCGCTGTTCTCAAAACAGCCTGGTACTGGCACAAGAACAGACATATAGATCAATGGAATAGAATAGAGAATCCAGATATCAACCCAAACCACTATGCTCAATTAATATTTGACAAAGGAGGCATGAACATACAATGGAATCAAGACAGTCTCTTCAATAAATTGTGTTGGGAAAATTGGACAGATACATGCAAAAAAATGAAACTAGATCACCAACTTACACCATACACAAAAATAAACTCAAATGGATACAGGACTTAAACGTAAGAGGGGAAACCATAAAAATACTAGAGGAATCCACAGGCAGCAAAATCTCAGACATATGCCGAAAGAACTTCTTCACTGATACTACCCCTAGGGCAATGGAAGCTAAAGAGAAAATAAACAAATGAGACTACATCAAAATAAAAAGCTTTTTCACAGAAAAGGAAACCATCAATAAAACAACAAAAACCCCACTGTATGGGAGAACATATTTGCAAATGTTATCACTGATAAAGTTTAATCTCCAACATCTATAGGCAGCTTATACAACTTAATAAAAGGGAGATAAATGATCCAATAAAAAAAAAAATGGGCTACGGACCTAAATAGAATCTTTTCGAAAGAAGACAGAAGGAAGGCCAAGAGACACATGAAAACATGCTCAAAGTCACTAATTATCAGAGAGATGCAAATCAAAATGACAATGCGGTACCATCTCACACCTGTCAGAATGGCTATCATCAACAAATCAACAAACGACAAGTGCTAGCAAGGATGTGGAGAAAAAAGAACCCTCGTGCACTGCTGGTGGGAATACAGACTAGTACAGCCACTGTGGAGCACAGTATGGAGTTTCCTCAAAAAACTGAAAATGCAAATCCCATTTGACCCAGTAATCCCACTCCTAGGAATATACCCTAAGAAACTAGAAACACCAATCAGAAAAGATATATGCACCCCTATGTTCATAGCAGCACAATTTACAAAGCTAAGATTTGGAAACAGCCTAGCTGCCTGTCAGCAAATGACTGGATCAGAAAACTATGGTACATCTACACAATGGAATGGTATGCTGCCATAAAAAAGAAGGAATTCTTAGCATTTGTAGCAACCTGGATGGAATTGGAGAACATTATGCTAAGTGAAATAAGCCAGTCAATGAAAGAAAAATACCATATGATCTCACTCGTGGATAATAAAAAACACATTATAAACTGATGAACCAAAAGATAGATACAGAGGCAGTAAAGCATCAAACAGACTGTCAAATTACAGAGGGAAGGTTAGGGAGAGGTGGGGGAAATAAGAGATCAACAGAAGAACTTATATGCATGCATATAAGAATAACCAACGGATGCAAAACATTGGGGGGTGAGGGCATGTATGGGAGTGGTGTGGGGGGGAACAATGGTAAGATATGTACACATATAATACCTTAATTTAAAAAATGGAAAAAAAAACAAAAAAATAAATAAAATACATACATAGAGAGCGAACCAAGATGGCAGCATAGGTAAACACCTAAACTGCTGCCTCACAAAACAATTTCAAAACTACAACTAAAAGACAAAACATCTATCACCCAGAACCACAGGAAAGCTGGCTGAGTGCAAGTTCTACAACTAGAAGGAAAGAGAAAAGAGCATTGAGACATGCACAAACGCTGAAAAGCTGAGGTATGGAGGCACGCGAATCCGGCGGCGGATTCACATACCTCCATACCTCAGCTTTTCAACCGAAGGGAGACAAGCTCCTGATTACTCTGAACTCCAGTCTATGGGGAGACGCTGGGGACCCAAACTCCTACGGGGAGAAGCTGGACTGTCTGCCATCGGGTCAGAAAGTGAGGGTGATTTTCTTGCAGAGGTGCGCCCAGCAATCATTGTTTACTGTGCTGGGGCATGGGATGTGAGGACTTGGAAACGCGGAGATGCAGAGACAACTGACTGGCAGCCATCGCTGTTTGCCACGCCCTAGCCTAGTGACTCCCTGAGACCCTGCCCCACACAATCTATAAGCCCACCCAAGCTCCATGCAGCAGCTTTTGCATATAAACCATCTGCCCTATTGCAGCTTAACCTAACAAACTGCAGCTCTGCTCAGACAGCTCCAAAACCTCCAAACCCCAAGCAAAGAGGAGAAAACTGTAGTTCTCGCTGTAGATCCTGCTGGGTGGCCTCAGACAGTAGCTGACCTGCACCCCATTGGAGATCCAGAAGCCAGTGTACCTAGTGGTCAGTGTGAGATGACACCAGATTTCAACTACTCACATCCATAAGTGACACATTCAAGAGGCAGACTCAGTGAGCACCAAAGCCCCACTGAAGCAAATCCTTCCCCATAAGGGTGTCTCCAGTACAGCAATTCTTCCATTATAGACACAGCAGGTCCTCACAGCCAATAGGCCTAGAGGTCAATTCCTCCAAGCGTACCAACAGCAATCAAGGCTTAACTACACCAAGACTTTGCACTCAGCCCACAAAGGGGTCCACCAAGAGTGTCCACCTCAGGTGATAGGCTGAACCACTGGTCACCTACCACAGAAAACCACTCCATCAACACAGGGAAGCAGCAAAATGTGGAGACAAAGATGCATGTCACGAATGAAAGGAATGGAGGAAAGCAAACTACTGGACACAGAATTCAAAACCACATTTATAAGGTTACTCAAGAATCTAAAAACCACTGAGAAATTTAATGAGACCTCCAATGAGCTTAGTGAGACTTTCAAGTACCTTAATGAGAATGCCAAAAAAAAATGGAAAAGGACCCGTCAGAAATTAAGCATACACTGTCTGAAATAAAGAATATACAGAAATTCAACTGTAGATCAAAGGACCCCAAGAATCAAACCAAAGATCTGAAATATGAGGAAGCAAAAAACACCCAACCAGAAAAACAAAGAGAAGAAAGAATCCAAAAATATGAAGATAGTGTAAGGAGCCTCTGGGACAACTTCAAGTGTACCAACATCCGAATTTTTGGGGTGCCCGAAGAAGAGAGAGAGCAAAATATTGAAAACCTATGAGAAGAAATAATGACAGAAAACTTTCCCTACCTGGTGAAAGAAATAGACTTACAAGTCCAGGAAGTGCAGAGAACCCCAAACAAAAGGAATCCAAAGAGGACCACACCAAGACACATCATAATTAAAATGCCAAGGGCAAAAGACAAAGAGAGAATATTAAAAGCAGCAAGAAAAAAAGTTACTTACCTACAAGGGAGTATCCATATGACTGTCAGCTGATTTCTCAACAGAAACTATGCAGACCAGAAGGGAGTGGCAAGAAATCTACAAAGTGATGAACAGCAAGAACCTACAACCAAAATTACTCTACCCAGCAAAGCTCTCATTCAGAATTGAAGGTCAGATAAAGAGCTTCACAGACAAGAAAAAGCTAAAGGAGTTGATCACCACCAAACCAGGATTACATGAAATGCTGAAGGGTATTCTTTAAGAAGAGGAAGAAGAAGAATAGGTAAAGATAAAAATTATAAACAACAAAATGACAACAAATACATACCTACCAACAAGTGAATCTAAAAATCAAGTGAATAAAAAATCTGATGAACAGAATGGACTGATGAATATAATAGAATCAGGGACATAGAAAGGGAGTGGACTGACAATTCTCAGGGGGAAGTGGGTATGAGGGGTGCGGGAAGAGATTGGACAAAAATCTTACTCCTGTGGATGAAGACAGTGGGGGGTGGGGGTAAGGGCATGGGGTGGGGTGGGGAATCAGGTGGAGGGGAGCTATGGGGGAGGAAAAAAGAGGAACACCTGTAATAATCTGAACAATAAAGATTTATTTTAAAAAAATAAAATACATATATATATTAAAATATATACGTGTGTGTGTATATATACCATATATACCACATATGCACACATATACTAGTATATTTACTATATATAATATACATAAACTATATATAGTAAAAATACATTAATGTTCATGTGCATGTTTATCCTTTTCTAATCTAGTTTTTATCAATTTATTTTTTCTTTACAACTGACCTTCTCTTACCCAGTAAAAGATCCTGTTGAAGAGACAGCAGCTGAGCTGTAGGGGAAAGCATTCAGTTCAGCCCCAGTGTTCTACCCTATTACTCTATTATAATGAGACATTTGACCTTAGTACATCTCCTTAACTCTCCATGCCTCATTTCTATGAACAAAAGAGCTTCTCAACATCTTGTGGTAGGGTCTAATGGTAGGTAGCTCAGTGTTGCAAGAACTCTCTATTGAGATCCATAATTTCATCAATTCTAAAATCTTTAACGGTTTATTGTCTCTGAATTTACAGTTCATTTTCAATGGATGATGTTTTATATTTACTAACATCTTTTCTTTCTTAATAGTACATAAAACAGTGGTGTTTCATATAACCAGTGCTGTCTAAATTTAATAAAATGTAGTCTGGATCAACAGTGTTTTGCAGGTTAATGTTATTATTCAGAAGTCACTTGTTTTCTTGTTACTACAAGATAAGCCATGAAATGAATCACCCTGGACTGTTCTAAACAACTAAAGATATTCACTGAGTTACAAAGTACCCAGCTGAACCAGAAAGAGGGACTAGACAACTATAAGAAAAAAATATCTCTCTTGAAAATTGCCATTCTTAAAAGATTCCCTAACTTAGTTTAATGATTGCTGTCATGGTCCTGAAATTCTTAGTAAATTTTTAACTAGGGATCCTGCATGTTCATTTTAGTCTGGCCTAGAAAAATTTTGTAGACTGCCTCGATGGGAACTTTGTGATTAAAATATTAAAGGATATTCAATCCTTCTTCCATTAACCTCTGTTCTCTGGCATAGAAGACTTTCAATTTCTCAAAAGGAGTTATAAGCTATGTAAGTACTTGAACCAGAGTATTTTCAAGCACACAGTGTTCTGTTTTCAGAGACTGTGTCGTATCAAGCTCACATTGGCAAGCAGTTACATATTGACCTCAGGATTTTAAAGGTTAGAAAAGGATATTTCAAAACCTTTATCTTTTAAAATAAAGGTTGTTAAGGAAAGTACATGTTCTAAGTTACAATTAGAGGGAGAAACCCCCTAAAACTTAAGGATACTTTTTTCATGTATCCATATAATATATGGCATATCATAAAGTTTTTTAAGAGTTTTATGCATGTAGAGTTACTATAAGAATCTATTCTGGTTATATTTTTATCTCTAGTCAACATCAATTAGGGACAAATAGGATCCAAGCCCTTGGACAACTTCCCCTGCTAGAACGAAAGTATGTGAAATAATTTAAGTCCCTCCTTTAAAATCTGTTATCTAGAGTCAAATTTGATCCAGTAATAAATTGTGGAAATTATTCTATAAAATACATACCCTAAACTCAGAGTTTCTTGGTGATTTGAGTGAGGATGTTGATGGGATGAAATGAATAGACTCACTTAAAATAACATGTTGGATTAAAAACCTTCATAAGCATATAGAGATTTTGCCCCAATAGAAAATTAAGTCTTTTCAATTTCAAGTGTGTTTCAAAATCTAATATTTCTAAAGGCTTCACAGGTGTGAAAAGCATATAAGGAAGCAAGAAGATACATAAAGACTTCTGAAAACGTCTTTCATGTTATTAGTGCAGCAAAGATTCAACTAATGAACAAGATGAAGGAAACTATGTTAAAAAGGAAAATAATGGGTGTAATTATAAAGATAGTGCAGAGGACACTAAGACCCCAAATCCAGTCACTTCTTATTCTTATTGCCCAAGGGAAATACATACATGGAGGACTACAACCACAGAATATTCTTTATTACTACTAACTTTGGAGTCCAAACCACAATATAAGATTGAAAAGGATTAGGCTGGATTATTCCTTTTGAAGATTTCTAAAAACATATTCAAGCATGTCTATTGTATCTCAAAAATCGAGGCATAGTCTGCATAATATTTAGAGTGGTTAAGGGATAAGGTATAAGATAAAGAAGAATTTAAAATCAGTGTTTGGGGGTTCTGTTTTTTGTTTGTTGGCTTTTTTTTTTTCAGTAATTTCACATTGATTCTTTAGATGGTTCCTCTCTTATGCCTCAATGAGAGTCATCTCCTGAAAAATTGTAGAGGTCTGCTTAAGCAATCCAAGGTCTAGGGTGCATGTTCAAGTTCTTGAATGCATTCTTCTCCAGAACAAATATAAAGAAGACATAGTCACTCTCTTCCAAAATGTCTAATATTACAAATCATCTACCTCCTCTTTTTTTAGTTAGAATTTAGTCTAACATTATAACTCTTCACATTGCTTTGCATATTTTCTCTTATATTTAGCAGTCTCCCCAAAATGGAATGTCACATCTTCAACCTTACAGAGGCAATAGCTGCCTCCTTTCCTTTGACTTTCTAGGGAGGTTCTGGAAGAATTGGGGTAAGGGAGAAGAAGGGCAAAAAAAAATGGGAATAAGAATCCTGTGATAATCTACAGACCGATTATTTTAAAGAATTGTTTGTCTTAAGGTGGTCACTACAATTACATAAACAATTTAGCAATAAAAATATGTAATACATGTTACATATAATTGTAAACTTTTATCACTTCTCTTATGAAGACAAGAAGAAAAAATTAGGAGCCAGTAATTTAGGAAAAATTGTCTTAATAAATAAGTATATCCAACAACATTCTGTATCGGTGGTTCTCTGCCAGAAGCAATTTTGCTCTGTGCACTCAGCCCAGTGAACATTTGGCAAGGTCTGGAGACATGTTTTATTATCACAGCTAGGGGGCACTACTGACATCTAGTGGGTAGAGGCCAGGGTGCTGCTAAAAATTGTCTAATGCAGAGGATAGCCCCCCACAACAAATAATGATTTGGTCCCAAAGTTGAGAAATCCTGCTTTATTTTATTCATAGACAAACAACAAAAAGGAGAAGAGACTGACTCATTAGGAATTGCCCTCACAATCTCTCAAATGGGTTACTTCAATTCCAGAGGAATCTCCTGCTCAGGAGCTGGACCAAGAGTCCAGTCTCTGTCTTCTCTCCTTCACTCTTTGTTTTTTTAACTACAACAACTCCTAAAGGCTCAATCTCCCCTAGTAACTGAACCAACTCTCTCCTATCTATGATTTAAACAATTGTCAGTATGCTTTGACACACAGAAATCAGGCGTCTTAAAGCTTGCTGAAGCAAAAATCTGTGGAGCTGCTTAAAAATAACCTGCCTCAAAGGATGTCAAGAGGTAGATATTTGAATCATAAACATTAGGGAGAATGTACTAAAAATGGTCCAAGTAAAATCTGAAAATTTGACAAAAATTTCTTTGTTATTTTGATTTTCTGTGAATATCAGGGTAGGAGGCAGTCAGGTTTATACCACTGATTTGTAACTCTCAACGAGAACACTATCTTACCATCCTCATTTTAACTTTTAGCTGCCACCTCCACAGTGATTTGGTTCTTTTTGCCAATGTGCTAGCTATTATCATACTTATGCGTCCATTTTTTCTTTAATATAATGTGGGAAAATGTCTTTTGTGGCTATTTCTACTATGAATATTCACATTTTTTAACATTCTCTAAATGGCACCATGTCCCTCAAACAATTGAAATCACAGAGCCTTGCAGGTAGCCATCAGAATAATTTCATACCAATGGAAATTATTATGCTGAGCAGGAAACCATAAAAATGACCCTATAAGAGATGACAATAACTCTCATTTCCATAGTTCACAGCATGGTGCACCATACTTTAAGTATATAAATTGGAACAGCTACTGACATGATGGAACTCATATTTTTGGGTACCTTTCTTTCTAGCTTATGACCCTATAAAGTATAAAAGAAATTAGCTATACAAGTGCAATAAAAAGCAAACATTAGTCTAAAACAGCAACAACAAAAAAGATTTAGAGTTTTATCAGTCTTTTTCTTTTGATTTGCATTTTTCTTGTATATAAATGTATGTTTGCGGATATATATATGTGTGTGTACACCTATACATATATATGCCTATTAAAACTTTTGGTTGTTAATTGATATTTATATTCTTATCATCAACATAACTGCAAAATGTGTAGCAGAAGACATTACAAAATGAGTGCCTCACAAGTGTTCTAAGGGTTGACAGAAGCTGAACAATCCACTCCAGACTTTGCTCACCACATACCTTAAAAGAAACAAGTCTTTTTTCAGTGAACATGACATATTTTCACACTAAGGTATTGATCTTTAAATAATATATTTTTCACTTTCCAAGAATTAAAAGAAGTTAATATAAGTAATCAAGTCTCAAATTACTGACAAGTCTCCTTTAATCAGTATCAACAATAAATGAGGTAACTCTGCCCAAAAGAAAAAGAGAAAATACTTAAAGTGAAAAGAAATAGCTGTGAGAAAGGAATAACATATGGTGGGACATATTTTTTAAATATGTTTTTATTGATTTTTTAGAGAGAGAAGAAGGCGAGAGGAGGGGAGAGAGAGAGAGAAACATTGATGGGATGCCTCTTGCACATCTCCTAACTGGGGATTAGGCCCACAACCCCAGCATGTGCCCTGACTGGGAATCAAAGTGGTGACCTTTTGTTGCATGGGACAACACCCAACCAACTGACCCACACTGGCCAGGACCAGTGAGAGGTATTAAAGAAAAGAAGGGGGGCCAGCCATATCTTGTAGCCTCAATCTTTTCACCTGTAAAATGGGGTGACTACATATATGTGAAAGTGCCAAAAAGCAACACACAGATAATTTAATATTGATGTTGCTGAAAAGAAATTCTAGCAGTGACACCCTCACTTTTAAAGGCACACCTGTGATGATGAATGGCCACTTAGTATCATCGCTAAAACTGTGGTTCCTACAAGAATTTGTGCCAGGGAACTGATCCCTCTCTGCTCCCTTCCCTTGTGATTCTGAATCACTCCAGTCAATTAATCATAAGCTAGAAAGAAAGGTACCCAAAAACATGAGTTACATCATGTCAGTAGCTGTTGCAATTTATATACTTAAAGTATGGTGCACCATGCTATGAACTATGGAAATGAGAGCTATTGTCATCTCTTCTGTGGCCAAATAAAGTGGTGATGATGGTAATTAATGATAATTCTAATTTTAAAACAATAGCTAATATGAATTGGCTATTTAACAAGTATCAGGAACCAGGCTAATTTCTTTACATTGATTTTCTCATCTAATGTTCACATCAAGTTTATAAGAAAGTTTTAATTATTATTCCCATTACATATAGTTGTTCTTATCTGTAGGGGTTATGTTCCAAGACCCACATGGATGCCTGAAACGACAGATAGAAGAGAACTCTCTCTCTATACACACACACACACACACACACACACACACACACACACACACACACACACTACAGGCCCAGTACATGAAATTCATGCATGGAGGAGGTGTGTGTCCCTCAGCTCAGCCTGCACCTCTCCAATCTGGGACCCCTCGAAGGATGTCCAACTGCCTGGTGGGATTGGGCCTAAACAGGCAGTCGGACATTTCTCTCATAATCCAGGACTGCTGGCTCCCAAC
Source organism: Corynorhinus townsendii (assembly GCA_026230045.1). Classification (NCBI taxonomy): domain Eukaryota; kingdom Metazoa; phylum Chordata; class Mammalia; order Chiroptera; family Vespertilionidae; genus Corynorhinus; species Corynorhinus townsendii. The sequence goes on from JAPDVU010000003.1 coordinate 96,176,220, forward strand.
TGCTCGCCTGCCTGCCAGCCTGATCACTCCCTAACCACTCCCCTGCCAGCCTGATTGACGCGTAACTGCTCCCCTGCAAGCCTGATTGCCTCTAACTATCCTCCCTGGAGGCCTGGTCACCCCCAACGGCCTTCCCCTTCTGGCCTGGTCAGCCCTAACTGCCTTCCCCTGAAGGTCTGGTCCCCCAAAACTGCCCTCCCCTGCAGGCCTGGTCCCTCCCAGCTGCCCTCCCCTGCTGGCCTGATCACTCATAACTGCCCTCTCCTGTCGGCCATTTGTGGAGGCCATCTTTGACCACATGGGGGCAGCCATCTTGTGTGTTGGAGTGATGGTCAATCTGCATTTTACCTTTTTATTATATAGGATACTGTTTGTTCCTATGCATACTTTCCTATGATAAAGTTTAATTTATAAATTAGATATAGTAACAGACTAAGCAACAAGAATAAAATACTGTAATAAATGTTATGCAAAATTTCAGAGCCATTGTTAAGTAAAATATGGGTTACTTAAACCTAAGTACTGATACTGTTATTGTAGATTGCCTAGATTGCCCTTCTCCTTTACTACTGGGAGTGGGGTTCTGGGGCTGCTGCTGGAATAAGAATTTCTGGAGGCCCCATGGGAAAATAAGATGTGGTTGAGTTTTATTTGCATGGAATTACAGCCTGGGTTTCAAAAGTCCCATTTCCCTTAATCTAGTCCTGGAAGAGATGCAGTTGAGGCTTCAGTAGAGCTAGAAGCAAGGCCAGTGTCCAGAGTTTCGTTCCACGGTGGAGTTGTGTCTGACAGAATATCAGGCTAGTTCCTACTGGGTGTAGGGTAAACATCTCTGTGGGCCATGTGGGCAAATGCAGAGAGTGGGCCCCCTGCCACACAGAGCCAAGAACCCAGACAGCAAGAGAGGCAAGAGAGGAAATGTCTTTGTTCAGGAGCTTCTGTGTTTTAGATTTTGTGCCCTTGCAGTGGCTATGCCTATTCAAGCCAATGACCTGCTCTCAGGTGTGACTGACAGGTAACCCAAACCTCACTGGGCATGCCTATACGATTTGGTCTTCCCTTTGTTCCTTTCCACTTTATTAATAACTGGGTTAAATACAACGATATCAATACCATGACAGTCGATCTGATAACAGAGTTGTCTATTAAATGACTAATGGGCAGGAAGCATATACACTGTGGGTAAGCTGGACAAAACGATGAATCACATGCTGGGCAGGATGGAGTGGGACAGTGAGAGATTTTATCATGCTACTCAGACTGGTGAGAAATTTAAACTTGTGATTTATATAGTCCTGGAATTTCTCTTTTAATATTTTTAGATCACAGTTGATCACAGGTCACTGAAACCATGGCAGGGGAAACCTGTGGATAAAGGAGGGCTACTGCACTGTATAAAAGAATGAGGTCACAACAAGATTAAGTAACGTGTTAAAGGTTATACTGAGAAAACATTTGGAGGCAAAATGAGAGTTACCTAGAGTATGTAGTGACAATACAGGGTAAGATAGGAAAGAGACAGGAGAAAAGAACAAAAAGGAGAAAATTTTGCAGAGACAACTATATTTAAGGTGTTAGTCTGAGATGGAAAGAGAAAGAAGAGGCAGCTCTTGAAACACTTCATTGTCAGTTCTCATTTACTCTCAGGTTTGGCCAGATTGCCAGATCTTTGACATTGGGGAACATGTCTGATACTTTTAACCCACTATGATACTTGTCTGCTGATAAGCACGTTTTTAGTAAAATTAAAAGGTGTTTTGGCAATGAATGAAGTGTATTTACATCTTGAGCCCCATTTACCTTGTGCCATAGGAGAGGAAATTCAACCCCAAAACACTCAGGGTGTTTTTCAGTCTCTTGGGGAAACACAATTAAATTTAACTTTTTCCAGGTAGGACTATGTAGTTAAGACTGGGTGAAAAGTTAGTGTGAACAAAAGGAGGGAGGTCATCACCCAGGATGCTGCAGTCCACAGCCAGAATTGCTAATCTCAGGATAGCCAGATTGAAACTGTGACAATTTGAGAAAGACCCAAGGAGAGAGACTTGAGCTAAAACTTGATCCAAGAATCTTTTGAAAAAGTGCCATGTTCAACAATTAACATTATATGAGCAAAGGGCTTTGGTGCATGAGGGACCAACACAAAGGAGCTGAGGCGGGACCAAGGGAGAGATGCCCAAAACATATGTCTTTACGTACTGTTATCCAGTACTTTCTTTTACTTCTAGTTCTTCCTTTCTTAACCTTGTAGCCTTTCTCTGCTTGTCAAAAAATAAGTTAGAAAAAAAAAAGCATGATGAAGCTGCAACTAACCTACTGGTCTAAAGGCTAACTCTTATGGAAAAGCCCACTGAAGGCGAGGCACATGAGGGCTTAGATATATACAAATTGCCAGCATCAAGAAAGAACCCAGAGGCTCATATTATCTGTGCTTATTTGTGGTATTATATAATTTATTGTATTTTTCAGAAATGTGCCAGCCTTGTAGATTATCTTCATTTCACTGAAGAAGCTGCACTGAGTCATTTGCTCTCTTGTACAGGATTCTCTTTTCTGTTTTCATATTTATGAATTTGTCCTCCTGAAAAATATCAAGGTCAATTTCTGCCATTTTTGCAAAATGCAGAGGGTTTAACTGAAGGTGATGTTAATTATGCATGCATCCAAATATAGATCTGGGTAATAAATATTTATTTAAAAATTGAAAACACTTAGATGGGAATACATATAAAGGCACAAAGTAAATAAACAAAACAAAAAAGTTAAATGAAATATGTTTTATTAATTCTCAGTGTCAGGCTGTGAGAGACACAATTATGTAGTCCCTGCAAAGACTTGACTTTTGGTTAATAATAACAGTTTACAATGAAAATTTGAAGGTAATGCATATAGCTAACAAATTAAGTTTTCAAACAAATAGGAGTTTTTATTTACTTGATGTTTTGCTCTTCTGGGGATGTACATTTTATTTTCTAAGAACAAAAATAATGAATCCAATTCCAAAGCAATTTTGAAATGAAGCTAAAAAAAAAAAAAAAGAAACAGGGAAAACTAAAGATAATGGACAATTTCCTGAGCACTTTTTTAAATAGTCAGATTATAGTTCTGGAGTTCCAACCGTTTCCTGGGAACAGCAGAGCAAAGGATCAAACTAGTAGATAAACAAGGTTAAAAGCATCAGTGGATGGTATTCACCAATGGTATTATTAATTTTACAAATATAGTGGAACCTTAATTCTCAAACTTAATTTCATTCTGGAAGGCTTTTCCAGAAGTGATTTGTTTGAAAACTGAATCATTTCTTCCTATTAGAAATCATCTAAACTGAATTAATCTGTTTCAGACCCCCAAATGATTCCCTGTTTTAACCTTTCTTATATACAATGAATGTCTAATGTATTGTTTAATCTATAAATAGACAATTATTTTCTTAAAGTTATCAAACTACCCCCTACTGTCCTTAAAAGAATCACTTTCAGCACTCATTCCAGGGGTATCTTTCCGGTCCACATACAACATTTTTGCTTATTCATAAATCAATGCCTCTGAAATGCTGCCACTGGTTGTTTTTAACTTATCCAAATCAACAAGTTTTTCTACCTCTTCAATTGCCTGTGATCATTGTTTCTTTTACACCCTTAGCAACAGTAGCATTCTTGATGACCTCATTATGTTTTAAAATTATGCTAATCATTGATTTCTCCAGCAACAAAAGTATTCTCTCCTTTGTCGCCTGAGAGATGCTTTTTGTCATGCTGCAGTATCAGCATGACAGGGTTGGGTTGTTCCAGATAGAAGAGGTTCGAGAAATGAGGTTTGACTGTATATGTATATGGAGACAATCTTCAAGTTAGAAATCAAATCAATAAAACCTGAGAGACAGAGATCATAGATAGAGGCTGAGGTGTGATGAATCAACTAGAAAGCATTGAGTTGGATGTCAGAAGCAAATGGAAGAAACACCTTGAATATTTTGAGGAAAACTAAACTACAATTCAGTGAAGGGCAAAATAAAGACATTTTGGAACATGCAAGGACTCATAAGATTTAATACTCATGTATCCTTTCATAAATAATATTACCCACCAAAACAAGGGAGTGAGTCAATAAATACATTAAGAAAGGAGTGGCTCTAATAATAGAGCTGGAAAGGGAAATCCTTGGATGACACTGCATCCCTGGAGATCAGTACAGCCACATTAGAGAAGAGGAAGGGGGACCCAGGAGCAAGATTTCATGAAGAAAGAGGACATTGGAGGGTCACATAACTTAAACCATTTTTTAAAGATTTGACTCATTTTGGTGACACTATTATTTTTGTGGTAAAATATATAGAGCATAAATGTAGCATTTTAATTATTTTTAAGTGCACAGTTCTGTGGCATTAAGAACCTCAGTGTTGTGCAACCACTGATTACCATGCATCTCCAAAACTTTTTCATCTTCTCCAACTGAAACTTTCTACCCCATTAAACACTAAACTACAATTCTACTTTCTGTCTCTATGATTCTGAATACTCCAGAACAATATATAAGTATAATCATAGAATATTTGTCCTTTTGGGTTCACCTTATTTTACTTAGCATAACAGCTTTCAGATTCATCCAAGTTGTAGCATGTGTCAGAATTTCCTTCCTTTAAAAAAAGGTATGTTTTTATTGATATTTAGAGAGAGGGGAAAGAAGAGGAACAGAGAGATAGAAATGTCAGCTATACCAATAGGCTGCCTGCTGGACACCCCCTACTGGGGATTTAGCCCTCAACCGGGGCATGTGCCTTGACAGGGAATCAAACCCGTGACTTCTTGGTTCCTGGGTTGATGCTCAGCCACTGAGAAACACAGGCCAGACAGAATTTCCTTCCTTTTAACTCTTTGTATACTATAATTGGCTATAGATGCAAGCGGTGGACCTCCCCCAAACGCCATGGGCGTCTATAGCTGCAAACCTTGCATATCAACTCTAGTGGCCCAATTTTAAAATCATACTTGTTAGTGACATCTCTGGGTTTGTAACAGTAAAGAAAATGATGGTAACTTAAATTTGTAAGTATTCCAGTGCATAAGGAAGAAATGGGGATGGTTTCCATTTTGGACACGTGGCAGTTAACTGGTTAAAAGCTGAATAACATTCCATTTTAACTATACTGTATATCACATTTAGGTAATCTAATCATCCACTGACAAACATTTAGTGTACTTTAAACTTTTGAATATGTGAATAATGCTTCTAAACACATGCATAAACAGGCCAATAGCAATCAATACTCAAATATAACAGGAGGGCTCACATAACCCACACAAGGGACCTTCCTGGAGAATTCAGCTCAGGATCTCAAGGAAAGAGTGTCATTGGGTTCCACACTATACATACTGCATAAGGCCACCCAACCGATATTGGGAGACAGAAGATCTACCTATACATACAAATAAACAAGAAGTGGCAGCCCCAAAGGAAAACAAATAAACAGGCCCCAAATGAAAGAAAAGGAGGAATATCCAGAAAAAGAGATAAATGAAGTGGAGACAAGCAATTTACCAGATATAAATTTCAAAAAAAATTATTATGAGAATGCTCAAGGAACTTAGTGAGAACTACAACAGCATAAAAAAATATATAGAACCCATGAAAAAGAAGAGTCAGAAATGAAGAATACTATATCTAAAATGAAGAATATACTGGGACGAATAAAAGTAGGTTGGATGAAGCAGAGGATTGAATCAGTGACATGGAAGACAACTCAGCAGAAAACATTGAATCAGAGTAGCAAAAAATAAAATTAAATTAAAATTAAAAATGAGGTTAATTTAAGAGAACTTTGACTATATCATAGGTGTACCAGAAGGAGAAGAGAGAGAGCAAGGGATCAAGAACCCACTTGAGCCCCAGCCCATTTGGTTTAGTGGAGAGAGCATCGGCCTATGGTCTAAAGGGTCTCAGGATCGATTCCAGTCAAGGGCACGTGCCTGAGTTGCAGGCTCAATCCCCAGTGGGGAGGCATGCAGGAGGCAGCTGATCAATGATTCTCTCTCATCATTGATGTTTCTATCTCTCCCTCTTCCTTCCTCTCTGAAATCAATAAAATATATTAAAAAAAATAACCCACCTGAAGAAAAACTTCCCTAGCCTGGTGAAGGAAAAAGACACCCAAGTCCAAGAAGAACAGAGTACCAAATAAGATGAACCTAAAGAGGCTCACATCAAGACATAGGGTATAATGATTAAAATGGCAAAGATCTAAGACAAAAAAAGAAGTGAGAAATACAGTTACCTATAAGGGAGCTCCCATAAGATTGAGAGCTGATTTCTCAAGAGAAACATTTCAGGACAGAAGTGATTGACATGAAATATTCAAAGTGATGAAAATAAATGTCCTACAACCAGGACTACTTCACCCAGCAAGGCTATCATTTAAAATTGATATAAAGGTTTCCAGACAAAAAAGAAAATAAAGGAGTTTGTTACCACCAAATCACTATTACAAGTAATGTTAAAGGGTCTTCTTGAAGAAAAAGAAAAAACAACAACACCCAGATAAAAACAATTAAAATAATAAAATGGTAATAAATATGTACTACCAATAATCACTTTAAATGTAAATGGCTTAAATTCTCCAATCAAAAGACATGGGGTAGCTGAATGGATAAGAAAACAAGGCACACATATATGCTATCTAAGAGAGACCCACAGATAACAAAATATACACACAGATTAAAAGTAAAGGGATAGAAAAAGATATTTCATGCAAATAAAATGAAAAAAAAGCTGGGGTAGCAATACTCATATCTGACAACATAGACTTTAAAACAAAGGCTATATAGTAAAAGACAAAAAGAACACTGCATAATGATAAAGGAAGCAATCCAACAAGAGGATATACTGCTTGTAAACATTTATGTATCCAAAATAGGAGCAATGTAAAGCAAATTTTGATAGACATAGAGGGAGAGATTGAAAGTAATACAGTCATAGTAGATTTTAACACCTCATTGACATCAGGGGATAAATATTCCAGGCAAAAATTCAACAAGGAAACAGAGACCTAAAAATAACACACTAAATCAGGTGAATTTAATTGATATCTTTAGAGCTTTTCATCCCCAAGTAGCAAAATACACATTTTTTTCAAGTGCATATGGAACATTTTCTAGAATAGACCACATATTAGGACACAAGCAAGTCTCAATAAATGTCAGAAGATTGAAATCATATTAAGCATTTTCTCTGACCATAATAGTATGAAACTAGAAATCAATAACAAACAGAAATAAACAACAACAGAAAAACACACAAAGACATGGAGGCTAAATAACATGAATGTTTTAAAATTGAGATCAAGTAAGAAATCAAAAAATACTTTGAAACAAATGAAAATGAGAATACAACAACTCAAAACCTATGGGACAGAGCGAAAGCAGTCTTAAGAGGGAAATTCATATATTATAGACCTACCTCACAAAAAAAGAAAAATCTCAAATAAACAATCTAACGTTACACATAAGGGTACTAGAAAAAGAACAACAAACAAAGCCCAAAGACAGTATAAAAATAAAATAAAATCTTTAACCAGACTAATCAAGGAAAAAAGAGAGAATGTAAATAAATAAAATCAGCAATAAAAGAGGAGATGTAACAACTAATACCACAAGAATTTTGAGAAGATAAATTATGAACAACTATATGCCAACAAATTAGACAATTTGGACAAAATGGATAAATTCCTAGAAACAAACAATCTTTCAAAACCAGATCAGGAAGAATCAGAAAACATGAATAGACCCATTACAACTGATGAAAGTGAAGCAGTAATCAAAAAATTTCCAACAAACAAAAGTCCTGGACTGTTGGGCTTCACATGTAAATTTTACCAAATATCCAAAGAACACCTATCCTTCTCAAACTATTCCAAAAAATTCAAGAGGAGGGAGGACTTGCAAGCTCATTTATGAGGCCAGCATTACCCTAATTTCAAAACAAGATAAGGACACTATAAAAAAAATTATAGACCATTATCCCTGATGAACTTATATGCTAAAATGCTTAACAAAATATCAGCAAGCCAGATCCAGCAATACATTAAAAAGGTTAATGAGGATGCAAGGTTAATACAATATTCACAAATCAATAAACATGATACATCACTTAAACAAAATGAAGGATTAAAAAATCACATGATCATATCAATAGATGCAAAAAAATGTTTTATAAAATCCAGCACTCGTTTATAATAAAAACTCTTAGCAAAGTTGGAATAGAGGGAACATACCTCAACATAGCAAAAATCATATATGAAAAACCCACAGGCAACATCAGACTCAATGAGCAAGAATTAAGAGTGTTTCTCTTAAGGTCAAGAAAAACACAAGGATGTCTGCTTTGACCACTCTTATCCAACATAGTACTAGAAGTCCTACCCACAGTAATCAGGCAACAAGAAGAAATAAAAGGCATAAAATTGGAAAGAAAGAAGTAAAACTGTCATTATTTGCAGAGGACATGATATGGTATACAGGTAATTCTCAAGATTCCACCAAAAAATTAGAACTGATAAATGAATTGAGTAAAGTAGCAGGATTCCTGCAACAGAGAGGAATTGACAGGTGTGCTCCAACCATGAAGACAAGAGGAAAAACAGTCCAGAGATGGAAGACGCTGACAACGCCTTGCCACGCGAGCAGTCAGCAGCTGTGCACCGCTGCAGGTTACCTAGGACCAAACCAGAGAGGGTCGGACCTGCATTGCCACCATGTGCCCACCATCCAGATATCATTGCTGACATGTACACATAAGGAACTGTTAGACAATGAAACCAGGACTCAGAACTGTTGGACATTGAAAATGGGACTCAAAACATTTTTTTGTTTTGTTTTGTTTTGTTATTATATGTTTATTTCTAGTCTGCAAAGGCAAAACTTTTTAAAGGAAAGAAATGGTGGGAAAAAGATACAGAGGCAAAGAAGCATTGAACAGACTGTCAAACTACATTGGGAAGACAGGGGAGGTTGGGCGAGGGGGGCTGTAAGAGACCAACCGAAGGACTGTACGCATGCATGTAAGCACAACCAATGGATACAAGACACTGGGGCGGGGGAGAGGGCGGGCAGGTGAAGGCATGTACTGGGGGGTAGGGGAGGTCGGGGGGAGGTCAATGGGGGGAAAAAAAAGGAGACATATGTACTACTATTTGTAATACTTAAAACAATAAAAAAAAAGAAGAGTAAAGTAGCAGGATAAAAATAAATATCCAGAAATCAGTTGCATTTAAGGTTATTAATGATAGGTACTTACTTATTTCTATTTTTATTTCTTATGCCTATGTTTCTCTCTCCATTTCTTTTTCTCATTACAGTAGTCACTTTAGCATTTCTGGCAATGCTGGTTTTGTGGTGATAAACATTTTTAATCTTTTTTTGTTTGGGAATCTATCTCACCAGCCATTTTGAATGATAGCATTGCTGTATATAGAAATCTTGGTTTCAGACCCTGGCTTTCCATTACCTTGAGTACTTCATGCCGTTTCCTTCTGGCCTGTAGAGTTTCTGTTGAGAAATCAACTGACAATTTTATGGGAGCTCCTTCATAGGTAACAAATTACTTTTCTCTTGCTGCCTTTAAGATTCTCTCTCTGTCTTTAATTTTTGGAATTTTAATTATAATGTGTCTGGGTGTGGGCCTACTTGGATTTTTCTTGCTTTGGGTTCTCTGTGCCTCCTGAACTTGTATGACTTTTTCCTTCACCAGGTTAGGCACATTTTCTGCTAGTATTTCTTCAAATAGGTTCTCTATCCCCAGCACACTTTCTTCACTTCTGGTACTCCTATAATGTGAATATCGTTATGTTTCATGTTGTCCCACAGCTCCCTTAATCTGCCCTCTTATTTTTTAATTGTTTTTTCTTTTTTGTCCTCAGATCAAGTGATTTTTTTTTCTACCTTGTCTTCTACTTCACTGATCTAATCCTCAGCTTCCCCTAATCTGCTTTGTATTCCTTCCAATGTTCTTTATTAGTGATATGTCATTCTTTATTTCCAAATGGTCTTTTTTCATAGTTACTATATCTTTTCTCATGCTGTTGAGCATCTTTGCTGTCATTATTCTGAACTCTATATCAGATAAATCTCTATTCTCCATTTTGTTTGGCTCTTCTTCTGGAGAATTCTCTTGTTCTTTCATTTGGGAGTTGTTTTTTGTCTCCCCATTTTGGCTGCCTATTTGGGTTTGTGTCTATGTATTAGGTAGATTTGCTAAATCTCCCAGGCTCCAGTGCAGGACAATGTCAAACACTGTTTGTGACAGGCCCTGAATACCCTATTTGGGGCTATCAGTAATCCACAGCTTTTGGCTTCCTATGCTGGAGCTGGGTGCTTTTGAAAATGACCAAGATGTGAACCAAGATCTGCTTTTCCTAGCTCTGGGCCCAGAAAGACTCAAAGCCTGAGATCCTCCTCTGCCTGCAGTCTGATTGTTATTCAGTCTTAATTAGACTCACTAGGACTGGGGGAGAGGTTTTTCAAGAGAGTGGGACAATTGCTTCCCTCCCCAACCCCAGGCAAAAGCTGCCTGGATGGTGAAGGTCTGCAGAAGAAAGATGTCCTCTGCAGTATGAGTGAATGACTCAGCACATTAAACCAAGTTGGTTGCCTTCTGAGCTCTCACCCCACATCCCCCAACCCTGGGTTTTCCTCACACAGCTCTAGTCCACTGTGCCCTCCCTTTGCCAGAGTCCTCAGTAAGTGGCTGCACATGAAATTTTGTGTATTGGCCATTTAGAAGGTGCCTTCCTTTCCAGCCTTTCTTCCTGACAGGCAGCAACCCTGCTAATTTGCACAGCCGGATGTTATACAGGCACCTTTCTCAGTTCTGGTGCTCTGGGTTGGAGATCCCAGCTTGGGGTTTAGACCCCAGCATTCTCAGTTGGAACTCCCCTCACCTGAGATATCCCTCCAGAACTTCAGCTGCTGTCTGTGCAATCCTGGCCAGCTCTCTCATGCTTATGCACTTTCTACCAGTCTCTATGCGGTCTCCACTTTCCATCCTTGATTATCAGGGTTATCTCTAGCTAGGCTTAAATTGATTATTCAGGATTATTTTTCTGTGTTTTAGTTGTAATTTCAGTTTGGTCCTGGGAGAGTGTCAGTGTACTTCCATATACTTCCCCACCATTTTCAACTCCTGAACTTCTTAATTAGTATATCCATTTCTTTCCTCTAACTTGGGAAGTTTTCAGAATTATTTCTTCAAATAATCTCTCTGCCCTTGACTCATTGTTCTTTGTATTCTGGAATTTCCATAATGCATAGTATCTTGATAGTGTTCCATCAAATCCCAGAGGCTCTTTTATTTTTCTTCATTTTCATTTTGCTCCTCAGAATTGATAATTTCAAATGGCCTGTCCTCACATTTGCTGACTCATTCTTCTGCCTACTTAAGTTTGCCTGGAATCTCGCTAGTGGATATTTTCCATTTAATTATTATATTTTTTAGCTCCATAATTTATTTGCTTCCTTTTTATAATTTCTGTCTCTTTGTAAATACTCTCATTCCATTCATATGTTTTCCTGATTTCCTTTAATTCTTTAAGCATACTTAAGATAATTGTTGTAAAGTAAGTCTGAATCATGTGCTTCTTCAGGGACTGTTTCCGGATATTTGTTTTGTTCTTTTGATGGGTCATTTTTCTCTATTTCTGTGACTGCCATGTAATCTTTTGTTGAAAATTACAGCTACCTTTCTGAGTATTTGAAAACTGGCATGGAAGACCTTTATTAATTTGCAGGCTTCTGAGACTTGATAACAGTACAGGATGATAGCTTAAGGTCTTCTGAGTTCTTCTTTCGGCATGCATCGTATTTGAATGTATTTACATGTGTGTATTTTTTCTAATTTTCCCCAGTTGTTTTTAAGTGTCTTAATGTCTCAAATAGTCACAATTCATCTTCTTCTTGTAGCCTTAAATGTTCTATTGTATTCCTCTGCCCATGATCTCTTGCTCTTAGCTATCCATAGATCTGTGGTTCCCCTTCAGCTTTCATGTGCCATGACATACCCTCTACCTTTTATAGCTTCAAGCCTGAGATTCAATCTATGTCATTGTTTCCTTGAGCGTTGAATAAGGCAAGATAGAAAACAGTCCTTCAGGCAGGCCACAGTCAGGCCAGAACATTGCAAACAAGTTCTATTCAGCTCTTTCTATTCTGATAGATAAAAATAATAATTGGGCAGCTTCTTAATGACTGTGCCATGTCAAGGAAGGAGACAGTCAAGGATGACTGAAAATGCCACAAAACTATACTACAAACTTTGCTAAATAACTCAGATAACAATCTTCATATAATCTTCTAACTCAAAGATGCACTTACAGAGGGCCTGACCATATATAAACCAGCATGTTAGATACTCAGGCCCTCACATGAAAAATGTGAGGCTCAGAAGCTTTTTAGTTTGGTATTTACTTCCCTTGCCTTTGGGGTCAAATTCATAAAATGTTCTCTATGACCAAGGTTCATAAGTTTGGTACCTATAGTCAAAGTGATTATAGAGGACTGGATAAAGATGATGTGGTACATATACCCAATGGGATATTACTCAGCCATAAGAAAGGATGAAATAGCACCATTTGCAACAACATGGATGAGCCCTGAGAACATTATTCCAAGCAAAATAAGTCAGAAAGCTAAGAACTATATGATTTCACTCATATGTGGGATATAAAACTGAAATTCATGAACACAAACAGCAGTGTGGTGATTGTCAGAGGGAAGAGGGTGGGGGGAGAAAGGGGTCCTAATATATGGTGACAGGAGATTTGACTTTGGGTAGTGGGCACATAGTGTAATATACAGATCTTAAACATAGAAACCCACACCTGAAACCTATATGTTCATGTTGATCAATGTCGTCCAATAAATTTAATAAATTTTAAAAATATTATGGTTCATTTGTTGTTTTCAGCTTTATATCCCACATATGAGTGAAATAAAATGGTCTTTGTCTTTTTTCTGCCTGACTTATTTTGCTTAGAATGACATCCTCAAGATCCAAAAACTCATAGACACAGACAACAGTATGGTAGTCACCAAAGGAAAGGGGATAGAGGGTAGCAAAGGGTAAAGGGGGTCAAATATATGGTGATGAAAAGAAATTTGATTTTGAGTAGTATACACACAATATAATATACAGATCATGTATCAGAATTGTACACATTAAACCTCTGTACTTTTATCAACCATTGTCATCCCCAATAGATTTAATTTAAAAATTATATGGTTTATAACATGGTTCTTAATCCTGGGAACTGTTTAAAATACCAGTATGAGCCCCATCCAAATCGATTAAATTAGTATCTCTGAAAATTAATATTGTTTAAAAAGTTCAACAGGTGATTTGAATGTGCAGTCAGTATGGAAACCCACTGTATTAAGAAGTCAGGCTGGAAATAATAGAATCCCAAATTAGAAGTGTGCACATAAGGCAACACTGTTTAGTGGCACCAGATGGCCCAGGTTAAACTCTTGGTACTAATGCTAACTAGCTGTACCATATTATAAAATGTGCTTATCTTCTCTCATCTTCAATTTCCTTAAATTAAAAATGTATAGCCCATAAATTTGGTTAGTAATGATTCCATTTTAATAGAGTTGTTCTGAGGATTAAATAAAGTAAGGCATGGAAAGTATAGCTCATGGAATATGATAAATGTTCATTAAGTTTAGCATTATGATTGCCCTGAAGAATCATACCAGTAAGATGTGAATTAAGCAAGTCTTCTAGTATTGGATGTAATGTGAAAATATTTCATATGAACATTGGAGGAAGACAAAATCAATTAGAAGGCAATTACAACTCTCACTATTTCCCCAACCTAAATTGGCTTGACATGGTTCAGGTGTATTATTCAATAGGGTGTTTTTGGTTTGGTTTTGTTAATCCTTGATGGAGAAAAGGAATTACACCAGTAGATTTGGCTGGACCAAAAGGGTTTTTGGCCACTGTTGATGGGTTCTGAAAGGGTTTATTGTTCTCAAACACTAAAGTTTTCATGTCCTGATAAAGGGCTTTCCTGAAACTATGACAAGCCAGGCTTGCTATACTGCGTACACAGTCCAGTTTACTGTTAATACATAAACATTGCTTTGGCATTAATATAGAAAATATGAATAAGAGGGTCCTATTCATAAATAAAATATTTGGTTAAGAGGCAAAGCCACCACAGAGTTAATTTGTCTGTAAAGTCAAAAGAAACAAGAAGAATAAACAGAAAAGCTGGTGTCAGCATCCAGTAATACTTTGGATACATGGCAAGTACCTTAATTTAGTCAGTGAGGAAAAATTCGAGAACTCTGTTGGAAGCTAACCATTGTCTTCACTAACAGAAAAGTGTAAACAAGGAACACAGAAAGCTCGTGAACCTTGAGCTCTGGCAAGGACCAAAGTTATGTTCCAATTGTTTAGTCAAGACAATGGTGGATCAAGCAATTTCCTGATCAAATAGTCTCAAAGCAAATCTTTACTAATATTTACTGACCTTGCCCTAACTGGTTTGGCTCAGTGGATAAAATGTTGGCCTGGGGACTGAAGGGTCCCAGGTTTGATTCCAGTCAAGGGCATGTACCTTGATTGCGGGCACACCCCCAGTAGGAGGTGTGCAGGAGGCAGCTGATCAATGTTTCTCTCTCATCGATGTTTCTAACTCTCTATCCCTCTCCCTTCCTCTCTGTAAAAAATCAATAAAATATATTTTAAAAAAATATTTACTGACCTTTAAGATAGTTTGTCTGTTACCAGAATTGCCTACCTGACTAAAAGCAATATGTGTATCCAAAATTGTGTAAAATATTGTCACGGCCTGGGCACCAATGAAGTCCTTCCTCTTGCATTGAACTCTCTGACTGGCCCCCAATTTCCAAATTATTATTTCTTGTCTTCTCTCGTCATTTACTCACAGCCCTTCTCCAGATCCCGAACCCTAAGCCATGTGGGACATGGCATCTCACATCTGGCGCCTCAAACGATGGACCTCTGAAGAAGAAGATTCACCTAGAGTGGAAAAACAAAGTTTCACTGGCAAGGTAGGGAAAAAGAATTCACCAGATAGGTGGGTAAATTTGCTGTGTGCAAAGTCCATGGCCAGGAGGAGAAACCAAGATGGAGGCATAGGTAAGCACCTAAACTGCTGCCTCGCACAACAATTTCAAAACTACAACTAAAAGACAGAACGAATACCATCCAGAACCACAAGAAAGCTGGCTGAGTGGAAATTCTACAACTAGAAGGAAAGAGAAAAGCTCACGGAGAATCGGAAGAATGGCAAAGGGTTGAGGTATGGCAAAGGGTCTTTGTGCGCCCAGAGAGGAAGGGTGACGGAGAGCCTGGCTGACTTTCTCTGGTGGGAGGGGGAAGGAAGCCCCTGACTGCACTGAACCCCAGTTCCGGGAGAAACCCCGTGGACCCAGGCTCATACAGGGGGAGTCTGGACTGTCAGGTAGAGAGAAAGGCACTCGGAGACTCAGAGACCCAGGGGAGACCCAGGGGGAACCCCGGCAGGCAGGGGTCTGGAGGCACTCACACAAGTGTGCACAAAGACTGCGGAGGTTGCCACAGGCTTTCCTTAGCAGAAGTGAGTCGGAAGCTCCTGACTGCATTGAACCCCAGTTCTGACTGCACTGAACCCCAGTTCTGACTGCACTGAACCCCAGTTCCAGGTGAGCCCCTGGGAACCCACGCTCTTACGGGGTAAATCTGGACTCTCGGGCAGAAGCTTGGGAGCCAGGGAAGGCAGAGGTCTGGAGGCACGCGCTCGCACAAGGGCAGGACTGATGGGAAGCCAAGACTGTCTGTTCCGCCCTGAGACTCCACCCCATCCAAGCTGAACACAGAGGCTTTTGCAATTTGGCAAGTCTAATCCTATAAGGCTGTCTCCAGCACCAAACTTCTCCCAGCGTAGACACAGCTGATCCTCACAGCCAACTGGCCTGGAGGTCAATTCCTCCCAGTGATACCAACAACAATCAAGACTTAACTACAAGTCTGTACACACAGTCCACAAAGGGGTGCACCAAGAGTGTCCACCTCAGGTAACTGGGAGGCCGACCCACTGGGCCATATAAGAAACCTAGCATACAAAGCTACCCTACCAACTCAGGGAAGCAGTAAAAATGCAGTGACAAAGAAACATATCACAAATGAAAGAAATGGAGGAAAACAAATGACTGGATATAGAATTCAAAACCACGGTTATAAGGCTTTTCAAGAATATCCTAGAAAAGGCTGATAAATATAACGAGAACCTCGAAGATATGAAAAAGGACCAACTAGAAATTAAACATACACTGACTGAAATAAAAAATATTATACAGAGACCCAACCACAGACTAGAGGAACGCAAGAATCAAGTCAAAGAATTGAAATACAAAGAAGCAAAAAACACTCTACTGAAAAAGCAAAAAGAAAAAAAATCCAAAAAGTTGAAGATAGTGCAAGAAGCCTCTGGGACAACTTCAATCATACCAACATCAGAGTTATGGGGGTGCCAGAAGAAGAGAGAGAGCAAGATACTGAAAACCTATTTGAAGAAATAATGACTGAAAAATTCCCCCACCTGGTGAAAGAAATAGACTTACAAGTCCAGGAAGCACACAGAACCCCAAACAAAAGGAATCCAAAGAGGACCACACCAAGACACATCATAATTAAAATGCCAAGAGCAAAAGACAAAGAGAGAATATTAAAAGCAGCAAGAGAAAAACAGTTAATTACCTACAAGGGAGCACCCATACAATTGTCAGCTGATTTCTCAACAGAAACTATGCAGGCCAGATGGGAGTGGCAAGAAACTTTCAAAGTGATGAATAGCAAGAACCTACAACCAAGATTACTCTACCCAGCAAAGCTATCATTCAGAATTAAAGGGCAGATAAAGAGCTTCACAGATAAGAAAAAGCTAAAGGTGTTCATCACCACCAAACCAGTATTATATGAAATTCTGAAAGGCATTCTTTAAGAAGAGGAAGAAGAAAAAAGTAAAGATAAAAATTATGAACAACAAACACATATCTATCAACAAGTGAACCTAAAAATCAAGTGAATTAAATACCTGAGGAATAGAATAAACTGGTGAATATAATAGAATCAGGGACATAGAAAGAGAGTGAACTGATAATTCTCAGGGGGGAAAGTGGTATGGGAAGGTGCAGGAAGAGACTGGACAAAAATCATACACCTATGGATGAGGACAGTGCGGGGGGAGGTAAGGGTAGAGGGTGGGGTAGGAACTGGGTGGAGGGGAGCTATTGGGGATGAGGAGAAACAATTGTAATAATTTATTTAAAAAAATAGAAAAAAGAAAAAGAAAAAGCCCATGGCCAGCTGCAGAAGTTGCAATCTGTAAGTAGGGTGGGAACATCTTTTTTAGCCAGGCTAATGGAGCAGAATTTGGTTAAAAATGAAGAAACTTTATTGTAGAATTTCAGTTTGCTTGCTCAAAGATAAAGGAATTAAAGTGTCAGAAGGTATTCTCTTATAGGATTTGCATGTTATTATAGAACATAATCCTTGGTTTCCTGAAGAAGGTACATTAGATGTTGAATATTGGGAAATAGTTGGTCAGAACTTGAAAAAAGCTCAGCAGCAGAGAAAAAAATTGCCTCAAAATTGTTTCTTCTTGTGGAACATGGCATTGTATTTGCTGGAGCCTTTTAGAGATACAAAAGTAGATAAACTCCCTCCCCTTGCACCCTCTGCTCCTAAAGAGGAGCAAATAGAAAAATCAGAAGAATGGCCTTCATGGCCCCCTCCACCTCAATGTCCTAATCCTGAAACATTTAATTCACCGTTAATAGAATCACCTATGCAAAGAGCTATCTGAGAAGGATTAAAGGACATGACAGTGAAGGAGAGACTTGCTTTTACTGTCATACAGATAGCTGACCCACATTTCCCAAATCAAATAATAAGCAGTGACTTGCAGAATTAGCTACATTATATGCAAAAAGTTTATGAGCAGATTAGACTTTGTGGAAGAACAAGACATTTCAAAAAGCATGTAGGCAACCAAAAAGGACACTAGATGGCACTCAAGGGAAAGGCGCGAGCATTCCACCTCCTGATTTAATCAATGCAGATTCAACCTCTTTTATGTCCTAGATATTAAAAAGAAAATTATTGGGTACTTATCTATTAATTATTGTGGTATTTGTCTTTGTTGTTTATTGTTAGTTTATTAAGCATGCCTTTAATTTAATTTAATAGAAAAGAAACAGTAGATGGCCAGGCCATTGCTGAATTTCCCCATAACAAACAGAATGTAGGAATGGGGAGAAAGAGAATATGAGCAGTACACATAGCCAATAATACAGGTTCTAGGAAAATTCCTAGACAAAGGGAAGTAATTAAAAAATTACTAAGACTTTTGGTGAGCCTGTAGGATGGATGCCCACTCCCAAGAATGTTATTAAAGTCTCATTTTTGCCATGTTTTATTTTCCAGTCCATGATTTGAAATTTAGACAAATAAGACATTTCTCAGAATTTAGGGATGCATCTAAAATTTCTGTACCGGTGAAGAGAAAGGCTAGTTCAAGGGGAGGCACCCCACCTGATTTCAGGTGGCCCTTGGTTGAAGCCCCAATCTCTTCATGAATGCTATAAAATAAACTCAAAAAATTTTTTTCTTTAAAAAGATGGGAAAAAATGACACAAGAAAAATATACAGGCTGTATTTAGGCAATAGGATTAATATTTCTGTAATAATAGCTAATTTTAAAATAATAATAAACTAAATTCCAAGTTTGCCTCCCAAGTATTCAAGGCACTCCTATTTTCATAAAATAAAAATAAAATAATACTTTAACATTAAAGCGACTAAAAGTCAGTAAGTTATCGCTGTTACAAAATTTGCCAAAAGAAAATGCCTTAGTAATAGGCTTTAAAATCTCAAAGTTGTTAAAACATAAATAAATAACTAAAATGAAGAATTTGTGGTGAAGCTTTTCAGTAATAACATATTAATGATGAAGGGCCCAGTTGCTATTCTCCCTGTAAAAGCGGAGAAGCCAGTGGAGGCAGCAGAAGCCTTACATGTTATCTCTAAGGAAAAATGTGGCAGTTTTTAAATCCCCTCCCCCTGCTTTTTTGCCAGAAACATAGTTTTCCAAAGCCTTCAATAATTTAAAACTTTAGAACATTGCTGATTTATATAATAAAATTTATTAGATATCTACATATTTTTAAATGACAAAAATACTAAAATATTAATCTAAATTTGCCTCATATGAAAAATCTAGAAGATAGAATTGAATCTATTAATTAAATATGCCTTGTATTTTGTTTGAAATATTATCTTTAAAAATGTAAAAACATTACTAATTTGAGAAATGTTAAGTATTTAACTTGCCACCTAAAATTTGAAACTTCTAAAAGTTTTAAGTTCAAATTAAGTTGGGAGAAATTATATAGTTATAATAACAAATTCATAAAATATAGAAATTCATTTTTGAGAAAAATAATTCTTAATTAAAAAATGATTAATTTCATGGTCTAGACCAAATTTTTAATATAAAAACCAGTTTAAATTTAATTAATATCTTTTAAAATAATTACAAAAGGTTTATTGATAAATGTCCATCTAAATAATGCTGGCTGTTCACTTTTAATTATCATTAGAAAATTAAGGTTTAAATATTATAGTTTTATTAATAGAAGGCAGGATATACATTTTAAAGGAAAATGAGAAATTTTAAAATCTCTTCTGCTACTATTTACAAAATAAACTAAAAGTTATTGTTCAAGCATTAAATCTCACCATTAATGAGGCACCATAAGTAAAAGGAAAGTTACTTTTACTTAAAACTTTTGCATGGCAGCATTGACCAGCATCCAAGAAGCAACCAAGTTTGTTGCTCAGTTCAAAAGAAAGAAAAAAGTTTTTAAAAGAAACTCCCTAAATGTAGCTCAAGGATCACTCTGGGAGGAAATAAAAGGAAATGCTCTTCAGATATTTAGAAACTGTAATTAAACGTCAATATATTAGGCCTTTAAAAAGTAGAAATACAAAAAGAATTGCCTTAAAACCTTAAGTGACTTTTCGAAGTTATTAAAGGACATTAATTGGTTAAGACCTTAGCTAAAAATCTTTATGGAAGAAATGACAAATTTGTTACTCAATTAAAATGACTCAGTGACACAAGCTGTCATTTCCAGCAATTTTGTAACAAGTAGAAAATTCAACACACTGCAGGATTTCCAAAAGCCTCTTAGTATTATTTAAAACAAAAAAATGGGGGATTATGGAGAAATCGCCTGTAAGTAGACTACACCAAGCCTTAATTACTTTAAATTTTTTCACTTGCGATGCCAATGGCAAAACACCCATGGAAATACACTGGTGTCAGAATAAGACAAAGGAAAATGGTCTGGTTAGATGGAAAGATCCTGAGTCTGGTTTATGCAAGGGCCCCCATCCCCTGTTAACATTTGGTTGAGGGTATGCTTGTATATTTCCAGAAAATTTCTCAAAGCCCATGTGGATTCCCACAAGAAATATTAAACTTCAACATAGATCCAAGGGGGGAACTGGCCATATTAATGAGGATCTTGCACCTGGAGCCTCGCCTTACAGCTGCAGACAATCGACTACCCCAGCCACAGACAGCAGCAGCCCCAAGCAACCCACTGAAGATAAGGAGTGGGAGGAGGACGAAGGGTAGACAAACAGCCCAGAGGTCACCTGGGGGATGGTGAAGAAGACAGTCCAGAAAGCTGAGCAAATTTGTGAGGAGAACAGACCCTCAAGAATGCCTGAGAACATCCTTCTTTCCATGCTAGCAGTCATCAGCTGTGCAGTAATACTACCGGGACAAATGGGGAAGTATTTTGGACTTATATTCCTGACCGTCCATGGGTAAGACCCCTTATGTGGGCTGATCCCCCACCTAACGTAGTCACCAATAATACCAAACACCTTGGTAATCCTGGAGGACCACAGGTGGGACAAGGAAGTATATGGGCAAAGTCTAATTACACGGGAGTCGCCACCCAGCTTCCTTTTTGTATGACACAGAATGAAACCACTGCTCTTTTGGTGTAAAATTAAAGAGAGGTTTCTGGCTAGCATGGACACCAAAGGAGGGGGAAACAAAAGCCCAAATACATCTACTATCACTACTTGCTCCTGGGAGATGTACAGAAAATGTAACCTTACTAAGACACCCTCCCCCCACTAAGCCATTATGTAAAAAGTCTTATGAATGGCACCCCACCGAAAAAGAAATTAATTAGCAAGACTGTTATAGTGACTATCTCACCAGCAGCAAACTTAATAACAGTTTTTCCTTTATGGATTAGAGCCCCTATGGGTCTGCATATAGTAACAATCGCACCCTTAAATGGAAGGGGAACACATCTATATGTTGAAGCTAATCACTCCATTTCATGGCATGGAGGAGGATTTGTTGGATCTCAATTACAACATGACAATTGGCCCCTTCAAAATACACAATGGAAATTAGCTGCTGCACTTGCACCTATTAAATGGTATAGTTTTAATTATATCTCAAATAATTCCTTTCGTACCTTATGGAGATCTCCCAATAAGACAGTATTTGCCACCACCTGTATATTTGATCCATTTGTCCTCCTCTCAGGCCCCATCCAGATGCACCTTAATGTTACAAGCTATCTGTATGAGGGGTCATGCACAGGCTTCACACAATCCCATTGTATTAATTCTACATTCCAAAAAGATTCCCTTATGATTGTAAAACAACCTACTTTTGCTTGGGTTCCTACTAACCTACCATCAAACCTACCAACTGTTACATGATCTGGTAAAAATCTTAAAAAGACAAAAAAGATTTCTTGGAATGTTAATTGCAGGAAACTTTGCCCTCCACTTACTTCTGTGGGCATTGCTGCTTCATCCATGGTACAAACTCTTCAAACTTCTCAGTTTGTACAACAAGTTAAGGAAAATGTAACTAAGACCTTATCTATACAAAAAAAGAATTGACAGACAGTTTGAGATAGAATTATCAGCATTAAAGTCTACAGTCTTATGGGTGGGTGGTAAAATCCACAGCTTAGAGAAAAGAATATCTTTGCAGTGTCATTATAATTTTTCACAGATTTATGTTACCACTATACCCTACAAAAGTACCTTACACCCTTGGTAATCAATAAAAAAATCACCTTCTTGGTGCTTGGGTAAAGGTAATACAACCCTTGATATTTTAGAATTACAACAGAATATAGTTGTAATTATAGAATTATCCCAGGCAAACTTAATTCCTTAGATGCCTGGCAGCAATATTAAAAAGACATGAAAGAATTTAATCCCTTCTACTGGATCTCCTTACATTTTCCTCTCAGCATAACCACTATTGCTTGTCTCATTATTTTTCTTATATGTTTATTTCTAGTCTACAGATGGGGAATGAAGAGTCTTAAAAGAACTAGAACCCTTCAGGTGGCATTCACTTTCAATATTTATTAAGGAAAAGAGAAGGGGGAGAGGTTGGAAGCTACCCATTGTCTTCACTATCAGAAAAGTGTAAACAAGGAACACAGAAGGCTCGTGAACCTTGAGCTCTGGCAAGGGCCAAAGCTATGCACCACTTGTTTAGTTGAGACAATGGTGGTTCAAGCAATTTTCTGAACAAATAATGTCAAAGCAAATCTTTACTAATATTTACTGACCTTTAAGATTGTCTGTTACCAGAATTTCCTGCCTGACTAAGGGCAATATGTGTATCCAAAATTGAACAAAAGGTTGGCAAGGACTGGACACCAGTGAAGTCCTTCCTCTTGCATTGGACTCTCCACCTGGTCCCCAATTTCCAAATTACTATTACCTGTTTTGTCTTGTCATTTGCCCGTGGCCCTTCTCCTGATCCCGAACCCTAAGCCACATGGGACATGGCCTTTCACAAACTCTTTTAAATTGTCTATCCACAATGATTATAGTATTTAAACAATTAACATAGCTCTACATTGTGTTGGGTAGATGGGTAATGTTCAAAATATGATTTAAAATGGTATCCTCCCATATAATAAAACCTTACTATGCAAATTGACCAAATGGCAGAATGATTGGTCGCTATGACATGCACTGACCACCAGGGGGCAGGTGCTACATTGAGCATCTGCCCCCCAAGAGTGAAGCGACCAGCAGCAACGATCGGGGATCAAGGCCACCCAATCTGATGTTAGGATGGGGGAGTATCCATAGGAAGGTATGCCCTTGCATTAGCAGGACCATAAAATTTAACCCTAATACTACCATTAGCTAGAGAGATTATGATATTGAGGCTACAAATCTGAGGTTTATTCAGTTTGGCCGCACTGGCCTTTCTACTTTTATATTCCAGTTCAACCACAGCATTTGTAAGATCAGGGTAGTGGAGAGCAAGTGCCCTTCTGGCTGGATGCAGGGACTTGAGTGCCAGCCTCATGTGCATCCCCAGGTCTCCAGCAAAAGCTGCCATGACCAGGGCCATGACCAGGGGATGGGCAGGCCAAGGAGCTGGCTCTTCCTCCCTGTGCCACCGCTGGTGCCGTGTGCCCGCCCCACCTCCCTCTGCCTCGGGGCTTGTGTCCCTGACCACAAAGCCAGCAGCAGCCAGCGAGTGAGCCACCAATCTAAATGGCAAAGACTGGAAGTGCACTCCAGCTGCCTTCTGCTCACAACTCCTCCTGAGCCCCCATCTGCCCTGCCCCACCCTGTCCCATGCTCACCAGCAGCCAATCGACCCCCACAACCTGCTGCAGTTCTTCCCCCCAGCCAGCCCCACCCCCAATCGAGCCCCCCACTCCAGACCCTGACATCCCCTGAGGGGTCCTGGATTGTGAAGCTTTATGCCATGGCTTATAAACTGCTACATCCCACACATAGTTAAACAAGGAAGGTGGCTTCTGCGATATTTGAAAAAGAGATCTGTGGCTGCTTAATCCTAATTCATCAGAAGAATCTCCAAACTATCCTCATCCTGCTTATTCTACATGGGGATGAACATGCATTCCTATATATTGGGAACAGTTTCTTAGATTTAAAAATTAAAACCTGGCAAAGCTACTCTAACACTGAAGAAACAGAATGATGCAGTGATGACATGCATGGACTCTGGCTTGCACATTTTGTGGTCAGCCCTGATTCTGACACTTATAAGTGTGTGACAAAGCCAATTACTTAACCTCTCTGCTTCTGTTTTTCCACAAGATAAGGAAATGGTACTACTGCCTCAGAAGGATCATGTTATGAACCACGTTTTATAATCAGGGGGAAAAATGTAGCCCCCATACAGCAGCAAGATGCCTTTCACCTGTATGAAAGTATGGTCACTGGTGCATGCAGCATCCCAGATTGCAAGAGCATGCAGGCCAGGCTGAGGGACCCCTGCCCACCTGCATGAATTTCATGAACTGGGCCTCTAGTCTATATATATAAAACCCTAAAAAGCAAATAGACCAAATGGCGGAACAACCAAACAACTGAACAACTGGTCACTATGACATGCTCTGACTACCAGGGGCACATGCAGAACATGGCAGGTGTTGGCAGCAGGTGGCAGAGCACAGCACATGGCAGGCATCACCATGGCAGGATGGTGGAGCAGGTGAGTGGGGGAACCAGACCAAGGCAGGGCACCGATCACTGTCATCAGGGCGAGCCACTGGTGGTTACTGAAAATTCTTTGCTCCCATATGCCATGGTCCTATCGAGTGCTCACATCTGCTGCTTGCACCAGCCCCTCAGGGCTTCTCCACCTCCCCCTGCTCCTGAGGGGCAGCCAGGGCCAGCAGCTACCTCTTGCACTTGCTGCCAGTGATGGCTCCACTCGCACCCACTGCCAGCACTGGAGCCACCACTCACATCCACTGCCAGTGCTGGTCCCACTGGCACCCACAGCCGGCACCAGAGTTGCTGTTTGCACCCACTGTTGGTGCCCAGTCTCGATCACTCAGCACTGTCAGCAGTTGCGAGTCATGGCTGCCAGCCCTGATTGCCCCTGAGGGCTTCTCCACCTCCTCCTGCTCCTGAGGGGCGATCAGGGCAGCAGCCGCCTCTTGCACCCACTGCTGGCACCCACCCAATGGCTCTGTGCCATCAGCAGGTGCGAGCAGGGCCAGCGCCATCAGTGCATGGGAGCAGCAGCAGTGGGAGTGGGGCTGCCAGCAGACAGGGGATCAGGAGCCATGGCAGGAGGGGTCAGGCAGGGGCACAGAGAATGGGCCAAGACTCACCCCTGTACCCACTGCAGCCTCGTGGCCCACAGTTCCTTTCAAGGTACATGAATTCATGCACTTAGTCCCTAGTAGCATAATAAGTATGGTAGAGTAAAGACTGACAATCAGACAGATCTAGTCCAATTGAGCCAATGTTATCTGTAAATAAGTACCTATGTGTACCAACTCACTATCAGCTCTGGGGTAGGTACCACCCCTTGTTTATTTTCTCCTACCACTCCTACATGAAAATTGATTCTTTAAGATGTTCTATCTAAATTTTCTGCACTCATCATTTAGACACTTAACAACAACAAAAATTTCTACATTTTTTTGTTGAGGAGATAGCTGAGAGAAAAATCCAACTGGGATCAGGCCTGAAAGGGCAGTCGGACATCCCTCTCACAATCCAGGACTGCTGGCTCCCAACTACTCACCTGCCTGCCAGCCTGATCACCCCCTAACCACTCCCCTGCCAGCCTGATCGACACCTAACTGCTCCCCTGCTGGCCCGACTGCCCCTAACTGCCCTCCCCTGCTGGCCTGGTTGCCCCTAACTGTCCTCTCCTGCAGGCCTGGTTGCCCCCAAGTGCTCTGCCCTGCTGGCCGGGTAATCCCTAACTACCCTCCCTTGCCAACCTGATCACCCCTAACTGCCCTCCCCTGCCAGCCTGGTCACCCCTAACTACCCTCCCCTGCAGGCCTGATCACCCCCAACTACCCTCCCTTGCAGGTCTGGTCCTTCCCAACTGCCCTCCCCTGCTGGCCATGTTGTGGTGGCCATCTTGTGTCCACATGGGGCAGCCATCTTTGACCACATGGGGGTGGCCATCTTGTATGTTGGAGTGATGGTCAATTTGCATATTACTCTTTTATTAGATAGGATAATTCATTAGGTCCTTTCAAAATTGGTCATCTAGAATACCATTGGAATTGTATAAAAACAGCAGAGTAAAACAAAAGGGAGAAGAAACAGAAATGCAAACTCCACCTATGGCAAACTAGGAGATATATGTAATCATGATGCACAGTGTATAAGATCTGACAAAAGCTGTAAAAATCAAGATAGCAAGAGAGAATTAACATAGATACAGATAATCAACAGGATACAATTTTATAAGTTCTGTCCCTTAGGAGAATAAAACCAACTATCTCTTGTTTAAAATAAGAAGTATAGGTATTCTTAGTAGCTTCAGGAAGCATGGCAGGTAAGATTGAATGAGTAATCACAGAGACAAGCCACTCTGCAGGAAACAGTCTGCCAATTAAACTAGGAGGTAATACACTGAACTCAGTTAGATAGAAATATATAAAGGTTTAGTGACTCACAAATACAACCCTGAATATTAAGAAGAGTTTCCACTAGCCTGAAACATGTCAGTGATTATTTTTCCACATAAACCTTTACAAATAGCTGCTCTAGAAAGAATTTATCTCCTTCAAAGATACCACAAAAGGGAGAAAAGGAATTAAATAAAAATTTTAAATATATAGAAAGCCCTTTTACTGGAAAAAAAGAGATCACATTTAACCAATAGGAATCATAACTAAACATATCACCACAAAATTGTTAAGTCTTTAGGAAGCAACCACTTCTCTAAATCAAGAGCATAGATCAGAAATGTAAGAGCTCAGAGAAGTTGTAACAGGACAATAGAGGGAGATAAAACATGAGCTCACATAACTCAGAAAAAAAGTAAAATTAAAAACTAAAATTCTCCCATAAACAAAGGCTAAACTCAAAGCAAACAAATGAGAAATACAATGATTATAGAGAAGATAGTTGAGAAAATCAAGTAAAATGAAATTAAAATATATTTTATAAAGATTAGAAAAAATATATATAATATATAAATATATTTTTTTATACTTTCAAGACTCAAGTGAAGATTTCTTTCTATAAATTAAAATTCCCTAGGAAAAAATTGACATACAAGAACAAATGCTGAGACAGCCTAGTAAAGTTACTGATTTCAAAGATAGAATATCAAATCACCAAAGAGTGGAGGAAAAAAACTCATGCTATTCTCAAATTAATGCTATATTAGCTGTGAAAGAACAGTAAGCAAGAACTACAATGTCCTCAATGAAAGAAAGTAACCAACCTATCCTGGCTTATTCAGGGTAAGTCCCAGTTTTTGTTTTTGTTTTGTTTTTTTCACTGTAAGTCCTGCATTCTGGGAAGCCTCCCAGTCCCAAGCAAACCTCTGTTTCAAATATCCATGCAACACTTATTATAATGTGCATTAGGTCATAATGAGAAAATCCATTGATTCCAATATGTAAAAATAGTATAGATACATGATTACATAAAATATAGAAATTAATATGAAAACTAAAAAAATAGAAAAAACTCTATCACCTATCACCTGCCAGTTTAAAAGAGGAAAATCAAAATATAATTGCAAAATATATAGAAACTAGGGGCCTGGTGCACGAAATTTGTGCACTGGGGAGGGGTCCCTCAGCCCAGCCTGCCCCCTTTCACATACTGGGAGCCCTCAGGGGATGTCCTACTGATGGCTTAGGCCTGCTCCCCATTGGGAGCAGACCTAAGCTGCAGTCTGGCCTCCCTTTGCGGGAGGCAACTGGGCTGATCAGGGGAAGGCGCCAGCCCTATCACCCCGCTGCTGCAGCCACTGCCAGTCACCGCAGCCACCAAAGTCTTTTCATCAACACAGACTCCAGTCCCTTCACCATGAAAAAATGACAATTTTCTTTAAGCATTTTCAAGATGTTTCTTTCATAGGATATGACATTTCTTTCTTTATTTTTCTTTTTATCCTCACCTGAGAATATGTTTCCATTGATTTTTCCCCCTTCCCTTCGATCCCAGGCTCAGCCCCTGCCCAAGACTAAAGCCTCCGCCTCAGGCTTTAGCCTGGGGAAAGGGTTTCCCCCCCACCCCGGCACTTCCCATCGCAGGCTCAGCCCCTTCCCAAGCCTAAAGCCTCCACCCAATGGCCGACTGGGAGTGACCTGGGTGCCGAGGAGGTTCCCGGGACCCAGGTATGTATGCAAATTAACCACTATCTTTGTTGGGTTAATTTGCATACTCACTCTGATTGGCTGTGGGAGTAGCAGAGGTACAGTCAATTTACACGTTTCTCTATCATTAGGTTAAGGTAAGGACAGAAAACACCACATAGAGATCCTATAGCTTATAGGTAAAATAGTGCTTGGTAAGCAAGATTTGTGATCTTAAAAAATGTAAAATTAAAAAGGAGAAGGTTAAAAAATAATAATTTAATATCCCTCATGAAAATAGATGCAAAATCATTTCATAAGATATTAGTAAATGGAGTTTTATAACATATATAATAATGATATATCAAAATTAAGTAGAGTTTATTTTAGGATTATAAAGTTGGTTTAAGATTTAAAAATCAATCAACACATGATCATTTTAAAATCACACACACAAAAAAATAGCACTGAACAAAATTCAACACCCATTCAAGGTTA
Source organism: Corynorhinus townsendii (assembly GCA_026230045.1). Taxonomy (NCBI): domain Eukaryota; kingdom Metazoa; phylum Chordata; class Mammalia; order Chiroptera; family Vespertilionidae; genus Corynorhinus; species Corynorhinus townsendii. Next base: position 96,204,899 of record JAPDVU010000003.1, read on the forward strand.
AACAAACAAAAATATTTCTCAGCACCTGCCAGTGGGTGGGGCTCAATTGTTGAGCATTGACCTATGAGCCCAGAGGTCATGGTTTGATTCCTGGTCAGGGCACATGCCTAGGTTATGGGCTTGATCCCCAGTAGGGGATATGCAGAAAGCAATCAATCAATGATTCTTTCTCATCATTGATATTTCTATCTCTTTCTCCCTCTCCCTTCCTCTCTGAAATCAATAAAAATATATTTTAAAAAATATCTCTCAGCAAAGTAAGACTTTAAAAGGTAACATCTTCAATCCCTCATTCTGATAAATGACACTTAAAAAATCAACAGTCAATATCACACTTAATAGAAAATTTCAAAACACTTTTTCCCATAATACTGCAAATAAGGAAAGAATGTCAATTCTCACCACTTAGATTAAACATTGTACTAGGGGTCCTGCCTAACTTTTATAATATAACAAATAAAGGCATAATATAAGAAAAGATTTTCTGTATTTTCAGATGGCATTGTATTAAAATGCTTTAAAAATCTATAAAACTATTACTAAAAATAACAAGATTAAAAATAATTTTGCCAGGGAATATATGATATAAAATTCCATATATATCAACACCCAAATATATCCATTAAATACTTAGGGATAAATTTTAAAAAGGGCATGCAATACATCTACAATAAAAACTATAAAAGATTGATGAGAGAAAATAAAAATGGAACAAAGTCTGGAACATATACCTTACCAAAAAGGCATACAAGCATACCTCCAAGTCTTTGCATGTTCAGTTCCAGGCACCTGGAATACTATTAAGCAATAACAATGAAAGAACTACTGATCTATGTGCCAGCATTTATGAATCTCAAGAATATGCTGAGTAAAAGAAACAGTATACAAAAGAGTATATACTGTATTATTACATTTATATGAGTTTCTAAAATAGGCCAAACTAATCAATAGTGGGAAAAACCACAATAGTGAAAGTCTCTGGAAGGGGTGTGAGATGATGATTGACTTAGAGGAGTGAGAATTAACATTCTGGGGTTATGTTAATGTTCTATGTTAATGTTCTATATCTTGATAGGATTTCAGTTATACACATGAATATATTTGTCAAAACACAACAAAAGTACACTTAAGATGTGTATATTCAATTGTATGCAAATCTTCATATCAAAAGGGAAATGTTAACTATTTTATGGTATGTATATGAAATAGGGAAAGTGAACTGATTTTTGCAATTTACATTGAAATAAGTCAACAAAGTCAGATGTTTGCTGGATGGGTAGAGTAGTAGATATGTCATAAAATGAGAGTAGTTAATGTAATTGGTAGACTCTATGAGATGAGTAAATCTATGTGTTCCCTGTAAAACTGTTTCAACTGTATTCTTTGTTTAACATTTACCACAATAGAATGGTGGGAAAATGTTTCTCAAGAAGTTAGAAAGTAGGTGACAAAAGTAAAGCAATAAGGAAATTTGGTAAGTATTATATTGAAATTGATCATTTCAAAACAGAAAAATAATAAAGTTAACAAATTCAAGAGCTACATATTAAAAAGTAATAAAGTGTATACATAATTACCTAATTTAATAAAGAAAATAAGTATTAAGGAGAAATACACAAAATAAAAATGTGATAGAAAATAAATACAGATACAAAGGCTTCCACAGAATCATAGAAGAATATTTCAATTATCTGAAATAAATCTGAAAACTGAGATGTAATGTATGATTTTTTATTAAAATAAAAATTTCTATAAATAACACCAGAAGAGACAGAAAACAATTAATTTTTAAATGTTTCCATTATTTTACTCAACATTTTTATGTATTCTGTAATGAGAAGATATTTTCAGAGATATAATCTACCACAGTGGTCAGCAAACTGTGGCTCGCGAGCCGTGGTTTGCTGCTCTGTTGACTAATGAGTTTGCCGACCACTGATCTACCATATTTTCATAAATAAAAGCCTATGAAAGTTTCTTACAAAGTTAAACTATGAAAATTTCACATATATAACATATGAAAAAAGAAAAACTACAGACTTTGCTAATTTATGAATATCAATGCAAAAATCTTAAAGGAAATATCAGCAGACTCCTCCAATAATGCCCAAATCATTCAATATTTAGAAAATCTATTACTATATTACTATAGAGCATCATATTATTTAAAGAGAAAACATATTATCATCTTCACAGATGTTCTAATACCTTCAATAAAATATAATATCTATTCAGATAAAAAAGTTAAATACTAAAAATATCTACTTCTTCACATGAATTACACCAAAAATATAATATCTAGCTAGTATATATTTAGATACAGAAATATACAAAGAGAAAAAGAAAGGAGGGGATAAGTGGCCAGATTATTATGATCTCTGAATGCATAATAATTTGGCCACTTGGTGTGTATATATATATATATATATATATATATATATATATATATATACACACACCAAGAGGCCTGGTGCATGAATTCGTACATGGGTGGGGTCCAGCCAGCCTGGCTAGGGGGAGGGGACATGGGCAGTTGGCCAGCCTGCCTGCTGGTCGAACTCCTGGTTGAGGGGACAATTTACATATTAGCCTTTTATTATAGAGAATATACACTGAGTGGCCAGATTATTATGCTTTCAGAGATCATAATAATCTGGCCACTCAGTGTATGTATCAATGGATGGATACCACCTTCTTGCTAATCTTTTATAGTTTGGAACAAGAAAGTAGGTCCTTTGTCAGCAATTCTATATAATAAAAGCTTAATATGCAAGTCGAACAAAGGGTGGAACAGCCATTTGGTGGGGGGTGGGGCCAGTCAGCAGGTGGCGCCAGGCCAGCCAAGGTGGGTGCCAGCGGGCAGAGGGAAGGCCAGCTGCTTGCCAGCCGGCATGGTCCCCCAATTGGCCCGCCAGTCGCCTCACAGAGGGAGGCCAGACTGCAGCTTAGGCCTGCTCCCCAGGGGGAAGAGGGCCTAAGCCATCAGTCAGACATCCCCCAAGGGCTCCTGGACTGTGAGAGGGCACCAGCTGGGCTGAGGGATCCCCTCAAGTGCACAACTTTTCATGCAGTGGGCCTCTAATATTGTTATATTGTTCCATAGCTATCAGTCACTGCAATCAGACAATGGAAAAAAATAGAGGTGCCTTGGCAGGTTTGGCTCAGTGATTAGAGCATTGGCTGGCAGACCAGAGGATCACAGGTTCAATTCCTGGGCCAAGCAGATGTGCCTCGGTTGCAGGTTTGATCAGGGTGTATAGGGGAGGCAACCAGTTGCCTCTCTCTCTCTCTCTCTCTCTCTCTCTCTCTCTCTTTCTCCCTTTCTCTTTTCCCCTTTCTCTCCCTTCCTCTCTCCCTTTCACTCTCAATTAAAATCAGTGGAAAAAATATCTTCAGGTAAGGATTAAAAATAGTAATAATAATAGAGGCATAAAACTTAAAGAGGGAATATTATTTCTGCAAGTGATATGATTGTTTCTCTGAAAACAATTGTTTTCTCTGAAAAACCCAAGAGAATCATCTAAAAAAGAGAAAATAAATAATAAGAGAATCCAGTAAAAATAGATACAAGCAACAACCAGGTAGATGATGTATTAATGAAAAATAGGAATAAGTCTATTACAAAAACTTAAAATGCTGCTAAGGGGCATAAACAAAGGCTAAAACATGCATACAATCAAATCTTGAATAAGAAGATTCAATATTATAAAGATGTCAGTTCTCCTTAAGTCAATGTATTCTAATTTAATTTATTCCCAACAAAAATGCAAACAATATTTTAACTATATAAGCTGATTTTTAGTTCATGAGAAATTCCTGAAAGACATAAGTAGTGAGGAAAGACAGAACCTTGCAGATATTAAAACATATTGAAAAGCTACATTAATTAATTCATGAATACTAGATTCATGATTCATGAAGAGTAGAAAAAGCAATGGGAAAATATTGCAAAGGCCAGAAATACTAATAAATAGAGAAACAATCATAGCTAATGTTATTTAGACTTTATTATATACAGTCAGCCCTCCATATCTGAAGGTTCCATATCAGCAAATTCAACCAACTGGGGATCAAAAATATTATTTTTAAAAGTTACATTGTTGCTGATGTGTACTACGTAGTTAGGTCTAGGATTGTTGTGTCTGTACTGAACATGTACAGCCTTTTTTAGTCATTATTTCCTCAACAATACAGTGTAAGAACCATTTAGATAGCACTTACATTGTATCAGATATTATAAGTAATCTATAATTAAAAATAAAGATGATTTAAAGTATATGGGAGGAGCCTGGCTAGTGTGGGTCAGTGACTGAGTGCCGACCTATGAAACAGGAGGTCATGGTTGGATTCCTGGTCAGGGCACATGCCCAGCTTGCTCAATCCCCAGTGTGGGACATGCAGGAGGCAGCCTATCAATGATTCTCTCTCATTATTCATGTTTCTATGTCTCTCCCTTCATCTCTGAAATCACTAAAAATATATTTTTTTAAAAATAAATGAAAAAAATAAAGTATATGGGAGGATGTGTACAGATTATATGCAAAAACAGTGGCGCTTTTATATAAGGTACTTGAGCATTCATAGGTTTTGGTATCTATGGGGGTCCTGGAACCAATCTCCTGGGAATACCAAGGGATTACTGTATCAGGCAATATGTTAAGCTTTGTACAATATTCGCCTTTCATTGTGCATCAGTTATATAATGGGACTGTTACTATCTTTATTCTTACTTATTAGATGAGAAAATTGAAGCAAAGAGATTAAAAAAATTGTTCAAGTGGAAATCATTAGTTAGTGGAGGAGCTAAATTTCAAGTCCAGACAGATTGCAGAGTTCACACCCTAAAATATATGGTTTACTGTCTGAATACATGGGATAATTGAATATATGATAATAATATATTTCAAATCATTGGAGAAAGTTACATTATTCAACACATCATACCTAGTTATAAAATAAGGTTGGGTCCCTGCCTCATATCCATTAAAAATACCAATACCAGGTAAATAAAATATTTAATATTTAAATAGCCAAAAATTAAAAGTAAAGAACAAGTATATCATTGCAGTATTATTTGTGACAACAAAATCAAAATATCCATTAATTAAGAACTGGACTATAAATTAGAGTGAATCCATACTATGGAATACTATACAGTCATTTAAAATATTGGACATTATTATACACTCAGCTATGGAATATTATACATCATTGAGAATAGAAAGGAAGGAATAGAGCACTGTAAATAGTATGCTATAATTTCTTTTCAGCATAAATGTGAGTGGTCTGAGTGCATAGGCGCGAATTCTGTCTGAAGCATGCGCAAAAACCAAGTACATGGATTGCCTCCTGGGAAGAAAAATTGGAGGACTAAGGTCCAGGGGGATAAGGAAACTAAATTTTCACTATGTACTCTCTTGTACCCTTTGGATTTTTTACAGTATACATGTTATCACCTATTCACAAATAAAATTTAAAACCAACAACAAAGTAAGGATATTTTAATCAATATCTGCATAATGCTATCACTGTTCATTGAAGTAAGCATCTTCTGTGAAAATACAAAGTGGAACTGTAAAGTTTAATAGAAAAGGAACTTGGTGAGAAGAAAGTGGTTCAATAAATGTATCTTTAGGTTTTCATTTTCTTCAGGTCATTCTATCTTTAGACAATCTACAAACACTAAAGTCATTTAGAAAATACACATTTAAAACAAGAACATGAATAACAATACCAACCACAACAACAATAGCTAATATAGTGGTGCTTACAGTTTGTCAGACACTTTGAGTATATTTATTAGTTTAACCCTTAGAGCAATCTTGTGTGTTCTATGGACGTATTATTTTTCCAAAGAGTAAATCTGAGTTTCCATTTGGTGAACACCTCACATTTCCATTAAACAAAGAGTTACAGAGTATAGCGTACACAAGGGCAGATGACAAAACCATCTGTCTATGTTTCTACAAGCCAGGCAGACTTTTCTGAGGTATCATCACCTCCCACACCTGAAATCCAGAGCACAAGGTCCTGCATAGGTCACAAGATGATGATGATGATGATGATGATGATGATGGCCCCTGGGGTGGCCTGACCTTGAGCAAGTGTCAACATGCAAAGACAATGGTACTGATGGCGCAACTTCCTGCTTTGAATGCTCCACATTCCTGAGCATTCACAGTGAGGGCTAGTATAAAGATTTATCCAGGATCATCTACTGTGCATCATGTGGTGACACACTTGTGACAATATAGAGGGCAACTGGACAGTCTGCTTGGAGCTGATTATTGCTCAGTGGTAACAGTTGTCACAAGGGGAAAGCTTTAAGTGTGGCATTTTGTGAAAAGATTAGTATCTTTTCTGCACACCTCTGTCCTAAGTGCCTGAAATCCCACAAGGAAGCATTGCTGTCTTTTGAGAAAACTTCACTTTTTCCATGTAAATAATGCATGTATAAATATATAAATAAATATGGAGAGAGAGAGAGAGAGAGCTAGCACTAAATAGAAGAGTGAATTATTTTAAAAGAAGAAAAGCACAGAAGTTAGTGTCAGATATTTGTTCTAAACTTTAATGTACCACTTAATAAGTCAATTTTACTTGAACTGAGTTTGCTTCCTCTTCTTTACAATGGAGCTACTAATTCCCATCTCATAGGGTTGTTGGTAAAATTAAATACCAACACACATACATTCCACATGATATGGACTCCAGTTAAATGTTCCACTAACATCAGTTTCCTGCTACACTTTTCTACCCAATTAACCCCATCTTCTTGGCAGGCGATTCAAGAGCACTTTGCTGGAACCAAACTTGAACATCATGCCTAAAACTGGCCTTTTGTGCAGGGACCACCACACTTTTTTGTTCACACCACTCCCCTGACCCTTGACCCAATCTACTCACTAAAGTTCATAGCGTGGTAAGCCAATCTCACAACGAAAGGAACATTTCCTACCTTTGAAAATATGGGCAGAGAACCAGCAGACTTGTGGTGCCTTTCATTTCCCATCTGTAAATTTCTCAAAATAGTTTCCTGTAAGCAATCTTCTAGGGCCCATTATGCAATTAGTAATATTATGTGTCTCAGTCACCTTTAGTAGTTCAGATAAAATAGTATCTTAAGAACAAACAGTAGTTGAATTATGAATGGGAAGGAGGTAAATTGTCTGCCTTCTTTCTATTCACCTGCATGTTAGAATCTCAGAGGGATAACAGGGATCAAACACTTTTGCCTAAATCCAGCAATGAATGAACAGTGCTGCTATAGGTAAAAATCCAATGTTACCCCTGAAATCAGGAGGCTTTGATTCAGCAGGCTTAAAGAGAATGGGCATCACAGAGTGGCTTTTCCTGGGAGCACTTTAAAACATGATTCAGTTTCATGTTTGTCCGAAATTTTGTAGCTATAAAGTTGAAGTTTAAAAGTGCACGTATATGTAAGTACAATATTCTCTTTGCAAAACCTCTTTCAACACCACCCTATTGGGATGGTTGTTTTCTAGAGATGTGATTTTTAAACTGTGCCCTGACAACTGTGCCCACCACCCCCGCTTCCCCATCAAACACTGCAGGCTGCCACTGTCATCATCAGCGCCAAATGCCTTTTTAACCCCCACTATTCTCCCACTCCATGTCAGGCACATTAAAACAGGCAGAGCCAGTGTTCCAACCGCCCTCTTTATCGGCCTTCACAATCCTTCCTCTGCTATCATGCCACTGCAGAGGTCTAGACCAGTTTCCTGTAATCTGGGAAGGAAAAATGCCTCCCTTATGAGCCTAACTGTTTTGGGTAAGTGATTTCCTTCTCTCTTCTAACAGGAGTTCATATAGCTTCCTTTGCTCAGCCTGCTACCGGTAAGGAGTCTCTCTAAGCCTCAGGATTTCAGCCTGCTTCTCCTTTTCCTGCTGTCAGAGTGCAGGATTTCCTGAGCCAGGGATGTAAACAGAGTTCAGGCACTGCTGGGCCCTACCCTGACCACACCTCACAGGGATCATCCTACTCTCTGTACAACACATTGTATTTATAACCCAGGGCACTGAGGTCAGTCCCTACTTTCATATATTATTTCCTTCATTCCCCAAAGCTGAGCAAAACGGAACATCCTTCATCCTCCAGTACAAGAACCCTTATTCTCTCCCTGATTTAATTTGAGGGTGGTCTTTTTGCCTCAATTCCTATGTTGAAGAATTTAGTAAATATTAAGGATAACTCAATAACTAGCAAAGATATAATATTGCAGCTGAAATCTCTTCTGAACACACTTAATATTTAAAACATTGAACAATTTGAAAATAAAAGGATTCATACATATAACTGATCAGGATCGCTCTCTGATCCTTTTTATTTCTGGAAGTAGACAATTCTAACAATTTGAAGTATGTATTGCATATATGATAAAACTTCCAAACAGTAACTAGAAAATGACTATGGAGATAAGTCCATTTTAAATCTGAGAAGGTAACATTTACCAGTGGAGACCCAAAATAAAATACTAAATTTATCAGATGGTCCAATAGCAAGAAATCCAGTCCCTTTAGTTCCTACCATCCCACTTCCAGTCCCCATCCATGCTCCCTACCATACATATATCCTGATATAGCCCAGGATTCCCAGGTGCTTACTAGAATTCAAAGGAATTTCTCAGCTTCCCAGCCTTACCACCGGACTGGAACTCAAGTGCACCCTTTCAGGTCACCTTTAGTGCTGCTGCAAGCAACCATGCTGCCACCAGATGATCCAAAGAGGTCCTCTGGTGGCCACGCATGGCCAGGATGCTGAAGCATATTGCAGCTGGTCATGACCAAGCTGTGTGTGGCCTGAGACTGGGCCTTCACTCCAAGTTCTCCCCAGTCCATGGCAGTTCATCAAGTTCAACTCCTTCTTCCTAGTATGATGCTCATATAGGGGTGCCCACAACCAAATGAGACTGAGTACAACATGTTAGCACTTTCACACTTATTTTCTCAGGCACTTCCTGGGGCCATCAGACTGCCCTCGGGGGTATACTCCACCTCTCACACTCCGGGGGCTCCCAAAGCACCATGCCTCCTTCAACAGCCAGTTCAGGGTAGAAGGAAGCCCACAGGTTCCTCCATTTCTACCTTCTTGGGAAATTTATTTGGCAAAACTCACTGTTTCCTCCTGTCCCTGGGCTGTGGTTAAGGACACCAACTTCATTCAGACAGGTTTCCTTAACCTTGAATCTTTGAAAGAAAAAGAGTTGGAAATCTTGTAGGCATGTGGACAACTGCTATATAAATGATTCACTCTCTCACAGTAAACTTAAAATTCTTATTATTTAAAGTTTTGACTAATTCCAACTTAGTGAAGAGCCTATTGTGTTCTATACTGTGCACTCCCCGAAAGCAGTCTTCTTGACTTCTATGTGCAATGCTTACAGCCGCTATAGCAAAATACATGTTCAGTAAATACTAGTTGGTTGGCTGTGGTGCCCAGAGACCACCTTCTCCTTGCAGGTGGCTGTGCTCTCCTCCAGCACTCAGTTAGTCCACGCCTCTACGTCTCTGGGTTCAAAAACTCATTTCTCACAACTGTTCTAAGCAGCACCCTTCCCTTTCAAAGCATGATTCCCTGAAGGTCCTGCATCTGCATCATTATTTGCAGGTGAGGTCAGCTGGCCTAGGCAGAGGGATGCTTACAGGTATCTCCTAAGAATTCCATGAATACAAGCTCCTGGTTGACCATGAAGGTACCGGCAGCTTTTCCGCACATAGCCTGCTCATTGCCCCTTCTTCATGCTAGAATAGTGGTCGGCAAGCTCATTAGTCAACAGAGCCAAATATCAACAGTACAACAATTGAAATTTCTTTTGAGAGCCGAAAACCGACTTCTGTGCATGGGCCACGAAGTTTCAATCATACTGTACATGCGCGCCTGCACGTGGTATTTTGTGGAAGAGCTACACTCAAGGGGCCAAAGAGCTGCATGCGGCTCGCGAGCCACAGTTTGCCGACCGCTGTGCTAGAAGCCCTATCTGAAATGAACCAAATTGCACTAGCACTAAGTGAAGTCACTGAAGCCAGCTTGCTCCCTGACCACCAGTGTCATTCCTCAGACTCCATGCTGTTTGGGGCCACCTCCAACCCAGCTTCTACTTCCTCTAGGCTAGTAAAAAAATGATCTCACTTGGCTTTTATGCCTTTATTTCCAAAGGTTTTCAACAAAATAGGAATGAAAAATTCCTCTCAGTAAACTCAGAAGTTGATCTTGTATATGACAAATGTATTACTATTGTGTGTGGCTACTCCTAGCTAGAGGGAGACCTGGGTCAACAAATAAACGGTGGTCAGATGTCCTGGAATTAAACTGAGATAGATACTGGGTCATTTGTTGGTATGAAGTCAGAGTCCAAATTGGGAACCATATTTCATATGTGGATGAAAAGGGACCACATGCTAACCAAACTAGCTCAGGGAAGGCCTGCATGGCAGCCTTACAAACTCAGAGACCTAAAAGTAACCACATAGGATGGTCTGTAATTAAAACTTTTTAAACTGAAAAGCAGTTTATGGTGGGTAGTCATGTCCTAGGCCAATATCTTCCCTGACAAAGATCAATCTTTAACTTAACTCCATTGTCTCTTTGGAATGTCAAAGTAATTTTTCTTTTTCCAGACCCCTGAAAGCACAGGCACCGCTCTGCAGAGACCACAAATCCTCTCATTGTTATTGAGTTAACTGTTGACTGCTAACTATCCTGCACCCACTTCTGTAAAAGAAGTTTGTGTCTACCATTTTACTTTTTATCCAGTCCCAGAGGTTTTCCTGCTTTTCTTTCTCCAGCCTCCCTAATCTGTCACCAATGGATTTCATGTAACCCACTTACATCTCCTCTTTTGATTGTAATGTATAAAACAAGGTGCAAAGCTGCCATTCTTCAGAGCATTATCTCAGTCCATTGAGATTCTGCTTCCCAGCATTTGTCAACAGTTTGGCTCATATAAACTCACAGCCCTAACCGGTTTGGCTCAGTGGATAGAGCGTCGGACTGTGGACTGAAAGGTCCCAGGTTCAATTCTGGTCAAGGGCATTACCTTGGTTTCAGAAACATCCCCAGAGAAGGAGGTGTGCAGGAGGCAGCTGATTGATGTTTCTCTCTCATCAATGTTTCTAACTAACTCTCTATCCTTCTCCCTTACTCTCTGTAAAAAATCAATAAAATATATTTTAAAAAATAAAATAAACTCACAAAAATTCTTCCCATGTTTGAATGTTTCTTTTATTAACACATAATATCAGATATTTGGTCAGTTAGTGTAGTTTGAGTTGGTCTGTAGTCTAAGAAGACCTCTGGAAAGTATTGTTCTTTCAATATCACAAGCACATGCATAGCACTGCCAACTGTAACATCATTTTAAAACAGAAAAGACAGTTTCTGACTCTAACAATTTCACAGGACACAGAAAAGAAAGTAAAACAGTTTTTAAAATAAGTTATTGTGTTCACTTATGATATTAGGAGTAAAAAAAAAAGAAAACTAAAATTAAAAAATAAACAAATATTATTTATACAATAATTGAAAAAGCCAGGTTTTTATATTGCTGAGCATAAGTAAATTTCTTTCAAAATGCCACCCTACTAATTCAGTGACCACCATGCTTTTGTCAGTGAGAATGTTTATTTCTAATGTAGAAGTAAAGGTTTCCTAACATTGGGCATAGGTTTCAATGATAAAGCTTTGTCTCCACCTGCAGGAATGAAGAGACTGAATTCTTGTTATTTGGAAATATGTAAGCCTTCCAGTATCACCATTAAAAATATACTCAGTGTCCAAGCTTTACTACATATTCGTCTATAATAAAGTAATAATTGAATAAAAACAATATTGATTTTGATTAAAAGACATAATATGTTAATTTTTATAACTCCTATTGAACAACATATATAATAGAAAATGTCACAATCCTTAATTTACATCTTGATAAACTATCACAAAATAAACACACTGGGAACCATCATCCAGATCAAGAAACAAGACATTGGCAGCACCCTAGAAGCTTCCTCACAAATGGCACATATTTTTAAAACCCGGATTCAAACCTTAGTCTTTTATCTATCCATCAGTACATCCCAAAATAGAAAGGAAGCCCTAGCCAGTTTGGCTCAGTGGATAGAGTGTTGGCCTGCAGACCAAAGGGTCCCAGGTTCGATTCCGGTCAAGGGCATGTACCTTGGTTGCAGACTCCTCCCCCAACCCAGGCCCTGGTCAGGGTCCACGCAGGAGGCAACCAATCGATGTGCTTCTCTCACATGGATGTTTCTATCTGTCTTTCCCTCTCTCTTCCACTCTCTCTCAAAATCAATGGAAAAATATCCTTGGGCCAGGATTTAAAAAAAGAAAAAAAAAAACCTGAAAAAGAAAAAGAAAGGAAGCCACAGGTTGTAGACAGATGCTTGCCCTGTAAGCATCCTAGCCCAGGAGCTGACCCCGAAAAGGCCATTGCCAGCCCTGCTGTGATGGAGAGTGGGCAGCAGCTCCCTGACTTTCTATGGCTCCTGTCTCTTACCAGGGCTGCAAACATGATCATCTCATGTTCATGTTTAAGGATAGATCTAGCACTCATCTTCATTAAGCTAAGATCTATAATAATAAAAGTGTAATATGCAAACCGACTGAGTGACCAAACAGCAGAACGACCATCCAAACAACCTTCCGGACAACCATACTATGACACCCACTGGCGCCAATCAGCCAAGGCAGGTGCAATGTGATTGGTTGGGGCCTGGCCATTGTCCCATTATCACCCTGCAGAGGAAGGCCCAGGCCACCAGCCAGTGTGGCCATGGACCAATCAGGAGGCTCCAAGACTTCCCCAAAGAGGGAGGCCCCGGCCACCAACTGGTGGGCTGCAGCGGGTGGGCAGGGCTTCCCTCTGAGGGGTGATCCATTGTGGAGTCCAAGGCCAGGTAGGCGGGGCCCACGTCTTTGGGGCAATTGATTGCAGGGCTCCCAGTCTGTGAGAGGGCATAGGCAGGCTGAAGGACCCCCACCCCCACCGAGTGCACAAATTTCATGCCCCAGGCTTCTAGTTCTATCATAAGGCTCAATACAGATGAAAATAAAGGAGATTGAGGTTTGGCCTCAACAGACCTATTTCTCGTGTAGTTCCTACAAAATGTAATATTTAGAGAGGACTCTTATATGGTCTGATCTAGATAAGAGTGGGGGTACCCACAGGTAACACAATAGTCATGTCAAACATTCTATACCCACACCATGTAAGAAATTACATATGGGCTAAAACCAAGACAGAGGCAAAGGTAAACATCTGAACTTGCTGCCTCACACAACCACTTCAAAACTACAACTAAAAGACAAAACAGATATCATCCAGAACCACAGGAAGGCTGAGTGGAAATTATACAACTAGAAGGAAAGAGAAAAGCTCACTGAGACTGGGAGGAGGTGCAGAGGTGTGGAAATGAAGTGCAGAGGTATGGAGGCGCATACAGAAAGGGGCTGGTAACTGAGTACATTGTTGTATTTTTCAATTGGGAGGGAGATACAAGCTTCCAACTGCTCTAAATTCCAGTTACGGGCAAGACTCTGGGGACCCAGACTCATACAGGGAGAAACTGGGCTGTCTGGCATCGGGCCGGAACATGAGGGCAGTTTTCTTACAGAGCTGCTTGCAGCTATCATTGTTCCTGCACAGTGCTGTGGGACACAGAGACCCGGGGACCTCTTCGGGGCAGGGCTGATGGTCAGCCATTGTGGTTTGCTCCGCCCTGGTGATTCCCTGAGACGCTGCCCCACCCAATTTACAACCCCACCCAAGCTGTGCCCAGAGGCTTTTGCATATGAATGGCCTGGCCCTTTGCACTCTAAATCCTAACATACTGCAGCTGGGTCAGAGAGCCCCAGAGCTTCCAGAGAAGGCTCAAGGCTGGACAGCAGCTTGCATTGCTTCACAGCTGGGCCTCATCTGGGCACCTCCAAACCCCAAACAAAGAGGAAGGATCTGAAGATCTCTCTGTAGCTCCTGCTGGGTGGCCTCAGGCAGAGGCTGACTTTGCACCTCCTTGGAGATCCAAGAGCCAGTGTACCCAGTAGTAAGTTAGACCATGCAGATTACAACTCTTCACATCCATAAGGGACACACTCAGGGGGCAGACTCAGTGAGTGCCAAAGCCCCACTGAAGCAAGTCTTGCCCCATAAGGGTGTCTCTGGCACAGAAGTTCTCCCAGCATAGACACAGCTGATCCTCACAGCCAATTGGCCTGGAGGTTCATTTCTCCCAGTGATACCAACAACAATCAAGGCTTAACTACAACAAGACTGTGCACACAGCCCACAAAGGGATGCACCAAGAGTGTCCACCTCAGGTAACTGGGGAGGCTGAGCCACTGAGTCCTGTAGGACACCTAGCACCAAAGCCACTCTATCAGCACAGGGAAACAGCCAAAATGTGGAGATAAAGAAACAGGCCACAAATGAAAGAAATGGAGGAAAGCAAACAACTGTATATAGAGTTCAAAACCACAACTATAAGGTTAATCAAGAATCTTATAGAAACCTCTGAGAAATTTAGTGAGACCTTCAAGGATATGAAAAAGGACCAACTAGAAATTAAGCATACATTGACTGAATTAAGAATAATATACAGAGATCCAACAGCAGACTAGAGGATCACAAGAATCAAGTAAAAGATTTGAAATACGAAGAAGCAAAAAACACCCAATCAGAAAAACAAAAAAAGAATCCAAAAATATGAAGATAGTGTAAGGAGCCTCTGGGACAACTTCAAGCATACCAACATCCACAATATGGGGGTGCCAGAAGAAGAGAGAGAGCAAGATACTGAAAACCTATTTGAAGAAATAATGACAGAAAATGTCCCCTACCTGGTGAAAGAAATAGACTTACAAGTCCAGGAAGCACAGAGAACCACACCAAGGAATCCAAAGAGGACCACACCAAGACACATCATAATTAAAATGCCAAGGGCAAAAGACAAAGAGAGAATATTAAAAGCAGCAAGAAAAAAAAACAGTTAGGAGACAATCCAAGATGGTGGCGTAGGTAAACACCTAAACTGCTGCCTCGCACAACAATTTCAAAAATTCAACTAAAGGACAAAACGTCTATCACTCAGAACCACGGGAAAGCTGGCTGAGTGGAAGTTCTACAACTAGAAGGAAAGAGAAAAGGGCATTGAGACGTGCACGAGTGCTGAAAAGCTGAGGTACGGAGGCACGTGATCCGGGTTGGTGGCAGGCGACTGGGTACGTTGCTTTTTTCAACCCAAAGGGAGACAAGCCCCCGACTACTCTGAAATCCAGTTTCTGGGGAGACACGGGGGACCCAAACTCCTACGGGGAGAAGCTGGACTGTCTGCCAGTGAGGGTGGCTTGCTTGCAGAGCTGCGCGCAGGAATAATTGTTTACGGCACTGGGGCACGGGACTCCGGGACACCGTCGGGGACACAGAGCCAGCTAACTAGCAGCCATTGCTGTTTGCCACGCCCTAGCCTAGTGACACCCTGAGACCCCGCCCTGCACAACCTACAAACCCACCCAAGCTCCAAGCAGCGTATTTAGCATAAGAAAGCCCTGCCCTATCGCAGCTTAACCTAGCAAACTTGCAGCCTGGGTCAGACAGCTCCAAAACCTCCAAACCCCAAGCAAAGAGGAGAAAACTGTAGCTCTCACTATAGCTCCTGCTGGATGGCCTCAGACAGTAGCTGACCTGCACCCCATTGGAGATCCAGAAGCCAGTGTACCTAGTGGTCAGAGTGAGACACCAGATTTCAACTCCTCACATCCATAAGTGACACATTCAAGAGGCAGACTCAGTGAGCACCAAAGCCCCACTGAAACAAGTCCTGCCCCATAAGTGTGTCTTCAGCGCAGCAGTTCTTCCATTATAGACACAGTGCGTGCTCACAGCTAATTGGCCTGGAGGTCAATTCCTCCCAGTATACCAACAGCAATTAAGGCTTAACTGTGCCAAGTCTTTGCACTCAGCCCACAAAGGGGTGTACCAAGAGCGTCCACATCAGGTGATTGGGGAGGTTGAGCTACTGCCCCCTACAGGTCACCTACCACACAAAGCTACTCCATCAACACAGGGAAACAGCCAAAATGTGGAGACAAAGAAACATGTCACGAATGAAAGAAACGGAGGAAAGCAAACTACTGGATGACATAGAGTTCAGAACCACATGTATAAGGTTACTCAAGAATCTTCTTAAAACCGCTGAGAAACTTGATGAGACCTTCAAGGAGCTTAATGAGAATGCCAAAAAAATGGAAAAGGATCAGTCAGAAATGAAGCATACACTGTCTGAAATAAAGAATATACAGAAATTCAACTGTAGATCAACGTACCCCAAGAATCAAACCAAAGATCTGAAATATGTGGAAACAAGAAACATCCAACCAGAAAAACAAAAAGAAAAAAGAATCCAAAAATATGAAGATAGTGTAAGGAGCCTCTGGGACAACTTCAAGCGAACCAACATCTGAATTTTTGGGGTGCCAGAAGAAGGGAGAGAGCAAAATATTGAAAACCTATTAGAAGAAATAATGACAGAAAACTTTCCCTACCTGGTGAAAGAAATAGACTTACAAGTTCAGGAAGCACACAGAACCCCATACAAGAGGAATCCAAAGAGGACCACACCAAGACACATCATAATTAAAATGCCAAGGGCAAAAGACAAAGAGAGAATATTAAAAGCAGCAAGAGAAAAACAGTTAATTACCTACAAGGGAGTACCCATACGACTGTCAGCTGATTTCTCAACAGAAACTATGCAGTCCAGAAGGGAGTGGCAAGAAATATTCAAAGTGATGAATGGCAAGAACCTACAACCAAGATTACTCTACCCAGCAAAGCTATCATTCAGAGTTGAAGGTCAGATAAAGAGCTTCACAGACAAGAAAAAGCTAAAGGAGTTCATCGCCACCAAACCAGGATTACATGAAATGCTGAAGGGTATTCTTTAAGAAGAGGAAGAAGAAGAAAAAGGTAAAGATAAAAATTATGAACAACAAAATGACATCAAATACATACCTACCAACAAGTGAATCTAAAAACCAAGTGAATAAAAAATCTGAAGAACAGAATGGACTGGTGAATATAATAGAATCAGGGACATAGAA
This sequence comes from Corynorhinus townsendii, assembly GCA_026230045.1. Lineage (NCBI taxonomy): Eukaryota > Metazoa > Chordata > Mammalia > Chiroptera > Vespertilionidae > Corynorhinus > Corynorhinus townsendii. Next base: position 96,222,030 of record JAPDVU010000003.1, read on the forward strand.
AGGGAGTGGACTGACGATTCTCAGGGGAAGCAGGTGTGAGGGGTGTGGGAAGAGATTGGCCAAAAATCTTACTCCTATGGATGAAGACAGTGGCGGGGGGTAAGGGCATGGGGTGGGGTGGGGAATCAGGTGGAGGGGAGCTATGGGGGAAAAAAAAGAGGAACACCTGTAATAATCTGAACAATAAAGATTTATTAAAAAAATAAAAATAAAAAAAAAACAGTTAGTTTTCTACAAGGGAGTACCCATATGATTGTCAGCTGATTTCTCAACAGAAACTATGCAGGCCTGATGGGAGTGTCAAGAAATATTCAAAGTGATGAATAGCAAGAACCTACAACCAAGATTACTCTACCCAGCAAAGCTATCATTCAGAATTGAAGGGAAGATAAAGAGCTTCACAGACAAGAAAAAGCTAAAGGAGTTCATCACCACCAAACCAGGATTATATGAAATGCTGAAGGGTATTCTTTAAGAAGAGGAAGAAGAAGAAAAAGGTAAAGATAAAAATTATGAACAACAAAGTGACAACAAATACAAACTTATCAACAAGTGAATCTAAAAATAAAGAGAATAAATAATCTGATGAACAGAATGGACTGGTGAATATAATAGAATCAGGGGCATAGAAAGGGAGTGGACTGACAATTCTTGGGGGAAGGAGGTGTAGGGGGTGCGGGAAGAGAATGGACAAAAATTGTACACCTATGGATGAGGACAGTGGAGGGTGGGTAAGGGCAGAGGGTAGGGTGGGAACCGGGTGGAGGGGAGCTATGGGGCGGAAAAAGAGGAACAACTCTAATAATCTGAATAATAAATGTTTATTTTAAAAAATAATAAAATAAAATAAAGAAATTACATATGGCCCAAATTACAACTTCTAACTAAAATAAAGCTGCATCCTAACTTCCTATTGTTCAGTGTCTTAAAATTATTATTGCATATAGTGTGTGTGTGTGTGTGTGTGTGTGTGTGTGTGTGTGTGTGTGTTTAAGTTGGGCTGTTTCAAACAGGAAAGTACATCCAGTCCCTGTTACTCTATCAAGGCTGGAAGCAGAAATCTAACAACTTACATGCTGACAGTTCTCTGAAGGTTTCTATTTCTAGAAATACAAAGCATTTGATTATTTTTATGCTTTGCTATATAATGGGTTCTAATTTTTCTTTAGCAAGTATGTGTGGTTTTTTGCTTTATAACCACAAAATCTATGGTTATATTCAGACTTAAGATTTAGCAGCAGTTAACAACCCATATCCCACTGATTCAGCCAAGAAAGAACAAATTCATATCTTAAGGTTAGGAACTCAAGGGAAAAAGAGACAAGAAGAGAGGAGGAATAGAAAGAAAGGAAATTATGAAATTTAACAAAATAGGGCAGTCTCTATTTTCCTTTCATTCTTTAAAGTATATGTTCAAATAGTTTGTTGGACTATCCCAGTGGTTGGCAAACTCATTGGTCAACAGAGCCAAATATCAACAGTACAACGATTGAAATTTCTTTTGAGAACCAAATTTTTTAAACTTAAACTTAAACTTCTTTTAACACCACTTCTTCAAAATAGACTCAGGCCCAGGCCATGGTATTTTGTGGAAGAGCCACACTCAAGGGGCCAAAGAGCCACATGTGGCTCGTGAGCCGCAGTTTGCCGACCATGGGACTATCCTATATAATAAAAGGTGAATATGCAAATTAACCAAAAGGCAGAACGACTTGTCGCTATGATGCACATTGACCACCAGGGAGCAGATGCTCAACACAGGAGCTGCCCCCTGGTGGTCAGTGCGCTCCCACAAGAGGAGCACCACTCAGCCAGAAGCCATGCTTATGGCTGGCAAGCACAGTGGCGGAGGAGTGGGAGTCTCTCCCGCCTCCATGGTAGTGCTAAGAATGTCTGAGGGGACCGGGCCTAAGCCGTCAGTCAGACATCCCCCAAAGGCTCCTGGACTATGAGAGGGTACAGGTCGAGCTGAGGGATGCCCCCTCCCCCGCTCCCCCAGTGCAAGAATTTTGTGCACCAGGTCTCTAGTTTCTAATATTTGCTAAAATCACTGTAAAAATGTATTTGGACATCTGTCACTAAAGAGTTAAACCAGACTCCATGGAGGTTGGGGGAGCTGAGGTTGGCTGCTGACCCTGCCAGGTGCCTTTGGTAAAAGGGAGGTAACAATGTGTCCAGTACAAACACATTGTGGGCACATTTCAGCTATTCAAACCACACAGAGGAAATGGGGGAAGGGAGGCAGGGGAGGGATGGGGTTCTGAGAATGAATAAAAGGAGAAAATAGCCCAAACTCTGCTATGGCTCTTCATGTGATGAATGCCTCCATTGTATGAAGCTGTGAATCAAAATAAGAAGATTATTCAGTTATTTCAGTCCACATCTGAAATATGAAATAGTTCTATTCCAGCTGTTTAGCTTCTCACATTACAAAAAGAAGTCCTCCTCATTAGCTACCACTTTTTTTCTATGGTACAACTTCATTTCATACTTTGGGGGGGGGGTGGAAATCATTTTTTAAAACTTCTCTAACCTCAAATGAATTTGCATGTTCCAGGGAATTGGAGTGAGTGTTTGGACCTAATTTTATGTTTGCCATAAGTTCACCAACCCTCTAATAGGTGTCCACACATTATGTGGGAGCAGCCCTCATCTCTCCTTCCCTTCTCTAAAACAGTTCGTCTCTGTGTCCCTATCCCCACCCCCAGGTCCTTCACTGCCATCTATTTTCCTTGGATGAGAGCCTCACAGTGAATAGGAAACATTTTTGAGAAGGGAGGAGTTGTGAAAAAGACTTAGAAGCCAAACGGGGCCCTTGGAGGAAAATTAATTCAGAGTGTCTGATGTAACTCAAATGCAGTCAGTGTTGCAGAAAGCAATGAACATTTTACTTAGCAGCAGCTCATCTAGTGTTGCAGTCTAATTGAAGATCATATTCCAAGAAGAAAAGAAGTGTATGTGGTTTACAGCCACACATCTGTATATGGTGTGGAGAGCCATCCATTTTTTCCTGTGTAGGCTTTTGTGCAAGGAAAAGACTCATCTTTGTTTTTTCTGTCTGATTCCTGGTGTGGCATTCTCTCATAGGAATAACACAAAGGGGAATTAGATGGTTTGCAATCCACTTTAAAAAGGTGATTTTGAAAGAAAATTATGTGCTATAACTTGATCATAATATTTTGTATCTAAATATCCTCAGAACTCCCTACGTAACTGAGTGTATATAAAATATACAAATATTGATCCGGAAGCTGAGTCTTCTATCAAATTAGCTGAAAGTATAATACCTTGAGAAACCACAGAGTCTATTTTTCATTTATTTGAGAGTAATATGAACCCCTGACCAGAAACAGTAATTTTCACTTGTTGTATTAAAAATATAAATAAAATAAAATAAAATAAAACTTATAAATTACTTCTCCCTGGATACTGCCTTTGAATAGAAGGGGCCTTTCTTTTCCAGGAAGGGTCAGCCCCTAGGCCATGGTTGCCAGAGGGGTCTTATGCTTCCTGGTGGTCTTGCCTTCCGTGGAGCCAGTCATCATGTTGCTTTATACATTTAAAAGCAAAGTACTAAACTGTTGAACTGTTAACATAATTTGATTAGATTTCAGGAATTGGGATATTTGGATACTTTATCAAATTTCTTCTTTCCCCCTTTTGATCTTTCTCTTTTTGCTAGTGTAAAGGCTGTAACTGTTGGCTTCTAGTTTGAACTCAATACATTTGTAAATAAAAAATTCAAAACTCCTTATTTAACTTCCTCACATATGTTCTTGAAATAGCACTGTGAATTTTGACTGCAGCAGATAGCAATTAATCTACAATCCTACATGGGTTACCCATCTATTCATTCCTTAGAAAGTTTCTTCCAATTCAGGAACTATTATAAGTTGCTAATAGTGGGTACCTAATAAATATTTATAAATTTTATTTAACCTGATATAATATCTCCAAGATCTATTTGGTACCCAGATTCTTGAACCTTCCTGCAATATTTGTCCTGGATATCTCAATTCTCAGAGGTGAAACTGAGGTGGGTGATTTTGAATGATTTCTGGCCCTGGATCCCTTTCCTATGATGTCACAGACATAGCTTTCTGAGGTGACTTCAGGACAGAGCCCTGGAGAAGCCCTTGCTCTGTGAAGCCACCCTTAGAAGCTAACATAATCTATTCAATGTTTTTTTGGCTGGCTCCTGATGGCTCAGCTGAGATTTAAACCTCTGATTTCAACAGGAGCCTCGACACTTTTGAGCTTCCTCATCTCCATGCCATTGGACCTGAGAAGTCACATAGTCTGGACTGGCACCTTTGCAAACTACTTCCCCTTGTGAAAAATGAATAAGAAACTTTTATAACAAAGAAGAAAACATGCTGCCTGTCCTGGATTCCCAGCTTAGGCAAGAACAGTATCTGGGTTCATTAAGGCCCAACAGGGAGATGTGGAGTTAACTCCATTGTTTATAGGAATGATCAACTTAAGGGGAGCCATGAACTGCTGCCAGCATATATTCTTCTTGCCTCCAGATTAGTTCCATCACAGGCCAAGAGGTCTGGTATAGACTTAATAATCAGCATAACAATTGCTATAATTATTGAGTAGTAATCATATATCCTGCACTGTTTTAAAGTCTTTTCAATAATTCATTTTATTATTATAACAGGTCTATAAGGCAGATACTAATCTTTCTATGTTGCTGATGAAGAAACTGGAGCACAAATATTTTAAATAAATTGCCCAAGGTTTACACAGTGAAATGGTATAAAATTGTATGCACAATTCATTGAAACTCTTCCTCCTCCCTTGATTTGAATCAGACTTAGAGACTCAAGTCTGAAGAACAAAATATAAGTGATAGCATAAACTTCCTCCACTGGGATAAAATATGTTGCTTCTTCTTCCTGGCTCTCTCTTGGATTGCTCACTCTGGGGAAGCCAGTCATCATGCCATAAGGACTCTCAGACAGCTTGTAGAGAGGCCCACATGGGAGGACCAACAACTAGCACCATGTGCCCCAGGTAAGTCAGCCAACCTAAAAATGGGCCCTCCTGCCCCAGTCAAGCCTGCAGATGAAGGCATCCTCATGATAGACCCTGAGCTAGCTAAGCCACTTCTAAATCTCTGACCTACGGAAACTATCTATATATAAAAAATCCTAAGCAACCATTATGACCAGTTGACCACATGACTGGTCAACTGGTCGACTGGTCGCTATGACTCCCACTGACCACCAGGGGGCAGATGCTCAATGCAGGAGCTTCCCCCTGGTGGTCACTACGCTCCCACATTCAACTTCCCATGACCAGCCAACCTCCTACAGTCCTGCCCCAGCTGGCTGGGTGGTCAGTGCACTCCCACAACCTCCCGTGGCCCCTCCCTCAGCCGGCTGGCCCTGCCCCAATAAGGACTGGGCAAGAGCCTCAATCGTCCTGATCGCCGGCCAGGCCGAGGGACCCCACTTGTGCACGAATTTGCACAGGCCGAGAGACCCCACCTGTGCACAAATCATGCACACTGACTACCAGGGGTAAGATACTCAACCCAGAAGCTGCTGTGACCCACACTGGCCGTTTACAGAGAAACAGCACCATGGACCTGGTGCCCACAAAGCAACACTCAGCTTCCCCCAAGTGGGACACAGGCCCCGCCACCACCCCAGAGCGACACCCCACCAAATCGCAGCCAATGCTGCTGAGACCCCATGGCGCAAAATGAGGCCTGCAGCCCAGTCCAGCCTGGAAATGGTCGCTGTGGGTGCCAGATAATGACGTCACATAGCAACACCCGGCTTTCTCTCCCTAGGGATGACTAGCCTCCTTGCAGTTTCTTCAGCCCAGGAACACGACTTGCTTTATAGCCAGGTGCAAACATTTCACACTTTAATCAAATGTCTGTGAAGCATTTTCCCATGCCTCATCTCATTTGATGCTCACAGAAGTCCTGGAGTAGGTAGACAGGAGACTCGGTGGAATCCTATTTTCTTTTCATTAGCCAGAAAATGGAGATTTAGAAAGTTTAGAAACTCGACCCGACTGAAAAGAAGTAAGAGATGGTGGATCTTGAAAATGACTTCAGGTTTTCTCAATGTGCAGAATATAGTCAAACACTGCGGCAGTTAAATATTTTACCTTTTGTTCTCCCTGCATGATCTACTATAATAATCTGCTTCATGTTGATATTTACTGTTGTGTTACTGACAATTACCTGAAAGAGAAGTTGGGGTGCTTCACTGGGCTGGAAAAAGTTTAGATAAATCAGAAAGCAGATCTAATTAAGCAAGTTTATTCTATATCTATAAAAGGCTAAGTTGACTCACACATATGCGATACATATAAAGCTCTCACTGGTGTCAATAGCACAGGTGTGTTTGATCTGTCGATCGTGAATTTGATTAACACTGCTATTATAGAGAAAGGATGAATAGCAATATTAAAATATTTCTTCTAATTAATTTCCTTTCAATGTGCACAAATCCATGCACTGGGCCACTAGTGAGATAATAAATGTTTATTGTTCTGAACTGCTAGATTTGGAGTAATTTGTTATGTAGCAATAGATGACTAATTCACATAGCTTTTAAGTGTCAGAGCTAAGATACTAATCCAGGGGTCTGAAATCAGAGCCAAATTTTCCACTATACAATTCTGCCTTTACTAATAAAAAGGATATATTTGATGAGCTCAGATTCTTTTTTAAAAAGGTGTTCAGTAATTGGAAGGGCTCTTTCATTCAAGCTGCAGAAAATTCTGATGTGTTTTTAGACACTTAGAAATCCAATGATGGCAATGTACACATTAGCATACAATCATTCCTTTCCTTGGATGTTCGGAATGAATGAATGCTGGTTAAGTTCTTTGGCCCTATCCTAATTTTTCTAGACTCCAAGCAGACAATACCTTTCTATTAGCACATTACTTCAGACCTTTCTGTTACAATATCATTAATCAGATTACAGCTTCCTATAATGACATTTCTATCCTGAGAATACATCATAATCACCTTAACCAAAATGGATCCGTATCAAATCTATCAGACTATTGTGTATTAGCCCTTTTTTATAATCTAGTTCTTATAGTCTGGAAGGAAAACATAAACATTTAGATAAACTCACTTCTGAAAGTAGTTATTTACCATTATGTGCTGATTAGGACTGCTTAACCCTCAGAAGGTTGAATCTCTGCTGCCACCTTGTTGATACAATAAAATGTTAATGTCCATAGCATCGGGCTTTGCACAGAGTGGATGCTCATTGGTGATTCTTGTCTCTTTCCCATCACTCCCCACATATACTATTAAGATTAGTCTTTCTCAGAAATTGTTAGATATTTGTCAGTAAATAACTACCATTTGACATAACCCCACAGGCTGTGGTGAACATGTGTTCCCCACTGTTCAGTACCAAGGTACCTAGACCATCCATTCAGATATTCAGGAATATACTTGGTAAGGAATTGAATAATTATTTAGAATCAAGGGAGACAGATGGCCTTAAAGATATTCCAAACAAGAAGAGCTAACCTGACTCGGGAATCTCAACACATTGTCTCTCATCTGGAGAAGTGCCACAGTTACAATCACTCTGCCACTACTCCTATATATTTTCTACAAAGTAACCATGTCAATCCTCTGCCTAAGACCCATTACAAAACCCAAGTTTCCCACCACAATAGAACTTTCCACAATCTGACCTTGGCCTATCTATTTCCCAACAATCCTCATACTTTTCAATTTCATAACACTGAACTTTATAGAATTTCTTGAGCAACCATCCTCTCCAACTGCAACCCCGTTTATATCTCCTTCAAGTCTTGGCCTAGATTTGATCTCATCTAGGATATCATCCACCCACTCCACCTGACCTCTGCCCTTGAGCCTTCTTCTCCACTGCTGGAGTGGACCCTTATTCTCCATACTCTAACAATACTCTGAAGATAGCTCCATGCACTCAGTAAGCTATGTTGACATTATCTATTTGAATGCTTGTCTCATAAGCTCTTTGACAACTGCAGGATCATATTTAACTTTGCATTCCTGATAACTGGAAAAGAGTGGGTGCTTAATAAAAGAGGTAATGTATACAAAGCATGAAGCTCAACACCTTACATAGTAAGTGATCCATTCATGTTGTTATTGTTAATTTGTTGAATGAATTCAATGATCACTGCTCACATATCTACAAGCAAAAATTTGTTTGCTTTCTTCCTGGCAAAAACTGAACAGAGGAAGCTTCAATGAAGGGAAGGAAAGGGGAAGGGAGGGAAGGGAAGGAAAGAAAAAATAAACATAGAAAACAATGAAGAGTCTAAACACACTAAAGACAAGCAATTAAATAATCTAAATCAAATGAGATAAATTAGAAAATTAAAGCAAGGGACACTTGACAAATTTTCCTATCGGGCTAGATAGTCTTTACTAGGAAAATGGCTTTGAGGGAAATGGTAAATTCCCTGTAGCCTGAGTCACTAAAAACTGGAACAGTCTGGGAGAGTGGTGGCAAGGCTGCCCAGCACCAACTCTGCCCCTTAGGGCTGCACTGGCCTCTCCCCTGCTTGCCTGCCTTTCTGCAGTGACCAAGCATGCAGGAGATGCCTGGTAGGCATCTTAGAACTTTAAAAATGGAAAAGACCTGCGTTTAGGGGATAATGCTGAGGGACACTATGAAATCTTGGAATAATAGCCAGTCAGATCTCTGAAGCAGTGACCAAAAAGAGTAAAAGGGATGGTTTGAGGTAAAAATGAAGATGATTTTTAAGAAATGATGGATTTAAGTAATCTGCCTACCTCACTTTTTGCTTGCAGGATCCATGAAGCAGTGTTTGAGGTGCAAGTACAAGAAAGATTTGAAGCACTTTTCAGCATCTATGATGACCAGGTTACATTTCAATTGTTTAAAAGCTTTAGAAGAGTCATAATACATTTCAACAAGCCTGAAGCAGAAGCAAAAGCATGAATAGAACACCATGAAACAAGGAGATTAAAAATGGCAGCTGAGTAGGAGGATGCTGCACAGACATGCTCCCAGTAACAAGCTGGAATTACAACTGAAATACAGAAAGGCTTCCTGAATAATCAATGGAAAATTCACAGAGAGAAACCTGATACCTAAGGATGGAAGGTGGAGACCGCATAGAGACTGGTAGGAGGGGCAGAGGCTCAAAAAAGCTAGCTGGGCACCCAGAGACAGCAACTGAAGTCCTGGAGATCCAGAGAGATATCACAGCTGGGGTGGGGAGGTGGGTGCCACTGAGAATTCTGGGATATAATCTCAAAGCTCTGCTTCCCAGCAGAGAGCAACAAACTGAGGAGGATAGCCACATAACATCTAGCTATGAAAAGAGGTGGGGTGCTGTCTGCTAGGGAGTGGCAGCTGAAAGGTCCGGCACTCTCTTAAAGGCCAACACACAAAAATTCCCTGTGGAGCCACCCACCTTGTGCTCTGGCACAGGGAGGGTGAAGTGGACTGGAGCTGTGAGAGCAGAACCCAGGATTGGGGACTTGGGGGATAGAGGTCAGAAGGCAGACACCCAAAGTTTCCTGGGCTGAGTCATTTCCTCATAGCAGAGGACATCTTTCCCGCATAGACATTTGCCTTTCCTACTGGAAAACACCTTGCCCTGAAATTTAATTTCTTAATCACTTAAGAAATTAAAAGTAACAATTAGCCTCCAGGCAGAAGCAACTGCCTCACCCTGTTGATAAAAACTCCCACCACACCTGAGGACAATTGCCTGGGGGGCAATTCAACTCAGAATCCTATTAGTCTGTAGACAGGTGGTCTCTGGAGGATTTGAGTCTTTGCCTGATCCAATTAGTCAGAAACAGCCTTTAACACTGTCCTACACTAGAGATTGAGAAGTATAGAGGATATACCTAAAATATAGTCACAAACCCAAACAGACAATCAAATGAGGAAACAAAGGAACAAACCCAAAATGAAAGAACTAGTGAATTATCCAGAAGAAGAGGTAAATGAAGCAAAGATAATAAATTTCTCTGAAACAGAGTTCAGAGTAGTGATGTTAAAAATGCTCTAAAGTATGAAAAAAGATATAGTAACTATGAAAAAAGAACAGTCTGAGATAAAGAATGACATAACACAAATAAAGAACACATTGGGAGGAATACACAGCAGATTAAGGGAAGCTGAAAATCAAATCAGTGAATTAGAAGACAGTTGAAAATATCACTCAATTACAGAACCAAAAAGAAAAAACAATTAAAAAACAGGAGGACAGCTTAAGGGAGCTGTGAAACAATGTGAAATGTAACAATATTAGAATAGGAGGTGTACCATAAGAGGCAAAAAGGGAGAAAGGAATAGAGAAGGTGTTTGAAGAAATAATGGTAGAAAACTTCCCTAACCTGGTAAAGGAAAAAGTCACACAAGTTTAGGAAGCACAGAGAATCCCAAACAAGAAGATCCCAAACAGGCCCATGCCTAGACACATCATAATTAAAATGCCAGAAAGTAAAGACAAAGAGAGAATCTTAAAGGCAGCAAGAGAAAAGAAAACTGTTACCTACAAAGGAGTTCCCTTAAGGCTGACACCTAATTTCTCATCAGAAACTCTACAGAGCAGAAGGGAATGGCATGAAGTACTCAAGGTAATGGAAAGCAAGGATCTGACACCAAGATTCATATATTCAGCAAGGCTATCATTCAAAACAGAAGGTCAAATAAAGAGTTTCCCAGAAGGCTAAAGTAGTTCATCACCACCAAGATAGCTTTGCAAGAAATGCTAAAGGAATAATGTAAGGGATTGCTAAGAAGAAACAGAGAGAGAAACCTAGCCATACAGAATTAAAATGGCTATAAATAGGTACCTCTCAATAATAACCCTAAATGTAAATGGATTAAATGCCCCAATCAAAAGGTGTAGGGTAGCTGAATGTATACAAAAACATGACCCCAACTATATGCTGTCCACAAGAGACCCACCTCAAAACAAAAGACATACACAGGATGAAAATGAAGGATGGAAAAAATTTTTCCATACAAATGGAAGAGAAAAAAAAGCTGGAGTAGCAATATTCATTTCCAACAAAATAGACTTTAAAAGCATCATGCTAAACGAAATAACCCAGTCTGGGAAAGATAAATATCATATGATCTCATTCATTTGTGGAATATAATGAACAAAAATAGAGCCAGAGGGGGAAAACATATATACTAGAATAAAATAGAAGTAATTCTTTTATTTGCAGGTTTTTAATATTTCCTACAACTTTTTGTGGTATCATACTATATTGGTACAGTTTTGGTAATATTATTATACTTAAAATCCTTTTATTCTTGAAATATTAATGTTTATTTCATGTAATATGTAAGATCATTTTTTTAATAATTGGAGTTTATTTCATGTGACACTATCATATTTAAAAATGTTTTTCTTGAAATAAAAAAAACCTGAAAAAATAAAGAAACCATCCCTTCTAAAATAGCAAAAAATAAAAAAGGACACCATGAAACAGACTTCAATGGAAAGAAGCATAAGCTATATTTGCACAGGTATAGATATTCAGTGAAACAGATAGATCATAATCTCCCCTCCAGCATATCCTCAGTGGGGCAGAAGCAGGGTGAAGATGCAATGTTTGTTATAAACTACTAAGAGGCCCAGTACACGGATTTGTGCACTGGTGGGGTCCCTCGGCCTGGCCTATGGGGTTCGGGCAAAACCAGCTCTCCAACATCCCCCGAAGGTTCCCGGATTGCTAGAGGGTGCAGGCTAGGCCAAGGGACCCCACCAGTGCACAACTGGGGCCTCAGGGGAACTATGGGAGGGCTCCAGGGCATGTCTGACCCATCTCACCCAGTCCCGATCGGCCGGACCCCAGCAGCAAGCTAACCTACCAGTTGGAGCATCTGACCCTTGGTGGTCAGTGTGCATCATAGCAACTGGTTGAACGGTCGAACAGTCAAACGGTCGGACGCTTACATATTAGGCTGTTATTATATAGGATTAGAGGCCTGGTGAATGAAGTTCATACACTGGGGGGGAGCGGGTGTCCCTCAGCCCAGCCTGCACCCTTTCCAATCTGGGACTCCTTAGGGGATGTCCGACTGTTGGACATCCCTCTCACAAACCGGGACTGCTGACTCCTAACCACTTGCCTGCTTGCCAGCCTGATCGCCCCCTAACCATTCTCCTGCTGGCCTGATTGATGCCTAACTGCTCCCCTGCCAGCCTGATTACCCCCAACTGCCCTCCTCTGCCAGTCATCTTGTGGTGGCATGTTGTGATGATGTGGGGGCAGCCATATTGTGGCAGCCATCTTGTGGTGGCCATCTCATGGTGACCATCGTGTGACAACATGAGGGCAGCCATCTTGTGATGACATGGGGGCACAAGGGCCACCTAGGCTTTTATTAGTATAGATTATTTACTTTGTGCTGTTTTCAAATTGGCACCAAGAGATAAATATGAGCAGAACTGTGTCAACACCCATTGTAGTTGTTCACATCTGTGAAAGTGAACCTATTATTGAGAAAAGTGTGGGTGGTCTTTCCTCGTTGCCAGTGGAAGTGGAGTCCTTGGGGTACCATTGGAATAGGCATTTCCAGAGGCCCCCACAAGAGGATGAGATGTGGTAGAAAGCTTTATTTCTATGAAATTACATTCCTGGGTTTCCAAGGTCCCATTCCTCCTAGTCCAGTTTTAGAAGTGTTTCAGTAAAGCTAGAAGCATAGTCAGAGTCCAGAGGTTTTTTTTTCATAGTGGTGCTGGGTCCAGTTCAGCATCCAGCTAGTTACAGTCCATTAGTACATTGTGTATGGGATCCACATGGTTGCGGGCCACTTGGACGAATGCAGGGGAGTGCATACCAAGAGCATAAGAGGAACCAAGAGAGTGGATTCCTTTGTTTAGGGAATTAAATATCTCAAATTTCACCCCCTTGCAGTGGCCACACCCATTCTAACCAATGACCTGTTCCCAGGTGTCATTGACAGTAAGCACCTTTGCTAGTCCCCCCAAATTTACTGGGCATGTATCTACCTTCCCTTTTTTTCCTGTTTTTAATAACTAAATTAAATACAACAGTATCAAAAATGAAGAGGAAGAAGAAACAAAAACAACAGAAAATTACCCAGATAGGATGCCCTGAACTTCCCACCACAGAACTGAGTAAGCCCCAGACCTTGATTGCCAGGTGTGAGCCACCTGCCATCCTGGGTCTCAGTGGGAGCCTGGTGTCCACCGCTGCTGGTGCATTGTTGCTACCAGTGTAGGGAGAGAAGGAGGGAAGTAGATGTAGTGTGGACACCAAACCTTCACTGTGGATATGGTAATATGGAATAGAGGCTGATTTTACCTGGTCAAAATTTTAACTGATATCCTCAACAGCTCTTTAAAGGATTTTAGCCCCCAACATGTGGCATCTCAACCATTTTTAAACAGTAACAAATTAGGAAAATGGCTCCCTCCAACAATGTGCATTTCCCTGTTCCGTGTAGCATGGTGTACCCAAAAACCTAAAACTGTAGTTAATGAGTGCAATTGTATTTTTATGAATTTAAAAGTAGTCTTAGAATTTTACTAGTCTAGTGTGGGTATTTTTGTGCTGGTATGATACCTCCTAACTAAAACTTTTGATCAAAGATTAATTGTTATTCAGTATACATGAAATGTTTTGCATGAAAAGAAACCTGAAATATAGACTAATTCATAGAAAGTCTTTTTTTTTCCCAAGTAATTTTTTCTTTGGCATTCGGGAAGAAATGTCAGGTTCACTCTTGACTATCAGAATCAAATAGCACAAATATGTGTGCATGTGTTCTTTCACTTGGAAGTCAGAGGGAAGTGATTCACACACTATTGTCCTCGTGCATCGTCACCCATAGAGAAAGAACTACTAGTCCTATGTTGAAAAGGGGACATGTAGCCAATGAGTCTGACTGATGATGGCTAGGTGGCTACAGCAATCTGCCATTTGTGACCATGTTGTAGCCTGTAGTATACAGAACTGTCTTCAGTCACCGGTTGAGTTTTTCTATGCTAGACATATTTGTGTGTGTCATCTGTAGACCTTATATTAGAAAAGACAATATTATTTTATGAAGATCATTTTTAAATTCTTCATTTAAACATTTTCAGCTTGCTTTGAGAAGAAAGTCAGATATCCTCCATTTCTGTGTATAGGGAAAGGTGGGGGAGATATTTAGGTAGTCAGACATTTTTGGTGAAAATTTTCACCCTGGTTTACAATAGGCATTTTTCCCTAAAACAGAATTGCTTCTCACTTATGTTTCAGAGTGTATAATTGAACCTCATGAAATAGAAGCAAACATCTTTAACAATTTGGGATCTATTGAGACATTGAAGTCCTTTTTATAGAAAAGTCTCATAACTAAATGCTTTGTTTTTGGTCTGGTGGCTCTGCTAATTCTCTGCTCACTCTGCTGCTTTCTTAGTATGGCAAATGTCTGGAGCTCCTGGTGTATATGTGAAAGGGGTTGCACATATGACCTAAGGGAGTTTGGACTAATAAAGAAAGGAAAATGCAGAAATTCAGGCCATGGTGTCTCTACATTTTTTGGTAACATATTTTTGTGGTTTAGATGTTCTTATTATGGTAGAATTTATTTCTGAGGACTTACACTATGTTGCAAAAAAACAAGTTTTGTATATTTTCCTTGTTCTGAAATACTCTAAAGTGATAAACACTTCTATTTGTATATATCTACTACTGCTAAGCCTCAATGGAAATTCAGTTAAGCAATTTATTAAATTTAGATCATCATTTGGCAATTTAACTGATAGCCATTAAAGTCAGCATTTTTAATCTTATCTTGTTGCACTAATTTATCATTGCAGAATGGATGCTGTAAGCTAGGAAATCTACGTACTTTCAACAGTTGGGAATTTTAAAATTTCCTTTTAGGAATAGTTATTCACAGTAATTTCCTAAAGTGGGGAAAACCCATGATATTTTATTATTTGGCTTGACTTTCATTCTCTACCTTCCAGTTAAATAATATTCTATTCCTAACATAAAGTTCAACTTACTTGAAAGGTCAACCAGTGCGACTTATTTTTTTGAGAGAGAGAGAGCATTGAATAAATTGGTTAAAAAAAACAACTTTAAAAAATACTAGACCAGACACTCCACTTAATAGTGTACATCAGTAGACAGTTGGGGTACTGGCTGGATTACTGCTTTTTTTCATCTTTAATTTCTCTGATTTATAAAATATTAATGGAAGGCTGCATATTAGTTATATTTTTCCCCATTTGTTGGTCTTCATTTTTCTGAGGGAAAAGTGCACAGTATTAATATTTACTTAGTTGACATTACCAAGCAAGTAGACTGGGCAAGCCCAGAGTGGCTTATATTTAACAAAATAACACTGGAAAAGATAAAGAGTGGCATTTTACTGCAAACTTTTTTTAACACAACCTTATTATTTTGATTAGGTCTATGTTAGGAAAAAGTTCTTGTGGCAGATTGCTACTGGATGTTTTATTTGTTTATTATTTGACTAAAATTAATCAGAATACATTTTCTTAAAATAATAGCCATGCAGATATACAAATTGTACTTTATTTCTCTTGCTCCCTCACCACCTCCTTCTGCTTCTTCCCGTGCCCCTCTTTTTCATCTAATAGTTCCTAGAAACAAAGCCAGACACCAGGATAAAAGAACTGATATTATTATTCTTTTAAAGTTGGGGTTATTTTTAGCTTTTGAAATATGGTCATATTTTCCCAGTTCTTTGTTGATCAGAATTTTGCTGAAAAAACACCTTTCAGAAGGATCTCTAAAACATTGTTTTAGATTATTTCCAGGTTTCACTTTAGCTGGCATTTGGATGCTTTGTCTTGTTTAGGTATATTAAAATGTAATACTGCATTAAAAATAGCTCAGTTGTTAGGGTTTTGAGACACTAGCATGATCTTCGGATATTAGAGGTGAATGGAAACAGGGAGTGTCCAACACAGCACTCTCATTTTAGTGATGAGGAAACCTAGTCCCCCAGATGTACCATAGGGTCACAAAGCTGGTGAGTGAAATCCAGGACAGAGCCCAGATGTCCTCATTATCTGTTTAGAATTTTTCCCATTATAACTAGACTAGAGGCCTGGTGCACGAAATTCATACACAGGGTGGGGGAGGGGAGAGGGGTGTCCTACAGCCCAGCCTGCACCCTCTTCAATCTGGGACCCCTTGAGGGATGTCCAACTGCCTGTTTAAGCCCTACCCTTGTGGGATCGGGCCTAAACGGGCAGTCGGACATCCATCTCACAATCCAGGTCTGCTGGCTCCCAACTGCTCACCAGCCTGCCTGCCTGATTGCCCTTAACCACTTCTGCCTGCTAGCATGATCACCCTCTAACCAATCCCCTGACAACCTGATCAACACCTAACTGTTTCCCTGCCAGCCCAATTTCCCCTAACTGCCCTCCCCTGCAGGTATGGTCTCCTCCAACTGCCCTCCCCTGCCAGCCTGGTAGCCCCCAACTGCCCTCCCTTGTAGACCTGGTCCCCCACAACTGCCCTCCCCTGCAGGCCTGATCGCCCCCAACTGCCCTCCTCTGCTGGCCTGGTCACCCCTAACTGCCCTCCTCTGCAGGCTTGATTGCCCCCAATTGCCCTCCCTTGAAGGCCTGGTCCCTCCCAACTGCCCTCCCCTGCTGGCCTGATTGCACACAACTGCCCTCCCTTGCAGGCCTGGTCCCTCCCAACTGCCCTCCCCTGCTAGCCACCTTGTGTTGGCCATCTTGTGTCCACATGGGGGCAGCCATCTTGTGTGTTGGAGTGACAGTCAATTTGCATATTACGCTTTTATTAGATAGGATAGAGGCCTGGTGCATGGGTGCCCTGAAGGGTATCCCAGATCAGGGTGGGGGTTCCCTTGGGGCTTGGGGTGGCCTGAGCGAGGAGCCTGTGGTGGTTTTCACATCAGCCATGCCTCCCCACGACCCAAGTGGAAGCCCTGGTATCTGGGATTTATTTATCTTCTACAATTAAAACTTTGTAACCTGGAGTGGAGCCAAGCCTTCTGCTCGCTCCATGGGGGCAACCATTTCTGTTGGGATTTATGTATCTTCTATAATTGAAACTTTGTAGCCTTAAGTGGAGGCCAAGGCAGGCCAGGGCTGCAGAAGCTTGGCTTTCTCCATCACCAGGGGGCAACCCTAGCCTCCTGCTCTCTCTAGCTCTATGGCTGCTGCCATTTTTGTTGGGATTTATTTATCTTCTATCATTGAAACTTTGTAGCATTGAGTGGAGGCCTGTGCCAGCAAGGGCAGGCGGAAAGCTTGGCTTTCTCCATTGCCGGGGAAATCCAAGCCTCTCTCCTGCTCTCTCTGTGGCTGCAGCCATCTTGGTTGGGTTTATTTGCATATTTGCTCTGGTGACCACCCAGATACTGCTCTGAGACTAGAATCTCTAGCTAGAGTACTTTAATGCTTTGGGAAACCTTTTATTTCCTCAACAGAGACAAGAGAGCTCAAGGTAATTAAAAGAAGGACATTTTTCTATTTTCTAAAGAGATCAGAAGGTGAGTCAGGTCAAGAACTGCACTGCTTTACTTGATCCTTCAGTAAGAGGTCAGAAAGGGGAGTCTTAGGAGGGTCCCTGAGTCAGGAAACAGCTATAGCATCGCATATCATTTATTTCTGGTGTATATTGCGAATGTCCATGACTTTTAACAACTAAATCAGTTTAATATTCAGGGGCTGATGTACATGGAGAGAACACAAACTAAGGCCTAGCTCTTGCCTTCAAACAATGGAGAGTTGAGGAAATAAGAACTACAAGCTCCTGAGGGAAGGAATCATGTCTGTAAAGAAAGAAAGAGCCAGTGAGGTTGAATTTACCCCCATAAGGAAGTTAAATCAGGAGTGAAATCATGATTGTCCTCCTGCACAAACAAAAACCTGAGCCAATGCATTTCCTCAATACCATGCTGCAGGGTCCAGCCACAAGCTCACTGTGATGGTCAAGTGTAAGGACAGGGCAACAGGACAGGCTTTCACTGGGGAAACATGGGGAAAGACTGGGGCTCATCCTCACACTATCATTCCACCTGGGCACCTCTGGAACAAATATACCTGGCTGATCTTATCTGTACAAAGAAGTGCTTGGAAATCTTGTAGTATGACTTGAGTGGGGCAAGTGCCTTACGATATTTGTGGGAAATAAGCCAGAAAAACTGTTGGATCTGTTACCTGCTGCGTGATAATCAAAGGATGGGCCCTGAGTTGTTGGGAATAGAGTGGTTCTCACCCATTAGCCTTGTGTGGAATGACCTCAAGCAGTGGCAGTACTTCCTTCTCGCTCACCTGTGTGGGTGGTGCAGAACCACACCTGCCACTACTTGACATGGGAGCAGCTAATGGGGAGCATCTAATGCTTGAACCCCAGAGAAAGCAGAATTTTTTTAGTAGAAGTGAACACTAAAAGACAATTAACATTATCAAGTGAGGTCTTGTAGGCCATGGAAGCTCTTGTGAAAAAGCCTCCAAGCAATACAGAGGGCAGCAAGCAACTACACACTTCAGTTGTTTCTAACCTTTCAGTAATTAAGCTTGATTGGCAGAAATTAAAGCCTAGGATGGCAAGTATTTTTCATTATGAATAAGTCTTTTACAATTAATTCTTGAACTGTTCCTTTTAAAGCAAATATGACAGTGAATTTATTCAGTATCATGTCTAAGGGCTATAGTCAACTCTGGAGATGCAAATGAGTATCTTTTTATCTTTTATTACTTTTTAATTTCTATTACATTTTTATATTTTTAATTAAAAAATTGTAATCCTATATAATAAAAACCTAATATGCTAAGTGTCTGGTCATCCAGTCATCCGTTCAACCAATCAAAGCATACTATGCTAATGATATGCTAAGACTGCTCAACTGCTCGCTATGATGTGCACTGACCACGAGGGGACAGACAGTCAACTGGTCGACCAGATGCTATGATGTGCACTGACCACCAGGGGGCAGGTGCTCCAACTAGTAGGTTAGCTTGCAGTTGGGGTCCAGCCAATCGGGACTGAGCGAGATGGGCCGGACATGTCTTGGAGCCCTCCCATGATCCCTTCCCAGCTGGCCAACCTCCCATGTCCCTCCCTGGCTGGCTGGCCCTGATTGAAACTTGGAGAGATGGCCCTGATCAGCCTGATCAAGACTGGGCAAAATGGGGGCCAGACACAACCTGGAGCCCTCCTGTGGTCCCTCCCCAGCCCAGATCGTGCACCGGTGAGGTCCCTCAGGATGGCCTGTCCCTCTCACAATCCAGGACCCCTCAAGGGATATCAGAGAGCTGGTTTTGGCCTGATCCTGCAGGCCAGGCCGAGGGATCCCACTGGTGCACAAATTCATGCATTGGGCTCTCTGTATTGACATAATTGCAGGTGTCTTCATTTTCCCATCCTTGGCCTACCTCCATTCACCTCCACCTACCTATCCTTGGCCTTCACCAACCTATTGTCTGTGTCTATGGGGTATGCATATATGTTCTTTCAACTAATCCCTTCACCATCTTTATCCAGTCACTCCCAACCTACTCCCCTCAGGCACCAGCCAGTCTGCTCCATGTACCCATTCTTCCAGTTCCATTTTGTTCATCAGTCTATTTTGATTATTAGATTCCACATATTAGTAAGGTAATATCATACTTGTCTTTCTCTGACTTACTTATCTTACTTAACATAATACTCTCCATGTCCCTCCATGCTGTCTCAAAGGGTAAGAGATTCTTTTTTCCTGCTGCATAGTATACCATGGTGTAAATGTACCACAGCTTTTTTATCCACCCATCAGCTGATGGGCACTTGGGCTGTTTCCAGATCTTGGCTATTGTAAATAATGCTGCTATAAACATAGGAATGTATACATTCTTTCTGATCTCTGGGTCAAAAGGCAGTTCCATTTGTAATTTTTTGAGGAAATTCTGTGGGTGTACCAGACTGCATTCCAACCAACAGTGCACAAGTGATCTCTTTTCTCCGCATCCTCACCCATTTGTTCTTTGTTGATTTATTGACAGTACCCATTCTGACAGGTGTGAAGGAATACCTCATAGTCATTTTAATTTGCATCTCTCTGATGATTAGTGACATGGAGCATCTCATATGTCTATTGGCCATCTGTATGTCCTCTTTGGAGAAATGTAAATTCAGGTTCTTAGCCATTTTTTAATGGACTGTTTGTCTTCCTGATGTTGAGTGCATAAGTTCTTTTCTAAAAAATTAAATCTTTAATGTTGAAAGGATTACATATGTCCCCCTTTATCACCCATTGACTGCTTCTAGACTTCCCCTACTTCCCATCCTAGGCCCTCACCACCTGTATTCACTGGGTCAAATGGCAGTTCCATATTTAATTTTTTGAGGAAACTCCATACTGTTTTTGCATAATGGCTACACCAGTCTGCATTCTCACCCATTTTTTATTTTTTATTCTTTATTTTTAAATATATATATTTTTTATTGATAGTATTACAGATATATCCCATTTTCTCTCCCTCTCCCCTCCCCAATCCAAGCCCTAATCCACCCCCTCAGGCCTTCAACACCCTATTGACCATATCCATGGGCTATTATATCTATACTAGAGGCCGGGTGCACAAAATTCATGCATGGGGGTGGGGGTCCCTCAGCCCAGCCTGCCCCCTCTTACAGTCTGGGAGCCCTCAGGGGATGTCCCATGGGGAGCGGGCCTAAGCCATATTCTGGCCTCCCTCAACAGGAGGCAACTGGCTGATCAGGGGAAGGTGCCACCCCTATCACCCCTCTGCTGCTGCCACTGCCACCAAGGTGTTTTCATTAACACAGACTCCAGTCCCTTCACCACGAAAAAATGACAGCTTTCTTTAGGCATTTTCAAGATGTCTCTTTCATAGGATATGACTTTTCTTTTCTTTTCTTTTCTTTTCTTTTCTTTTCTTTTCTCTTCTCTTCTTTTCTTTCTTTCTTCTTTCTTTCTTTCTTCTTTCTTTCTTTCTTTCTTTTTCTTTCTTTTCTTTCTTTCTTTCTTTCTTTCTTTCTTTCTTTCTTTCTTTCTTTCTTTCTTTCTTTCTTTCTTTCCTTCCTTCCTTCCTTCCTTCCTTCCTTCTTTCTTTCTTTCCTTCCTCACCTGAGGATATTTTTCCATTGATTTTTAGAGAGCATGGAAGAGAGAGGGAAAGACAGAGAGAAACATCACTATGAGAGGGACACTTCGATTGGTTGCCTCCTGTATGAGCCCTGACCTGGGCCCTGGCCAGGGAGAAGCCTGCAACCTAGGTACATGCCCTTGATCAGAATTGAACCCAGTCCCTGCAGTCCGCAGGCCAAGGCTCTATCCACTGAGCCAAACTGGCTAGGGCAGGATATGACATTTCTTAGCCCCTACAGCAGCGGACCTTTGTTTTTAACTCCAGGAGTAAGGTGGAAAGACCCTAGATCACCTTCTTGGATTCTTATTACCCAAGTTACCAAGAACACTGTGAGTGGCATATAGGGAACTTAGCCAATGAGCGGTAAAAAGAGGGCCCCCCTGTGCGTTGTGTCTCTGCTCTGGGCCCGCCCCCAGCCCCAGCAGTCATGGGTGGCATGCAGTCCCCTCCCGCCCATCTGTACACACAGCCTCCTCCTGAGACAGTTGTTACTGTTATGGCATCCCAGCTAACTTGCATATTCTCTCTCTCTCTCTCTCTCTCTCTCTCTCTCTCTCTCTCTCTCTCTCTCTTCAGGCCCGGTGCATGAAATTTGTGCATGAGGGGGAGTGTCCCTCAGCCAATCTGGGATCCCTCTCACAATCCAGGACTGCTGGCTCCCAACTGCTCGCCTGCCTGCCTTCTTGATTGCCCCTAACCACTTCTGCCTGCCAGCATGATCACCCCCTAACCACTCCCCTGATTGATTCCTAACTGCTCCCCTGCCAGTCCGATTGCCCCTAACTGCCCTCCACTGAAGGCCTGGTCACCCCTAACTGCCCTCCTCAGCCAGCCTGGTCACCACTAACTGCCCTCCCCTGCAGGCCTGGTCCCCCCCAACTGCCCTCCCCTGCAGGCCTGGTCACCCCCAACTGCCCTCCCCTGTAGGCCTGGTCCCCCCAGCTGCTCTCTCCTGCAGGCCTGGTCCCTCCCAACTGCCCTCCCCTTTTGGCCTGATGGCCCACAACTGCCCTCCTTTGTAGGCCTGGTCCCTCCCAACTGCCCTCCCCTGCTGGCCATCTTGTGTCCACATGGAGGCAGCTATCTTTGACCACATGGGGACAGCCATCTTGTGTGTTGGAGTGGCAGTCAATTTGCATATTACTATTTTATTAGATAGGATAGAGGCCTGGTGCATGGGTGGGGGCCAGCTGGTTTGCCCTGAAGGGTGTCCCAGATCAGGGTGGGAGTTCCCTTGGGGTGTTTGTAGCCTTGAGTGGAGACTAAGGCAGGCCTGGGGGGGGGGGCGCGGGAAGCTTGGCTTCTTCCATCGCTGGGGGCAACCCAAGCCTCCTGCTTGCTCCAGCTCCGTGGCCGCCGCCATCTTGGTTGGGTTAATTTGCATACTTGCTCCTGATTGGCTGGTGGGTGTGGCTTGTGGGTGTAATGGAAGTATGGTCAATTTGCATGTTTCTCTTTTATTAGTGTAGATAAAAGGCTAATATGCTAAGAGTCCAACTGTCTGAGTGGTCGCTATGATGTGCACTGACCACCAGAGGGCAGACACTCAATGCAGGAACTGCCAAGCTGCAGTGACTTGGCAGCAGCGGTTCTCAGGTGACACACTCAGAAACCAGAGAGGAGGGAGCCCAATTCTTCACGGGGCTGCGCAATTTCACCTTCAGCAGTGGGTTATGTTGTGGCTGGGGCACTGTTGGCCCTGAATCTGGTTTACTGCACAGTTGCATTTGCATTCCACATCCTGTATGACAGCAACTCTGCAGAGTGCCTTCTCCTACTCCTGGGCCCCTCGGGGGGTGTTGAAAAGCCAGTTTTGGCCTGATCCCTGCAGGCCAGGCCGAGGGACCCCAACCTGCCAGAGGGACCTTGTTCACTCCACAGACTCTGGGAGGGACTGTGGGAGGTTGGTTCCAGAGTGTGCTTGGCTCATCTCACCCAGTCCTGACCCACCTTCTAATTAATTTCCTTTTACTGTGCATGAATCCATGCACTGGGTCACTAGTAAATATATAACTTCTTTGGTTTATCTCTTCTTGTCCCCCTAACCCAACATCAAGGTATGTCAGTATATTCCATGTTTCCCTGCTTTGGGTCTTATTTTGTTGGTCAATTCCTTTTGTTCATTAGATTCCACAAATAAGTGAGATCATGTGATATTTGCCTTTCTCAGTTTGGCTTATTTCACTTAGCATAATACTTTCTAGTTCCATCCATGCTGTCCCAAAGGGTAAGAGAGCCCTCTTTTTTATAGCTGCATAGTATTCCATAGTGTAAATGTCCCACAGCTTTTTTACCCATTCATCTATTGACGGGCACTTGGATTGTTTCCAAATTTTAGCTATTGTAAATAATGCTGCTATGAACATAGTGGCACATATATTCTTTCTGATTGGTGTTTTGGAGTTTTTAGGATATATTCCCAGATGTGGGATATCTGGGTCAAATGGAAGTTCCATTTTTAATTTTTTGAGGAAACTCCATACTGTTTTCCATAGTGGCTGCATCAGTCTGCATTCCCACCAGCAGTGAACTAGTGTTACCTTTTTCTCCACATCCAACCTAGCACTTCTTGTCTATTGATTTTCTTGATGATAGCCATTCTGACAGGTGTGAGGTGATATCTCACTGTGGTGTTAATTTGCATATCTCTGATGATTAGTGACTTTGAGCATTTTTTTCATGTGTTTCTTGGCCATTTGTTTTCCTCTTTGGAGAAATGTCTATTCAGGTCTTCTGCCCATTTATTAATTGGATTATTTGTCTTCTTTTTGTTGAGGTTTATGAGTACTTTATATATTTTGGATATTAAGCCCTTATCAGATGTATCATTGGCAAATATGTTCTCCCATATAGTGGGTTCCCTTTTCAATTTGATGGTGGTTTATTTTGCTGTTCAGAAGCTTTTTATTTTGGTGTAGCCCCATTTGTTTATTTTCTCCTTAGTTTCCTTTGCCCTAGGACAGTGGTCGGCAAACTAGCTCGCGAGCCACATGCGGCTCTTTGGCCCCTTGAGTGTGGCTCTTCCACAAAATACCATGGCCTGGGCGAGTCTATTTTGAAGAAGTGGCGTTAGAAGAAGTTTAAGTTTAAAAAATTTGGCTCTCAAAAGAAATTTCAATTGTTGTATTGTTGATATTTGGCTCTGTTGACTAATGAGTTTGCCGACCACTGCCCTAGGAGATGTAGCCATAAACATATTG
This sequence comes from Corynorhinus townsendii, assembly GCA_026230045.1. Taxonomy (NCBI): domain Eukaryota; kingdom Metazoa; phylum Chordata; class Mammalia; order Chiroptera; family Vespertilionidae; genus Corynorhinus; species Corynorhinus townsendii. Next base: position 96,246,341 of record JAPDVU010000003.1, read on the forward strand.
TTATGGCTCTGATTATCCCAGTTTGTCTTTCTGGCTTCTCCAAGTTACAGGGATACCTGGGGCTCTGGGGCCCAAATAAACAAGCCATTACAGCAAAGCAGATGAGGAAGATCTAGGCTGCCCACACAGCAATCAAGAGCTTCATTGCATGAGCCAGAGATTGCAATTCTCCCTGGACTGTTGCAACACTAGCCACCTGTGGAGAGCAGCAGGGGAAGGATTACCAGTGGTTCAGTGTCCAGGCCCAGTGCCCAGCTGCCCCAGGGTCCAGCATGTGAGTGCCAGTGAGACATCAACACCAGGCACTCCAGCTGAGGCAATTTATGTGAGTGGATAATTGCATATAATAGAGTTAAAATATAATTGCCTCATTAAAGTGGGTCACTAAATCTCATTGTATGTGAGTATGAAAGAGATAGAGATGTGTGTTAAATTTCAAGAGAACGAAATTGCATACATGAGTGTAAGTGGGAGTGATCTGAGAGCTCCCGGCTGCACCACCATGGTGGAGGAGACCTTGGTGACTGAAGGAGTCTTCTGAACAACTTGTGGATCCTACCATTTTCAGCTGCTCTCACACAATGATGGCTCAGAGTTGGGGCTGACAAACGGTAATCAGGTTTCATCTCCTGCAGGGGAGTCTCCATTTTGGAAGAGAAAACTCTAGTCTTGTATCAGAAGGCTCTTTTCTGTCCCTTCACTGTCTCCAGAGTTCATCCTGACAAGACTACTGAAGCAAGCTGACATGTCTGGTTGCTCTCATGGCAGAATTCAGAGTTGGAATTGGAGATACCTAAAAACCAGAGAATGACTACAAGGGGAACAGTCCCAAACAACAGCACAAGTCCTTGCCAGTCTGTAAGGAAGCCCATCCAAGTGACATCTCCCGCTGCTGCCCTGGACTGGAAGTATACACACAACCAGGCTTCCGTTAGTTCAGTAAAGTCTCCCACCATTAACACACAGTGAAATAATCGCATCAACTACAGTGCTTCCTGCTACTGCCACCCCCAAATCACCAATTCCCCATAAAAGAGCTCTAAAGGGAGAAAATCACAGTTTTAAGAAAAAACAGTTTCTCCTGAAAATAACTGAGCTCTTATTAACCCCAAGAGCCAGAAGTGGTCATGCCTCACTTTGTTCTCAGTTTCTAACATGCACTCAATCTGGCGATTAGTATAACACAGTATGGAAGAAACAAAGTTAAGTTTTGTCTCAGAACCCTCACACATTAAAATGTCAAGACTAATGAGGTATTTTCTCTTCAGTATTAGGAAGTAGATAAACGTTAATAATCTGGTGTCAGTGTCACTAACAAGACTCAAAACCTGTGTGAGAACCCCCAAGTCTAGGAGTGTTTACTGTAGGCACAACTTAGGCAGAGGTGGAGAAAGGAAACAGAAGAGGGAGAGGAGAGATAAATGGGTTCAAACCTCAGCCCCCACCTGTGTGCAGAACACGATGCCCTATGGCCTTTACCAGCCTGTATGACGCACTGTGCTGGTAAGCTCCTGAATTTAAATTCAGATTCACTTCCATGGACAGATTTGTTTTTACGTCTGATTAAATATCTTCTTGATTCCCCAACTAAGATCAGAAGTGAAAAAAGGAGGAGGATAAGCTTTTTAATTACAAGCAGTTCAGCCTGGCAAATAGAACTCTCAACCTGTCCAAGTCCTGGACTTTTGAACCTTGCCAAGATCCCCATCTGCTTCTTCTGTGGGGATTGAAGGGGGGTGCTGATTCAAGTTCCCACAGAATTAGAAAATCTTGGGCCAAATTCTTAGCTGTAACAGATAAAGAGCCTCAGTTCTGGACAAGAGTTGTTAGGATATTCCACTGCTCTAGTGTTTTGTTTTGTTGGGTGGTGGGGGCAGGTTGTGGGACCAGGGGGAAGTTCATAGCTCTATAGAACCAGATTTCAGCTCATCTTGATGAAACTTGGCATTATAAAGGCTACTCTTGTTTCCCCAGATATTTTTAGGTGCAGGTCCGGGGAGCCTGGATGTCCATAGTCCCCTGAGTGGCTCTCCCTATCCCACCCTCATGCCCTATTTTCTTGAGTGCCAGGTTATTTCAGAAGCCTCTGAATGGAGCCCCTGAAATGTTATGAAACAGGCATTGGCAACAAGTTCCTTTCAAACTGCCAAGCTGGAGAAGGGGCTATGTGTATGTGTATGTGTGTGTGTGTGTGTGTGTGTGTGTGTGTGTGTGTGTGTGTGTGTGTGTTGGGGGAGGGGGCTGAGCAGGGGAAAGGGCGGCCCTGTAAAGGTGAATTCAATGTGTCAGATGGATGTTGTCATGACTCAACCTGTGTGGTGCCCCCAACTGTGCACCCACTGCTCAAGTGGCAGGCAGATGGAGGACAGATGGGCAAGAAGGGTGGGGGCAGAGGCAGCTCTGGGGAGAGGATCTAGAAGCTAGCAGTGGCCAGGTGGCAGCTGCTGAGACTCAGCCAGGCTGGCACGCATGTCAGGAAGCCTGTAGTGCCACTCTCTGGTAAGTGAGCCAGGGGCTGGTGGCTAAATCCTGTAACAGAATCCTCTCTACAGGCACTTGGCATTTGAGCCATAATGGTTTTGGCACTTGGCCTAATTGCTCCGTTAGAGAGTAATTCCTTCATCACATTCAGTAAGTATATGCACACAGCCCAGAAACTGTGATATTTTTATTCCAATAATTTGACCACCAAAATTCTATGAAAACTTCTCAGAAGCTATTGAGTATAAACCAAACTGAGTTTTACATTACGTTTATACTTTAGGTTATGGATAGTTTTATAAACAGCAGAATAACCACTAAACAAGAAAACTGCCTTCTTATTTTTTTCAAGAAACCACCTTGAAGGAATGTGCAACATTCAGTGATAGAAAGAATTCATATTTTTCTGCCTCAGAAACTGGAAGCTGGGAATCAATGTGACATACTTGCTAATGCTTGTTATCCTGATTATATACATAACTCACTTGAGATAAGGCCATTTCAGTTAATGAAATCAGATTATTTCTAGTACCTCCGATACCAACATCTTCCAGAGATTAAAGTCATTAAAGCATTTATAACAAAAACAAAAACAGAGCCAACAGAATCCAAATCACCCCACCCAGAACTTGAGAGAGGCTAGAAGTGATAGAAGTGAAGAATGTGAATGCTATCTCAATATACTGTGAGGATTTAGCTTAATTTATCATAAGACCAAAGCAATTGATGCTGCCAATAGCTCACATATCAGTGACTGGATTAATTGATAAGTCTATGGTTTATTTTTATAACTCTATAGTAGGACACAGAGAAAGGGACATTAAAGGGGCATGCATGGCAGAAGGAAATCTACCTTTATCACAGAGTAATCCCATGCTAAAAACCTTAATAGAAAATAATATACTTCTAAGTAGATAATGCTTCAAATAAAATGTCACAATTAATAAAATTTAAGTATCTAAAAATAACCGTAAAACATATAAAACAAAGACTGACAAAACTAAAAATAAAAACTAAAAAGTCCACAATAAGCACTGGTTGGGTGGCTCAGTTGGTTGGAGAATAATTAAACAAGAGGATATACCTCTGGTAAACATATATGCACCCAATACAGGAGCACCCAAATACATAAAAAAATAAAAAATAAAAACTTCTGGAAGATATCAAGAGAGAGAGCGAGATCAATACAGTCATAGTAGAAGACTTTAATACCCCATTGACACCACTGGATAGATCCTCTAAACAAAAAATCAACAAAGAAACATCAATCCTAAATGACTCACTAGATCAGATGGAATTAATTGACATATTCAGGACATTTCACCCCAACAATACAGAATATACATTCTTCTCAAGTGCACATGGGACATTTTGAAAGATAGACCACATATTGGGACAAAGGCAAAGTCTCTTCAAATTCAAGAAGATAGAAATCATATCAAGCATCTTCTCAAATCACAATGGTATAAAATTAGAAATTAACTACAATAAAAATAATAGGAAAAAAATTAAACACTTGGAGGTTGCATAGCATGCTATTAAACAATGATTGGATTACCAAAGAGACCAAAGAAGAAATAAAAAGCATCCAGGTAACAAACGACAATGAAAATTCAACAATCCATAATCTATGGTGAATTTCACACAGTGAAAGCAGTCTTTAGAGGGAAGTTCATAACTCTACAGGCCTATCTCAAAAAACAAGAAAAAAATGGTAATAAATTATCTAACCCTACAGCTCAAAGAGTTAGAAAGAGAGCAACAAGAAAAACTCAGAGTAAGCAGAAGGTAAGAAATAATAAAGATCAGAGTGGAAATGAATGACACAGAGACCAAAAACAAAACAAAACAAAACACAATAAAGAGTATCAATAGCTGGTTCTTTGAAAAGAAAAACAAGATTGATGAACCTCTAGCCAGGCTCACCAAGAAGCAAAGAGAGAGGACCCAAATAAACAAAATCAGAAATGAAAGAGGTGAAGTAACAACAGACACCACAGAAATACAAAGGATTATGAAAAAATACTATGAAAAACTCTATTCCAACAAACTGGACAACCTAGATGAAATGGACATATTCTTAGAAAAAATACAAGCTTACAAAACTCAATCAGAAAGAGGAAAAAAAAAACTGAATAGGCTGATAACTACTAAAGAAATTGAAGCAGTAATCAAAAATATTCCAGCAAACAAAAGCCCTGGTTAGGACAATTTTACAGGGGAGTGCTACCAAGCATTCAAAGAACTAAAACCAATCCTCCTCAGACTATTCCAAAAATAATCAAGAAGAAGGCACGCTTCTGAGCTCTTTCTATGAAGCCAGCATTACCCTAATTCCAAAATCAGATAAAGACACCACAAAGAAAGAGAACTACAGGCCAATGTCCTTGATGAACACAAATGCTAAAATCCTCAACAAAATTCTAGCAAATGGGATCCAGCATGATATTAGAGAGATCATACTCCATGACCAAGTGGAATTTATTCCAGGGATGCAAGGATGGTACAATATATGCAAATCAATAAATGTGATATATCACATAAACAAATTGAGAGACAAAAATCACATTTCAATCAATGCAGAAAAAGCATTTGACAAAATCCAACACCCTTTCTTGATAAAACCTCTCATCAAAGTGGGATTAGAGGGATCATACCACAACATAATAAAAGCCTTACATAACAAAGCTACAGCCAACATCATACTCAATGGGCAAAAACTAAATCCATTTCCCCTAAGAACAGGACCAGACAGGGATACCAACTTTCACCGCTCCTGTTCAATATAGTACTGGAAGTGGTAGCCAAAGAAGAAGAAATAAAAGGCATCCAAACTGGAAAAAAAGAAGTAAAACTGTCATTATTCTCAGATGACATGATACTGAACATAGAAAACCCCAAAGACTCCATCAAAAAACTAGTAGACTTAAATGAATTCGGCAATGTAGCAGGATACAAAATTAACACCAAGAAATCTATGGCTTTGATTTCACAGATTTAAGTCTATGAAATCTATTGGTATTTAGATACCAATAATGAACTCACAGAAAGAGAAACTAAAAACAAACAAACAGACACACACACACACACCAAAAAAAAACCAATCCCATTTACCATTGCACCAAAAAAATTAACATACCTAGGAATACACTTAACTAAGGAGGTAAAAGTTCTGTACTCAAAAAACTACAGGACATTGAGAAAAGTGATAGAGGAAGACATAAACAAATGGAAGAATACACCATGTTCATGGATTGGTAGAATCACCATCATTAAAATGTCCATACTACCCAAAGGAATTTATAGATGCAATGCAATCCCCATTAAAATGCCAACAGCAGATCCAAGATGGTGGCATAGGTAAACACCTAAACTGCTGCCTCGCACAACAATTTCAAAACTGCAACTAAAAGACAAAACGTCTATCACCCAGAACCACGGGAAAGCTGGCTGAGTGGAAGTTCTACAACTAGAAGGAAAGAGAAAAGAGCATTGAGACATGCACAAGTGCTGAAAAGCTGAGGTACGGAGGCGAGTGATCCGGGCTGGTGGCAGGCGTTGCTTTTTTCAACCCAAAGGGAGACAAGCCTCCAATTACTCTGAAATACAGTTTCTGGAGAGATGCGGGGGACCCAAACTCCTACGGGGAGAAGCTGGACTGTCTGCCATTGGGGCGGAAAGTGAGGGGGGCTTGCTTGCAGAGCTGCGTGTAAGAATAATTGTTTACTGCACTGGGGCATGGGACACAGTCAGAGACACAGAGCCAGCTAACTAGCAGCCATCGCTGTTTGCCACGCCCTAGCCTAGTGACGCCCTGAGACCCCGCCCCACACAACCTACAAACCCACCCAAGCTCCAAGCAGCAGCTATAGCATAAGAAAGGCCTGCCCTATCGCAGCTTAACCTAGCAAACTTGCAGCCTGGGTCAGACAGCTCCAAAACCTCCAAACCCCAAGCAAAGAGGAGAAAACTGTAGCTCTCACTGTAGCTCCTGCTGGGTGGACTCAGACAATAGCTGACCTGCACTCCATTGGAGATCCAGAAGCCAGTATACCTAGTGGTCAGTGTGAGACACCAGATTTCAACTCCTCACATCCATAAGTGACACATTCAAGAGGCAGACTCAGCAAGCACCAAAGTCCCACTGAAACAAGTCTTGCACCATAAGCGTGTCTCCAGCACAGCAGTTCTTCCATTATAGACACAGTGAGTCCTCACAGCCGATTGGCTTGGAGGTCAATTCCTCCCAGCGTACCAACAGCAATTAAAGCTTAACTACACCAAGACTTTGCACTCAGCCCACAAAGGGGTCCACCAAGAGTGTCCACCTCAGGTGATAGGCTGAACCACTGGTCACCTACCACAGAAAACCACTCCATCAACACAGGGAAGCAGCAAAATGTGGAGACAAAGATGCATGTCACGAATGAAAGGAATGGAGGAAAGCAAACTACTGGACACAGAATTCAAAACCACATTTATAAGGTTACTCAAGAATCTAAAAACCACTGAGAAATTTGATGAGACCTCCAAGGAGCTTAGTGAGACTTTCAAGCACCTTAATGAGAATGCCAAAAAAATGGAAAAGGACCCGTCAGAAATTAAGCATACACTGTCTGAAATAAAGAATATACAGAAATTCAACTGTAGATTAAAGGACCCCAAGAATCAAACCAAAGATCTGAAATATGAGGAAACAAAAAACACCCAACCAGAAAAACAAAGAGAAGAAAGAATCCAAAAATATGAAGATAGTGTAAGGAGCCTCTGGGACAACTTCAAGTGTACCAACATCCGAATTTTTGGGGTGCCAGAAGAAGAGAGAGAGCAAAATACTGAAAACCTATTAGAAGAATTAATGACAGAAAACTTTCCCCGCCTGGTGAAAGAAATAGACTTACAAGTTCAGGAAGCGCACAGAACCCCATACAAGAGGAATCCAAAGAGGACCACACCAAGACACATCATAATTAAAATGCCAAGGGCAAAAGATAAAGAGAGAATCCTGAAAGCAGCAAGAGAAAAATGGTTAGTTACCTACAAGGGAGTACCCATACGACTGTCAGCTGATTTCTCAGCAGAAACTATGCAGGCCAGAAGGGAGTGGCAAGAAATATTCAAAGTGATGAACAGCAAGAACCTACAACCAAGATTACTCTACCCAGCAAAGCTATCATTCAGAGTTGAAGGTCAGATAAAGAGCTTCACAGACAAGAAAAAGCTAAAGGAGTTCGTTGCCACCAAACCAGGAGTACATGAAATGCTGAAGGGTTTTCTTTAAGAAGAGGAAGAAGAAGAAAAAGGTAAAGATAAAAATTATGAACAACAAAATGACATCAAATACATACCTACCAACAAGTGAATCTAAAAATCAAGTAAATAAAAAATCTGAAGAACAGAATGGACTGGTGAATATAATAGAATCAGGGACATAGAAAGGGAGTGGACTGACAATTCTCAGGGGGAAGCGGGTGTGAGGGGTGCGGGAAGAGAATGAACAAAAATCATACACCTATGAAGACAGTGGGGAGGGGGCGGGTAAGGGCATGGGGTGGGGTGGGAACCGGGTGGATGGGAGCTATGGGGGGAAAAAGAGGAATAATTGTAATAATCTGAACAGTAAAGATTTATTTTAAAAAAAGAAAAAAAAAATACCAACGGCATATTTTACAGACCTAGAACAAACTCTCCAAAAATTCATCTGGAATAAAAAAAGTCCCCAAAAAGCTGCAGCAATCCTAAGAAAGAAGAACAAAGTTGAAGGGATCAAAATACCAGACATCAAGCTCTATTACAAAGCCACTGTTCTCAAAACTGACTGGTACTGTCACAAGAACAGACATATAAACCAATGGAACAGAACAGAGAACCCAGAAATTGACCCAAGCCATTATGGTCAATTAATATTTGACAAAGGAGGCAAGAACATGCAGTGGAGTCAAGACAGTCTCTTTAATAAATGGTACTGGGAAATTTGGTCAGATACATGCAAAAAAATGAATCTAGATCACCAACTTACACCACACACAAAAACAAACTCAAAATGGTTAAAGGACTTAAATGTAAGATGGGAAACCATAAAAATCTTAGAAGACTCTATGGGCAGCAAAATATCAGATATATGTCGTAGCAATATCTTTACCAATACAGCTCCTAAACAAATGGGACTGCATCAAAATAAAAAGCTTCTGCACAGCAAAAGAAACCATTACAAAACAATAAGAAAACCCACTGTATGGGAGAACATATTTGCCAATGCTATTTCAGATAAGGGTTTAACCTCTAAAATTTAAAGGGAACTCATACAACTTAAAAAAAAGGAAGATAATCAATCCAATCAAAAAATGGGCAAAGGACCTAAATAGATACATTTCAAAAGAGGACATACAGCCATACTGGTTTGGCTCAGTGGATACAGCATCGGCCTGCGGACTCAAGGATCCCAGGTTCAATTCCGGTCAAGGGGATGTACCTTGGTTGCAGGCACATACCCAGTAGGGAGTGTACAAGAGGCAGTTGATCGATGTTTCTCTCTCATCTCTCTATCCCTCTCCCTTCCTCTCTGCAAAAAATCAATAATATATATATATTTTTAAAAAGAGAACATACAGAAGTCCAAGAGAGACATGAAAACATGCTCAATGTCACTAATCATCTGAGAGATGCAAATCAAAACGACAATGAGGTACCATCTCACACCTGTCAGAATGGCTATCAACAAATCAACAAACGACAAGTGGTGGTGAGGATGTGAAGAAACAGAAACCCTCCTTCACTGCTGTTGGGAATGCAGACTGGTGCAGCCACTGTGAACAGTATGGAGTTTCCTCAAAAAACTAAAAATGGAACTCCCATTTGACCCAGTAATCCCACTTCTAGGACTATATCCCAAGAAACCAGAAACATCAACCAGAAAGGATATATGCACCCCTACGTCCATAGCAGCACAATGTACCATAGCTAAGATTTGGAAACAGCCTAAGTGCCCATCAGCAGATGAGTGGATTAAAAAACTGTGGTACATCTACACAATGGAATACTATGCTTTGGTAAAAAAGAAGGATCTTTTACCATTTGCAACAGCATGGATGGACCTAGAGAGCATTATGCTAAGCGAAATAATCCAGTTGGAGAAAAATAAATATAACATGATCTCACCCATATGTGGGATATAATGATCAACATAAACTGATGAACAAAAATAGATCCAGAGACAAGGTAGCACTGAACAGACCATCCAACCTCAGAGAGAAGTCAGGGGAGTGGGGATTAGAGATCAACCAAAGGATTTGCTTGCATGCATATTAGCATAACCAATGGACACAGACTCTGGTGCTGAGGGAGCTTGCCCTTGGGGTGGGCAGTCAATCAGGAAAACGGGAGACATATGTAATACTTTAAACAAACAAGCAAAAAAAAAAATCAGTAAGGATTCATTCAGTCCCCATGGGGGGAGACCCTGATGCCACCTTCCTAAAGATGAGCATTTTTGTTGTTAAAAGCACCACCCTGAGGAGTGCAATGCCTGGTCTCCGACTGCTGGCAAGGTCCATCTGCCATACTAAGGTCCTGTGAAGGGGTCTGTTGACTGTACATAGCAATGAATTTGGGGGCCCTCTTTTTCTGGGGAGGCTCTTGGTAGAGATTCAGATAATGACTAAACTGTGTGGCATTGGAAAGAGGGCCGGTCTCTACCACCTTTAATACATAACTGGCATTCCTTCCATCTGTGGAGTCACTTAACAGGCCCTGAATTGAGTTAAACCCAAGGATGACAGAGTGCCACACACACAGAGCTAGGATTTGGAGACCATGTTTCTCAGGGAAGCTTTTGTTCAGAAACCAGACAGGCCAGTGCCAGGGTTTGAGGCTAAATCATGGGGCGGGTGGGGGGGAGGGGGGGTGAAGGGGGGCGTATAGGTTGGGGACACTCCCATCTCCCTGATAAGCTCAACCCAAGCTACCCCAGGAAGGGGAAGAAGTGTCCACATTCCTCTTACAGGCTTATGGGCACCACCACCAATGGGAGATTGACTATTTGGATCAGGCCTTCCAAGTTCCACTGGGCTCAGTTCCATGGGGGGGGGGGGGGGGTGAGGGAGTGGGAGAGCAGCTCAGAAATAAAACATTCAAAGTGTGAGTCCCTCAGAGGCTATTGTCTGGGACTGGGATGAAGTTCTTAGCTTCTTCTGCAGACTGGGCTGGCATCGCCTCCAATAAGAGATTCTTTTGATCTGTCCCCCTAAGCCTGGGGTGGCTGAGTTTGCTCCTGCAGAGGGGATGGCTGGCTGCACCCAACCTGAATCTCCCTTGGGGGAACTAGAGTTGGAAACTCTGGCAGAGAATTGAGTGGTTTGGCTTTGGGACAGGGGCAACTTTTCCTTCAAGGGTGAGTGCCTGAATGCGTAATCTCCAAGAAAGGAACTAATTAGCCCTGTGCTCTTCATGCAAGTTGTCCTGCCCTACCAAGCTCAGAACCTGTAGAAGGAACTGTGGGTCATGGCCAGCAAGGGCCCACTCTACAGTCTTTCTTCAGAAGTCTCTGGAGGTAACTTCATGGGGTGCGGGGGAGGGTAGCAAACAGGTGGAGGCGGACCACAGGGTGCCTTAGTTTTTTATAGATCTGACCCCAGCTGAAAGCTGGAGAAAGCCAACCCTTATACCCAGATTGGTCCCTCTCATGCACACCCAGGTCCAGTAGATATAGCCACAAACAGTGAGCAGCATGATAGCTAAAGACAGATAGACCAAGGCCAGTTACACATAACATCTGAGATTGATTTATACCTAAACAGCGTCTATCCCCCAATCCCTGCCAAGTAGACCCATAACCAAAACAAGCAGTGGTGGGTCTCAGAACACACCAAAGCTTGACCCAACTAGCCACACAAGCATCACACCCAAAGGGAGATTCCAGCAGACACCAGAACCTGCAAGAAACAACTCTGCCTCTGGAGGGGAGGCCAAGCACTACACAGTGTCTCATAAATGGTGATTAAGATTTATGTTTATAGTCAGCCAGCCTGCAGGGTTAACTCCACCCATGAAAGGGCCAACAGCATTCAAGACTCAACTATGAGTATTTTTTTTCTTTTCTTTTTTTATAAAGCATCATTTCTTTATTTAAGTTAAACCATTTTTAAGGCTGGTTTCCATCTATAAAATGGACAAAGCACAAGCTCTATACAGCAGTTCTTTTAAAAAATCAACTGGGAAAAAAATTAGCAAACTATATTTTGAATTTGCAAAACAGACTCACAGATACCATCACTGGAGCTCCGATGGAGACATAGGAGAGACCACCACAGGGAAGACGGGGAGCATTGCCTCGCTTTGCTCAAGGGGCTCTGGGGAAGAAACTTTGTAAACACGGGGTGTGTGGGGGGGGAGAGACAAACCTCATGGCTACAAAATAACGCCACTGCAGGAAGTCACTTTGGCACACGGTGTCTTGTAAACCTAGCTCGCCTAGGGGTGGGAGGGGTGGGAGGTGGGGGTGAGCAGCCGCCTCTGCTCCCAGCACCCGCACTGTCCAAGGCCACAGAGACTGCCAGCTTGGGGACAGGGAGTGCCCCCAGGGACTGTGTGTGCAGGTCCCGATAGAACAAAGGGTGCTGAGACTTCTGGGTTGGGTGGAGGTGTGTGGGCGAAGGATCAGGATCCTGATTAGAATTTGTTTTCTGTCTGAGCCAGATCTATTTTCCATGGGGACATTTTTTTCTAACAGTAGTAACAGCTCGCAGGTGACAGGTCTGACCAGGGGACCCAGGCGTGGGGATGAGTGCGTGGGCAGTGCCCAGGCCTGCCCCATTGGGACTCAACAGCCTGACACAGGTACCTGACTCTCCCAAGAACTGACTTGGAGTCAAGACCAGCCTCTGGACATGTCCCTGCCACTGCCTGGCAGGGGGCGAAAAGAAAGACATGGGAAACAGCCCCATCCACTGTCCTGAGCAAAGGCACTCGGAGGAAGAGAGACAGACCAACAATGCTCCCTCTCAGTGATTGAGCATGGACCTATGAACCAGGAGGTCACGGTTCAATTCCCAATCAGAACACATGCCCTGGTTGCTGGCTGGATCCCCAGTAGGTGGCGTGCAGGAGGCAGCCAATCAATGATTCTCTCTCAGCATTGATGCTTCTATCTCTCCCCATCCTTCCTCTCTGAAATCAATTTTTAAAAATCCATCTTAAAAAAAAAAAGGAGATGAGCAGGAAAGAGTGGCCCATGGCAGTGTTGACTGGCAGGGTCTTCCAGGGCCACTTCTCACTTGGCCACATCCCAGTGCCTCCCAGAGGGGCCTGGAAATGTGCCCTCAGGAGGCACATACCACCACTTGGCGGTGACCGGCCTGATACAGGCATGGGTGTGGGAGGGTGGGCAAGGAGGGAGAGAGGTGGGCCATGACCAGGTGACCACAGAGCCTCCTTGGGGCTGGGGCTGGCGCTGGCCTGCCCCTGCAGGTAGGAACACTCCAAAGGCAAGGAGGTTCCATAGGACACACCTGCCATTCAGGGCAACACCCCAGCATCCCTCCCTGTAGTTACTTTTTGTTCGTCGTCACTGTCCCTGGTTCATACTGACGCCTGCTCCCTGACCACACAAGCTGCTTCAGGCCTCGGAACCTCAGTGTCACTGAGCAGGCCGGGCCATTCCTACCCATCCTAACAATGATCCAAAGCTCTGAGGCATCACCTGGGCCTGGGAGAGATGGACAGGCAGCCAGCATCCGGGGCCAGAGGGACAGACAGGGGAGGGGAGAAATGGATGATCTCAGTGAGAACATAAATAAAAAGATAGTTTGCATTAAAAAAATAGACACTATAAAAAAAGTCAGAAATGTAGAATACAATATGTGAAATGAGGAATACACTAGAAGAAATCAACATCAGGTTATATGAAGCAGAGGATCAAATCAGTAATCTAAAGGACATGATAACAGTAAGCACGTAAGCCGAGCATCTAAAGAAAAAGAGAAATTTTTTAAATGAGGAAAGGCTATGGGGCCTCTGGGACAACATTAAGCCTAACAACATCCACATGAGAAGGATACCAGAAGGAAAAGAGAATGAGCAAGGGAAAGAGAATGTGTTTGAAGAAATAATAGGGTAAAACTTCCCTACCCTGGTGAAAGAAAATGTCACCTAAGTTCAGGAAGCACAGAGAGTCCCAATCAAGATAAAACCAAAGAGCCAAGATACATCACAATTAAAATGACAAATGTTAAAGACAAAGAGAGAATCTTCAAGGCAGCAAGAGAGAGAGACAGTTACCCACAACAGAGTTAACAGAAGGCTGTCAGCTGATTTCTCAACAGAAACACTTCAGGGCAGAATAGATTGGCATGAAATGCTCAAAGGGATGAAAAGCAGGGACCTGCAACAAAGACTACTCTAATTAACTAGCTATCATTTAAAATGAAGGTGAAACAGCTTCCCAGACCAAAAAAAAAAAAAAAAAGCTAAGGGAGTTCATTACCATCAAATGAGTATTGCAGGAAATGTTAAAGGGCTGGAAGAGGGAGAGGGAGGGGGAGGGGGAGGGGTGAGGGAGGGGAGGGGGAGAGGGAGAGGGAGGGGGAGGGGGAGGGGGAGAGGGAGAGGGAGAGGGAGAGGGAGGCATAAAGAATAAAATGGCAATAAGTGTGTACCTATCAAGAATAAACTTAAATATAAATGGATTAAATGCTCCAATCAAAAGAAAAGACCTAAGGTAGCTGAATGGATAAGAAAACATGACCCATATATATATATATACTGTCTACAAAAGACCCACCTCAAAACAAAAGATACAAACAGACTAAAAGTGAAGAAATAGAAAAAATATTCCATGCAAATGAAAACAAAACAAAACAAAACAAAAAAGCCAGAGTATCAATACTTATGTCTGACAAAATAGACTTCAAAATAAAGACTGTAACAAGAGACAAAGAAGATAATACTAAAGGGATTGATCCAATGAGAGGACAATACCCTTAAATATATATGCACCAAACAAAGGAACACCCAAATACATAAAGAAAGTCTTGGAGGACATTAAGGGTCAGACTGACAGCAATACAGTCATAATAGGAAATCTTAATACCTGGCTGTCATCAATGGAAATATCTTTCAGACCAAATATCAACAAGGCAACAGCAACCTTAAAAGACACACTGTATAAGATGGATTTAATTGATATTTAGAGAACATTTCATCACAAAGCAGCAGAATACATAGTCTTCTCAAGTGCACATGATACATTCTCAAGGATAGACCACATGTTAGGACACAAAATAAGGCTTAACAAATTAAAGAGGATTGAAATCATATCAAAAATCTTTTCTGACCACAATTATATGAAAGTAGAAATCAACTAGAATAAAAAAAACTGAAAAACATTCAAACACATGGAGGCTAAATAGCATGGTAGTAAACAATGAATGGGTTAACAATGAGATGAAGAAAAAAATAAAAATTATCTGAAAACAAATAAAAATGAACACATAACCCCAAACCTATGGGACATAATGAAAGCAGTCCTGAGAGGAAAGTTTATAATATTACTGACCAACCTCAGGAAGCAAGAAAAATCTCAAATAAGCAACCTAAACCTACACCTAAAAGAACTAGAAAAAAACAAAAAAAGCCCAAACTAGACAGAGAGAAACCAAGATGGCGGCATAGGTAAACACCTAAACTGCTGCCTCGCACAACAATTTCAAAACTACAACTAAAAGACAAAACGGACATCATCCAGAACCACAGGAAGGCCGGCTGAGTGGAAATTCTACAACTAGAAGGAAAGAGAAAAGCACACTGAGACTCAGAGGAGCTGCAGGAGGCAGAGGTACTGAGATGTGTGCATGGAGAGGACTGGCAACTGAGTGTGCAGCTGACTTTTTCAAGCGGGAGGGAGACAAAAGCTCCTGACTGCGCTGAACTCAAGTTCCAGGTGAGACTCTGGGGACCCAGACTCATACGGGGTGAAACTGGACTGTCAGGAAAAAGAAAAGCACACTGAGACTCAGAGGAACTGCGGAAGGCAGAGGTACTGAGGCACGCATGCGGAGAGGGCAGGCAACTGAGTATATAGCTGGCTTTCTCAATCGAAAGGGAGACAAAAGCTCCCGACTGCTCTGAACTCCAGTTCCGGGCGAGACTCTGGAGACCCAGACTCATTAAGGGAGAAACTGGACTGTCTGGCAGTGGGCAGAACTCGAGGGCGGCTTTCTCTCAGAGGTGGTTGCAGTGATTACCACGGGACACTGAGACCCAGGGGCCTCTTAGGGCAGGGCTCATGAGAAACCAATGCTGTCTGCTCCACCCTGAGACTCCGCCCCACTCAAGATGAGCACAGAGGCTTTTGCAAGTCTTCTCCCATAAGGGTGTCTGCAGCACAGAAGTTCTCCCAGCATAGACTCAACTGATCCTCACAGCCAAGTGGCCTGGAGGTCAATTCCTCCCAGTGATACCAACAACAATCAAGGCTTAACTACAAGACTGCGCACACAGCCCACAAAGGGGTGCACCAAGAGTGTCCACCTCAGGTAACTGGGGACGCTGAGCCACTGGGCCCTACAGGACACCTAGTACACAAAGCCACTCTATCAACTCAGGGAAGCAGCCAAATTGCAGAGACAAAGAAACAGGTCACAAATGAAAGAAATGGAGGAAAGCAAACGACTGGATATAGAGTTAAAAACCACAGTTATAAGGTTTTTCAAGAATTTTCTAGAAAAGGCCAATAAATTTAGCGAGACCCTCAAGGATATGAAAAAGGACCAATTAGAAATTAAGCATACACTGACTGAAATTAAAAATATTATGCAGAGATCGAACAACAGACTATAGGATTGCAAGAATCAAGTCAAAGAATTGAAATACAAAGAAGCAAAAAACACTCAACCAGAAAAGCAAAAAGAATCTGAAAATATGAAGACAGTGTAAGGAGCCTTTGGGACAACTTCAAGCGTACCAACATCCGAATTATGGGGGTGCCAGAAGAAGAGAGCAAGATACTGAAAACCTATTTGAAGAAATAATGACTGAAAACTTACCCCACCTGGTGAAAGAAATAGACTTACAAGTCTAGGAAGTGCAGAGAACCCCAAACAAAAGGAATGCAAAGAGGACCACACCAAGACACATCATAATTAAAATGCCAAGAGCAAAAGACAAAGAGAGAATATTAAAAGCAGCAAGAGAAAAACAGTTACTTACAAGGGAGCACCCATACGACTGTCAGTGGATTTCTCAACAGAAACTATGCAGGCCAGGTGGGAGTGGCGAGAAACTTTCAAAGTGATGAATAGCAAGAACCTACAACCAAGATTACTCTACCCAGTAAAGCTCTCATTCAGAATTGAAGGGCAGATAAAGAGCTTCACAGACAAGAAAAAGCTAAAGGAGTTCATCACCACCAAACCAGTATTATACAAAATGCTGAAAGGTATTCTTTAAGAAGAGGAAGAAGAAGAAAAAGGTAAAGATAAAAATTATGAACAACAAATACATATCTATCAACAAGTGAATCTAAAAATCAAGTGAATAAAAAAATCTGATGAACAGAATAAACTGGTGGATATAATAGAATCAGGGGCATAGAAAGGGAGTGGACTGACAATTCTCGGGGTGTGGGAAGAGACTGGACAAAAATCGTACACCTATGGATGAGGACAGTGAGGGGGGGATAATGGCGGGGGGGGGGGGGAACCAGGTGGAGGGGAGCTATGGGGGAAAAAGAGGAACAACTGTAATAATCTGAACAATAACAATTTATTGAATTAAAAAAGAAAAAAAAAATCCCTACGCGCGCGCGCGCGCACACACATATACAGCCCAAACTAAATAGAAAGAAGGAAATAATAAATATCATAGTGGAAATAATGACATAAAGGCTAAGAAAATAATATAAAAGATCAATAAAATCAAAATCTGGTTCTTTGAAAGAATAAACAAGATTGAGAAACCTTTAATCAGACTCATCAAGAAAAAAAGAGAAAGGACGCAAATAAATGAAATCAGAAATGAAAAAGAAGTAACAACTGACAATACAGAAATACAAAGAATTGTAAAAAAAATATATAAATCTATGTATATAAAAGCTAAAGCGACCATTATGACCAGAACGATTGGTCGATCAGTCACTATGACATGCACTGACCACCAGGGTGTAGATGTTCAACGCAGGAGCTGCCCCCTGGTGGTCAGTGTGCTCCCACAAAGGGAGCACTATTCAGCCAGAAGTTGGGCTCATGGCTGCAGAGTGCAGCTGTGGTAGCGGGAGCAGCACTACTGAGCACTGGTGGTAGCAGGCGCAGTGGGGCCGGGATGAGCTGTGGCGCAATACCTGGCCCTGGCTTTGGCTCCTCCCTGGCTGCCTGCCACTTCAGCACTGCTACATCCCTCGAGGGATGTCAGCCTGGCCTGCAGGGATCAGGCCAAAACCGGCAGTCTGACATCTCCTGAAGAGTCCCAGATTTTGGAGGGCACAGGCCAGGCTGAGGGAGCCCACCTGTGCACAATTCTGTGCACTGGGCCTCTAGTATATTATGAATAAGTATGTGCCAACAAATTGGACAACCAGAGAGAAATGGATAAATTCCTAGAAAAATATTACAATCTTTCAAAACTGAATCAGGAAGAATCAGAGAACCATCTTTTGTAGCAATATTTTTGCTGATGTATCTCCTCGAGCAAGAGAAACAAAAGAAAAAATAAACAAATGGGACTCATCAAACTAAAAAGCTTCTGCACAGCAAAAGAAACCATCAACAAAATGAAAAGAAAACCCACTGTGTGGTAGAACACATCAGTCAATGATACATCTGATAAAGTGTTCATTTCTAAAACATATAAAGAACTTATATAAAACCAGGAAAGAAAAACAATCCAATTAAAAAATGGGCACAGGACCTGAATATACATTTTTCCAAAGATGACATACAGATGGCCAATAGACATATGAAAAAATGCTCAAGGTCACTAATCATCAGAGAGATAAAAATTAAAACCACCTGCCTGAATGGGTATCATCAAAAAATAAACATACTGCCTTAGCCAGTTTGGCTCAGTGGATAGAGCGTCGGCCTGCAGACTAAAAGGTCTCAGGTTCAATTCGGGTCAAGGGCACATGCCCGGGTTGCGGGCTGGGTCCCCAGTGGGGGGCATACAGGAGGCATCAAATCAGTGATTCTCTCTCATCATTGATGTTTCTATCTTTCTCTCCTTCTTCCTTACTCTCTGAAATCAATAAAAATATATTAAAAAATAAATAAACATACAAGTGCTGGCAAAGATGTGGAGGAAAGGGAACCCTTGTGCATTGTTGGTGAGAATGTAGACTGGTGCAGGCTGAGGAAAACAGTATGGAGATGTCTCAAAAAATTAAAAGTAGAACTGTCTTATGACCCAGTGATCCCATTTATTGGAATATATCTTAATAACCCTAAAACACTAATTTGAAAGAATACATGCACTCCTATGTTCATAGCCATGTTATTTACAATAACCAAGATCTGCCATCAATAGATGAGTGGAATAAATACTAGTAGTTGTATAACTCATGGACACAGACAATAGTGTGGGGGATGGCCTGGTGTTGGGTGCAGGATGTGTGGAAAGGGGCAAGGGGGGTTTGGGGGCATCTATAATATTATTAACAATTAAAAAACTGTGGTACGTTTACACAACGTAATATTATGCGGCCATTAAAAAGAAGGCAATCTTACCTTTTGTGACAGCATGGATGGACCTTAAAGATTATTATGCTAAGTGAAATAAGCCAGTCAGAGAAAGACAAATACCATTTGATTTCACTTATATGTGGGATCCAATGAATAAAATAAAGTGACAAACGAAATAGAAACAGAGGTATGGATATATGTAGACTGACAACTGTCAGATGGGAGGGAGTACTGGATAAAAGTTAAAGGGGGTTAGCCAAAAAACATATATACATAACACATAGACACAGAAAACCTTGTGGTGATAACGACAGGGAAAGGTGGGTGAAGGCTAGGTGGAAGTGGGCAAAGATGGGGGAATTGAGGATGGAAGACTGCTTGGGGCAATGGGTGCCTGATGCAATATGCAGATGATGTTTTATTGAGTTGTACATTTGAAACCTGTATGGTTCTGTGAACCATTCATCTCAATAAAATCAATAAAGAAAAAAAAAGAATCATGCTAGGGAACAAAGTTTAACTTTGCGAGGTAATGGATGCTAACTAAACTTACTTGATATATATCAAATCATGTTTTACACCTTAAACTAATATGTGATATGTCAATAATCCTATATAATAAAGATATAATATGCAAATTGACCCTTACACCCTCACAAGATGGCTGCCTACAACCAGGCCGGCAGGGGGGTTAGTGAGGGATGACTAAATGCCTGAACAGCAGGCTTCGTGGGGTGGCCAGGCCAGCAGGGGGGCCAGTTGGGGGTGACCAGGCCAGCAGGAGCGACAGTAAGAGGCGACCAGGCTAGTGGGGGGAAGGGATGGAGTTAGGGGCGACCAAGCCAGCAGAGGGGGGCAGTTGGGGGCGACCAGGCTGGCAGGGAGGGGGCAGTTGGAGGTGACCTGGCCAGCAGCAGAGGGCAGTTAGGGGTGACCAGGCTGGCATGGGGGGCAGTTAGGAGCAATCACAGAGGCAGTGAGGGGCGATCAGGCTGGCAGGCAGGTGAGCGATTAGGAGCCAGCAGTTCAGGATTGTGAGAGGGATGTCCAACTGGTCAAGGGGATCAGGCCTAAACCAGCAGTCGGACATCCCCCAAGGGGTCCCATATTGGAGAGGGTGCAGGCTGGGCTGAGGGGACCACCCCCCGCCCATGCAAGAATTTTGTGCACCAGGCCTGTAGTATATCAAAACTGAAAAAAAAGGAAAAAAAGTAACATGATAAGTGGGAAAAACTGACAAATAAAGAAATGGAGCATATGAATAGGGCTATATCGAGTTTAAAAATTGAATCTGTAATTTAAATCTTTCCCACAGTCATCTCTAGGTAAATTGGCTTCACCTGGAATTCTTCCAAATATTTAAGGAAGAAGTAACAACAATCTTACATGAAACTCAGATAACAGAAAAGTAGAGAATATGACCCATGAGGCCAGTATAACCTTGTTACCAATACCTGATAGGGGCATTAAAAGAAATAAAAATTACAGGGCAATCTCATGAACACAGATGAAAAAATTCTGAATAAAATATGAGTAAATCATATGATGAGATACATAAAATGTATTTCAAGAATGCAAGGTTGTTTTGACATTTGAAATTTTCCATATCTATAGTAATAATAGAGGAATATGCAAAATGGCTGGGATGCCATCACATAACGACCAATCAGGATGAGGGCAGGGCCACAGCAGAGAGCTCTCAGAATGCTTGTGCCGGGGGTCAAAGGGCATGGAGAGGGAGAGCAGATAGGCAGTTAGGGGGATCAGGCCAGGAGGGGAGAGCAGATAGGCAGTTAGGGGGATCAGGCCAGGAGGGGAGAGCAGATAGGCAGTTTGGGGGATCAAGCCAGGAGGGGAGCACAGATAGGCAGTTAGGGGGATCAGGCCAGCAGGGGAGGGCAATTAGGGGGATCAGGCTGGAGGGGAGAGCAGTTAGGCCCATTGGGCCAGCAGGGGAGCAGTTAGGGGCATCAGGCAGGCAGGCAGGTGAGCGGTTAGGAGCCAGTGGTTCTGGATTGTGAGAGGGATCTCAGATTGGAGAGGGTGTAGGCTGGAATGAGGGACCCCCGGCCCATGCACGAATTTCATGCACTGGGCCTCTAGTTAAGGAAATAAGGGGGAGGGAGACTATATCGTGATCTAAGTAGATATCTATGTTATAAAAACTCAGTGGCCCTAAAGCCATAACGACCAAAGACGGGTCACCAGGAGGCTGTGTGCACGGTGAGGCATACGTGGGTGGGCGGGGCTGCATGTGTGTTGGGGTGCAGGCATGTGGGTGGGGACTTGACGCTGGGTCCCACGGCATGCCAGGTCTGGGTCTCACGCGATTTTGCGCTCTGGGCCCCTAGAAGAAAATAATTTTGATAAAATTCAATACTAATTCATAATTTAAAGCAGAGGTGGGGAATTTCCAGCCAGCAGACCATACAAAGTCTGCAAGATCATTTGGTCTGTTAAGGGGTGAGTTAATTAAATATTTGACCAAGAGGGTGATGCAGGCTTGTGTTTTAGAGGAGTAGGTGATTTCCCCCTAGTACCTGTGGATGCTAGATTGGATTCTGAAGAAAAGGTAAGATGGATGGGCTGAGAATAAAGCATTCAGAGGTGGATGGAGCACCCATAGTTTCCATCAGAGCCACTGGAAACCATCGCAAAGAAACCTTCAAGCTAAAGAAAAAAACTTGACACCTTGGAAAATGCAGCAGCTTCAAGCAGTTTCCAGGCTTGTGTCAAACAAGATAGGCTGGGCCAAGCATTTTAAGATGCTTTTGGCGTACTAAGGCAACATTCAACTGGTGATCTTCAGTACCCGCCAGATTGCAAAGACTGCGTGAATTTCATCATGACAGAGGACATGCCAGCTACTATGGTATGCTGCCTCCAGAGCAACCTGTCTATAACTGGAAAACAGTAATAAACCGTCCTGTGGACCTCTGTCTTGAAGGGATTATTCATCAATCTCTGCAGAACATCCCTGAAAAGCAGATGGTACAACCTCCTATTCTCCAGTAAAAAGGAAGAAAAGGCAAGAAGAAGCTCCGACTGTTTGAATACCTTCATGAATCGCTGTGTAATCCTGAGATGACATCTTGTATTCAGTAGATAGATAAAACCAAAGGCATCTTTCAGTTTGTATCAAAAAACAAAGAAAAACTTGCCCAACTTTGTGGCAAAAGAACAGGCAACCAGAAGACCATGACTTATCAGAAAATGGCCAGAGCACTGAGGAATTATGGTAGAACTGGGAAAATCACCAAAATCCAGAGGAAACTAACTTACCAATTCAATCAGGCCATTCTCCAAAGACTCTCTCCATCTTATTTCTTGGAAAAAGAGATCTTCTACTCATAGTATGTTCAACCTGATCAAGGATATCTAAGTTTAAGTAGCTGGAATGCAAATTGTAACTATACATAATGCCAATTACCATGAGCTGAATTACCCTAATCACCAAATATAATCTTACATATTGTGATTCCCTAACATCAGAAATCCCAGAACCCACAATACAATGTATAGCAAATAAATTATAGAATTGTATACTATATAATTTTATTAACCAATGTCACCCTAATAAAATTCAATAAAAATTAAAAGAAGAGAAAAATAAATAAATGTTGGATGAAATCTAGCAGGCTAATTTTTAAGTTGATAACTTTGTATGGCCTGTGAATGATGTTATAAATATCCAAATGGCCATTTACCAAAAAAAGGTTCCCACCTCTGATTTAAAGTAATCATAACAAACCAGGAACAGAAGGGAACTTTCTGAATTTGATAAGGCTTATCTACAAAATATCTTACCTAAATGTTTTCCCTCCTTCCCCACATTTTGGAAAAAGATAAGAATGACCACTATTACCACTTCTGTCTAACACTACTGTTTTACTAACTGAACATTAAATTATAAACCTAGAAAAGGATAAAAGAAGAAACAAAATTGTCATTGCTCACAGACTATTGTCATTGAATCTATAAAGATTACAAAAAAAACTCTACATGTAATGTTTAGAATTAATAAGTAAATTTGGCAAAGTCACTAGTAATGTACCAAAACAATACTAAATCCATTGAGTCAAGCAAAAAGAGAAAATAATATGATCAATTTAAGATTATCTGAAGAATACAAGAGTGGTTTATCACCAGAAAAACTATAACTGTCATTTATCACATTAACAAATAAAAAAGGAAAACCACATGGTCATCTCAATAGATTCTGAAAGTCATTTAATAAAACTTAACACTTATTTATAATTAATAATTAAGAGCATATAAGAATAAAAAACACTTCCCTCTGGTAATATACTAAAAACCTACAGGAAACATAATTCTTAATGATGAGGTATTGGGAACATTACCTTTAAAATCTGAATTAAGAAAAGTGTCCATTATCACTGCTATTAGTTAACATTTTGCTAGAGGTGCTAGCCAGTATATTAAGACAAGAAAAAGAAATAAAGGGCATACAAATAACAAAGAAAGAAATAAAATTGTTATTCAGTCCCAAATAATATAAATGTCTTTACAGAAAACCCAAAGCAAAATCATTAGAAGTAGTAAGTTAGAATAATGCTTGGATCTAATATAATCCTATATAATAAAGAGGCAATATGCAAATTGACCATGACAAGATGGCTGCCTATGACCAGGCCAGCAGGGGGTTAGTGAGGGACAACCAAACGACTGAATAGCAGGCTGCATGGGGCAACCAGGTCAGTGGGGGGGGATATGAGGGGCGACCAGGCTGGTGGGGGGGG
This sequence comes from Corynorhinus townsendii, assembly GCA_026230045.1. Lineage (NCBI taxonomy): Eukaryota > Metazoa > Chordata > Mammalia > Chiroptera > Vespertilionidae > Corynorhinus > Corynorhinus townsendii. The sequence goes on from JAPDVU010000003.1 coordinate 96,270,249, forward strand.
CAGTTGGGGGTGACCAGGATAGCAGGGAGGGCAGTTGGGGGTGACCAGGCCAGCAGGGGGGCAGTAAGAGGCGACCAGGCCAGCAGGGGGGGTGCAGTTGGGGGTGACCAGGCCAGCAGAGGGGGCAGTTGGGAGTGATTAGGTTGGCGGGGGGGGGGGGGCAATGAGGGGTTACTAGGCTGGCGGGGGGGGGGGGAGTTGGGAGCAACCAGGCTGGTAGGAGGGGCAGTTAGAGGCAACCAGGACAGCAGCAGGGGCAGTTGGGGGTGAATAGGCCAGCAGGGGGGGCAGTAAAGGGTGACCAGGCAGGCAGGCAGGTGAGTGATTAGGAGCCAGTGGTCCAGGATTGTGAGAGGGATGTCTGACTGAAGGTTTAGGACCAATCTCTAGGATCAGGCCTAAACCGGCAGTCGGACATCCCCCAAGGGGTCCCGGATTGGAGAGGGTGCAGGCTGAGCTGAGGGGACCCCCCTCCATGCACAAATTTCATGCACTGGGCCTCTAGTAAATATATAAAAGTAGATTACATTTCTATATACAGCAAGAAATAATTTTAAAATGTAATTAAAAATAGATACCATTTACACCATGAACAAATAAGTTCCTTAGGAATAAATATACTAAAATTTTGTTAGATTTATATGGAGAAAATTATAAAAAAAATAATGGACACTTCTACCTTAATTTAACAGGGAACATTTTAACATGTTAATGATCTGAATTATTTAATATTGCAAAGAAATTAATTCTACACAAATTGATATACAGATTCAAAATCATCCTGACCATATTCCCAATTGCTATTTGAGAAATATAAGTGATACTTAACCCCAAGTGGAATAACAAAAAGTCAAGAATGATTGAGGCAGTCTAGATGAAAATAAAATGGAACATCCTACTAGATATCAAGACTTACTTTAAAGCTATAATAATTAAGACATTTGTTATTTGTGTAGGAATAAAAAAGTCAAGAATGATTGAGGCAGTCTAGATGAAAATAAAATGGAACATCCTACTAGATATCAAGACTTACTTTAAAGCTATAATAATTAAGACATTTGTTATTTGTGTAGGAATAAAAAAGTCAAGAATGATTGAGGCAGTCTAGATGAAAATAAAATGGAACATCCTACTAGATATCAAGACTTACTTTAAAGCTATAATAATTAAGACATTTGTTATTTGTGTAGGAATAAATAAATCTATGAGAAGAATGCAAAAAAGGTCCAGAAATGTATCCACATCTTTGGAAATTTGATTCATGACAGAGATTGCACTAGATTCCCCACAGTTATCACACACAGAAGGTAGGGAGCAATATTAATTCTGCACCATTCCCAGAGACCTGTAGTTACCAAGAGCCACACCATGGCTAATGATTTAACATTTGCAAAGAGAGTCTTTCAGTAAATCATAAGAGTGTATTTGTACATTTTTTAGTATGTGCATAATCTATGATGGTTTATTATTATTTGATTTATTACATTAGTAACTTGTTAATACTCAGTGAATAAGTAATTTTCTTATTTGTAAGATTCAGAATAAAGGCAGGGTACTTTGATATGCTGTTTTTGTTTTTAACAACAGCTTTTTGCCTTTAAATCTTTGCTTTGCTTACATCTCCATGAAAAGGAACTAATACAATTTTTAAGCCAAAAACTTTCTGGTCTGCTATTAAATACACATTCATTGCAAGTCTGTGGAATATTAATTAAATCTTGGTTTCCTTTTTAAGATTTGGCTTCTAAGGCAAATGCATTTTTCTACTTCAGTTCAGTCCTCATTGCCATTTTACATTCCATTTGAGGCATGGCTAGCAAACAGCAGCCAGCTCTTTCTTGTCTGAATCCTGCAAACTATGCTCATACACATGATACCCATAGAAAGGCTCATAGCATTTCAACACAGGAGACCCAATTTTTGATGCTGGCTTGCACAAGAAAAACCATTCTTGTTTCTTGTCATTTTGCTTTTTGCAGGCCAAAATCTAATGCTTGCTCCACTGGAATTTCAGGTCTTCACACTGAGGGAAATAGAATTTAAATAAAGTTCCTGGTAGCAAAGCTATAAATTTTGAAAATCCTGCATTGGCTTGACTTTCACTGTTTAAAATACACAATGACAAAACACTTTGTCAAAAATGGCATATCCCCTCAAAGCAAGCACAAGTATTTAATATGAAAATCTTTGGCCCTACCAAAAATTTTCCCCAATTCAGCTCATTCTTATAAGCTTAGTATCAGTTATTTTTGCTGATAAAATCATCAGTGCTAGGAAAATTTTTACTTTTAACATTCATTGGCATTAATGTTAGTTGAATTTGAAGGACTAGCATGCTGTTATGAATATGGTTATTATACTAACTTCTTTTTTTTTTGGCTTTATAATTTTTAATATAACCTTTTTAGTTCAGAGCATTTTATTTTTTTTTATTTTATTTTTTTTTATTATTTATTTATTTATTTATTTAATTTTATTTTATTTTTATTGTTTTAAGTATTACAAATAGTAGTACATATGTGTCCTTTTTTTTTTTTCCCCTTTGATCTCCCCCCGACCTCCCCTACCCCCCAGGACATGCCTTTACCTGCCCACCCTCTTTAGCTAATTTATAGTAATTTTATATTTAGATCTGTAAAAATACATAATTATATTATCGATCTCCAAAAACACATTCTCTCTGAGGAGATATAAATATATATTTTCAAGCTAGTTGTGCTTAAATACAGTTGTAGCCTCCAAATAACCATATGTTTTAGGCCTAGCTATATTTTAATCGCATATTTAACTAAACATGAAAACTGACTTGTTAAGTTTTTAGCATTATTATGTGACTCTTATTTTTACTTATATATTTACTAGAGGGTCCATTGCACAAAGATTCGTGCAATAGGCCTTCCTTCCCCTAGCTGCCGGCACCAGTTTTCCTTTGGCACCTGGAACCCAGGCCTTCGCTCTGGCCACCGCCTTCCATCTTCGCTCCGGCCAGAGTCTTTGCTCTGGCTGGAGCCTTCAGTCTTCACTCCAGCAGGAGTGCCACTCCTGTAGCTCCCTCCGCCCCCTACCCTCCCACTCATAGCAGGCGTCCTGCACTGCCTGGCTGCTTGGCAACTGTATGCGTGCTGCCCAGAGGACCAGAGTGGCTGGGGGATGGGGCCACTTCCATCTTTGTTGGGTTAATTTGCATACTCACTGATTGACTGGTATGTTGCGAAGTGATGGTCAATTTGCATATTTCTTTTATTAGTGTACATTTTAAGCTCATCCTATATAATAAAAACCTAGGTGGCATTGCACGATGTCATCACAAGATGGCTGCCACAAGATGGCCACCACAAGATAGCCGCAACAAGTTGGCTGGCAGGGGAGGACAGTTGGGGGCGAGATCAGGCTGGCAGGGGAGGGCAGTTGGGTGCAATCAGGCCTGCAAGGGAGGGCAGTTGGGGCCATCAGGCTGGCAGAGGAGGGCAGTTAGGGGTAATAACAGGCCTGCAGGGGAGGACAGTTGGGGACAAGATCAGGCCAGCAGGGGAGGGCAGTTGGGGGCAAGATCAGGCCTGCATGGGAGGGCAGTTGGGAGTGAGAACAGGCCAGCAGGGGAGCGGTAAGGGGGTGATCAGGCTGGCAGGCAGGAGTGGTTAAGGGCAATCAGGCAGCCAGGCAGGCAGGTGAGCGGTTAGGAGCCAGCAGTACCAGATTGTGAGACAGATGTCCGACTGTTGGTTTAGGCCCGACAGGGATCAGGCAGTTAGACATCCCCCAAGGGGTCCCAGATTGGAGAGGGTGCAGGCCGTGCTGAGGGACACCGCCCCCATGCATGAATTTCATGCACTGGGCCTCTAGTATTACATAAAAGATGAAAATTGATTGCCTAACACAAGACCAAAAGATTTACATTTGTTTCCTTCTGTTTTATAAAACTTATATTTAAATACTTTATCCATTTTAATTTTTGTATACAGTATGACATATGGGTTCAACTTGAATATTTTTTTTGAAATGTAATTTTACTGATTTCAGAGAGGAAGGGAGAGGGAGAGAGAGAGAGAAACATCAAAGATGAGAGAACACTATTGATTGGCTGCCTCCTGCATGCCCCCCACTGAGGACCGAACCCACAACCCAGGCATGTGCCCTGACCAGAAATTGAAGAGTGACCTCCTGGTTAATAATAGGTCAATACTCAATTGCTGAGCCATGCTGGTCAGGTGCCAACTTGAATCGTTTGCTTGTGAATTTCCAGTTGTTTCAGTGCCATTTGCTAAAATGACTATCACCCCCGCCCCCATTAATGGTCTTGGCAGCCTTGTGAAAAATCAACTGACAATAGCTATATGGGTTTATTAACAAAACAATTCCATTTACAGTAGCACCACAAACAATAAAATAGTTAGGAATAGATTTAAGCAAGGAAGTGGAATACTTATCCACTGAAACCTACAAAACACTGTTGAAAGAAATTAGAGGTGAATAAATAAGTGGAAAGACATTATATTGTTGTGGATTTAAAGACTTAATATTAGAAGATTTGATAAGGATTAGTATTATGAATTCTTTAATCATTTTGTAGAATTCACCAGTGGAGCCATCTGGTCCTGAGCTTCTTGTTGTTCAAAGTGTATAGATTACTCATTGAATCTCTTTGCTGTAATTTAGAGTCTCTATTTCTCCTTGAGTCAGTCTAGTTTGTGTTTTTATAGATATTTGTCCATTTCATCTGAATCATCCAATTGTTGACATAATTATGCATAATTTTGTTATCCTATGTATTTTCAGAGTATTGTCTCCTCTTTCACACCAGATTTTAATAATTTGAGTCTTCTCTGATTTTTCTTGGTTAGTTTAGCAAAAGGATAGTCAATTTTTTAAATCTTTAAAAAAATACTTTCCTATTCTATATTTTTACATATATTTAAACAACTTTCTACATGCAATACTTAATGGTAAGCACACCCAATAACTGAAGTAACATTATTCTCAAAATGACTGAGCAGGAAGCACTCCTGGAAACATGGTTTTACATGTGTCTTTAGACACTTGTCTGTATGCATGACATAATGGTCAGTCCAGGCTATACAGTCTCAAAAATAACCCTCTTCTCAATAGGCTGTGTTAAGAAAAAAATTTTAAACATCTTTTTTTATACAAATGTCTTCAAACCTCTGTATTCAAGCACATCTCCACATGTGTTGCAGAATGGTTAGCACATCCACTTGCTAAAATATTTTTCCATTCTATATTTTCTCTATGTCTGTTATAATTTTATTATTTCCTTCTTCCTTTCCACTTCTTTTGCTCTTCTCTTTCTAGTTTTTTAGGGTGTAAGATTATGTTACCTTATTTATTTTTCTTTAATGTAGGCTAAACATTTCCTTCTGAGCACTGTTTTTGCTGCATCCTACAAGAACTGGTATGCTGTTTCACACCAAGCTTTCATTCATCTCAAAGTTTTCTCTAATTCCTTTGTGATTTCCTCTTTGACCCACTGGCTATTTAAGAGTGTCTTAATTTCCATACATTTATGCATTCTCAAATTTTCTCTTTGCTATTCATCTCTGATTTCATGACATTGTAGTAGGAGAACATACTTGGTATAATTTTAATCTTTTAAATTTTATTGAGAATTAGATTGTGGCCTAATATGATCTATCTTGGAGAATGTAGCATGTGTACTTGAGAAGAATATGTACTCTGCTATTGTTGGGTAGAGTGTTCTACAGACATCTATTACTAGTAATTCTAGATATTTTAGTGTCACTGAAGTCTTCTGTTCCCTTGCTATTCTTTGTTTTGTTTATTCTAGTTATTGTCTAATATCCATTCATTTCAGCCTCAAGGACTCCCTTTAACATTCATATAGAGAAGGTATAATAGTTTTTATCTGGGAATGTCTTGATTTCACCTATAATTTCATAGGCAGTTTTACTGGATATAGAATTCTAAGTTAACAGTTTTGTTTTTCAAACATTTTCAATGTATCATCCAATTCCTTCTGGACTACATTGTTTCTGATGGTAAATCAGGTGTTAATCTTATTGAGAATCATACATGATGGTTAACTCTGTTGTTTTTAAGATTCCCTCTTATTCTTTGGCTTTTGATAGCTTATAATATGTATCTGTGTATCTCTTTGAGTTATTCTACTTGGAGTTTGGTGAACTTTTTTAATATATATATTAATGTTCTTAAATAAAATTTGGAAAGTTTTCTGCCAATATTTCTTCAAATATTCTTTTGGCCCCTTTCTTCCTCTTCCTTCTGTTGTGTGTTTTTTTTCCATTACTTTTTCTTTCTGTTCCTCAGACTAGACAGTCTCAGTGATCTACCTTCAAGTTTACTGATTCTCTTTCCCGCCTTCACAAATCTGCTGTTGAGCTCCTATAGTGAATTTTTAAAATTTCGGTTATAATTTTCAACTTGAACCTTCAGTTGTTCCAGTAAAGGCCCAGAGGAAAAAAATAACAAAGTTCGAACACAGTATTTTTGCCAGGTGAATACCATTTCTCTCTGAAGGAAAGGCTGGCATGCATTATCTAAGGTTATACTTATGCCACATAAGAACAGTTCAAAATCCAAACTATGAAGTATATGGAAAATAAAGGTGTTACACTAATGGATTAACACTTTTAATCTCTTATTTTGACTTGGACTATCAAGATCATATTAATACCACATTCACATCAGCCTTCCATTTGTTATCTCAACTTGACCCTATCCTGTACTTCCCTTTCTATTAGTATACTTTCTAAAAATACTTTAATAAAATGTATAAAAATACTGAAGATAGCCGATCTAGAAATACTTTAGTATTTTATTTCAGAAAACTTGGTAAAAGGTCAAAATATGCTTTTTTCTTAGAAAACAAAAGAATTCACTAATGATAAGGTAGCAATCTTTTTTCTCAGTAAAAATAAATTATATAAAATTGAAGCTCTTGATTTACATCATACTTTATTTTTTATCTCTTATATATCACACAAGTTATTGAAGAAAAAAGTCTAAAAATAGATAAAAGAGATGATATATAATCTTCTTGCTCCAAGAGAATCACTTAATATTAAGAATTATAAATTTCAGAGAGGTGAATAGGCTATGTACTGCAAATACTAATTTGTTATATATATTTTAATATAAGTGTTAATTTTATCTTACTACTTTTCAAAATATCTTAACCTAGTCAACTTTTCCTTATGCTTTAGTTTTCTAATTTATAATTCAAGACTTCTTTTGGTTGATTTACCAGAAATTAAGATATTTTGCTAATAAGAATTATTCTCAAAATCTTACCAACAAAGCAAGGTCACATGAAACACTGAAATTTATTTTTTTAAAAATAAATTGAGTATTACTCATAGAGTTCTAAAGTGAGAACCCAAATCATTCTTGGTAAGGGGCCACCATGGAGATAGATATCAATTAATGTCAATTAGCAATTGCTACTCTGGCATTTTTCTTCCACTCTTAGAGTAGATCATTATTTCTTTGGTTTGAACATCAGACAAAATTTGTACCTGGTTGAATTTAGAGTTCACATTGTATAAAAAATATCTATCTTTAAAAAAAAAAATACTAGAGTTACAGGCAGCACAGAATGCCACCACACCTAAACCCCATTCTTAAGTGCTAAACTTCACGTTGAATTAAGCCCAAGGCATACACAGAGTGGAATCCACACTGTTTAAATTATTTCTTTCCCTCCCCTCTTTTGCTGAGTGTAGATTTCTGCTCCTCAGGTTAAGTGCACCTAATCACATAACTAATGAGAAAGCAAACAAATCTTTAGGTAAAGAGACATTTGTTAGGTCATATCCTCATACTAATTCTTAAGTCTAATATTTTAGATATAGTTAATTTAAAACTGATCTTGTAAAAAAAAAAATCCCTCCAACTTCATCTACTAATTTTTCCCCATGCAATCATATTCCAGAATAGAGGGGAAACTGCAGAGCTGGCGAGGTGGCTAGCAGATAACAGAGCATCTCTACATAGAGAGTAGAAATGGAGCAACAGTAATTCAGGTCAACATATGTTACTTGCTTCCACAATATTGTGACCAAAGAAAGTAATTATTGGGACTTAAAATCTTTTGACACAAAGAAAACTGTAACTATCAAATTTCAAAGTAAAGATTAACCGACTAAATACCAAGAAAAGCTTCAGTTTTCTACAAATGCAATATTTTGCTAACATTCAAATAATATAATCAGGAGAGAAGTGTCTGCACTTGCTGCGGCGATCGGTGTAGAATGCTCTCTGGATCTTTGTATTCATTGACTGGATTCATCACGGCAGTATACACTTCACCATAGGCTCTACAGACTAATTCAGTAGACTGTTTGATGATCTGCTCTCTATTGGTAAACAAAATATAAAAACATAATTTAAAAATACTAAGAATTGTAAGAAAGCTTCACATTTAAATCAATGCATTTCATTTTCATAATTATCATATCGATAAAAATCATTGTACTGCTACAAGTTACCTATCTTGGTTTTGGTATAAAAAATTGTTTTATATTTATTATTTCTTTGTTAAATTTTCCCAATTAGTATGTAGGTTTCAGGAAGGCAGGGACTGTATTTCGTTCTCTGCTATATATCTTTTGGGCTGGAACAGTGCCTGATATATAAACAAGAAACAGAAACTGTGACCCACCATCAATATATTGATTTTGCAAACACATTAAAGAAAGAGGCTTATAATTATTCAAACTGATTAATACTTCAAAATCTCAGAATAACTTACAATAAACTGCCTTTTCACTTATACTAACAGACCTTGTTTTATTATGTTTTGCTTCACTGTGCTTCATAGATGTTGCATTTTTTTATAAAATGAAGGCAAAATCAACTCACTTTATTGTGATACTCTTTTCATTGCAGTGGTCTGGAACTGAACTCACAATATTCTCTGAGGTTTGCCTGTAGCTCCTATACCAACTACATCTAGATTTCTCAACTCTCTGTTTATATTACCAGGCTAAAATAATCTGACACTTGCCTATAACAAATCACAGCACTGTCACAAATATGCCTTTGTACATAAGCATATAAAAATAATAGAAATACTTTTAAATAAACTAAAGCAAATATTTTGAAAAATATATCTGGCCAGGAAAAAACACTATTAGGCTCATTAAATATGTATCAACTCTCTCCAGGTTTTCATGGCATTTATTTCTTATCATCCCCAGCTACTTCTATTTATGTAACATTTCATGAAAACTACTGACACTTTTTCCTGATTTTTATAATAACTAAATTAAAATGTATGTATCTTTCAAGCTTTACTCTGAAACCTACTTTTTTTTTTTTTGCTATGTTTTTTATTTCCGTCAATGGCAGAGCCATATTCCATCACCTCAGTTTAGACTTTAATGAACTCTCACCTGAAGTACACAGAAAACTCCTATCTGATCTTTCCCCTTCTAGTATTTTCCACATTAAATTTATCATAAGCACTTCTGTCAATCTTTCTAAAGTGTATCTTTTATCATGGCTCTCCTTTCCCAAGGCCTTCCTTCAGAGAGCTTTAACAGCTTCTTCTGGTTTCAGAGAAGTCACAGTTTCTTACCCTGTCATTCAAAATCCTTAAAATACTTTCTATATCACTACTGTAATTCTGCAGTTCAAAGAAATTCCTGAATGTCCTCTCTGCACTGTTCTTGCTGACTTCAGTTCCTTTGCTCATGTTCCTTCATTTGCCTGAAATGCCTACCTTTCAACCACCTTTAAATGCCCTTAATTCTCAGTAATAATATATTCTCTACAAAGTCTTCTCTGATCCCAAGAGCTAGAAATCATCTTTGTTTTTGGAATGTCCAGAACCAAAAGAATACATTTGTAAGACGCTTGGTGCATTGAAGCAAATTGATTATTTCCTGCAAATTGGTAAAGCTTCCAAAAGGGGAGTAGGAAAACATGAAAATACGCTGAGTAAATTCTCTGAGCAGAGTGGAGTAATGCCACTAGTTATACTAAACTTTGTTGGAAGAAAAAATGGTGGAAACTGGTTTGGAAATTTGCTTAACTGGATGAGGCTTTAAAATATTTATTGATCTATCAATTGATGATCATTCCTATAATTGATTGTGCTTAATAATGAGTGCATCAAGAAGATGCAAAATGTTTTTTCTGAAAATGAAATGCTGAGAAACACTATAAACTGGTATTTTTTAAATGTGTGAAATATAAGATATATTTGATACCTATTTTGTATCAAGTCAAAGAAGATATTTTAGATATAGCATTTAGATCTTTACTTAAAACAATTAAGACAAACTTCAGGGGATATATACTGATAAAGCATTTATTACTTTCACTTCATACTCTAAAATCTATACTCAATCTAAATATAGTGTATATTTAAACATATTCATAAAAACACAAAGTAGCAAGGCTATTCCTTCTCACCAGTCTATAATCAGAATAAGGTACAATAATGAATAAAAATACTATTATAAAAAATCCAGGTAACTGGTAAATGTAGAATGAATTACTGAATATTTTGAAGTAATAAATTTTAAATTTTACCTTCAAGTCCAAATGATGACAAATTTTAAGTTTACTTATAACTCAGGGCACATATCTATTTATAAATTAAACTGGATCATATAGAGATTAAGAATGGCAGCAAAGTAAGTGGAAGCTACACTGACAATCTCCCAGGACCAAACTGGAAATACAATTAAAATACAGAAAAGCCACCCTGAAAAATCAACTGAAGACTAGCTGGAGAGAACCCTGATAACCAAGGACAGAAAGTGGAGATGGCATAGAAAATGGTAGGAAATGTGAGATGCTAAAGGGGTGGCTGGGCTAGATAGCAGCTGAGGTTCCTGAGGGATATATCAGCTGTGGGAGCTTCCCACTGAGAACTCTGGGGTCTAACCCCAGATTGGCTCCCCAGCCCAAAGCACATTAACATCTGGCTGTGAAAAGCAGCAGGGTTGTTGTCTGCCAGGGAGAGATGGCTGGAAATGCAGGCACCCTCTTAAAGGGCCAACACACAAAATTTCACGTGCAACCACTCAGCTTGGGCTCGGGCAGAGGGAGGGCAGAGTGAACTGAAGCTGTGTGAGGAGAGTACAGGGTTTGGGGCTCTAGGGTTGGCGCTTGGAAGGTAGCCATCCTGGTTTCCTGTGTTGATTCATTCCTTCATGCTGCTGTAGCAGACATGTTTCTCCCAGGGAACTTTGCTATGCAAACGGATTTGGCCTGGGGGAAAGGGAATTGCCACACCCTGTTGAAAGACCTCTAAACCCACCCTGTGGTTTGATAGTTTAAGGCGAATCTATGCTGATAACAATCAGACTGTAAGCAGAGGAGGATCTCTGGAGGCTTTGAGTCTTTGCCTGATCTCCTTCTAAGCCCCATGCTAAAAAAAGCAGTCCATGGTGCACATCTTGGTCCTTTCCAGAGGCACCTAGCCCCGGCACAGGGAGGCATAAGCTGTGGATTGCTGAAAACAGGGTACTCAGGGCCAGTAAAAATAGTGTCTGACACTGTCCTACACTAGAGATTGGAATCTTAGCAGATCTACTTAATACATAGACACAAACCCAAACAGGCAGTCAAAATGGAGAGACAAAAAAAACAAGCCCCAAGTGAAAGTACAAGCAAATTCTCTAAAAGAAGAGCTAACAAAATGAAGTTAAGAAATTTACCAATATATAGTTCAGAATCATGATGGTAAAGATGCTCAACAGCATGAGAAAAGATAGCAACTATTAAAAAAGAACAGTTGGAAATAAAGAATGAAAAGCATAATAAAGAAAGAATGAAATAGCATAATAAAGAACACATTGGAAGGAATACACAGCAGATTAGGGGAAGTCAAGGATCAGATCAGTGAATTAGAAGACAGGGTAGAAAAAAATCACTTAATCAGAGAGCCAAAAGGAAAAACAATTAAAAAACAAGAGGAAAGCTTAAGGGAGCTATGGACCAACATGAAATGTAACAATATTCGCATAATTGAAGAGCCAGAAGGAGAAGAGAAAGAGCAAGGGATAGAGAATGTATTTGAAGAAACAATGGCAGAAAACTTCTCTAACCTGGTGAAGGAAAAAGTCACACAAGTCCAGGAGGCACGGAGTTCCAAGCAAGAAGACCCTAAATAGGCCCATGCCCAGACACATTATAATTAAAATGCCAAAAATTAAAGACAAAGAGAAAAATCTTAAAGGCAGCAAAAGAAAAGCAACTTGTCAGCTGATTTCTCATCAGAAACTCTACAGGCCAGAAGGGAATGGTATGAAATACTCAAGGTAATAAATAGCAATGATGTGAAACCAAGATTACTATATCCAGCAAAGCTATCATTCAAAATAGATGGTTAAATGAAGAGCTTCCCAGACAAAAAAAAAAAAGGGTAAAGGAGTTTAACACCATCAAAACAACACTGCCAGAAATGCTAAAGGAACTGCTGTAATGAGAATAGAGAGAGAAAAACACAAGCATAAGGAATTAAAATGGCAATAAGTAAGTACCTATCAATAACCTTAAATGTAAACGTGTTAAATGCTCCAATCAAGACAAACGGTGACTGAATGTAAACAAAAACATGACCTAAATATGCAGTCTACAAGAATCCCACCTCAGAACAAAAGACTCACAAAGGATGAGAATGAAGGGGTAGAAAAAATTTTCCTTGCAAATGTAAAAAAAAAAAAAAAAAAAAAGCTAGGATAGCAATACTCATGTCTGACAAAATAGACTTCAAAATGAAGGCCATTACACAAAACAAAAAAGGTAACTGAATATTTCGAAAGGGATCGATCTAACAAGAGGATATAACCCTGCTAAACAAACTAGTATATGCACTGAATATAGGAGCACCTAAATATATTAAAAAACTTCATAGAGGACCTTCTGGTAGAGATCGACAGCAATACAGTCATAGTAGGGGACGGTAGTACCCCACTGACTTCAGTGCATAGACCTTCCAGATAAAACTTAACAAGGAAACAGTGACTCTAAATGACACACTGGATCAGATGGATTTAATTAATATTTAAAAAACATTTCACACCATTGCTGCATATTACACATTCTTCTCAAGTGCACATGGGTCATTCTCAAAGATAGACCACATGTTAGAACACAAAACAAGTTTCTACAAGTTCAAGAAGATTGAAATCATATCAAGCATCTTCTCATACCAGAATGGAATGAAATTTGAAATCAACTACAGTAAAAACACTCAAAACATTAAACTAGATTACAAATATAATGCAGCTAAAAAACAAAAACAAAACAAACATTGTAAATCTGCAACGCAGAAATAAACAGAATAAAACAATATTGCTAAGGTACATATAATTAAATAAAATTAAGTTAATACAACTAATTAATAATATAATTTTAAATGTTGCTATTTGATGGTACAGGGCTTCTTCACTCAGCTCCTCAGTTTACAAAACCACCAAGTACATTTTAAAATGATGTATTAAAATCTATATTCATTTAACTTTTTTAATAACAAAATTCATATTACTACTATTAAACAATGTGATAATAAAAGTAAACATAAGGCTAAAATATATCTTCAGTAAAAAAGACAAACATTTGATTTGAAATTTTAAAAATCTGAGTTCTCAGATAACACCATATATGCTAAATACCCCTGGTAATTAAAAACTTTATTTTTAATTTTTATGAGAATTAAGGAAGAAAAAATTCTATTAATAGGTATTCCTTGAAAGAAGATATCTCATGCAAATAGATACAAAAAAGGCTGGGGTAGAAATAGTTAAAGAGACTTTAAAACAAAGAGACAAATAAGGGCATTTTATGATAAAGGGATCATAAAAACAGAAAAGAAAATAAATATCCTGGGGAGAAACCAAGATGGTGGCATAGTTAAATACCTAAACTGCTGCCTCGCACAATTTCAAAACTACAACTAAAAGACAAAACAGACATCATCCAGACCACAGGAAGGTTGGCTGGGTGGCAATTCTAAAACTAGAAGGAAAGAGAAAAGCACACTGAGACTCAGAGGAGCTGCGGGAGGCAGAGGTACAGAGGCGTGCACATGGAGAGGGCTGCCAACTGAGTACGTGGCTGGCTTTCTCAATCGAAAGGGAGACAAAAGCTACCGACTGCTCTGAACTCCAGTTCCAGGCGAGACTCTGGAGACCCAGACTCATTCAGGGAGAAAGTGGACTGTCTGGCAGTGGGCAGAACTCGAGGGCGGCTTTCTCTCAGAGGTGGTTGTAGTGATTACCACGGGACACTGAGACCCAGGGGCCTATTACGGCAGGGCTCATGGGAAACCAATGCTGTCTGCTCCACCCTGAGACTCCGCCCCACTCAAGCTGAGCACAGAAGCTTTTGCAAGTCTTCTCCCATAAGGGTGTCTGCAGCACAGAAGTTTTCCCAGCATAGACACAACTGATCCTCACAGCCAAGTGGCCTGGAGGTCAATTCCTCCCAGTGATACCAACAACAATCAAGGCTTAACTACAAGACTGTGCACACAGCCCACAAAGGGGTGCACCAAGAGTGTCCACCTCAGGTAACTGGGGAGGCTGAGCCACTGGGCCCTGTAGGACACCTAGCACACAGAGCCATTCTATCAACTCAGGGAAGCAGCCAAAATGCAGAGACAAAGAAACAGGTCACAAATGAAAGAAATGGATGAAAGCAAATGACTGGATATAGAGTTAAAAACCATGGTTATAAGGTTTTTCAAGAATTGTCTAGAAAAGGCTAATAAAGTTAGCGAGACCCTCGAGGATATGAAAAGAACCAACTAGAAATTAAACATACACTGACTGAAATAAAAAATAATATACAGAGATCCAACATCAGACTAGAGGATTGTAAGAATCAAGTCAAAGATTTGAAAAACAAAGAAGCAAAAAACACCCAATTGGAAAAGCAAAAAAGCAAAAAGAATCTGAAAATATGAAGATAGTGTAAAGAGCCTCTGGGACAACTTCAAGCATACCAACATCAGAATTATGGGGGTGCCAGAAGAAGAAAGAGAGCAAGATACTGAAAACTTATTTGAAGAAATAATGACTGAAAACTTCCCCTACCTGGTGAAAGAAATAGACTTACAAGTCCAGGAATCGCACAGAACCTCAAACAAAAGGAATACAAAGAGGACCACACCAAGACACATCATAATTAAAATGCCAAGAGCAAAAGACAAAGAGAGAATATTAAAAGCAGCAAGAGAAAAACAGTTAGTTACCTACAAGGGAGCACCCATACGATTGTCAGCTGATTTTTCAACAGAAACTATGCAGGCCAGATGGGAGTGAGAGGAAATATTCAAAGTGATGAATAGCAAGAAACTACAACCAAGATTACTCTACCCAGCAAAGCTATCATTCAGAATTGAAGGTCAGATAAAGAGCTCCACAGATTAAAAAAAAAAGGTAAAGGAGTTCATCACTGCCAAACCAATATTATATGAAATGCTGAAAGTATTCTTTAAGAAGAGGAAGAAGAAGAAAAAGGTAAAGATAAAAATTATGAACAACAAATGCATATCAACAAGAGAATCTAAAAATCAAGTGAATAAAAGATCTGATGAACAGAATAAACTGGTGAATATAATAGAATCAGGGGCATAGAAAGGGAGTGGATTGTCAATTCTCGGGGGGGGAAAGGGGTGTGGGGGGTGTGGGAAGAGACTGGACAAAAATCATACACCTATGGATGAGGACAGTGTAGGGGGGAACCAGGTGGAGGGGAACTAGGGGAACTATGGGGGGAAAAAGAGGAACAATTGTAGTAATCTGAACAATAAAGATTTATTTAAAAAATAAATATCCTATCTAATAAAAGAGTGATATGCAAATTGACCATCACTCCAACACACAAGATGGCTGCCCCCATGTGATCAAAGATGGCCACCCCCATGTGGACACAAGATGGCTAGTAGGGGAGGGCAGTTGTGGGTGATCAGGCCAACGGAGGGGGGGACAGTTGGGAGGGACCAGGCCTGCAAGGGAGGGCAGTTGGAGGCAATTAGGCCTGCAGAGGAGAGCAGCTGGGGGGACCCAGGCCTGCAGGGGAGGGCAGTTGGGGGAGACCAGGCCTGCAGGGGAGGGCAGTTGGGGGAGACCAGGCCAGCAGGGAAGGGCAGTTAGGCATCAATCAGGCTGGCAGGAGAGTGTTTAAGGAGTGATCAGGCTGGCAGGCAGAAGCGGTTAGGGGCTATCAGGCAGGCAGGCAGGCAGGCGAGTGGTTGGGAGCCAGCAGTCCTGGATTGTGAGAGGGATCCCAGATTGGAGAGGGTGCAGGCTGAGTTGAGGGACACACCTCCCCATGCATAAATTTCGTGCACCAGGTCTCTAGTATAAATCATATATTGACAGAAATAAAGGGAAAGATCAACAATAGGTGACATTAATACAACAACAGTAGTAGGAGACTTTGACATCAATGAGTAGATATCCGGACAGAAAATAAAAAGGGAAACAATGGCCTCAGATGATACATTAGACCACGTGGCCTTAATTGATATTTTAAAATATTTCTCCCCAACTAAGCAGAGTATATTTTCTTTTCAAGAGCACATGGTATATTTTCCAGGAGAGACCACATATTGGGCCACAAATCAAGTCTCAATGAATTTAAAAAGACTGAAATAATATCAAGCACCTTTTCTGATCACAATGATATCAAACCAAAAATCAATTAGCAAAAAACAACTGAAAATCACACAAACATGTGTAGACTAAATAACACATTAATAAAAAATAAATGGGTTAACAAGATCATCAAAAGATACCTTGAGAGAAATAAAAGTAAAAGCACAATGACTCCAAATCTATTAGACACAGCCAAAGCAGTTCTAAGAGAAAAATTCATAGCAGGAGGCCTCGATTTCAAGAAACAAGAAAAATCTTAAATAAAAAAATATCTAACTTTATACCAATAGAAACTAGGAAGAAAGACAAAGAAAGGCCAGAGTGAGTAGAAATAAGAAAATAATACAGATAACAGTGAAAATAAACAAAATAGAGACCAAAATAAAATAAACCAATATCTTGTTCTTTAAAAAGATAAACCAAATTGATAAACCTTTAGCCAGACTTATCAAGGAAAAAAAAAGCCAAAATAAATAAAATCAGAAATGAAAGAGAAGTGATAACTGACACCACAGAAATACAGAGGATTAGATGGAAATACTATGAACAATAATATGTGAACAATTTGGACAACCCTCCAAAAAATGGAGAAATTCTTAGAGACATACAAATTTTCAAGGTTGTGTCTGGAAGAAACCAAAAATATGAACAGACCAATTACTACTCACAAAATCAAAACACTACATGAAAAATATTCCCAACAAAGTTCTGGAATGAATAGCATCACAGGTTAATTTTACCATCAATTCAAAGAACTATCACCTATCCTTCTCAAACTATTACAAAAATTTCAAGAGGAGAGAAGGCTCCCAAGCTCATTTCATGAGGCCAGCCAGCATTACCCTGATTCCAAGACCATTACAAAAAACAAGAAAATTACAGGCTAATATAATATCCCTGATGAACATAGATGCAAAAACCTTCAACAAAATGTTAACAAACTAAATTGTGCAATACATTCAAAAGATAATATACTATAATTAGGTGGAATTTATTCCTGGGATGCAAGAATGGTTCAATATCAACAAATTAATTAATACAATATACCACATAAACAAAATAAAAGATAATAATCAAATGCTGATATCAACAGATGAAGTAAAGCATTTGATAAAATCTGGTATCCATCCTATTTAATAAAGAGGGAATATGCTAACTGACCCTCATGCCATCACAAGATGGCAGCGCCCACAGCCAATAAGGAGGGGAAATGCTAATTGACTGCCATGCCCTCAACGATGGCAGCATCCACAGACACAAGATGGCGGTGCCCAGTCCCCTCGGCCCCGCTGGGGTGGCAGTCATGCAGCAAGGCCGGGCCAGCCCACCTCCAAAGTCCCCCAGTCCTCTCAGCCCCCGCAGCCACCCAGGGCCGGCCCGAAGTGCAGGTAAGTCTCGTATGGCAGCTGCCCAGCTGCCCAGGGCCACCTGAAGCTCAGGTAACCAGGGTCTGCTGAGGCTTGCGCTGCCAGCAGTGGCAGCAGCAGAGGTGTGATGGGGCGCTGCCTTCCCCTGATTGCCGAGTTGCCTCCCACCCAAGGGCTCCCGGACTGTGAGAGTGGGAAGGCTGGGCTGAGGGACTCCCCTCCAGTGCATCAATTTTCATGCACCAGGTCTCTAGTTTATGATAAAACTCTTAGCAAAGTGGGAATAAAAAGAACATACCCTCTACATAATAAAGGCCATATATTACAAACCCACAGCCAACATCATACACAAAAGTGAAAAGCTAAATGCATTTTCCTTAAGATCAGAAATAAAAGACAAGATGTCCACTTTCACCACTCTTATTCAACACAGTTGGAAGTCTTAGACACAGTAATCAGATAAGAAAAATAAGTTATAGGCATCCAATTGGAAAAGGAAGAAATAAAATTGTCATTATTTGCAGGTGATATGATACTATATATAAAGAATTGTGGGAAGCAGCCCATTGTCTTCACTAGCAGAGAGGTGTGGACAAGGAACCTGGAAGGCTGGAGACCTTGAGCTCTGGCACAGGTCAAAGCCATACACCCACTGTCTAGTTGAGACAATGGTAGCTGAAGCAAACCTCACCTTTTACTCTTATGTAAATCCTTGCTGATAGGCTATCATCGAGCTATTACTGGAATTCCCTGCCTAAGGGCTAAGGGTGTATCCCAAACCTGAATAAAAGGGATGGCAAGGCCAGAGCAAAGCGGAATCCTTCCTTGGGCTTCTGCCTGGCCCCCAATTTCCAAATTATTATCTTGTCTTGTCTCTTTCATTTGCACACAGCCTCCTCCAGAGCCTGAACCCAAACCCTGAACCATGTGGGACGTGGGGGAACATTTGGAAAGAACTCTAAGACTCTACCACAAAACTATTAGAACAATAAATGAATTTGGTTCATGATTAGTGATGTACAAAATTAATATTCAGAAAACAGTTGCACTTTTATACACCAATAACAAACTATCAGAAAGAGAAATTAAGAAAACAATCCCATCTACAATAGTATAAAAAAATAACTAGAACTAAATTTAAGCAAGGAGGTAAAAGACCAGCACCTGCAAAACTATAAGACATTGAAGAAAGAAACTGAAGAAGATACAAATAAATGAAAGGATATACTGTGATCATGGATAGGAAGAATTAGCATTGTTAAAATGTCTGTACTATTCAAAGTAATCTGCAGATTAATCCAATCAAAATACCAAATATCATTTTTCACAGGACTAGAGCAAATAATCCTAAAATTTATATGAAATCACAGAACATATAGGCAAACAGTCAAAGCAATCTTGAAAAAGAAGTACAAAGTTGGAGGTATCATACTACCTGAAATCAAGTTAGGCTATAGTAATCAAAGCAGCAAGGTACTGGCATAAAAACAGATACAAAGATCAATGGACAGAATAGAGAAGTCAGAAATAAGACCATACTGATATAATCAATTAATCTCTGACAAAGAAAGAAGATAGTTTCTTCAATAAACGGTACTGGAAAAACTGCACAGACACATGCAAAAGTATAAACTGGATCACTTTCTTATACCATATACAAGATAAAACTCAAAATGGATTAAAAAATTAATTGTAAGACCTGAAACCATAAAACTCCTAGAAGAAAACATAGGCAGTAAACTCTTTGACAGAACTCTTAGTAATATTTTTTTGAATATGTGTCTTTGGGCAAGAGAAAAGAGAAAGAAAAAACAAATGGTACTACATTAAACTAAAGAGTTTATGTACAGTGAAGGAAATCATCAACAAAACCGAAAGACAATCTAGTCAATGGAAGAAGATATTCGCCAATGATACATCTGAAAATGGGTTAATATCCAAAATATATAAGCAACTCATACAACACAGATAAGACAAACCATCCAATTGAAAATAGGGCAAAGAACCTTAACAGATATTTTTCCAAAGAGGGTATACAGGTGGCCAAAAGACATGAAAAGATGCTCAATCACTAATCATTAAAGAAATGCAAATTAAAACCACAATGAGATATCTCTTCATACCTGGGAGAATGGCCATCATCAATAAATCAACAAACAAATGTTGGCAGAATGTGGAGAAAATGGAACCCTTGTGCACTGTTGGCAGGGCTGTAAGTTGATGCAGGCATGATACAAAATAGTATGGAGGTTCACTGAACATTTAAAAATAGAACTACCATATGACCCAGCAATTCCACTTCTGCGTATTTATCTGAAGAAACCCAAAACACTAATTCGAAAAGACATTTGCACCCATATATTCTTTGCAGCATTATTTACAATAGCCAAGATATGGAAGCAACCTAAGTGTCCATCGATAGACGACTGAATAAAGAGTAAGTGGCAAATAAATAAAATGGAATAAGAATGAAATATTGCCATGTGTGCAACAATATAGACAAAAGAAAAAAAACAAATATCATGATTTCACTTATATGTGGAATCTAAAAAGCAAATGAAAAAACAAAACAGAAACAAACTCAGAGATAAAGAGAACTGATGGTCAACTGATGGAAGGAGAGTTGCAAAAATGGGTGAAAAAGGTGAAAGGGATTAAGGACAAATTGCCAGCTATAAAAATAATCATGGAGAGGTAAAGTACAACATATAGGTAATATAGTCAAAAGTACTCTATGTATGATGTCAGATGGGTACTAGACTTACAGGGAATATCATTTCATAAGGTATATAAATGTGTAATCACTATGTTGTTCATTTGAAACTTAATAAAATATTGTATGCCAACTGTAATTGAACAGTAAATTTTAAAAAAGAGATATCACCAAGCATAAAGATATGTACTTTTAAAATGTTGATATATATTGCCAAATTGCAGTCTGAAAAGATTGTACTTCTTTATGCTGTCACCAGCAGAGTACGCAAATACCTATTTCCCCAAACCCTGTCCATTAACATAAAATAAGAAACATTTTATTGTCGGTAATCTGAAAGGCTAGCTTAATTGGCTTTTTCTGGATAATTACTATCATCTCATATATTTAATTGCCATTTACTTTTCTTCTATGAATTGTTCAAATGTACAGTACCTGTTTTGCTATTGTGTTTGTAGTGGTTGGTGGGATCTCATTCTGCACTAAGGATAACTGTTATGTAACTTGCAAATATTTTTCCACATGATTGTTTGTATTTTAACTTAGTCTATATTGTCTTTTTCCATAAAAAGGTTATGTTATATAGCCACATTGTACATTTTTTCCTTTATGGGCTACATGCCATTCTTTAAAACACATTAAAATCTCCATTCAATCATTATACTATAAAAAGAATAATGGTATCTATATATATAAAATCCTAAGCGACCATCGCAAGTGAATGGACAACCAAACAGGCTGTGTGGTGCGACCAGGCTAGCAGGAGATTAGTGAGGGGGTGACCAAATGACTAAGCAGCAGGCTATGTGGGGTGACCAGGCTGGCAGGAGGTTAGTGAGGGTGTGACCACAAACAACTGAGAAACAGGCTCCGTGGGGTGACCAGGCCAGCAGGGGAGAGCAGTGAGAGGTGACCAGGCCGACGGGGGGGAGGGAGCAGTTAGGGGCAACCAGGCCAGTGGGAGGGGGCAGTTGGGGGTAACCAGGCCAGTAGGGGTGGCAGTCAGAGGTGATAAGGCAGGCAGGAGGGTGAGCAGTTAGGAGCTAATGGTCCCAGACTGTGAGAGGGTGCAGACTGGGCTGAGTGGACACCCCCTCGTGCACAAATTTCGTGCACTGGGCCTCTAGTCTTTTATATTTAGTGATGCTTCAAACAACTCAACATTCATATACTACATATTGAAATATGGCTAAATTTATAATAATTACATGTATTTTGCTTAAAAATTAAATAATTTAAGAAAGACACAAACCATTTGAACCATAGCAAAGCAGAGTTACTTTTATAATCTCTCAGTTCCTCAGAATTCTGGCTATGTACAAAGTATGAAATATTTTAGAATAATATATACAAATTACAAATATTAAAAGCATTTACTCTAACTGCACCTAATGTGGGACTTCCCTATGTCTGAGAGAAAAATGGAACATCGCATTTTCAGCCAATTCTAATCAATAAATTCTTCTGCATATTGAGCCAAAATCTGCCTCCTTACTTTATTTATTGCTATAGGCCTACTCTCTAGAACAACAAAAAACAGGAGCACCACCTCTGCACCACTACATCCTTTTAGATATTTGAAGTATTTTCATCAAGATCAACAGTTCTTTCCTTAGTGTACTTTTTAATAAAAATATTTATTAATATGTCTAACTGACCCATCCTATATAATAAAAGGCTAATATGCAAACAGACCGAACAGCAGAACGACTGGTCAGTATGACACCCAGTGACCACCAGGGGGCAGACACTCAGTGCAGAAGCTGCCCCTGGTGGTCAGTGGGCTCCCACAGGGGGAGCGCCACTCAGCCAAAAGCCCTGAGCCAGGCTCATGGCTGGCAAGAACAGCGGAGGTGACAGGAGCCTCTCCTGCCTCCGCAGCAGTCAGACATCCCCCAAGGGCTCCCAGAGTGCAAGAGGGCGCTGGCTGGGCTAAGGAACACCCCTGCCAAGTGCACAAATTTCGTGCACTGGGCCTCTAGTTATATTAAAATCTTCATGAAGACAGTGCAACTGTCTTTTCAGTCTTAATCCTGAGTGCCTGTTACACTGAAAGCACTTAATACACAGCTGATTGAAAGGAAAGAAAAAAAAAAAGAGAAAAATGACAGCTGTGGCCTAATTTCCTACTTGTGGACAATTATGATTTCTTAACATTTTTCTTTTCTTTTTTATAAAATCCTAATTTCTTTTTATATATATATACTAGAGGCCCAGTAGTCAGACATCTCTCTCACAGTCCAGGATTCCTCCCTCACTCCCTACCACCTGCCTGCTCACTGCCGCGGAGGAGGGAGAGGCTCCCACCACCACCACTGCACTCACCAGCCATGAGCCTGGCTTCTGGCTGAGTGGCGCTCCCCCTATAGGAGCGCACTGATCATCAGGGGGCAGCCGCTCAACACAGCTGCCCCCTGATGGTCAGTGCGTGTCACAGCAACTGGTCGTTCTGCCAGTCATTCCACCGTTGGGTCAATTTGCATATTAGTCTTTTATTATATAGGATAGATGTTCTCCAATCCTTCCACTTCCAGGGAAAGGGGCAAAGGAGGGTTGCTGAGAGTGATAAAGGAGGCAGCAGGGCCTCCTATTTTTTTTTTTTTTCGGGGGCAAGAGTTTCCTTCTGATAAGATACTCCAAAAGACAGTAGCCTAGTTCTGCTACCCTCTGTCTCCAGAGACACAATTTCTGATTGGCATCTGGCAGGACAGAGCAGTTGTAGGTACAGGACTGGGAGTGCCTTTCTGCATGCAGCTCTCTGGACTATCATGGGGCAGACGTTCAACACAGTAGCTGCATTGGTTCTAATCATTTCTCACTGAGCCAGGGATGCTGGGTGGTCTGGGGCAGGCGGGCAGAAAGGAGGTGGGGCAGGGCTGGGCAGGAAGAAGTATGGGATAGAAGACAAGGAGGTACAGGAGGGAAAGGGTGAAATCTGTGTGTGTGGGGGGGGGGGTGAGGGCTGATGCAGAAGGAGTTGGGGTCAGCATAGGAAGGTTTGGAGGTACTGGGGGAGTAAGAGGAACCAGTAGATGCCCAAACAGAGGAAAGGGTCTATGGAATCAGGTGGGGATCCATGAGGGTGAGTATAGACTAAGTCCCCTCCCCAGACCCTAACATCATAAGTGGCTAGTGGGAGGGGTCCATAGCAAGGCGCTGATCCCCTACACTTTGTGTCTGAGGCTACAGAACATGTGGCCAACATGCAGCCCCTCTGACACCCCTGCCAAAGTGCTACCATTTGGAACGCATTTGCAGACACATGGATTGTTTTTAAGTTAATGCTTTTTAATTCACTGTTTCCCGCTTTTTTATTGAAAAGGCAGATTCTACAGGTGTGTGTTCCTTTATGGCGGTGGTAGGGGTGTTCTCCACGGGCACAAATCTGATGAGAGACAGAGACAAAAGCCCCAGCAAGACATAGGGAATGAGTAAACAGGATCAGAGAGCAAGGAACAGGGAGAGAGACACACAGGGCAGGACAGACAGGCACAGAGAACCCAGGAAGGCTAAGGGAGGGACTCAGCATTTGGGTCCTTAGGTTTCTATTATCTTGGCCTCCTGAGAATTCCCGTCTCTGCGAAGATTTGAGGTGGCTCTCCTTGTATCCTGCCACGGGGAGTGCCGGCCTACAGCTGAGGCTGCAGGATGAGGAAGGGACAGAGTCTGGTGCTTGGTTTTTGGTAATGAGTTTGTCTCTGCCTGGATGCGCCACAGGACCCCAAAATAGGGACTTTTCTGAATTTTCATTTGTGCGTCCATACTGTGCATGCCTTCTCTGAGATGCCAAGTCCAAGAAAAAGGAGAAACGTACAAATTCCTCACGAGTGAATAAGGCTTTATATTTTGAACTGCTAGCCTTAATCTGTGATCTAATTTTGTGGCAGGTTGGGTTGGAGTAGTGGCGGGGTAGGGTTTTATATTTCTGTACAGGCCTAGTGTATGGGTGGGGTCCGGACAGCCCACTCCAATGGGGATCAATTGGGGATGGGCCAGCAGGGGGGAGGGGCAGCGGGGGGTTGGGCAGCTGGCCCTGCCACCATTTGGGGTATTGGGGGCAGATCGGGGACCTGGCCAGTGGGGAGAGGGAACGACCTAGGCCAGATCAGGCTGGTTGGCTGCCGCAGTGCACGACATAGCCACCAGTCATTCCAGTCATTCTGGTCATTCTACCAATAGGTCGTTGGGCTTTTACATACTAGGTGTATTGGTTAATAATGTGGATTTTGTAATCAAAGAAAACACAGTAATTTCAAGAGAAACATCAAAAATGCTTTATTCAAAGTAATGTCCATCGCTGGCTACACATTTCCCCCATCTTTCACGTAATTTGTGGAAACCATCCCAATAGAACTTTTCTTGTTTTGAGGCAAACCATTCAGAGACCCAATTTTCCACTTCTTCATGTTTTAAAGTGTTGATCAGATAATACGTGTGCCATCGATAGGAACAAGTGGTAATCTGAAGGAGCAAGGTCTAGTGAATACGGCGGGTGGGTTAATACTTCCCAGGCAAGATCTTTAATGTGTCTTTAACTGGTTTTGAAGTGTGTGATGGTGCATCATCATGAAGCAAAATTACTTTGCCGTGTCTTCTGGCACATTCTGGTCATTTCACGATCAAAGCATGGTTCAAATTGATTACTTGTTGTTGGTAGTGAACAGCATTAACAGTTTTACCTGGTTTTAGAAGCTCATAATACACCACACCTTCCTGATCCCACCAAACGCAGAGCATTTTCTTCTTTCCAAAGCAATTTGGACTTGCAGTCGATGTTGACAGATTAGCCTGGATCAACCCATGATTTTGTGCATTTGAGATTCTCAAAAATAAATCCACTTTTCATCACCAGTCACAATTCCATGCAAAAAAGACTTTCTTTCGTGCCGTTGAAACAACATTTTCAATGATGACTTTTCGGTTTTCCATTTGTCTTTTGTTCAGTTGATGTGGCACCCATTTTCCTTCCTTTAAAATCTTTCCCATTGCTTATAAACGATCGGAAATAGTTTGCTAAGCAACGTTTAATATTTCTGCAAGTTGTTTTTGAGTATGACACACATCTTCATCCAATAATGCTTGTAATTATTGGTCTTGAAACTTTTTCAGTTGACCTGGACATTCGTTGTCTTTCATATCAAAATCATCACTTTTAAAGCAGTTAAACCAGCATTCACAAGTATCATGAGATAGAGCATATTCATCATTAGCTTCCCGCAGCACTTTTCTTCAAAATAAAGTAATGAATTAAAACTTACCGCAAATGTTCTTTTTTTGGCATGAAATACGACATTTTTAAGTGTAAAAATATCTATGATGTTAACACCTTCATCAAATTAGACATATGAAGTTTTGAAGCTTGTTGTTAATACAACAAAATAGCATACATATCAAATCACATATATATCAACATATATGTAACTCTATCTATTGAAAAATCCACATTACTTACTGGTACACCTAGTATATAGATATTTTATTGATTTCAGAAAGGAAGCGAGAAGGAGAGATAGAAACATCAATAATGAGGGAGAATCATTGATCGGCTGCCTCCTGCATGCCCCCTACTGGACACCAAGCCCAGGGCGAGATAAGGCCAGCAGGGTAGGGCATTTAGGGGTGATCAGGCAGGCAGAGGCAGTTAGGGGCGAGATCAAGCCAGCAGGGAGAGCAGTTGGGGGCGAGATCAGGCTAGTAGGGGAGGGCAGTTAGGGGTGATCAGGCAGGCAGGCAGAGGGGTTAGGGGTAATCAGGCAGGTAGTCAGAGATAGTTAGGGGTGAAGTGCTCTTGACTGGAATCGAACCTGGGACCCTTCAGGCCACAGGCCAATGCTCTATCCACTGAATCAAACCACTAGGGCTTCATATATTTGTTAAAATCAAGAAACTCAGACAATATGATCTCTCAGTTTCTTCTAACTATCTGAATATATAAAAACCCAAGGTCCATAACAACTGACCGAAGGATCGCCTGAATACCGGAAGTCAGTCCTGCAATCAGGGCTGGATTGCTATGACAACCCAGCACTGACTGCCGCCAGTGTGGGCGCAGCAACCCAGCATTGACTGCCGAGGGGGCTGAAGATCAGACCCGGAGAGAGACCTGTGGAGAGAGCCAGGGTCTAATCTGCAGCCTCTGTGGCAGCTGTTGATCAGCCATTGCCTCTCTCTTTCTCTCCGGGCTTCACCAGCAGCCACGCCTCTGTTTTTCTCCGGGCCTCTGTGGAGGCTGCTGATCAGACCCACCTCTCTGATCAGGCCCAGAGATAGGCCCGGAGACACTGGCTGGCGTAGAAACCGACCAATTAGAACTAAATCTGGGTCAACTGTGAGGAGCAAATGGCTGTCTAGGAGGTGGAGCTTTTGACACTGACTGGCATAGAAAACAAAGAATCAGAACCAAATTGGCCAGCAGGGGAGGGCAGCTGAGGGCAAGATCAGGCCTGCAGGGGAGGGCAGTTGGGGTTGAGATCAGGCCGGAAGGGGAGGGCAATTAGGGGCAATCAGGCAGGCAGGCAGAGGCAGTTAGGGGCAATCAGGCAGGCAGGCGGGCAGGTGAGTGGTTAGGAGCCAGCAGTCCCAGATTGCAAGAGGGATGTCCCACTTGGCCGAGGGAACACCCCCTCTGTGCACAAACTTCATGCACCAGGCCAGTAGTCTATATACATAAAAAGCCAGCAGTCCAGTTCAGTCCAACCGGAACACCGTAAGGACTGACTGGAATGACCAGTCTCTATGACGCCCACTCGGCCAGTGAACTGGCCCGATCGGGGGGTGGGGCTGGCTGTGGGGAGGGGCTGTGGGAGGTTGGCCGGCTGGCCCCACCCCTGATTGGACTCTCCAACCCCATCAAGGGCAGGGTGGCTGGCCAACCGTCCCCTGTGGCCCTTCCCCCTGACTGGCCTGCCCCATCCCAATCAGCCCACAGCCCCTTCTCCCGGCCAGCCCTGCCCCCAATGGGCCCCCACCACCCTAATTGGCCTGCAGCCCCTCCTCCCCAGCTGGCCCTGCCCCTGATCGGCCCCCTACCCCAATAGAGGGTGGGACCAGCCGGCCAACCTCTTGCAGCCCCTCCCCCCAGCTATCCCCACCCCCAATGGCCCCTACCACCCTGATTGGCCTACAGCCCCTCCCCCAGCCAGCTCCACCCCTGATTGGCCCCCCACACACACTAATTGAGGATGTGGCTAACTGGCCAACCTCCAGCTTTCTCCTCCTCCTGACAGGTCAGCCCCAATCCACTGATTGGGGCCAGGCTAGCCAGACCCCACCCATGCGCAAATTCGTGCACTGGGTCTCTAGTAATAGCATAACGTTTTAATATTTACAGTTCTTTGTCCTGAACACATCCCTGATAAATCTATAATACTTAACAATTTTATAATATATCTACAGAAATTGTATAGGTCCAAAACAGTCTATAAACTAGCTTATCTGTATGACACAATGAATATTCCATGACATATTCCATGTCACTTTGACATATTTGTTAACATATGGGAATTTGGTATTATGGTTACATAGCTCCAATTATATTCATGTTAATTTAAAAAATAATTCACTAAATAGAGATTTTGGAGTTATATGCATGCAAGGAATAAGTACAAACAGGGTAAGTTCTGCTCTCTTAGAGGTGTTCTGGCAGAAAAAATGGTTGAGAACTATAGATCTTCAATAGTAAGTTTTCTATTAATGAAAATAATTTTGTTTCAAAGAAAGGTGCTAAATATTTTAAACTATGTGAATCTTTACCAACTAATTGGAATCAAGATATACTTACTTTACTGTGGCACTTAGAAGGAAGTTCAACTGTGGCATTAACAGGTTGTCTGGGGCTGATAGGTAACGATCAAACTGAACCTAAATGAAACAGAGAAATGTAAAATAAAGTTCGTATATTTCCTAACAGACAGTTCAAAATATATAACCGTAGCTTTTAAGGGTTAAATATTCAGCAAAATCCCACATTCCAAATAACAAGTTCTTTGTGATCAAAATGAGTTACTTCCTTAAACATTCTAACTAAACTCCCTAAAAGTGTCAGCTTTTTAATGTAGTCAATAACCAGCAATGCCTACTTCTAAAAAATATATATTTTATTGATTTTTTACACAGAGAGGAAGGTAGAGGGATAGAGAGTTAGAAACATCAATGAGAGAGAAACATTGATCAGCTGCCTCCTGCACAACTCCTACTAGGGATGTACCCACAACCAAGATACATGCCCTTGACCAGAATCGAACCTGGGACCTTTCAGTCCACAGGTCCCAGGTTCTATCCACTGAGCCAAACCAGTTAGGGCAGCAATGCCTACTTTTAAAATTCTGAATCTTAGCCATTAATTTTCATCTCACCCACCAACCTTTTCAGTAATAATATTAGCAAGAAGTAAAGTCATCGGATTTCAAATCTACCTTACTTTCTTAAATCCATTGCATTTGTTATTTATTCACTCAGCTAATATTTACCAAACATCTACCTTTAGAAACACACTATATTAGGTAATGTAAATATAATGGTGAGTGAAAGAGGACAGTTCCTAGCCTCACAGAGCTAATAGCCTAGTAAACAAAGGTAGTAAACAAATAATAATGTAAGTAAATGTATATTTACAAATTGTGCTAAATGCTAGTAGGTAAGAAACCAAAGTACTATAAAACCATAAACAGGAAGGACAGATCTATTCTGTATGTTTGACATTTTCAGTAAGATCTTAAGAATAGACATTAAGTGTGTGTGTGGTGGTGGATTCAGGGAATAGGTATGGCATTCATGAAGGCTTAAGGACAGAAAGGGAATGGCTAATAGTTAATGTTCAACTTATAAAGCTTTTTCAAAGGATTTTAATTCTGACTGTAAAAGCACTAGGAAACCACTGAAGCAAGGGAGTAATCTGGCTATAGCAAGAAGAATGGATGGGAAGGTTGTAATGGTAGTTGCAGGTACAAGAAATAGAAAGCTACATCCTTCCAGACGACCTTCCAGATGAAACCAGGGCTGCAAGGGCTGAGGCAAGAACAACCTTCCTGAATAACCAGTGGTCAGGGGGCGGGGCCAGCAAGCCTGCACCACCAGGCCAGCCATGGCGGTCCCAGCAACCCCTTACGCAGAGGTGGCGGGAGAGGCAGTGGAATAGGCATGGTCCTGGCACCACGCTTTCTGCAGAGGCGGCAGGAGAGGGGACTGCATGGTCCAAACACCTCACAGAGGTGGGATGGGGCATGACCATGGCGCCTCAACCTTCCACAGCCCCTCCCCGACCTGGCCCAGCCCCTGATCAGCCCCTCCACAACCAGTGAGTGGGAGACAGGGCCAGTGCTAAGGAGCAGCAAGCCAGCTTCTGGTTGAGCGGCACTCCCTCCCACCCCTGCTCAGCCAGAAGCTGGGCTCACAGGTGGCGAGCGCAGGCAGGGGGTAAGAAGTAAGGGGTCCTGGACTGCGAGAGCCCAGTATTGTGAGAGGGATGTCTGAGTGCCGATTTAGGCATGGGGGGAATTGGACCTAAGCCAGCAGGTGGACATCCACTGAGGGGTCCAACACTGCGAGAGGGTGCAGACCAGGCTGAGGGACCCCCAAAGAACCCAGTGCATGAATTTCGTGCACCAGGCCTCTAGTAGGGCAATAAAGGTGAAGAGGAGAGGAAAAATTTGAGAGAATTAAAAAGTAAAATTATCAAGATTTGGTTAGTGATAGGATGAAAGGATTGACTCTCAAATTTTGGATCTATATAATTTAATTCACAGTATTATCACAAATCATAACTATATAATTTAGACATTTATTTAGTCATGTAACAGCTGCTTCCTTTACTAGATCATGTCTCTTTTCATCCCAATGCTTAGTATGTTGTCTAGAAAACAGCAGATACTTGGTCAATAACTGTTGATACAATAAATGGATAGATGCTCTTACCGTTGTGAGTTAAGAATACTTGGAAAAACCTGGGATTGAGGGTGGGGCTAGGGAAGAGTTATAAGAGTTCAGTTTTAGAGATGTTGAATTGAAGCATCCAAGTGGAGGCAACTGACAGTTATATATAAAAGTAGAGACCTGGTGCACCAAATTCATGCATGGGGGGGTCCCCTCAGCCCAGCCTGCACCCTCTCCAATCCAGGACCCCTCTAGACCGGCAGTTGGACATCCCTCTCAAAATCCTGTACCCCTGTCTCCTAATTGTTCACCTACCTGCCTGCCTGGTCGCCCCTAACTGCCCCCTGCTTCTGGCCAGGTCTCCCCTAACTGCCCCCCACTGCTGGCCTGGTCACCCCCAATTACCCCCCTTGCCAGCCTGGTTGCCCCAACTGCACCCCCCTGGCCGGCTTGGTCATTCCCCAACTGCCCCCCTGCTGGCCTGGTTGCCCCCAACTGCCCACCCTGCCGGCCTGGTTGCCCCTCACAGACCCCTGCTGGCCTGGCCGCCCCACCCAGCCTGCTTGTTCAGTCATTTGGTCGTCCCTCACTAAACCCCCTGCCGGCCTGGTTGCCCCATGCAGCCTGCTTATTTAATCATTCGGTGGTCTCTCGGGCCGGCTCTGGGCGGCTGGGGTCTGAGGGGACTGGGGAACTCTAGAGGCAGGCACGCAGAGTGGCTGGACCCACCTGGGAATGGGCCCAGCCATGCTGTACGCCTGGTGCCCCAGCAGGGCTGAGGGGACTGGGCGTCACCATCTTGTGGCTGTGGGCACTGCCATCTTTGAAGGCATAGCAGTCAATTAGCATATTCCCTTTTTAATGTCAGTGGGCGCAGCCAACTTTGTGAGTGTGTGATGGTCAATTAGCATATTCCCTCTTTATTATATAGGATGATAGATCACAAACCAAATTCAATCAAGACTTTGTTTCTTTAATGACACATAACATATCCAAGATAATTATTTTCACCCTGGCCACGTGTTTCAGTTGGTTGGAACATCATCCTGTACTCCAAGAAAATGTGGATTCAATTCCTGGTCAAGGCATATTCCTAGGCTGGGGATTTGATCCCTGCTCAGGGTGCATATGAGAGACAACCAATTAATGTTTCTTTCTCCTCTCTCTCTCATCTTCTCTATCTCTATCTCTGCTCTTGTGTCTCTCTCCCTTCCTCTCTTGCTAAAAAATCAATAAAAACATGTCTTCAGGTGAGGATTTTAAAAAAGAATTATTTTCAAAGTTTAAAAGAAGGCAAATAAGAATTTTAAAGGAGTTTAAATAGTTTAAATATATTTTGTTGGTTTACATTATAGACTGGATATGTGTTGGGTTGAAGAAGAAACAGAGGGAGGAAACACATTTATTGAGTACTAACTATGATCTTTGTGTAGACATTTCCTCATTTTGGGGAGGTAAATATCTTAAAGTGGAATTACTGAGTAGTATGGCACCATTATATTTAACTTTCTAAGAAACTTATCTTTTAAAATATGCTAAAACATATTCATTTTTATTTGAATGTTGTGTAATAAAAAGTTTTGCATTTCTAAGTTTTTACTTTATGTTTCACATATAAAGGTTATCACTGGTTCTTCTTCTTTAAAAAATATATTTTATTGATTTTTTACAGAGAGGAAGGGAGAAGGATAGAGAGTTAGAAACATTGATGAGAGAGAAACACCAATCAGCTGACTCCTTCACATCTCCTACTGGGGATGTGCCCGCAACCAAGGTACATGCCCTTGACCAGAATCGAACCTGGGACCTTTCTGCAGGCCGACACTCTATCCACTGAGCCAAACCAGTTAGGGCCATAACTGTTACTTCTACATTTTTTTTTATCATGGCATAATGTTCCTATTCATCCGATTTATTGTTTTTAAAATCTACCTTGTCTAATATTATCAGCTATGAATCCTTAGCATTTGTTAGGTATACTGAGCCTATCCCTTTATTTTCAGTTAAATTATCTCTGTAAGGTAATAGAAAGAAAAGCCCTGGGGGAAAAAAACAACAACAAAAAAACAAAAAAACAAGCATCTAAGAGAACTATTTATTAAAGTCAAACTATTGTGGTAGTGAGTATATGTGAATATTTAAACACTTAAGATAGGCACTATAGTACAGTAGTTAAGAGTATAAGTACTGGGTTGAATGGGGTTGTTAGGAAGAATAGAGAGTTCACGTCTGAAAAATGCTTAGCAGGCTCAATAAACTTAATGGCTGTTATTATTCATACTTGGTATTATTATTATCAGTGTTATTATCATAAATCTTCCAAAAGGGAACATCTTGTGAGGGCTAAATGAGTATTGTCCAATTGAGGAATTGGATACAAAAAAATATATATGCATGCAAAGAATATACTTAAGAATGGACATGCTATAAAAAGTGGTGCTCATAAAGAACAGGATGTACAAACAAGGTCTTCACTTGAAAAGCAGTAATGTGGAGAATCGGTTGAGTCTGACACTGAAGGGTAATATAGTACTTTAAGACTGGAATGAAATTTCAGGTATCATCTAAGAAAGAAGTCAAAAACTAACACAAATATCACTGACAATAAGTAGAAAGTCTAGAATGTTATAGCCTAACTTTTTCATGTCTGTCATTTCTGTTTCTCCATTAGGTTAAGAGTAAAATTCTGAAAATGAAAAAGAAAAAAAAGAACTACACATAAATAGTCTACTAGGGTATGGTAGAATATTACTACAAATGTATGTCTTTGTCAGACTTCCTTAGTAGAAGGAATACATGTACAGTCATTATTATTGGAGCCAGTGTGAATATAGAATACGAAGAGATAAAAAATATCACCAAAGACAAAATACTTACAAGTAAAAAAATTAAGAATAATGTTCGAGGAGAGGTGGAAAAATGGTAGCGGAACAGACAGACGTGTCCCGAGCCTTGTCCCAGAGCAGATAGGAATTAACAGATGAGGGTCACATGGGGAGTGTCTGTTGGAGAGTTATGGGACAGCTATACTCCAGAAGAAGGTGGGAGACTGCTGCACGGGGGTCCCCTGACTGGGCAGCCCCCACTGCTGCCGGGTTCCCTCCTGGAGCCACCGGCTCAGACGCGAAGACCGCACCATCTTGAAGGGAAAAGTGGACGTTATTGGAAACCTGAAAATCTACAACTGTGGCACCCACAGAACAGCTGTGAACCCCAGGGCTCCGGTCCCCAATTGGCGCAAACACATGGATTCAAAGGAGCTCTACACTCCACCACAGAAAGGTCAGATTTCTCCTGGGATAAATTGAGGTCTCTGGTCCCAGCACAACAGAGAAACATGCGCACTGCGGGAGCTGGAGGACTGGGGGAAGTCTGCACCTAGAAAAATCCATGGCTTTTGGGGCTGGCGTGATCCCTGAATGTGGAAAGGGGTCCTCAGAGCTGTTAACACAGGGGATCTCTAAAAAGCAACCCATTTTGATCTGACACAGAAGGACAGCCTAAAAATTTTGGGAGTGTGCCAGCTGCTTGGACACAAGGGGTAAAGAGGATTACGCAGGCTTGCGCACAGACCCAGAGTTCGCACACTCGCTCTTTCTCCTCTTTGAATCCTTGTTTTTGATTACTGAGCCCAATACATAGGATCACCCAGTTGGGAACACCCTAGGAGTCTGCAGGGGAAAGTTGTTTTTCTGGAATCTGGGGATCAGAGCGGGGAGTGACCAGAGAACCAGCTCTGGGGCAGCCCACTCCCACAAACTGGTACTGAGTGCCACAGGGAAAGCAGAATCTAAGCACAGGCTAGTGAGGACCTATAGACCTGGAAGTCAACCCAGAAACACTGACACCCAGGGGCTGAATCACAAATTGATTCTTGTGTAATCACAAATTAAGGAATACAAGAAAGTAAGACACACCGCCTGCTTAAAAATCAGGCCTAGCTTACAACACTGAGGAGCAGTGGAATGCAGGGAACCACAATAATGTCCTGACTGGGAAACAGGTGTGCCAAACAAAACAATAGAGGAAGTGAATGACCTTCACTACTGCATATTTTGGTTTTATTTTTTTATTTTTCATCTTTTACTTAAAAAAGTAATTTTTTTCTTTTTTTCTCACTTGATTTCACCTTTTTAATTATTACATTTTTATTTTCAATCAGTATTATTACTACTACTATTTTACCTTTTTTTTAAAGTGTCATTTTATATTCTCTTTATTTGACTTTAAAATTAGTGTTCTACATTCTATATGCATTTTCCTTTAGCATCATTCGACTCTATCTCAACTCTACCTTTATGCCTTCACTCTCTTCCTAACTTTTGCCCTTTTGTAGCCCTGTTTCTCTTACCCTTTTCTTGCTTTAGATTTTCCTTATTCTTTTTTACCTCCTGTTAAAATTTCAGCCTTCTTATATACCTAATTTCTAAATCCCCTACTCTGAGATCATACACACCTCACTCTTCTCTGTCTGCACTATCAAAAAAATTGTTTTTCTCTCTGTCCTTTTGTTGTTGTTTGCTTGAATGTTGCTTATATCGATTTTTATGCTTGTTTGTGAGATTGTTTTGCTTATTCCTTTTTTTGCTTTTGTTTTTTTTTTGATTGCTTTGTTTTTGTTTGTTTTTGCATGTGTTTTTTCTCGCCTCGCTTGATATTAATTGTTGTTTGTAGTTTGTATTCATTTCCAGATACCTGTTGCTGGCATTTGCTGGGATTAGTGGCTGTCCTATTAGAGTTTTCCATATATATATAGTTTGTTCCCCCTTTCTTTCTTATTCTCTTTCTTTTCTCTCTTACTATTTTTTTTCCTTTTCCCAATTTATTTTGGCACTCCTTTCTCTTTTTTTTCTTTTTTTCTCCTTTCTCCCCTATCCCCTAATTTGCCCTTCTCTGGTGGTCATCTTTATTTGGGGTTATTAATATCGTGAATATATTTCTGTTCAATGCCTTGTGTGTGGTACCTGACTGTGTTGTATTTTGTGCCTTTAAGTCAACGCAGGAGAGAGAGAACTACATAACCAGACACCTGGAGAAGAGAGACCATTGGGAGACAAAGAAACAGCCTTCATATGAAAGAAAAGCAGGCATCACCAGAAAATGAAGTAAACAAAAGGGAAGCAAGCAACCTGCCAGAGTAAGAATTCAGAGAAATGGTCATAAGGTGGCTGAAAACAACGGAAGACAAATTTGACAATATGAGTAAGAACCAAGAGGAACTGAAGAAGAACCAAGAAGAAATTAAAAATGACATTACTGCTGTAAAAAAAACTCAATAGAAAGCATCAAGAGTAGACTAGAAGAAGCAGAGAACTGCATCAGTGAGCTAGAAGACAAGGTAGGAAAAAATACCCAAGAAGAGCAGCTTCTAGAAAAAAAAAATTAAAAAGCAGGAGGAGAGCCTAAGGGAACTTTGGGACAACACAAAACAAAACAACATCCGCATACTACGGATTCCAGAAGGAGAGGAAACTGAGCAAGGAATAGAAAACCTGTTTGAAGAAATAATGACAGAAAACTTCCCTGATATAGAGAAAAACCCACACAAATCCAAGAAGCTCACAGAGTCCCAAGCAAAATGAATCCCAAAAGACAGACACCAAGACACATTATAATTAAATTGGCAAACACCAACGACAAAGTAAGAATCTTAAAAGCGGCCAGAGAGAGACAGAAAGTTGCCTCCAAAGGAACCCCCATCAGACTAGCGACTGATTTCTCAACAGAAACGCATCAGGCCAGAAGGGAATGGATTGAAATAAACAAAGTCATGCAAATGAAGGGTCTGAATCCAAGAATACTGTACCCAGCAAGGCTATCAATAAAAATTGAAGGTGAAATCAGGAGCTTCACAGACAAAAAAGGACTAAAGGAATTTATTACCACCAAACCAGCAATGCAAGAAATGCTAAAGGGTCTGCTGTAAAAAAAAAGAAATAGGAAGCAAAGAAGGAACACAGGGGTAAAGAATAAAAACGGCGACAAATAAGTACCTCTCAATAATAACGTTAAATGTAAATGGATTAAATGCCTCAATCAAAAGACACCGGGTAACGGATTGGATAAGAAAACAGGACCAATATATCTGCTGTCTACAAGAACCCAGCTCAGAAAAAAAAATGCACACAGACTGAGGGTGAAGGGATGGAAAAAGTTTTTCAGGTGAATAGAAATGAAAAAAAAGCTGAGGTAGCAATACTTATAAGTGACAAATTAGATCTCAAAGTGAAGGACATAACAAGAGATAAGGAAGGCCACTTCATAATACTAAAGGGAGCGATCCAACAGGAAGAAATAACTCTGGTAAACATATAGGCACCCAATACAGGAGCACCCAAATAAATAAATAAACTCCTGGAGGATATCAAAGGAGAGATTGACAGCAATACAATAATAGTAGGAGACTTTAATACCCCAGTATGACCATTGCACAAATCCTCTAAACAAAAAACAGCAAAGAAACATCAATCCTAAATGACTCACTAGACCAGATGGAATTAATTGACATCTTCAGAACATTTCACCCCAAAGCCACAGAATATACATTCTTCTCAAGTGCACATGGGTCATTTTCAAAGACAGACCATATGTTGGGTCATAGGCAAAGTCTTTTCAAATTCAAGAAGACAGAAATCATATCAAGCATCTTCTCAGATCCCAGTGTCATAAAACTGGAAATCAACTACAATAAAAACAATCCAAAGGAATGAAATACATGGAGACTAAACAGCATGCTATTAAACAATGACTGGGTTACCAGAGAGATCAAGGAAGAAATAAAAAAACATCATCATGGCAACAAACGACAATGAACACACAACAATCCAGAATCTGTGGGACACAGCGAAAGCAGTCTTGAGAGGGAAGTTCATAGCTCTACAAGCCTACTGCAACAAACAAGAAACAATGGTAATAAATTACCTAAACCTACAACTCAAAGAATTATAAAGAGAGCAACAAGAAAAGCCCAGTGTAATCAGAAGGAAGGAAATAATAAAGATCAGAGCAGAGATAAATGACATTGAGACCAAAGAAACAATACAAAAGATCAACAAAACCAAGAGCTGGTTCTCTGAAAGGATAAACAAGATTGATGAACCTCTAGCCAGGCTCACCAAGAAGCAAATAGAGAGGACCTAAATAAACAAAATCAGAAATGAAAGAGGTGAAATAACAACAGACCCCACAGAAATGCAAAGGGTTGTTAAAAAATACTATAAACAACTCTATTCCAAAAAACTGGACAACCTGGAGGAAATGGACATATTCCTAGAAAAATAAAACCTTCCAAAACTCAATCAGGAAGAATCTTAACATCTCAATGGGCCAATAACTATGGAAGAAATTGAAGCAGTCATCAAAAAGCTTCCAGCAAACAAAAGCCTGGGCCAGATGGCTTCACAGGAGAGTTTTACCAACCATTCAAGGAAGAACTAAAACCTATCCTCCTCAGACTATTCCAAAAAATTCAAGAGGAAGGAACACTTCCAAGCTCCTTCTATGAAGCCAAGCCAGCATCACCCTAATACCAAAACCAGATAAAGACAACACAATGAAAGAGAATTACAGGCCAATATCCTTGATGAACATAGATGCCAAAATCCTCAACAAAATTCTAGCAAATCGTATCCAGCAGTACATCAGAAAGATCATACAAACATGACCAAGTAGGATTTATCCCAGGGATGCAAGGATGGTACAATATCTGCAAATCAATAAACGTGATACATCACATAAACAAATTGAGAGAGAAAAATCCCACAGTCATATCAATTGGTGTAGAAAAGGCATTTGACAAAATCCAACACCCCTTCTTGATAAAAACTCTCAACAAGGTGGGAATAGAAGGATCATACCTCTACATAATAAAAGCTATATATGATAAACCCACAGCTAACATCACACTAAATGAGCAAAAACTAAAACCATTTCCCCTAAGAACAGGAACAAGACAGGGATGCACACTCTCACCACTCCTGTTCGACATAGTACTGGAAGTATACGCCATTGAAATTAGACAAGAAGAAAGAAAAGGCATCCAAATTGGAAAAGAAGAAGTAAATGCTGTCCTTATTTGCAGATGACATGATATTGTACATAAAAAACCCCAAAGACTCCATAAAAAAACTAATAGACCTAATAAATGAATTCAGCAATGTAGCAGCATACAAAATTAATGCCAAGAAATCTATGGCATTTCTATACACCAATAGTGAACTTACAGAAAGAGAGACTAAAAAAGCAATCCCATTTACCCTCGCACCAAAAAAATTAAGATACCTAGGAATAGACTTACCTAAGGAGGTAAAAGACCTATACGTGGAAAACTACAGGACACTGAAAAAACAGATAGAGGAAGATGTAAACAGATGGGAGAACATACCATGTTCATGGATTGGGAGAACCAACATCATTAAAATGTCCATACTACCCAAAGCAATCTATAGATTCAATGCACTCCCCATTAAAATACCAACAGCATATTTCACAAACCTTGAAAGAACTCTCCAAAAATTCATCTGGAATAAAAAAAGACCCTGAATAGCCACAGCAATCCTGAGAAAGAAGAACAAAGTAGGAGGGATCTCAATATCAAATTTCAAGTTGTATTACAAAGCCACTGTTCTCAAAACAGCCTGGTACTGGCACAAGAACAGACATATAGATCAATGGAATAGAATAGAGAACCCAGAAATCGACCCAAATAACTATGCTCAATTAATATTTAACAAAGGAGCCATGAACATACAATGGAGTCAAAACAGTTTCTTCAATAAATGGTGTTGGGAAAATTTTACAGATACATACAAAAAAATGAAACTAGACCACCAACTTACACCATACACAAAAATAAACTCAAAATGATCAAGGACTTAAACATATGATGGGAAACCATAAAAATACTAGAGGAATCCACAGGCAGAAAAATCTCTGACACATGCCGAAGCAATTTCTTCACTGATACTGCTCCTAGGGCAATGGAAACTAAAGAGAAAATAAACAAATGGGACTACATCAAAATAAAAAGCTTTTGCACAGCAAAGGAGACCATCAATAAAACAACAAGAAAGCCTACTGCATGGGAGAATATATTTGCCAATGATATCAACGATAAGGGTTTAATCTCCAACATTTACAGGGAACTCATGCAGCTTAACAAAAAGAAGATAAACAACCCAATCAAAAAATGGGCAACGGACCAAAATACACTTTTTGAAAGAAGACAGAAGGAAGGCCAAGAGACATATGAAAACCTGCTCACAGTCACTAATCATCAGAGAGATGCAAATCAAAACAACAATGAGGTACCATCTCACACCTGTCAGAATGGCTTTTATCAACAAATCAACAAACAACAAGTGTTGGCGAGGATGCGGAGAAAAAGGAACCCTTGTGAACTGCTGGTGGGAATTCAGTCTGGTGCAGCCACTGTGGAGGACAGTATGGAGGTTCCTCAAAAAACTAAAAATGGAACTCCCATTTGACCCAGTGATCCCACTTTTAAGAATATATCCCAAGAAACTAGAAACACGAATCAGAAAGGATATATGCATCCCTATGTTCATAGCAGCACAATTCACCATAGCTAAGATTTGAAAACAGCCTAAGTGCCCATCAGCAGATGAGTGGATTAAAAACCAGTGGTACATCTACACAATGGAATACTACGCTGCAGTAAAAAAGGTGTTCTTACCATTTGCAACAACATGGATGGAGATGGAGAGCATTATGCTAAGTGAAATAAGCCAGGCAGAGAAAGATAAATATCACATGACCTCACTCATTTGTGGAATATAATGAACAACATAAACTGATAAACAAAAATAGATCCAGAGACAGAGAAACATCAATCAGAACGTCAAACCTAGGGAAGGCAGGGGAGGGTGGGGGTAAGGGGGAAGAGATCAACCAAAGGACTTATATGTATGCATATAAGCCTAATCAATGGACACAGACAACAGGGGGTGGGGGCATGAATGGGAGGTGGAGGGTAATGGGGGAATAAGGACACATATGTAATACCTTAATCAATAAAGAAATTAAAAAAAAAAAGTTGGAAGGAACCAATGTCCTTTAGTTAGAGGAATGGATAACCTGGTACATCCAGACAATAGAATATGATTAGGCATTAAAAATAAATGAGCTATCAAGCCATGAAAGACATGGAGGAAAATTAAATGCACATTAATTAACAAGTGAAAGAAGGCAATCTGAAATGGCTATAGGTTGTATAAGTCCAACTATATGGCATTCTAAAAAAAGGCAAACTTGTGGAGACAGCAAAAAGATCCATAACTGCCAGGTATTAGTGGGGAAGGAATGGAGTAAGGGGGAGTTAAGTAGAGTACAAAGGATTTTTAGAGTAGTGAAAATACTGTGTGATATTTTCATAATGAATGGGTATCATTATACATTCTATGGATGTCAAAACCCATAGAATATACATACACCAAGACTGAACGCCAACATAAACTATGGACTCTGGGTTACTATGAAGTACAGTAAACCCTTGATTTTGCATACCTCAATTTAAAGGACTTCAGATTTAGTGGATAAAATTTCCAGTCTGTATGTCCTATGTGAAAATGAACACTCTGTCAATTTTTAAATGCTTTTAACCAATATTTGCTTATAACTAATTAACAGGTTATTTTTTGTTATTAATTCACTGTTACTTTTAACAAATTTTAGTAAATAAGCCTATGTCGGAAAAAACAATGTAATAATTTCACCAATATAAATAGTACGTATTTACAACTCTAGTCTACATATTTATATACAAGTGTCATTGCTCGTAAACAATGTTCAGGCAAATGATAAGCATGTGATCACACCGCACTGCACTCAGTAATTGGTCCTGCTGTTCCCTGGCGTGCCTTTCTGCAGCAGTTTTATTAACACTTGTGGGCTGATGTTCCCACATGCACTAAGCCACATGCACTTGTTTACTCTTGGTGACTGGTGAATGCATTCATTTGCTAGACCTATTCAGTATAAAGTTAAACAGTAAAACATATAGAAAACTTCTATATGTGTTATAGTAATACTATAGAAAACTGTGAAATTAAACTTTTCATTCATAATTTTAATTACATGAACATAGCTACATAAGGAAAAAAGAGGTAAACTAATTTGTTAATTTTTTAACATATGCATTCAGAAAACCTACTTTATTATATAACGGACTTTCGGCTTTAATGGACACCCTCTCTCCCAAATTAGTCTGTTACATCGAGGTTTTACTGTACCAATGTAGATTTATGAATTGTAACAAATGTACCACTTTGGGGAAAGTTGATAATGGGGAGGCTGTACATGTGAGGGGACATGGAGTATATGGAAGATCTCTGTACCTTCCTCTTAATTTTGCTGTGAACCTAAAACTGCCCAAAAAAATAATAAAATCCTTTATTGAAAAGTGGTAAATAAAAAAAGAATAATGTTCGAAAAGCAGCATAAGAAATACAATTAATTAACTATAAGGGAGCTCTGATAAGACTGTCATATGATTTCTCAATAGAAATTTTTTCAGATCAGAAAGAATTGTCAAAAAATATTCAAAACGATTAAAGCAAGGACCTACAACCAAGACTACTCTACTAAGCAATGATATCATTCAAAATTGAAGAAGAAATAAAGGGCTTCTGAGACAAAACAAAACAAAAAACTAAAGGAGTTTATCAGCAACAAACCAGTATTATAATAAGTGATAATGAAACTTCTTTAAGAAGAAGAAAATAAGAATAAATATAAATAATAAAATATAAATAATAAATAATAAAATATAAATATAAATAATAAAATGGCAATAAATATGTACCTATCAATAATTACATTAAATGTAAATGTATTACGCCTAGTTGGGTGGCTTAGTTGGTTGGAGTGTCATCCAGTACACCAAAAGATTGCGGGTTTGATTCATGGCCAAGGTACATACCTAGGTTGCGGGTCCAATCTCTGGTCAGGACACATATGGGAGGCAACTGATGGATGTTTCTCATCTCTCTCTCTCTCTCTCCCCCTCACTCTCTCTCTAAAGTCAATAAAAACATATCCTTGGGTGAGGATCTATAATAATAAAAACATAACATGCTAATTAGACTGGATAGCCAAACGACCTTCCGGACAGCCTTCCAGATGAAGCCGGGAGGCCAAGGCAGCTGCTGTGGCTGTGAGGGCCAAGCCGATTGCACGAATTTTGTGCATCGGGCCTCTACTTTAAAAATAAAATAAAATAAATATAAATGGATTAAATGCTCCAATGAAAAGACATCAGGTAGCTGAATAAGAAAACAAGATCCATATATATGCTATCTACAAGAGACCCACCTCAGATCAAAAGACACAAAATGAAAGTAAAGAAATAGAAAAAGTTATTTCATGCAAATGAAAACAAAAAAAACTGACTTAGTAATACTTACATGAAACAGACTTTAAAACAAAGGTTATAATAAAGGACAAAGAAGGATAAAGGGATCAACTCAACATGAGACTATAACCCT
Organism: Corynorhinus townsendii; assembly: GCA_026230045.1. NCBI lineage: Eukaryota > Metazoa > Chordata > Mammalia > Chiroptera > Vespertilionidae > Corynorhinus > Corynorhinus townsendii. The sequence continues at coordinate 96,313,315 of JAPDVU010000003.1, forward strand.
TGTAAACATTTAAGGACACAATATAGCATCTAAATATATGAAAGAAACTTTGATGAACATAAAGAAAGAGAATAATATTAATGCAGTCATAGTAGGGTACTTTAACACCCCATTCACATCAATGGATAAAGCTTCCAGACAGAAAATCAACAAGGAAAGGAAGGCCTTGAATGTCACCGTAGGCCAGATTAATTTAATTTATATTCTCAGAGCATTTTACAAGAAAATAGAATATACAGTCTTTTCAAGTGCACATGGAACATTTTCCAGGACAGACCACATGTTAAGTCATAATACAAGTTTCAATAAATTTAAAAAGATTGAAATCATATCAAGTATCTTCTCCAACACAATGAATCTAGAAATAAATTACAAGAAAAAAGCCAAAAACACACACACAAATACATAGAGGCTAAATAACATGTTATTAACAAGGAATGTGTTAACAATGAGATCAAGGAAGAAATCCAAAGATGCCTTGAAACAAATGAAAAGAAAAACTCAACAACCTAAAATCTATGGGATACGACAAAAGCAGTCCTAGGAGGGCTCCCATCTAGAGAAACAAGAAAAATCTCAAATAAACAATATAAATTTACACCTAAAGAAACTAGAAAAAGAACAACAAAGACCAAGTAAATAGAAAGAAGGATATAATAAAATTCAGAATAATAATAAACAAAATAAAGTCTAACAAAAATACCAGATAGATAGGTAGATAGACAGATAGGTAGATAGATACTAGAGGCCCAATGAATGAAATTTGTGCAAGGGGATCGGCCCTTGCATCCATGGTGGCTTCCCTCGGCCCGAGGCAACCACTTGGCCCTCACAGCCCCAGCTTCATCTGGAAAGTCATCCAGAGGATGTCCAGTCTAATTAGCATATTATGCTTTTATTATTATAGATATATAACCAAAGACTTATTCTTTGAAAAGATAAACAAGATTAAAAAGCCTTTAACCAGACTCATAAAAAAAAAACAACACAAAAAACAGAGAGAAGAGCTGAGTAAATAAAATCAGAAATGAAATACAAGTGACAATTTATACCACAGAAATACAAGGATTATAAACAACACAATGTGAAAACTTAACTGTCAAAAATCGGAAAATCTGGAAAAATGGGTAAATTCCTAGAAACATACAATCTTTCAAGATAAAATCCAGAAGAAACAGAAAATCTGAACACACTGATAATGACCAGCAAAGTATGATTAAAAAAAAAGAAAGAAACTTTCAACAAACAAAAGTCCTGGAATGAATGGTTCCAAAGAAAAACTAACATATATCTTTCTCAAACTATTCAAAAAAGTATTTTGAGGGAAGGAAGAATACCAAGCTCATTTTACAAGGCCAGCACTATACTAATTCCAAAACTAGATAGCACTACAAAAAAAAAAAAATATATATATATATATATATATATATATATGCCAATATCTCTGATGAATATAGATGCAAAAGTCCTCAACAATATACTAGCACATCGAATCCAATAATACACTAATGATGATCCCGCCATGATCAAATAGGATTTATTCCAGGGACACAAGATTGGTTCAATATCCACAAATCAATTAATGTGACATACTACATAAACAAAACAAAGGATAAAAATCACATGATTATATGAATAGATACAGAAAGAATATCTAAGAATATCCAACACCCATTTCTGGGAATAACTCTCAGCAAAATGGGAATACTAGTATAAAAAAACATACCTCCATATTATAAAGGCCATAAATGACAAACGCGCAAGACAACATCATACTAAATAAGGAAAAACTAAAAATGTTTCCTTTTAAAATAAGTTACAAGACAGGGACGCCCACTGTCACCACTTTTATTTAACACTAGAGGCCTGGTGCATGAATTCATGCATGGGTGGGGTCCCTCGGCCTGGCTGGTGATTGAGGCCTATTGGGAGGCTGGCTGGGCAAGGGGAGGGACCACAGGAGGTTGGCCTGCCAGCCCCCAGATCAGAGCCAATGTGGGGGTCGGCTGGGGGAAAGGGTTGTGGGGGTTGGCCAGCCAGGAAGGTGGAGGGGCAGCAGAAGGTTGGCCAGCCAAGGGGAGGGACCACAGGAGGTTGGCTGGGCGGGGAGGTGGATGGGCCGTGAGAGTTTGGCCAGCCAGCCGGTGGTGGTGGAAGGAGCCATGAGAGGTTAGCCAGTTCGGGGGGGGAGAGGGAAGGGGTGAGGCCTTGGGAGAGAATGGCAGTGGGAGGGCACTGACCAACAGGGGACAGTTCCTACATTGAGCATCTGGCCTCTGGTGGTCAGTGTGCATCATAGTGACTGATCGACTGGTAGTTAGGTCATTACGGTCATTAGGTCATAATGGTCACTTGGGCGCACACACACACACACACACACACACACACACACACACTGGTGGCCCTGCGCACAAATCCGTGCACCAGTAGCTCTCTGTGGGGCCTGGCTGCTCTGAGCCTGCTGCCCAGAGGCTCTCCGTGGCCCAGAGGCCCATCTGTGCCCCGGCCTGGCCAGAGGTCCATTCGCAGCTGGGCGCAGAACACTTGCATCGTTGCCAGGGTGACAACGCAAGTGTTCCCCCACCCCACCTGGCCACTCCATGCCCACTGCCCAGAGGCCCGCCGTGGCTGGGGTGGAATGCTTGCCTCGTCACGACGGCGATGAAGCAAGCATTCCACCAGGCCACTCACGCTGCCCACTCTCAGTGGCCGCCCCCCCAGGACTGTGGGACTTAGGTGGGGCTGCGAGGACTGGGCATCACGATCTTGTGGCTATGGGTGCCGCCATCTTTGTGATGGAGTGATGGTTAATTTGAATATTACCCTTTTAGTAGATAGAACTAGTAGCCCGGTGCACAAAATTCGTGCACATTAAAAGGGAATTCATTAGAGGAAATATTTTAATATTGCTATTTTGTTTCCATCTCTCCATACCAGTCTCTCCCATTCTCTGTCTCTCTTTGTTTTTCTCAGCAGTCCTCCAGGACTCCCTGCCTCCCTCTCTCCCTCATCCTCTTTCCCAGCTGGGAGGGGGCGGGGCTAGTGGGGGAAGCTCCACCCTCTGCCTGCCCTAGGGCCTTATTCTGAGAAAGGCTCCAAGAGTAAGCTGGGAGGGAAGGAAAGAAAGGGAGAAAATGCTGTGAGCTGGTGGGCGCTGTGTGTGTCTGTGCCTATATGCAGTTGTGAGTGAGTGTGAGTGCTAGCCCTGCTGCCACAAGTCCGCACACACTAGACCCTGCTGTACTCGCAGCCAGGGCATTAGGTCATACCTTCAATCGTTGTGGATGCTACGGACCCTGGCTCTTTATATATATAAACTAAAGGCCCAGTGTATGACATTCATGCACTGGGGGAGGGCTCCCTCAGCCCAGGCTGCACCATTTTGCAGTCCAGGAGCCTTGAGGGGATGTCCAACTTTAGCTTAGGCCCGCTCCCTGTGGGGAGCGGGCCTAAGATGCAGTGGGACATCTTTAGCACTGCTGCGGAGGAGGGCCACTGTGCTGGCCAGCCATCAGCCTGGCTTGTGGCTGAACAGTGCTCCCCCTGTGGGAGAGCACTGACCACTAGGGGGCAGCTCCTGCATTGAGTGTCTGCCCTTTTGTGGTCAGTGCACGTCATAGCAACCATTCCACCATTCGGTCAATTTACATATTATCCTTTTATAATATAGGATAGGTAGTATTGGAAGTTTTAGCCATAGCAATCAGACAAGAAGAAATAAAAGGCACTCAAATTGGTAAGGAATAAGTAAAACTGTCATTATTTGAAAATAACATGATACTGTATATAGAGAACCCTAAAAAATTCCACCAAAATCTACTAGAACTAATAAATAAATTCAGTAAATAGCAAAGTACTAAATAAATATTCGAAAATTGGTTGAAATTTTATACACCCATAATGAGCTATTAAGAAAGGGAAACTAAGAAAATGATACCATTTACAACTGTATTTTTTAAAAAATACCTAGGAATAAATCTAACGAAGAAAGAGACCTATACTCAAAAAATTATGACATTAAAGAAACTGAAAAAGATACAAACAAATGTAAGCATATGTACACTGTGCTCAGGGATGGGAAGAATTAATATCACTAAAATGTCCATACTACCCAAAACAATTTACAGATTCAATGCAATCTCTATCAAAAAATCAATGGCATTTTTCATACAACTAGAACAAATAATCCTAAATTTATATGCTTCCTGATATCCAACTATATAAAGACTATTGTAATCATGAGTATAGTACTGGTATAAAAACAGAACCACAGATAAATGGAAGAGAATAGAGCCAGAAATAAACCTACATGTATATGACCAATCTATACTAATAAAATGGTAATATGCTAATTAGGGCAAACATCTTCCGGACAATCTTCTGGACGTCCTTCCAGACAAAGCCACAGTGGCTGCAAATGGCCCAGGCTCAGACCGGCAGTGGCAGCAGCAGCAGGGTAATGGGGGCGGCACCTTCCTTGATTCACTGGGTCGCCTCCTGCAGAGGGAAGCCAGACTGCAGCTTAGGACAGGGGTGAGGCAGAGGCAGTTAGGGACGATCAGGCCGGAAGGGGGGCAAGGTAGGAGCGATCAGGCCGGCAGGGGGGCAAGGTAAGGGTGATCAGTGGGGCAGGGGGGGCAAGGTAAGGGTGATCAGTGGGGCAAGGGGGGCAAGATAGGGGTGATCAAGCTGGCAGGGGGTAAAGGTAGGAGCAACCAGGCCAGCAGGGGAGCAAGTTATGGTCAATCAGGCTGACAGGAGGGCATGGCAGGGGTGATTAGGCAGGCGGGCAAGGTAGGGGCTATCAGGCCAGCAGGGGGAAAAGTGAGGGGTGATCAGGCTAGCAGGCAGAGGCAGTTAGGGGAGATCAGGCAGGCAGGCAGAGGGGTTAGGGGCGATCAGGCAGGCAGGTAAGCGGTAAGGAGGCAGTGGTCCCAGATTGTGAGAGGGATGTCTGACTGCCAGTTTAGGCCCGATACATGTGGGATCGGGCCTAAACCGGCAGTCCAACACCCCCCAAGAGGTGCCAGATTGGAAAGGGTTCAGGCTGGGCTGAGGGACCCCACCTGTAAACGAATTTTGTGCACCATGCCTCTAGTCCTATATAATAAAAGGCTAATATGCAAATCGACCAAACGGCAGAATGACTGGTCACTATGACGTGCACTGACCACCAGGGGGCAGATGCTCAATGCAGAGCTGTGCCCTGGTGGTCAGTGTGCTCCCACAGGGCAAGCTCTGCTCAGCCAGAAGCTGAGTCTCACCTACCTCCACAGCAGCGCTAAGGATGTATGACTGATGCTTAGGCCCACTCCTTACCCTAGGGGGAGTGGGCCTAAGCATCAGTCGACATACTCCAAGGGCTCCTGGACTGCAAGAAGGTGCAGGCCAGTCTGAGGGAACCCCCACCAAGTGCACGAATTTCATGCACCAGGCCTCTAGTTAATATATGAAAAGGAAGACAAGGACATACAGTAGGTTAAAGGTAGTCTACTTAGTAAATGATGCTGGGAAAACTGGACAGATACATGTAAAAATATGAAGCTAAACTTATTCTTATACAATACACTAAAAAAAATCAAGATGCATTAAGAATTTAAATGTAAGAACCAAAACCATAAAACTCCTAGAAGAAAAAATAGAGAGTAAAATGTGATATTTCTCTTAGCATTAATTTTTTCTGTCATATCTCCTCCAGAAAAGGAAATAAAAGAAAAACAAATGAAACTACATCAAACTAAAAGGGTTTTGCACAGAAAAGGAAACCATCAACAAAATGAAAAGAGAACCTAACGAATGAGGAGAGATATTTGCCAATTCTATTTCTGATAAGGGATTAATATCAAAATTTATAAAGAACTCATTATTACTCAACACCAAAAAATAAAAACCTCAGTCAATCCAATTAAAAAATAGGCAGAAGGCCTCAATAGACACTTCTCCAAAAACAACATCACACAGATGGCCAATGCTCAATTTCACTAATCATTAGAGAAATGCAAATTAAAACTACAATGAGATATTACCTCACTCCTGTCAGAATGGCTCTCATCAATAAATAAATTTTTAAAAAAGTGTTGGTGAGGATGTAGAGAAAAAGGAACCCTCATGCACTGTTGGTGGGAAGCAGATTGGTGCAGCCACTATGGAAAACATTATGGAGGTTCCTCAAAAAATTAAAAAATGAAACTGCCTTATGACACAGCAATTCCACCTCTGGTATATACCAGAAGAAACCCAAAACACTAATTCAAAAGAATAAATGCACCCATATATTCACTTCAGCATTATTTATAATAGCCAAGCTACGGAAGCAACCCAAGTGCCCATCAAAAGAAGAATGGATAAAAAAGTTGTGGAAGGAACTAAGATGGCAGCACAGGTAAACACCTGTACTTGCTGCCTCTCACAACCACATCAAAATTACAACTAAAAGACAGAACAACTATCATCCAGAACTACAGGAAATCTGACTGAGTGGAAGTTCTACAACTAGAGGTAAAGAAAGCACATTGAGAGTGGTAGGAGGTGTGGAGGCGTGGAATGGGCTGGTTTTTTAACCAGATGCACTGCTTTTTTAATCAGGAGGGAGATACAAGATCCCGTTTACTCTGAACTCCAGTTCCGGGTGAGACTCTGGGAGACCTAGACACATACGGGGACAAACTGGACTCTCTAGCATCAGGACAGGAACAGGAGGGCAGATTTCTTTCACACAGAGGTGCTCACACTGGTCATTGTTGTGTGCTAGGACCTCTCCGGTGCAGGGCTGCTTGGCAGCCATTGCTGTTTGCTCCACCCAGGAGATTCCCTGAGACCCTGCCCTACCCAATTTACACCACCACCCAAGCTGTGCACAGCGGCTTTTGCATATGAATGGCCTGTCTTTTCTCAGCCTAAAACCTGTCAAATAGGCAGCAGCAGCAGCCTGACTTGCTACACAGCTGGGGCTCGTCTGAGCATTTCCAAACCCGATAAAAAGAGAAAGAATCTGTAGACCTCTCTGTAGCTCATGCTGGCAACCAACCCCAGGCAGTGGCTGACATTGCACCTCCTCGGAGATCCAAGAGCCAGTGTACCCAGTGGTCACTGTGAGACCATACCAGATTATAACTCTTCACATCCATAAGTGACACACTCAAGGGGCAGACTCAGTCTGAGCCCCAAAGCCCCACTGAAGCAAGTCATGCCCCATAAAGTTGTCTCCTGTACAGCAGCTCTTCCATTTTAGACACAGCTGGTTCTCACAGTCAATTAGCCTGGAGGTCAATTCCTCACAGTGATACCAACAGCATTTAAGGCTTAAATACAGTAAGACTATGCACACAGCCCACAAAGGGGTGCACCAAGAGCATCTACCTCAGGTGACTGGGGAGGCTGAGCCACTGGGCCCTATAGGATAGCTACCACATAAGGCCACTCTATCAACTCAAGGAGACTTAGCAGCTACCCAATACATAGAAACAAACACAGGGAAGCAGCCAAAATGCAGAGACAAAGAGACATGTCACAAATGAAAGAAATGGATGAAAGCAAAATACTGGATATAGAGTTCAAAACCACAGTTATAAGGTTACTCAAGAATCTTCTAGAAACCTCCAAGGAACTTAGTGAGACCTTCAAGGATCTTAGTGAGAATTCCAAAAAAATGGAAAAGGACCAGTCAGAAATTAAGCATACACTGACTGAAATAAAGAATAATATACAGAGATTCAATAGCAGACTAGAGGGTCCCAAGAATCAAGTCAAAGATTTGAAATATGAAGAAGCAAAAAACACCCAACCCGAAAAGCAAAAAGAAAAAGAATCCAAAAATATGAAGATAGTGTAAGGAACCTCTGGGACAACTTCAAGCGTACCAACATCAGAATTATGGGGGTGCCAGAAGAAGAGAGAGAGCAAGATATTGAAAACATATTTGAAGAAATAATGACAGAAAACATCCCCTACCCGGTGAAAGAAATAGACTTACAAGTCCAGGAAGCACAGAGAACCCCAAACATGAAAATCCAAAGAGGACCACACCAAGACACATCATAATTAAAATGCCAAGGGCAAAAGACAAAGAGAGAATATTAAAAGCAGCAAGAGAAAAACAGTTAGTTACCAAGAGAGTACCCATAGGACTGTCCGCTGATTTCTCAACAGAAACTATGCAGGCCAGAAGGGAGTGGCAAGAAATCTACAAAGTGATGAATAGCAAGAACCTACAAACAAGATTACTCTAACCAGCAAAGCTATCATTTAGAATTGAAGGTCAGATAAAGAGCTTCACAGACAAGAAAAAGCTAAAGGAGTTTATCACCACCAAACCAGTATTATATGAAATATAATAGAAGAGGAAAAAGAAGAAAAAGGTAATGATAAAAAAATTATGAACAACAAAGTGACAACAAATACATATCTATCAACAAATGAATCTAAAAATCAAGTAAATAAAAAATCTGAAGAACAGAATAAACTGGTTAATGTAATAGAATCAGGGGCATGGAAAGGGAGCAGACTGACAATTCTTGGGGGGAAGGGAGGGCGGTGCAAGAAGAGATTGGACAAAGAGCTTACACCTATGGATGAGGACATTTGGAGGGTGAGGACCCGGGGTGGGTTGGGAACTAAGTGGAGGGTAGCTATGGTGGGGAAAAAGAGGAACAACTGTAATAATCTGAACAATAAAGATTTTTTTAAAAAGTTGTAGTACATATATACAATGGTGTATTACTTGCCCATAAAAAAAGAATGAAATCTTACCATTTGCAAAATGGGTGGATTTCAAGGATATTATGCTAAATGAAATAAGTCAAACAGAAAACAAAAAATACCATATGATTTCACTCATACATGGAATTTAAAGAACAAAATAAATAAACAAACAAAACAGGAACAGCCTCATAGATACAGAAAACAGACTGATGGTTGCCTGAGGGGAGGGAAATTGAGGGGCTGGTGAATAAGGTGAGAAGTACAAACTGGTAGTTACAAAATAATCATGGGGATGTAAAGTACAGCATATTGTAATAACTATTTATTATGTCAGGTAGGTACTTGAAATAGCAGATCGATCACTTTGTAAAGTATATGAATGTCTAATCACTATACTGTACACCTGAAACTAATACAAAATAACACTGAATGTAAACTGTAATTGAAAAATAAAATTAAAATAAATTTTTAAAAAGAATAATGTTCCATAAGGAAACCTATATTGAAATGCTTTGTTATGAACTTACCATTGCAGCCTTCAGTGCCACAGAATCTAGGTTGGGCAAATTAGCTAAAGAACCCTAAAATAAACAAACAAATAAATAAATAAATAAACAAACACACACATGAACAAACAAAAAAGAAAGTAAGATGCAAAAAACATGCTATGCATTTCAGTTCATTTATAAAATACTAGATGCCCAGTGCATGAATTTGTGCACAGGTGGGGTCCGGCCAGCCTGGCCCCAATCAGGGCAGATCGGGGCCAGGCCTGTCAGGAGGAGGAGTTGACAGGAAGTTGGGGGCCGGTGCCAAGGGTGGTCAGCTGGCGGGCCCAGCCCTTGATTGGGGTTGGGGGACTGATGCAGGGTCGGCAGCCTGGGGAGGGGCCGTGGAGCTTGGCCAGCCAGCCCCAACCCCGGTTGATGTATGTGGGTCCAATCAGGAGCAAAGCTGGCCGGGGAGAGGGGCCTCAGACAGTTGTCTAATCAGCCCTGCCCATGATGGGGTGGTGGGGGCCTATCAGGGGCGGAGCCAGCCCGGGGGGTGGGGGGGAAGGCTGCAGGAGGGTGGCCAGCCGGCCATGTCCCCTATTGTGTGTGGGGGGGTGATCAGGGGATGGGCAGCCAGGGGGAAGGGCCACAGGGGCAGGAGGTTGGCCAGCCATTCTGCCCTTGATCAGGGTGGGAGAAGTTGATCTGGGGCAGGGCCAGCCAAGGGTAGGGACCATGGGAGGTTGGAGGCCAGCCCTACCCCGGATCGGGCCAGTTCACTGGCTGCAGTGGGGGTCATAGAGACCGGTCGTTCCAGTCGTTACAGCATTCTGGTCGCTGGCTTTTAATAATATACACTGAGTGGCCAGATTATTATGATCTCTAAATACATAATAATCTGGCTACTCAGTGTATATCCTATATAATAAAAGGCTAATATGCAAATTGTCCCCTCGACCAGGAGTTCGACAAACAGGCAGGCCGGCCAACTGCCCATGTGCCCTCGCCCTGGCCAGGCTGGCCGGACCCCACCCATGCACAAATTCATGCACTGGGTCTCTAATATACCATACACACACACACACACACACACACACATACTGTGGCCAGATTATTATGCGTTCAGAGATCATAATAATCTGGCCACTCAGTGTAGATAGTCCATTAGTGAATTGCCCACATTTGGAAATTTAGCTTATTTCTAAAGAACTCAAGTGTCATCTCTTCAACCTCAATTATAACAGGGATCATGATACATTCATTTTTATATAAGTAGCAGAAAGGCACTCAATAATATTTGTTAGAGAGATTAAAAAGCACATGTTTATTAAAAATGGAAAAATCAGGCTATCTTACATAAGCAAAAAAAGAAAAAATGCAATCAGGCAGTTAGAGAATGGCAATGAAACATGGAGGCTTTAAGCATTAAACTTTGACAACTTTATCCTATCTAATAAAAGGGTAATATGCAAATTGACTGTCACTCCAACACACAAGATGGCTGCCCCCATGTGGACACAAGATGGCTGCCACAAGATGGCCAGCAGGGGAGGACAGTTGGGAGGGACCAGGCCTGCAGGGAAGGGCAGTTGGGGGCGATCAGGCCTGCAGGGTTGGGCAGTTAGGGGTGACCAGGCTGGCAGAGGAGGGCAGTTGGGGGGGACCCAGGCCTGCAGGGGAGGGCAGTTGGGGGCAGCCAGGCCTGCAGGGGAGGGCAGTTGGGGGTGATCAGGCCAGCAGGGGAACAGTTAGGCATCGATCAGGCTGGCAGGGGAGTGGTTTGGGGGTGATCAGGCTGGCAGGCAGAAGTGGTTATGGGCAATCAGGCAGGTAGGCAGGCAAGCAGTTGGGAGTCAGCAGTCCTGGATTGTGAGAGGAATGTCCCACCCTGGGATTGGGCCTAACCGGCAGTCGGACATCCCTAGAGGGGTCCCAGATTGTAGAGGGTGCAGGCTAGGCTGAGGGACACCCCACCCCATGCGCGAATTTCATGCACCAGTGCTCTAGTATAGTATAAAAATACAACAGTATTGGTTCCTTCTGGAAGAAATTTGCTTTCTGCTGTATCATAAGAAAAAACTTATAACATGATTTTTTACAGCTTCATTTAAGAATTGCTGGGATATAAAATATTCCTTTTTTGTCTTTATTGATTAAGGTATTACATGTGTCCTTATCCCCCCATTGTAATATATTCTTCACGTTAACATAATTTAAAAGAGTCCTTTGCTTTTTTAAAGAAAGATGCTTACCTAACTTTCAAGGGTTTCCACCACTCCATTATGAATTTCTATGGGAATTCTATAACTTAATAAGATCATATGCTGGCCCCAGAAGTATTTACTTATCCAAAGCAATATACAATGATTTGCTAAATTAAAAAAGAGATGACTGCTATTCATATAGTAATGCATGAATTCAATTAACTGACAATGATAGAGGGTTCTAAAAAAATTTCCAGATTATTCTTCATATGTTTTATACTAATTTTTGTATATTTTCATTACTTTTAACCCAAACTGTCTGTAAAAAATATATAATTCATAGAACTATACATGTATTATCTCATTTACTCTGAGACCAACCCTTTAAAGCACATATTATTACCCCAATCTACAAAAGAAGAAATGGAGATACGTCATTTTCTTAGTGAAAAACAGCTATTAAGTTGAAGAGCCAAGATTCAAACCAGAGTCTAACTCTGGAATCCATACTCTAACCCAGTGGTCAGCAAACTGTGGCTCGCGAGCCATATGCAGCTCTTTGGCCCCTTGAATGTGGCTCTTCCACAAAATACCACATGCAGCCACACACGTACAGTACGATTGAAACTGCGTGGCCCATGCGCAGAAGTCGGTTTTCGGCTCTCAAAAGAAATTTCAATCGTTGTACTGTTAATATTTGGCTCTGTTGACTAATGAGTTTGCCGACCACTGCTCTAACCTGATGTATTTCTCTAATTAGTAGTAGGTACATCCACATGCTTACCTGTTCAGGTTTATGTTGCTGTATGGTGTTATAGATGTAACTCAATCCTGACCTAGTTAAAACATAAGAAGCTTGCTCATTTATAAGTGTGTCCAAATGTGCTTCAATCTAAGATAAAACACAATAAAAAGAAAATATTTTAAAAGACTTATAAGACTGATGAGAGTAGAAGTAGACTATCCTGCAGTCTTAGTTCTTCACCATGGGGCTGTTTCTTGAAGTGGCTATGATACCAGACTGTAGGGCACAGGGACTGCTTCTGTAACAAAGGCACTTCCTTCCCCTAAAGAGGAAGTCCTACTACAAAAAGGAGAAAAGGCCTTACTTTCAAAGAAGATAATCCAAGAGGATTCCAAGTCTAGCCACTAGTCCAAAATTTTGAGTTGCTTTTCAGCTCTTTTAAAAGCTGGTAATAAGCCCTAGCCGGTTTGGCTCAGTGGCTAGAGCATCAGCCTGGGACTGAAGGGTCTCAGGTTTGATTCCAGTCAAATCTGATTGATTGCCCAGGTTGCAGGCTCAATCTCCAGTAGGGGGTATGGAGGAGGCAGCCACTCAAAGATTATTTCTCATCAATTATGTTTCTATCTCTCTCTTCCTCTCCCTACCTCTCTGAAATCAATAAAAATACATTTTTTAAAAAGCTGGAAATAAGTAAAACACAAACAAAAACACTAACAAACAACAGTGTAAAATAAAATACTTAGTAAGAATTCTGGGAAAAGTAAGGGCCTGATGTTCCTAACCTCATCACGCCCTCACCCTTCTAACTTCCTAGCCTGACTCCAACACTCAAATATGCCAACTGGAAAAGCCTGAATTAAATCCCATTAGGGCTGAGGCAGTAAGTTCTCTTGAGGAGAAAGCAGGTCTGTGACAACAAGAGGAGAGTTAAGGAAGGTTAGTTAAAGATTTCAGGTTCAAGAGCTGCCTAAGACCCAGGTAGCAGAAATGACTTGTATGTGCTATCTGCTTTGTGCTGTGTTTGGGAAGCCAGAGGCAGAAGGCACAGAAGGTAACTACCCTATTGGGTTAAAGTATTCCCTAGTGGGAAGAAATCTGCTGTTCCCTTATTTTTACCAGTACAGGCCTGAGAGTCTAGAGGTCTTCCTTCTATTCCTCACCAAGAAGTTCCCTCAGTTTTACCAGTTTGTTTGCCAGTAACACAGTACACTACTAACTGTGCTATTATCATCAGAATGCTTGCCAGTGACGTAAGTAACTCCAATAGCTGAGCCCCTTTTAAAACTTACAACTGATTTAAAAGAGGTGAGTAGCTTCTAAGAGGAAACACATCTGAATAATCAGAACAGATATCTCTTCTCAAGGTAACACTACTGAAAGACGTAGAATACTCCTTTTTTTTTTTTATAAGTGAATCCCCCAAGAAAGTAAAATGAGTCCTTACTAGACTTACTGGGAATCAAAGAAAAATGAAATGTGCAAATGTAAACATTTAATGAAAGAGTTACTGATAAGATCCAAATTAGTATCTGAAAGAAAAATGGAAGAAAAGTAACATGGAATAAACATCAAAGAAATAGATTACAGTGAAGAGGTTTAACAAAAGAAATTAGAAGACAGACTCAAGAGATAAAGTCAAATAAGTACTGGAGCTTCAGATACAAAAATAACAGATGAAGAATAATTATTTAAAGATAATACATACTTTATTGAGAAAAAGAAAGGGTTAAATCTTCAGACTGAAATGGCTCTGGAAAGTCCAACATAAAAAATAAGGGAAAAAGAGATATACCAAAAAATATTCTGAGGAAATATATGAACTCAAAGGAACAGCCTCACAAGTTTCCAGATGGATAAAACAGATTGCCACAAACAAAAGAGAAAAAGACTAGCCTGGACTTTTTACTTGAAACACTAAGTGAAGCTGAGTCAGAGTAGAAGAAAATTAATAGGATTAATAGAAAAGCTCTGAAAATCAAGGAACTTTTACTCAACAAGGTAAACTGCTACTTTATGGTGCCTGATAAACCACGTCTTCTAGTATCCACATCCTTGTATAATCCGTTCACACACTATGGGTTGGTCCATGCCACTAGCACCAGCCAACAGCTATCAACAAGAAGAATGCAAGTGCACACTTAAGCTCTTACACAGTGGGGCCTGCTCTCTTGAAATGCAAAAAAAAATCTATGAATATTTAAGAAATGCAGGTAATTGGTGATAAAACATTAATAAATACCTGATATACTTAAATACCTAGAAAAAGATTTAGACAAATGAAAGAATTTGAAATTGAAGTAATGATAAATACAGTAAAAGCTAATATTTTTAAAAAGAAATTTACTAATTTTATATAAAACAGTATGCAAGAAAGGGAAATTAATCATACTTCATTATATCTCTTTTTAAATAGAAAATATCACTAATTTAGATGGAGCATACTCATTCCTCAGAAAACCACAAAACTTTACAAATGAATGTTTACTGTAGCCACTGCCAAACTGTTTATGTATTTGTGATAACACAACATTCAGAGTTTTAAAAAATTATATCTACCAATAATCATTATTTCAAAATCAGAATTCAAGTATCTGGTAAATTTTCTACAAGGCTTTTTTTTTTAGCCATTTTATAAAATCCTAAGTGATACCGTTTGGTTAAGGAAGAGATGATTGATATAATAAATTGTAATGTTTTGCCTAACATTGGTTTACACACAGATAAAAATATAATTGTCCTCTATAACACTTTCTGCACTAGCCACACCATAGCATATTATTATTCACAGTTCAGAAACTGAAATCTGTATACAGAATAAGTGTTCAGATTAATCAGAAAAGCTTCATTCTACCACTACATACTGTGGTTTGAATATACTATCTTACACATAACATATTCTGACTTCTCCAAAGCAAAACTAAACGACTGAATGTGCGTGTGTGTGCGTGCGTGTGTGTGTGTGTGAGCAGCCTTCCATCAGACTATAATGAAGAGTTTATAGGAATTAGGGCATAAAGCTAGTTACTGAGATCTTATACAGAAAAACGATTCCATCAAAGTGAAGTCATTTTATGGCAAAATTAACCTGAAACTGTAGCATTTCTAGACGTCTGTCAGTAAATTCAAATAGAGCTAATGTTGTCTTCATCATATATAGTGAATTGACCATGAAAGTTGCCATGTCAGCTGTGCCTAAATTGCTGGCTGACACAGTACACATCTGAAGGAGAGGATCCAAGATACACGATAAAACCTGTAAATGAAATATAAAATAAAATTTATTCTTTAATTCCCAATCAGTGATACAGGCCTGGGTTAACGGCACTTCAGAATGAAAGTCAAACTAATTTGAAAGGTGCCAACTTACAGAATCACATAAGAAAAGATTAAATGGTATAATAACCAGAATACTTTTTCAAATGAGCATAACGGAATGAATATTTTTTAAATTAAATAGAACTAATTTAATATTTGAAAGAAAAAACAATGAAAAGGTTTGTCAAAATATATGGATCATAAAATACCAGAATTTCAACTGAATTTACAATAGAAGAGTAATAAGCGATAATTAAAAACAAATTTACAACATACCTGCACAAAGTCAGCTTGACGGGCATCTAATGGTACAACTGAAGAATCGTGAGATGCCAAAACTTCACGCAACAACATGAGTGTCTGATTTAATGCAGAACTTGGTCCAAGATCAGGTGGTGGGAGTTCAACCTAAAATAAGGTATGGTTTATCCACTGCTTTAATTTTTAAACTAAATTTTAATGTATAAATAAATGACAGTTCACAGTAAAATAATACATGCAAAAATTATAAAGCATTGGCTGGCACATTAGAAAAGCAATAATTTATCAATAGCTTATATTATCCCAATCAACACAGAAAGTGAAATAAAACATTTTGTTAATTATCTCAGAATTAATATATCACAGAAGTAAAGAATTTGTATGTCTAAAATGTAAAAAATTGTGAGAAAATTTAGTGTTTTTGAATTGTAGAATAATATTTCATACAAATTTAAAGTGGCCTACTGTTTTGTTTCTTTTAGCCCAAGTTACAAGAAGAAAAAAGCAATCCAAATCTCAAACATATTGGTTCAATATGTATAGGTTTGGGGTCTAGGAACTCATCTTTCAACAAGCGCCCGAGGCAATTGTCAGGAGACTTGTCCATAAGGCTACATATACACTTCACAGAAATAGTGTAACACGGCCACTAAAATCTTAAGCTCTGGAGTTAAGGAGATTGAGTTTACATTTTGGATCTACCACTTACTAGTTGTATGTCCTAGTAAAAATTATTTAACTTCTCAGAGTTTCAGAGGGATTCTGTAAGGATTAAATGGGATTATTACATCTAAACTACTGAGTAGAGTACCTGGCATTTACTAACTGAAAGGTATGCCAAGTTCATTAACCCTACTTGCTGGGATCATGATAGCCAAAAAGAGGTGCCTAGGAATTTTAAAAAGCAAACATTTTTCATAGTACTTACAATATTAACATAGATTTGTAAGTGAAACAAAATCCCATAGTTAGAAGTCCATGTAACAAGAAGTCCATAAAATAGTTGTATTTTAAAAAATATATATGTTTTTACTGATTTCAGAGAGAGGAAGGAAGAGGGAGAGAGAGATAGAAGCATCAATGATGAGATAGAATCATTGATCAGCTGCCTCCTGCACACCCTCTATTGGGGATTGGGCATGCAACCCAGGCATGTGCCCTGACAGGGAATCGAACAAGATCTCCTGGTTCATGGATCAACACTCAACCACTGAGCCACACCAGCTGGGCAGACTATATAGTCTTGTGTCAGGTAGACAGAAAGGCATAAGAATTTTAAAATATCAGGTTTATATTAAGAATATTTTATGTATAAAAGCTAATACATAAGTGACATCAGCAGAAATGATAAAGTATGACCTCTAAAAATACTCTCTCCATCATAAAAACAACTAAAACAAAAAATTATCATACATGCAAATAAACAAAAAATTATGGTCCATGCACAGAAAAAAAAAAAAAGGTCAATAGGAAATTTCCTTGAGAAAGTTTAAATGCTAGAAGCCAAAGACTTTAAAACAATTATTTTAAATATATTCAAAGAACTAAAGAAAACCATGTTCATAAACTAAGGTATGAGAACAATATCTCACCAAATAAAGAATATCAATAAAGAAACAGAGATAAAAAATAATCAAATAGTAATTTTATAGTTGAAAAGCACAAAAACTGAATTTTAAAAATTCACTACAGGAAACCAATAGCAGATTTGAGCAGGAAGAATAAATAATCAGTGAACTGGGAGATAGGTCAATTAAAATTATGCAGGCTGAGAAACACAAAGAAAAAAGAATGAAAAAAAATTAATAGCACCTCAGAGACTGCTGGAACACCATTAACAGCATAAGTAAAATGGGTGATCTCAGAAGAAGGAAGGGATATCGAAAGATATTTGAAAAAATGGCAGAAGACTTCACAAATTTGATTTTTAAAAATCTATTTTAACATCCAAATTCATGAACTCCAAGTACAATAAACTTAAAATGATCCACTGTGAGATACATCGTAATCAAACTGTCAAAAGACAAAGAGAGAATCTAAAAGCATTAAGAGAAATAACTCATCATGAACAAAGGATTCTCAATAAGATTAACAGCTGTTTTCTCATCAGAAAACATGAAGACCTGAAGACAGTGGATGAAACATGCAAGGCTCGAAAGAAACAGACTATCAAGAATTCGACATTCAGCAAAATTATTCTTTACGAATGAAAGAGAAATTAACACATTCCCAAAAATTCTTCATTAGCAAGCCTGCTCTATAAGACATTAAAGGGAATCAATCCTTCAGGCTAAAATGAAGGGACACTAAACAATAATTCAAATTCTCATGAAGAAATAAAGAACACCATTAAAGAATCCAACATAAGTAAATATAGAAGACATTACTAATGTACTTTCTGTTTGAAACTCCCATTTTTTTTCCCCTATCTTAATTAAAAGACGATTGCATGAAGCAATAATTATAAATCTATGTTGGTGAACACACAATGTAAAAATACTTAATTCAAAACAATAATACCATGAAGGAAGAGGATAATGGGATTATATAGGAGCAAAATTTTTGTATATTACTGAAACTACTTGGTATTAATAAAAATTAAAGAGTTATAAATTAAGATACTTAATTGTAATTTGCAGGCCACCACTAAGAAAATAACAAACTATTCACACACACACATTTAAATAAACAATAAGGGAATTAAAGTAGCATACTAGAAAATATTTACTAAACACAAAAGAAGGCAGTAATGGTGGAACTGAGAGCAAAAAAAAAATTAAGGAATACAAAAACAAGTAACAAAATGGCATATATAAATGCTACTTTATCAGAAATTAAATTAAATTTAAAAGGATTAAATGTGCCAACCAAAAAGCAGAGACTGGCAGATGGATTAAAGAAAACAAAACAAAACACTGACCCAACTATATGCTGTCTTCAAGAAACACACTTTAGATTTAAAGACACAAAAAGCTTAAAAGTAAAAATATGGGAAAAATATATACTTTGCAGACAATAACCAAAAGAGCCAAAGTGGCTATAGTAATTTCAGACAAAAAACAAAAACCGCTACTAGAAACAAAGGACATTTTTATAATGTTTATTATAAAAATACTAGAGGCCCAGTGCACAAGTAGGGTCCCTAGTCATGGCTGGCGATCAGGGCTGATTTGTGGGGCTACCGGGGAGTGAATCGGGGCCCCCCCACTTGCACCTGCCTTGGCTGGCCTGGCACTGCCTGCTCACCAGCCCTGCACCCCACCACTGGTTGGGGCCTGAGGGCTGCAGGCAGCTCCTGCGTTGAGCATCTGCCCCCTCGTGGTCAGTGCCTGTCATAGCAACCAGTCGTTCCACCGGTTGTCACACCAGTCAATTTGCATATTAGGGTTTTATATAGATAGATGTGCAGCTAATAATTGAGCCCCAAAATATATAAAGCCAAAACTGAAAAAATTGAAGAAAAAACATCTCCCATGAAGGAAATACTTATTTCAAGTTTCATACCTCCTTCAGTTTTATTTCCCCTTTTCTATTAAATTCAAATAAATTTGACATGAGAAAATTTTCAGAATATAAACCCACCTCTATAAAACTAATTTTATCCATTCTCTCTCCCCCTTTTTTTTAAAATTCTCACTCAAGGATATTTTTTCCCTATTTGGGCTTTTAAAAAAAAAAAGTTTTTATTCGTTTTAGAGAAAGAGGAAGAGAGAGGGAGAAACATCAGTGTGAGAGAGAAACATCAATTGGCTGCTTCCAGCACTCCCCAGCATTGGGATCCAGCCTGAAACCCAGGCATGTGTCCTGACTGGGAATCAAAACAGGGAACTTTTGGTGTATGGGATACTCTTAACCAACTGAGCCACACCAGCCAGGGCCATTCATCCACTTTTAAAGAGTATCTAGAATGTTGTTAAACTGATGGTAACAATGGTTAACTAATGTTATTTCCAAGTTGAAAGATTTTAGAAACTTTCAAATTTGTGCCTTTCTGCATAGTGTGAATTTTTTATAATGAGTAAATGCATATCAATTTTACAAAAATCATGATCCTTGTTCCCAGAATTGAATAAAACATGCCAACCTGTTAGTAACAGTTAATTCAGAATGACAAGGTATGGGTGATTGTTATTCTCTTCTTTGTGTTTTCATGTTTTAAAATGAAATTAAACATTTATTTAAAAAAATAAGTATATTCATAAATTTATAAATTTAATTAAAATATGCAGTTATAACATGTTAATGCATATATATTTTTAAGTAATGTAAAATGAACAGAAGTTATTCATACAAAAAATTATTCAGTGGAATCTCTACAAATCATAAGATTAGCCAGAAGTCTAACAGCTTTAAATTAGAATAGGGAGCCACATACACCAGAGGAAATGTGTGTGTCTCAGTTTCACAATACCTTTCATAAACAGAAAAAATAATAACCAAGAATTTACTAAATCCTCCAGGAAAGCTAGGTTCGGTGTAGAACTTTAGTATAACTACAAATACTACATCATTAAGATCCTAGATGTTTAATGTGTAATTTTCTTTTTAATTATAAACGACAACATAGTGGCTTTTAGAAACAAAAGAACTTAGATAATATCTTTCAAAAACTCATTTAAGATTTTTTAAATTGACAAAACAAGACCAATGATAAAAATCTTATCAGATGCGGGAAAGCTGAAATCTTTTTTTTTCATCCCCTGAATAAAGGTCTTTAAAAGCTGTACAAATTTAAGCAAAAGTCATAACCTGTCATAACTAGAGGTAATCTATATATATAAGGCCCTAATATGCAAATAGACCGAACTGCAGAACAACCGAACAACTGGTCTCTATGAAGTGTGCTGATCACCAGGGGGATGCACGCAAAACATGGTGGGCGTTGGCAGAGCACAGAACATGGCGGGTGTCAGCCATGGCAGGATGGTGGAGCAGGTGAGGAGGGGCGTCAGACCAAGGCAGTTGCTGTCATTGAGGTGAGCCTATGGTGTTTACTGAAAATTCTTTGCTCCTGCGCTGCTGTGCTGCCCAGCGCTCGCACTTGCTGCTGGTGCCGGCCCCGTTCACACCCACTGCCAGTGCCAGAGCCACCGCTTGCACTCACACAGGCACCGGGTGCAAGTGGCGGCTCCAGTGCTGGCTGCAGGAATGAGTGAGGGCTTCTCCACCGTCCCCTGCTCCTGAGGGGTGATCGGGGCAGCAGCTGCTGCTAGCACCCACTGCTGGCACCAGCCCCAATGGCTTTGCACCATCAGCGGGTGCGAGCAGGGCCAGCGCCATCAGTGCATGAAAGCAGCGGTGGCAGAAGTGGAGCTACCAGCAGACAGGGGGCCGGGGGCCCCAGCAGGATGGGCCAAGACTCGCCCCTGTGCCCACAGCAGCCTCATGTCCCATAGTTCCTTTCAAGGTGCATGTATACATGCACTGGGCCCCTAGAGGTAAATAATACAAATGGGTACTACTTGAACTTACTTCATTCAACAAACTGCCATTCTATGAGATGCTATTACACACATCTCTCAGATCAGCAACAGGCCAGAATCATACTTTTTTGTTTTTCAGTAGAGTGTAACAGTTTTATTTTTTCCAATTAACACTTTAAACTGTGCTCTGATAAGTTTTCCATTTTCTGTTTCTTAATAGCTTCTTTTTTTTCAGTTAAAAAAATTTTTTTAAAGTATTACAAATAGTAGTACATATGTCTCCTTTTCCCCCCCTACTGACCTCCCCCCAGCATCCCAGAATCATACTTTTAAGCAAAGTGAAAGTATGGCAGTTA
This sequence comes from Corynorhinus townsendii, assembly GCA_026230045.1. Classification (NCBI taxonomy): domain Eukaryota; kingdom Metazoa; phylum Chordata; class Mammalia; order Chiroptera; family Vespertilionidae; genus Corynorhinus; species Corynorhinus townsendii. The sequence continues at coordinate 96,334,813 of JAPDVU010000003.1, forward strand.
TTAGATAAACAAGATCTATGACTTTGTAATTCTTTTGTAGAAATAACAGGAGGAGGAGAAAAAGAGAAAAAAACCATGGACATGAGCAATAGTGTGGTGATTACCAGGGTGGGCGTAGGTAGAGGAGGTGATAGGGGGGATAAATGGTGATGGGAGAACATTTGACTTGTGGTGGTGAACACACAATACTGTGTACAGATGAAGTGTTGTGGAATTGTGCACCTGAAACCTGTCTAATTTTGTTAACCAGTGTCACCTCAATAAATTCAATAAAAAGAAAACAATATATATATATTGCTATCCTTCCATCACTTCAATGTAATTTCATTTAATTAAGTGAAATTAATTTCTAATGGTTAATCATTATACAACACAAGTCTATTTCTTTGATATCCCTCCCATTCCTGTGCTTATTTCATACTGACCTTGTGTATCTACATATAGCGCTGTGGAGATCAAACACTAGAATTAAGTGGGCTTTGTGATTTAGAGGACTATAAGAAGTTGTAGCAACTGTTAAAAACAAACAAATTCTATGAACTTCGTGTATGACAATAATCATAATACAGAAATTCCTAAAAGTTTTAAGGTGTGCAGCAAATACCAACTTTTTTACACTCTACTTCCTTGAAAACCAGTCAGCACCAGCAAGTGAGTGGCAGATGCATCCTTCAGAGTGACGTGAGGGAGAAAGAGGTGTTAATATTATCACTGCTGCTTGGGCCAGGACTCCAGCTAATGATAAAAATTTTACACACTGGTGGAAAATAATGTTGAAGAAAATCTAAACTTTTGCCCTACAAATAAACAGCTCCTTCTTTCTCTGTTTGAACTTTACCTCTACTTTTGTCATGATTTTCCTTTAACTCTCAGAGCTCTTAGCTAGAGGTTAACCTGAAGCTGGCCACAGATGCCAAGCACACAATGTTTTTGTGTGTTTTCCTGGAAGAATAATCTGTAAGGCATAATGTTTAACTCAAAGTTAAAATAGCACTTCTCAAACCCTAACTTGCATATAAATAGCCAAGGAATCTTGTTAAATTCATATTCTGAGTTAGGGCTGGAATTTGAGATTTTTGCATGTCTAATAAGCTCCAAGATGATGCCCAAGCTGCTGACCCATGTACAATACTTTAAACAGTAAAAAGAAATTCTAAACATTAACTATATCCTAGAATTTAAATCACAATTTGTTTAAAGGACCATTTTGGTTTTTATTCCCAAAGTCTGGGCAAATTAATCCTGATTATTGTTAATTTGATATAGATTTCATTTAAGACATACCGTATCCTTTTAAATTAGAACTGTACTATTACTATAGTAAAAAAAAGTGTAGAAAATGTCTGTCTAGCTTATATTGATACTAGTGGCCCAGTGCATGCAATTCATGCACATTAAAAGGGAATTAATGAGAGGAAATATTTTAATATTGCTATTTGCCCTTTCTCTATCTATAATAGAAGTATCAGCGATGAAAGAAAATTAGTAAAATATATATGAAAATAATATATAAATTTATTCATAAACAACCACAACATGATAGAACAACAAAGACATGATATAAAAACAACAAAGACATGATGTAAAAACAACACTGATATAAACAATGACTGATAAATTGATTAAACTTATTCTAATATCGCCCTGTATACCACATTAAGAGTGAAAACACTTTCAGAGTGCTTGACTAATTTCCCTTGTGATAAAGTATTTACAACTTTAACTTTAACTTCACACACTCTTCGAACTCAAGAGAAAGCAACATGTAACTGACCATGTACGAAAACAGGTTCAGGTAGGAATATGCCTCCTCTGTCTAGAGTTTCTCCTTGTGATTTATTAATAGTCATTACAAATGCTGGCATCACGGGAAACTGCCTTGAACTAATTTAAATGGGAGGCCAGTGTCAGATAGGGAAAAATCAATTCTTGGAATCAGAATAACATCTCCTTCTGCAGATCCTGTTAATACTTCAGCTTTAATTATGTTAGATTGCAGTCTTTTGATAATAAATCTAGTAACATTACAAAGATCCCATTTACTATTAAGATTTCTCAGTAGCATGATGATTGCACCTACTTTCAATTTTAATTTATGACATGGCATTCCCGAAGGAGTAATACTATTAAGAAATTAGACAGGAAAATTTTCCTTTTCAGCATTATCTGTTGAATCAATGGAATCATCACTTAAATACATGTGAAAATCTCCATCGACTATATATCCAAAATTTCTTCATTTAATTTTTGAACGTGCTCATTTTTTGGACAAAGATTCGCACATTTAGATATATTTTTAATATTATATATAGATATAGTATTTCCAAAAGTAGCTTCAATAAGAGATCCATTAAAAATCATTACACAGGGGATTTCAGTACTATCCATTCCTAAATAAAAACTGCTGTCAAGTTTGCTATCTCCATGTTTTACTAACCATTCACTATAAGCAGAATCCTGTGATCTCATATTTGTTTTAACAGACAACTTTCAGAAACATCTCCAAACATTACAGTACTTTAAACTCGTTTGTACTATGGCCGATCAAATAGCATGTGGCACAATACTGAGACATTGTCAAAAATCCCCTCTGAGAAGGAGAACTTTCCCACGAAATGCAATATTCAAATTCATAATTTCTCTTAGTAATCTGTCTATGAAGCTTAAAGCATGACTGGATGCCATGGTGCATTCATCAATAATAAGAAGTTGGGCCTTTTTAATGGTTTTAGCAACTACACTCTTTATATCGAGTCTAGAAATTGAAGTTTCATGTAATGGAATTGGTAATTTATATTGGGAATGAACGGTTCTTCCACCAAGAAGTAAATTCGCAGCAATTCATGTAGATGCTGTGAGTAAAACAGTACCACCACAACCTCTAATATAATATATTAAAACTTTATAAAGATACTAACGGCCCGGTGCATGAAATTAGTGCATGGCGGGGGTGTGGGGGTGTCCCTCAGTCCAGCCTGCACCGTCTCCAATCTGGGACCCCTTGAGGGATGCCCAAATGACCATTTAAACAGGCAGCTGGACATCCCTCTCACAATCCAGGACTGCTGACTCCAAAATGCTCGCCTGCCTGATTGCCCCTAACTGCTTCTGCCTGCCAGCCTATCATCCCCTAACCACTCCCCTGCTAGCCTGATCGACACCTACTGCTTCCTGCTGGCCCGATTGCCCCTAACTGCCATCCCCTGCTGACCTGGTCACCCCTAACTGCCCTCCCTTGCAGGCCTGGTCCCTCCCAACTGCCCTCCCCTGCAGGTGTGGTTGCCCCCAACTGCCTCCCCTGCTGTCCTGGTCACCCCTAATTGCCCTCACCTGCTGGCCTGGTTGCCCCTAAATGCTCTCCCCGGCTGGCCTGGTCCCCCTGCAACTGTCCTCCCCTTCAGGCCTTGTCCCTCCCAATTGACCTCCCCTACAGGCCTGGTCACCCCCAACTGTCCTCCCCAGCAGGCCTGGTCACCCGCAACTGACCTCCCCTACAGGACTGGTCCCCACCAACTGCCCTCCCTCCCCTGCAGACCCTGTCACTGCCAACTGCCCTCCCCTGCTAGCCTGATCACCCACACCTGTCCTCCCCTGCTTGCCTGATCACCCACAAGTAACCTCCGCTGCCTGCCATCTTGTGGTGGCCATCTTTGACCACATGGGGGCAGCCATTTGTGTGTGTGAGGGTCAATTTGCATAACACATCTTCATTACATAGTATACGTGGGTCTATTTGAACTCACCTTATTCAGAGGTCCTTGAATTATTGGATTTCTTTATTCATGTCTTTAATCAAACATGGGAATTTTTTAGCTATTATTCCATCAGATATTCTCTCTTCACCTTTCTCTCTTCTTTTTCTAGCATTTCTAAAATACGCAAGCTGGTCTGATTAACAGTATTCCACAGGTCACTTAGGCTCTGTATTTTCAACTGATTCCTCAGATGTGAAATTTCCATTGAAATATCTTCAAGTTCATTAAGTGATTCTTCTACCTGCTCAAATCTCTTTATTTTTTTGATTAAAGTAGTCCTTATCTCCCTATAGCCCCTCAACCACCCTCCCATTCATGCCCTCAACCCCCTGTTGTCTGTGTCCAGTGATTGGTAAGGCTTATATGCATGTATACAAGTCCTTTGGTTTATCTCTCCTCTTACCCCCACCCTCCCCTACCTTCCCTCTGAGGTTTGAAGGTCTGAAAGATGCTTCTCTATCTCTGGATCTATTTTTGTTCATCAGCTTATGTTGTTCATTATTTTCCATAAATGACTGAGATCATGTGATATTTATCTTTTTCTGATTGGTTCATTTCACTTAGCATAATGCTCTCCAGTTCCATCCATACTGTTGCAAATGGTAAGATTCCTTCATTTTTACCCCAGCATAGTATTCCATTGTGTAGATGTACCACAGTTTTTTAATGCACTCATCTGCTAAAGGGCACCTAGGAAGCTTCTATATCTTAGCTATGGTAAATTGTGCTATGAACATAGGGGTGCATATATCCTTTCTGATAGGAGTTTCTAGTATTGGGATATATTCCTAGAAGTGGAATCACTGGGTCAAATGGGAGTTCCATTTTTAGTTTTTTGAGGAAACTCCATACTGTTCTCCACAGTGACTGCACCAGTCTGCATTCCCACCAGCAGTGTACGAGGGTTCCTTTTTCTCCGCAACCTCACCAGCACTTGTCCTTTGTTGATTTGTTGATGATAGCCATTCTGACAGGGTGAGATGGTACTGCAATGTTTTTTTCATTTGCATCTCTCAGATGATTAGTGACTTTGAGCATGTTTTCATATGTCTCTTGGCATACCTTATGTCTTATTTCGTTGACCATTTTTTGATTGGGTTCTTTGTCTTCCTTTTGTTAAGTTCCCCGTAAATGTTGGAGATTAAACCCTATTGGAGATAACATTGACAAATATGTTCTCCCATGCAGTGGGCTTTCTTGTTGTTTTGTTGATGGTTTCTTTAGCTGTGCAGAAGCTTTTTATTTTGATATATTCCAATTTGTTTATTTTCTCCTTAGTTTCCATTGCCCTAGGTGCTGCACCGTTAAATATATGCTACGACAAATGTCTACTATTTTGCTACCTATGGCTTCCTCTAAGATTTTTATGGTTTCCCGTCTTAGGTTTAAATTCTTTATCCTTTTTAAGTTTATTATTGTGTATGGTATAAGTTGGTGGTCTAGTTTCATTTTTTTGCATATTTCTGTCCAATTTCCCCAACACCATTTATTGAAGAGACTGTCTTGACTCCATTGTATGTTCTTGCCTCCTTTGTCAAATATTAATTGAGCATAGTGGTTTGGGTCAATTTCTGGGTTCTCTATTCTATTCCATTGGTCTATATGTCTGTTCTTGTGCCAGTACCAGGCAGTTTTGAAAACAGTGGCGTTGTAATACAGATTGAAATCTGGTATTGAGATCCCTCCAACACTGTTCTTCTTTCTCAGGATTGCTGCACCTATTCAGGGTCTTTTTTTTTTTTATTCCAGCTAAATTTTTGGTGAGTTTGTTCTAGGTCTTGGAAATATGCCACTGGTATTTTGATGCGGAGTGCATTGAATGTATAGATTGCTTTAGGTAGTTGGACATGTTAATGATGTTGATTCTACCAATCCATGAACGTGGTATGTTCTTCCATCTGTTTATGTCTTCCTCTATCTCTTTTTTCCGTGTCCTGTAGTTTTCTGAGTACAGGTCTTTTACCTCCTTAGGTAAGTTTATTCCTAGGTATCTTAATATTTTGGTGCAATGGTAAATGGGATTGCTTTTTTAGTCTCTCTTTCTATAAGATCACTTTTGGTATAAAGAAATGCCACAGAGTTCTTAATTTTATATCCTGCTACATTGCCGAATTAATTTATTAAATCTAATAATTTTTTGACGGAGTCTTTAGGGTTTTCTATGTACAGTATCATGTTGTCTGCAAATAAGGACAGTTTTACTTCTTCTTTTCCAATTTGGATGCCTTTTATTTCTTTTTCTTGTCTGATCTCAATGGGTAGTACTTCCAGTACTATGTTGAACAGGAGTGGTGAGAGTGGGCATCCCTGTATTATTCCTGTTCTTGGAGAAAATGGTTTTAATTTTTGCCCATTGAGTGTGATGTTGCCTGGGTATTTAATATAAGGCTTTTATTATGTTGAGGTATGATCCTTCTATTCCCACCTTGCTGAGAGTTTTTATCAAGAAAGGGTGTTGAATTTTGTGAAATACTTTTTCTGAATTGCTTGATATTACTATGTGATTTTTCTCTCTCAATTTCTTTATGTGATGGATGAGTTTTATTGATTTGAGAATATTGTATCATCCTTGCATCCCTGGGGTAAATCCTACTTGGTAATAGTGTATAATCTTTCTAATGTAATGCTGAATCCAATTTGATAAAATTTTGTTGAGGATTTTAGCATCTACGTTTATCAAGGATAATAAATTTGCCTGTAATTCTCTTTCACTGTGTTGTCTCTATCTGGTTCTGCTATTACAGTGATGCTGGCTTCATAAAATGAGCTTGGAAGTGTTCCTTCCTCTTGAATTTTTTGGAATAGTCTGAGGAGGATAGGTTTAAGTTCTTCTTTGAATGTTTGGTAAAATTCCCCTGTGAAGCCGTCTGGCCCAGGGCTTTTGTTTGTTGGAAGGTTTTTGATGACTGTTTCAATTTCTTCCACAGTTATTAGCCTATTGAGATTTTTAGATTCTTCCTGATTGAGTTTTGGAAGGTTTTATTTTTCTAGGACTATGTCCATTTCCTCCAGGTTGTCTAGTTTGATGGATAGAGTTGTTCAAAGTATTTTTTAACAATCCTTTGTTTTTCTTTGGGGTTTATTGTTATTTCACCTGTTTCATTTCTTATTTTATTTGAGTCCTCTCTCTTTGCTTCTTGGGGAGCCTATCTAGAGGTTCATCAATCTTGTTTATCCTTTCAAAGAACAAGGCCTTGGTTTTATTGATCTTTTGTATTGTTTTTGGTCTCTATGTCATTTATTTCTGCTCTGATCTTTATCATCTCACTCTGGGCTTTTCTTGTTGCTCTCGTTGTATAGTTACAGGACTGCTTTCATTGTTTCCCAGAGATTTTGGATTATTGTGTTTTCATTGTCATTTCTTTCCAGCATGTTTTTAATTTCTTCTTTGATCTCTTTGGTAACTCAATCATTGTTTAATAGCATGCTATTCAGCTTCCAAGTGTTTGAATTTTTTGATTGTTTTTATTGTAGTTTATTTCTAATGTTATGCCATTGTGGTTTGAGAAGATGCTTGATAATAATTTCAATCTTCTTGAATTTGGAGAGACTTTGCTTGTGACCCAATATGTGGTCTAACTTTGATAATGTCCCATGTACACTTGAGATGAACATATATTCTGTGGCTTTGGGGTGAAATGTTCTGAAAATATCAATTGAATCCAACTGGTCTAGTGAGTTATTTAGAAACGCTATTTCTTTGCTGATTTTTTGTCTAGAGGATTTGTTCAGTGATGTCAGTGGTATATTAAATTTCCCTACTATGATTGAATTGTTGTAGATCTGTCCCTTGATATCTTCCAGGAGTTTTTTTATGTATTTACGTGCTCCTGCATTGGGTGCTTATATGTTTCTCAGGGTTATATCCTCTTGTTGTATCGATCCCTTTAGTATTATGAAGTGTCGTTCCTTATCTCTTGTTATGGCCTTCACTTTGAGGTCTAATTTTTCGGATATAAGTATTGCTACCCTAGCTTTTTTTTAATTTCCATTTGTCTGAAAGATATTTTTACATCCATTCATTTTCTGTGTGAGTCCCTTGTTCTGAGATGGGTCTCTTGTAGACAGCATATATATGGGTCATGGTTTTGTTTTTTGTTTTTTTTATGCTTTTTATTTTTATCCATTCAGCCACTCGATGTCTTTTGAGTAGAGCATTTAGTCCATTTACGTTTAAAGTTATTATTGATAAGTACTTGTTTGTAGCCATTTTTATTTTTTGTGGCTGTGTTCCTTCTTCCCTTTTTATTTCTTCTTTTTACACCAGTCCCTTTAGCATTTCTTACATTGCTGGCTTAGTAGTGATAAACTCTCTCAGCCTTTTTTTTGTCTGCAAAGCTCCTTATTTCCCCTTCAATTCTGAATGACAGCTTTGCCGGATAGAGTATTCATGGATTCAGTCCCTTACTTTGCCTCACTTTTTAAATTTCCTTCCATTCTTTTCTGGCCTGATGTGTTTCTGTTGAGAAATCTTTTGATAATCTAATGGGAAATCCCTCTGTACATAACTTTCTGTCTCTTACAGCCTTTAAGATTCTCTCTTTGATCTGAAGGTTTGTCATAGTAATTAGGACGTGTTTTGGTGTGGGTCTTTTCGGGTTCATCTTGTTTGGGATTCTCTGTGCTTGTGTGACTTTTTCTTCTCCACATCAGGGAAGTTTTCTGATATTAATTCTTCAAATAGGTTTCCTAACCCTTGTTCCTCTTCCTGTTGTTCTTGCACCTCTATTATTCATATGTTGCTTCATTTCATGTTGTCCCAAACCTCCATTAGGCTCTCCTCCTGTCTTTTCATTTATTTCTCCAATTATAGTTCAGTTTGGGTGTGTTTTGCTCCTCTGTCTTCTAATTCGCTAATTTGGTCCTCCACTTCTCCAAGTCTACTGTTGAATCTTTCCATGGTGTTTTTTATTGCAGCTATATCACTCTTCATTTCTTTTGATTCTTACATAAGTTGTTGATTTTTTCATCCATCCAGTTTATGAACTGTGAGTCTAAATTCCTTTTCTGACATACTGCATGCCTCTATTTCACTTAGCTGCTTTTCTGGTGATTCCTCCTTTTCTTTCCTTTGGGGGTTTCTTTGTCTACCCATTTTTGTTCTCACCAGGGCACCTAGGTGTCAAGTTGAGCAGGGGCTGTCCCTTGGGTGGCAATGGCTCCTCATGTAGCAGTTGCTCCTCAGTTGGCAGTGGCGCCTCTTGTGAGAGCTGTTCACAGCAGTGGTGGCTCCTCTGGTTGGTTGGGGGAGACTGCTCTCACAGCTGCTCCTCTTCGGATGGGGGTGGGCTGCTCATAAGGCTTCAGCTCCTCAGATTGGGGCGGGCTGCATGTGGTTGCTACTCCTGGGATGGGGGTGGGCTGCTTGTGTTGCTGTTGCTCCACTGACAGGGGCGGGCTACTCTTGGGGATGCTACTCCTCTAGTGGGGGCAGGTTGCACACAGCTGCTGCTCCTCGGACGGGGGCGGATTGCTTGTGTGGCTGCTGCTCCATGGACAGGGGCGGGCTGCTCACAGGGCTGCTGATCCTAAGATGGGTGCGGGCTGCTCGTGCAGCTGCTGCTCCTGAGACGGGGGTGGGCTGCTCACAAGCTGCTGCTACTTGGATGGGGGCAGGCTGTTCACGGGGACTGCCTCTCCTTGGATGGGGGCAGGCTGCTCACGAGGCTACTGCTCCTTGGACAAGGGCAGGTTGCTCGCAGGACTGCTGCTCCTTGTACAGGAGTGGGCTGCTCACGTAGCTGCTGCTCCTCAGATGGGGGTAGGTTCCTCACACGGCTGCTGCTCCTCAGACAGGGGTGGGCTGTTCACAAGGTCAAATCTTTTTTGTTTTCCATTATTTTTGTTTCTTTCTAGGTTCTCTAACTCTTTGATATTTCTAACCTGTTCATACACAGTTTTCTTACCCTCTGTATTCTAGATACCTATGATTAATATCAATATCCCCAAGTGGCTAACTTAGGAATTATTTTTGACCCCTCCCTATAATTTACTAACATTCAGTCAGTCATCAAGTTTGGAAATTTTATATTTACCTTTTAAGAATCTATCCCTTCATGGCTCTTCCTAGAAGCCTTAGAGCACATATTTCCATTAAAATTACTTCATTAATGCCCTAATTGCCCAATTTGCAAGCTGGCCTTTCTCCTATTTATATGCCATAATACTTTCCAAGTGATTATTTTTTACCAAATGAAAAAAAAATTTATTTGTGACTCAAAGCTTGTGTTCTTGCATGTTCCATTTATTTCCTCTACTCAGGAAGATCTATACCCAGTCCCCTTTTCACCTATCTAAATCCCCCATGACCTTCAAAGTTCAATTCTTATATGTCCCTCTCAGAAAAGCTCCTTTCTGCAAAAAAGTATATGAAGGTATACTCCTCTTAATGTGTTAAATGGCCTTGAACACACATCTTTCAAAAAACATGTGATTTTGTAGTAATTACTAATTTATTGGACTATTTTCTGCTAAAGGAGAAGCAATTTGAGGCCAATAGACCTTGATTGTTTGATTTTGAATTCTCATCAGCTAGCACACTTATTCATGTTCAAAGTTTTTATCATATATAAATAATTTCTTAAAAATTGTATCGAAATAAAAATGGCTATAAATATATATACATAACCAGAATTGTTAGTAAACTTTTTGTGCAAACAGAAATACATAAAACAGGAAAAAGCATAAGATAAATATGCCAATTCTACAAATTCATGTTGCTTTTCCAAAAGAATTTGAGTCATGCATGGGGGTCAGAAAGAAAACTCCTATTAAGGCTTCTCTGTGTTCAGGAATGTAAGAATTGACAAGATACTCTAGACTGGATTGCTACTGACTGTCATACACTAAATTATAAAACCTGTGCTTAATATAACCAGGCTATTAGATATAACAGCATAGTTAAAAAGAAGAAGAAGAAGCCAGCATCGTGACTGTAATGCATCCTTGAAAAACTTTAGACTTTAATAATTAAAAGAAAAAAATTAATCACTATAAACCCATTTCTTTAGGTCCGGTCACAACATACTGCTCAATTTAAAATATTAGTTCTCATAGGATTCTTTAAGGTTTCTGTTGCTGTTATTTATTTGGTTTTATTTCTTGGGAAGGGTTATTACCATGATTATTTCCATAATTAATTATAGTACTAAATTCAAAGGAGCATACATTTCATAAAGACAAAGCTGGACCATCAGAGAGTAAAAATACAATAAGCTGTTTAAAAAAACATTAAGTAAGAGTTCCAGTTTTCTAATTTGTGTGTCATTTTAGCCCTGACCTAAATACAGTAAGTTTGATTTAATTTACAAAATTTTGGTTATAGAAAAACGGTAGTGAAACTAGGGCTTAAGATCCTATCTCCAATTATGACTCAATGTTATGCTGTTCCAGGAACACAGGCTATAAACCTAGATCCAGTAAACATCTCGAAATGAATTTTGTTATTCATAGGAAGAACTCAAGAAAACATTTTATGGAATGAGAAAAAAAAATCAACAGTGTAAAAACAGCAAAACATTAAATGTGAAAGATACATATTCAAATAGTTTAAAAATTGCATTTTTCAAACATACCTTGTCCATTAATTTACTTGCATGAAGACTCAAGCTATTGAAGAATATTTTTTTGCTTAGCAAATGCATTTCTTCAATGGTAGTCAACAATGTGGTTGCACTATTTCCAACAATGGCACTAAAAGCAAAGAACATTTCAGGTTGCAAAACAGGCTAAAACAATTCAGTTATTTAATTGAATAAAATTATTTAGAAAGATCTAGATTTAAATAAAAGTTTATTACATTTATTGGGGTGACACTGGTTAACAGGATCATACAGGTTGCAAGTGTACATTTCTATAATACATGAAGTGTTTATTGCATTGTGTGCCCACCACTCAAAGTCAAATAGAAAAAATAAAAGTTTTTACATAGAAGATTCATAATGATATAAAAATTTACATCAGTAACTGTGAATTAAAACCAATTACTCTGGTTTCACATAAAAATGAGAGTTTGGTGTGTTTTTGTTTTTGTTTTCATTTTGAGTTAGATAATGAAGAAATGAAAACAAAGTGCTATATTTTTAATACTTCACAATCTCTTTAAAAAAAACAGTGGGTTAGAACAGACTCATAATATGCAAACCTGTTTTTCTATTTTTCCACTACTAAAATAAATGCATGACTTGTTTATCCAAGAGTATATAATTTTAATTGTAAGAAAACCATTCCATCAATAGCTCTACTGATAGAACATTTAAACTTTATTAATACTGAGTTATTCCTTGAATTAAAATTGTTATACCATATCAGTAACATACCTATAAATTATAGTTTCTCAAAATTTATAAAGCTACCTAAGTAGCAGATATATATTTAGACTAATTATGAATAATGTGATATTTTGAAATAATAACCAGCCCATCTGCAATTCTCAATTTACCATTACAAGGATATTTCTTTAGACCCATTCAATGGGGTTTCCTATTTTTCCCAGGATATAAGACAAGTATGTATATAAGAAAATTTCCAATTTGATTTTCCTAATTCATGTACTGAAAGTGATTTTAAAATATGTTTTTAGGGGAAAAGGGTTTTTGTTGATGAAAAATATACTGTAATCCTGAAGGGAATAATTTCCACAGGCAAATAACATATTACTTACAATTCTAAAAAATGTTTAGATTGCTAAAAATACATATAATGGTATTAATAAATAATGGTAGATAATAAGCAAAAAATACAGCAAATTGAGAATTGACATACTACATATGTTATAAAACACTAATACTATATATTTTAATATATTTTGAAATGAAAATATATTGGGATAAATTCCTATACAGTTAATGGAGACAAAGCAAATGATCAATTTTAAAAATATATAAACAGTAAAGTAAAAGCAGATTCCTAAATAGGGACACATAATAGTTGTACTTTTTGAAAATTAAAGTATCTCAGTTAAAAATATTATAAGCTAAACACCAAAATAAACTGGAATTTCCACATATACCTAGCCATATAATAAAAATAAGTATGCCTCTTAATAAAAGTATAATACATCAAGGGAAGAGGAAAGAAAACTAAATGGATATAAAAAGAAACTGATATTTTAGTGAAAAATTTGGAGAGAGAACAACATATATTTACATCATTTATTTTTAAAAACTTGAGTTATCACCCATATTTTGCAATTACTCAGATCTAGAATTTACTAACGTTTACTAAGTAATCACTAGACATCAGTAACCAGACCAGATACTTTTAGATGCTTTTCTGTTTTTGTTTTTCCTTTAGGCTCCCTGCCTGAATTTATTTGGATTCAGAAACCAATTTCCATTGAGCCCACTCTGGTTTCTTTAAAGCCATGAATACAAAGGCTAATCCTTATTATCATGACCTCTCAATCATTATCTAGCTTGTCATATTTTAAAGACCAATTCATAGTTTCTAATCACTCACTTTTTCTCTTTTCTTATTTCTTTCCTCCCTCCCTCCTTCCCTTCTTTCTCTATTTCCTTGTTCCTTATTTTAAAAGTACAGTTGACCTATAATATTATATTAGTTTCAGGTGTACAACATAGGGATGCAACATTTCTATACCTTATCTTTTGGTATTTCACTTCATATTTCTACCCAATTTTTCCTACTCTTATTACTTAATTTTTCAATGTTAGGTATTACGCACAAATTCCCCAATATAGAAGATGAGAGCTAAATTCTCTTATACATTGCTCCTCCTCCAACTCAATACATCAACCTTCATCTTCCCCAGGCTTCCTAATTGTTATATCATAGCACTCCAGTAAACAAATATTCAATGTTTCATTATTACAAACATGTAAATACTATTCAGAGCTGACCAAGGAATCAGAGAATCCAACACAAGGGAATGAGCAGGCTTATGAGAAGACAAATTCCAGGGTAATATCCACGCAGTAGCCTAGAGAGCAACTAGTTTAGATTGGAGAAGTAGAATGAGGGCTCTGAGAGGGATGTGGGGAAAAGAGGAGGTAAGCTGGGTGTTCTTGAATATATGGTAGAAAATGCAGAGTCTACTTAATAGTTTAGGTCTAAAACAGTGATAAGGACATAGAAAAGTAAGCAAGTATAAAACCAAGCAGTTATTAACTACAGAAAGAAAATGCAACAAAGTATACTGAACTCCCTGTTTCCTGGATTTCAAATCTTCTCTCTCTCCTTCCGTTTACTCCTGCATTGTGATAGAATCTATATCCTCCAGCAGTTTTAATGTATAGGAGAAAAAATTTTTTGGAACTTGCATTATCTACTATTTTTTCCCAACTTCAGTGCCTATTCCTTCCCAGTTTTCTTTGGGGGTTTCTTCTCTTCTTAACCACTAAATTAATAAATATTACAAGCATGTAACTATTCAGAACTGACCTCATCTAGTTCACAGATATGTCCTTCCGGCTATAACATCAAATATCTCCAAAACCAAAAACTTTTCACCAGCTCCAAGACTATCACAAACTGCTTCCTAAATGCCTTCTTTGTTCCCCTTTTGCCCCACTATATTACATTATCTACAGAGTACCCAGAGTCAAATTAATCATATATCAGCTCAAGTCTTTCAAAACTCTCCCACATCTTCCCCAACCCACTCAGCATAAAAATCTAAAACACGGATAAAAAATGGAGACCAAATAGGCAGACGTGTCATGCACCTCATCCCCGGGACAGGCGGAAATACAACTAAATCGGAAAACAACCAACCAGAATTAACAAACTAAGAACAGCTGAGGAGACAAGGTACAAAAAGAGCTGAGGAGACAAGCTACAAAAAGGAAGGGCAGAAAACAGAGACCAGTAGCAACAACAGGACGTGGGTTTGAGAGGGCTGGCAGGCCGAGAGGTAGAGGAAGAAGCTGCATTACGGGAGTGCCAGCTCCCTCAGAAGAATAGAAGCCATGCCCAGGCTAAGCACCAAAGCTGCATCCCTCGGCAACAGGCTTAACATCCAACTGTAAAAAGAAGCAACAGGGCTGCTGGCTGCCATGACGCCACAAGGGGAAAGCAGCAAGATGCTGTGGGGAGAGAAAGCTGGGGTTTCCTTCTTGTTTTTGGTTTGTTTTGTCTTTATTTTTACTCTTTAATCCCAGGACACAGGACTTTTCAATTGCAAACACTCACCTGAGGCTGGGGCACACAGAGGCAGGCACAGACTCGAGATGCCTGAGGGGAGGCTGAGGAGAGAAGCAGGGCAGGGAGACATTGGCAAGGAGCCCTGCATCTGAACGCTCTTAAGCTTCCAAACCTAAGCAGCCATTTCCCCCCAGGGAAGCTAGCCCCTTCCAGTAGACTCAGAGGACAAAGCCTGCCACACCCTACATTCCAAGCTTTAGAGAAGGAAACTAAGGCAAAGGCCAAGCCTATACGTCTCAATAGGAGCCCTTAGTGACTACATTGGAAGAGGAGCCATCAGCCCTGCTATTCTGGGAACCAGACTGATAAAAACTTCAGGTTTCCAGCCAACCCCAGTGATCTCCAACAATGATTCCTGACCAACCAAGGACAGGGTAATATTTTGGGCAACTCATGAAGGAGTAGCTCTGGGTCAGGAAAAAACACCCATCTTATTCTCTGAAAGCAGAACAGCACCAACTGCACCTAAAACCCAGTCAGAAACAGATGCTTGAGTGATTAAAACTGACAGCTGGCAGACAGGAAAAGAGGGCAGACTGGCCCTGCTTGTTTGTAGCCAAGACCTACAGAGACTGACATAAGCAGAGGACCTGTGGATGGCTTGGAGCTTCAAGCAGGGTGCTAAAAGCCAAAAGATAGTGCCTGACAGTGGCCAGCACTTAAGTACCTAACAGAAAGTCCAGAATTAGCAGACAGACAGAAGAGTGGGGTCCTAAACCAGCTACCAGGGGGCATTAAAACCTCGGCTGAAGCAAACAACACTTCACTTTATATTTTTAATATTACTTTTTTTATATTATTTTTTACACCTCTTTCTTCCTATCTTCTCTCACTTTTTACTCCCATTTTGTTTCTCCTTTCCCTGTTTTAGTATTGCTCTTTCTTTTTTCCCATTTTAAAAAACTGATCTTCTTTATCTGCTTTATTGATGTGTTATTATTCTAGTCTCTGTTGGTGTATTCATATATCTAATTGCCTCTTCCCTGCTCCTATTCCATTTGCACTTCTCTTATCTATTTCTTAAGTACGCAATTGTTTTTTCTTTTCTTTTCTTCTCCTATGTTTTAAATTTGTTTCACTTCCTAAATTTAGTCCTATTTTCTCTCTCCTCTAGTCTCCTTTTAAAAACATTTTTTTTAATCTTTTCATTTTGTCTTCTCATTTCTTTCCTCCCTCCTCTATTCTAAACTATGGTCCTTCCTCTATTCATCCAAATCCTTAACCTAATTTTATTTAAGCTCTGCATAAATAGATTCTGCCCAGCCCTTTTTTCTAGGTGTTTTTTGTTAGTGCTTTTAGGTTTATTTATTTGTTTTGTTGTGTTTTCTCATCACATTTCTTTCTTTCTTTCTTTTTTTATTTCCCACTATTATTCTTGCTCTCTTCTCTTTTTTCTAATTCTATTCTCTCTCGTGGTCACTTTTATTGGGGTCATAGGTGTCTTGTGTACATTTGTGTTCTGTTCCTTCTGTGTTCTGTCTTTTTATGTTGTATTTCATGCTGCTCTGTCAGCACCTACACAACAGTTGGCACGACATGGTAGGGACTATTCCACATAATCAGACACCCTAAGAGGGGACTTCATCCAAGAAAGGGACAATAACATTAAAGATTCAACTACATCAGGAGAACCCAAACATCTCAAGTAAGGGACCTCTCTAGAACATCCAGCCCAGGAGACCTGAGAGACTGCACCACTGGGTCCCACAAAAATCTACTACATAATACCAATTTAAAAAACTTGAGTGGCACAGCAGTGTAATCTAATACATAGAAATAATTACAAAGGAAGAACAAAGAAGGGTAAACTAAATGAAATGGAGGCAAGCAATTTGTTAAAGAAAGAATTCAGAGTAATGGTTATAAGGATGCTCAAACATCTGGGTAAGAAACTCATCAGCATGTGTAAAAAGCAAGGGGAAATGAAGAATGACATAGCTGCAATAAAGAACAAAATGGAAGGTTTCAATAGTAGACTAGAAGAAGCTGAGGACCACAACAGCAAGTTAGAAGTTGGAAAAACACCTAAGCAGAGCAGCAACTAGAAAAAAATAATTAAACAGCAGGAGGAGATTCTAAGGGAGCTTTGGGATAATACAAAACAAAACAACACTCGCATAATAGGGGTGCCAGAAGGAGAGGAAGCTGAGCAAGGAATAGAAAACCTATTTGAAGAAATAATGACAGAAAACTTCCCTGACTTTGGAAAGAAAAAAGTCACACAAGTCCAAGAAGCACAGAGAATCCCAAACAAAATGAACCCAAAACAACCTACACCAAGACACATTGCAATTGAACTGGCAAATGTCAACGAGAAAGTAAGAATCTTAAAGGCTGCCAGAGCAAGACAGAAAAGTACCTACAAGGGATCTCATATTAGACTATCAAGTGATTTCACAACAGAAACACACCAGGCCAAAAGGGAATAAAATGAAATATACAAAGTGATGCAAAGCAAGGGACTGAATCCAAGAATGTTATACTCAGCAAGGCTATCATTCAAAATTAAAGGAGAAATCAGGAGCTTCACAGACAAAAAAAGGCTAAGAAGGTTTATTACCACCAAGCCAGCAATGCAAGCAATGCTAAAGAAACTTGTAAAAAGAAGAAATAGAAAGGGAAGAAGGAACACAGGCACGAAGAATAAAAATGGCAACAAACATGAACCTATTCTATATAATGAAAGGCTAATATGCAAATCGATAAAAGAGTGGAATGGCCAGTCACTATGACACGCAATGACCAGCAGGGGGCAGATGCTCAATGCAGGAGCTGCTCCCTGGTGGTCAGTGAGCTCCCACAGGGGGAACACCGCTCAGTCAGAAGCCAGTCTCACAACTGGTGAGCGCAATGGCCTAAGCTGGCAGTTGGACACCCCCTGAGGGCTCCCGGACTGCAAGAGGGCACAGGCTGGGCTGAGGGACCCCTCCCCCAAGTGCACAGATTTCGTGCACTAGGCCTCTAGTAAATAATAACCTTAAACGTACATGGGGTAAATGCTCCAATCAAAAGACATAGGGTAGCTGAATGATAAGAAAACATGACCCATATATATGCTGTCGACAAGAATCCTCCTTAGAACAAAGGAAACACACAGACTGAAAGTGAAGGGATAGAAAACAATTTTCCAGGCAAGTGGAAATGAAAAAAATGCTGGAGTAGCAATACTTATATCTGACAAAACAGACCTCAAATTGAAGGCCATAACAAGACATAAAGAAGGTCACTTCATAATACTAAAGCAATCAATACAATAGGAGGCTCTAACTCTCATAAACATATATGCACCCAATACAGGAGCATCTACATATATATAAAAACTCCTGGAGGATATCAAAGGAGCGATCAACAGCAATACAATCAGAGTAGGGGACTGTAATACCCCATTGACATCAATGGATAAATCTTCTAGACAAAAAATAAACAAGGAAACAGCAATCCTAAATGATACTCTAGAACAGTTGGAAATAATTAACATCTTCAGAACATTCCATGCCAAAGCTATGAAATATACATTCTTCTCAAGTGCACATGGGACATTTTCAAAAATAGACCACATGCTAGGACACAAGCTATGTCTTTACAAATTCCAGAAGACTGAAAACATACCAAGCATCTTCTCAGACAAAAATGGCCTGAAATTAGCAATCAGCTGCAATAAAAATAATCAAATACATGGAGTCTCAATAGCATGCTATTAAATAATAAATGGGTTACCTAAGAGATCAAAGAAGAAATAAAAAACATCCTGGAAACAAATGAAAATGAACACACTACAATCCAAAACCTATGGGACACAGTGAAAGCAGTCCTGAGAAGGAAGTTCGTGGCGCTACAGTCCTACCTCAGAAAGGCTGGTAATAAGTTATCTAACCCTGCAACTTAAAGAAGTAGAAAGAGAGCAACAAGGAAAGCCAAGAATGAGTAGAAGGAATGAAATAATAAAGATCAGAGCAGAAATAAATGACATAGAGACCAAAAAACAAAACAAAAAAAAAAACCCCAACAACACAAAAGATCAATAAAACCAAGAGCTGGTTCTTCAAAAGCATAAACAAGATTGATGGTCCTCTCAATAGGCTCACCAGAAATAAAAAAGAGAAGACCCAAATAAACAAAATCAAAAGTGAAAGAGGTAAAGTTACAAGTAACCCCACAGAAATACAAAGGATTGTAATAAAATACTATGAAGGACTTTATTCCAACAAATGGGAGAATATGAACAATATGGACATATTCCTAGAAAAATACAACCTTCCAAAACTCAATCAAGAAGAATCAGAAAACCTGAATATACCAATGACTACTAATGAAATTGAAGCAGGAAAAAAACAAAAAACCTCCCAGCAAACAAAAGCCCCCAGTCTAGAGGGACTCACAGGAGAGTTTTACCAAATATTCAAAGAAGTAATACCTCTATTCAAACTATTCTAAAAAATTCAAGAAGAAGGAATACTTCCAAACTCTTTCTATAAGGCTAGCATCACCCTAATTCCAAAACCACATAAAGCCACGACTAAGAAAGAGAACTTCAGGCCAATATCCCTGATGAACACAGACACTAAAATCCTCAATAAAATTTTAGGGAGTGAGAAGGATGGGAGTGGGCTGGAAAAGGTTAATGGGGGGGGGGGGGGGGGGGGAGAAGAGAACCTACATAATACTTTCAACAATAAAGATTTTTTTTAAATCTAAATCCTCACCATGTCCTATAAAGCCCTATATAGATGTGGCCTTTGCCTACCTCCGTGATTTCATTGCCCCCTACTTCTTCCAATTCATTCCACTCCAACCTCCGGCCTTCCTACTCCTCTACAATGCAAGCTTTTCTTGGCTTCAAGGCCAAAGTACGAACACACACAGAGCACTCTTCTCCAAGATATTTGAATCCCAACTCCTTCACATTATTCAGGTCTCTATTTAAATATCACCTCCACCACGAGACCTTCAAAAACAGTCACACACATATATATACACCTACTCATTCATGGCCACTCCTTATACTTTCTACTTTCTTTGTCCTGCTTTATTTCTCCTCAGTGTCCTTTCACACTATTGAAAATTATTTTATACTTGTTTGTCTCTGCCATAAGAATGTAAGGTTAAACTTGTTTGTTCATTGCCATTTTATTAGAACCTAGAAAAATGACATTTATAGTCAACTTTTCAAATTGACTAAATGATAAAATGTATATACAAGTAGAAGAGTACATGCAAAACTATCAAAAGATCTTAACTGTCATCTTCAAAATTATCATCTTCAAAGGTAGAAAAATTATAATCATCAAAGCCTTAAAAAGTTACTACTGTATTCAGAATCCAAATTATTTTATTCTTAACATCCTCTGCATTAGAATTGAGTTATCATTACCTTCAAGTAATAAATTCCATTCACTTCCATATGGGCATTACTACATAAATATCTTAATTATTTTACCACTGTTGTTGCATAATACAGCATAAGCTATATGTTAGCTGCTTTCAGCTCTTAAGTATGTATCATTCTCTTATTTTAGGAAGCCTATACCTTACAACTGAAATTAATTTATTGCTTTTGAGTCATGGCAAGTAATAAATTTCTATCTAAAATTTTAGAGAACCCAAATACTATCTCTGATCAGTTTCATGGTTATTTTTATTTGAAAATCTACCAATAGGACAGGAAATCAATCTCTTAGCTGTGAAGTTTTGGATGGTTAATCTCCATCATTAGAATGTAGATAACATCATTGCCATAGTCTTTTGGTGATTTGCAAACTAGTGATCCTTGCACCTCTCCAGAATCTATTATTTATAATAATTATCTTGGATTTTAACAATGGACATTCTGTTCCTCAGACTGTCATAATGAATAAAAATTATTTTTAAATCATTTTTAATGAAATAATATGGAAACTATCAAAATTAAGTTTGAAAAGACAGTGTTTTAACATAACATATATAATATAGTCTTAAGGTGACATACTATATAATAAAGAGCTATTATGCAAATGGTCATCATGCCCTCATGCCATCACCCTGTAACAGCTCAGACACTCAACAGTGGGGAGAGAGGAATGGGGACCAGCCAGGCACAAATGAGCTCACCAGAGAGAAATGGGGACTAGCCAGGCACAAATGAGCTTGCGAGAGAGGAATGGGGACCAGCCAGGCTGCGGCCCAGGAGAGGGACAAGCTGCCTGCCCCATGGTCCTGGGCACCAGTGGCTGGACCTGCGCCTATGGCCAGGAGAGGGACAAGCCGCCTGCCCCACGGTCCCAGGTACTAGTGCCTGCAGCTGTGGCCTGGGAGAGGGACAAGCTGCCCACCCCGTGGTCCTAGGCGCCTGCGGCTGCAGCTCAGGCAAAGCCACCCACCCATGGTCCCCTGCGGCTGCGGCCAGCCCGGGCGAAGCTGGCCCAGGTCCTGGGTGCCTGCGACTGGCCGGAGGAGAGAATCCTGGGTCCCAGGTATGGGCGAGGCAGAGGTGGTTAGGGGCGAACAGGCAGGCAGGCAGGCAAGCAGTTAGGACCCAGCAGTCCTGGACTGCGAGAGGCAGTCGGACATCCCCCAAGGGGTCCCAGATTGAAGAGGGTGCAGGCCGGGCTGAGAGACCCGCCCCCCTGTGCATGAATTTTGTGCACTAGATCTCCAGTTTATAATAAAGCTCAGATGTAGGTGTATACCATCAACATATATATGCAAAGCTAAAATGAATGCAAACTTTGGAGTCAAAGATTATATTTTAAACTAGAGGCCCCGTGCACAAATTTGTGCACCAGTAGGGTCCCTCAGCCTGGTCTGCGAGATAGGGCTGAAACCAGCTCTCCAACATCTCCCGACAGGTCCCAGATTGCGAGAGGGTGTAGGCCAGGCCGAGGGACCCCACCACTGCACAATCGGGACTGGGGAGGGATGTGGGAGGTTGGCCAGCTGGGGAGGGACCACGGGAGGGCTTCAGAGCATGTCCAGTTCATCTCGCTTAGTCCTGATGGGCTGGACCCCAGCAGCAAGCTAACCTACCGGTCAGAGCATCTGCCCCCTGGTGGTCAGTGCACACCATAGCAACTGGTTGACCAGTTGACTGTCTGCTCCTTAGGGCTCAGTGCATGTCATAGCAAGCGGTTGAGCGGCCTTTGACTGGTTGAACAGCCAACTGGTCAACCGGACACTTAGCATACTAGGCTTTTATTATATAGGATAAGACAAATGGTCCCTAATCAGATAAAAGGTTTTATTTAGAGACACTAAAGCAGCTTTTATGTAGAGAAAGTAGCTTTATTTAGAGAAGATAAAGCTATGGTTGTGTTTTGTCACTAATAGAAAACTAAATGGTAAAAAAGAATTTATGTTATTTATATCCAGAATAAGATATTTAACTTACTATGCCTTATTCTGAGTATAATATATAGTGCTTTGGGTGCTATAAATCTATTTTACTAGTGCATTTACAATGTTATCTATATTGTGGATGTATATAAGCATGTATATCATTTTGTTTGCAGAATAAAAGCAAAAGGAAACAATAGACCTGAAAAAATAACACAGATAATGCATATGGTTCATTCATTCATGTAGAAGTTCTACCAGTTATACTTAGTCATGCAAACAATGAAAATTAAAAAAAAAAATCTTACACTGTTCTAACTGAACTGAGGTATCACGGGATTTAACAAGCACATTTAACCATTCCACTTACCTGATTGTATGGTGGTAAAATTTTAGGAGGTTTGAAATTTTATATAATAAAACAGCTCCAGGTTCAGCAACTATTACTTGTTCAATTCGAACCTATTAAAACATGTGAGAAAAATATTAAACATTTCTTAAAAGCATAACTTTTCTTCACTAATCATACATTAAAGAAAGCATTAAAATAATAAAACTTTATTGTGGCAGAAATCACAAAATTCCTTCTAAATAAAGGATTTCTGAATATTAAATCATAGGGGATAGAAAAATAACAAAAATACTTTAACAGATGTACTCTACAAAAAAATAATCGCAGCTCTAATCAGTTTGGCTCAATGGATAGAGTGTCGGCCTGTGGACTGAAAAGTCCCAGGTTCAATTCTGATCAAGGGCATGTACCTTGATTGCAGGCACATCCCCAGTAGGAGGTGTGCAGGAAGCAGCTGATCGATGTTTCTCTCTCATCGAGGTTTCTCTCTATCCCTCTCCCTTCCTCTCTGTTAAAAATCAATAAAATTACATTTAAAAAAATTAATAGCTGAAAACAATAATTAGATGAAGAGGTTAAGAAGGTAGCAAAAGTGCTATTTATATTAAAAAAAATAATCACTTATCTGCAGAATTTGTCTCAAAGCAGTTGCTACCAGAAATAATCAATAGAATAATGAGCCCAGCCAATGTAGCTCAGTAGTTAATCATCAACCTTAACCACTGAGGTCAGAGTTTGATTATCGGTAAGAATAAATCATGAAACTTCTGGATTTCAATGTCTATATAGTAAATTGAAGTCAGTCAACAAGGAAAAATAAACCAACAATTCCAAATTATTCTTTAATAAAGAAAAACAACATCTGTTGCAGGCCTTGTAGAAGCCAAAAACTATACACTTCATCTACAGTTTTCTCAGTTCATCCCTACACCCTTTGATAGTAGATATTTTTATATACAGGTTCAACGTGATAAAATTAAGGTGCAGAAGAGTTAGACAATTTGAACAAGTGAGCACAACTAAGTTGCAAAGTGGGAATTCTAATTTTGACTTCAAATTCTGTTTCCTGTACTATAAATAGTATTGATAATAACACGGTTTTATCCTTGGATTTATCATTTATTGCTATCACAAAAGTTTACTATACTTGAAGCATTAAAATAAATGGAATATGTTAGTAAATCTGTTAACTGTTCAGAAATTAGTTACTTCAATTCAAGTGATTGACAAATTACTACTGGAAACATAATAGGTAGAAATAAATCAAAAAATGAAAACTAAGGATGTCTCACATTTTCTTAGATAGAAAATTGACAATAATTATTTTTAAATATATCTTATTATCTACATTACTGTGTTAATTTGACAAAATTACAGCTTTAATTCAGGCTGTTATCAGTGTGTTTAAACTCATAAGAATAAGGGCATAATTTAACTAGGTACCATAAAACACACATAAAAACAAAATATTTTACCTTTAGAGGCCTGCACACCCCCTCAGTGATATGACCAACAACTTCTTGAATATTTTCTTCAACACCTACAATTAATTAAAACATAACTCAAAAAATTTTCCATATTATACTTCACTTTCAAAAAACTAAAAAAGTACTACATCTGACTAATGGCACTAATAACAAACATTTGAAATAAACATAATCATATTTTATTAAGTTCAATATCCCTTAGGCCAGTGGTCTGCAAACTCATTAGTCAACAGAGCCAAATAGCAATGGTACAACGATTGAAATTTATTTTGAGAGCCGAAAACCGACTTCTGCGCATGGGCCACGAAGTTTCAATCGCACTGTGCGTGCGCACCCGCACATGGTATTTTGTGGAAGAGCCACACTCAAGGGGCCAAAGAGCCGCATGTGGCTCACGAGCCGCGGTTTGCAGAACACCACCTTAGGCCATTATTAATTACGTTAATATCTGAGTTTATAGTCTTGTCAATTCATTTTACTAACAAATTGATTTAGTGATTGATAAAGTGAATACAATTTTTTTGTGAAAAAGTAAATGAGTCAAAGGAGAGTGTAAAATATATTAATTAAAGGAAGTACTGTGAAGATTTATTAGCATTTGTTCTCCAACCACCTTATTCTAGGCAGTGAGAAAAATGGAAACGATACCTTGCAATCTAATGGAAAAGCTAACATTTACTAAGAACTATTTATCAAGCTCTATTCTAGGTACTTGACATTTACTGCTTATAACCACCTTCATTTTTACAGATGGTAAAACTGAGGCTTAGAAGAATTAAGCCATTCCCATAGAATAACCTACTTCATCTAACTCCAATCTATTTTCTTCCCAGGTCTTAACACTGTCTCTCATATTAAGTTTTCTGAAACATTTTTTAAGAAATACATTCTCTTAAACTGGGTACTTTGGATAACAGAAACCAACTTTAAAAAGTTCAGACTTTGTGTCAATCTAACAAATATGCTGGTCTAATCACAATACCAAAGAATTAAAAATGAGGAGGTTAAGTCTTGTCACCAGTTTGTACACTGGCCTCTTGTGCAGATCATGTGCTGAACCAAAATAATGAGGGGCCAAGCTATGCAAAACAGAAGTGATTCCAGTGATAATAATTATCTTCACTGCCTATCAATAATAGAATATCTTAATTATCCATTAGCCCCCTCTATGACATTCAACTTCAGGTAGTCAAAACAAAGATCTGAACTTCTGTGATAAAAAGACTTTAGCAATTCAAAAATAGTAATTTTTCTTCCTTGAAATTGAAACCAAAATTTTAACTACATTTAGTATATAGTTAATTATGCAAAAAACTTTAAAACTCACATGAGAATGAAAAGAAGGGTTGGTTAATAGGAGTCAAAGATTTAGCAGCTTAATGACCATAAGCAAGTCACTTAGCTTACTCACACCTAAATTGCCTTTAAAGTGAAGTGGCATGGAAGATCTGAGATAATGTATGCTAAAGCAATGCCTTAAAAGAAAAGCAGAGGACTCAAGCCTTGATATGGAAGGGTCAACTATAAAGGTGTGAACAGTTGTGTGATAGGATAAAGGAGATAGAGAAGAAAGTTTATTAGCAGAAAAAGAAAAACAGGAAGAGGAAACTTAATTAGGATGTTGTACCTTGTAGGTGAGAAAAGTTTATCCCTGTGAGGAAGCCATCAGTAAGTCTTGTGTTATTTTATATATTTAGACATTAGCAATATCAAATGGAGGGCCTACCTTGTATAGTTACATGCTTTAAGAGAGCTTCAAGGTGTTCTTTTTCAGAAGCAGTAGCTTGATGGAGCCAAGCCAACATATCTCCTACATATCTATGAACACAAATAACTAAATATTAGTAAAGATTCCCTTTAGAAAACCATCAAATAGTCCAATATTGTCTGATACCATACCTTAAAGGGTCATGGGAGTGCATTTCAATGGGTCTAGGTGTACCTCCTGGGCCCCCTCTTGTAAGAGCATCAATAAATCCACGGACAACTGTACTTCTTCTGGCTGTTCCAAATTCATCTAAGGTATACCTAGAAAAAATAAGTAATATAAAAAATAGTTGTTTTCTTCCTAATGGTTATATCAAACTATTCATGCAATTCCTAAGATAAGCAAGACATTTATAAAGCTTCTTTACACAACTCTCTTAAGCAATACTGTTTTTAAACAAGGAAAATACAGGAAATAAGATATCACAGTGAAAATTCAATCTAAAAGGGATCTGGGATTAATCACAGGGGCAGTGGCAATAAAAAAAAAAATTAAAAAAGACAGTAGAGCCCCAGCCGGTGTGGTTCAGCTAGTTGGGCATTGTCCTGTGCACTGAAGGATTGCCACTTTGATTCCTGGTCAGGGGACTTGCCTGGGTTGCAGTCTCAATCCTGGGGGGACATGCAGGAGGCACACAATTGATGTTTCACTCTGACATTAATGTTTTTCTTCCTCTACATCTCTCTCTAAAAATCAATAAAAATATTTTCAAAAGCAAAAAAATCAAACAAAACAAAAGCAAACAAACAAGGAATTAGGTAAAAGTTAAAATCAAGGTTAAGGTGGAAATCTTGGACTATTCAGGTTTCATTAATCTCCTAGACCAAACATGTTGCTCCACTGTTCACATAAGGCCATATTATTTAATTCTCAGGGCCAATTACAACTCCGCAACCCAAACTACTTTTCCTACTACATTAAAAAACTCTCCTTTATACATATTATCACAACTTACCACCTAATTTGTCCAAAACATACGATCCACATTTAAAAGCTTATTTTAACTCCACTAGTAAATATATGTTTTTTAAATTTATTGATCACCTTAGCATACACAGCAAATAACTTGCTTTTACATGTTTACATGTCATCATTTCTAGTTGAAAGAGAGGGGGAAGGCTTTCTAAGGTGAGGAAATTTTTAGAGAAGGAAAACTTTGAAATGGGAGATCAAACAATTTGGGATGAAATGATAGGATGGTTTGCAGTTGCCACAAGTACCCATTTCTTCATTAAAATCTCTCTGTTTCCCATTATCACCATTATTCCTTACACCCACCACCCAAATGAAAGTTCTTTCTTTTTTAAAAGTACACAGAAGAGAGGAAACCAAGAGGGTGGCATCAGTAAACACCTGAACTTGCTGCCTCGCACAACCACTTCAAAAATACAACTAAAAGAAAAAACGGATATCATCCAGAACCACAGGAAGGCTGGCTGAGTGGAAATTATACAACTAGAAGGAAAGAGAAAAGCACACTGAGACTCAGAGAAGGGGCGGAGGTGCAGATGTGAAGTGCAAAGGTACGAAGGTGCACGTGCAGAAAGGGCTGGCAACTGAGTACTCTGTTGTCTTTTTCAATCGGGAGGGAGATACAAGCTCCCGACTGCTCTGAACTCCAGTTCCGGGCGAGACTCTGGGGACCTAGACTCATATGGGGAGAAACTGAACTGTCTGGCATGGGGCAGAACTCGAGGGAGGCTTTCTCTCAGAAGTGCTTGCAGTGATCATTGTTCCTGCATGATGCCATGGAACACAGAGACACAGGACCTCTTCCAGGCAGGGCTGATGGTCAGCCATTGCTGTTTGCTCCACCCTGGTGATTCCCTGAGGCCCTGCCCCACCCAATTTGTGCGCAGAGGAATTTGCATATGAGTGGCCTGGCCCTCTGCAATCTGAAACCTAATGTTCTGCAGCTGGGTCAAAGAACCACAGAGCCTCCAAAAGAAGTCCCAAGGCTGACAGCAGCTCACATTGCTTCACAGCTGGGCCTCATCTGGGCACCCCCAAACCCCAAACAAAGAGAAGGATTCTGTAGATATCTGTAGCTCCTGCTGAGAGGCCTCAGGCAGAGGCTAAATTAGCACCTCCTTAGAGATCTAAGAGCCACTATACCCAGGGGTCAGAGTGAGACCATCCAGACTACAACTCTTCAGAACCATAAGAGAGACACTCAGGGGCAGAATCAGTGAGCGCCAAAGCCCCACTGAAGCAAGTCTTGGCCCATAAGGGTGTCTCCAGAACAGAAGTTCTCCCATCATAGACAAAACTGATTCTCACAGCCAATTGGCCTGGAGGTCAATTCCTCCTAGTGATACCAACAACAATCAAGGCTTAACTACAACAAGACTGTGCACACAGCCCACAAAGGGGTTTACCAAGAGTGTCCACCTCAGGTAACTGGGGAGGCTGAGCCACTGGGCCCTATAGGACACCTAGCACACAAAGCCACTCCATCAACTCAGGGAAGCAGCTGAAATGTGGAGACAAAGAAACAGATTACAAATGACAGAAATGGAGGAAAGCGAACTACTGGATATAGAGTTCAAAACCACGGCTATAAGGTTACTCAAGAATCCTCTAGAAACCTCTGAGAAATTTAGTGAGACCCTCAAGGATATGAAAAAGGACCAACTAGAAATTAAACATACAATGACTGAAATAAAAAAATAATATACAGAGATCTAACAGCAGACTAGAAGATCGCAAGAATCAAGTCAAAGATTTGAAATACAAAGAAGCAAAAAACACCCAACCGGAAAAGCAAAAAGAAAAAAAGAATCCAAAAATATGAAGATAGTGTAAGGAGCCTCTGGGACAACTTCAAGTGTATCAACATCCAAAATATGGGGGTGCCAGAAGAAGAGAGAGAAGATACTGAAAACCTATTTGAAGAAATAATGACAAAAAACTTCGCACCTGGTGAAAGAAATAGACTTACAAGTCCAGGAAGTGCACAGAACCCCAAACAAAAGGAATCCAAAGAGGACCACACCAAGACACATCATAATTAAAATGCCAAGGGCAAAAGACAAGGAGAGAATATTAAAAGCAGCAAGAGAAAAACAGTTAGTTACCCACAAGGGAGCACCCATAGGACTGTCAGCTGATTTCTCAACAGAAACTATGCAGGCCAGACGGGAGTGACAAGAAATATTCAAAGTGATGAACAGCAAGAACCTACAACCAAGATTTACTCTCCCAGAAAAGCTATCATTCAGAATTGAAGGGCAGATCAAGAGCTTCACAGATAAGAAAAAGCTAAAGGAATTCATCACCGCCAAACCAGTATTATATGAAATGCTGAAAGGTATTTTTTAAGAAGAGGAGGAAGAAGAAAAAGGTAAAGATAAAAATTATGAACAACAAATACATATCTATCAACAAATGAATCTAAAAATCAAGTGAATAAAAAGTCTGATGAACAGAATAAACTGGTGAATATAATAGGATCAGGGGAACAGAAAGGGAGTGGACCGACAATTCTCAGGGTTAAGGGGAATGGGGGGTGTGGGGAGAAATTGGACAAAATCCGTACACCTATGGATGAGGACGGGGGGGTGGTAAGGGCAAAGGGTGGGGTGGGAACTGGTGGAGGGGAGTTATGGGGGGAAAAAAGAGCAACAACTGTAATAATCTGAACAATAAAAATGTATTTAAAAAAAATAAAGTTTTCCCAAATTGAAGATTAAAAAAAAAAAAATCCACAGGAAGCAGGCATAAAAAGTATATACTTCTACATGGAAAAGTTATTTTATTGAAATAAATCAGAGTGGGATGACTTTATTATGAATGCTTCAATATATACTGTTAATTTGTAACACCAAGTATTTTTGTATATGCATCTTGTGTGATAGCAGTCATCTGAATTAACATGAACAAATGAATAAATGCCACCTACATTAACATCTCTTCCGTACTGCTCCACAACTTCTACCCAAGGGTAAAGACTTGTTATAGACTGCAGACATATTTCTAGTTTTTAAAACTTAGCCCAGCTGGCATGGCTCAGTTGTTGAGCATACACCTATGAACCAGGAGGTAATGGTTAGATTCCTGGTCAGGGCATATGCCTGGTTTGTGGGCTTAATCCCCAGAGTGGGGAATGAAGGAAGCAGCCAATCCATGATTCTCTCTCATCATTGATCATTGTTTCTCTCTCTCTCTCCCCCTTCCTCTCTGAAATCAATAAAAATATATTAAAAAATTTTAAAAATCAAAAATAAAAGTACACAGAAAACAAAATTTTTTTCACGGTCCAATGGCAGCGGATTCCAGATCCACTAACTTATAAATGCCTAGGCAATATTTTAATAGACTAAATATTAAGAATTATTTTATTACTGTACATGTAAAATAAAGCTAAAAGGATTTCACAAAGGTTTCCAAAGAATTAATTCCTTCAGCTATACCACTTTCTTAATTATGCTACTGATTTTTTAATAAAATACATTTTTTAACACAAGCTGGAAGAGAAAATATTTTTAAATAAAAGTGAAAGTGTAATGAAGTGATCAATAACTATAAATTTTTAAGAATCTGAATCTTTTAAAAGACCATTTAGCAGTAACCAGATCATGATTCTTTGTATGTGTTTGCTTTCTATTAAAGTGATTTTGCAATTCCCTGCAATGACATACTAGCAATATGTCAAGATGGAAACAATATCAAGCTGAGTTTTGTTAAACTGTATGATTGTCTTGCATGCACTTTCTATTTTATAAAACAAATTAGAACAAAAATTTCTATTTTTCCCCTCATGCTCTTAAATGCTCAATGTTTTAGTGTAAACACTGCATTCCTTTAACTCAGGGGTAGGAAACCTATTTTCTGCAAAGGGGAACTTGGATAGCTATAATATCATTTGCACACCATACAAAATTATCAACTTAAAATTAGCCTGATATTTTGGTCAAACATTTAATTAACTCACCATTAATGCCTTGGCAGGACCAGACCAAATGATTTCAGGGGCTTTATATGGCCCCAGGGCCGGACATTTACCACCCGTTTTAAAAAATCACCAATTATGTGAAGTGACTTTTGATCAAATGACTACTTATCACAGAACAAAATTCAAAAACTTTCAACTTTTTAAGTATAGAAAATTAATCCTCACCCTCAGAACCCAACAATCTGACCAAAAGTTATATTAGAAATGACTGGCATTTTAAATGAGAAGGGGGGAATTATCAAATCCCACAAACCATGAAGTCTAATCTGTATAACTCTATAAAATATCAATAAACAATATTAATGTCAATCCAATTGCAATAACAGACATAATCTGAAGCAAGAATAATGTAAGCTACAATAAACCTTCAATAATATCTGTAAACATGACACATCTCTTCCCAGAAATAGAAGAAAACTTCTTTTACCAAAACCAGATTCTTTTCCAACAAAAGTCAAAAATTCAAAATGTACATTTACAAAGGTGAATGATTTAAAATTATGTAAATACTAGAGGCCCGGTGTATGAAAATTCATGCACTGGAGAGGGAGTCCCTCAGCCCGGCCTGGCCCCTCTCACAGTCTGGGAGCCCTCAGGGGCAGGAGGCAACCTGGCCTTCAGGGGAAGGTGACACCCCATCACACCTCAGCTGCTGCCACTGCCAGCAGAGCAAGCCTTGGCCGGCCCTAGTTACCTGAGCCTTGGGTGGCCTTGGGCAGCTGGGGAGCCATCATCCGAGACTTGCCTGCACCTCAGGCCAGCCAAGGACAGCTGGGCAGCTGCCATCTGAGGCTTTCCTGCGCTTTGGGCTAGCCCTGGGCGACTGGGGGGCTGGGACTGTGGAACTCTGGAAGCCGGCGCTTGGAGTGGCCAGGCCCGCTGGGCCTGGTCTTGCCACACATCTGTGGCCCCAGTGGAGCTGAGGGGACTGGGTGCCGCCATCTTGTGGTTGTGGGTGCCGCCATCTTTGAGGGAGTGACAGTCAATTAGCATATTCCCTCCTTATTGGCTATGAGTGCTGCCATCATTGAGGGTGTGGCAGTCAATTAGCATATCCCCTCCTTATTGGCTGTGGGTGTCACCATCATGGAGGGTGGGGCAGTCAATTAGGATATTCCCTCCTTATTGGATGTGGGCACTGCCATCTTTGCAATGATGTGAGGGTCAATTAGCATATTCCCTCTTTATTAGATAGGATTCTAAAATGCCTCTAGTAAAATTAAAATGCCCTTTTTTTATAATATCTAGCTATAGTGAAAAAGAAAAATTCTGGTCAAAAAGCAAAATAAAAGATGAAAAATTTTGGTCAATAACAAATTAAAAGATAAAAGAACAGGGAGAAAGCAAGATGGTGGCATAGGTAAACACCTAAACTGCTGCCTAGCACAACAATTTCAAAACTACAACTAAAAGACAAAACGGACATCATCCAGAACCACAGGAAAGCTGGCTGAGTGGAAATTCTATAACTAGAAGGAAAGAGAAAAGTACACTGAGACTCACAGGAGCTGCAGGAGGCAAAAGTACTAAGACGTGCTTGCGCAGAAGACTGGCAACTGAGTGCATGGCTGGCTTTCTCAAGCAGGAGGGAGACAAAAGCTCCTGACTGTGAGCTACAGTTCCAGGTGAGACTCTGGGGACCCAGACTCATATGGGGTGAAACTGAACTGTCAGGAAAGACAAAAGGTCACTGAGACTCAGAGGAACTGTAGAAGGAAGAGGCAACCAGGAGCACACGCAGAGAGGGTGGGCAACTGAGTACACGGCTGGCTTTCTCAAGCGGGAAAAGACAAAAGCTCCTGACGGCTCTGATCTAAACTCCAGTTCTCAGGCGAGAAGCTGGGGACCCAAACTCATTCTGGAAGAAACTGGACTGTCTGGGAGTGGGTGGAACTTGAGGGCTGCGTTCTCTCAGAAGTGCTTGCAGCGATTACCACAGGACACTGAGACACAGGGGCCTATTAGGGCAGGGCTGATGGGAAGCCAATGCTGTCTGCTCTGCCCGCCCTGAGACTCCACCCCATTCAAGCTGAGCACAGAGGCTTTTTGCAAGTCTTCTCCCTTAAGGGTGTCTCAGGCACAGAAGTTCTCCCAGCATAGACACAACTGATCCTCACAGCCAAGTGGCCTGGAGGTCAATTCCTCCCAGTGATACCAACAACAATCAAGGCTTAACTACAACAAGACTGTGCACACAGCCCACAAAGGGGTGCACCAAGAGTGTCCACCTCAGGTAACTCGGGAGGCTGAGCCACTGGGCCCTATAGGACACCTAGCACACAAAGCTACGCTACCAACTCAGGGAAGCAGCGAAAATGCAGAGACAAAGAAAGAGATCACAAACAAAAGAAATGGAGTAAAGCAAACTACTGGATATAGAGTTAAAAACCACGGTTATAAGGTTTTTCAAGAATTTTCTAGAAAAGGCCGATAAATTTAGTGAGACCCTCGAGATATGAAAAAGGACCAACTAGAAATTAAACATACACTGACTGAAATAAAAAATAATATACAGAGATCTAACAGCAGACTAGAAGATCGCAAGAATCAAGTCAAAGATTTGAAATACAAAGAAGCAAAAAATACTCAACCATAAAAGATAAAAGAAAAAAGAATTCAAAAATATGAAGATAGTGTAAGAAGCCTCTGGGACAACTTCAAGCGTACCAACATCAGAATTATGGGGGTGCCAGAAGAAGAGAGAGAACAAGATACTGAAAACCTATTTGAAGAAATAATGACAAAAAACTTACCCCACCTGGTGAAAGAAATAGACTTACAAGTCCAGGAAGTACAGAGAACCCCAAACAAAAGGAATCCAAAGAGGACCACACCAAGACACATCATAATTAAAATGCCAAGAGCAAAAGACAAAGAGAGAATATTAAAAGCAGCAAGAGAAAAACAGTTAGTTACCTACAAGGGAGCACCCATACAATTGTCAGCTGATTTCTCAACAGAAACTATGCAGACCAGAAGGGAGTGGCAAGAAATATTCAAACTGATGAATAGCAAAAACCTACAACCAAGATTACTCTACCCAGCAAAGCTATCATTCAGAATTGAAGGGCAGATAAGGAGCTTCAGAGATAAGACAAAGCTAAAGAAGTTTGTCACCACCAAACCAGTATTATATTAAATGCTGAGAGGTATTCTTTAAGAAGAGGAAGAAAAAGAAAAAGGTAAAGATAAAAATCATGAACAACAAGTATATATCTATCAACAAGTGAATTTAAAAATCAAGTGAATAAAAAATCTGATGAACAGAATAAACTGGTGAATATAATAGAATCAGGGGCATAGAAAGGGAGTGGACTGACAATACTCGGAGGGAAACGGTGTGGGGGGTGCGGGAAGAGACTGGACAAAAATCATACACCTATGGATGAGGACAGTTGGGGGGTAAGGGCGGAGGGTGGAGTGGGAACTGGTGGAGGGGAGATATGGGGGGAAAAAGAGGAACAATTGTAATAATCTGAACAATGAAGATTTATTAAATTTTCTAAAAAAGATACAAGAACAGTATAAAAGCCTCCTAAGAAATGTAACAAATACAGAAAGAATGAAGAAAAATCAGTACTGTACTTATTATATTCTTTGTATTTATTTTCTGAAGGTTAACCAAAGGAAAGAAGACATCTTCTGTTTTCATTTCCACATATAATAAATTTCATTTTGAAGAAATTTCAAAAGTTACAAATGAATTAGCATTCCAGTTATATATTACTAACAAAAACTGAGTATGGCAACTTTCCCTAAGGACTTCAATAACTGACATTTTTCTTATACATGATACCTACACATTTGAGACACAATTAAAAGTACAGCTAGTATACGTTACTTAAATAACGTTCATATAATGCCATCTGGTGGTTAACATGATATATTAAGTTTGTGCTAAATTTAAAGAATCCACCACTTTGAAGATATATGATTACTTAATGAAAGGCCAATTTTCTTTTCCAGCATTCATCTTATGGTAATCAATTGGTCTTAAAATCCTCCCTCCTCACACATCTTCCAAGTGCTTCAGATGCACTATTGTCCCCCTATTCCCTGGCATAAGCCCTTCAGAGAAAAATTATCTCTCCTCTTGAATATAGTTCTACTAGAGGCCTGGTGCATGAAAATTCATGCCCTGGCGGGGGGGGTCCCTCTGCCCAGCCTGCCCCATCACAGTCTGTGAGCCCTCAGGAGCGGGCGGCGACCTGGCGATCAGGGGAAGGCAACACCCATCACACCTCTGCTGCCACTGCCAGCAGCGCAAGCCTCAGACGGCTCTGGTTACCTGAGCCCAGGGCAGCCCTGGGTGGCTTGGTAGCTGCTATCCAAGGCTTGCCTGTGCCTCGAGCCACCCCTGGGAGGCAGGAGGGCTGAGTGGACTGGGGGACCCCAGAGGCAGGCGCACCTTGCCATGCACCTGTCACCCCAGCGGGGCTGAGGGGACTGGGCACCACGATCTTGTGGCTGTGAGCGCCACCATCTTTGAGGGCATGACAGCCAATTAGCATATTCCTACTTTATTAGATACTAGTGGACCTGTACACGAAATTCGTGCATGGGGAGGTGGGGTGTCCCTAAGCCCAACCTGCACCCTCTCCAATCTGGGTCCCCTCGAAGGATTTCCTACTGCCCGTTTACAGGGATCGGGCCTAAACCAGAATCCCTCTTGCAATCTGGGACTGCTGACTCCTAACCGCTCACCTGCCTGCCTGCCTGTCTGATTGCCCCTAACCACTCTGCCTGCTGGCCTTTTCGCCCCCAACTGCCCCCCGCCGCTGGCCTACTTGCCCCCAAAAGCCCCCCTGCCAGCCTGGTCACGCCCCGCGTGCTAGTGTGCTCGCCCCCAACTGCCTCCTCTGCTGACCTGCTCACCACCAACTGCGCCCCTGCTGGCCTGATAACTCCAAACTGTCCCCCCCACCCCCGCTGTCCTGATCACTTCCAACTGACCCCCACTAACAGCCTGCTCGCCCTTAACTAGCCCCCCTGCTGGTCTGCTTACCCCCAATGGCTCCGCCCCAACCAGCCTGATCACTCACAACTGCCATGCCATCCTGGCCAGATCACAAACAACTGCCCTCCCCTCTTGGCCTCTGACCACCTCTACCTCAGCCTAGCCACCATGGCTTTGTCCAGAAGAACGTCTGGAAGGTCTTCTGGAAGGTCTCCCAGTCTAATTAGCATATTACACTTTTATTAGTATAGATAGAGGCCTGGTGCATGGGTGGGGGCCAGCTGGTTTGCCCTGAATGGTGTCCCGGATCAGGGTGGGGGGTCCTGCTGGGGTGCCGGGTGCCTGGCCAGCCTGGTTGAGGGGCTGAGGGCCGTTCTCAGAGTGGCCACACCCCCTTCAGGGTGGGAGTCCCCACTGGGGTGCCTGGACAGCCTGGGTGAGGAGCTGATGGCTGTTTGCAGGCTGGCCAGGCGCCCCAGCAGGGACTCTTACCCCATGGGGGCGTCGTCAGCCTGGGTGAGGGGCTGAGGGCTGTTTTCAGGCTAGCCACAGCCCCTTCAGGATGGGCGGGGGGTCCCACTGGGGTGCCTGGCCAACCTGGGTCAGGGGCTGATGGCCGTTTTCAGGCTGGTCATGTGCCCTGGTGACCCAAGCTCCCAGCCCCTCCTTTTTTTCTTTTTTTTTTTTTGTCTTCAGTGCCTCCTTAAGTGGAGGCCAGGGCCAGCTGGAAGCAGGTATCTGGAATTTATTTATCTTCTATAATTGAAACTTTGTAGCCTTGAGCAGAGGCCAGGGCAGGTGGGAAGCTTGCCTTCCTCCATTGCCAGGGGCAACGCAAGCCTCCTGCTTGCTCCAGCTCTGTGGCCGCTTCCATCTTTGTTGGGTTAATTTGCATACTCGCTCATGACTGGCTGGTGGGTGTAGCGGAGTGATGGTTAATTTGCATGTTTCTCTTTGATTAGTGTAGATCAGGGGTCCTCAAACTACGGCTTGCGGACCACATGCGGCCCACCGAGGACATTTATCTGGCCCGCCAGGTGCCGCTGCCTGTCCTGCTTAGCAGCCGACTCGTCCCGGGCCCACAGTGCGCATAGGAATTTGTTCATAGTTTTTTTTAACTATAGTCCAGCCCTCCAACAGTCTGAGGGACAGTGAACTGACCCCCTGTTTAAAAAGTTTGAGGACCCCTGGTGTAGATGATTCTTTGTCCTTCAAGCTTTTGCCTGGCTGTCATGGAGACCCTAATTACATTCCTGTTTAGTTGACAACTTTCCAGTTTATCTCTTTTCAAAATAAAAATAATAGCTAATATATGATGATGAGCA
Source organism: Corynorhinus townsendii (assembly GCA_026230045.1). Classification (NCBI taxonomy): domain Eukaryota; kingdom Metazoa; phylum Chordata; class Mammalia; order Chiroptera; family Vespertilionidae; genus Corynorhinus; species Corynorhinus townsendii. Next base: position 96,371,882 of record JAPDVU010000003.1, read on the forward strand.
TAAGGTGTATTATGCTAAACACCTTATGTGAAAAATATAATTTAATCTTCCCAAGAACCTATAAGATAAGAACTAATATTATCCTCATTTTACAGCTAAGGATACAGAAGCTTATAAAGGTGCAAAGTCTTCTCAAAAAATGTAATTCAGAACACACACACCTTCTAAGCCATTATACAGTATTGCTCCTTTCTAAATGTTGATCAAAAAGCAAAATTTAGGGAAAATATATTTATAATAGAAGTCAGTTGACTTTTTCAAATGTCCGAAACACAATGGCATTTTTGTTTAAAGAAAGGTTAACTTTGTGAGCAAACATGATTCTCTGGACAATGTAACACTTATTAAAATCAAACACCAAATGTCTAAGATACTAAATGACTCAACCAATCACCAATACCTTAAAGTGAAGAAGCTAGGAAACAAATTTCAAAGTAAATATAATCTGAACAGATGGTGACCCACAGTGAACATTAGCTGATCATATGTACATGCACAAGATTTACGGCTATTATGGTCCACCTCTTACTACTAACCCAATGACCAGTGCAAGCTGTTGCAATTATTACTCAAAGTTGAATGTTCTTTCTTAATCTGCATCTTGGCAGCTGCTGTTCTCTCAACCTAGGATGTTCTCTGCTCCCATTATTCCTAGAGAATGCCTATTCAACCTTCAGAACTCACTTTACCTAGTTTCCAGAGGAAACTTTCCCTACTGTTCATCCCTATCTCTTATCACAGAATACTTGAGACATGACCTCTAGAATAGCAACTAGTCTACACTAATAAAAAAGATGCAAATTGACCGTACCTTCACGATACCCACCAGCTAATCAGGAGTATGCAAATTAACCCAACAAAGATGGTGGGTTAATTTACATACGCAGGAGCTGAACAGCAGGGGGCGGGGTGGGATGCTTGCGTCACTGCCATGGTGATGACCCAGGCGTTCCGTACCACCCCAGCACTCCGGGCCTCTGGGCAGCATGGGAAGGTGGAAAGGCGGCTATGACCAGAGTGAAGGCGGTGCCGGCAGCCAGGGGAAGGCAGGCCTATTCTTGCATGAATCTTCGTGCATCGGGCCTCTAGTATATTCATAAAATGGATGTGTTTATATCTGGTTTCATAAACTAAAGCAATTTGAGAGCAGTGTTTTATTGATGTTGTGTTTCTAACACAATTCTGCTTTACACAAGAGTGGAATGATATTTTTACACAACTGTCCCAGCATCTATGGTCTAGAACCTTATTACAAGCTAAGTAATGGTCCAATCAGAAAGCAAAGTAATGGGAAATCTTATAAAACATTACTAGCATCTGAAAGGCATGATTCAGAGTAAGATTCAATGTCTATGTACAAGTCCACTTCCTTTCTGTCTCCTGAATTATAACACCTCACTTGGTCTCCCTTTTTTCATATTATTCCAGTCATCTATATATATAAAAGCCCAGCAACTGTTTCAGTAGAATGACTGGCACAACCAGAACGACCGGTCACTATGATGCACACTGACCACCGGGGGCAGAGGCTCAATGCAGGTGCAGCCCCCTGGTGGTCAGTGCACTCCCACAGCAGGAGCACTGCTCAGCCAGTAGCCGAGCTCATGGCTGGCAAGTGCAGCGGTGGTGGCAAGAGCCACCACAGCAGTGCTAAGGAGCAGCGAGCCAAGTGGTAAGGAGTGAGCAGGAAGGCGATAGGAGTGAGGGGTCCCGGACTGCGAGAGGAATGTCCAAATTGTGAGAGGGATGTTGGACATCACCCAAGGGGTCCCAGATTGCCAGAGGGTGCAGGCTGGGCTAAGGAACCTCCTTCCCCTGTCACAAATTTTGTGCATCAGGCCCCTAGTTAAAAATAAAAAGTATTTCCTTTTATTTTATACTAGAGACACGGTGCACAAAATTCTTGCACTATAGGGGGGAGTCCCCTCAGCCCAGCCTGTGCCCTCTCGAAGACTGGGATCCCCCCAGGGGATTTCTGCCTGCCTGCACTGGCCACTTCAGGCCTCTCTCAGTCCAGGCCTCTCGCAGTCCGGGACCCCTCACTCCCTACTGCCCGCCTGCAACGGAGGTGGGAGAGGCTCCTGCCACCACCCCTGTGCTCACAGGCCGAGACCCCGGTTTCTGGCTGAGCAGTGCTCCCCATGTGGAAGCACACTGACAACCAAGGGGCAGATCTTGCGTTGAGTGTCTACCCCCTGGTGGTCAGGGCATGTCATAGCAACCAGTCATTCTGCTAGTCATTCCACCGTTCGGTTGATTTGCATATTAGGGTTTTATTATATAGGATGAGAAATAAAATAAAATTAAAATGAAGAATAATAAAAAATATGTAAACAAGTTAATGCATAAATTCTCCTCTATACATTATCATTTATCTCTTGGCTAGCATAACTTACATGATCCAAGAACTGGACCCTTTTTCACTTATTATTCCACTTGACCTGACCACCCTCTCTCCAAGATAGCGTTGCTGCAGGAGTCTTAGTTACAATTCCAAGGTAGTTAATAAAAAGACAGAATAAGGAAAAGCCCCTTAGCCTCTACATAAATATAAGAGATAATCTAGATATAGGAACACCTGGATTTTCCCCCCCTATTGCATTCTTTAGCATATAATATACAAATGAATTGACGCTAGCATTGATATAGACATAATATGAGATTAAAATATCATTGTAAGTTATTACAAGTATCAAACTATTGTGTTTAATAATACCAAAAGCTACAGTGCATTATAAAAACAAATGTAGGGTTTTCTTTTTTAATTAGGAAAAAGTCACCTACTTATATAAGACAGGTCTATCCTGCAGGGCTTCCATTGCCTGAGTTAATACTGGAGATATGTCACATGATTCTTGTGTCAATGTTCTGCATTCACCTGAAAAATAATTAACATTAGTAAACCTGTTAAAGATAGGTCTTTATTATATCTGTTGTACAATCATACTCTAAATTCTATAGCAGAGGAGAAACCAAGATGGCGGCATAGGTAAACAGCTAAACTGCTGCCTTGCACAACAATTTCAAAACTACAACGAAAAGACAAAACGGACATCATCCAGAACCACAGGAAGGCTGGCTGAGTGAAAATTCTACAACTATAAGGAAAGAGAAAGCACACTGAGACTCAGAGGAGCTGCAGAACGCAGAGGTACCGAGGCACACATGGATAGGGCTTGCAACTGAGTACGCAGCTGGCTTTCTCAATCAGGAAAAAGACAAAAGCTCCTGATGGCTCTGATCTGAACTTTAGTTCTGAGCGAGACTCTGGGGACCTAGCCTCATTCGGGGAGAAATTGGACTATCTGGCAGAGGGCGGAACAGAGGTGCTTGCAACGATTACCACAGGACACTGAGACCCAGGGGCCTCTTAGGGCAGGGCAGACTAGAAGTCATTGCTATCTGCTCCACCTGAGACTCCACTCCATCCAAGTTGAGCACAGAGGTTTTTGCAAGTCTTGTCTCATAAGAGTGTCTCCAGCACAGAAGTTCTCCCAGCATAGACACAGCTGATCCTTGCAGCCAATGGCCTGGAGGTCAATTCCTCCCAGTGATACCAACAACAATCAAGGTTTAACTACAACAAGACTGCGCACACAGCCCACAAAGGGGTGCACCAAGAGTGTCCACCTCAGGTAACTGGGGAGGCTGAGCCACTGGTCCTTATAGGACACCTAGCACACAAAGCCACTCTATCAACTCAGGGAAGTAACCAAAATGAAGAGACAAAGAAACAGGTCACAAATGACAGAAATGGAGAAAAGCAAATGACTGGATATAGAGTTCAAAATCACGGTTATAAGGTTACTCAAGAATCTTCTAGAAAAGGCCAGTAAATTTGGCGAGACCCTCAAGGATATGAAAAAGGACCAACTAGAAATTAAGCATACACTGATTGAAATAAAAAATAATATACAGAGGTCCAACAGCAGACTAGAGGATCGCAAGAATCAAGTCAAAGATTTGAAATACAAAAAAGCAAAAAACACCCAACCGGAAAAGCAAAAAGAAAAAAGAATCCAAAAATATGAAGATAGTGTAAGGAGCCTCTGGGACAACTTCAAACGTACCAACATCAGAATTATGGGGGTGCCAGAAGAAGAGAGAGAGCAAGATACTAAAAACCTATTTGAAGAAATAATGACAAAAATCTTCCCCCACCTGGTGAAAGAAATAGACTTACAAGTCCAGGAAGCGCACAGAACCCCAAACAAAAGGAATCCAAAGAGGACCACACCAAGACACATCATAATTAAAATGCCAAGAGCAAAAGACAAAGAGAGAATATTAAAAGCAGCAAGAGAAAAACAGTTAGTTACCTACAAGGGAGCACCCATAGGACTGTCAGCTGATTTCTCAACAGAAACTATGCAGACCAGAAGGGAGTGGCAAGAAATATTCAAAGTGATGAATAGCAAGAACCTACAACCAAGATTACTCTACCCAGCAAAGCTATCATTCAGAATTGAAGGGCAGATCAAGAGCTTCACCGATAAGAAAAAGCTTAAGGAGTTCATCACCACCAAACCAGGATTATATGAAATGCTAAAAGGTATTCTTTAAGAAGAGGAAGAAGAAGAAAAAGGTAATGATAAAAATTATGAACAACAAGTGAATTTAAAAATCAAGTGAATAAAAAAATCTGATGAACAGAATAAACTGGTGAATATAATAGAATCAGGGGCATAGAAAGGGAGTGGACTGACAATTCTCGTGGGGAAAGGGTGTGGGGATGCGGGAAGAGACTGGACAAAAATCATATACCTATGGATGAGGACAGTTCGGGGGGGGGTGGGTAAGGGCAGAGGGTGGGGTGGGAACCGGGTGGGGGGGAGCTATGTGGGGAGGGGGGACAAAGAGAAACAATTGTAATAATCTAAACAATAAAAATGTATTTTAAAAATAAATGAAAACAGTTGCAGCATCTATTTTGCAAGGAACATGAGAAATTGTCAAAGAGACAGATGAGTCAGGAGAAACAAGCAGAACCATTTTTAGAGGAACTTACGCTAATTACGGCAGGACCTACTTAAACATTGTGGAAATGGGCAAAGTGACATGTAAGAACTAAAGTTTAGTATTATGCTAAGCAAAATAAGCTAGTCAGAGAAAGGCAAACATAATATGATCTCATTTATTAAATGTGGAATATAATGACTAAAATAAACTGATGAACTAAATAGATTCAGAGACATTGAAGCATGCAACAGAATGATGAATTTCAGAAGGAAGTGGGGAGAGGGGGACAGATTAACCAAAGAATTTATAGGTATACTAGTGACCCGATGCATGAAAATTCGTGCAAGAGTAGGCCTTTCTTCCCCCTGATGCCGTTACCGGCTTTCCTCCAGCACCCGGGACCCAGGCTTCCATCTTCCGGGACCTGGGATGGCTTCCCTCTGGCCCTGGCTTCGTCAAGAAGGACGTCTGGAATGACATCCGCAAGATGTCTGGTCTAATTAGCATATTACCTTTTTATTATAGATATGTATAGCCTATGGACACAGACAATAGTGTGGTGGAGGAGGGGGTAAAAAAAATAAAAATAAATAAATTGTATAGCAAATATTGCATTTTTTAAATGCTTAGAGAAACCTAGAGAGTATGTCTATAAAGAATTGGTTTATGCTGTCAACCAAACTAAAAATTTAAGCTTGATCCAAAAAAAGAAAAAGAAAAAAAAAATTTAAGCTTAAGTATTATATAACTTTAAATGACCACATATGCTGTGTGATATACCCCAAACTTATATTTTATTATTTAAAAAAACTATATTTCTATAAAAAGCAATCAATGAAAAAATATTCACTGAGTAACTGCTATATACACAGTAATGTTCAAGGCAAGCGGGGAAGAGTATTAAAAATACACAAACACAGACACACACACACACGCGCAATATATATAATAGAGGCCCAGTGTATGAAATTTGTGTATGGGGGTTGGGGAGGGGGGGAGGTGTCCTTCAGCCCAGCCTGCACCCTCTCCAATCTGGGACCCCTCAAGGAATGTCCAACTGCCAGTGGGATCGGGCCCAAACTGGAAGTTGGACATCCTTCTCACAATTTGGGCTGCTGGGTCTTAACCACTCGCCTGCCTGCCTGTCTAATTGCCCCTAACTGCTTCTGCCTGCCAGTATGATCACACTAATGGCTCCCCTGCTGGCCTAATTGATGCCTAACTGCCCTCCCCTGCCAGCCTGATTGCCCCTAACTGCCCTCCCCTGCTGGCCTGATCTCCCCTAACTGCCCTCCCCTGCAGACCAGGTCACCCCCAACTGCCCTCCCCTACTGGCGTGGTCCCCCAACTGCCCTCCCCTGCAGGCCTGATCTTGCCCACAACTTCTCTCCCCTGCTGGCCTTGTCACCACCAACTCCCCTCCCCTGCTGGACTGTTCACCCCACTGCCCTCCCCTGCCAGCCAGATTGCCCCCAACTGCCCTCCCCTACTGGCCTGTTCGCCCCCAACTGCCCTCCCCTGCCGGCCATCTTGTGATAACGTGTGGGCAGCCATCTTGTGACAACATGGGCGTGGCCATCTTGTGATGACGTGAGGGTGTGAGGGCACAAAGGCCACCTAGGATATTCTTATATACTAGAGGCCCAGTGCATGAAAATTCATGTACTGAAGGAGGGGTCCCTCAGTCAACCTGCCCCCCCTCTCAGTCTGGGAGCCCTCAGGGGCAGGAGGCGACCTGGTGATCAGGGGAAGGCAACACCCCATCACGCCTCTGCTTCTGCCACTGTCTGCAGCACAAGCCTCGGCTGGCCCTGATTACCTGAGCCTCAGGGGGCCCTAGGTGGTTTGGCAGCTGCCATCTGAGGCTTGCCTGTGCCTTGGAATGGCCCTGGGTGACTGGAAGGCTGAGGGGACTGGGGGACTCCGGAGGCAGGCGTGCGGAGCAGCCAGGCCTGCCTGGAGGTGGCCCCGGCCTTGCTGCATGCCTGCTGCCCTGGCAGGGCTGAGGGGACTGTGTGCCACCATTTTGTGGCTGTGGGTGCCACCATCTTTGAGGGTGTGGCAGTCAATTAGCATATTCCCTCCTTATTGGCTGTGGGCGCCACCATATTTGCAACAGCGTGAGGGTCAATTAGCATATTCCCTATTTATTAGATAGGATGTGTATATGTGTGTGTGTGTGTGTGTGTGTGTGTGTGTGTGTATTAATGTATGTATTACAAAGTTCCTTCCCTTGGGAGTAATTTTTAAGCAATATACTTAAAATGTTTATATGGATAATATATAGTAATAATATTATCATTTTAAAAGTTTAGACTCTTAACATTTTAAAAATCTCTACACCACATTTTCTTTATTTTACTACTAGGGACCGGGTGAACGAAATTCGTGCACTGGGGTGGGGGGTGTTCCCTTAGCCCAGCCTGTGCCCTCTCGCAGTCTGGGACCCCTCGCTCCTTACTGCCCATGTACTCGATCCTTACCACTCAGCTCACTGCTACTTAGCGCTGCTGTGGAAGCGGGAGAGGCTACCTCCAATGCCAGGCGCTCACCAGCCATGAGTCCAGTTTCTGGCTGAGTGGCGCTCCCCCTGTGGGAGCTCACTGACCACCAGGGGGTAGCTCCTGTGTTGAGCGTCTGCCCCCTGTTGGTCAGTGTGCATCATAGCAACTGGTTATTCTGGTCATTCCACCATAATGGTCACTTAGGCTTTTATTATACAGACTAGAGTCCCAGTGCATGAAATTGATGCATGGGGGTGTGTGTCCATCAGCCCAGCCTGTACCCTATCCAATCTGGGACCCCTCAAGTGATGTCCGCCTGCCCGTTTAGGACCAATCCCAGTAGGGTTGGGCCTAAATGGGCATTCGGACATCCCTCTCACAATCCAGGACTGCTGGCTCCCAACTGCTCACCTGCCTGCCTTCCTGATTGCCTCTAACCACTTTTGCCTGCCAGCCTGATCACCCGCTAACCACTCCCCTGCCAGCCTGATTGATACCTAACTGCTTTCCTACCAGCCTGGTCACCCCTAACTGCCCTCCCCTGCGGGCTTGATCACCCCCAACTGCCCTCCCCTGCTGGCCTGATCGCCCACAACTGACCTTCCTTCCAGACCTGGTCCCTCCCAACTGCCCTCCCCTGCTGGCCATCTTCTGGCGGCCATCTTGTGTCCATATGGGGGCAACCATCTTCTGTGTTGAAGTGACAGTCAATTTGCATATTACTCTTTTATTAGATAGGATAGAGGCCTGGTGCATGGGTGGGGGCCAGCTAGTTTACCTTGAAGTGTATCCCGGATCAGGATGGGGGTTCCCTTGGGGAGTGGGGTGGCCTGGGCGAGGGGCCTGTGGTGGTTTGCAGGCCGGCCACTCCCCCTGGTGACCCAAGTGGAGGCCCTGGTATCTGGGATTTATTTATCTTCTATAATTGAAACTTTGTAGCCTTGAGTAGAGGCCAAGGCAGGCCAGGAAGCTTGGCTTCCTCCATCGCCGGGGAAACCCAAGCCTCCTGCTTGCTCTGTGGCTACAGCCATTTTTTGGGGGGATTTATTTATCTTCTATAATTGAAACTTTGTAGCCTTGAGCGGAGGCCAAGGCAGGCCAGGAAGCTTGGCTTCCTCCATTGCCAGGGGCAACCCAAGCCTCCTTCTCTCTCCAGCTCCGTGGCTGCCACCATTTTTGTTGTGATTTATTTATCTTCTATAATTGAAACCCTGTAGCCTTGAATGGAGTCCAAGGCCAGCCAGGGTGTGCTGGAAGCTTGGATTCCTCCATTACCAGGAAAACCCAAGCTTCCTGCTCGCTCCATGGCTGCAGCTATCTTAGTTGGGTTAATTTGCATACTTGCTCCTGATTGGCTGGTGGGTGGCTTGTGCGTGTCGCAGAGGTACAGTCAATTTGCATATTACTCTTTTATTATATAGGATTCTAATATTATCATTAAATACTTATCAAGAGTCCACTATGTTTAAAGAACTTCAAACTCTGTTTCAGAAATTCGAACCTTTAAGATATAAAGACCTCACACTAGCACTGTATTTTTAGCACCCATATATATTTCATACTTATGCAGGTATGGATATAGAGACATCTTGAAGTTCCTAGGAGTCAAAGGCCCACAGTTTGGAACCACTATGTTAGATGTCATGAGAATACAAAGAAATTTGAGGCCTTTGAAAAAGAAATCTAAACTAGAGAGCAAAAATATACATATACAAGAAGTAATAATAGAGTAGTAAATTACTGAATGCTAAATAAATATTTCCCAGCAGTGTTCAGAGATGGGGAAAAGTCACTGTGATTAAACGTAGCCATGGAGAGTTCCAGAAAGATGTAAAACCTAAACTCAGCTTTGAATATTGAGGTAGGACTTGTATATAAAGAGAAAAAGAGACAACACTCAAAATAGGAGTAAACAGTGCAAAACAAGAGAGGCAGAAAAAGAAACACATTTTGGAGTAAATCATCTCAACCAGATAAATCATCTGAACCAGGTTTCCACAGTACAGTACAGGTGTTACCAGTTAAGGAGATTCAATCCCAATTGCGTCAATAGTCAGTTGGTAACACCTATTAAAATCTCCGTTCTCCTATTCCAGTGGTCGGCAAACTCATTAGTCAACAGAGCCAAATATCAACAGTACAACGATTGAAATTTCTTTTGAGAGCCAAATTTTTTAAACTTAAACTTCTTCTAATGCCACTTCTTCAAAATAGACTCGCCCAGGCCGTGGTATTTTGTGGAAGAGCCACACTCAAGGAGCCAAAGAGCCGCATGTGGCTCGTGAGCCGCTGTTTGCTGACCACGGTGACCTATTCCATTCTTGCTCTTAACCATCTTCTTTGATTTTAATAGGAAATTTTGAGAACTTATTGAAACATTTTTAAACAAAACTAAAGCAAATAAACCATTTGTGGTAGGCAAAATAATGGTCCTCCAAAGATCCTTAATCCCTGGAACTTGTGATAGTTTACCTTACATAGCAAAGACACTTTGCAGATGGAATTAAGGTGACAGACCTTAAAAAAGGGCAATTTCCCCAGATTACCTTAGTGGGTCCAAGGTAATCACATGGGACCTAAAAGTGGAAGAGGCTGGCAGAAGAGGTAGAGATATAGACAGAAGAGTCAGGAGGTAATCAAGCAAGAGAGTAACTCGATCCTCCACTGCTAGCTTTAATGATGGAGGAGGAGGCCATAAACCAAAGAATGCAAACAGCCTCTAAAAACTGGGAGAAACCTTCAGTGACAGCCACAAGGAAACTCAAACCTCAGTCTTACAGACTCAAGGAACTAAATTATGCCAACAAACTGAATAAGTGAGGAAACAGATTATTCCTCAGAGCCTCCAGAAATGAATGGAATCCTGCCAACAGTTTAATTTTAGTGTGGTGAGAACCATATATGATTTCTGACCTATGGAACTATTAGATAATAAATTTGTATTGGTTTAAGCCATTAAGCTTGTGGCAATTTGTTACAGCAGAAATACAATATTATTCACTATTTACAAGCAAGTTATGTAAATAACAAGAAATATCTAATCAAAACAGCAGAATCTCAGAGGAAAGTCAGGGGAGGGTGAGTGTGTGGGAAGAAATCAACCAAAGAACTTGTATCCATATATGCATAACCCGTGGATACAGACAACAGGGTGGTGAAGGCCTGGAGCAGGGGGCAGAGGTGGGCTAGAAGAGGTCAATGGGGGGAAAAAGAGGGACATATGTAATGCTTTCAACAATAAAGATTTTTTTTTAATTAAATAAAATAAAATAATCTAATCTAGCCCAGCCACCATGGCTCAGTAGGTGATCATCGACCTATGAACCAGGAGGTCAGGGTTCAATTTCTGGTTAGGGCATATGCCTGGTTGCACGCTCCATCCCCAGTGGGGGTGTGCAGGAGGCAGCCGATCAATGATTCTCTCTCATCATTAATGTTTCTCTCTCCCTCTTCTTTCCTGTCTGAAATCAGTAAAAATATATTACAAAAATATAAACAAAATAATCTAATCTAGATCAGATAAAGAATAATCTAATTAGATAAAATAATCTAGAAATGTTGACTTTATTTTTTAATTTCCATACTTAACATATTGCTTAACTGATGTTAAATGTTCATAAAACAAACATAAAGAAAATATGTCCAGATGTAAAGTTTGTTCTTTTTAAAAGTACTTTTTGATAACTAAAATCAAAATATATCAAATAATGATCAAGTGAGATAAAATATATTCTAACACTGATATTCACAATGTTCAAATCCAGACCACATGAAAGAAATCACTTACTTTGAGCCCATCGATAAAGTCTTTCATAAGCTGTTTCCTGAAGCAAGGCCATCTGTTCCATAATTTCTAAACTAAAAAAATGCATTGTAATTTAAACGTTTATCCAACAGCTACATCTAGGCACCTAAATATTGTTTAATAACAAAATGATTTGGTTACATCATGTTAGTTTTTTATCATTTTATGGAATGATTTTTCAATGTTTTTATAATTAAACAAATGTCAACTTTTATTACCATCACTTTGTTACCCAATTGCTGTTTTACTCTAAGCACATCAGGATATAACTCCCTCCTTATCCAAGGACACATTGAATTAAAAAGATTAAACTTTTTAAAAAGAACCTAGGATTTTTTTAATTTTGGAAATATAAGAGGCAATGCAATTATGAACTGAAACGGTTACTCACCCTGCTGTTTGCTGGTTTGTACGCAAGAGGACTTTGACATCATTATGAATCTGTTTTACTCTTCCCAATCCCTTGAAAAAAGCCTTTAAAATTAAGAATGCAACCTTAAAATGTCCATGTTTTCAGGTAAAATTATATTACTCTAAAATGAAATATCACTACAAAGGAGAAACAAATACTTTCTCCTACTCTGATCCTTTCTATACTGATCTCAACTTTCTCTAAATGTTTATGTAAAGTGTAATATATTTATTCAAATTTCAAAACATATATTAATTCAATGTCTACTATATGCCAATTGTCTGCTGCCATCGATGAACAATTTTATAAAGACAAAAATCTATGTCCCCAGGAAGTACAGAGTCTAGTGAAGAGAAATGCAAGCCTAAAGATTATTACATAAAGAAAAATGTGCTATGTAGTGAACATCTTATGACTTAGTTAAGCATGACTTTCTTGTCATTAAGGATGACGTTTTATGTATCTTTTATATACCCACTAGAGGCCCAGTACACGGCAATCCAGGACCCCTAGGAGGATGTCGGATAGCCAGTTTTGGCCTGATTCCCACAGGCCCGACCCAGACAAGAGGGAGTCTGATCATGTGCATTGAGCATCTGTCCCCTGGCAGTCAGTGCACCTTATAGCGACTGGTCAAGCGGTCATTTGGTCGTTCGGTCACTTAGGTATACACACACACACACACACACACACACACACACTAGAGGCCTGGTACACAAAATTCATGCACGGAGTGGGGATTCCCTCAGCCCAGCCTGCACCCACTCCAATTGGGGACACCTCAGGGGACGTACAACCGCTGGTCAGACACCCCACTCACAATCTGTGACCACTGGCTCCTAACCACTCACCTGCCTGCCTGCCTGCCTGATCACCCCTAACTGTCTCTGCCTGCCTGCCAGCCTGATCAAGCCCGCAACTGCTCTCCTCTGCTGGCCTGATCTCACCCCCAACTGCCTCTGCCTGCCTAATCACTCCTAACTGCCCTGCCTTGCTGGCCTGATCTCACCCCTAACCGCTCTCCACTGCCAGCCTGATCACCCTAACTGCCACTGCCTGCCTGATCGCGCCTAACTGCCCTCCCCTGCCGGCCTGATCTCACCCCAAACTGCCCTCCTCTGCCAGCCAATTTGGTTCTGATTGGTCAGTTTCAATGCCAGTCAGTGTCAAAAGCTCTTCCTCCTAGGCAGCCATTGGCTCCTCAGAGTTGACCCAGATTTGGTTCTGATTGGTCAGCTTCTATGACAGTCAGCATCAAAAGTTCTGCCTCCTAGGCAGCCATTGGCTCCTCACAATTCACCCAGATTTGGTTCTGATTAGTCAGTTTCTATGCCAGTCAGCATGAAAAGCTCCACCTCCTAGGCAGCCACTGGCTCCTTACATTCACCCAACTGATTGGTCAGTTTCTATGTCAGTCAACGGGGCCTGATCAGAAAGGCAGGGCTGATCAGCTGCCCATGTGGAGGCCTGGAGAGAAATGGAGGCGCAGCTGTTGGCCAGGCCGGGAGAGAAGGAGAGGCAAGTTCTGATCAGTGACTGCCACAGAGGCTACAGATTAGACCTTGCCTCTCTCTCTGCAGACTTCTCTCTGGGCCTGATCCTCAGCCCCCTAGACAGTCAGTGCTGGGTTGGGGTGCCAGCAGTAGCCCATCAGTGCTGGTTCACCATGGCAACCCAGCACTGACTTCCGGTCTGGTGGAGCCTTCAGTCATAACAGTCGTTATGACGTTGGCTATTTATTATATAGCCTAGAGGCCCGGCATACGAAATTCATGCATGGGTACAGTCCCTAGGCCTGGCCTAAGATCAGGACCATCTTTCCCAGCTGCCCTCAGTTGGCCCCACCCCCCACCGCCACCCACCCCCGGTTCCCCTGACAGCCAGGGGAAGGGACCGAGAGGTCAGCTGTTCCCGCCCGCTTCCCGGCCCCACCCCCACAGCAAGTGACCATCAGGCGATCGGAGCCTGCTGGCTGGGGAAACAGACCAAAAGGTGGTCAGTGCACCTCATAGTGACTGGTCCAGTAGTTGTTCTGGTCGTTCTGCCATTGGGATCAATTTGCATATTACCCTTTTATTATATAGGAGAGAGGCCTGGTTCACCGGTGAGAGCTGGCTGGCCTGCCCTGAAGGGAGCTCCAGATTGGGGTGTGGGGTCCTTGCTTGGAGGTAGGGTTTGCAGGCTGACCCCACCTCCAATCAGGGTGGGAGTCCCCGCTGGGATGGGACTGGCCTGGGCGAGGGTCTGCCAGTGGTTTGCAGGCCAGCCACACCTCCATCAGGGTGGGGGTCCCTGCTGGGGTGGGGCCAGCATGGGAGAGGGGCTGAGGGTGGTTTGCAGGCCGGTCATGTCCCCAGCTTTGTCAGGAAGGAGGTCTGGAAGACGACCCAGTCTCATTAGCATATTGCCCTTTTATTAGTATAGATAGATTCTTGTCCCTACATCTAAGAGTGGACTGCAAAGTTAGATATATAAAAGATGCTCATTAAATATTAAGAGCTGACAGATACTGAACTCCAAGATATTTTTATTTTAGAAAAACATATTGGAGCCTTAGTTTACAAAAGCCAGTGTTCTAAACATGAAAATAATGAATGTGTTACTTTTCTTTGATGAATTCAATTTAAATGAAAAATATCCCCTGTAATGTTTATTATTTCTCTCAAGTAGAGAAAAAGGTGAGATGTCAAATATTTAAAATGTGCAATGTTCCTCAAACCTCAAGGACTGATAAGTAATGTCCCTACCCACAGGTAACTGCTTACATTCCAGCCTGGACTGTAATATAATAGTGACATCTATCAGAGCCACTCCATGAGACTCCACCCCTACTTTAAGAAATCTTCCTGCCCTCAGACCCCAGAATAATGACAGCAAGTGTAGATTTATAGTTCTTCCCAGTTAGGGGAATGAAAAATTCCTTTCTGGAAAAACTGAATGTCTTTCAAGTAAAAAAAAAAAAAGAAAAGAAAAGAGAAAGAAAACATTTCCCTGTGTTTAGCATTTTGAGAGGTTTTATAGTTCTATGTCAGTTTGAAAAGAATGGCATAGGTTAAAAATTAATTAGATGAAAAAACAAGGAATTTCCACATCTAAAAAAGACCAAAAAATTGTAAAATAAAGAACATGTAATTACTGTAATGTCATTGAAATGAAAACAGAAAATGCCATGTTACTGTACTGTGAGGCACCAAGGAAAGAGAATGTGTGCGTGTATGGAGGGTTGGGGCTGAGGGGAAGAGGCTAAATCCTCATATTTCATGTTAGAAAATCAATAAAAAATAGTTAACACAGATAATTAAAACATATTTGTTAAATGAAAAAACATATAGTTTATTCTTTATAATTGATTTAATATCCTGTACACCCCCATCCCCGGAATAACAGGCACTAAATTTAGTACAAATAACTAACAGTAATCTTTAAATGCATTTGATTGGATAACTTACTGCCTTTCCATCCCCACTACATTAAAAGCATATTCTTTTTAATAATAGCTCTAGAATATAGAATTTACAAAAGCAGCTATTAACAGGTTTGAAATGATTGACAAGATTTAGAGATAAGGAGGAGTGGAAGAGGTGATAATGGTTTTCTTTATAAGCTTTGTACCCTTTAAAAAGGACATGTATTGCTTTGGAAAAAAATAAAACAATTTAAAATATGCATCTTAATTACCAAATTTAAAAATATTTTCAAATCAAACATTTTTTAAATGACAAGATAAAGCCTTAAAATTTTCTCTATGACATCTGTAACTGCAACACTTGAAATAAATATAACAAAAGCAAGCTACCTCAGTAATAGGTCCTTCTCTTGTACCTCGGAGAACACTCATTTCATCAGAAGTTAGTTGGAACTTGGATAAGAAAGCATCAGCAACTTGTGCTCTTATTTCTAATCTTTGACTGTAATAACAAAAAACAAAAACTTAATAAATATCAAATACACTGCACATTTGCATAGCTTTAAAACAGATTATGGTCTAACATACTAACCTTTTAAAATAAAGATGTTAAAGATTCTCAACATCTTTGAAAGTATAATTTCTACCTCAAATACTGGAAGCACATCAGGTATGTAGGTGATAAAATTAACTGATATCATTCTACCTCAAATACTTGCACATAGTAAAAGGAGTTAACAATTATAAAAAAGAAGAAGAAAGTTCACATATGGTCCCTACAAGTTCACACTGTAATAGTAAGGTTATCTTACAGGAGAGAAATATGCCCATGTTCAACTATTTTCTTCTAAGTATTAAAATTCCTAAGCTTTGAAGTTTTCACAGCAACCAAAAATCAGGTTTATTGTTTTTTGTTTTTTAATTTTAAGTTAGAGCTAGAACTCCAAAACTCATTTACTAATTCCTTATAAATCTATAGTCACTTCTCACTTTTGTCTTCCTGGCTTTTTTGTATACTATGGTAATTAAAAAAGCCTTTTAAAATATTTTAACTGATTGCAACCTATTTAGACTAGTTGAAAATTAGGAAAAGGCAAACTCTAGTTTGGAATGCAACTTGCCAGCACCTAAAGGACTGAGCAGAGTGACCATCTAAAGGCAAGTTAGGACTACAAACTACCTGAGCAGAACCACAACATTCCTGGCTTCTGTATCTTAGCTTTGAAGATCTTACCTAATTATAGAGAAACATGTAAATTGACCATACCTCTGCTACGCCCACAGCCAATCAGAGTGAGTATGCAAATTAACCCAGTAAAGATGGAGGTTAATTTGCAAACGAAGGTGGGGCGGGCAGCGCCATGGGCTGCTCCTGGGGGTCTGGGTCCATCAGGGGTGGGGGAGGCCAGGTGGGCAACACCAGACACCGCCCACAAGGTACCAATCCATCAGGCCAGGGAGGTGGGGTGGGCAGCACCAGCCACCACCCGAGGGTTCCGGGTCCATCGCAGGCCCCAGGAGGGGCAGCAGCCCGCCTAGCCACTCCTGCGGGGCCCTAGGAACATCGCTGCCCCAGGAAGGGGAGGCCAGCCCACCTAGCCACTTCCGTGGGGCCAGGGAACATCACTGCCCTGGGGGGGCTTGGCTGGGCCTGCTTAGCCACTCCTGTGGGGCGCCGGGAACATTGCTGCCCTGGGGAGGCATGGCTGGGCCTGCTTAGCCACTCCCGTGGGGCCCTGGGAACATCGCAGCCCTGCGAGGCACGGCCAGGCTCTGGGAACATCGCAGGCATGGGGTTGCTGAGACCCAGACAGGGCCTCTGGCCACAGATTCACAGCTTTGCGGAGACCAAGGGCAGGGATCTGCCTCACCTGCAGAGAGAGAGAGGTTCTGCAGTGGCCCCAAGACGCAGGTGGGCCAGGCCAGGGATCAAGGAGCACGGAAGGATGCCCGGGCAGAGGGGCAAGGACCCGCAGCCCTGAGGCGGGGGTTGAGGGGCAGTGACATCTCACTGGAGGGGTGCTGCACTGCAGGGTACCAGACTGACCAACGCAATTCAGACAAGCTCCCAGTGCTAACCGGCCTCGCCCACGCAGCCTTCACACTTCAGAGGTGGTGACTCCTGCTCCTGCCTTGACCCAAAAGCAAGTCCGCGCAGCCCTGCCCCACAGCAGAGCATGCCTTGGCGGTGAGTGCAAAGCCTTCCACCTGCTCCGGAGAAGGGGGGGCAGTGAAGAATGGGGGCAGGGGACCAGGGAGAGGAAAGAATGTGGAGCGTCTGCAATGAAGAGGTGCTTGAGAAAAAGGCTCGGAAGCCTGACAAGAAGGTTTGTTCTGTTTGTCCGGCAGCTGCCCCTTAGGAAGGGCAGAGAGCATGGCTCTGAGGGTTCCCTGTGCACTGAGTCAAGTTCCATAGCCAACTAGAATTGGCCTGTTTCCTGGTCTGTAAAATGGATTAAGCATGTCCCAGTGCCTTCACTGAGCTTTGATGGCCAATTGAGATACTATATAAGGAAAGTGAGGGAAGAAGTAAGAAAGAAAAGGAAAGGCAAACAACACAAAAGAAAGACTGGAAGAAACCTGTAAATCCATTGTCACTTAAATAGGGAATACAGTCAATAGTGTTGTAATGATGGTATGATGCCAGGTGGGTACTGGAAATATCGGGGAACACTTTGTAAAGTATATGATTGTCTAACCACTATTCTGTAACTAATATAAAACCTGAAACCAATACAAAATAATGTTGCATGTAAAGAAATTAAAATTGGAGTGAAATTTTTATATTTCAAAGTTTAAATAAAGGCTCTAAAGGAAGGAAGGGGGAGAATAAAACAGTGTTTTTCATTTTACCACTTTATTGTCTTTTCAGTACATGAAAAAGACAGTTGTCTTTATATGGTGCTTTTATACTTTTCTAAGTCATTATCTCATATTAATTTCAGGGCAACTTAAAGACAAGATAATTATTACCTCCACTATTCAAAGAAAGGAAATCTTGGTGTCTGGTCCCAATGATTCAATCGTCAAGCCCTTATTGTAAAGCAGGGTTAGTAAAATTTTCTGTGAAGGGTCATAACTATACTAATAAAAGCCTTGAGGGTGATCAGGCCATCAGGGGAGAGTAGTTGGGGGCAATCAGGCCAGCAGAGGAGCAGGTAGGTGTCAATCAGGCCGGCAAGGGAGCAGTTAGGGGGCAATCGGGCAGGCAGGTGAGTGGTTAGGAGCCAGTGGTCCCGGATTGTGAGAGGGATGTATCCCCTGAAGGGTCCCAGATTGGAGAGGGTGCAGGCTGGGCTGAGGGACATCCTCCCTAGTGCACGAATTTCATGCACCAGGCCTCTAGTATATAAATAAAATACTAAATGCTTCTTTAGTAGTATTCACAATCTAATAATACCTCCAAAAAATGAACAAAGATAGATATTAATACTATTTGTATACACCAGTGGTTCTCAACTTTTTTAATGCCGCGACCCTTTAATACAGTTCCTCATGTTGTGGTGACCCCCAACCATAAAATTATTTTCGTTGCTACTTCATAACTGTAATTTTGCTACTGTTAGTGAATCGTAATGTAAATATCTGTGTTTTCCGATGGTCTTAGGTGACCCTGCTAGCGGTTCTCAACCTGTGGGTAGATAAAACTCCAATCATTATCATAGAGAATTTAAAATAATTATAAAACTTCATAAAATTCCTTAAGACCATTCAAATTACCTATTTCAGCTAAAACATTTTTGGAGCTTCTTTTGAATCTTTAGAGTCTTGAATTTAAACATTACATTTGCCATTTTAAGAAAAGGAAAAATGATTAGTCTTTAACATGATTTCAACCTTTGTAAATTTTAGAATGATTATAAAAACATTTATACTTTTTTTCATTTATTTGTGTGAACAAATTTTTCTTTGATGATGACAATCAAGAATTGAAAGAGCTCATTCTTTTTTTTTTTCTTATAAATCTTTATTGTTCAGATTATTACAGGTGTTCCACTTTTTTTCCCCCCCATACCTCCCCTCCACCTGATTCCCCACCCCACCCCATGCCCTTACCCCCCGCCACTGTCTTCATCCATAGGAGTAAGATTTTTGTCCACTCTCTTCCCGCACCCCTCATACTTGCTTCCCCTGAGAATCGTCAGTCCACTCCCTTTCTATGTCCCTGATTCTATTATATTCACCAGTCCATTCTGTTCTTCAGATTTTTTATTCACTTGATTTTTAGATTCATTTGTTGGTAGGTATGTATTTAATGTCATTTTGTTGTTCATAATTTTTATCTTTATTTTTTTCTTCATCTTCCTCTTCTTAAAGAATACCCTTCAGCATTTCAGGTAATCCTGGTTTGGTGGCGATGAACTCCTTTAGCTTTTTCTTGTCTGTGAAGCTCTTTATCTGACCTTCAACTCTGAATGATAGCTTTGCTGGGTAGAGTAATCTTGGTTGTAGGTTCTTGCTGTTCATCACTTTGAATATTTCTTGCCACTCCCTTCTGGCCTGCATAGTTTCTGTTGAGAAATCAGCTGTCAGTCGTATGGGTACTCCCTTGTAGGTAATTAACTGTTTTTGTCTTGCTGCTTTTAATATTCTCTCTTTGTCTTTTGCCCTTGGCATTTTAATTATGATGTGTCTTGGTGTGGTCCTCTTTGGGTTCCTCTTGTATGGGGTTCTGTGTGCTTCCTGAACTTGTAAGTCTATTTCTTTCACCAGGTAGGGAAAGTTTTCTGTCATTATTTCTTCTAATAGGTTTTCAATATTTTGCTCTCTCCCTTCTTCTGGCACCCCAAAAATTCGGATGTTGGTTCGCTTGAAGTTGTCCCAGAGGCTCCTTACACTATCTTCATATTTTTGGATTCTTTTTTCTTTTTGTTTTTCTGGTTGGATGTTTTTTGTTTCCACATATTTCAGATCTTTGGTTTGATTCTTGGGGTACGTTGATCTACAGTTGAGTTTCTGTATATTTTTTATTTCAGACAATGTATGCTTCATTTCTGACTGATCCTTTTCCATTTTTTTGGCATTCTCATTAAGGTCCTTGAAGGTCTCACTAAGCTCCTCAGAAGTGTCATCAAGTTTCTCAGCGGTTTTTAGAAGATTCTTGAGTAACCTTATACATGTGGTTCTGAACTCTATGTCATCCAGTAGTTTGCTTTCCTCCATTTCTTTCATTCGTGACATGTTTCTTTGTTTCTGCATTTTGGCTGCTTCCCTGTGTTGATGGAGTGGCTTTGTGTGGTAGGTGACCTATAGGGGGCAGTAGCTCAGCCTCCTCAATCACCTGATGTGGATGCTCTTGGTACACCCCTTTGTGGGCTGAGTGCAAAGTCTTGGTGTAGTTAAGCCTGAATTGCTGTTGGTACAGTGGGAGGAATTGACCTCCAGGCCAATTAGCTGTGAGCACTCCCTGTGTCTATAATGGAAGAACTGCTGTGCTGAAGACACGCAGGACTTGTTTCAGTGGGACTTCGGTGCTCACTGAGTTTGCCTCTTGAATGTGTCACTTATGGATGTGAGGAGTTGAAATCTGGTGTCTCACACTGACCACTAGGTACACTGGCTTCTGGATCTCCAATGGGGTGCATGTCAGCTACTGTCTGAGGCCACTCAGCAGGAGCTACAGTGAGAGCTACAGTTTTCTCCTCTTTGCTTGGGGTTTGGAGGTTTTGGAGCTGTCTGACCCAGGCTGCAAGTTTGCTAGGTTAAGCTGCGATAGGGCAGGCTTTTCTTATGCTAACTCGGTTGCTTGGAGCTTGGGTGGGTTTGTAGGTCGTGCAGGGCGGGGCCTCAGGGCGTCACTAGGTTAGGGCGTGGCAAACAGCAATGGCTGCTAGTTAGCCGGCTCTGTGTCCCCAAAGGCATCGGCGAGTCCCGTGCCCCAGTGCAGTAAACAATTATTCCTGCGCCAGCTCTGCAAGCAAGCCACCCTCGCTGGCAGACAGTCCAGCCTCTCCCCGCAGGAGCCCGGGTCCCCCGCGTCTCCCCAGAGACTGGACCTCAGAGCAATCGGGGGCCTGCCTCCGTTCGGCCGAAAAAAGCAACGCACCCAGTCGCCCGCAGCCAGCCCGGATCACGTGCCTCCGCACCTCAGCCCCCCAGCGCTCGTGCACGTCTCAAAGCTCCCCTCTCCCCGCTTCCAGCTGCAGAACTTCCACTCAGCCAGCCCCGCCCCCCCCCGTGGCTCCGGGTGACAGACGCTCCGTCCCCCAGCTGCAGTTTAAATTGTTGTGGGAGGCAGCAGTCTAGGTGTTCACCCACGCCGCCATCTTGGATTCTTCAAAGAGCTCATTCTTAAAATGTCTTAATCAGGAATTGATAGGCATTTCAAGTATACATTTTTATATTAAAAGTTCTGAAGAAAAGGTTATTAATATTTCTACCAAAATGTGAATAATATATTTGATATTTATACAAATTCAATGTTTAACATTGTCTCTAATACTGTGTATTTATTTTTTAAAATTACATGGTGTGAGAAAGCAACGGCATTTTTATTTATTTATTTTTAATCTTTATTTTTGAGATTATTACAGATGTTCCTCTTTTTTTCCCCCTACAGCCCTCTTCCACCGTGTTTCCGCCCCTCTCCAGGCCTTTGCCACCTATTGCCTGTGTCCATAGGTAATACATACATGCATATAAAATCTTTGTTTAATCTCTTCCCATCCCCCCATCCCCCAAGTATTACATATATTGATAATATCACATATTAAAGTTAATTCCCAAAAAACAAGTCACAAAAAATATGTTATAGCAACACCCAATTATTTTAAAAAATTATTTACACATAGACATGAATTTTTGGGACATGTATTCATATACTGCTTGAATATTTAAAATAGACTATTTAATCTTTATAATAATTTCTTCAAATCATCCCAGAACATGATTTATGAATATTGTACTGCCATTTCACCCCCTAAAAATATGTCTCTGTCATATTTTAATGCTACCTTCTAGGCTTACCTCCACCAAATAACTTCAAATTAATAAGAAAAAGACTAATAGAAAAAATGGGCATAAGATATAAACAAAACAAAAATTGAATAAATATAAATGGCAAAACAAAATGAAAAAAAATGTCAACTCACCAATATTCAATGAAATGTAAATTAAAAGTGTAACACTAATTTTTCATCTATGAAATTGGCAAAGTTTATAAAAACACCCATGCTGATAAGGATTTAATAAAAAAGACATTCTTTTACATTGCTGATGGAAGTGTAAATGGTATATAACCTTTATGGAGAAAAATTTAGGCAATGTACGTCAGGATATTTTTTTAAAGTATCTACCATTTGATTCATTAATAATATAGGAATACTAGAGGCCCAGTGCACGAAATAATGAGACACCCAGACCCACCCTGCCTGAGCCGTGAGACCCCAGACCCACCCTGCAGGAGCCATGGGCCCTGCCAGCCCCACGCACGCCACAAGTCCCAGCCTGCAAGAGGTGCTCCACGCACCTCCTGGTGACCAGTTTGTTTGGTCGTTCCGCTGTTACAGCATCATGACCACAGGCCTTTTATGATATAGATGTCCTATATCCTAAGGAAATAATCTGAAATGCACATAATGATTCAAAAGCATTTACCAAACCATTACTTTTAGTAATGAAAAAAAATACAAACATTCAATAACTTAAGAATGCTTAAACATATGTTGGCTTATTCACAAGACAAATGCCACCACTAAAAGAGACAGTTTGTTAAAATAAAAGACACAGAAAATGCGCATAAAATATTAAATGAATAAAGTAAAATATAACTACGCACGCATACTTACCCTGGGAGAAAATACACCAAATATTACCAGTGACTATGTCTGGGTGGTGAAGGTATATCTAATTTTAATTTTCTTCTCTAAATTTTATAAATTTAAATGAGAGAGGAAGAAAGAAAAGAGGTCTGATACTCCACTGCTTCAGACATATGTATCTGTGATATATTTTATATTTGTACAAAAGCAACATTTATATTTTTGTGTTACCAATTCAAAACCTTAAAGTAGTTTAAATAAGTAACATAATTAAAGCTACTAAAAAATAGCCCTGGACAGGGCTATGAGTTTAATTCCTGGTCAAGGGCATCCCCAACCCTGGTAGGGGAGGCAACTATTCCATGGCCCTCTCTCTCTGCCTCCCTCTCCCCTCCTACCCCCCCACCCTTCCACTCCCCAGCCTTCTCCCTCCCTTCCACTCTCTCTAGAAATCAATGAAAAAAATATCCTCAGGTGAGGATTGAAAAAAAAAAAAAAACTACTAAAAATTAAATAAGAAATATTGAGATAGAATGAGAAAGCAAATAACATAGCTAAGCTTAGTAAAGCTACTGCAATTAAGCACAAAAGAGCCTAAGCTTGCTAGCCACCACAGCCTTTAGAAATAAGCTACTGCTAAACAGGTTTCTTTATCTAACAAAAGAGGAGGGGGTTGGAGAAGTACAGTTTTCTGATGTATGTCAGAAGTGTTCTACACCTATATAAATTAGTTAATCATCACACAGATATTATTCTTTTTTATCAGATATGGAAACTGAGGCTAGGGGAGATTAAGAAATAACTTGTACACAATAAAATATCTAATGAGATTTAGCCTAGAAGTCAGATTTTTGTCCTCAAAGCCTACATTCTTTCCACGTTAATATGTTATACCTCAAAAAAAAAAAAAACATTCACCAGATACTTTTTTTCAGTCCAGAGAGAAATTTGGTGGGTGGGCTTTTACGAGAGATAATAATATATATAATGAATAGTCATTTCAGTTGTATTAAAAACGATGGAAGTATGATCATGTAGATTTAGTCTTTCTGGACTATCAATGAAACACATCTTCTATCAACTAAATATTAAGGGGAAATGTTAAGCTGCAGTTCTATGAAGACAATTCTACATTGAACTTTACCTGTCAGAGCATCAGCTGTCACAATGACTGACCTTTTTCAACACCATTTAGAAAAATATTCATATCCTGTATACATTTACTGTCTGAATAAAGACAACATGTTATCCAAATAAGTCCATTGAATTTTTATTTCTAAAGCTAAAATGGGGAAACACCTCTATGCCAGCTCACAGGAATTTGTTATCAAAATTTCTGCTATGTAATTTTCCTTAGATACAGTCACACAAAATCCACTTGGTACAACATTTCTATAGCTCTTAGCATACTAGAATGTCACAAATTTTCACTTGCTAAAAGTATACCAGGCCAAAACACTCTGATAGGCTTACTAAAATAATGACCATACCCTTACTTAATTTTGAGAAAATATGAACAGAAGAACAATGTTCTAATATTTCTTCCCATAGACATTCATCGGAATCCCATATATCTTATAAGCTGCAATACAGTGCTTATTTTTCAGTTTTTATTTTATCTTCCTTCCCTAACGTTACAATAGTTGCATTCCACATCCATGCACTCAAAAATTTTTATTGAATCCAGGTGTTAGGCACTGGAGACACAAGGAGAATAAGTAATTGTCGAGAATCCAAGATGGTGGCGTAGGTAAACACCTAAACTGCTGCCTCGCACAACAATTTCAAAACTACAACTAAAAGACAAAACGTCTATCACCCAGAACCATGGGAAAGCTGGCTGAGTGGAAGTTCTACAACGAAAAGGAAAGAGAAAAGAGCATTGAGACGTGCACGAGAGCGGAAAAGCTGAGGTACGGAGGCGCGTGATCCGGGCTAGCGGCAGGCATTGCTTTTTTCAATCCGAAGGGAGACAAGCCGCCGATTACTCTGAAATCCAGTCTCTGGGGAGACACAGGAGACTCAAACTCCTACGGGGAGAAGCTGGACTGTCTGCCAGTGAGGGTGGCCTGCTTGCAGAGCTGCGCGCAGGAATAATTGTTTACTGCACTGGGGCACGGGACTCGCGGATGCCTTCGGGGATGCAGAGCCGGCTAACTAGCAGCCATTGCTATTTGTCACGCCCTAGCCTAGTGACACCCTGAGACCCCGCCCTGTACAACCTACAAACCCACCCAAGCTCCAAGCAGCTGTTTTAGCATAAGAAAGGCCTGCTCTATCGCAACTTAACCTAGCAAACTTGCAGCCCGGGTCAGACAGCTCCAAAACCTCCAAACCCCAAGCAAAGAGGAGAAAACTGTAGCTCTCACTGTAGCTCCTGCTGGGTGGCCTCAGACAGTAGCTGACCTGCACCCCATTGGAGATCCAGTAGCCAGTGTACCTAGTGGTCAGTGTGAGACACCAGATTTCAACTCCTCACATCCATAAGTGACACATTCAAGAGGCAGACTCAGTGAGCACCAAAGCCCCACTGAAACAAGTCCTGCTCCATAAGCGTGTCTTCAGCGCAGCAGTTCTTCCATTATAGACACAGCGAGTGCTCACAGCTAATTGGCCTGGAGGTCAATTCCTCCCAGCGTACCAACAGCAATTCAGGCTTAACTACACCAAGACTTTGCACTCAGCCCACAAAGGGGTGTACCAAGAGCATCCACCTCATGTGATTGAGGAGGCTGAGCTACTGCCCCCTATAGATCACCTACCACACAAAGCTACTCCATCAACACAGGGAAGCAGCCAAAATGTGGAGACAAAGAAACATGTCACGAATGAAAGAAACGGAGGAAAGCAAACTACTGGATGACATAGAGTTCAGAACCACATTTATAAGGTTACTCAAGAATCTTCTTAAAACCGCTGAGAAACTTGATGAGACCTTCAAGGACCTTAATGAGAATGCCAAAAAAATGGAAAAGGATCAGTCAGAAATGAAGCATACACTGTCTGAAATAAAGAATATACAGAAACTCAACTGTAGATCAACGTACCCCAAGAATCAAACCAAAGATCTGAAATATGTGGAAACAAAAAACATCCAACCAGAAAAACAAAAAGAAAAAAGAATCCAAAAATATGAAGATAGTGTAAGGAGCCTCTGGGACAACTTCAAGCGAACCAACATCCGAATTTTTGGGGTGCCAGAAGAAGGGAGAGAGCAAAATATTGAAAACCTATTAGAAGAAATAATGACAGAAAACTTTCCCTACCTGGTGAAAGAAATAGACTTACAAGTTCAGGAAGCACACAGAACCCCATACAAGAGGAACCCAAAGAGGACCACACCAAGACACATCAAAATTAAAATGCCAAGGGCAAAAGACAAAGAGAGAATATTAAAAGCAGCAAGACAAAAACAGTTAATTACCTACAAGGGAGTACCCATACGACTGTCAGCTGATTTCTCAACAGAAACTATGCAGGCCAGAAGGGAGTGGCAAGAAATATTCAAAGTGATGAACAGCAAGAACCTACAACCAAGATTACTCTACCCAGCAAAGCTATTACTCAGAATTGAAGGTCAGATAAAGAGCTTCACAGACAAGAAAAAGCTAAAGGAGTTCATCACCACCAAACCAGGATTACATGAAATGCTGAAGGGTATTCTTTAAGAAGAGGAAGAAGAAGAAAAAGGTAAAGATAAAAATTATGAACAACAAAATGACATCAAATATATACCTACCAACAAGTGAATCTAAAAATCAAGTGAATAAAAAATCTGAAGAACAGAATGAACTGGTGAATATAATAGAATCAGGGACATAGAAAGGGAGTGGACTGATGATTCTCAGGGGAAGCAGATGTGAGGGGTGTGGGGAGAGATTGGACAAAAATCTTACTCCTATGGATGAAGACAGTGGCAGGGGGTAAGGGCATGGGGTGGGGTGGGGAATCAGGTGGAGGGGAGCTATGGGGGGAAAAAAAAAAAAGAGGAACACGTGTAATAATCTGAACAATAAAGATTTATTAAAAAAAAAAAAGAAATTGTCATGTTCTCAAGGAGCTCACAATTTAGTAGGAAAAAAGATACAATGAAACCAATAATAAATTACAAGAGACTATAATACACACTACAATATATGACTCTATATTGTATTGACTAAGTCAACAAATATTAGTATACCTATTTTTAAACCATTCCAAGAAGAATTTACACAATTACCTCTTGAATATACCAGAGAAAATAAACCATAGTTAAAATAAAATAGACAATGATTGTAAAAAAAAAAAAAAGAAATTTAAATACTGCCCGACTGGTGTGGCTCAGTGGTTGAGTGTCAAACTATGAACCAGGAGGTCATGGTTCGAATTCTCAGTCAGGGAACATGCCTGGGTTTGGGGTTCGATCCCCAATGGGAGCATGCAGGAGGCAGCTGGTCAATGATTCTCTCTCATCATTGATGTTTTTATCTCTCTCTCCCTCTCCTTTCCTCTCTGAAATCAATAAAAATATATTAAAAATATACCTACATTTTAAATAGCAATCATTTTTAATTCTATAGCTAACAATAACACATTGTCAACTCCAAAAAAAGGGATAATCCCTTAACCTCAATATCAAGTTTAATGTTGGACAACAGCTTAAACCCCATATGTTATAACAATCTTGAATCATGTTTTTTATTATTTTGTTTTAAATTTGAGTTGGCTTCTTCTATAATTTTCTTTCCACTTAACCTCCAAATTAATGACGGGGTGATTATATATAAGAAGAACTTACCTTTCGGCTTGAAGCTTAGTGGTTTTTACTATCAAATCTTGAGTCTGTTCTTTTGCTGCCTAAAATTATAAACATATCTAATATCAGTACATTTCAATTTTGTTATACTTAAAAAAACTAATACTACCACTTACTGGAGTTTAGACTTATAGCAAAGGAGATCACACTCCAGAGCTCAAAAGTTCATAAAAACACCTGAGTCATAATTAAAACATAACTTTTAGGGCTCATATACTACCTTTACCAAGAAGAACTCACTCAATGTTATCGAAACATGCATCATACTAAGTCTTACAAGAAATAAAAAGATATCAGGATGTTGACTAAGGAATTTAACAGTTCGTGATGCTTTTTGTGAAACAGAAGCACTGGAAGAGCAAGTTAAGGATGAAGAATTTGACTTGTTATGCACATGGTGAGACACCATGAGACCTCTAAATGGAGTTGTAAGTTAAGTCACTGAAATACTCATCAAAAATGGCCAAGATGGAGATAAACATTTGGGAGCTGAGATATACAAACTACCTCTCATATAAAGTTTTGGTGAAGATTAGAAACAGCCCTATCTAAAAGACACAAGCTGCTCCTGACCAAGTTCCGTACCAAGCAGTCCTCCCTCCCACAAGCCAGAGCTGAAAGGATCAGGAGCAAAAAACACAGGAAGGAGGTTGGGGGTCATTTTTATGCTGGGTCAGTACAAAAAAAACACTTCTGCTGCTAATGTTTCTAGAGCTGCATTAGATCTAAAAGCACCCCCCAACCATCACTAAGTTCTAGGTTCTTAAAGCCAAGTCCAGATTGTCAATTACGTTTTCTCTTACTGATTTATCTACCTCCTCTCAGTCATTAACAGAGCCCCACCCTCACCTCTAGGGAAGCTATTTTGAGTCTGTTTTCCTTGCAACCAAATTAAGTGCCCAAGAAATAGTAGATATTTTTAAGAAAATAGATTTAAACCTAGATAATTTAGCAGATCATGAACTTTTAATGAATGGTGCCAAACATGATAGCTCCCATGATATTCTTCTAAAATTACTACTCTTCAAATCCAATAACTTCTTCAAATGTTTATCTTTCCTAATGTCATTTTGCTTTAAAGATCCACTTCCACCCTTTATCTTGCCTTGTACAATTTTTTTAAATATTATATTTCAATTCTAAAACTTATTAAAATCCTATCTAATAAAATGCTAATTGACCCTCATGCTGTCACAAAGATGGTGGCACCCACAGCCAATAAGGAGGGAATATGCTAATTGACTGCCATGCCCTCAAAGATTGTGGCGCCCAGTCCACTAGCCCCACCAGAGTGGCAGGTGCGTGACAAGGCTCCGAGCACCTGCCTCCGGAGTCCCCCAGTCCCCTCAGTCCCCCAGCTGCCCAGGGCCGGACCGAGGCACAGGCAAGCCTTAGATGGTGGCTGCCCAGCAGCCCAGGGCTGCCCGAGGCTCAGGTAACTAGGGCCGGCCGAGGCTTGTGCTGCCGGCAGTGGCAGCAGCAGAGGTATGATGGGGCGTCACCTTCCCCTGATCACCGGGTTGCCTCCTGCCCCTGAGGGCTCCTGGATTGTGAGAGGGGACAGGCCGGCCTGAGGGATACCCCCTCCAGTGCATGAATTTTCATGCACCGAGCCTCTAGTATTTTAATATTTATGAAAAAAGAGTGCTTCACAAAATCAATATCATAAAATGCTTATTAGCTTCTTTTTAGCCTTAGTAATTATTAAATTAAGGGTGTATCTTATAAACACCACCATCAATTAATCACTGAAATATTATACTTGTGTAAAGTGTTATGCAATTAGAATTTCTGCATTATTTCCTGACTCTTCATTTATAAATTGTGGTAATGATTCCAAATTAATGTTTAATAATACTTGTAAAGATTATTAACCTAAAATAATTTTTAGTCATTTTATCTTCAATGTCAAAGATGATTACTTCTCATTAAATAATAAACATATGACTACAAATATAATTTATTAAAGTACAACCATAGCCAAAGGGATAAACCATAGCATACCAAAAAATTTCTGATTAAATTTCTAAATGTATGTCATAATATCATTTTCTAAAATGTCCTAAATCCAAAGCATTTTAGAAAAATTAATTAACTAATTAAATTATAACATTCTATAATTCATTATAACACCCTATAATGTAAAAGAGAGGGGATTTACCAAGAAATACTTCTTTTTATAAATACATGAATTGAAAACATTATTTTAGAGTTGATAGTATAAGTGGGTACTATTAAGATTATAACAACACTATATCCAAATAAATTAGTGTCAATAAATAAGATTTTAAAATCATAGATATAACACCTACTAATCTAAGAATAAAAAATGAATGTATTATACATGAGTGAAATCATATGGTTCTTGTCCTTTGCCACCTAACATTTCACTTAGGATAGTGAGGACACAATGCAATAGAGATGATATGTTATAAAAACTGTACACCTGAAACCTATAAAATGTTATTAACCAACAGTACCTCCAATAAATTAAATTAAATTAAAAAATGATGAATGTAAACAATAAGTAGTATAAAATATTTTTAAATATTCAATATAAAAAGCTATGAGGAAATCTTGCAAGTCTGGAAAGAAAAGTCAAACAAAATCAATTACCATGCAACAAAAGTAAGTACAAGGAAGTGAAAAGGCAACAATTAGCAGTTTATATGATTATTTAGATATTGTATAATTAACAAAGATCTAAATATTAGAAAATAAATATACCAATAATATTTGATGTGTTAGTTAAGAATAAAAAAATTAGACAACTCTAGGAAAGCTAAAATTTTAGAAACAGGAAATTGACTAGTTCTGCAGACAGATCACACAAGTACCTACAATTATTCTGTGGAATATGCATAGATTCATGATTCTTCCTATAATAATTGTAGCTGACAATAGGTCCAAGAGAATCTTATAGATAAAAGTTTGTAATAAAAATGTGAAGGTAGTAGAAATAATTATGACTGACTCTTAACTTAGGAAGAACCTATTCCAGAATCACATGACTAAGGGTAATTAGATTAAATGCTAACTCCACAGCCAAAACAGAGGTTCAGAATAGTTTTAATATACAAGCTATGAGTAAAATTATACATATTTTGCTGAGATTTTTTTTTTTAGGCTGAGCACGAATCATAATTAAGCTTCAGTTTGAACTTACTCCTAAGGCTTTCTATTAAGAAATTATTTCTGCTGGGCTTATGGCATATATATGGGATTGAAAGATTTATCAAAACTCTACACAGTTAGCTCTGTACCAGCCATATTAAAATATAAAGGCTTCTGGAGTTAACAGAACAATATTACAAGGCATGATGTAGTAAATGTATAGTAGATATCCATACATTTTGTAGACCTATCTAACAGTTACTTTGTACCGGGAACTATACTAAAATCAAGGCATTATACAGTACCTGTAAACGACTTGTCATATCTTGACAACAGTTACTCATTGCTTGAACATCTTCATTTATGCTTTCAAGTTCCTAAAAGGAGAAAAGTAACACCATAAAATATACTGTTAAAAAAATTTCTCTTCTTTAAGCCAAATCATGATTTTCAACTCATGAACTCATAAATTTTTTTCCCCAAAACATAACTAAATATCCCATATTTAAGACTATAAATTATTAAAAAGAAGAACATCTAGTATTAGAAAAGGTGTAAAATAAACTAGTGAAACAAAAAACAGCAAATGATTGCCCTGAATGGTGTGGGTCAATGGTTAGAGTGTCAGCCCACACATGGAAGGGTCAAAGGGTCATGGGTTTGATTCCCAGACAAGGGCACATACCTGAGTTGCAGGTTCAATCCCTGGGCCAGGGCCCAGTCGGGGCACTTGCACAAAGCAACCAATCAATGTGTCTCTCATATAGATGTTTCTCTCTCTCTCTCTCTCTCTTTTTTTTTCTCTCTCTCTTTCTCACCCACATCCCCTCCCTTCACTCTCTCTGAAAATCAATGCAAAAAATATCCTTGGGTGAGGATTATGAGTAACAACAAAATATGGCAAATGTTTTAAAAATATTAATACCTCTTTATTCAAAAATTCCAATGCTAACAATTTATCTGAAGAAACCCTATCTAATAAAAGAGTAATACGCAAATTGACTGTCACTCCAACACACATGATGGCTGCCCCTATGTGCTCAAAGATGGCTGCCCCCTTGTGGACACAAGATGGCCACCACAAGATGGTCAGCAGGGGAGGGCAGTTGTGGGCCATCAGGCCTGCAGGGAAGTTGGGAGGGACCAGGCCTGCAAGGGAAGGCAGTTGGGGGATCAGGCCTGCAAAAGAGGGCAATTGGGGGCGATCAGGCCTTCAGGGGAGAGCAGTTAGGGGTGACCAGGCCAGCAGGAGAGCGCAGTTGGGGGACCCAGGCCTGCAGGGGAGGGCAGTTGGGAGGGACCAGGCCTACAGGGGAGGGCAGTTGTGGGGAACCTGGGCCTGCAGGGGAGGGCAGTTGGGGGGAACCAGGACTGCAGGAGAGGGCAGTTGGGGGTGATCAGGCCTGCAAAAGAGGGCAGTTGGGGGACCCAAGCCTGCAGGGGAGGGCAGTTGGGGGACCCAGGCCTGCAGGGGAGGGCAGTTGGGAGGACCCAGGCCTGCAGGGGAGGGCAGTTGGAAGGGACCAGGCCTGCAGGGGAGGGCAGTTGGGTGGACCAGGCCTGCAGGGGAGGGCAGTTGGGTGGACCAGGCCTGCAGGGGAGGGCAGTTAGGGGTGACCAGGGCTGCAGGGGAGGGCAGTAAGGAGCAATAGGGCTGGCAAGGGAGCAATTAGGCATTGATCAGGCTGGCAGGGGGATGTTAGTAGGTGATTAGGCAGGCAGAAGCAGTTAGGGGCAATCAGGCAGGCAGGCAGGCAGGCGAGCGGTTTGGAGCCAGCAGTCCTGTATTGTGAGAGGGATGTCCAACTGCCCATTTAGGCCTGATCCTGGTGGGCCTAAACGGGCAGTCAGACATCCCTCAAGGGTTCCCAGATTGGAGAGGGTGCAGGCTGGGCTGAGGGACACACACACCCCAATGCACGAATTTCGTGCACTGGGCCTCTCTAGTTAATCAAATAAGTGTACAACAATATACTTAAGGGGATAATCAACACAGTTGCTTAAAACAAATGGAAAATGTGAAACACTTCCAATCACACAATGGAAATCTGTGCAAAACATTAATACTGATTGTGTTTTTGTGTGTGTGTTTGTGGGTGTGTGCACGCGTGCATGCATTTACTGACATGGAAAAAATGGCTATATAAGATTAAAAAAGTATTATGAAACAATATATATCATCTTCCCATTTTTTAGAAAAGTACATATTTACGTGCAAAAGAACATAGAAAAGGCCATAGAATAAAATACTACCAATAGTTATTTCTGGATAACAGGCTCATAAATAAATTGTTCTTTCTATTTCTCACTTTATTATCTAACTTTTCTATAATCAATTATTTATAACTTTTAATTAATAAAAACAAACAAATTTGAAAACGCCACAAACTAACAATAGTGCCTTCTCTTATCTTTTTGAAAGTCACATATTAGATCATGCCACATAGTTGGTAATTTTCTCAGTAACATTCTCTCCATATGTATTTGCACCTCCAGCCCCACCCCAAATAGACATGAATTTAATTGGTAACTAAGTCCTATCATTTATACCCCTAAATGTATACATCTTGTTCATTTCCTTTCTACTATCCAAATAACTACTAATTTAGTTCAGGTCCATTGTTATCTCTTCCATGGAATGATTTTTTTTTTTAAGTCTTCTACAGCTTTTCCAGGCTCTATACTATTTGCTAAACCAACCTCTAGGCTTAACTGAACCAATCTCTTACTATGAAAATATGATGTCACAAAATCACATTTAGCTTCATACTTCACTGTTATCTTCTTTTTCCCAATTCAATTCAGTGTCTCATAACAGAAAGATATGCAAAGAATGAAAGTTTCAGTGGTAGACTGGGTCTAACTGTCTGGCCCCTTTCAACACAATACCCAGAAAGACGTTCCAGTACAAACTGGACAGTTTTATGGAGGAGTGGGCCAATTGGGGGCATCAAGCAACCAAGCCCTAGCCAAGTAGCTCAGCTGGTTAGAATGTCATCCTGAAATGACAAGTTTGCAGGTTCCATCCCTGGTCAGGGCACATACAAGAATCAACCAAAGATGTGGAAAAAAGGGAACCCTCATTCAGTGCTGATGGGAATGTAGACTGGTACAACCACTAGGAAGTCTGGGGAGGGCAGTTAGGGGTGACCAAGGCTGGATTTTGATTCCTTAAAATATTGAGAATAGAGCTACTATATGACCCAGCAATCCCTCTTCTGGATATATACCCAAAACTCTCAAAATCATGTATTCACAAAGATATATGCAACCCGATGTTCACTGAAGCATTATTCATGGTGGTCCCATCTGCCCTCCCCTGCCAGCCTGATCTCGCCCCCAACCGCCCTCCCCCGCTGGCCAATTTGCACAACTAAAGTGCAAAGATAGAGAACTGGATAAAGGTGATGTGGTGATAGAGAACTGGATAAAGTAGATGAAATACTACTCAGCCATAAGAAAGGACAAAATACTGCCACCTGCAACAAACAACTTGGAGAGACCTTGAGAACACTATTCTAATTGAAACAAGTCAGTCAGAAAAAGACAAGAACCATATGATTTCACTTATATGTGGGATATAAATCTGAAACTCGTAAACACAAAGAACAGTGTGGTGGATGTCAGAGGGAAGGGGGTGGGAGGAGAAGGCAGTCCTAATATAAAGTGACGGGTGAAGAATTGACTTCGGATCAGGCCTAAACAGGCAGTCAGACATCCCTCTCACAATCCAGGACTGCTGGCTCCCAACCGCTCGCCTCCCTGCCTGCCTTCCTGATTGCCCCTAACCGCTTCTGCCTGCCAGCCTGATTGCCCCTAACTACCCTCCCCTGCAGCCCTGGTCACCCCTAACTGCCCTCCCTACAGGTCTGGGTCCCCCCAACTGCCCTTCCCTGCAGGCCCGGTTGCCCCCAACTTCCCTTCCATGCAGACTTGGTCACCCACAACGGCCCTTCCTTGCAGGCCTGGTCCCTCCCAACTTCCCTCCCCTGCTGACCATCTTGTGGTGGTCATCTTGTGTCCACATGAGGGCAGCCATCTTTGACCACATGGGGGCAGCCATCTTGTGTGTTGGAGTGATGGTCAATTTGCATATTACTCTTTTATTAGATAGGATAAGCATAAATTTCAGTTCTGAAATTAAGATATTTTTCCTTCTCTCTATTAAGTACTTTATATTATAAAAATTATAGCACCAGATATTTTCAAATGCTACTCTTTACATTTGTCTATAATCAGTATGTAATTCAAATTTCTAAACTAAGTTCTAAACTGTCTTGATGTAAATAATAAAAGCAGGTAAAATTGATATTAGCAATAGCAGATATACAAACTCATCTCATCATTCCCTTAAATTTTACTGTATAATATAAAAATAATAGTATTATGACATTATCAGTCAGCTAGGTCAAAAATAACTACTCCTAATATTTACTTTAGCTACCATATTAAATGGGTTAGCTTTGTGAAATAATAGAAATTACATGTCTCAATATATGACTTAAATATAGAGATTTGCTAAATTGTAATTCAAGGGCCTTTTACACTGTAAAGTCTTTGAACTTAGAGTAAACTGTCTCCTTTTTTCCCTAATTAAATAAAATTATAGGTTGTGGAATACAACTATGATAAATTCTTTAAAATCTTTTTAGTTATGTAGAATTTTCAAAAATATCCAAAAGTTGAGATACTATGAATGCCCATGTTCAACAATTACCAACTCGTGAACACCTTTGTTTCATCTCTACCCACTTCCTTCCTCCTTCCCACTCACTTTCTCCTTCCCCCACAAACAGAATCATTTTGAATTCCAGATATATAATTTCATCCATAATCATGTCCATATGTATTTCTATGAGGACTCAAAAAGACACAATGCTATTTACATATCTAATCATTTAACAATAATCTATTAAAGTAAATATCTAATCAGTGTTCAAATTTCTCCAACTGTCTCAATTTTTTACCAAAGAAGATTCACAAATAGTAATTAATTGAATATTTCTTTTTTATTATTATTGCTTAGAGAGAGAGAAAGAGAAACATCAATTTGTTGTTCCACTTATTTACTCATTCATTGGTTGATTCTTATATGTGACCTGGATCAAACCTGAAACCTTGGCTTATCAGGAAGACACTCTAACCAACTGAATTATCTAGCCTGGGCCCTCCTCTTCCCTCCCTCCCTCCCTCTCTCTCTCTTTCTTTCTTCCTTTCTCTCTCTCTATCTTGTTTTGTGTGTTTTTTTACAATTTATTTGTGGAAGAAACCAGTTCATTTGCCCATACAGTTCCAACATTCCAGATTTTGCTGACAGTCTTCATGCTGTTAATATACTCTTCTGTTGCCTGCATTTCCTATAAACTGCAGCAGTTAGATTTAGAAGCTTGATTATATCTGGTTCCATTTTCTGGCAAGAATTCTGGTGTTGTATACCTTTACTAGAGGTCTGATGCACAAAGATTTGTGCAAGAATGAGCCTATGAGCCTTCCTTCCCCTGGCTGCTGGCACTGCCTGGAGCCACCTTTCTGCCTTCCCATGCTGCCCAGAGGCCCGGAGCAGCTGGGGTGGTGTGGAATGCCTGCAACGTCGCCATGGCGACAACACAAGCATCCCGCCCTGTCCCCTGCGTGCCTGCATATGCAAATTAACCCACCATCTTTGTTGGGTTAATTTGCATACTCACTCCTGATTGTTTGGTGGGCATCACGCAGGTACGGTCAATTAGCATGTTACTCTTTTATTAAGTAGATTAATAGTAACATATACGGTTTTTCCTCTTTTTGTGAGAGTAGCAGCTATAATATAATATAAAATCAAAGGCTTGATCAGTGGTTCTCAACTGGGGCAGTTGATGATCAAAGGCTTGATCAGTGGTTCTCAACTGGGGCAGTTTTGCCCTGCAAGGGGGCATTTGGCATTGTCTGGAGACATTTTTTGATTGAAATAACTGGGGGGGGAAATGGTGCTACTGGCATCTAGTGTTTAGAGGCTGGGGATGCTACTAAACATTCTATATTGCAAAATGTAGAATGCTGAAAAACCCTGAGCTAGACCTACATATTCAAGAGTGGTTATAACTTCTAATCTAATTCTATCATTTCTTCTTCATTTATTAGATGGAATATTTCTATAAAGAAAAGTTTGCCCTCAACAACCATATATAATTGATATAAAAGGTAGGATTAATGCTTAGTAATTCTTTCCTTTTATTTAAAAGTTTTCAAAATAATAAGTTCATTCCCTTATATCCACCAAAGATAACTAATGAGGGTTTTGTTTGGTTTCCAATATCATTATGAATTCACGGACTAAACATGTTTGACGTGTTTCAGTCCACTGAGTTATTCTTACTGATGCTCAAATAGTCCTACATTTGGTCCGTAGAAGCCTTTTCAAGTAGCTCCAGTCTTTCTGATACTTTCCCAATAATCACAGACAGCTTTCTTGCTTTCTGGTACTGATAATATTGTTTGTTTCCGTGGGAAAGGGTGTTTAGAAAGCAAAATCTGGATGTGCTCATTGCTACCAGTTCTTCCTATTTTGGTGAACACCACTTTACTTTCCATTTAACCTTCCAGATTACTAGTCTTTACTCAATGAAAACCTACTAAACTGTTTAAAATGTTTTTATTAAGTACTCATTGAAACGATGATCACTCTCATACAACTCACACAGAAATATTAACTATGTAATATTATGATGTCATATTAACATAATTAACGATGTTACATAATGAAAATAGACCATAAAAAATAAAATTCATTTTACCTGATGATGAGTAGACTGCTCACTCAAGTATGATGAATCATTATTTACACATTGAAGCATTCATCTTAATTAATCTGAAATTTTCATAATTTATTTATTTTTTAAGTATATTTTATTGATTTTTAACAGAGAGGAAGGGTGAGGGATAGAGAGGTAGAAACATCAATGAGAGAAAAACAATGATCAGTTGCCTCCTACACACCCCCTACTGGGGATGTGCCCACAACCAAGGTACATGCCCTTGACTGGAATCTAACCTGGGACCCTTCAGTCCACAGGCCGACGCTCTATCCACTGAGCCAAACCAGTTAGGGCTGAAATTTTCATAATTTAAAATGTATTAAAGGAATTCAATTTTAATTACCTCCAATGGGGAAGTGGTTATCCAAGGGAGATTTATTCAATGAGGGAATATCTCTACTGGGAAACTATTCAGAGAAATGTTATTTATTATTATTATTATTATTATTATTGTTTAAAAAGGTAAAATTCCAGAGAATATCCTAGAACAAATGTTACAACTTTTTAAGAACCAGCAATAGTGGAAGTCACAGATTCAGAAATCACTCTAATCCAAAGACTAAGATGCTTCTGGAATAAGTAGTTAATTTTTCTATTTGAACTTGATACATGAATAGCAAATACGCCAACCTAATTATTCAAAATACTTAGTACAGAGTCAGGCATATAGTAAATTTTCAATAAATGCTTAATGAAAAGAGTTTACATACTTCCTTCACTTCCTTGAAAATGCTTACAAATTCTTCATTGATGGCTAAACTTCTGCGTTCAATATCTCCACGTAAATTTCTTCGCGTCCGCAAACTATTTTCAACAAAAAAGGTTGAAAGTGCCTTGAGAGCTTCCAACATTTCCTAAACAAGGGATGATAGAAAAAAATTATTGGGATCAATTTTCAAATGTTTTCCTAGTCTCAAGCCAAAAATTAATAAAATCATTTTCAAATAATTTGTTCTGTTCAACAACCCCCAAAATGTTGAATGACCTTCACATTACTAACAGTGCCAGCATTATTTCTAAAACATAATAAGGATATACTTATTGTGTATTGTAGCATGTATACAAGGTTATTTACTTCAGAACTGTTTGTAATTGCAAAGATTAGAAATTACTTTAATGTCTATTTAAAGGAGATTGGTTAAAGAAATTAACCAATGATACATCCATTTTAAAAAGGTGAAAATTCTTATATGCTTATATAAATCTTTTTCTGGAAGGTATATAAAAGAAATAAATACCACTGGCAGCCTGCAGGCTAGGAACTGAGTAAATGGGAGCAAAATTTAAAGAAACTTATAGAGGTAGGGCTCTTTGAAGTGACTTTTGAACTTAGACCTGAGTGATAGGAAAGAGACATCGATGTGGGCAAAGCCTTCCACAGACAAAGGAAATGAATACAAAGACCCTAAAGCAGCAGAAAGGCCAATGTGTCTAAAGCTATGGGAAACTACTAGAGGTTTTAAACACAGGAGTAATGTAATATGCTTTACATATTTAAAAGTTTGTTCAACTTTGTGAGAATGGGTGGTAGAAGGGGGCAAGAAAAGCAGCAAGTAGGGAAAAACTAAAGTAATCCAAGCAAGATTTGATAGTAGCATAGACCAACATGGTAGTAGCGCTGCAGGTGACATTTTTTTCAAGGTAGAGCCTATAAGACTTGCTAATGGATTGGATGTGGGATGTGAAAAAAAAATGACAGGTATCAAACATTACTTACATGCTTCTTGATTATATGGGTAAAAGATGATATTCTTTACTAACAGTAGGGAGAGAACCAGTTTGGAGAAAAAGAGTTCTAGTGATGTTAAGTTTTTATTATGTCAATCAGGTATCCAATTGGAGGTGCCATATGGACAATTGATTGTACAAATCTGGATCTCCATAGAGATGTCAGAAATAGGATTATAAATTTGAGAATCATAATGCTTTTTGGTATTTAAAATTATGAAAGTAAGTGAGTTCTTCTATAGAGAGATGAATAGAGGAGAGAGGACAGAGGACCAGGCCCAAGGTATAAAACAGGAACTTAAATCTTACATATATTAATTCCTACAACCAAACTAATACACTATATAGTCTAACAGGCTTACCCTTCCATGTTTCAGTTACAATGTTATTTTGAAATACTGGCTGGATTGACAAAAATAGTAAAGCTATTTAAATTCAATTTAATACTTAAGAGAGAGGAAAATATCTTTTTTGTCATTGTTGACTATTACAGATGTCCCCCATTTTTCCCTTTGCCACACCCCTCCCCAGGCCTTCACCACACTGTTGTCTTAGTCCACAGGCTCTTTAGGCTACAGTCTTGGAATGTCTTAGGGCTTGGCTCAAAGAAGTAGTCAGTAAATGTTGAATGAACAAAATCACACAGACTTGAGTGTAAATTATAACTCCACCAATTACTAGTTATATGATGTAACTTACACTCTCTACATACCTTATTTTTCTCATGGGTAAAAGGAAATAATGTCAATTTATTGGAGTAGCTGTATTAAATGAGATAATAAATATCAACATTTGACACTGTTTTAAAGACTTAATAAATTGTATGATAAAATTAACGTTTAATAACAAACAGTAAGTGCCTGGCACT
The DNA here is from genome assembly GCA_026230045.1 of Corynorhinus townsendii. NCBI lineage: Eukaryota > Metazoa > Chordata > Mammalia > Chiroptera > Vespertilionidae > Corynorhinus > Corynorhinus townsendii. The sequence continues at coordinate 96,412,027 of JAPDVU010000003.1, forward strand.
TGTCTGAGCACTTCACCTGGATTCTTTCATTGAACCCTCAGAACAATCCTGAGGTTACTAGCAGTATTCACAATTTAGAAATAATAAAACATAAGCTTAGAGAAGTTAATGGATTCACTTAAATCATAATGCATCAGTTTGGTGGTTTTATCTAATAAGTAGTAGCCTAGAGACAGTCTTACTCATTATATTATGATGTTATTTTTTACACACCAATACTTATGGACAGCTTGTTTTCAGTAACCTACAAATTTCTAAAAGCTCAGTAACATATTTCAGCCAATTTACCTAGAGACTCAGTGATAGAGAAGAGATAACCAGCTATGATGGAGCTAGACAGTCCAATCTAAATTTCAGGAAATACTTGGGAGAGGATGTGGACAATCTATTTTGTACAGAAATACAGCTTGAGCCCACAAATCACAGGCAGTACTTAGACTAGTAAATATTATTTCATCTTAGCCATGAGCAGGCTCTTTCGCGTTGCCTTATATAAAATATAAGAAAATAAATTATATAAAATAATTTCATATTTTAATTGTTTTAACTTGTCAATGGAAATGCTCAATTACACCTAACCCTGTTCTCCTGGTCCTCGTACCCCCGATTCACGTCGTCTTATCTTGTAATTTGCTCTTTTGCATCGGGTTCATTTCCTAAGCTCTCCAACTCGGACCCGAACAACTCCGAGGTTATGAGAGGGACCCCACGGTTTTCCTCCCAGATCCAAAGTTATCAAGGAACCTTTTTAAATAGGAGCAATACCCAGGAAACCTCTTTCCTTTTCCAGGGCTCCTCGCCTCCCTCGTCACCCTCCCCGCGAAGATCTGGGGTGTCCTCCCGGTGGGGGACTGGGTGTCGGACAGAGGCCGCCAGGTCCCGGTTCAGCCCCGCGGGCGACGGGTGTCCCTGGTCCAGCCAGCTCCGGTTACCTTGTCATTGTCCAACCGCGTCTCCAAAATCTTATGCAGCTTCCGCGACAGCGGATTGTTGGGTTGCGCCGAGGTCCCGCCTGCCCCATTGCTGAGGCCGTTGGCAGCCCCGGACGCAGGGACTGTGACTGCTTCCCCGTTACCCTCGGCCATAACGAAGGAGCTCACCCCCAGCTCAGCTGTAGCCACCTCAGACCCGCAGCCTGGTACTGCGCGTGCGCAGTGTGCTGCGCATGCGCCCGGGGAAGGCTCCGCAGGGACAACTCCGCTCAGCCAGGCCCAGGGAAGCGATAAGGGTAAAGAAGCTAAAGGGAGGCGGAGCAAAATCCTCAGCGTGAGAGGAGGGGACCAATGTTGTCTGAATTGCAGTCAGACTTAGCGTTCTGGATTAATATTTATGGGATTAAAAGGATTTCATAATTCTGAATCTATGAAAGTATAAACTGTATGTTATAGTCAGCCCCCTCTCCCTAACACCAGAGAGGTGTTCTGAACAGGACAGTCCCCTGAGTCAGTGGGAGAGAGCTGTTCCCAATCTCGAGTCTTGTCTTCTCATATAAATGTGTTTATATGAGAGACCTTGACTGTATTGTGAAAAGCCAATTTATTAAAGCAATTAAAGCATGCACCTTTATTGAAAAAGCAAAGCAAGCAAACTGATACATCTGGTTTATGAAGTGCAGACAGGCTTATAGCTAATTTGAAGAGCAGGTTGGGTGGGGCTCTGACGTGTTATACTGTATACCCTTTTGTTTCTAGGATTTAAAATTTCTTTGTTGAATATTTGGTATAGATTAATTTTCAAAGTTCCTTTTTTCACTTTGTTGTGGCCTTCCCAGAAATCATGAGAAGCTCCTGGCAACTTTATCTTGCCAAGCCTTAAAATTGTTGGCTTCTCTGCTTAAGGAGTAAAACTGCTCTTTTTTTGCTTTCCCCCCTCCCCTCCTTTTTCCGCATTCTCTCTGTTGGGAGGTTTTTTTAACCATTTGCTCTCAAGTCTTTGGCTGGGGAAGATAATGGTTTGTTATTTACAAGCTGGCTGCAAATTGCCTATACTGTCTGGCCTTTGTTTAACTTTCCTGTCTTAGTTTCCCTATTCCTCCTGCCCTGGAATCCTGTGACATAAGTATTAGGAAACACTGAGACCTATGCCTGGCATTTAAATTCACTAAAAATTAATTCAAATTAAATTCACCTTCCCTAAATGCTTTTCTTTCTTATTTTATTTTATTTTTTTCCATCACCATTTATCCTCTCTAATGCCCTCTACCACCTCCCCGTCTTTTTTTTTTTTTTTTTTTTTTTTTTAAGTACTTATTGAAGGCATTTATGAGCCAGGTACTCTGGTAGGCATTGGAGGATCTACATTTTGTGTCTGAGACAAAGGACTTTAAACATTTTTTTGGACTGTGATTAGTGCTAAAGGAAATGAAGTAATGGAGAGAGAGGCCTACTTCACCCAGGAAGGTCTGGAAAGCAATTGCCCATTAACAGATTTGAAGAATGTGAAACATAGGGTGAAATCATTCCCCCGGGAGAAAATGTAAATACAAAGTTCCCAAACCAAGAAAGAACTTGATTATTCCACAAATTGGCCAAAGCCAATGTAGCTATAGAGTAAATAACACAAAGAAATGAGTAACTAGATTAGAACTATATTCCTAGGAAGGTCTAGATGACAAGCATCGTTATTTCTATTTTTTTTTCTCACTTTTTAAAATTTGGGTCAGATCCCACTGGTGTGGCTCCAGTGGTTGAGCCTTGACCTATGAACCAGGAGGTCACAATTGGATTCCTAGTCTGGGGGCATGCCCGGGTTTCCAGCGCCCTCCCCAGTAGGAAGCATGCAGGAGGCAGCTGATCAATGATTCTCTCTCATCATTGATTTTTCTATAACTTCCTCCCTCTCTCTTCCTCTCTGAAATCAATACAAATATATATTTTTTTAAAATAAGTATTTTAAAATAGGGGTCAGAATAAAATCTCTGAACTTCTTGTGATGCATGTGTCTGCTTTTATGCCACTACCATGATGCCTTAATTAACATCACCTTCTTCTTTCTCAATATTGCTTTGGCTATTCAGGGTCTTCTGTGGTTCCGTATAAATTTTAGAATTATTTGTTCTACTTCAGTAAAAAATGTCTTTGATATTTTAATTAGAGATTGTATTAAATCTATAGAGTGTTTTGGATGGTATGGACATTTTAATAATATTATTCTTCCTAACCACGAACCAGTTATTTGTATCTTCACTTTCTTTCATCAGTGTCTTATACAGGTACTTTACCTCCTTGGTTAAATTTATTACTAGGTATTTTATTTTTCTAGTACAATTGTAAATGGGATTGCTTTATTAATTAATCTTTCTGATAGTTCATTATTGGTGTATAAACATACAACAGATTTCTGGATATTAATTTTGTAGGAGAGACAGAGAGGGAAAAAAAGAGAGGGGAAAAAAAGCAAAGAAATGCTTTAAAAGGGAAGAAATGGCCTGGCTGATGTTGCTCAGTGGTTGAGCATAGACCTATAAACCAGTAGGTCATGGTTCAATTCCCAGTTGGGATGCATAGCTAGATTGGGCCTCGATCCCCAGAAGGAGGCCTGAAAGAAGTGGCCATTCACTGGTTCTCTTTTATCATAGATGTTTCTATCTCTCTCTCCCTCTACCTTCCTCTCTCTGAAATCAATAAAGGCAAATTCATTTTTTTTAAAGAAAGAAAATGCCTTTATGTAATTTTTACTAAAAATCCAGTGTTTTTTTCTAAGTGTGGTTCCTGGACCAGGAATATCAGCATTACCTAAAAACTTGTCAGAAAAGCAAATTCTCAGGTCCCACCCTAGACCCACTGCATCAGAAACTTTGAGGGTAAGGCCCAGTAATCTATATTCTAACTATCCTCCAGAACACCAAAATTTTGTGTTCTCCTGTTCTGTCTTTATCACATGTGTTTTTCAGTGAATGTATATCCAAATATGACAGGTCCCAAAGAGAAACTTCATTTCTGCAATAATTTTGCTCTCTCTCTCTCTCTCTCTCTCTCTCGTTCTCACAAACCTAGAGAGTTTATGGAAAAATAAGTAAGTGGAATTTGTATGTGGTTTTTGCATACATTCCTCATCAATGTCCTTGTTTATAATAAGACTAGACTCCCATTGCACGAAGAGCTTCTTGCAATAGGCCTTCCTTCCCTTGGCTTCCAGCATCGGTTTTCCTCTGGCACCTCGGACCCAGGCCTTCGTTCCTGCCAGAGTCTGCCTTTTTCATCTTTGCTGCAGGCTCCAGCCAGGGTCTGCTGCCTTTGTCTTCACTGCAGACCCTGGCTGGAGTCTGCCATGCCTTGGTCTTCGCTGCAGACTCTGGAGACTGCAGTCTTAGTCTTCTCTGCAGCCAGAGTGCTGCTCCTATAGATCCCTTGGCCCCCCACTCTCCCTCTCATAGCAAGCATCTTACCCTGCCCAGCCCCAACACTCCGTGCCTGGAGCAGCTGGGCAGCCGCCATCTTCATCCTTCTATTTTGCATAGTCCCTCCTGATTGGCTGGTGGGCATAACAGAGTGATGGTTAATTTGCATGTTTGTCTTTTATTAGTGTAGATACCATAAAGAACAATTTTATTCATCTATATATCCCACAGCAGAAATTAGTATAATACCTTATGCATTTAATAAATATTTGTTGATGAACAAATAAATAAACTTTTTTTTTAATAAAAATTAAGGTGTGTTTTTTTTTTTAATTTACAAAGACATCCAGTTAGGATGGTGATTGTTTATTTACTCTTTAGTGGGCACATGTTCATCTAATGTTACAACATGACATATGTGTTTATAGTTTAAGCATAGAGGAAATTAATTGCCACAATCAAGAAAAACAATTCAAACTAAGTGTCATACTAATTTGGGGTAAGGAAAATCAGATTCTTTGTTCAGTTTAGGTTCTTAAAATATATTCAGTAAATCATGGTTAATGATGATAATATGCATATCAGGGTTATTAAGCCTTTATGTAAAGAACTCACTGGAAAATTAGGTTGTCATTCCTGGCATCCTAAAGCAAATTTATGCTGATTGGAAAACTGAAAAATATATTCTAATAACCATACTAGAAAAAGCACATTAGATGTTATTACTGAAATATGATGAATTTTGAAAATGCTAAGACCATAAAATCAATCACAGACAGTTAAAAGCAATTCTTTCATGATCACAGATTTATGGATTAGTTTATCAATATTTGAATTATATGTCTGTTGCTCAATTGTTAAACCATTTCTCTATGAACTGCAAGTGAATATTAATGAGAAATTCCATGGCATTCAGCAGCAGCATTCTGTCACTGTGTTAGGGCAATTGTTGATTTTAATTTAAATATTAATGCAATGCAATTTTGGGAGTCAGCTTAAAGCAGTAAGTACACAGAAATAGCAAGACCTAAGTCAGGTAAGACTCTATCGTAGGATATTTGATAGCAAAGCTGTCAACAGTAACTGGTTAGCAAAAACTGAATTGCTCTCCAGCAATTGGCATATGATTATGATTAATTACATTCCTCATAATGAATAGTTGACCCCTGATGTTATTTGGTTTTCAGTGTTCGGCCAGTGTGTTCAAAGAGATGCCTGATGTCAAAGATGAAGTGATTCATTCTGAACAAGAAATTCAATCATGAGACCAAGAAACAAGCCTTCAAACCTAGCTGGCACTTTGTACCATGGAGAGAAGAACTGAGAGAAAAGCTTGGGGAGGAGTGACAATAGGTGGACAGCCACCTTTGTGAAGCACCAGCTTGGTGTGAGAGGCCTGATAAAATATGGACTGTGAATTATTGAGGTCAGCCCTATTGCTTATGACTAAAAGAGTGAAAACAGTGTGCTGTAGTAATCTCAGAGGAGAAAAGACAGAGGAAGACTCTTTAATTAATATGAGATGATTCCAGCCCTAGCCAGTTACTCAATGGTTAGAGTGTCAACCTGAGGACTGAAGGGTCTATGGTTCAATTCTGGTTGAGGGCACATACCTCAGTTGTAGGTTCCATCCTTAGCCCCTGTGGGAGGCAACCAATCAATGTGTCTCTGTCATATACATCTCTCTCTCTCTCTCTCTCTCTCTCTCTCTCTCTCTCTCTCTCTCTTTCTCTCTCTCTTTCTCTCCTCCTCCTCCTCCTTCTCCTCCTCCACTTCCTCCTCCCTTTCACACTCTTTAAAAAAAAAAAAAAAGGAGAAACCAAGATGGCCTAGGTAAACACCTAAACTACTGCCTCACACAACAATATCAAAACTACAACTAAAAGACAAAATGGACACCATCCAGAACCACAGGAAAGCTGGCTGAGTGGAAATTCTACAACTAGAAGGAAAGAGGAAGGCACATTGAGAATCAGAGGAGCTTCAAAAGGCTGAGGTACAGAGACGCGCAAGTGCATGGCGAGGACAGGCAGTTGAGTGCACAGGTGGCTGAGTGCATGGCTGGCTTTCTAAAGCGGGAGGGAGATGGAAGCTCCCGACTGCGCTGAACTCCAGTTCTGGGCGAGTTTCTGGGAATCCAGATTCATTCGGAGAGAAACTGGACTGTCAGGAAAAGAGAAAGCACACTGAGACTCAGGGGAGCTGCGGAGGCAGAGGTCCAGATGCATGTGCGTGCAGAGAGGACGGGCAGCTGAGTGTACAGGCGACTGAGTGCGCTACTGGCTTTCTAAAGCGGGAGAAAGACCAAAGCTCCCGACTGCGCTGAGCTCCAGTTCCGGGCGAGTTACCAGGAACCCAGACTCACTTGGGGAGAAACTGGACTGTCTGGCAGTGGGTGAAACTCGAGGGCGGCTTTCTCTCAGAGGTTCTTGCAGCGATTACCAAGGGACACTGAGACACAGGGGCCTTTTAGGGCAGGGCAGACCAGAAGCCATTGCTGTCTGCTCTGCCTGAGACTCTGCCCTATCCAAGCTGAGCACAGAGGCTTTTGCAATTTTGCAAGTCTTGTCCCATAAGGGTGTCTCCAGCACAGAAGTTCTCCTGGTGTAGACACAGCTGATCCTCACAGCCAATTGGCCTGGAGGTCAATTCCTCCCAGTGATACCAACAACAATCAAGGCTTAACTACAACAAGACTGTGCACACAGCCCACAAAGGGGTGCACCAAGAGTGTCCACCTCAGGTAACTGGGGAGGCTGAGCCACTGGGCCCTAAAGGACACCTAGCACACAAAGCTACTCTACCAACTCAGGGAAGCAGCGAAAATGCGGAGACAAAGAAACAGATCACAAACAAAAGAAATGGAGTAAAGCAAACGACTGGATATAGAGTTTAAAACCACGGTTATAAGGTTTTTCAAAAATTTCCTAGAAAAGGCCAATAAATTTAGTGAGACCCTTGAGGATATGAAAAAGGACAAACTAGAAATTAAACATACACTGACTGAAATAAAAAATATTATACAGAAACCTAACAGCAGACTAGAGGAATGCAAGAATCAAGTCAAAGATTTGAAATACAAAGAAGCAAAAAACACCCAACCGGAAAAGTAAAAAGAAAAATGAATCCAAAAATTTGAAGATAGTGTAAGGAGCATCTGGGACAACTTCAAACGTACCAACATCAGAATTATGGGGGTGCCAGAAGAAGAGAGAGAGCAAGATACTAAAAACCTATTTGAAGACATAATGACTGAAAACTTCCCCCACCTGGTGAAAGAAATAGACTTACAAGTCCCGGAAATGCAGAGAACCCCAAACAAAAGGAATCCGAAGAGGACCACACCAAGACACATCATAATTAAAATGCTAAGGGCAAAAGACAAAGAGAGAATATTAAAAGCAGCAAGAGAAAAACAGTTAATTACCTACAAGGGAGCACCCATACGACTGTCAGCTGATTTCTCAACAGAAACTATGCAGGCCAAAAGGGAGTGACAAGAAATATTCAAAGTGATGAACAGCAAGAACCGACAACCAAGATTACTCTACCCAGCAAAGCTATCACTCAGAATTGAAGGTCAGATAAAGAGCTTCACAGACAAGAAAAAACTAAAGGAATTCATCACCACCAAACCAGTATTATATGAAATGCTGAAATGTACTCTTTAAGAAGAGGAAGAAGAAAAAGGTAAAGATAAAAATTATGAACAACAAATACATGTCTATCAACAAGTGAACCTAAAAATCAAGTGAATTAAAAATCTGATGAACAGAATAATCTGGTGAATATAATAGAATCAGGGGCATAGAAAGGGAGTGGACTGATAATTCTCAGGGGGAAAGGGGTATGGGGGGGTGCAGGAAGAGACTGGACAAAAATTGTACACCTATGCGTGAGGACAGTGTGAGGGAAGTAAGGGCAGAGGGTAGGGTGGGAACCGGGTGGAGGGGAGCTATGGGGGGAATAAAGAGGAACAACTGTAATAATCTGAACAATAAAGATTTATTAAATTTTTAAAAAATCCTCGGGTGAGGATTAACAAACAAAACAAAAAAAGGACAGAAAAGATGACATGATTCCCAAAGCCTAATGAACAGAAATACTGCAAACAAAAAGTATCCAGATCCTGTCACCCTGGCAGGATCCTCAATCCAGACCCAATCTCAGACTTAAAAATGTATCAGATGAGTAGTTGCTGTACAACAAGCATGTCAAACCCAAAGGCTAACACAGGCCAAATATACAAGGGTTAAGTTTATGTGGGCTGCAAAAACACAAAAGCTTCCATTTCCATGGAAACATAGGTTTATTTCGATAGAGACATGCTGAATACAAAGGGCTGAAAAAAATGAGTAATTGTTAACATAAAATAATAGAACATTTTAATAAAAATTAATATTTTTTTCTTGAACATTAACTTACCAGACACTGAATAACTGCACAAATTAATAAGCGTAATGCAAATAAATCTATTTTTCTTGTTCTCCAAAAGTGAAATATTTTCTGTTGTGCACACCAAACAAGTCAGTCCAAGACTAATGATGTGGCAATCAGCTGCTAAAATATTCGCTGCTAGTATTGGTGGAGAGAAATGGTGCACCTACACATAAGGGAAATGAATGCAACACGGTGATAGTAATCAGTCATTAGCAAATGTTGTAGTTCATTGTTAATAATTATGTATAAGAGGATATTGTAAAAATTAAGTTACAAAATTTTTATTAAAACATTTCTTACATACCGTGATATTGGCTGGGCCACAAAAAATATTCATTGTTGGCTGCATGCAGCCTGTGGGCCACGAGTTTGACATGCTTCCAGTGTACAAGGAAAAATGCTCTCTTTCTCCTGCAAAAATGCTCTCTTTCTCTTGCATAACTCAGAGTCCTGTCTCTAAAATCTATTTCCTATTTATTTAAGTAAAGGATAGGTACTGTTATTATTTCTGACTTATAAATGACCTGCCTCTGATAGAAAGTCAGCATCAAATGAAAATTACTTACTAAGTATATCTCTACATATTTTGCCATGCCTGATACAAATTTATGATGATGAATTTTTAAATCAAGAATTTTTTAAGGTCATTGAATTAATGTTCATTATTCCTGCTTAACTTTATCTATATAATAAAAGCCTAAGTGACCATAGGGCGGAATGACCAGAATGACCAGTCACTATGATGCGCACTGACGAACAGGAGGCAGATGCTCAACGCAGGAGCTGCCCCCTGGTGGTCAGTGCACTCACACGGGGAAGTGCCACTCAGTCAGAAATTGGGCTCACAGCTGGCAAGCGCAGCAGTGGTGGCAAGAGCCTCTCCCGCCTCCATGGCAGCACTAAGGAGCAGTGAGCCAAGTGGTAAGGATCTGCAAGCAGGCTGGCGGTGGTAAGAAGTGAGGGGTCCCAGACTGTAAGAGGGCATGGCCGGGCTGAGGAACACCTTCCTCCCCCAGTGCACGAATTTCATGCACCAGGCCTCTAGTAAAGGAATATAAACTTTTTGTAAACTCTAATGATGCTAATATTACTTTTTTCTTTACCAAAAAAAAAGAAAGAAAGAAAAAGAAAAAGCCATAGCTCTGGCTGGTGTGTCTCATTGGTTAAAACTTTGGCTGGCACACTGAAGGGTTGTGGGTTTGATTTTCAGTCAAGGGCACATACTTGGGTTGCAGGTTCTATCCTTGGCCCCTTTCAGGGTGCATGTGGGAGGCAACCAATCGATGTGTCTTTCTCTCCATCAATGTTCCCCACTTTCCCTCTCCCCCTCCTTCCCTCCCTCCCACTCTCTCTGAAAATCAATGGAAAAAATATCTCCCAGTAAAAAAGAACAACAAAAAAGCCATAAAATACCATTGAGTTTATTTTAATTCCATGTTAATTAGCCATGATTTCTGAAGAAATACATGTCAATATACAGGGTAAATTTCTTCTTTTTTTAAACTTTATTTTCATTTATTTTTTGTTAATCCTCACCCGAGGATATTTTTCCATTGATTTTTAGGGAGAGTGGAAGAGAGAGGGAAAGACAAAGAGAAACATTGATGTGAGAGAAACACATTGATTGGTTTCCTCCTACATGAGCTCTTACCAGGGCCTGGGCCAGGGAGGAACCTGCAACCAAGGTATATGCCCTTGACTGGAAACAAAGGACTGAAAAAAAATGTTACCATCTAGGGCCAGAGTAATTTTCTTTAAAAGTATAAAGCAAAGTTAATTATTTGTTGAAATTATGATATCCTCCAAAAGGTAAGAGATCATTTAAAATTAAGTGTAATGAAAGAACACCTAGTTAACTGGCCATAACTTCTTATAAGCAACAACATTAATGATTTAATAATGAGGTTTTTCCCCACCAGAGAGAAAGGAATAAAATGCAGATAGTAGACAGAAAAAGTAATGCATATTATTGAGCCTAACATTTCCATTTGCTTCTAGTAGGTGCAAACAATATATCCAGGTAAAGTCTTATGTTTAATTCAAAGAAAGTACTTTTTCCCAAAATGCCTTAAATAATATTTAAATTGGGATGAGAACTAAAACTACTCACACTTTTCCACCTTTAGCATGCTGTATTTAAAATAGCTATGTATATTTGTATAATATTTTGAATGTGTACTATATTGAGTTTTGATTATTAAATTTATGAAAGTGCTACATTAAGTGCATTTTGGGATTAAGGGAGTATAAATAGTAAAAAAAAAATTAATAAGATTGAGAATATTTACAAAATTGTTTTAATCCTCACCCTAGGACATGCTTTCAGAGAGAGAGGAAGGGAGAGGGAGTGAGAGAGAGAAAAAGAGAGAGAAACATCAAACCCGAAATCTGGGTATATGCCCTGAGAATTGAACCCATTCCCTATCCATGTATGGGGAGGACTCTCCAACCAACTGAACCACACCGACCAGGGCAAGCATGAGAATATTAATACAAATATGTTTTATACATTTTAATGTAAATTTTCATTTTTATACATAAATGATTGTATAGACAAACTATACATTTATAACTAATAATATAAGTAGGGTGAAAAATACCAAATTTTCAAAAAGTCAGGGAGATCGTATGGGAGAACACAAAAAAATAAAGTCTTCATTAAAAATGACAGTATATGTTCTTATTTATGTAAAATTTTTCATGTGAGGGTAGAAAATTAGATATAGATATTCCAACTATAGAAAAGTCCATGACAAGTTGTCAAATAAAAATATTAGAGTTTTAAGTCTATAAAGTTTGTTATATAGTGGAAAACAAACAATGAAACAAAGAGACACCAGAGATATTTTTGTATAAATGATATTTGTTTGTGTAACTAGGAGAATATATAAAAGGATGCATACTGGCCTATTAAAAATGGATAATCCAGGGGATGTGAAAGCTCTTAGCATTTCCTTTACACCTCTTTGTATTATTTCACTTATACAATAAACATATGGTAGCATTTTTTCACATTTAAATCTTTTGTTGAAGTAAAACAGAAAATTGCATGTGTTCAGCTCAATGAAGTATCACAGAGTGAACATAACCATATTATCACCACACTGATGAAAAAAAAAATACTGTCATCTCAGAAGCCCCCCTCATACCCCTTTTAGTCAGTACCCTCAGGATCCCGTCTCTCTTACCCCGTCTATCTCCACAGATTAGTACCATTACTTTTCAACTTTATATAAATGAAACAATGCACTATAGACATTTTTTATATATTTGTGCTTGGTAGTTTAACCTATGTTTATAAGATTCATCCATGTTGTTTTATGTAACAATAGTTCATTCTTTTTTATTACTACAAATACTCAGTTTATGAATACAGTTTATACTCTACTATTGATGGGAGTTTTGTTGTTTCCAATACTGAGGTAGTAGGAATAATACGAATACTGCCGCAAAAATTCCTGTACATATTTTTACTGGACACACATTCTTTTCATTTGGGAATGTATCAGGGTTCTGTTTGCAGTGAGCAACCTTGACATATGAGGTAACGTTCTGGACAAAGATCAGGCTTGCTTACTGTTTCCTATAAAACAGCAGGCTCCCCAAGTTCAATGGTTCTGCCTGTATTGCAACCCACTGCATATGCAGATGCCATCTGGGCTCTCTGTGTTGCCACCAATGGAAATGGGGAATGGACATAGTGATGTTCACGCTGTTTCCTATGCCAGGAGTAACAAAATACTTTGTCTCTGGCCCAGTCTCTTCTACTAGTGTCCTTGAAATAGTAACAGGCTAACTGATTAGCTTGGAATAAAAGTAAAATAAAATCCCAACTCCACACCCATCACACCAAATGCTTCATGTATATTTTCCACAAATATAACCACAATAAAAACATCAAAATCAGGGAAATAACATTGAAAAAATGACTGGCTGTGTAATCTGACTGGCTCAACAACACCAAGCCCTTTGAGGACAGCCACCAGCACAAGCTGTGAGACAAGGAAGGGAGTGATGAATCCCGCAGAGTCGCCCAAGGGGCTTATAGGAACAGTGTGATCTGGCTGGGGCTACCTCGGCTACTGCATTCCCTTCATCCTAACGCATTCCTTTCATCGAAAGGTCAGCTGGCCAGGATGTACCAGGGCAGCTGCTCTGGCTCTGGCTAAAGCTGTCCGACACTCCAGGACCCTCAGAACCACTGTGACCTGGCGGCCCTTGGCGCTGGCATAGAGGATGTCTTCTACAAACGGGTGTGTGTATAGGGCAGTAGAAGGTGTGCATGCTGAGCCTGCCGGACGGGGGCAGCCCAGGCTGCGTGAGCTGCCAGTGTCTGCTGTCCAGGCATTGCTAAATCCACTCTGAAGTCGCTGTAGAACCTTTGTGCCCCGCCGTTGCGCAGACGCAAGGCGGGTGGGAGGGTTAGTAGGGCGGGAGGAGGAGGGGCAGTTGAAGGGAAGAGGTGCAGACCAAGGAGGGCGGAGCAAAGGAAGAAAGGAAGTTCCCCTGAAGCCCGGCATCCCCCAGAGACAGGGGATCCAGGTGCCGCAGATTCTCCCAGAGATGATTTGCACAGTCTCTCCCAGATGCTACCATCACCTCATCTGTTTACTCTCCTCTCAGCCCTTTCCTGGCCTATCCCACACAGGTTGAGTCACAGTAAATTATTTGATGGTCTTGAAAAAAAAAAAAAAAGTCCTCAGATCTCGTCCAAGTTTCACTAAAGACAAGAATCACAGAAGGCTTTACTTATCACTATTATTATTATTATTATTATTATTCTCAGTCTTGGACAGTTTCTCAACCTTTCCTAACTTTTATGGCTGACACTATTGAAGATTATAGGTCAGCCATTTTATAGACTGTCCCTCAATTTCACTTCTGAGCTGTTTCCTCATAATGAGATTCGGTATGAAATTTTGGTAGGGATGTCACTGTAATGGATCCTGGGTTCTCTTTGCATCTTATCAGGCAGTGCAGAATTTTATTTTGTCTAATTTCTGATGATATTCACCCTGGTCCTTTGATTAAGGTGGTGTCTACCAGGATTCTTCACTGTAAAGTTGCACCTTTTTCATTTCTATTTAATGTGTTTCATGGGAAGTAATTTGAAACTATTTAAATATCCCATTTCTCATCAAACTTTAAACTTAGTTGTTTGGGATTTATATTTTCCCATTTTATTCAATGAGTCATAATTCATTACTATTTTTATTTCTTTTTAAGCTCAAATTGTCCCAGACTTTGACAGTAGGAGGCCATCCAGAGAGGCTTCTGTGTCCTTTTTAAACAATTTCACTGATTATTTGCTTGCATTCTGTCATAATAACATATTCCAGGCTCATCTTATACTTTTGGTGCTTACATATCCATCTACAAATTCTGAAAACCATGAGTTCACATCAATCCTTCCATTTCCAATCAACACCTCAGGATTCATTTTCATTTTCTTCCTTTCTGGGACTGTAATTTCCTTCTTTAACAATAAGAAACTTGGCTTCCATTATCCCTAAATTAGTTACTTATTTGTTCAATCACCTCTATGTGACCTAGTAGAAAACAACAACAACAACAACAACAAAGGTAGGCAAATCACATAAGAGAATACTAATTGTCAATAAGCTTAGGAAAAGGTGCTCAATAGCATTAATAATCCAAAAATGCAAATTAAAACTACAATAAAATCTCACTAATACCCAAGTGGTGGAGAACATAATATTACATTATGCTAGTCAGGTATAAATTAGAATAACTACTTTGAAAAAGATTTTGGACTTCTTTACAAAATCATGATAGAAAAATTCCTCTATTAAAGTACATTCAAAGAGAGTATATATAATATATGAAAAGGAATATTAATAGTAACATTATTTGTAATGAAAAGTACCTGAAAGTCCATAAAATTCTGAATACATGAATAAATTGTAGTATATTTATACAAAGAAATGTCATATAGCAATGAACATGAACAAACTGCAAGAGACACCTAACAACATAGAGTAATATCACAAACATACATTGAGCAAAAGAATGACCTTAAATGATGGTGTTATATGAGGTTTAAGAAATAGCACCAGGCAGAACTAAACAATGTTGTTAGAATATGGATGCCTACAGAGGTCAGAGAAAAACTTCTCTTCAAGAAAGCACTGAGGGGACATTTCTAGAATGCCAGGATATTCTGTTTGTTGGCTTAGAGCTGCTTTGTAATTTTTTGTTAATCTTTTCTTATACCTTCATGCCACTTTCCATAGACATATTATCTATATTATAAAAGGTTGTGGCCATAATGCCATAACAATAAAAAAACCACTCACCAGGAGGTGCATGGAGCACCTCTCGGTCCCTCCCTCCAGGCCCCTGAGCCACTTGCCATGGGGGGGGGGGAGGAGGGGAGTGGTGGCAGTGGGGCAGGACTTGGAACTGTTGAGCAGCGGCAGCTGGGGGGGAGTTTTTCGCAGAGCAGTCACAGGGCGGGGGGAATTTCACGCAGCAGTGGTGGGGCAGGGGGAGCCTCACGGATCAGTCGAGAGGCAGCAGCCGCGAATATTGCCCAGCGTTCAGGGGCAAGGAGCTTCATGTAGCATCGCAGGTTGGCAGAGGCCATGCAACAGAGGCCAGGCTAGGCCTAGGAACCCTACTCATGCATGATTTTGTGCACTGAGCCTCTAGTATTTTATAGTTTTAAAAGGTTCAAAATCAATTGGCCCTTCCTAGATGCAGATAATTGATGTAAAGTCTTATTGTTTAATATATTGGGTTTAAATGCTCAGTTAGGCTTTTAATGCCTCTTACGTAAGTCTTAAGTTATTTTTCCAGACTTATCCCTTTGCCCTCTAAGATATGTCTTCTATAAACAACCAAGGCACAACAAAGAAAAATTAGGAAAAGTTAAGAACAAGCAATTCACCAAAGAAGAAATAGAGATGAAAACCATTTTAAAAAATAACTGTCATTACTAAATAAACACAAATGTTTGATATATATTCTTTATTTATCAGAATGGTAAAATAATAATAATAATATCCAGTATGGTAATTGTGTGAGGAAAAAGGGACTCCCATTAAATTCTAGAGAAGAAGAATAATGAAAGGCAAAGATAATTTAATTGGACATAAAGATGTCAAATGAATGCAATGAAGAAATTAAAAAACTATCTATGAGACAGAGGGGAGAACCAATCATGAATACTAAAAACACATTTGCTTGAGAGAAAACATCCAGATCATGTAATTCAAAGAACATGTAAACTTAATTTTTTTTCCTAAAATCATAATCCTGTCACAAAAACTCAGGCAAATTTAAGAATGGCAGGCACAGGTTTGGTGGCTGGAGAGGTTGTAGTACATGGGCCAAGGTTATGAAATACCTGGTGTATAGGAAGTAGCTATGGTGCTGGTGATTGAGGCAACTCACAGACACTGCCCTACTAAGAACTACTTGAGCTACCTAACAGCCCTGGATTATTCTGCTTTTGAAAATGACATAAGGAGGCCCTGGACAGGTAATTCAGTTGGTTAGAGTGTCATCCTGATGCACCAAGGTTTAGAGTTTCATCCCTGGTCAGGGCACATACAAGAATCAACCAATAAATGCATACTAAATAAGTGTAACAACAAATGAGTGTTTCTCTTTCTCTCCCTTTCTCTTTTTCTCTAAATCAATTAAAAAAGGAAAGAAAGAGAAAGGAAGGAAGGAAGGAAGGAAGGAAGGAAGGAAGGAAGGAAGGAAGGAAGGAAGGAAGGAAGGAAGGGAGAGAGAGAGAGAGAGGGAGGGAGGGAGGGAGGGAGGGAGGGAGGAAGGGAGGGAGGGAGGGAGGAAGGAAGGGAGGGAGGGAGGAAGGAAGGGAGAAAGAAAATAATAAATGAATTTAAAAGATTGGACAACCAATTGAATTGCTCAACATGAGACAATATTAACCTCCAGGTCCTTCCTTGGGTCAGAAAAATGAAATCACTGCATGACAAGAATGTATAAACAATTCTATGGCCCAGTTAGAGCATCAAGCAGTTCAAATTGAGAATCTGAGACTAATGTTACAGAATGGATGCAATGCCTGGAAAGTATATCATGAAAATCTAATTCATGTGATTGAACACACAGAAAGAGCTCCAGAAGTTAAGGAAACATGTTAAATATTTAAACTGACAAAAAAAAAAACAACATTGAATTCACAGCTGGATCTAAATTAAGATAAATGAAGTCAAAGTAGGCATCCCTGGTCAGTAAGAATTATGAGATTGAAAGGACTATTGTGCAATTAGAAGACGAAGTCTTTCAAATGAAGTGCCAACGTGGAGAGGCCAACCAAGAAAACATTTGGAAAGACTTCTGAAAAGGCAAAATTAATTCAATGGTGGCTGGCACTAGTGTCCTTTTGATGGATTCTTCA
Organism: Corynorhinus townsendii; assembly: GCA_026230045.1. Lineage (NCBI taxonomy): Eukaryota > Metazoa > Chordata > Mammalia > Chiroptera > Vespertilionidae > Corynorhinus > Corynorhinus townsendii. The sequence continues at coordinate 96,429,198 of JAPDVU010000003.1, forward strand.
CTCATATCTGACACCTGGGCTGGGAGGATTTACACAACTGGGCTCCAAAGGCATATGTCAGAGTCTAGCAGAAGCTATATTACCTTCTATGACTTGGCCTTAGAAGTCACTCAGTGTTTGTCTTTAACACTTGGCATTTTAATTATGATGTGTCTTGGTGTGTCCTCTTTGGGTTCCTCTTGTTTGGGACTCTCCATGCTTTCTGGACTTGTAAGTCTATTTCTTTAGCCAGGTAGGGGAAGTTTTCTGTCATTATTTCTTCAAATAGGTTTTCAATATCTTGCTCTCTCTCTTCTCCTTCTCCATAATGCAAATGTTGGTAACCTTGAAGTTATCCCAGAAGCTCCTTACACTATGTTGATATATTTGGATGCTTTTTTCTTTTTGTTGTTCTGATTGGATGTTTTTTGCTTGCTCGCATTCCAAATCATTGATTTGATTCTCAGAATCCTCTACAATGCGGTTGAATTCCTGTAAATTATTCTTTATTTCAGTTAGCATATGCTTACTTTCTGACTGGTCCTTTTTCATTTCTTTGACATTCTACGTCCCTTGAAGCTCTCATAAAGATCCCTGAGTAACCTTATACCCATGGTTTTGAACTCTGTATCCAGTAGTTTGTTTGCTTGCCATTTCTTTCATTTGTGGCATGTTTCTTTGTCTCTGCATTTTGATTGCTTCCCTGTGTTTGTTTCTATATATTAGGTAGAGTTACTATGTCTCCTGGAATTGGCAGAGTGGCCTTGTGTAGTAGGTGTCCTGTAGCTCAGCCTCCCAAGTCACCTGAGTTGGGCACTCTAAGTGTGTCCCTGTGTGGGCTGTGTTCATAGTCTTTTAGTTGAGTCTTGATTGCTATTGGGATCACTGGGAGGAATTGACCTCTAGGCCAATTGGCTTTAAGGACCAGCTGTGGCTACAGTGGAAGAGTTGCTGTGCAGGAAACACCCCTATGGAGCAGGACTTGCTTCAGTGGGGCTTTGGTGCTCATTGATTCTGTCTCTTGAGTGTGTCACTTGTGGATGTGTAGAGTTGTAATCTGCTATAATATAAATCTGTCACCGGATGCACAGGCATTAGGGCCTCCAGGGAGGTGCAAAGTCAGCCACTGTCTGGGGCCACCTGGCAGTAGCTACAGAGAGATCTTCAGATGCCTGCTATTTGTATTAGGTTTTGGAAGCACCCAGATGACAACCAGCTGTGAAGCAAGGCAGGCTGCTGCTAGTGCCAGGTCTTTGACCTTTTATTGATTGTTTTTGGGAATGTTGACAGCAGCTACAGCTTGTTTGAGAAGTTTTAGCAAAGTCTGAAGCCTAAGCCAGGACAGGCCATTCATATGGAAAAGCTGCTGCAAACAGGTTGGGTGGGACTGCACATTGGATGGGGTGGGTTCTCAGGGAATCACCAGGGTGGAGCAAACAGTGTGGACCATGCTGATGGAAACTCAGATATGGGTACCAGTCAGCCCTGCAACAGGGGAGGTCCCAGCACAGGACAATGACCTCTGTGAGAACCATCATCTGGCAAAAAGCTGCCCCTGAGTTCTTGCCCTGATGCCAGTCATTCCAGTTCCTCCCAGTATGTTTCTGAGTCACCCAAAGCTGCCCAGTGCTGAAGCTCAGGGGATCAAGTCCCAGTAAGTTTATGTACCAGCCTTTTAAAAGGAACACCTGAGTCTCCAGCAGCCTCCATGTCACTCAGCCACAATCCCTGCTTGTTTTTACAACCCAAAGTTATGGGGACTTCTCTTCCCAACTCTGAAACCCTTGGCTGGCAGTTGTTGTGGGTCTGGGACCCCTTGCTCCTCATGGGGGGATGCAGCGAAGATCTCCCTCCCCATTAAAAAAATGGCACACATGGGTGTCAGACCAGCCTGTTCTTTGCCTTTGCCCCTACTACTAGTCTCAATGTGTTTTCTTATTTACTTCTCTCTTCTTTACTTCAGCCAGCTTTCAGGTGGTTAATAATGGTTGTGCTCTACATTAGTTGTAATTTTGATGTGGTTGTGGTAGGCTGTGAGTACAGGCATTTACCTACATCACAATTCCCCCCTAAAAGAATTTAGACAGAGGAACTGCTCAAGGATGGGAGCTGTCATCACAGATAAATACAGTTTAATATAAACTAGGTGTTATAAGGAGGAACCAAGAAAGTCTCATTTGACTAAAGTCATCTCTGTTTCCCATTATTAAAGATGGCCCAGCATTCATATCTTGGCTACTGTAAATAATGCTACAATGAACATAGGGGTAATATCCAGAAGAGGAATTGCTTAGTCATAAGGCAGTTTCATTTTTTATTTATTTTTTAAAAATCTTTATTGTTGAAAGTATTACAAATGTCTTCCTTTTTTCGCATTTACCACTTCCAGCCCACCCTTGATCCCCACCCCAGATCTTCACCACCCTATTGTCTGTGTCCATGGGTTATGTATATATGCATATGAATTCTTTGGTTAATCTCTTCCTACCCACCCACTCACCCCACCTTCCCTCTAATATTTGACAGTCTGTTTCATGCTTCTGTGGCTCTGGATCTATTTTGTTCATCAGTTTATTTTGTTCATAATCTATAAAAATAATAAAAGTGTAATATGTTAATTAAACCAGACAGCCGAATGACCTTCCAGATGAAGCTGGGGCTGTAAGGGCCGAGGCAAGCCTCCACACTGGTGAGGGCCTAGCCCCTTGCATGAATTTCGTGCATCAGGCCTCTAGTATTCAATATATGAGTGAGATCATGTGATACTTGTATTTCTCTGACTGACTTATTTCGCTTAGCACAATACTCTCCAGGTCCATCTATGCTGTCTCAAAGGATGAGAGCCTTCTTTTTTACTGATACATAGTATTCCATGGTGTAAATGTACCATAGGCTTTTTTTTATCCACTCATCTACTGATAGGCACTCGGGCTGTTTCCAGATCTTAGCTACTGTAAATTGTGCTGCTATGAACATAAGGATGCATATATTTTCTCTGATTGGTATTTTGGGATTCTTAGGATATATTCCTACAAGTGAGATCACTGGGTCAAATGGCAGTTCCATATTTAATTTTTGTTTTGAAACTCCATAGTTTTCCATAATGGCTACACCAGTCTGCATTTCCAACAGCAGTTCCTTTTTCCCCACATACTCACCAGCACTTGTCATTTGTTGATTTGTTGATGGTAGCCATTCTGACAGGTATGAGGTGATACATCATTATCATTTTAATTTGCATCTCTCTGGTGATCAGTGACTTTGAGCATTTTTTCATATGTGTCTTGGCCTTCTGTATGTCCACTTTGGAGAAGAGTCTCTTTAGGTACTTTGCCCATTTTTAAAAACTGTATTGTTTGTCTTCCTTTTGTTAAGTTGTATGAGTTCCTTATATACTGGTATTTTGCATATTAACCCTTTATCAGATGTATCATTGCCAAATATGATCTCCCATACAGTGGGCTTCCTTTTCTTTTCTTTTTTTTATGGTTTCTTTTGCAGTGCATAAACTTTTTATTTTGATGTAGTCCCAGTTATTTATTTTCTCCTTAGATTTCTTTCCCGTAGGACCATAGTTGGCAAACTGCACCTCGCGAGCCACATGTGGCTCTTCGGCCCCTTGAGTGTGACTCTTCCACAAAATACCACGACCTGAGCGAGTCTATTTTGAAGAAGTGGTGTTAGAAGAAGTTTAAGTTTAAAAATTTGGCTCTCAAAAGTAATTTCAATCATTGTACTGTTGATATTTGGCTCTGTTGACTAATGAGTTTGCCGACCACTGCCCTGGGAGATGTACCCATACACATATTGCTACAAGAGATGTCTGAGATTTTTCTACCTATGGTTCCCTCTAGGATTTTTATGGTTCCATGACTTACATTTAAGTCTTTTATCCATTTTGAGTTTATTCTTGTGTATGGTTTAAGTTGGTGGTCTAGTTTCATTTTTTTTTTTTCATGTATCTAATTTTCCCAACACCATTTATTGAAGAGACTGTCTAGGCTCCATTGTATGCTCTTGCCTCCTTTGTCATATATTAATTGAGCATAATGGCTTGGGTTGATTTCTGGGGTCTCTGATCTATTCTATTGATCTATATGCCTGTTCCTGTGCCAGAACCAGGCTATTTTGAGTACAGTGGCTTTGTAGTATAACTTGATATCTGATATTGTGATTCCTACAACTTTGTTCTTCTTTCTCAAGATTGGTGTGGCTAGTCAGAGTCTTTTTTTTGGTTCCATATAAATTTTTGGAGCATTTGTTGTAGATCTGTGAAATATGCTGTCGGTATTTTAAGGGATCCATTGAATCTGGAGATTGCCTTGGGTATTATGTTAATTCTACCAATCCATGAACATGGAATATTCTTCCACTTGTTTACATCTTCCTCTATCTCTTTTTTCAATATGCTGTAGTTTTCCAAGTACAATTCTTTTACCTCCTTGGTTAAGTTTATTCCTAGGTATCTTTATTTTTGTTATTGTTGTTGCAATGGTAAATAAGACTGTTTTGTTTCTCTTTCTGAGAATTCATTACTGGTCTATAAAAATGCCATCGATTTCTGGGTGTTAATTTTGTATTCTGCTATATTGCCAAATTCATTTACTAAATCTAGTAGTTTTTTAGTGAAGTCTTTAGGGTTTTCTAAGTACAATATCACGTCGTCTTCAAATAGAGTTTTATTTCCTACTTTCCAATTTGGATGCCTTTTTTTCCTTCTTCTTGTTGGATTCCTGTGGCTAGGACTTCCAATATTGTGTTGAATAAGAGTGGTGAAAGTGGACATCCCTGTTTTGTTCCTGTTCTTAGGGGAAATGGTATTAGTTTTTTCCCCATTGAGTGTGGTTCACTGTAGAATTTTCATAAATGGCCTTTATTAAGGTATGATCCCTCTATTCCCATTTTGCTGAAATTTTTTTTTAAAATAAAAAATGAGTGCTGGATTTTGTCAAATGCTTCTTCTGTGTCTCTTAATATGTTCATGTGATTTTGGTCTTTCAATTTATTTATGTGATGTATCACATTTATTGATTTGCCAATATTGTACCAGCCTTGCATCCCTGGAATAAATCCCACTTGGTCATGGTGTATGATCTTTTTAATATATTGTGGGATCCAATTTGGTAATATTTTGTTAAGGATTTTAGCACCTGCTTATCAGGGATAGTGGCCTGTAATTATCTTTCATTGTAGTGTCTATCTGGTTTTGCAATTAGCATAATGCTGTCCTCATAAAAAGATCTTGGAAATGTTCCTTCCTCTTGGATTTTTTGGAATAATTTGAGGAGTTTAAGTGTTAGTTATCTTTGGATGTTTGATAATACTGCCCTGGGAAGCCATCTAGACCAGTTTGTTGGAACAGAGTTGTTCCTAGTATTTTCTTATAATCCTTTGTATTTCTGTGGTGTCAGTTGTTGCTTCTCTGCTTTTGTTTCTGATTTTATTTATTTAGGTCCTCTCTCTTTGTTTCTTGATAAGTCTGTTCAATGATTTATCAATCTTATCTTCTCAAAGAACCAGCTCTTGGTTTCATTGAACCTTTGTACAGTAGGTCCTCAGGTTACATCAGAGATTTGTTCCTACAGTGAGACATAATGAGACTTTCCCTGTAAGTTGGAACCCAACTACACAAGCACCTACATCACTCACATGGAGCACATACACAGCAGTAATGAAGTGAAACAGTAAAAAAAATTTAAAAGAAAGATAACAATTCCTGACCTTTACTTGTGGTAAATAAATAATAAAAAACATAAAGCACATATGTACATAAGTCAAAATGATGGAACTTTAAAAAAAAAAAATAAACTAGCTGTCCATTGCACAAAATTCATGCACGGGGGCGGGGGGGGGTATTGTCCCTCAGCCCGGCCTGCACCCTCTCCAATCTGGGACCCCTCAGGGGATGACCGACTGCCAGTTTAGGCCTGATCCCACCTAAACTGACAGTCAGACATCCCTCTCACAATCTGGGACCGTTGGCTCCTTAACCACTCACCTGCCTGCCTGCCTGCCTGATCAGCCCTAACCACTCTGCCTGCCAGCCTGATCGCCCCCAACTGCCCCCCGCGCTGGCCTGATCATCCCCAACTGCCCCCCACTGCCGGCCTGCTCACCCCCAACTGCCCCCCCATGCTGTTCTGATCACCCCCAACTGCCCTCCCCTCATGGCCTAATTGCCCCTAACTGCCTCTGCCTTGGCCCCACCACCATGGCTTTGTATGGAAGGACGTCTAGAAGGTCTCCTGGTAGGTCTCCCAGTTTAATTAGCATATTACCCTTTTATTAGTATAGATGGGAGATGGCAACATAATCATGAAACAAGATATGTCGAGTCTGACATAACCTGAGGACTGCCTGTATTGTGTTTTTTTTTTTTCAGTCTCTATATCCTTTATTTCTGCTCTAATATTTATTATTTCCTTCCTCTATTTACTCTGGGCTTTTCTTGTTGTTCCCTTTCTAATTCTTTAAGTTTTAGGTTAAAATCGTTTTTTTGTTTGTTTGGTTGTTGTTGTTTTTGTTTGTTTGTTTGTTTTTAAGTAGGCCTGTAGTGCTATGAACTTCCCTCTCAGGACTGCTTTTGCTGTGTCCCAGAGATTTTGGGTTGTTGTGTGTTCATTTAAATTTGTTTCCAGGTAGTTTTTATTTATTTCTTGATCTCATTTGTAACCCATTCATTTTTTAATAACATTCTATTTAGCCTCCATTTTTTAAATGTTTTGGAGTGTTTTTACTGTAGGTGATTTCTAATTCTTTTCACTGTGATCTGAGAAGATACTTGACATAATTTCAATATTCTTGAACTTATAGATACTTGTTTTGTGTCCTATCATACTAGTATCTATCTTTGAGAATGACTTATGTGCACTTGAGAAGAATGCATATTCTTCAGCTTTGGGGTGAAATGTTCTATAAATATCAATTAAATCCATCTGATCCTGTGTGTGCTTTAGAGTCATTGTTTCCTTGTTAATGTTTTGTCTGGTGTGAAGTCAGTGGATGTTAAATTCCCCTGCTATGACTGTATTGTTGTAGATCTCTCCCTTAAAGTCCTATGGAATTTTTTTATATTTGGGTGCATATATGTTTATCAGTATTATATCCTCTTGATAGATCTATCCCTTTAGTATTATGTAGTGATCTTTGTTGTCTCTTGTGATGGCCTTGATTTTGAAGACTATTTTGTCAAGTATGAGTATTGCTATCCCAGCTTCATTTTTGTTTTCATTTGCATGGAAAATATGTTTCCATCGCTTCACTCTCATCCTGTGTGAGTCTTTTGTTCTGAGATGGGTCTGTTATAGACAGCATATAGTTGGGTCATGATTTTGTATCTATTCAGCCACCCTATCTTTTTTTATTGGATCGCTTAATCCATTTACATTTAAGGTTATTATTGATAGGTATTTATTTATTTCCATTTTAATTCTGTATGCCTAGATTTCTTTCTGTATTTCTTCTCATTACAGCAGTCCATTTACCATTTCTTGCAATGCTGGCTTGATGGTGATACACTCCTTTATTGTTTTTTGTTGTTGTTTTTGTTTTTGGTCTGGAAAGCTCTTTATTTCACTACTAGAGGCCCGATGCATGAAGATTCGTGCAAAAATGGCCTTCTTTCCCTTGGCTGCCAGCACCGCCTTCACTCCAGCTGGAGCCGCCTTTCTGCCTTAGCTCCGGCCCAGAGCCGCCTTTCCACCTTCCCACACTGCCCAGAGGCCCAGAGCAGCTGGAGTTGTGCGGAATGCCTGCATCATCGCCATGGTGACAACGCAAGCATTCTGCCCCTGGCAGCTCAGTGCCTGTGTATGCAAATTAACCCACCATCTTTGTTGGCTGGTAGGCATCGTGAAGGTACAGTCAATTTGCATCTTTCTCTTTTATTAGTGTAGATATATTTTTGATGATAGCCCTGCTGGATATAGTAATCTTGATTTCAGATCCTTGCTATTCATTAACTTGAGTGCTTCATGCCATTCATACCTGTAGAGTTTCTGATGAGAAATCAGCTGACAGCCTTATGGAAGCACCTTTGCAGGCAACAAATTTCCTTTCTCTTGCTGACTTTAAGATTCTCTCTTTGTCTTTAATTTTTAGGCATTTTAATTATAATGTGTCTGGTTGTGGGCCTGTTTGGGTTCTACTTGCTTGTGAATCTCTGTGCCTCTGGAACTTGTGTGAATTTTCCTTCACCAGGTTAGAGAATTTTTTGCCATTATTTCTTGAAACTCTTTATCTCTTTTTCTCTCTCTCTATCCCCTTTCCCTCCCTTGCTCACTTCCTTCCCCCTATGGCACATCTATCATGAAAATATTGTTAGGTTTCATGATGTCCCACATCCTCCTTATTTTTTTATTGTTTTTTTCTTTTGGGTTCTCTGTTTGAGTGATTTTTTTTCTACTTTGTCTTCTAATTCATTGATCTGATCCTCAGCTTCCCCTAATCTATTGTGTATTCCTTCCAATGTGCTCTTTCCTATGCTATGTCATTCTTTATTTCTGACTGTTCTTTTTTCATGGTTACTTTATCTTCTCTCATGCTGTTGAGCATCTCTACCATCATTGTTCTTAACTCTATATCAGATAAATTTCTTATCTCCATTTTATTTCTCTTTCTTTTGGAGAATTCTCTTCTTCTTTCATTTGGGTGTTGTTTTTTTGTTTCCTTATTTTGGCTGTGCATTTGGGTTTGTGACTATGTATTAGATAAATCTGCTATGCCTCCCAATCTCAAGTGCAGGGCAGTGTCAAACTCTGTTTCTGACTAATTAGATTAGGCAAAGAGTCAAGGCCTCAAGAGACCTACCTCTGCCTGCAGACTGATTGGATTCCATCTTTAGTAGCCCTCAGGCAATTGTCCACAGGTGTGTTGAAATATTTTTCGATGGGATGGTGCAATTGCTTCTGCCTGTAGAGTTTCTGATGGGAAATCAGCTGACAGCCTTATGGGAGCTCCTTTGCAGGTAACAAATTTCTGGAGGCTAATTGTTATTTTTGGTCTCTTAATGGGCCTCAGAGATACCACACCATATGGCATGGTGTTTTCCAATAGGGTGGATCAACTATCTTGCCTCCAAACAAAAACCTGCCTGCTTAGCAAAGTTCTGCCTGAGAAAGATGACTTCTGCAGTATCAGGGAATGTCTTAGCACAGGAAGCTGGGGTATCTGCCTTCTGAGCTCTAATCCCAGAGCCCCCAACCCTGGCTTCTGCTCACAGAGCTTCAGTTCATTCTGCACCCCCTCTGCTGGAGCCCAAAGTGAGTAGCTGCACAGTAAATTTTATGCGTTGGCTCTTTAAGAGAGTGCCTGCATTTCCAGCTGTCTCTCCCTGGCAGACAACAAACCTGTTGCTTTTCACAGCCAGATGTTATGTAGACAACTTTCTCAGTTCTGGTGCTCGCTGCTGGGGGGCCCAGCTTGGAAATTAGACCCCAGACTTCTCAGTGGCAACCCCCCACAACTGAGATATCTCTCCAGAACTTCAGCTGCTGTATGTGGATGCCCAGCCAGCACTTTCATGCCTCTACCCTTCCTACTAGTCTCTATTCGGTCTTCACTTTTCATCTTTGGTTATCAGGGTTCTCTCCAGCTAATCTTCAGTTGATTGTTCAAGGTGGGGTTTTTTTGTTTGTTTGTTTTGTGTGTGTTTTTTCTTTTGTATTTTAGTTGTAATTCCAGTTTGGTCCTGGGAGCATGTCTGTGTAGCATCCACTTACTCTGACACCATTTTTAATCCCCATTTAAAAAATATTTTGAGAAACCTCGTACTGTTTTTCACAGCAGCTACACCAACAGTGCATTCCCACCAACAGTGAATTCCCACCAACAGTGAATGAGAGCTCCCTGTTTTTCAAATTCTGTCCAACAATTTGTGTGTTGATTTGTTGATGACTAGAGGCCCGGTGCACAAATTCGTGCATGGGTGGGGTCCCCCTGGGTGGCCTGCAGGGATTGGGCCGAAACCCACAGTCCAACTCTGCCTGCAGCTCCTACCTGCCACTCCCGCTCATCCCTCCCCTACTGTGCCTGCTGCGGGCTCGTGCCCAATCAGTCCCAATTGGGAGATTCACCAGCTATGAGCCCTGCATCTGGTCCCCTCCCGAGGGGAGTGGCCTGCAGGATTGGGCTGAAACTGGCTCTCCGACATCCTCCGAGGGCTCCTGGATTGCAAGAGCGTACAGGCCAGGCTGAGGGACCCCACCAGTGCACCATTGGGCCGGGGAGGGACCGCGGGAGGGCTCCAGGGCATGTCCGGCCCATCTCACTCAGTCCTGATCAGCCAGACCCCAATAACAAGCTAACCTACTGGTCGGAGCATCTGCCCCCCAGTGGTCAGTGCACATCATAGAGAGCAGTTGAGCAGCCTTAGCATATCATTAGCATATTATGCTTTGATTGGTTGTTCTGTTGTTCTACCGTTCGGTCTATTTGCATATTACCCTTTTATTATATAGGATAGCCATTCTGACAGGTCTGAGGTGATACCTCATTGTGGTTTTAATTTGCATTTCTCTGATGATTCATGATATTGAGCATCTCTTCATATATCTATTGACCATCTGTTTGTCTTCTTTGGCAAAATGCCTATCAGATCTTCTGCCCATTTTTTAATTGGTTTGTGGTTTTTTTGGTGTTGAATTGTGTAAGTTCTTTATAAATTTTGGATATTAACCCCTTATCAAGTGTCTTATTAACAAATACATTCTTCCATTAATAAGATTGTCTTATTGTTTTGTTGGTGGTTTCTTTTGCTGTGCAAAAAACTTTTTAGTTTGATCTAATCCCAGTTGTTTATTTTTCTTTTGTTTCCTTTGCCATAGGAGATAGATCAGAAAAAATATTGGTATGAGAAATGTCACATATTTTACTGCCTATGTTTTCACCTAGTTTTATGACTTCAAACCTTACATTTAAGTCTTTAATCTGCTTTGATTTTTTTCTTGTGTATGGTGTAAGAAGGGGGTATATTTTAATTTTCTACATGTATCCATCCAATTTTCCCAACACCATTTATTGGATAGACTGTTTTTAACCCATTGTATGTTCTTGCCTTCTTTATCCAATATTAATTGACCATATGGGTATGGGTTTATTTCTGGGTTCTCTATTATGTTCTATTGATCTATATTTATCTTTTTAATGTCTGTACCATACTGTTTGATTAGTATAATTTGATATCAGGTAGTATGCTACCTCCAATTTTGTTCTCAATATTGCTATCCAGAGTCTTTTGTGGTTTCATATAAATTTTTTTATTTGCTCCAGTTCTGTGAAATACTCCGTTCATATTTTGATAGGAATTGCATTGAATCTGTAGACTGCTCTGGGTAGTATATACTATTAATGTTGTTAATTCCTACTACCCAAGAGCATGGTATATGTGTCCATTTATTTGTATCTTCTTGAATGCCTTATAATTTTATGAGTACAGGCCTTTTACCTCCATGGTAAAATGTATTCCAAGGTGTTTTATTTTTTCAATGAAATTACAAACGAGATTGTTTTCTTAATTTCCCTTTCTGTTAGTTCATTATTGGTGTATAAAAAGGCGACCAACTTTTGAATATTTATTTTGCATCCTGCTTCTTTACTGAATTTATTTATCAGTTCTAGTAGTATTTTTGGTGGACTCTTTCGAGTTCTTTATATACAATATCATGTCATCTGAAAATAATGATAATAGCCAAGATAAAGAAGCAACCCAAGTGTTCATCAATAGAAAAATGAATAAAAGAATTGTGGTATATATATATATATATATATATATATATATATATATATATATATATATATATAACAAAATATTACTTGCCCATTGAAAAGAATGAAATCTTACCATTTGTCACAACATGGATGGACCTAGAGGATATTATACTAAGTTAAACAAGTCAGTCAGAGAAAAACAAATACCATATGATTTCACTTACATGTGTAATATAGAGAACAAGATAAATAGACAAACAAAATAGAACCAGACTCATAATACAGAGAACAGACTTGTGGTTGCCAGGGGAGGGTTATTGGGGTATAGGGTGAAAACGGTGAAGGGGTTAAGAAGTACAAATTGGTAGTTACAAAATAGTGAGAGGGATATAGAGTACAGGATGGGAAATATCCTATATAATAAAAGAGTAATATCTAAATAGACCGAACGGTAGAACAACCGAACAACCAATCAAAGCATAATATGCTAATGATATGCTAAGGCTGCTCAACCACTCACTATGATGTGCACTGACCACCAGGGGGCAGACAGTCAATTGGTCAACCAGTTGCTATGACGTGCACTGACCACTAGGAGGCAGATGCTCCAACCGGTAGGTTAGCATGCTGCTGGGGTCCGGCCAATCGGGACTGAGTGAGATGGACCAGACATGCCCTGGGTCCCTCCCCAGCCCGATCGTACACTGGTGGGGTCCCGCAGCCTGGCCTGCACCCTCTCGCAATCTGGGACCCCTTGGGGGATGTCAGAGAGCTGGTTTTAGCCTGATCCCACAGGCCACTCCCCTTGGGAGGGCACCAGACAGAGGGCTCATGGCTGGTGAGTGCTGCTGTGGCAGCATGAGCCTCTCCAGCTTGGGACTGATTAGGTGAGAGCCCATGGCAGGCACAGTGGGGCTGGGATGAGTGGGAGTGGCAGGTAGTAGCTGAAGGCAGCATTAGACTACAGGTTTTAGCCTGATACCTGCAAGCCACCCAGAGGGACCCCACCCATGCACAAGTTTGTGCATTGGGCCTCTAGTCTATATAATAAAATCCCAGCGACCATTATGGTGGAACAACCAGAATGACCAGTTGCTATGTTGCACTGGCCGCAGGGGCCGCCACCAGTGGCACTACTGAGCCTGAGGGCCCCGGGGGCCAGTTGCGTGGCCACCACCAAGGCTCCAGTAAAGAAGAACATGAAGGTGGCCAATGTGAGCGTACAGCTTGAGATGCAGGTTCTGTGGGGTGAATTCAATCAGCTGGGCACCGAGATGATTGTCACCAAGGCTGACAGGTCAGGGCACCCCTCCCCCCGCTGTGACCCTCCTCATATGGCACCAGTCTCAGGCAGTGGTCTTTGGCCTGATCCACACGAGGGAGACTGAGAAGCAGGGTGGGGGGCATGGCCTGGCCACCTGTGGGTCCCTCTAGGCCCAGGCCAGCTCCTTCGCTCTCTGAGTCCCGGCTTTAGCAACAGCCACCTGGCATACTGGGCCAGAGGATACTGCTTAGGAGGCCAGGAAGGTGGTGGAGAGAAACCCTGTGGACCTGCCGCCCAACCAGCAGCCCAAAACCCAGCACCACCAGAAACGTACCGCTCAGAGCACACCGAGCTTGGGGGGAAGGCAGTTGCCTGTGAGGGGCCTTGCCACCAGCTGGCTCCCGGGGGATCCCATCTCAAAGGAAACTCTGTCTTCGGTTCCTTAGTTCAGTCTATCCCGGCTAAAGAGGAGCAGCTGGGCACATTTTAGGGGAGAATTCAGACTCTAAAACAGTGTGTTCTGTTCCGTGGAGATTGCTACCCAGTTGTTTGAGGCCTAAATCTGTGTGATTGTGGGGTCTGGCTCTGCCAGTGGGGCTGTGTCTTCCAATTGGCCTGTATTTGTTGTAAGGACCCAAAGAGAAGAAGGGGAACAATTTTTTGATACAATGGATTTGACCAACAGACAAAGGTTGAGTGCCGGCCTGTGTCTAATGTACACACAGAGACACCAGCTCTAAGTCCCCCTGGCTAAAGAGAGCTCAGGGTCTGTTTGCAGAGCCTTCTGGTGGTTTCTGTTTCCTCCCTGGAAAGCCTGGGGCCCATGCTCAGCTCCAGCTCAGTGGGTCTTATCCAGGCCCCTCCCCCCTGGCTGGCCCTGCCCCTGATCAGATCCCCCAACCCTGATTGGGGGTGGGGCCAGCCCATTAACCACCTGCGGCCCCTCCCCCTGGCTGGACCCACCCTCGATTGGCCCCCCTCATTCAGATTGGGGGCAGAGCCAGCAGGCCAACCTCTTGCAGCCCCTGCCCCCAGCTAGCCCGATCAGGGCAGGCTGGCCTGACCTCCACCCATGCATGAGTTCGTGCACTGGGCCTCTAGTAGTCAATAAAATTATAACTGTTTGGTGGCAGGTGGGTACTGGAAATATTGGAGGGGAACACTTTGTAAAGTATTTGATTGTCTAATCACTATACCATACACCTGAAACTAATCTATATATATAAAAGCCTAAGGGACCAAATGACTGATCAACTGGTCAACCAGTCACTATGATGCACACTGACCACCAGAGGCCAGATGCTCAACACACAGGATTGGGCTCTCTCCTGTCTGCATTGGGCCTTGTGGGGATTGGGCAGAAACTGGCTATCTGACATCCCCTGGGGGGTCCCGGATTGCAAGAGGGTACAGGCCAAGCTGAGGGACCCCACTGGTACATGAATCTGTGCACCAGGCCTCTAGTATGAAATAATATTGAATGTAAACTGTAATTAAAAAGAAAATTTAAAAACATCCATATAAAATAAAGCAAAAGAAAAGATGACCTAGGGAACATTTATTTACCAACATTTGCTTTTCTATCTCTATGTGAATTGCCTTCCCATTCTTTGAAGTCCCAAACCACAATCTCCCTTTTCCTTAGCCCAATATGGCATATAAGTCTTACATGCCAGATTTGTCCTTGGGTCCCATATTCTAACAGAATCTCAATATGTACATACTTAATAAATTTGGTTATTTTTCATGTTAATCTGTCTCCTGTCAATTAGATGATTAGACCAGCTAAAAGAATATAGAATGATAGAAGGAAAACAATTTTTTTCCCCTCCTACAGTAGATAAGGGAAGGTGGAAGAACGGAGGACAATATTTTCAGGGAAGGAAATTACACTATCAATCTACTCACAAAACTAACCACAGGCAAAACAATGACTAAGATTCTACTTTTTAACTTTTTCAATTCTCCATTCCTGGTTTAGGGCTTCTCTCTCTCTTTAAAAAAAAAAAAAAGAATTACTTACTTTCTATTTCATTTTTCCCCATACAGCATTCATTACTATTTTGCATGCTTTAATCCTCACACAGAGGCATCAGGACAACATGGGTTCATTATATCCAACAATCCCGTATCAGTCATTTCCCAACATGATTGTGTCAATCACTCCCAACATAATCACTTCTATTAGAATCCAAAGGTGAGAAATATGTACTATGTAGAAAGAGTCTTTGAGGTAGAGCCTTGATTCCTGTGCTTCCACCCTCGCACTGAGTCTTACTATGTGACTTTGAGCAGGGCAAAACTTTTAAGTCTCTGCATCCTCATCTCTACATTGTAGATGGAAATAATTCCATCTTGCCTGCCTCAAAGGGCTGCCATGGAAATTTAAATGGAAGTATATGAGAACATGTTTTAATCTCTGATATGTTTTTTCTTCAAATATTAGGTGTTATCCTCAAGTGTCCAGCATAGAAATGGACATTCAGCTAGTACTTAATACTTTCTAAAAATTAACTTTTTATTTTGAAATACTTGGAATTTACATACAATTTATAAAGAGAGTATAGTACTCCCATATATCCTAGACCCAGTTTCAGTTTCCCCTAATGTTATCATCTTATGTTATTTTGATACATTTGCCAAAACTAAGAAACTGACCCCAGTCCTAATTTGGATTTCATCAGTTTTTGTACTAATGTCCTTTTCCTGTTCAGGATGCTATTCAGGAGATGATACTAATTTAGTTGTGTCTCTTTAGTCTCCACTGATCTGTGACAGTTTCTCAACCTTCCCTTGTTTTTCAAAGTTGACAGTTTGAGGAATACTGATCATGTTGGGCGGGTTGGTTGTGACTAGACTGAGGTTTTGGGTGTTTAGAAAAAAATACCATGTCACATCGCCTCATATCAGGGGTACCTGGTATCCATACAGCACTGATAATGTTTACCTTAGTCCCCTAGTTAAGGTGTTGTCTGCCAGCCCTCTCCACTGTAAAGTTATTATTTTTTTCCCTTTTCATACTCTATCCATTATGAGTCACTGAGTCTAGCATATCCCCTAGGTAGTGGGGAGGGGATAAATTTCACCTCCTGAGTCGAGGATATCTACATACGTTACTTGGAATTCTTCTGCAATGAAACATTTCATTTTTTAAGCCATCAAACATCAGAAACAATACTGACTGACATAAAGTTCCTTTTTTATTCCATGCTTACTCGGCCTCTGATAAGAATGCTCAGATTAGCCTTTCAACCAACTGGGCAGAGAATGGGTAGGTGAATGAAGAGTCACCAGACAATCTACAAACTGGAAAATAAGAAGACTCTTCATGAATAAGAGTTAATTATTTATGATTCCAACCATGTCAGTACCAAAGACAGTAGTTCCTGGGTCATAGGCAGATGTGGCTACTGAGTGACAGCCCTGTAGTTTCTAGTTCACAGGATCTGTGCCTAAATACTAGGCACAGAAATAATGTGTTATACCCATTATTTTAATTTTTGCTGTGGAAGGATATTTTTAAACTTTAATAATCAAAATAATATTTATTTGGTTTATGAAAACTGATTAAGATAAAATGGTGTCCAAGGGCTTCTAAATTCTAAAGTTTGAAGTTGGTTTTAATGGGAATAACTTCTTCATGTGTTTGTACTTCAGATGTGTATCTATATTCTCACCATGGTCAATAATGTAAAGAATTAGCCCTGACTGGTTTGGCTCAATGGATAGAGCGTCGGCCTGTGGATTGAAGGGTCCCGGGTTTGATTCTGGTCAAGGGCATGTACCTTGGTTGCGGGCACATCCCCAGTAGGAGGTGTGCAGGAGGCAGCTGATCAATGTTTCTCTCTCATCGATGTTTCTAACTCTCTATCCCTCTCTCTTCCTCTCTGTAAAAAAAAATCAATAAAATGTATTTTAAAAAAATAATGTAAAGAACTAGAAGATAATTGATATATTTGCAGACTAATATGGTTTGCATTTTATCCACAAAGGTTACTAACTATTGTTAGCTAGAACTGATATAAATCAGCAAGGGCTGATGCTGTTTAATAAGGACTTTGAGATTGTATTAATGAGTCTTCCCTGTAGAATCCAAAGTGCCTTCATATATATGCCCTTGCTAAACTGGATTATCAAGATAGATTCAGAAATAGGAAGGGGGAAAGAGAAGAAAGAAGGAAGGGTCATGGTGTAGAGTTGGACTTGATTAATAGAGGAAAGAAAAAAGACCCACATAATTTCACATTTGGGATCTTCACTCTGCAAATTTCTTGAGCTCAGAGTAAACACATATTTATACCATTTTCCAATGTTCAATTTTTACTAATTTGATGTTTTAAAGTCTTAAAGATTATCTCCATTGGAAAACTTTTATTGGCTATTGTTTTGTATAATATAAAATACTGAACAATACATCAAAATTGGAGTACATTTTGATACTTTTATTTATATGAAAAACTTGGTCAGAATTTGTCTTTTCTCTTAAAGAAAAGCCCACTGCATGGGAGAACATATTTGCCAATGTTATCACTGATAAAGGTTTAATCTCCAATATTTATAGGGAACTCATACAACTTAACAAAATGAAAATAAACAACCCAATCTTAAAATAGGCAATGGGCCTAAATAGATATCTTTTGAAAGAAGACATAAGGAAGGCCAAGAGACATATGAAAACATGCTCAAAGTCACTAATCATCTGAGAGATGCAAATCAAAATGGGGTACCATCTCACACCTGTCAGAATGGCTATCATCAACAAATCAACAAATGACAAGTGTTGGGGAGGATGCAGAGAAAAAGGAACCCTCGTACACTGCTGGTGGGAATGCAGACTGGTGCAGCCACTGTGGAGAACAGTATGGAGCTTCCTCAAAAAACTAAAAATGGAACTCCCATTTGACCCAGTGATCCCACTTCTAGGAATATATCCCAAGAAATCAGAAACACCAATTAGAAAGGATATATGTACCCCTATGTTCATACCAGCACAATTCACCATAGCTAAGATTTGGAAACAGCCTAAATGCCCATCAACAGATGAGTGGATTTAAAAACTGTGGTACATCTACACAATGGAATACTATGCTGCTATAAAAAATAAGGACCTTTTACCATTTGCAACAGCATGGATGGAACTGTAGAGTATTATGCTAAGTGAAATAAGCCAGTCAGAGAAAGATAATTATCACATAATTTGACTCATATGTGGGGATATATTGATCAACATAATTTAATGAACAAGAATAGATCCAGAGACAGAGAAGCATTGATCAGACCATCAAACCTCAGAGGGAAGGTAGGGGAGGGTGGGAGTAAGGGGAAGAGATCAACCAAAGGATTTGTATGCATGCATATGAGCCTAACCAGTGGTCACGGACAACAGGGAGGTGGGGACATGAGTGGAGGGTGAGGGGGGGCAATGGGGAGATAAGGACACATATGTAATACCTTAATCAATAAAGAGAAAACAAAACAAAACAAAAAAAGGAATTGTGGAAAACATTACAAATTACATAATGAATAATCATATTTTAAAAAGAAAGCTCAGCCCACCTGATGTGGCTCAGTGGTTGAGCGTCAACCTATGAACCAGGAGGTCAAGGGTGGATTCCCAGTCAGGGCACATGCATGGGTTGCAGGCTCGATCCCCAGTAGGAAGCAGCCTATCAATGATTTCCTCTCATCATTGATGTTTCTTTCTCTCTCTCCCACTCTCTTCCTCTCTCTGAAATCAATACAAATACACACACACACACACACACACACACACACACACACACACATATATATATATATTTTTTAAAAATCTCACTTTAATTTTATATAGCAACTCATCCTAAAAGGGCAAATTAGACATTTTTGCAAGTGAATGTCTTAGATTATTTATTACTAAATTAATTCTAAGATAGTAGAGGAAAAATCTTACTAAAATAATAGCTACCATTTATTGAGCAGTTACTATGTGCCTGGCACTGTGGTAAGTAATTTACATATGTTACCTCATTTAGTTTTTAGAATAGCACTATGGGAAGATATCCACTTTACAGATGAACAAATTGATCTTTAGACAGGCTAAATAGCTTTCTAATCCAAGATGGGAAAAATAGTGACAGAGTCCATAATTTGCCTGCTCCAAACTGTAACAGACCTTCTACCACTAAATCAAATTCAGATGATCCTGTCTTGGTGGTAGCAAGTCATGAGGCTAAATCTTATACATGAATTTACCTTTGTTCAAGAAACTCTGGAAATTATCCAGAGCAAAACAAACAAACAAACATTTTTCTCTTTAATAAACAATGAAAATAACAATTGGACTTAGTTTTATACCCCTTAAAATCATCTTGATTTTTGTATGCTACTGGCAAAATAATCACACCCTGAAATTCATCTCAGAAGAGTAGGTCAGGTCAGACTTTTACAGTTGGTTTGAACATGTTGAATTCTAAGATGGCACAAGAGAAATTCTGCAGAAGCTGATTAGGGGAAATGATTAAAAACTGATAGTTTGGATTAATTTATTACTTTGGGAAGCTTAATGTCAGGTTGTTCTATCATTCTCCAGCACTGATTAATACAACAGAATTGTTATTAAGAATTTAGGGTGTGCCCTATGCAGTTTGGCTCAGTGGATAGAGCATAGGCCTGCGGACCAAAGGGACCCTGGTTTGATTCTAATCAAGGAGCCTTGGTTGCAGGCTCCTCCCTGGCCTGGGTGCTAGTTAGGGTATGGCAACCAATCCATGTGTTTCTCTCACAGTGATATTTCTCTCTGTCTTTTCCTCTCTTTTCCACTCTCTAAAATTCAATAGAAAAATATCCTTAGGTGAGGATTTTAAAAAAGAAAAAGAAGAATTTAGGGAGTTATTTTAACCTAAGACATATAGGGACAAGAAAGAGAGTAAAAGTTAATCCATGTCAAAATGCTGCATCTTTTCACCTATATCCCTGCTGGGGTTCACTGAACTCTCAAGAAGTTTATGACATACTAGAGGCCTAGTGCACAAAATTTGTGCATGGGGGAGGGGGTACTCAGCCCGGCCTGCACCCTCTCGCAATCTGGGACCCCTCAGGGGATGTCCAACTGCCAGTTTAGTCCTGATCCCTGGGCCTAAACTGGCAGTTGGACATCCCTCTCACAATCTGGGACCACTGGCTCCTAACCACTCACCTTCCTGCCTGCCTGATCACCCCTAACCCACTTGCCTGCCTGTCTGCCTGCCTGATTGCCCCTAACCACTGGCCTGCCTGCCTGATCACCCCTAACCCCTCTGCCTGCCTGCCTGATCACCCCTAACTACTCTCCTGCCTGCCTAATCGCCCCTAACTGCCTCTGCCTCTGCCACTGCTGCAGCTTTATCCAGAAGGACATCTGGAATGATGTCCAGAAGGTTGTTTGGCTGTCTGGTCTAATTATAGATTAGAGGCCCAGTGCATGAAATTCGTGCATGGTGGTATGTGTCCCTCAGCCCAGCCTGCACACTCTTCAATCTGGGACCCCTTGAGGGATGTCCGACTGCCCATTTAGGCCTGATCTCACTGGGATCAGGCCTAAATGGGCAGTCGGACATCCCTCTCACAATCCAGGACTGCTGGCTCCCAACCGCTTGCCTGCCTGCCTGCCTGCCTGCCTGATTGCCCCTAACTGCTTCTGCCTGCTAGCCTGATCACCCCCTAACCACTCCCCTACCAGCCTGATGGACACCTAACTGCTCCCGTGCTATTCCAACTGCCCCTAACTGCCCTCCCCTGCAAGCCTGGTCCCCCCCCAACTGACCTTCCCTGCAGGCCTGGTCGCCCCCAACTGCCCTCCTCTGCCAGCCTGGTCACCCCTAACTGCCCTCCCCTGCAGGCCTGGCCACCCCCAACTGCCTTTCCATGCTGGCCTGGTCCCTCCCAACTGCCTCCCCTGCAGACCTGATCGCCCCCAACTGCCCTCCCTTTCAGGCCTGAAAGAGGAGAGAACAATAGGATAATCAGATCCCTCACTTTACATGGTTACTTGTCCAAGGTCAAGCAACAATTTAGCAGCTAAATCAAGCCCAGAACTGGTGTTCTTGACTTCTACCCTGTGTTTAGATCTCCTACTGGAGTTTGGGCCTCTCTGGTTTTTCTCTCTTCACAGATAAAAATGAAGGTTAGGGAGTGTTGACCAAAAAACAAATGTTTATTCTCTATGTTTTTGTTGAACAGACTCAAAGGTTCCTTTGAATCTAGGAAATTAAGTCTTTTTTCTCTTCAGTGTACAATAATTATTTGTTTTCTAAGCAACATGCAAGTTCAAATAAGACTTACAACATAATTGGAATAAATGGTATTGGGGAAATTGAACAGATACATGCCAAAAAAAAAAAAAAAAAAAAAAGAAAGAAAGAAACTAGACCACCAACTTACATCTAGCACAAGAATAAACTCAAAATGGATAAAAGACTCAAATTAAGTCAAGAAACATAAAAACCCTAGAAGAAAACATAGGCAGTAAAATCTCAGACATCTCAAGTAGCAATATTTTTTCCATATATTTCCTAGGGCAATGGAAAAAATAAAAAAATGGGACTACACCAAACTAAAAAGTGTCTGCCAGGCTGGTGTGGCTCTGTTGGTTTAGCATCACCATCCCATTCATGGAGAGGTCCCAGGTTTGATTCCCAGTCAGAGCACATGCTTGGGTTTCAGGCTGAATCCCCAGTCACGGGCATGCAGGAGGCAACTAATAGATGTGTCTCTCCCATGTGGATGTTTCTCTCTCTCTCTCATCTTCTCTCTAACATATTTAAAAAGACTAAAAAGCTTCTACGCAGCAAAAGAAACCATCAACTAAATGAAAAGGGAACCCATTGTATGGGAGAACATATTTGCCAATGATACATCTGATAAAGGATTAATTTCCTAAATATATAAAGAATTTATACAACTGAACCAGGAAAACAAATAATCCAATTAAACAATGACCAAAGGTCATGAATAGACACTTCTCCAAAGAGGACATACAAATAGGCAACAAACATAAAAAAAAAATGCTCAAAGTCACTGATCATCAGGGAGATGCATATTAAAATAACAATGAGATATCACCTCACACCTGCCAGAATGGCTACCATCAATAAATCAACAAACACCAAGTGCTGGTGAGGATGTGGAGAAAAGGGAACCCTAGTACACTGCTAGTGGGAATGCAGACTGGTGTAGCCACTATGGAAAATAGTATGGAGTTTCCTCAAAAATTTAAAAATGGAACTACTTTTTGACCCAGCGATCCCACTTCTGGGAATATATCCTAAGAAGCCTGAAACACCAATCAGAAAGAATATATGCACCCCCTACGTTCATAACAGTGTTCATAATAGCCAAGATCTGGAAACAGCTTAAATGCTCATCAGCAGATGAATGGATAAAAAACGCTGTGGTACAACCCAGCTGGTTTTGCTCAGTGGATAGAGCATCAGCCTGCAGACTGAAGGGTTCTAGGTTTGATTCCAGTCAAGGGCACATACCCGGTTTCTGGGCTCAGTCTCCAGTAGAGGGCATGCAGGAGGCAACCAATCAATGATTCTCTCCTCATTAATGTTTCTATCTCTTTCTTCCTCTTCCTTACTCTCTGAAATCAATTATATATATATTTTAAAGCCATGGTACTTTTATACCCATGGAATACTATGCAGCAGCAAAAAAGAAGAAAATCTTACCTTTGTGACAGCATGGATGGACATGGCGATTATTATGCCAAGTGAAATAAACCAGTTGGAGAAAGACAAATAACATAAGATTTCCCTTATATGTGGACTCTAATGAACAAAATAAACTGACAAACAAAATAGAACCAGAGGTAAGGAACAGACTGAGGATTCTCAGAGGGGAGGAGGGTGCACGGGACTGGAAGAGATTAGCCAAAGAACATATATGCATAGTCCATGGACACAGACAACAATGTGGTGAAGGCTGGGGGCAGGGACTGGGTTGAGGGGAGCAAAAAAGGAGGAAGTGGGGGACATTGGTAACAGTGTCAACAATAAAAAATGTAGGTGATAAGTGAAGGCTTAAAAATTTATCAGTAAGTTCATTATGCATAATTTCTGATTGAGCACCATGACCATGAAAGAAATAATGGTCACATAATGTAAAAACAAAAGAAGAAAAATAATATAATTGACAGGGAGTTTACAGTAAACATAGACCTTAAACTTCTTTTGGCCTAATGCCATTTTCAATATACATCTACTGAACCATTTGCTCCTGTGTTAATGGGTTAGAAGTAGAGACATTGGGATGCTAATCAATTATTAACAGAAAAGTCAGATAAGGTTAGGCCAAAATGTAACATGCACCCTTACACCTAGAAGAAAAACAACTGAAGGTCCAATCTCCTTTCTGGTTCATTTCTGCCGCTAGAAGTCTTCTGGTTTAAAGAAACAAATACTTTACATTCAAGAAAGTCACATTCTAATCCAAGCACTATCATTCATTTGAGCTCTACCACTAACTAATATGAATAAATTAATTGATTTATTTCACTTCAGGCAAGTGGTCAGATATGATGGTGAATAACCTGATTCAATAAAGTCAAGGCCTTGTCTTTGTATAAATGGGTTATAATAGAATTGATATCTGAGTCATAGTCTGGTCAAGATCCAGCCTCTGAATTTGAACTCAGATCTTTGACTCCCCATATAGTGTTCTTTCCACTGATGAAACTGGGTTTTGATTATGGTCAGAAGCTGGCTCTGGCTCCTCTGGGAAAAGATTAACTTTTTTGAAGGCAATGTAGTAGTGTATTTTATGTGTTCTTTCTTAAAGCAGTAATCATGTGGGCTTTTTATTTTAATACTAGATGCCCAGTGCACAGATTTGTGCACCGGTGAGGTCCCTTAGCCTGACCTGCGGGGATCAGGCTGAAACCGGCTCTCCAACATCCCCAAGGGGTTCCAGATTGCAAGAGGATGGTTCTCAGGTGATGCACCCTGGAATTGGGTCCTGCATTGAGTGTCTGCCCCAGGTGGTCAGTGCATGTCATAGCTACTGGTTGGTTGGCCAGTTGACTGGTTGCTTAGGCTTTTATATATAGAGAGATTTTGGCTCAAAGGGTTCTTAGAAGATATAAAAAACATGCTGAATAGATGAAATTTGTCTTTAAAGAAGGGTCCTTTGGAGTATAGTCTAACAATATATTTTAAATAAGCTTTGTTTATATTTTTAAAAAGCAGATTGATTGAGTTAGTTAACATTTGAGGAAGGCACAAATCCAAGTCCCTTTAACAAAAGAACATTCTCTTTTAGTTGGTTTGGCATATGGTGCTCACCCCCAGAAGAAGAACAACAGTGAGAGAGGGAGAAAGTTGAAATGTTCAAACAATACAAAAAACCGAGACTTTAGTTCCCAAGAGCAGCCTGGGAGAGAGGTGTTAAGTAATTCAGGAAAAGTTAGGGGTACAGGAAGGGGCAATTGAGGGACACTCCAGGAAGGATCCACCAGCCATGAAAAATGGCAGCAGGAAGAAAAGAGATAGTACCACCTGTGAAACCCTCGTGGCAGGGGGCTTTAGGATTCAGAGGCCCACTACTCCATTTTAGGTGAATTGTTTTTCAATGCTAAAATGCAACCCCCCTGGTCCTCCTCTAGGTCTGAAAACAAACTGCCACCAGCTGTGATCTTACTGTGGAAATAAAGTAGAAGAGGTCTTTTACTACTTGGGGTGTGATATGAGAATCCTGGGGTGAGACAGGTGTGAGATCCAATGCTTAGTGAAAGAGACTAGAGTTTCTCCAAGCAATTCACAGAAATGCAGGGGCCTCATTAGAGGTGGGTTTGCTGGTGTTAAAGAGAAAGTTAACCCTAGAATAGAGGGAACAGAAAAGAATCTAGTAGAACTTTAGACCAAATCTGGATTGTTTTCATTTTTTTAACCACATTCACATGACTTTTATTACCATACTAGAGGCCCAGTGCATGAAATTTGTGCACTTGGTGGGAGGGGGATCCCTCAGCCCAGCCTATGCCCTCTTGCAGTATGGGAGCCCTCACTGTGCCTAAGCCATCAGTCGGACATCCTTAGCACTGCTGTAGAGGCAGGAAAGGCTCCCACCATTGCCACTGCACTCACCAGCCGTGAGCCTGGCTCAGGGCTTCTGGCTGGGCGGCGCTCCCCCTGTGGGAGCGCACTGACCACTAGAGGGCAGCTCCTGTGTTAAGCATCTGCCCCCTGTTGGTCAGTGTGTGTCATAGCGACTGGTTGTTCTGCTGTTCAGTCTATTTGCATATTAGCCTTTTATTATATAGGATATTGTTACAATTGTCCTATGTTATTATTAGGTATTGTTCATTTAAATATTTTTTATTAAAATGTTTAATGTCTACTACATTCTTGACACAGACACATCAGCTCTTTGACAGAACACTTACTCTGTTGGAGTTCACAAGTTTTTTTATTTACTGACTTGAGACAGAGAAAGAGAGAAAGTGAAAGAGAGAGAGAGAGAGAGAAGTAGTTTTTTGTTGTCTCACTTATTTATGCACTCAATGATTCTTGTATGTGCACTGACCGGGGATCATATCTGCAACCTTGGTATATTGGAAGTACACTCTAACAACTGACCTACAGGCCAAGGGCTCACAAGTTTTTGAAAGGCATGTTCCACTTGGGGAGCAACTCCTACCCTTTTTTAGTCTGACCTGAAACATGCTTCTTTATAAATGATTCTGTCCAATGGATTAGATTTATTCTGTGTCTCAGAGATCTTGTTCCATTGATAATTGGCTTCTATAGCTAATTAAGCATTTTAATTATATAAGTAATCCAGGTTATTTGAAGAAAGATTCAGAAATATGGATAAGACAAAAGAAAAAAATCTCTCAATATTATCACTTTAAGAAAAGAAGTCCTCTTCCAAGGATATGTTTTCCATTGATTTTTGAGAGAGGAAGGGAAAGAAGGAAAGAGAGAAACATTGATGTGAGAGAAAAATATTGATCGATTGCCTCCTGTATGCACCCTGACTGGGGTATGTGCCCTGCCTGGGAATTGAATCTGCCACCTATTGGTGTATAGGGCAACGCGCCAACCAACTGAGTCACTCTGGCCAGGGCTCAATAATACCTTCCTATCTAATAAAAGAGTAATATGCAAATTGACCATTACTCCAAGACACAAGATGGCTGCCCCCATGTGGTCAAAGATGGATGCCCCCATGTGGACACAAGATGGCCAGCAGGGGACAGCAGTTGTGGGCAATCAGGCCAGCAGGGGAGGGCAGTTGGGAGGGACCAGACCTGCAGGGGAGGGCAGTTTGGGGGGGACCCAGGCTTGCAGGGGAGGGCAGTTGGGTGGACCAGGCCTGCAGGGGAGGGCAGTTAGGGGTGGCCAGGCCAGCAAGGGAAGGAAGTTAGGGGTAACCAGGCCTCCAGCACAGGGCAGTTAGGGGGGACCCAGGCTTGCAGGGGAGGGCAGTTGGGGGCAGTCAGGCCTGCAGGGGAGGGCATATGGGTGGGGGGGACCAGGCCAGTAGGGGAAGAAAGTTAAGGATGACCAGGCCTGCAGGCGAGAGCAGTTGAGCGGGGGGGAACCCAGGCCTGCAGGAAAGGGCAATTGGGGAGGACCAGGCCTGCAGTGGAGGGCAGTTGGGGGGGGGGGGGGAGCGGGACCAGGCCAGCAGGGGAAGGAAGTTAGGGATGACCAGTCCTGCAGGGGAGAACAGTTGGGGGTGGGGAGACCCAGGCCTGCAGGTGTGGGCAGTTGGGGGTGATTAGGCCAGCAGGGGAAGGCAGGTGAGAGGGACCAGGCCTGCAAGGAAGGGCAGTTGTGGGTGATCAGGCCTGCAAGGAAGGGCAGTTGTGGGTGATCAGGCCTGCAGGGAAGGGCAGTTAAGGGCAATTGGGCCAGCAGCAGAGCAGTTAGGCATCTATCAGGCTGGCAGGGGAGTGGTTAGGGTGTTATCAGGCTGGCAAGCAGAAGCAGTTAGGGGCAATCAGGCATGCAGGCAAGTGAGCGGTTGGGAGCCAGCAGTCCTGGATTGTGAGATTGTGGACCCCTCTCCAAGGGGCCCCAGATTGGAGAGGGTGCAGGCTGGGCTGAGGGACACACACCCCCATGCACAAATTTCGTGCACTGGGCCTCTAATATTTTAATAATTTTCAAGTAATTGCTTATTTCAATTACCTAGCAAAAATTTTAACTGCATCAATCAAGGAGTAGCCGACTTAGTTAATATATTTCTAAATATGTAAGGATTTTACATTCCAAACTTTTAATTTTTGCTATATGGAAATATTTCTAAAACATATTGTATGATTCAGTGCCTTTAAGAAAAACATAAAAATATGTAATGTAGGTTTTTTTTAATGTTATAGGGTCTTACATTAATTTTTTAATCAAGTATTTATTTAACACTTTTCTGATCACCTCTTAATCACCTCCTTAATGAGGAAAAAGTCTATCAACCTAAATAGAATGAGATGGCTGAACACGTGATACTTGACACTGGACACATGAGGTGACAGCAGTTTATTAATCTTATATACCATAGCCTAAGAAAGGAGGACCCTGTATACCATGCAGGGCCACACTTCTGTTGCACTTGGGAGTAGAGTGATCACGCAGGGGCTGTGGGAAGCAGGCTTTGTAGTAGCAAGAGGGGAAGGTACCTCCTAGTTTCCAAAGAAGGATGTGATTGACTTATTTGAATAATTTTGGGAGCTGGCAGGGAGGTAACCCAGTAAGTTGAGGACCATTAAGTTGGGTATAGCTGATATGGCTGATAAGGAGCCAGTCAGATGGTCAGCCTTTCTTTCTGGATGGGAAGGCCCTGTGAGACTCAAAGACATCAAGGCAGCCAATGAAATGTTAAGCCTTACAGTGTAAGCACCTGCTATGTGCTTAGCAGACTGAGTAAGGTACTTCTTAAAGCTTAGTCAGGCTTGGGGTCCATATCCACAACCAAACAATTACATTGCATTGGAATAATCTCTTTAGTGGAAGTAAATTGATTAGAAGCAGAGAGGAAGGACTGGCTAATGGCCTGAGACAGTTGGAAAAGCCATCACATCACATCAATTATTATACTGGATTGTCACTATAGAAATTGAAAAGGTTGGCAAGCATAGCTTACCATTTCCCTGCATATAGTGAATGCCCCTATAATTGTTAATGCTTCCAAGTTGACATGTATTCCTCATGGTATACCAATACCCATGAACAATTGAGTCACTGGATCAATATTTTTTCCATTCCTCACCAGACATGGAAAGTACCCTATGTCTGTTCCTTCAAGGTAGATGACACAAGCATAGCTATTTACCCCTCTCTCCCTGGAAACAAGAAACCCCAAACCAGAAATAGAACAGTTGTCTTGTCTCTGTCTCCTCCCTCTCCCCTTCCCTCTCTCTGTCTCTATCTTCCCCCTCCCTCCCTCCCTCTTTCCGTTCCACCTTCCCCCTTCCCTCTCCTTTTCCCTCTCCCCTCTCTCCTCCACCTCAACCCTGCTGTTTATCACACCCATCATCACTTCTAATGTCTATCTGCAGATGTAGTTGATGTTGTATATTACTATTAATTCCATTTTTATTTTTGCAGAAGTGTATCTTCTGCTTCTTGTCACCTCACCCATGCTCTTTAGCTTTTAACAGACAGATACACTGATCTCTCAAAAACATAACTAGCCAAATAGCATTCTCTTTTATTTCTGAATAGAGGCCTGGTGCATGAAATCCGTGCACGGGGAGGGGGGCTTGTCCCTCAGCCCAGCCTGCACCCTCTCCAATCTAGGACCCCTCAAGGGATGTCCAATTGCCCTTTTAGGCCCAATCTCACAATCCAGGACTGCTGGCTCCCAACTGCTCACCTGCCTGCCTTCCTGATTTCCCCTAACAGTTTCTGCCTGCCAGCCTGATCACCGCCTAACCACTCCCCTACCAGCCTGATTGATGCCTAACTGCTCCCCTGCCAGCCTGCTTGCCCCTAACTACCCTCCCCTGCATGCCTGGTCACCCCTAACTGCCCTCCCCTGAAGGCCTGGTCACCCCTAACTGCCCTCCCCTGCAGGCCTGGTACCCCCCAACTGCTCTACCCTGCAGGCCTGGGTACCACCCAACTGCCCTTCTCTGCAGGCCTGGTCACCCCAGCTTCCCTCCTCTGCCAGCCTGGTACCTCCCAACTGCCCTCCCCTGCTGGCATGATCGCCCACAACTGCCCTCCCTTGCAGGCCTGGTCCCTCCCCTGCTGGCCATCTTGTGGTGGCCATCTTGTGTCCACATGGGGGCAGGATCTTTGACCACATGGGGGCAGCCATCTTGTGTGTTGGAGTGATAATCAATCTGCATATTACTCTTTTATTAGATAAGATAGAGGTCTGGTGCACAGGTGGGGCCAGCTGGTTTGCTCTGAAGGGTGTCCAGGATCAGGGTGGGAGTTCCCTTGGGGCATGGGGCGGCCTGGGTGAGGGGCCTGTGGTGGTTTTCAGGCCAGCCACGCCCCCCTGGCAACCCAAGTGGAGGCCCTGGTATCTGGGATTTATTTATCTTCTACAACTGAAACTTTGTAGCCTGGCACTGAGCCAAGCCTTCTGCTCGCTAGGTGGCAGCAGCCATTTCTATTGGGATTTATTTATCTTCTATAATTGAAACTTTGTAGCCTTAAGTGGAGGCCAAGGCAGGCCAGGGCTGCAGAAGCTTGGCTTCTTCCATCGCTGAGGGCAACCCTAACCTCCTGCTCTGTCCAGCTCCATGGATGCTGCCATTTCTGTTGGGATTTATGTATCTTCTATAATTGAAACTTTGTAATCTGGAGTGGAGGCCTGGGCCCACCAGGGTGTGTGGAAAGCTTGGCTTCCTCCATTGCCGGGGAAACCCAAGCCTCCTTCCTGCTCTCTGTGGCCACAGCCATCTTGGTTGGGTTTATTTGCATATTTTCTCCTGATTGGCTGGTGGGTGTGTCCGGTGGGTGTGGCTTGTGGGTATAGCAGAGGTATGGTCAATTTGCATATTTCTCTTTTATTAGATAGGATTTTATTTATTTGAGTCCTCTGTCTTTATTTTTCCTTAGGTAATCTAGCTAAAGGTTTTCCTATTTTGTTTATATTTTCAAAGAACCAGCTCTTAGTTTTATGGATCTTTTCTATTGTCTTTGTAGTTTCTTTTTCATTTATTCTGCTCTGATTTTTGTTATGCCCTTCCTTCTACTAACTTGGAGCTTTGTTTGTTTTTCATTTTCTAATTTCTTGAGTTGTAACCTTAGGTTACTTAATTGAGGTCCTCCTTGTTTTTTAATATAGACACTTATCATTATAACTTCCCTCTTAGGACAGTTTTTGCTGGATTTCAAATGTCTTGGTGTGTTGTACTTCCATTTTCACTTGGCTCAAGGTTTCTTTTCTATTTCTCTTTTGTTTTGTTTTTGTTTTTTTGCCCACTGGTTGGTTCAATTGCATGTTATTTAATCTCCACATATTTATAAATTTCCCAATTTTCTTCTTGTAAATGATTTATAGTTTTATACCATTGTTTTCAAAAAGATGTTTGATATGATTTCAATATTATTAAATTTATTAAGATTATTTTTGTGGCCTATTATATGATCTCTTCTGGAGAAGTTTCCATGTTTGCTTGAGAAGAATATGTATTTTGTTGCTTTTGTATGAAATGCTCTCTACATGTCTTTAAGTCCATCTAATCTAATGTTTCATTTAGGCCAATGTTTTTTATTGACTCTGCATGAATGATCTCTTTATTGATAAAAGTGGAGTACTAATGTCTCCTACAATTATGGTATAGCCGTATATTTTTCAGTTAAATATGTTAATATTTTCTCTGTACACTTTGGTGCATAAATATTTACAAATGTTTTATCCTTTCATTGGATTGACCTATTTATCATTATGTACTGACCTTCTTTGTCTCTTTGCTTATTGTATACTTTGTCTGATATAATATATCCATCCTAATTTGTTTACATTTCTTGTTTTCAAGTTATTTTAATTTAAAATTCCACTTGAGTTGTTTCTCAATTTTTTCCATTGTGATTTGGGATTTTCTGATTAAATCTTTATTTTTTTATTGTTTAAAGTATTACACATAGTAATACATTTATCTCTCTTTTTCCCCCCCATTGATCTTCCCCCAGCCTCCACTAACCCCTGTCACATGCCCTCATGCCACGCCCCCAGTGTCTTGTGTCCCTTGGTTATGCTTATATGCATGCATACAAGTCCTTCTGTTGATCTCTTTACCCCCCTTCACCAACATTCCCCAGGCTTCCCGCTGTAATTTGACAGTTTTTTCTGTGCTTTACTGCCTCTTTATCTATCTTTTTGTTCATCAGGTTATAATGTTCTTTACTTTCCATAAATGAGATCATGTGGTATTTTTCTTTCATTGCCTGGCTTATTTCACTTAGCATAACGCTCTCCAGTTCCATCCATGCTGCTGCAAATGATAAGAATTCCTTCTTTTGTACCGCAGCGCAGTATTCCATTGTGTAGATGTACCACAGTTTTCTAATCCACTCATCTGCTGATGGGCATTTAGGCTGTTTCCAAATCTTAGTTATAGTGAATTGTGCTACTATGAATATAGGGGTGCATATATCCGTTCTGACTGGTGTTTCTAGTTTCTTGGGATATATTCCTAAAAGTGGGATTACTGGGTCAAATGGGAGTTCCATTTTTAGTTTTTTGAGGAAACTCCATACTGTTCTCCACAGCGGCTGCATCAGTCTGCATTCCCACCAGCAGTGCATGGGAGTTCCTTTTTCTCCGCATCATTGCCAGCACTTGTCATTTGTTGATTTGTTGATGATTGCCATTCTGACAGGTGAGATGGTACTGCATTGTCCTTTTGATTTGCATCTCTCGGATAATTAGTGACTTTGAGCATGTTTTCATGTGTCTCTTTGCCTTCCTTCTGTCTTCTCTCGAAAAGCTTCTATTTACGTCCGTTGCCCATTTTTTTTTATTGGATCATTTATCTTCCTTTTATTAAGTTGTATAAGTTCCCTGTAGATGTTGGAGATTAAACCATAATCAATTATAACGTTTGCAAATATGTTCTCCCATACAGTGGGCTTTCTTGTTTTGTTGATGGTTTCTTTTGCTGTGCAAAACTTTTTATTTTGATGTAGTCCCATTTGTTTATTTTCTCTTTAGTTTCCATTGCCCTAGGAGCAGTATCAGTAAAGAAATTGCATCGGCATATGTCTGAGATTTCGCTGCCTGTGGATTCCTCTAGTATTTTTATGGTTTCCTGTCTTATGTTTAAGTCCTTTATCTATTTTGAGTTTATTTTTGTGTATGGTGTAAGTTGGTGGTCTAGTTTCATTTTTTTACATGTATCTGTCCAATTTTCCCAACACCATTTATTGAAGAGACTGTCTTGGCTCCATTGTATCTTCATGCCTCCTTTGTCAAATATTAATTAAGCATAGTTGTTTGGGTTGATATATGGGTTCTCTATTCTATTCCATTGGTCTATATGTATGTTCTTGTGCCAGTACCAGGCTGTTTTGAGAACAGTAGCTTTGTAATACAGCTTGAAATCTGGTATTGAGATCTCACCTACTTTGTTCTTTCTCAAGATTGCTGTGGCTATTCAGGTTCTTTATTTATTCCAGATGAATTTTTGGAGAGTTCTTTCTAGGTCTGTGAAATATGCCATTGGTATTTTAATGGGGAGTGCATTGAATTTATAGATTGCTTTGATTAGTATGGACATTTTAATGATGTTGATTCTACCAATCCATGAACATGGTATGTTCTTCCTTCTGTTTACATCTTCCTCTATCTCTTTTTTCAGTGTCCTGTAGTTTTCTGTGTATAGGTCTTTTACCTCCTTAGTTAAGTTTATTCCTAGTTATGTTAATTTTTTGGTGCGATGGTAAGTGGGATTGCTTTTTCAGTCTCTCTTTCTGCAAATTCACTCTTGGTGTATAGAAATTCCATAGATATCTTGGCGTTAATATTGTATCTTGCTACATTGCTGAATTCACTTACTAATTCTAAGAGTTTTTTGATGGAGTCTTTAGGATTTTTTTTTTTTTTTGTACAGTATCATGTCATCTGTGAATAAGGACAGCTTTACTTCTTCTTTTCCAATTTGGTTGCCTTCTATTTCTTCTTCTTGTCTAATCACAATAGCTAATACTTCCAGTACTATGTCAAATAGGAGTGGTGAGAGTGGACATCCCTGTCTTGTTCCTGTTCTTAGGGGAAATTGTTTTAGTTTTTGCCCATTGAGTATGATGTTGGCTGTGGGTTTATCATATATGGCTTTAATTATGTTGAGGTATGATCCTTCTATTCCCACCTTGCTGAGAGTTTTTATCAAAAATGGGTGCTGGATTTTGTCAAATGCTTTTTCTGCATCAATTGATATGACTATGTGGTTTTTATCTCTCAATTTGTTTATGTGATGTATCATGTTTATTGACTTGCAGATATTGTACTATCCTTGCATCCCTGGGATAAATCCTACTTGGTCATGGTGTATGATCTTTCTGATGTATTGCTGGATCCGATTTGCTAGAATTTTGAGGAGGATTTTGGCATCTATGTCCATGAGGGATACTGGACTGTAACTCTCTTTCATTGTGTTATCTTTATCTGGTTTTGATATTAGGGTGATTCTGGCTTCATAGAATGAGCTTGGAAGTGTTCCTTCCTCTTGAATCTTTTTGAAATAGTCTGAGGAGGATAGGTTTTAGTTCTTCCTTGAATGTTTGGTATAACTCCCCTGTGAAGCCATCTGGCCCCGGGCTTTTGTTTGCTGGAAGCATTTTGATGACTGTTTTCATTTCTTGCACAGTTATTGGCCTATTGAGATTTTTAGATTCTTCCTGATTGAGTTTTGGAAAGTTGTATTTTTCTAGGAATATGTCCATTTCCTCTATGTTGTCCAGTCTGTTGGATTAGAGTTTTTCATAGTATTTTTTAAACAATCCTTTGTATTTCTGTGGGATCTATTGTTATTTGTCCTTTTTCATTTGTGATTTTGTTTATTTGGGTCCTCTCTCTTTGCTTCTTGGTGAACCTGGCTAGAGGTTCATCAATCTTATTTATCCTTTCAAAGAACCTGCTCTTGGTTTCATTGATCTTTTGTATTGTTTTTTTGGTCTCTATATCGTTTATCTCCGCTCTGATCTTTATTATTTCCTTCCTTCTGCTTACAATGGGCTTTTCTTGTTGCTCTCTTTCTAACTCTTTTAGTTGTAGAGTTAGTTAATTTATTCCCATAGTTTCTTGTTTTTTGCAGTAGACTTGTAGAGCTATGAACTTGCCTCTCAAGACTGCTTTCGCTGGGTCCCAGAGATGTTGGATTGTTGTGTTTTCATTGTTGTTTGTTGCCATGATGTTTTTATTTATTCTTTGATATCTCTGGTAATCCAGTCATTGCTTAATAGCATGCTATTTAATCTCCATGTGTTTGCTTTTTTTGGATTGTTTTTATTTAGTTGATTTCCAGTTTTATGCCATTGTGATCTGAGAAGATGCTTGATATGATTTCTATCTTCTTGAATTTGAAGAGACTTTGCCTGTGACCCAATATATGGTCTATCTTTAAAAATGACCCATGTGCACTTGAGAAGAATATATATTCTGTGGCTTTGGGGTGAAATGTTCTGAAGATGTCAATTAATTCCATCTGGTCTAGTGAGTCATTTAGGATTGATGGTTTTTGCTGAATTTTTGTTTAAACGGTTTGTCCAGTGCTGATAGTGGGGTATTAAAGTCTCCTACTATGACTGTATTGCTGTCAATCTTTCCCTTGATATCCTCCAGAAGTTTTTTTTAATGTATTTGGGTGCTCCTGAATTGGGTGCGTATATGTTTAGCAGAGTAATTTCTTCTTGTTGGATTGCTCCCTTTAGTGTTATGAAGTGACCTTCCTTATCTCTTTTTTATGTCCTTAACTTTGAGATCTAATTTGTCAGATATAAATATTGCTATCCTAGCTTTTTATTCATTTCCATTCACCTGCAAAACCTTTTCCATTCCTTCACCCTCAGTCTGTGTGCATCTTTTTTTCTGAGGTGGGTTTCCTGTAGACAGCAGGTATATGGGTCATGTTTTCTTATCCAGTCCATTACCCTATGTCTTTTGATTGGGGCATTTAATCCATTTACATTTAAAGTTATTATTGATAGGTACTTTTTTCGCCATTTTTGCTCTTTACCGGTGTTCCTTTTTCGCTTCCCATTTCTTTTTTTTACAGCAGACCCTTTAGCATTTCTTCCATTGCTGGTTTGGTGGTAATAAACTCCCTTAGTCCTGTTTTGTCTCTGAAGCTCCTGATTTCACCCTCAATTTTGATTGATAGTCTTGTTGGGTACAGTATTCTTGGATTCAGACCCTTCTTTTGCATGATTTTGTATATTTCATTCCATTCCCTTCTTGCCTGATGTGTTTGTTGGGAAATCAGTCGCTAGTCTGATGGGGAAACCTTTGTAGGTAACTTTCTGTCTCTCTCTGGCTGCTTTTTAGATTCTTACTTTGTTGGTGGTGTTTGCCAATTTAATTATAATGTGCCTTGGCATTAGTCTTTTGGGGTTCATTTTGTTTGGGACTCTGTGAGATTATTGGATTTGTGTGAGTTTTTCCATCCCTATATAAGAGAAGTTTTCTGTCATTATTTCTTCAAACAGGTTTTCTATTCCTTGCTCATTTTCCTCTCCTTCTGGGACCCCTATTATGTGGATGTTGTTTTGTTTCATATTGTCCCAAAGTTCTCTTAGGCTGTCCTCCTGCTTTTTAATTTTTTTTCTAGAAGCTGTTCTGCTTGAGTATTTTTTCCTACCTTGTCTTCTAGCTCACTGATGCAGTCCTCTGCTTCTTCTAGTCTACTACTGAAGCTTTCTATTGAATTCTTTATTGCAGCGATGTCATTTTTCATTTTTTCTTCGTTCTTTATTTCCTCTTGGTTCTTACACATATTGTTGAATTTGTCTTCCATTCTTTTCAGCCACCTGATGACCATTTCTCTGAATTCTTTCTTTGCCAGGTTGCTTGCCTCCAATTCATTTACTTCCTTTTCTGGTGATCCCTGCTTTTCTTTCATATGCGGGCTGTTTCTTTGTCTCCCCATGATCTCTCTTCTCTGGGTGTCTGGTTATGTAGTACTCTCTCTTCTGCCTTGATTTAAAGGCACAAAATACAACACAACAAGGCACAATGCACAAGGCACTGAACACAAATGTATTCACAATGCTAATAACCCCAAATAAAGGTGACCACCACAGAAAAGAGAATTAGGGGATGAGAAGTAAAGAAGAAAAGAAAAAAAGAGAGAGAGAACAAAGTAGTGCAAAAATGAAATTGGGAAAGGAAAAAAAAAGTAAGGGAGAAAATAAAGAGAATGAAAAAGAAGAAGGGAAGGAACTATTTTTATGGGGAGAAAACTCCAGTAGAACAGCCACTAATCCCAACAACTGCCAGCAACAAATACCCAGAGATGAATGCAAACTACAAACAACAACTAATATCAAGCGAGGCGAGGGGAAACAGAAGCAAAAAACAAACAAAAATAAAACAGAAAGAAAAAACAAAAAGTGAACTAATTTCACAAACAAGCATAAAAAAACAACAATATAATAAACAGTCAAGCAAACAACAACAAAAGGACAGAGAGAAAAAAAATTGGATAGTGAAGAAAGAGAAGAGAGAGGTGTGTATGGACTTGGGGCAGGGTATTGAAAATTAGATATATAAGTATGGTTAATTTTTAACAGGGTGTAAAAAGAAGTACTAGGGAAAAATCTAAAGCAGGAATAGGGTAAGAGAAACAGGACAACAAAGGGGAAAAGTGAGGAAGAGAGTGTTGGCATAAAGGTAAAGTTGAGATAGTGTAAAATGATGCTAAAGGAAAGATGAAAATAGAATGTAGAACACTAATCCCAAAATTAAATAAAGAGAAAATGACCCTTTTTAAAAAAATGGTAAAATAATAGTAGTAGTAATACTTATTAAAAATAAAAATGTAATAATTTAAAAGGTAAAGTCATGTGAGGAAAAAAGAAAAATTTTAGTTTATTAAGTAAAAGATGAAAAAAAAAATGTTCAGTAGAGAACGTCTGTTTGGCTCACCTGTTTCCTAGTCAGGACAGTACTGAATTTCCCTGCATTCCACTTCTCCTCAGTGTTGTAGGCCACAGTCCTGATTTTCAAGCAGGCAGTATTTCTTTGTTTCTTATACTCCTTTATTTGTGTTTATGCAAGAGTCAATATTTGATTCAACCCCTAGATGACAGTGTTTCTGGA
Source organism: Corynorhinus townsendii (assembly GCA_026230045.1). NCBI lineage: Eukaryota > Metazoa > Chordata > Mammalia > Chiroptera > Vespertilionidae > Corynorhinus > Corynorhinus townsendii. The sequence continues at coordinate 96,466,381 of JAPDVU010000003.1, forward strand.
TTGACCTCTGGGTCTATAGATCTTCTCTAGCTAGTGTTAAGATTTTGTTTTCCCTGTGGCACTTAATACTAGTTTGGGGGAATGGGCTGCCACAGAGCTGGTTCTCTGATCATTATTACCTGCTCTGATCCCCAGGTTCCACAAAAACAACTTTCCCCTGCAGTCTCTTAGAGTGTCCCCAGTTGGGTGATAGTATGTATTGGGCTTAGTAATCAAAAGCAATGATTTAAAGAGGAAAGAAAAAAAAGAAAGAAAAAAAAAAGAGAGAGAGAAAAGAGTCAGAGTAAGTGCGCAAACTCCGGCACTACAGTGCAAGTCTATGCAGTCTTTTTTCCCTTTGGGTCTAAGCAGCTGGCACACTTAAAATTTTTAGGCTGCCCTTTTGTACCCAGTTCAGCTATGGGTTGCATTTTAGAGTTCCCTTCTGTTCGCAGCCTTGAGGATCCCCTTCCACATTTGCAGATCACACCAGCCCCAGTGGCTGCAGAGTGTTCTGGGCGCAGACTTCCCAGGATCCTCCAGCTCCTGCTGTGTACATTTCTCTCTCCTGTCCAGATCACAGACCTCACCTTATCCCAGGCGAAATCTGACCTTTCTGTGAGGAGGCGCAGAGCTCCTACGAATCCGTGTGCTCATGCCGCTTGGGGACCAGTGTTCCCGGGTTCGCAGCTGTTCACTGGGTGCAGTTGTTGTATATTCCTGGGATTTTCAGGCTTCCAATAACATCCACTCTCCCCGTCAACATGGCGTGGTCGCCACGTCAGAGCCAGTTGCTCTGGGAGGGATCCCAGCAGCAGTGGAGGCTGCCCAGTCAGGGGAACCCCGTCCGGCAATCCCCCACAGTCCCCTGGAGTATAGCTATTCCTCAAGTCACAAACAAACACTCCCCGTGGGACCACATACTCTCCCTTCATTCTCTCACTCATGCACTATCTTGCAGTCTGTCTCCCCATCAGCAGCCATCTTCCTTCTGCCTGATTAAATCTTTAAACAAGAAACTCAGAAATGAACAAGGACCCACAGGGCTTTATAAGATGGTATACATAATTCCCCTATTATGGAGATTCTGGTAGCGTGCAACAAGAATGAGATATAGAATCAGACAGACCTGGGTTTAAGTGTGAGTACCAACTCTTACTACTTATGTAAGTTTAGACATATGTATTAAAATCACTACATCTAAATTTTTGCACATATAATTTTAACAATTGTGGTTAATATTTTCATTAATTTTGAATGACCTTGACTCAAACCTTCATATAAGAGTCCCATTACTCATTTTCCATAGATCAAGGTGTTCTTGTGTTTCTTATGTTTCTCTTAGTCATTCCTGCCTCTGAATTCATGCTCCTATTGAATTTGTTCAATTTCCAGATCATCTCACTTTTCTAAGTGTGTTGTCTCTTTTCTGTGCAATTTGTGCCCATGCTAGACTGTACTTTAATACCTTTGCTCTCTAAAATAAGTTTACAAAATTTGTGCAAGGGACAAGCATATATTCTGAGATGTAACAAGCAACTTAAAATTGAATTGAAGATATTTCCATTCTTACCAAATCTTTGGTGATTCCCCACAGCAATTTCTCACTGGATGTTTTATTTGCTCTCAGGCTCAGCCTGACACCTTATTCGTTATTCTTAACTCTGTCTTTGATGGTTCCTTTCCTCTCTTGTACCCTTCTCCCAAAATACTTGTTGACAGTGATGAAAATGGCATCAGATGTTAGACTGGAGGTGTCAGGCCAGACCACCATTCAGCAACCTTGATAATTGAGTTCAGCTAAGAAAGAATTCAGAGCCAAGACTCAAACTGTAAGAGAAAATTTACTTATAAGATCATAGAGGTAGAAGAAGTGAGTTATAGAAGAAATGGGTGCCAGAAACAAGTTACAGAAGCAAAAGAAGGGCCTTTAGAGCTTAGGAGAGAGAAGGGTAAAGGCAATGCACCTGAGGGGGAAAAGAAGGGTATAGAAAAAGTTCAGGTGTGCTTCTGAGAGGGAGAGCTGCCTCAAATGTTAAATGAATAATGAGGATGGCACGCCTAGGAGCAGACCACACACTATATACACCTTATTTTCATGAGCATTCCTGAGGAGTATACTCATACAAATCACTATGTTTAGAAGCTGTACATAACTAGATATATACAATTTCTAAAGGAAGAGGGGTCTTGAGTTTATCAAACACATGAAATAAAGTTCATAGAAAAAATAGGCAATCCTTTAATAACAAGATTTTGGGATAGCTATGATAAATGTATGTGTAAAAATGGGAGAATGAACATTCTAAAAGCAAGATCCCACTCAGACTACTTGAAATGGAGACCAGGAAACCTGAGAAGTCACTTATCTTGTGAGTTTTTCTCCCTATATTGAAGAGATGGACACATGCAGTAAAATACCATAGCAATTTCCATTTAAATTTGTCTTAAAAAAAGGAATTCATGAAGGGAAAAGGTAGTTTAGGAAGGAAGGACAGGAGGAAATTGCAAACTTGCCAAGATCTCAAATTGCTTATTTTATACCTTTCTGTACTGAAGACTGTGATGACAGGTTTTTAGCCAGTGGAGCATTTCCTGGGATATCTCACAGTATCCATAGAGGAACAAATGATATATTCTAATAGAGAGCTGAAGAGCTCCACAGCCAGCAGCATTTAAGGAAAATATTTCTTTCCTTGCTCTGTTTAGAGTCTCTATTGTTATCCTCTACTTCTCGTGTACCTTACACCTTTCTGCATTTCTCTCTTCTGGGTCTGTAGTCAAGGGGACCCTTCTTGTATCAGGCCATTTTATAATACTGATAATTTGTCTTTTTTTAATTTCTCAAAGTTAAGACTTAAGGGGAGGCATTTTGTAAGCTATTTTCTTAACTATCCCTGTTTCTATTGACAGATTTTCAGAAGACCCATCTTCTTTAATATGTGTTGGAGACAATGAACACCCACTGCAGCCACCATTCGCTGGAGAATCAGTCTCTCCTGCCACTATTCTATTCTCTTTTTGCTCTGCTTAGTGCCTCTGTATTTTGTGTCTAATCCACTTTACTGGTGCTGACTCCTGGACTACAAGCGCACAGTTAGTTTGAATAGTATAGTAGGCATATTTTAATTGCTGATAACAATGATTTAAAGAGCTAAGGGTTATTGTTCTCACTCAAGAGATGTCTGAAGATAATGCATCAGCCTAGCAAAGATGCCAAGTATCCAGACGCTGTCCACCATTTTACTTCATTATGCTTTGTGTGCTGGCTTTTGTTTTCATCCATGCCATCTCATGATTGAAAGATGGCTTCTGTGTTTCAAGGCTCTATCACATCCATTTTACATTCAGGCTGGAAGAAAGAAGAACTGGATGTGATGGTACCAGCACCCCTCCACTTTCATCTTATTGGCTAGCACTGTCACACGGCAACTCAAACTAAGGGAGACTGGAAAATGGAGCTATTGAAGACAAGGATGTGAAAGAAGAGGGTTGGAAATGGACCTTGTATCAGCCAAATCATAGTTCTTGCCACAAATGTGAACTAAAGAAGTCCTATTCTAAACTCTCTCCAATGGTCAAAAGTAATTGATTCCATGGTGTATGTTCCATATATTTCACTATTCCACTCCTTCCCTAGTTTCACATAGCATACCCCATTTTTAAAAAATTAAATAACTACTCTGTAAGCTGCACTGAAACAAAGTTAATAACCACAATGATGTTAATTTGCTCATTAATTACCTCAGTTAATGTTGAATTATTAAGTATCTATTTCTTATTGCCAGGCTTTGGGATAAATGTTAACTAATGTGTATTTCATGTCATTGACCATGTCTTATCTGCAGTGCTTCACCAATTAGAAATGCTCTCTGATATTAAAAGCAGAAAATTCAAATAGCAATGATATAAACCATATTATCACTCTATAACTTTCTTTTTAAAAATTCAAAAAGATGTTTGTAACTCCACAATATTAGGGTACTTGGGTTATGTCTCTGTGATTCCTCTCATGGTTACAAGAAGGCTGCCACATTTCCAAACATCTCATCCTGCTCAAAGGCAGCCAGGATGGTGAGAGAATTGTTGTTCTCTCTTGTCTCCTCCTTTTATCTGAGAATGGGAGAATACAATCTTCCCCAGAGACCTCCTCAGCAGACCCACTGGCTAGAACAAGGTCATGTGGCACCAAAAAGTATCCAGTGGACAAAGGATAGTGGGTTGAGAATGAATATTGGGTAGCCAACCAAAAGTGATGTCATAGATGCTTTATAGCTTTCCACACACTTTCACATTGATGATCTCATCTTATGAGACTACTTTCCAAACATACAGAAACTCAAACCTAGAATAAGAGGTATAAATGGTATCTGCTGTGTTGGAACTTCTGGTTGGGAAGTAATTTAAAGGTCCTTTGAAGGTGCAAATTTAATGCAAGGGTTTTAAAGATATAATGTATTTAGCCTGTAAATTATACATACAACAGCCCAAGGAATAATTCAGAAGATTTTCATAGTTTGGGAAGATAATTACATGGTGGAATGAAAAGAGAAATTAGGGTACATGGATTCTAGGCTCAGTTTTGGGATTCTAGGCTCAGACACTGGAAGGATTCTGAAGCTCTATCTCATAATTTGTAAAAATTATATACTTAAACAAAGTTAGATGACTCCTAAACTCCTCAAATATAAGAGAACCTATCTAGTTATCATGCTGGAAGTCATGAGGTAGAATATTAAAAATCGTCTATTCCAACCTCTTTTTACAAGTGAGGTAATTTAGGCTCAAAAGATCACCATTTGTCCAAATTCACTAATCTAAGTTAGAAATTTGAGTCTTAGTATATATATAAAACACAGTATGATATCACAAATAACTGGTGTTCCATAGATTTTTTTAAAAATCAGCCTCTTCCTTTATCTTCTTTTTTACCTTAGGCAGGATCTCTCCATTGGCACTTATTCTACTTAATAGAATGCAGGTAATAACAAAAATTAAAGCCTACTGTAAGATCTTAAACCTCTCTGTAAAATAACCGTACCTTTCTCATAGTTATTAAATTCTTTTTTGAGGACTAGATGAAGTAATCTGCAAGGACTTAATTCCAGCCACCCATCTCAGTGTTTAAAACTCTTCCAAGAGTGAGAAAGGTCCTAGACCAATTTCCTCAGCAATTTGTGTGAAGAGTGAGTCTGAATCTCATGATCATTATTTTTGTCTTCACACAGTCATATCTTTTACCTTCACATTATGTAGATCTGAAGGCTCTGTGTAATAGGTTAGGATGTAGTACATAACTGGAACCCAGTCACTATGCTGTCATTGAGCTCAGTATCCAGTGTTTTGTACAAGACCATTTGAATCACTTACATCTGGGATTCATGGATGGGCTGCAGGGGAACACAGACCCACCTGATATTTCATTGAAACGGATTTTTTTAACCATGGTACTAATGACATTTCTGACTGGATCATTCTGAGGAACTGTCCCTTACATTGCAGTGTGGTTAGAAGCATCACCTGCCTCTAACTACCAGATACTAGTTGCACCTCCCTGATGATGATAATAAAAAAGGAGTACCAAGTTCTGGCTGGGGCTGTGCAGGATGTTTCACTCTCACATTCCAGTTTCTCTTTCTCTCTCTCTAAAACTCAATAAAAGTATTTTTTAAAAAATCATGTGTCCTAAACTTGCCAAATGTGCAAGGGGGGCATAATCTCTCTCCTCCCCCTTGTTCCACTGTGATAAAGCTTAATATGTATGTGCATTTCTTTTCTGGGAGACTTATCAGTTTCATCATATTCTTAAAAGAGTCTATGACCTCAAAAAGACTCTTACTCAAAGCCCTTCAAAATAATAATGAAAGAATGCACATTTCCAGCTGTAATTGTGGGAAAAAATACACCATCATAACTAAATAAAATGGTGCAATTTGAAAACTTACTATATACATACTCATTTATTTCTTTCCATTACTTTGAAGAAGCAATTCACAAACTATATCTGGGGAAGTATCTGCTTCACAAACTGCTATTCCCAGACTGCACGAAGACTTTCAGTCTTCTACTGAATGTAGCTTTAAACTGCCAAAGGGATAGCGCTCATGAAAAGCAACAACAAACAAACAAAAATCCAAAACCTCGTCTAGAAGGAAAAACAAAATCAGTTGTTTCTTAGAAAAAAAAAAAAATCCAGTGTCAGTATTGATTTCAAGATTGACTGGAGAGTTGGAAGGGAAGGGAAGCAGGGGGAGAAGGTAAAAGGAGCGGGAGGAGAGGGAGAGAGCGAGCTGTAATGCCAAGCCGTGAAAGAAGTTCCCAAAGGGAGTGTCTTGGGAAATGCTTCCTACTGCTGGAAGTCGCCCCCAGCCTCCTCCCTGGCTAGCCTAGAAAGACGGCCGCCAGCCTGAGCCTTGGACTGTCCTATTCATTTCTCATTCCCAAGTCCACATTGTTCACCCACTTCCGAAGTGACCACATCCCAAGAGCGTCCTCAAAGCTCAAAAGGGTCAATTTACCCAGTCTTTAAGGCCCCCATTCTCATCTACAACCGGAGCTTAAATCCCAAATACCACACCTACAAAAGCAAACAGGATACGTGTCTTGTCTTCCATGGCCCCTAGTGAGCTCCCCAAAAGGCAAGCAACTTTATCCCTTACTTCTCGGTCTGTCTGCCTCCACCTCTCTCCCTTTGGAAAGAGGCACAATGAGAAGAGAGCAGGAGGAGGCTCGGGGTTGGGGGGGTGCTGGGGAAGCTGCGAAAGCCATCCCAAGAGATGGGCTTGGATCCCAGCGCACAGAGGGGTGAGCCCTTCCGCGCCCCGGGCGCCTGGTCCCTGCCGACCGCGCCTAGTCCGGGTCTGTCTACTCCGGGTCCGCGGGGCGCGAGGGGGAGGGAACAGGAGAAAGAGGAGGGCCGGGCAGCGGAGGGAGGAGGCGGTGCGTGCCTCGCCTGCCAAAGAGCGGTCTGTGCATCTGCGTGCGATCCCCCGCCCGAGACACGCGAGGAGCGCGGGCTCCACTGGTGGCGGCGCAGCCCGTCCTCTTGGGCAGCCTCCGGAACCGGGCCCTGCTCCTCCTCCCAAGTCTGGCCCGGGCTCTCTGTGGCTTTAGGGGCAGCAGCGAAGAAGGAAGAACGGTCTTCTTGGCTGTGGATGTTCCGTCCGGGAAAGACAGCAAGTTGTGTGTGCGCCCCGGCCCGGGGAGAAGGTGGCCGCCGCCCGCCAGCCATGTGAGTGAAGAGCTCGGCCGCCCCGAGGCGTGGGCTCCGCCGCTTTCTCTCCTCGGCCCCCTGGTCCCCGGACGCCGGAATTGCGCTGCTCCCCGGCTCCGGCTCTGGACTTCCTGAGCGGGGCTGTTGGCTGGGCTCTCCCGACCAGCCGCGTCGGCTGTTGGCGTCTGCCTTGGGGCGTTGCTGCCTTCCCATCCTTGTCCCCTCCCTTCAAAGGCCGGCTGGAAAATGCCTAGCTCCCTCTTTTTGGATTCAGAGATCTTATGTGTCTTCAGGGGTGGGGATGGGTGGGGACATTGCAGGGGCTGATTATGGGCTTGCCTTGGCCTTACCCCAGCTCTAGATGATGGCCCCCCGCCCCTTATGTCACCCCCCACTCGCCTTTCCCTGCCTCATGGCCCAGACAGACAACTTTAGCCGTGAACGCTGATGCTGGCCACAGTTGATAAGATTAAAAAAAAAAAAGAAGTAACCGGAGCTCCCCTGTAGTGACACACTGGAGTGTACATGGGGCTGCGGGGTGGAGAGGAAGCTGCAGGGGCGAGGCTTGGGAAAGAGAAGAGGTGAGGGAAGGGGGCATTTGCTGTGGACTCTGAACGCTGGAGTTGAGAGTTCTGGAAATGGAACTCCAGGGTGCATGGGCTTTGGGCTTCTGTATTTATTTCTTTATGGAAAGTGTGGGAAATGGTTCAGGAACACTTTTTGAAACAGAAGCAGGGATGGTAGTCAAATGCTTGTAGAACTATTTGAATAATTGGGGTTGGCTGTAGAGTATTAGAAGGTATGGATTACTTCTCAGATTAGACATGGACAATCATTGAACTGGAGAGATAGTTCCAAAAATTTTATTGGCACCAATGAATCAAAACTGCAGAGATGAAAATAAGTCATACACTGGCTTTCTTTCACTTGCTCCAGGAGAGGATAGTTAAGATTGAAGGGATTCACAGATGCTGTTGAATGAGTACTGGGAGTGCCTATTAGCTCCATCCATTCTGTGTCCAAACAGTCTATAAAGTTTGGTGAATTTATGGTGCTCTGGAATTGTGAAATTTATTCTAATCATTTTGATTGGGCTCATGCAGAAACTTCCCACTTTTAAAGTCTTGAGGCAAGTTTCAGTATTTATTAATTAAAAGTTGTAGACCAACTGAATTGATGTTATTATCTATTTCACTAAAAAACATTAAACTCTCAATATTTCTTATTGTTTTACCAGGGATCATCACCCTTACTATGGAGGATGGGAAGTTGAGGCCCAGTAAGGCTGAAGATCCATTCTGTTCATAGACACTCCCCATTACAGAACTGTGGATTACTTGTGGTCCCTATACCTGGTGGTTTCACACCTTCACTTACTCTTGCAGCCCTTTGGGTACTCATTGCCCTATCTGGAGAAAGATGGCATCCAGCCTGACGTGTACTGGGGTGATCTGGGCTTTGCTCTCCTTTCTTTGTGCTGCTACCTCCTGCGTGGGGTTCTTTATGCCTTACTGGCTCTGGGGATCCCAACTGGGCAAGCCTGTGTCCTTCGGTACTTTCCGGAGGTGCTCATATCCTGTGCATGATGAGAGCCGGCAGATGATGGTGATGGTGGAAGAATGTGGGCGTTATGCCTCTTTCCAGGGCATCCCCAGTGCAGAATGGAGGATCTGTACCATCGTGACAGGCCTGGGCTGTGGCCTCCTCCTCCTGGTGGCTCTCACTGCTCTCATGGGTTGCTGTGTGTCGGAGCTCATCTCCAGAACAGTGGGAAGAGTGGCTGGAGGAATTCAGTTTCTGGGGGGTAAGTGACTTGCTACACTTGAGTTGTTTACTGGAATCCCAAAGTCATATTGAAAATTATGTTCCGGTTGTCTATTGAGATTATTATAATTGACACTTGGAATGCTCTCGAGAAATACACATGAAATGGCTTTGGTGATAGATTACCAAAGTCAGAGGTTTTTACTGGAATTGCTTTACAACTTGGGGAGTTCTTAAATTTCTGTACATCCTTAGACATATATACATCATTAGCCTGCTAAGTACCACCTATGTGAGGCAATAACATTTAGGTCGTTTATAATGCAGTAGGGGAGACAGTTTGCATTCCATCACTTCTCGCTCTTCATGTTCAACAGTAAGCAATTAGATTATCTGTGTCTTACTGGAATCCTCAGGTCTTTAATCAAGAAGATATCATAGAAAAGTAGAAATGTTTTTGATTCTCATTGTCATCATAAGTCTTTTAATACTCTTTGGTAAAATTACCCCTACCCAATCTTAAACTATATTTCTAAATAAGTGATTACTGTCTTAAATAAGATACCAGTTTTGCATTAAGAACTATGGATTTCACTATTCTACAAAGATAGCTATAGCTGTAACTATCATGTTAGGATTTCATTTCCCTGGGTACTCTTTGCTGTTAAGAAAAAAATAAATAAAGAAAGAACATTTAGCAAATGGTGTCTACTTGTCCCAAATGGACTGGATAATGTCACTAACACCAGAACAGGTTTGATTTTTACTTGGGTTTCCTCCAACAAGTACTGCTTCAATATCTCTGGTCATATGGTTTTAATTACACTTTATATAATTTTCCGCTGTACCTTTCACCTCCATTTTTTAACCTGAAAGGCTGAACTGGTCTGATTTATAATCTGCCCTGGTAAAATATGACAACTATCATAGATAATGCAGAGTGAAGGGAGAAAGCCAGGAAAATATGTAAAATGTATTTGTAACTTCATTATAAAGTAAGAGTCTGTTATTATTTCATTTGGTGTTTCCTTACAGAGTTTTGTGAAAATCTTGGAAAAAAGCAATTAAAAATCGATAGTTCTGAGATAGAGTCTACTTATTGGAGAAACCCCAACAGATTATTTTAGATTTTTAATATAAGACTTTCAAGTAATGTTTAAGTAAGAAAATTCTGTGCTAAAAAATGCAAGTGGCAAAAAGTTTTGTGTTTTAAAACAAGAGATAGAGTTGTTTGCAGTTCTTTATTTCCTTACCAGATATAACTTTGTTTTCATCTGTTTTTTTCTCTGTGGTTTTGCATCTCACTCTGCTATAGAAGGCAATTTGGGGGCCTTAACTCTCCTTTCTTTATTGCTTGAGTGTTCAACATTGACCAAAGTCTTGCATGTGATATGTATATTCATACAAAAATAAATTAAATATAGTGAAACTATTAGGAAACAGAAAGAGTTTATTGTTGAAAGTTGCAATATAAATCCAGAGTTTGAAAACACGATACCATGGATTTTAAGAATAAAACTAATGCCATGAGTATTTAAATATCTTTCATTAAGAATAAACTGGCTTTGATGTTTTGTTTCACTTGGCTCAGGAAAAGTGCTTAGGCAGTTTCTTTTTCTCCTCTTATGGTAAATACTACTCTTACCCCTGCCCCCTTCATTTTAGGGCTGGAACTGCTATTATATCTGGCAGAACAGGAAAATGCTTACAAAGAGAAATAATTTTTTATTGATTATCTTTAAACATACAATGAAAGAAGGCAACAGAAAGTGAATCTGAGACCCATGAGATTTTATGCTTCCCCCTCTATAGATTTTTTGGAGTATATAGAGATAAATGTTTTACTTAACAGAAAAACTCAAGGATGACCATTGTGGAAGTTATATATATATTTAAAAGATACTGGTTTTTCTCTTTAGATTTTCTTTTCATGAACTCTGGCTTGGTAAGTGTTACTGACATTAAGCTAAGGAAATAGTTTATTACTAGCAGTTGGCATTCTCTCATTTTTCATATATATTTTTCATATCTGGCAAAAAAACATTCTGAATATAAAACCTAAGAGAGTTTTTCTGAATTGAACCTCTTCAGAGCACAAGTAGGTAAATACATCCTATTACCCAAATAATAGTAAATTTAGAATTAAAAAATAACTTGAATTATGGAAAAGGCTTTGGGAAAATCTGCCATTGGTTGCTATCATTTAATAGTAAACCAGGTGACAAATGCAAAAATACTTCAAAAAGAATTCCTCCTGTTGTTTATTTCATAATTGTCTGGATTTTTATTCATAAACACTTAAGTGGTAAGTAATTTTATTTTATGCAAAATACCAAACCAGTGAGTTCTATGAGTTCCACAGATGGCAATGCTTCAGAAATATATTCAACATACTCTCCTATAAGGCGGATTCTCTTACTAAAAATGGTTCACCAAGAGGGTTATGTTTAGCTAAAGTTAGGGTTGTTCCAAAAACACAGGAAGCAGCCGAATGGCGAAGTACAGAGGCATCCTGCTTAACCCTGCCTGCTGTGTTGAGAGTTTGCACATATGGTGTAACATCAGGCAGTAAAACCCCTGCAGTACTTTGGAACTAGTTAAAGGACAAAATGTCAACCTTAATTTTGAATAATCTTGCTATGGTTGATTAGAGGTTAAAATGTCACCTGTCAGCTGATAGAACAACACAAAAAGAGACTGTTGTACATGGGCATTTGCTACCTATAGGAGGAATACTTCAAAGAATCAGTGACTTCAGCTTTTCCTGTGGTAACTTGAACATAAACTTTGCCACCATATCCATCTTATATTTGAAGTCATTTTTTTGTCATAATTTTCAAAAGCAAGTCTGAATTGAGTTTTACCCTTAAGAGTTGTGTTTTTGTTCTTTTAAGACTTTTAAAATTGATTTTTAGAGAGAGAAGAAGGGAGTGGAGAGAGAGAGAGAGACATTGATGGGAGGCAAGACATCAACCAGCTGCCTCCTACACACTCCCTGCTAGGGATTGAGCCTACAACCCGGGCATGTGCCCTGACTGGGAATCAAACTGGCAACCTTTTGGTGCACAGGATGACACCCAACCAACTAATCCACTCTGGCCAGAGCCTTAACTGAGTTTTTAAAAAGCATGTAGAAAGCCTTTGAGAAATATAAGAGAACAAAAATGCTAACATTTGTATAGTGTGGAAATGTGCTATGAGAAAATAGAAGCTTTAATTTTTTTGTTTGTTAAATGTAAAATTATTTGCTTTTAAATATTGCTGTAGTCATTAAGTACTGTAACAGTTTTAAAAAGTTAATATCAAACTTTTTGATGTATGTTAATAAAATATGTGCTCTGTAAATGAAACATGTAAGAACATTATAAAGACATATTAACTAAGTTCTTGCAAATGTTGGTATCTGAATTTATAGATTTCATCTTAGGAAACTGCTGGTGCTGTATGTAATGCAGATTTGGAGTAATCCACATTTAGTTTGAATGTGAGTCACATATATTTATAAAATGGGTGTAGAATACCAATCAGTAGCAAACAACTATCTTTCCAGTTTAAAAACTGTTCTGTCCTCACAGGCCACAGGAGACCATCTCAATTAATTGATAGTGAAGTGCTGCTCAAGACAGTAATGATGACAAAGGGTTTCTTTGAGCAGCCTTTTCTCTGTCTGCTGAAAGTATCCTTGCCTTTCTAGTATTCCATCACTACAGGCTTTCACCTGGGCCTGTGTTTCACCCCTTTGGGATAAGGTCTTGGGACTCCCCTTCTTTCACTCCACTTTAAACCCGACCTGTCATATGATATGCCACATTCTGCTTTCCTTCATACCCAGGTTCTTTGATAAGTGACAGCTGAGGAACAATATAAATGATAAGTTTTGGCATATTAATGAGCATAGTAGCTTAATAGTAACAGTGTCTTAACTGGAGTTGCTCTAATTTTAGGAAAACCAGGCATTTCTTGGGCCAGTTTGGGATTTACTTTAAATTACATCTTATAGATATTTCATTCATCTCCCAGTAACCTACAACTTAAGGTTGTTTTGAGATCTAAGCCAGTGGTTCTCAAACTTTAGTATGCATCGGAATCACCTATAGGACTTTGTAAAACACAGATTTTGGGGGCCCACCCAGGAATTTCTGATTCAGTAGGTTTGGTGCGGGACTGATAATTTGTATATCTAATAAGTTCCCAGATAAAGCTGGTTCTGAGAACACATCTTAATAATCTTGTTTTAAGTTGACCATTTCGTGTTTTTAAAAATGTGACTTATGGTAGACGGTTTACTCTCAGAACTTAAAGTTTAGATGTATCATGATCTGACATAAACCTCTCTAAGTGGACTATAAAAAGACTCACCTCTGTAATTTAATATTGTCTGAGCACAACCTTATTCCATCTGTCCTTGTTCTTGTCACAGAAAGTTGTTTTCCTGGCATTCTCTCTCTTGATACATATTATATACATATTATAATTATAATATATGCATTATGCAATATGTCACATATATATATATATATATATATATATATATATATATATATTCTTTCATTACAATTATCCTTCACCAGAAACAAGATTCTATAGATGGAGAACTTAAAACAAGACCTTAGTGTATCCTCTGTAGTTTTCATGCAGTGGATTTTCAGTAAGGAATTACTAACTGAAAGACATGAAGACCACAGAGTCCAGCCAAGACAGCCTTTGTCCTACTCTGTAAAGCCATGTATGTCTTGGAAAAGCAGAATGGTAGGTCAGTAAGGCATTGGGAATCAGCCAGTCTGAGCTTCTGCTGCTAGGCAGGATGATACATTACTTAAACCAGCTTTGACCTGGTCTTAAACATCTCTAGGGAAGATGTTGCACTCTTGTTGAATAGTAGTACTTTCTAGGGACACAAATCACACCTGCCATCACAATCAGATGTCCCACATTACATCCTATGTAATAATCCTATATAATAAAAGGGTAATATGCAAATTGACTCCCAGGAATGACCAGTCACTATGACGCACACTGACCACCAGGGGACAGATGCTCAATGCAGGAACTGCCCCCTGGTGGTCAGTGCACTCCCACAGGGGGAACTCCACTCAGCCACAAGCTGGGCTGACTGCTGCGAGCACAGCGGCTGTGGGGGAGCCTCTTCCACCTCCTCGGCAGCACTAAGGATGTCCAACTGCAGCTAGGCCGTCAGTCAGGCATCCCCCAAGGGCCCCTGGGCTGCCAGAGGGATGTCTGACTGCCAGCTTAGGCCTGAGTGGGCTTAAACCGGCAGGTGGACATCCCCTGAGGGGTCCCAGTCTATGAGAGGGTGCAGGCCGGGCTGAAGGACCCCCTGAATTCACGAATTTTTGTGTGCCAGGCCTCTAGTTGATAATAAACAGAAACAAGCTTGAGATGGGTAATGCAGTAGTGTGAGCAAGGTCTTGCCAATGAGGAAGAAGTGACAGGGAGATACAGTGCAGACAACCAGCAACGAATGCCACATACAACATCTACTCTGGCTCTGGATTTCTTAAAGGCAGGATGTCAATCATTTAACTGATCTCTTATAAAATCTGAAACATCAAACTTTATGTAGTTGTATCTAATAATGTTTTAAAATTAAATTTTCAAGAAGTCATTGTCCAGTTTTACTTTTTTGCATACTTTTTTCCGAAGACCTGTTTTAAGCCTTAATTTGGAAAGTTTTTCATGGTTTTCAGACTTTTCTATGAAGCTTCCAAGTTCCCCATACGAATAATTGATATCAAAATTCAATACAATATTCTTTTAACTCTCTAGTGGGTCTAAAAGTAACCTGAAAGTTTATTCCAAGTAAGAAGTCCAAGGCCCACAAGAAGCACTTTTAACAAACACCTCATGGGTTCTGGACACAGGTAGTCTACCGACCACATTTTGAGAAATGTTGGCAAGACCCTGCTCACACTGCTGCACTACTCAGCTCAAGCTTGTTCCTGTTTATTATCAACTAGAGGCCTGGTGCACAAAAATTTGTGCACTAGTGGGGTCCTTTAGCCCAGCCTGCACCCTCTCGCAGTCCAGTACCCCTCGGGGGATGTCCACCTGCTGGCTTAGTCTCCATTGCCCTAGGAGCTGTGTCTGTAAAGATATTACTACAATATATGTCTGCTATTTTGCTGCCTATGCAGTCTTGTAGGATTTTTATGGTTTCCCATCTTACATTTAACTCCTTTAGCCATTTTGAGTTTGTTTTTGTGTATGGTATAAGTTGGTGATCTAGTTTCTTTCTTTTTTTTTTTTTTTTTGCATTTATCTGACCAAATTTCCCAGCACCATTTATTGAAGAAACTGTTTTGAGTCTATTGTATGCTCTTGCCTCCTTTGTCAAATATTAATTGAGCATAATGGCTTGAGTCGATTTCTGGGTCCTCTGTTCTGTTCCATTGGTCTATATGTCTGTTCTTGTGCCATTGTGATCTGAGAAGATGCTTGATATGACTTCTATCTTCTTGACTTTGAAGAGGCTTTGCCTGTGCCCCAATGTGTGGTCTAACTTTAAAAATGACCCATGTGCACTTGAGAAGAATATATATTCTGTAGTTTTGGGGTGGAATGTTCTGAAGATGTCAATTCCATCTGATCTAGTGAGTCATTTAGGATTGATGTTTCTTTGCTGATTTTTTGTTTAGATGATTTGTCTAGTGGTGTTAGTGGGGTATTAAAGTCCCCTACTATGACTGTATTGCTGTCAATCTCTCCCTTGATATCCTCCAGAAGTTTTTTTATTATTTTTTTTATGTATTTGGGTGCTCCTGCATTGGGTGCATATATGTTTACCAGAGTTATATCCTCTTGTTGAATTACTCCCTTTAGTATTATGAAGTGGCCTTCTTTATATTTTGTTATGGCCTTCACTTTGAGGTCTAATTTGTCAGATACAAGTATTGTTACCCAGCTTTTTTTTTCATTTCCATTCACCTGAAAACCCTTTTTCCATCCCTTCACCACCAGTCTGTGTGAGTCCTTTATTCTAAGGTGGGTTTCCTGTATACAGCAGATATATGGGTCATGCTTTCTTATCCACTCAGCTACCCTGTGTCTTTTTATTGGGGCATTTAATCCATTTACATTTAAAGTTATTATTGACTAGAGGCCCAGTGCACGAAATTCGTGCATGGCGGCGGGGGGGGTGTCCCTCAGCCCAGCCTGCACCCTCTCCAATCTGGGACCCCATGAGGGATGTCTGACTGCCTGTTTACGCCCAATTCCAGTAGGACATCCCTCTCACAATTCAGGACTGCTGGCTCCCAACTGCTCGCCTGCCTACCTTCTTTATTGCCCCTAACTGGTCCCACCTGCCAGCCTGATCACCCCCTAGCCACTCCCCTGCCAGCCTGATTGATGCCTAACTGCTCCCCTGCCAGCCTTTTTGCCCCTAACTGTCCTCCCCTGCAGGCCTGATCATCCACAACTGCCCTCCCTTGCAGGCCTGGTCCCTCCCAACTGCCCTCCCTTGCTGGCCATCTTGTGGTGGCCATCTTGTGTCCACATGGGGGCAGCCATCTTTGACCTCATGGGGGCAGCCATCTTGTGTGTTGGAGTGATGGTCAATTTGCATATTACTCTTTTATTAGATAGGATAGGTACTTGTTTTTCACCATTTAAATTCTTTATGCCTGTATTTCTTCTTCACTTCCTATGTCTTCTTTTTACAGCAGACCCTTTAGCATTTCTTGCATTACTGATTTGGTGGTGATAAACTCCCTTAGTCCTTTTTTGTCTGTGAAGCTCCTGACTTGGTGGTGATAAACTCCCTTAGTCCTTTTTTGTCTGTGAAGCTCCTGATTTCACCCTCAATTTTGATTGATAGCCTTGCTGGGTATAGTATTCTTGGATTCAGACCCTTGCTTTGCATCACTTTGTATATTTTATTCCATTTCCTTCTGGCCTGATGTGTTTCTGTTGAGAAATCAGTCACTAGTCTGATGGGAGATGCTTTGTAGGTCCCTTTCTGTCTCTCTCCAGCAGCCTTTAAGTTTCTTTGTCATTGGTGTTCGCCAATTTAATTATAATGTGTCTTGGTGTTGATCTTTTGGGGTTCATCTTGTTTGGGACTCTGTGAGCTTCTTGGATTTCTGTGAGTTTTTTCTTCCCGATATCAGGGAAGTTTTCTGTCATTATTTCTTCAAACAGATTTTCTATTACTTGCTCAGTTTCCTCTCCTTTTGTAACCTCTATTATGTGGATGTGTTTCATTTTGTGTTTTCCCAAATTCCCTTAGGCTCTCCTCATGTTTTTTTAATTTTTTTTCTAGATGCTGTTCTGCTTGGATATTTTTTCTTACCTTGTCTCCTAGCTTGCTGTTGCAGTCCTCCTCTTCTAGTCTACTGTTGATGCTTTCTATTGATTTCTTTATAGCAGCGATGTCATTTTTAATTTCTTCTTGGTTCTTCTTCATTTCCTCTTGGTTCTTACACATATTGTTGAATTTGTCTTTCATCCTTTTCAGCAACCTTATGACCATTGCTGTGAATTCTTTCTCTCTCAAATTGCTGACCTCCATTTCATTTACTTCCTTTTCTGGTGATTCCTCCTTTTATTTTGTATGCAGGCTGTTTCTTTGTATTCCCATGATCACTCCTCTCAGGGTTTCTGGTTATGTAGCTCTTACTTGCCTGCGTTGACTTAAAGGCACAAAATATAACACAACAAGACACAATGCACAGGGGACAAAACACAAATGTATTCACAATACTAATACCCCCAAATAAAGGTGACCACCGGAGAAAAGAGAATTAGTGAATAGAGAAGAGTGCAAAACTGATGTTGAGAAAAGAAAAAAATGTAAGCAAGAAAAGAAAGAGAAGAAAAAAGAATGGGGAAAATATATGTATATGGGGAGAAAACTGCAATACAACAAAAATTAATCCTGAAAATGCAAACAACAAACACCCAGAAATGAATGCAAACTACAAACAACAACTAATCCAAAAATGCAAACAACAAACACCCAGTTGAATCTGAGGAAGCAGAGCTTATTTCCAGAAGGTAAGGTCAATGAATTGAATGAATGGGGAAATAGTCACAATTCAGTATAGAGGAGGTAGAAAGAGAATGAATGTATAAGAAGAAAAGTAAAGAAAAAAATACAAAAAAGAACATATATTAAATATATATATAAAAGAAAATTTATATATATATATATATATATATATATATAATTTTCCTCCTTATTTA
Source organism: Corynorhinus townsendii (assembly GCA_026230045.1). NCBI lineage: Eukaryota > Metazoa > Chordata > Mammalia > Chiroptera > Vespertilionidae > Corynorhinus > Corynorhinus townsendii. The sequence goes on from JAPDVU010000003.1 coordinate 96,484,541, forward strand.
ATCTATGTATTTGTTTACTATTGGAACAAGGACGAGAGGAAAAACAGAAGCAAAAAAAAAAAAAGAAGAAGAAACTAACCAATAATCAAACAAACAATAACAAGACAGAAAGAAAGAGAAAGGCAAAAAAAAAAAAAAAGAATTTGGATAGTGTAGAAAGAGAAGAGAGAAGTATGTATGGGCTTGGAGCAGGGGAGAGGAAATTAGATATATGAGTAAGATCAATTTTTAACAGGGAGTAAAAAGAAAGGGTAGAGAAAATCTAAAGCAGGAACAGGGTAAGAGAAACATAAAAGGAAAAGTGAGGAAGAGAGTTTTGGCCTAAAGTAAAAATTGAGATAGAGTAAAATAATGCTAAAGGGAAAATAAAAATAGAATGTATAACACTAATCCCAAAATAAAATAAAATAAAATAAAGAAAAAATAACATTAAAAAACTTTTAAAAAGGGTAAAATAATAGTAGTAATAATAACAGTTAAAAACAAAAATATTAAAAACAAGGTAAAATCAAGTGAGAGAAAAAAAATTAGTTTCTTAAGTAAAAGATAAAAAATAAAAATGTGAAGTAGTGAAGGTCGTTCACTTCCTCCACTGTTCTGCTTGGCACATCTTTTTCCTTGCAGGTAGTCAGCACCGTATTGTATGTAGTTCCCTGTGATCCACTGCTCCTCTGTGTTGTATGCCACAACACTGTTTTCAAGCAGGCGGGAACTCTCTGCTCTCTTTGGTTCTCAGCGTGCCTTTAGTTGTATTTACACACAAGAGTCAATTTCTGATATAGCCCCTGGGTGCAGTGTTTCTGTCATAATATCCGGGACTAAAAGGCCTCTCTACCCTGGCTTTGCCCAAGTGTCTGAGCGTGACTCTGCGCGTGTCTTTTCCCCCTGGCTTTGCACTGCTGGTACAGAACTTCAGGCTGCCTTTCTGGACCCAGTCCAGCTGTGAGTTAATATCTAGAATCTCCTTCTGCCAACAGCCCTGTGGACCCCCTTCCACATTCAAGGGCTACCCTGACCCCAATGGTCCTTGATTTTGTGGGGGTTAGTCTTCCTCTGAGGCTCTAGTTCCCGCTGGGCATGTTTCTCCTTCCAGCCTGGGTCCCAAATCTCACCTTTCTCTAAGCATTATCTGACCTTTCCATTCACGGATTGCCAGCTGTGTTCAATTAGCCAGTTCTGGGTGGGTGCTCTTTGATTCAGCTGTTCCTTCTATCTGCTCTGTGAGAAGGAGCAGGGCCCATCTGCAAATTCACACCGCTTTGTCTTCCCCTGAATAGAACTCCCAGATGCTCGGGGAGGTTGGAGTTCCCCGGTTCGTGGATTTGCAGCTGAGGTAACTGGTCTCTGGGCGCTATGGTTGTAAGGTCCCAGGAGATATCTGAGATCTCCCCGGTTGAAGGTAAGGCTGGGGTTTTGATCAGTCAGTCTCCCAATCACAGCTGTCTCCCCTTCAAGATGGCATGGCCTCTGCAGCAGAGCTGGCCGCCCCAGGAGAGATTTCAGCTGCAGTAGAGGCTGCCCAGTGGGGGGTGGGGGGGGGGCCCTGGTCTGCCAGTCCCCAACAGTCCCTTGAAGTATAACTGTCCTTCACTCACAAATACTGACACTCCCTGCATGTCCACGCACTCTCCTTCCGTTCTCTCACTTTCACACTACCTTGCAGCCTGCTGTCCAATCAGCAGCATCTTGGATCTCTCTGAAAATATCTATTTTAAAAAACTCAAGACACACACTCAAGAGACCTTTTACATCATCCTACATAGTATCACAAGGTGCATAAAATGTTGCACTCCTACAAAGTTATCATTGTTACACTATTAGTATTTTAACTCTCCATCTACATTTACTTGGCAAGAGTTGTGTGTTGGTTATAACCATAAAGAATAACAGCATCAAGTTCAAGAGTTTTACTTTGAGTATTTTTGTTCTCTTAAGGCAGTGGTTCTCAACCTTTCTAATGCCGCGACCTTTAATACAGTTCCTCATGTTGTGATGACCCCCAACCATAAAATTATTTTCGTTGCTACTTCATAACTGTAATTTTGCTACTGTTATGAATCGTAATGTAAATATCTGTGTTTTCTGATGGTTTTAGGGGACCCTGCTAGCGGTTCTCAACCAGAATTTAAATTTTAATAGATTTCATTACAACAGAAGACACAGAGCCTTTAGTATGTTGATGCCTATTACCAATCTCCTGGGGAGATGGGGAGGGCATACTGTTTATTAAATGTAGTATTAAGTGTTTTTCTAACTTATTTGAGCCCAGCACACCAATGGGACCACTCATCTGTAGAACACTCAGTTCTCATTTCACCCCAGAGAGGCAGGTAAATTTTTTTCTTTACGGCTGAGAACACTGAATTTTAGAGAGTTACTGGTTGAGCTGTGAGTATTATCACCATAAATAAATGTTAATTGAAATTCCACATTGGATTATATGTAGAATTCAGAATTTCTGACCATTATGATAATAGGTCTCTGAACATGACATTTTTAATGTTTCTTTGGTATTCAGTTTCTGTTTGTAGTACAATAGAACCACTTGGAATAATATGATCTACCAACATTTGCCAGTTCTCAAGAAATAAATACATTACAGGTTAGTGTTCATAATGCTATGTGTAGTAGAGAGGCCATTAGAGGAGTATGCCAACACATCTGACCAAAGCAAATATTCTGTCTTTTAAAAATTATTTCACAGAAGAATTTTATCTTTCACTGTTACATGCTGGGCAAGTTTTCTAGTGTAAATACCTCTTGTAATAATACTTTGTTAAGGATAAACATAATGTTAATTCCAGAGGACACTCTTCTTAAATAACAAAACCAAGGACGTTGCATCTCTCTTTAGAAATGTTGCAAGTCTTGATCAATAAAATATTATGGTAAAAACAAAGTTCTAGCTAGATCATTCTAATGGAGTCTACCAAATTCCCAGGGATTTTTGAATGATTATTTTTAGAAGCTCACGAGGTTGGACTAACTTTGTCCCAGTTCTGACACATTGATATTGCTGACTCATTATTGGGGGAATCTCATTAGCTTTTCTTTTTCTTTTTTCTCTTTTTTTGTTAATCCTCACCCGAGGATACTTTTCAATTGATTTTTAGGGAGAGTGGAAGAGAGAGGGAAAGACACAGAGAAACATTGATGTGAGAGAGAAGCACATCGATTGGTTGCCTCCTGCATGAGCCCTGACCAGGGCCTGGGCCGGGGAGGAGCCCGCAACCAAGGTATGTGCCCTTGACCGGAACCGAACCTGGGACCCTTTGGTCCACAGGCCTGCTGAGCCAAACCTGGTAGAGCTCATTAGTCTTTCTTAATATGGTAGACATCATACCAATTAGTGATTTGCTCTTAGAGTTTATGAAGCTCAAACTGTAATGTAAGCTTCAGAACTGATCTGCTTACAAGTTCAGTAAATAATTTTCCTTTCATTTGTCTCATTTTTAATAATCAAAGAACACCAGATACCTTGATGTATTAAAATATATATTAAAATATTGTTGGGTAGCCCTAACTGGTTTGGCTCAGTGAATAGAGTGTCGGCCTGGACTGAAAGGTGCCAGGTTCAATTCCGGTCAAGGGCAGGTACCTTGATTGTGGGCACATCCCCAGTAGGAGGTGTGCAGGAGACAGCTGATCAATGTTTCTCTCTCATCGATGTTTCTAGCTCTCTATCCCTCTCCTTTCCTCTCTGTAAGAAATCAATAAAATATATTAAAAAAATATTGTTGGGTAAAAATAAAATTTCATTATATGGTTCTCTGTTTTTCTTATCTGATCTCTTCAAATAAAGCAGGGACTTTATTATATTTTATTTTTCTAGTCCTGCAGTGAGTAGAATAGTAAACATCTTATATTTTCAATTACTACTTGATGTATTATTTAGTTTTAATTATTTATTAGCAACACTTTTTTTTAATCTGTAAGGTGTGACCTTGTTCTTCTGTACCTCACAGAAATATTTCAAATATCAAATAATATAATGTTACAAATGTGGACATATAAAGCAGTGTCTCCTTAACTAAAGTCCCCTGTATAATGTTAGTCTTTGGGAATAGTATTCTTCAGTCATATATGCTGAAATGATGCTGCATAACACATCTCTTTCTTCAAAGACATTTTAAAAGCCCTGAATGGGTTTTGTTGATTTTCTGCAATAAGAAACCAGCTGCTGCTATGTTTTAATGGTGTATGCCCCACAAATCTTTTTTTGAAATCCCAATGCTCCATGCCCCATGTGATATTATGAATAGAAGAGGACTTTGTTAGGTGATCATGAAGATTGAGCCATTATGAATGCATTATGCCTCCATTTAGCCAATGGCGGCAGGAAGAAGCCAGGGTATTTTTCCCCCTCTAGCTCTTTTTGGGCATTACCTTTGACAGCAGTTGTCTCTCTTCCTAGAAATTCCAGCCCTATTAGTCCCAGCTCCTATTAGGCTGGTGTGGCTCAATGGTTGAGCGTCAACTTATGAACCAGGGGTCACAGTTCGATTCCTGGTCAGAGCGCATACCCGGGTTTTGGGCTTGATCCCCAGTGGGGGGCATGCAGGAGGCAGCTGATCAATGATTCTCAATGGTTCTCTCTCATCATTGATGTTTCTCTCTCTCTCTCCCCCCCTCCCTCCCTCCCTCCCTCCCTCTCTCTCCCTCTCTCCCTCTCTCTCTCTCTCTCTCTCTCTCTCTCTCTCTCTCTCTCTCTCTCTCTCTCCCTTTCTGAAGTAAATACAAATATACTTCTAAAAAAGAAGTCTGAGAGAGTATCTTTGCCCCTCCTGCCAGAGGGGATACAATGAGAAGTCTGCGACCCCAAGCAGGGCCCCTACCCAACCATGCTGACTGATTTCTCACTTGCAGTCTCCAGAACTGTGAAAAATAAACTTGTTATTTATAAGCAACCCAGTCTGTAGTATTTTGGTATAGTAGCTCCAATGGTCTAAAATACCAGCTTAACTTTAATACTATGTTTCAAAAGCTTATTTAGGAATGGCAGAGTCCTATTCACCTGAAATATACATTAGCACCCATTTTTATTAATGGCCAGCAGAACAAGCTTTGGGAAATGCTGAGTTTTAAATCCAAGGGATTATTTTATGTTGAGTGCCTACTATATGTCAAATATTGTGCTAGGTACAAATTGAGATAAGAGCTCTGCAGTTGAGCTCAGAGTCTTATGGGGAAAACCAACATGTGAAGTATAATTACAGTCCAAAAGACTCATGATACATATACACACTTCCATGCTTAGCCGCACACAGCGATGAGCAAGGCCCATGCAGCAGCCTAGTGTGGTGCTCACCAGCCTCTCACAGTGTGCCTGTCATTTTCCATTCTGCCTTCTGCTTGGCCATGTATTTCAGGAGTCTCCATTTCCTGGAATACTTAACACCTGCCATGTGAATACATTCGGCCAATAGAGGCAGGGAGAAGCCAGGGTATTTCTACCTCTCTAGCTCTTTTTGGGCATTACCTTTGACCGCAGTTGTTTCTCCTCCTAGAAATTCCAGCCCCTCGTGGTCCCAGCTCCTAGTAGTAAGCCATTGCCATTATCCTACTGTAGTCACACAGCCCAGCTCCTCAGTCACTGGTAATGCTATCTTCTTCCAATATCGCTCCAGTCTAATGGATGGCAGCAGTTTTCTGATGCTGTAAATTTCTGGATCACCTCTTTAACTCCTGTTTGACTTTTTAGCTCTTCCATAATCTGTGTAACCAATTTCCTGTATCATATTAAATTCTCTGTGTTTGAAATACCTGGGGCTGGAGCCTGGTTAGAATACAATACATAATTCAAGTTCCTACCTCAATAAAGTGGTAGATTATGTCATACTATGAACTTTTGGGATTTTGGGTGAACAGACAAAAATCATAGATATTTAATCTAGGAATGCCCAGGTCCATTGAAGTGTAAGCAAAATGCTATAGGAGCACTAGAGAGGGAGTGACCTCCTGTCTGGAAAGGTCTGCAAAGGCTTCATAGGAGAGGTGCTATTTGAGCTGGGTCTGAAAGATGAGCAGAAGACTCCCTGGGCCTTCAGGCAGGGGGAACATCAAAGTTTTCAAAGCCAAGAGGTTATGAAAAGAGCTTATGTGAGTTCAGGGAATGGCAACATTATAAGGAATGGAGTAGGAATGATGTGACAAAGGATGAAAGTGGAGAGGACAAATGGAATCAGGTTTGTAAGTTTCCTATTCCATGCAAATAATTCCATACTTAACTACACTTAAGCCTTTGAGTGGTTATGGTTGAAAGTTACTTAGGGACTATATAATCTAGTAGCAACAAGGAATAAAGATTGATTTGGGGAGCAACCAAAACCAGAAAAGTCAGTGAAAGTTGGTATAGTAGTCTCGGACAGAGATGGTGAGAATCTCATTGAAGCTGTGGAAATAAAAAGAAAAGGATTTTGAAGACATTTCTGATGTAGAGCCAAATAGGTCTTGCTGCTCCTACTTTTAGATGAACAGATAAATGAATAACTCAGTAATTTTATATTTCTGTTTATATACGAAACCAGACATTTTCTCTTTTTTCTATTCCCTCATATATTTTTTAAACGAGATTATATGACTTACAAAAATATTGCAATAACTATGTATGGTATGGTGGCAGATGGGCACTAGACTTATTGGAATGATCACCTCATAATGGATACTGTATAAGTATCTAATCACTTATTATTACCACAGTGTGTAGATGTAATTTACTATACAGCGTTACAATGTGGACGCTCTAACTGTAGAAGTGTGCATGTTTATCTGTGTGAATGACGGTTACTGACTGCTCAGCACAAGTGGGGGCTTCTAAGAGGAGCATTTTGATGACTGCTAAGGTTGTCAGCATCATTGAACTGCACTGGCTTCTCATGAGCAGATGTTTTCTTTTTCTTCTCCAAAAGGTGCAGGAAATAAGTGTATAAATACATAATGAATAAGTAGATGTAAGATTTGTTTTATACATCTTATTTTCATAAAAAATGTGACATTATCAATTGCACCTTTATTTTATTTAAAAGAAATGAATATTATTGTCAACATGCTTATAATTGAAAATTGCTATCAGTTACCTGTAGTAAAGGAATTTTTTTGTTCAGAAACCTAATAGATTACTGTCATACTTACGTTAGTAATGTTATAACTGCATAATAACATACAGCAAGAAAGGAAAGTAGTTATCCTTTTATTATTATCTATGAGTTAATATTTATGATGAAGGCCATGAAACATGAAATGTACTTTTGTCATTCCAATGTAACTTATAGTTCTTATATATTTGTCATATAAAATCATTGAAAAACCTCATTAGGTTCTAAAATAGTATGATTCTATGGCTAAATTTTATCCTCACTTGACATAGTGCTCCTAAGTGAGAATTGCTGTGTCTGAGGCATACCTTTTTTCTTGATGTTGCGTGGGATTGGGCACACAGCTTCATATGGCAAGAAAGGAGGCCCTAGATGGCTTAGCTCAGTGCATAGAGTGTTGGCCTGTGTATCAAAGGGTCCCAGGTTCAATTTTGGTAAAGGGCACATGCCCAGGTTGCTGGCTCGATGGGTAGGGGGTGTGCAGGAGATAGCCAATCAATAATTCTCTCTGCTCATTGATGTTTCTATCTCTCCCTCTCCCTCTTCTTGAAGTCAATGAAAATATATTTTAAAAAAGAAAGAAAGGAGGAGCAGAGGTATATAGTCAAATTTGGTATAGCATTATCTTATTCCTGGCCACATTTGACTCCACTAAACAATCCAAGCTTTCCATATTATTTCTCCTCCTCTACTATGTGTGCACAGTTACCTTGGATAAAAACGTAAGACTTTTCATGTTCTCTTCAGTGATGGTAAAGCATCCTTTTTGTTGCTATTTCTTTCTTTTGTTTTTCTTATTTGTCATTGCAATACCTAATTTAAATGGAAAATTATAATCCTTAGGTATTAAAGGCAATTCTTTTATTGTCTCCATTGTCACTCCTAAGTAAGTAAGAATTAGTTCTTCTGATAGTACTCTGAGGAAGAATATCAATTCCAACTTTAAGAGAAGTTACCCTGGTATTTACAAGACTTGCAAGTCTAGACATACTGGATGTGACAACATGAAGAAAAATTTACTGTGGTGCTTTTATTCATTCATTTGCTCAGCAAATGACTTTTAAGTGCCTACTATGTGTCAGGCTCTAATTTAGGCATGAGCTAGAAAGCTGTTCAGAAAGGTATGATTCTAAACTACCTAGAATTTTAGTAAGAGAGATGAACATTAATCATATACTCCCCCAAATGAATATAAAGTTACAAATCTGATAAATGTAAGCAAAACGGTGGTTATAGCAGAAAGGTGGTTATAGACAATTGTGATCTAGATGGGGTGCCAAGGAAGGTTTCTCTGAAGATACCAGGTTTGAGTTGAGACCTGAACCATGGAGGAGTAGGAGGGGTGGACATCCCCGTGAGGGAACAGAAGGGACAAAGCCCTCAGTGCGAGCCAGCAGGATGCCTTTGAGGCACTCTAGAGCAGAAAGCTTGGGGGATGATATGTAGATGAGGCTGGAGAGGCAGGGGCAAGAAGGATTAGTATTAAGGATACTCATGAGATTAGAAGCCAATGAAAAGATGAAGAAGTTTGAGCAGGATGGTGTCATGAGAAGTTTGTTAATTTAAGGCAAGTTGTTAGAGACTTAAGCTGAGAGATAGTTGGCTGGAAATCTGGATTATTTCATTTATACCAGTGCTTTTGAGGTAAAGGTAACCATTGTTATCATTTGAGAAAAGAAAAAGTCATTTTGGAATTTCTGTGTGTCACTTGAATATAAAAGTTAAGTAATACTGATGTATAGGTATTTTGTTAGGAGATACAACTTAAAATGTTGTACCCTTCAAACAAATGGAATGAAATAAAAAAATAAATGGAAAAAAAGTACCAATATACAGTAATTTTTTTTCATGTTGTTGCATTTAGTACCTTCATGGCATTGATAGACTTGTGATTACTTACATAATGTTTGCAGTTTTGTGTACAATGTCTTTCTTTTCTGATTGGGTGTAACACTTTGATAGCAGAGGCCTCTTCTGTCTTATTCACAACACTATTCCCAGAGCTTAGCAAAGTGCCTGAGAGAGAATAGGCAATAATAGTTTCCTGTGTGCCTGATAATATAACATGGTCTCTATGGAAAGCCATTGTATATATGTTTTTAAACCAGTTCAATTTTGCAGCTATTGACCAAATTCCTATTTTGCAGAATAGCAGATGTTGGGCCTGCTGTTGAATACTGACTTGAATATGGTAGTGTCTGGCTTCAAGAGGCACAAACTCTAATATGAGGAATTGTACAGACAAATGTGACACAGATGCTCAGATGATTCAGGGAGATGTTATTTGGCCGATGTCCTCAAGATCCTGTGAGATATACATATTGAATTAGCTGTGGAACAGGTCAGGTTTAGCCAGCCTTAGCCAAACACAGCTGCAGACCCTGAGTCTTTTTCTTCTGAGTCTTCATTGAAAAAGTCCAAAGGGCCAGACAGAGGTACAATAGAAGCTCTGTAATGTTTTGCTACTGATCAAATTCCTTTGTAAAATACGTTTCCATTTGATGGGGCTGAGAGGCAGGGAGCCTAGGTAGCAACTTGATCATTTAATTGCAATCTTCTGCTATCTTGCTTTATAGGATTGGCTTGCCTTGATTTCCTTATTTTTCTTAGTCTTTACATCCCCCAGTAAGATAAAGTCTCTCCTGGCTGCACTTCACTTGGTTGGGCTTTGCTGACCCTGCCTAGGGATCTGTAAAGTGAGGCTCTGGACCCTGGGAAATGTAAGAGTGAGATATGAAGAATGGGATGAAAATACAATCCATGTAACTAGGTAACTGATTGTCATTGGTGAGAATGAGTATCAGTAGTGGCTTTCTCTTTTCACATCTGTGTGCCTCCTAGAATGAGGCTGCCCCATGAAGAGTGAGGTGACTTCAGGAGGCATGGTTGTGAGGCAAGGTGATGAGTTCAGGTCTGGACAGTATGTGGTTCAGGTTCTGGTAGGACTCAAGGTGGAAAGTCAAGTGGGCAATTGGAAACATGGGCAAAGAGCTCATGAGAAAAATCAGGATTGCATATATATCTTACCTAATAATAGACAAACATGTAAATTGACCGTACCTCTGCTATTGCCCACAGCCAATCAGAGTGAGTATGCAAATTAACCCAACAAAGATGGAGGGTTAATTTTCATATGCAGGCTGACGAGCAGCCGAGAGGGGCAAGATGCCTGCTATGAGAGGGAGAGGGGATGGCGGAGGGAGCTACAGGAGCGGTGCTCTGGGCAGAAGCGAGGACTTGCCGGCTCCTGGGCGGCTGGGAGTGAAGCCAGAGGAAAGAAGGCCTAGTCTTTCATGAATATCGTGCAATGGGCCTCTAGTATGTTTATATGTATATATGTATATATGTATACATATATGTATATATGTATGTTTATGAAAATAACTAGAAGCCCAGTGCACAAATTTGTACACGGGTGGGGTCCCTCGGGGTGGCTTGTGGGGATCAAGCCCCAGCTTGCACCCCCAGCTAGGCAGCCCCGCAGCCCCACCTGGCACCCTGCCTTGGCCTGGTGCCACCCCATCACCTGCTCCACCATCTTGCCTGCAGGGCGATCGATTGGGGCTGGGCCCTCTGCCCGGATCCTTCAGTGCCTGGGAGCCGGGCAATGGCCCCGCCCAACCCCATCCCTCCCTCCCCGTTGCCACCACTGGTCGCCATCTGTGGAGTGATTGGGTCCCCACTTGCACCTGCCTTGGCCTAGCGCCACCCACTCACCTGCTTCACCATCCCACCGTGGTCCCACTCTCATAGGGGCCCATTGGGGATGACAGCACCTTCACTGCTACCTGCTGCCAGTGCCATGTCACCGACACCCACCATGTTCTGCGCCACCCCCTAGTGGTCAGCGCATGTCATAGTGAGCAGTCAAACTCCCGGTCATTCTCCCACTGGAACAACTGCCCAAGGGGACAATTTGCATATTAGGCTTTTATTATATAGGATGTCTTTGAAAGCCTTCATATGAAAGTATTACTTCATTTACTCTTACAAAGACATGGCTTTTAAATCTTGACACTTTTTTTTTTTTTTTTACTATTTAGCTGTACTGATTGGAAGTCAAGCTCTTAGCTATGTATAACTTAATCATCAATTCTAAACCTCCCCTTGGATAGTGCCCGGTGCTTAACACCTACTGTGGTGATCAGGATTATGGAGGAGTTTGCACTTTGCAGGAATATGTCTTATTTTTTTGGAATAAATCACCAGAAAAAATGAGGTGGGAAAAAAATAATTTTGCATGATGTTCACTAACACAAAGGTACCTTGGGGAAGGAAGAGTCTAGAAATAACCATGTAGTGAAAAGGCAGAGGTGTGAAGGATATATAGTTTAACCTTTTATTTGTTTTGTTTTCATGCATAATGATGGCATTTTATTTTGATCACCTAGTGAAAGAAAGTCAGTTCATTTATCTCATCTGCCCACTGGTGGCTTCCTGAATATAATCTTCTGTAGGCACCATTGAAAATTCAATCTGGCCTGTGCCCTTGGTGCTCAGTGGGTTTCATTAAATCACACAGCAGCGTGCTCTTCGCCGTGCAGAACTGTTTCATGCACATTTGACTTCGGTGTAATTTCAGACAATTGCGCTTTGTGTGGAGTGGTTTTACCATAATAATCTTTTAGTCCGGTTAAGGCAGATCTGGAAATTTGAATCTGATGAAATTTTAAGATGGTGGAAAATATTGAACAGGAGAAATGTTTTTATTTCTTTCTACTTTCTCTATTTAGCTTGTGAGGCTTGTAAATTGTGGCGGATTGTTTTATAGCATTACTTACAGCACAAGATTAGAATAACAACAGGTTTTCCCACATGGGATGCTTCATAATTTTACATGCATTCAGATTCCAGAAAAAAAATGTTTCTATAAGACTAAATAAAATAAAATGTTAGCAGTTTTTTCTTATATTAGCAAATCTTCAAGTACTGCCTTCTGTTCACGTGTTGTGTTCACATTATTCTTTGGCATGTGTTGTATAAAGCAAGTGAACACAAGATCTGGACAGACAAGGTTGAATTCTACCACTCATCAGCTTCATGGCCCTGTTTCCAAACTCAAGGGGTTTGCTGCTTGGGGTGTACTATTCAAGAATGACAGGTGGTTGTCACGGGTAGTTTATTTACTTTCAGCAAGTAAAGGAGACAGGGGATTCATATCCAAAGCTCTGGCTCCCCGAAGGGAGGCTTAGCCATTGCTTATATAGACTAGTCAATTACATGTTGATTTCCTTTTTTGCATTTGACTACATTTATCCAGTTGAGTTTTGTCAAACTTAATCTGTTTATAGCTTGCCTGCAAAATGTTGTGCTACATTTTAACATTTAGCAAGAATAGCAATTATTTACTTCTTGAAACTGTGATAGGTACTATGGAGACAAAAGAAGTAAATATAATACAGGGTTGTGACCTCAAGCAGTTTATAAATTCATGGCTTTGGTCACTAGGCTTGCCTCAGAAAGATGTACTTGTTATTCTACCCCTGCCCCAAAAGCTTCAGTATTGTGTTAGATAGCTGGATTGCTATTTTATCTTCACAAAACGAACCTTGCCAGTGATATTTGCAGGTGTATGTTGAGGTGATATTTTCTAAGATTAGAGCTTAATTCAGGGCTTTTGGAGCTCTGGTTTCTGATCCTCAGGGGAATTGAGCAAAATAAAAGGAAAATACCTTTGATGGTTATATATAATTCTTTTAAAACTGTACCAGGTATATTGTAAGAGAAAGATAAAATGTATTTTGAAATGGAAGATAGAAAAGGGGCAGAAGAATGTGCTATAAAACAGCACATTATCAATAATAATAAAAGCATATGTTAATTAGACTGGACGTCCTTCCGGATGACCTTCTAGATGAAGCCAAGGCTACCAGGGAAGCCCGGGTCCCCAGTGCCAGAGGGAAGCCAGTGCTGGCAGCTGGAGGAAGGAAGGCCTACGCTTGTAGGAATTTCATGCATCAGGCCTCTAGTTTTGATATAAGAGGTTGAATCCTGTAGAATGATGAGAAATTTTGTTGTTTCGAATATACTGTGAGGAAGTTAATGTAATATGTAACTATATAATTGAAACATGCTAGTACAATGCTCATGATCTCTGAGTGCATCATTAAAAAACCAATTGGCATTAAATATTTGTTCTCATTCAGTGTCGTGGTATACTATATTCATTTCAAATGGCTTAGAAGACCTGTGCTAGGTAGTGAATGTCTATCATTTGTCTCGGCTCTCTTCCTGCCCACCTGCCTTCCTCCATAACATGTTGCCTTCAGAGTAATCTTTTTGGCAGTGATCATGGTCCATGGCTCTCTAAATACCTCGGTTACTCCCTGTGGGATATAAACCTTCTGCACTGTGCTCCTAAGTTCCACTTGTCATATTGTCATCCACTGACATCCTTCCTGGACATTCCACTGGGGCCAAGCTGAGGGTTTTTGTTTTGTTTTGTTTTTAATTTTTATTGTTGAGAATATTATAGATGTTCCCCTCCCCCCCCCCAGCTTTTCTCCCATTGTCCCCCTCCACCTGGTTCCCACCCCGCCCCAGATCTTCATCACACTATTGTCTGTGTCCATGGCTTAAGCATATATGCATTTAAGTTCTTTGGTTAATTTCTTCCCGTATTCCCCCTCCCCTGTTCCCTCTGAGATTCATCAAGTCTGTTCCATGTTTCCATGCCTCTGGTTCTATTTTGTCAGTTTATTTTTATAATATTTCTTGTGCACTCTCTATACAACCCCACTTTTGTGCCTTTGCTGAAACTATTCTCCTTCACCTTTCTCTTCCCCTTCTTACAGAACCTGAATATACTTATCTTTCAAGGCCTGATATGAATTCAGACTTCTCCATGAAGTCTTCTCTGATTGCAGAGCTTGAAGGAACCCTGCCTTTTCTGAGTTTCCTTTGAACTTTATCAACTTTACCAATATTTTTTTTTCCTTCTGGTGAGGCCTGGTGGAGGCAGCACTATCTACCATGTATGATTGTCATACCACCTGCTATAATATCCCAGAACACTGTGTACTTACACAATTTTTACATTTATTTGACTGATGATTTGCTTAGAACCATTCTGGAAAATTTTAAATCCAGGTATTCTCCTGTGCAAGATATTTTTTTTTGTTTTGTTACTCCAGGATATTTTTTCCATTGATTCTTAGAAAGAGTGGAAGGAAGGGGGGGAGAGAGAGAGAGAGAGAGAGAGAAGAGAAACATTGATGAGAGAGACACACATCAATTGGTTGCTTTCCTCATATGCCCCAACATGCAACCCAGTTATGTGCCCTTAATTGAGAATTGAACCTGTGACCCTTCAGTGGGTGGGCTGATGCTCTAACCACTTAGCAACACAGGCTAGGGTATCATCTGTGCAATGTATTAATTTGGAGTTCATGGAATGGTTGGCCTATGTTCTCTATGTGACACTGTTAATTACCCTTTCTTTGGCTAGGTCTTTTCTTGTGTTCAGTACTCTCAGACCTCATAGCAAAATACAGATTCTATGGAATTTTCTGTAATAGATGCCGTAGCCCTGTGCTTGAAATAAAGATCTGTTTATAATTTTTTTCTTGTTTTACAAAATCTTTATTGTTGAGATTATTACAGATATCCCTCTTTTTTCCCTCCATAGCTCCCCTCCACCCGGTTCCCATCCGGCCCCAGGCCCTCGCCACCCTATTGTCTGTGTCCATAGATAATGCATATAAGATCTTTGTTTAATTTCTTCCCACCCACCCTCACACTCCCTTCCCTCTGAGAATCATCAGTTTGTTCCATTTCCATAACCCCAATTCTATTCCATTCACCAGTTTATTCTGTTCAAATTTTTTATTGGTTTGATTTTTAGATTCAATTGTTGATAGATATGTTTTTGTTGCAACTTTGTTGTTCATATTTTTTATCTTTATCTTTTTCTTCTTCCTATTCTTAAAGAATACCCTTCATCATTTCATTTAATACTGGTTTGGTGGTGATGAACCACTTTAGCTTTTTCGTATCTGTGAAGCTCTTTATCTGACCTTCAATTCTGAGTGATAGCTTTGCTGGGTAGAGTAATCTTTGTTGTAGGTTCTTGCTATTCACAACTTGGAATATTTCTTGCCACTCCTGTCTGGCCTTCATAGTTTCTGATGAGAAATCAGCTGACAATAGTATGGGTACTCCCTTGTAGGTAACTGTCTTTCTCTTGCTACTTTTAATATTCTCTCTTTGTCTTTTGCCCTTGGCATTTTAATTATGATGTGTCTTGGTGTTGTCCTCTTTGGATTTCTCTTGTTTGGGGATCTCTGTGCTTCCTGGACTTGTAAGTCTATTTCTTTCAACAGGTAGTAGGAGTTTTCTGTCATTATTTATTTTAATAGGTTTTCAATACTTTGCTCTCTCTCTTCTTCTGGCACCCCCTTAATTCGGATGTTGGTATGCTTGAAGTTGTCCTAGAGGCTCCTTACACTATCTTCATATTTTTGGATTCTTTTTTCTTTTCGCTCTTCTGGTTGGGTGTTGTTTTCTTCTTCATATTTCAAAACCGTTGATTTGATTCTCAGGATCCTGTAGTCTACTGAATCCCTGTATATTTATTTCAGACAGTGTATGCTTAATTTATGACTGGTCCTTTTCCAATTTTTTGGCATTCTTACTAAGATCCTTGAAAGTATCACTAAGTCCCTTGGAGGTTTCTAGAAGATTCTTGAGTAACCTTATAACTGTGGTTTTGAACTCTATATCCACTAGTTTGCTTTTATCCATTTCTTTCATTTGTGACATGTTTCTTTGTCTCCGCATTTTGGCTACTTCCCTGTGTTTGTTTCTATGTATTGGGTAGAGTTTCTAAGTCTCCTTGAGTTGATAGAGTGGCCTTGTGTAGTAGGTATTCTATAGGGCCCAGTGGTTCAGCCTCCCCTTAGAAGGACACTCTAGGTGCACCCCTTTGTGGGCTGTGTGTACAGTCTTCTTGTAGTTGAGCTTTGATTGCTATTGGTGTCATTGGGAGTAATTGACTTCCAGGTCAATTGGCTGTGGGTACCAGCTGTGACTACAGTGGGAGAGCTGCTGTGCAGTAGACATCCTTATGGTGCAGGACTTGCTTCAGTGGAGCTTTGGTGCTCACTGAGTCTTCCCCTTGAGTGTGTCACTTATGGATGTGGAGAGTTATAATCTGGTATGGTTTCACACTGACCACTGGGTACACTGACTCTTGGGTCTCCAGGGAGGTGCACAGTCAGCCACTGTCTAGGGCCACCCAGTAGGAGCAACAGAGAGATCTGAAGATTCCTCTTCTTTGTATAGGGTTTGGAAGTGCCCAGATGAGGCCCAGCTATGAAGCAAGGCAGGCTGGTGCTGGAGCCCGGTCTTGAGCCTTTTATTGATAGGTTTGAGGCTCCCTGACCCAGCTACAGCTTGTTTTGACAGGTTTTAGCCTGAGCAAGGACACGCCATTCATATGCAAAAGCCTCTGCACACAGCTTGGATGGGGTTGTAAATTGGATGGGGCAGAGTCTTAGGGAATCACCAGGGTGGAACAAACTGAAATGGCTGCCTGTCAGCCTTTCCACCGGGGAGGTCCCAGCACAGGAACAATGAGAACTACGAGCACCTTCATCTGGAAGAAAGCCACCCTGGAGTTCCTGCCCCAGTGGCAGACATTCCAGTTCCTCCTCCCTTGTATGTGTGTGGGTCCCCAGAGCCTTGCCTGGCACTGGAGCTCAGAGGAAGCAGGGACTTGTAAGTTCAATTTGTGTTTCTGGCCTTTTGAGAGGAGCAGCTGGGTCTCCAGCAGCCTCTGTTTCCCTGAGCCCCAATTCCCACTGGTTTTTATAGCCTGTAGTTAATAATTCCTATAGGGACTTCTTTCCCCAGCTCTGGGACTCTGGGCTGGGGGTCTAGTGTGGGGCTGGGGCCCCTTGCTCCTCCAGGTGGCCTCTGTAGAGGCGATCTCCCTCCCGATTAAAAAAGAGGCACACGTGGGTGCCAGACCAGCCCGTTCTGTGCCTCCGCATCTCCTACCAGTCTCAGTGTGCTTTCTTTTTTACTTCTCTACTTGTAGGACTTCTATTCAGCCAGCTTTCCAGTGGTTCTGGATGATGGTTGATCTGTATTTTAGTTGTAATTTTGATGTGGTTGTGGGAGGCGGCGAATACAGGCATTTGCCTACATTGCCATCTTGGTTCCTTCTCAAAATAAAGATCTGTTTAAATATACATATTTCTGATCAGTTAATTTCTAAAAAGTATCTTCTTTACCTTTTCCCATTTTAGTTACATTCGGACCAGTGGACAACACTGAAATTGTCAATAATTGAATAAGCTACCATGACTGAGTTCACAGCTATTACTTCATGTTGATTTAGTCATTTTTGTCACAGGTCTTTAGTATGGTGCTTTTGTCCTGTGACTCCCCAGTGATTGATTCAGCCATTTACTTCAGATAAAACTTAAGTTGGTTGCTATTTTCCTGAAAAGGAAAAAGAGAAATTGTCAGTGATATTGATTGAGACATCCTGCCAGTGAATATTTTAAAAGTGGTGAATGTACTGAGAATTCTCCTCAATTCAGTCTTTGTTGATAATGAGCCTTTCTTATTTGGCAAGCTGCCAGGATATTCTTGCTAAAATATTACCATATCTAACCATCAATATTGAGGTTGTTAGAAGGAGACCCATAAGGCATCAATTAATGCAGATATTGCTGTGTTCATTAGGGCCACCATGCCAGACTCTTTCTGGTAGATGATCACAATCCATCTCATGGGACAGTAACTCATGGGGTATGTAGGACTTGATACTTTTGAAGCAAGTGGAACACTTGAGTGTGTGTGCATTGAGTTTCATTCCTTTAACTTGTGTTGGAAGTACTTGTGCTCCTTTCCAAAATGCTAATTTTCCAATTTGTAAAATGATTTTCTAAAACTGTGAACTATAATTGGCCCTCAAGTATTGGCTCCCTCAATTTCACTTGGAGGAGCACTGTTTTGTCACTCAGCAAGTAGCATGGAGGAGAGAAGGTGAAAGAGGAAGACTAAGAAGAGTAGCAAAGTTGGGTATATTTGTTCAATTTAGTAGTATATCCTTTTTAACTGCCATGTGGAATTTTTGTTTAAAGTTTTAAAGGTCAGCTTAGAATTAAAATATTTTTTCTATTTAAATGCTATTTTTCACTATTTTGTTTATTTTTTCAGCCTGTTAACTGCATGAAGATAATGAATATAGCTGTCTTAGAGTTTCTCACATTTTTTAGCATGCAGTAGGTCTCAACAAATAGCCATTTAATGAATGGATAAATGAATTCTATTCTGCTAATAAGAAAATAAGGACAATAGATTGATAATGGTCACACCTCTCAAGCAGGACTGGTGACATAATTTTGGGGATCCAATGCAAAAGAAAAATGCAGGACCCCGTGTTCAATAATTTCAGATGGTGGCAGCAGAGCATTGAAACCAAGTGTGACCCTGTGAGGGTCACATCATGAAGCTGCCCTGGTCTAATGCAGAAAGGAGCCAGAGGTTTGATTTCCCATTCTATTTATTCTTGCTTGTGAATTAAACATATTTTATTATTTTGTTTCTAATTAATAGTATGAATGCTTGCTTCTTTGAGTTCCTAATGAAATAAGGAGAATAAATACTTAATACTAGTACCTGTCACATTAAAAATTTGAACTGATGCTTAATTTACCACCATCTTTGAAGTCAGTCTGTGCCAGTTTTCTTAGCATAATATTTATTTATTTTACATTGTATTTTATTTTTCCCCATCACCATATATTCCCTTTATGCCCTCTTCCACCCCCAGCCACCCCCCTTCACCCCCACAGTCACAACACCATTGTCCATGTCCATGAGTTCTCTCTTTTATTTTTCCTAACCCTCCCTCCCCCCAGCTGTTTTCCTGCTCTCTGTTTATGAGTCTGTCTCTATTTTGCTTGGTAGTTCAGTTTTTTCATTAAATTCTACATATGAGTGAAATCATATTGTACTTGTCTTTCTCTGACTGGCTTATATTCTCCAGGTCCTTCCATCTTAGCAGAAAACTTAAAGGAGTAAACTCCACCAACCTAAGCAATCTATTCACATCCACAACACTGTATTTTACTGACTTAGTGCTGCATTAGTAAATGATTTGACCCAAATTTAGTCTGTATGAACTCTAGTAAAACTCAGTGAAAAATTAGCTTATTTCCTCTTTAGCGTTGAATTCTTTCTTTGCCTGTGGCTTTATGACCTGGTGGCTCAAAGACCACTTCACTGTGGCTGACTTAGAGGGAAGAAATTAATGGTCACTAACTGACCCTGTTTAGAAGGAAGATAAGTTTTTCTACCAGTTTTTGATGGCTCGGTTACAGAAGCTCACAAGGTTAAGTTTTGGCTATTGGTATTGTAGTTGAGGATTAAAAGCCAGCAGCAGGTACATTGGACAAGAAGACAGAAAAAGTGAAGGAGACAAAGACAGCCAAAATGAACAGAGGAAGATAAGTAGCTAAGCTTACCTTGTGTAGAAAATTGTATTGTGGTGTGTTTGCCTTTTCAAAAGCCACAAAAATTAGGTATAAAGCTTTTGCTTCTTAAAGAGAGATTACAAGTAACAGGAAATGCATATACTGTGCTAGTATTTATCATTTACTGAACAAAGGACTTGTACCTCTAAATTAGGACTTCTTCATATATTAATAGAAGATTGACATCTAGACCCTGCATTTGGGTGTGTACCTGTTAGGGTTACCCAAGGAGGAATGCAGGAGACCAAAGTGGAAAGAGTTTATAAATTTATTAGGTCATCTGGATACCAGATGGGCTGAGCCCCAAAATGGCGCCAGCACCCAGGGATGGAGAGTCAGAGGTTTTTAAAGGACACTAGGTGGGCTTTTTCTGGGGGGAGAATTCCTGAGCGGGTCCTGAGGGGAAAGATAATGGTCTTAGCAAGTGAAATGTGGTCTAAGCAAAAGGGAATGTCCATTGTGAAGTGGCCTAAAGATTAGTTCCCAGAGGGGTATCGATTTAATTATTTGATCAAACCTAATAGTAACCATTTCTGAAAAGAAGTCTCAGACTTTCATCTGATTTCCAATGGGAGCTATAACACACAAAGTTTAAATAAGCAAACAAACCATTACTACAACTCTGAACCTTAGAAGAGTAACTCTTTTGATTATTCTTAAATGTTTTATTTTATACTAGAGGCCCGGTGCACGAAATTCATGCATGGGGAAGGGGGGGAGGGGGAGGGTGTCCCTCAGCCCAGCCTGCACCCTCTCCAATCTGGGACCCCTCGAGGGATGTTCGACTGCCCGTTTAGGCCCGATCCTGGCCTAAACGGGCAGTCGGACATCCCTCTCACAATCCAGGACTGCTGGCTCCCAACTGCTCGCCTGCCAGCCTGATCACCCCCTAACCACTCTTTTATTAGATAGGATAGAGGCCTGGTGCATGGGTGGGGGCCAGCTGGTTTGCCCTGAAGTGTGTCCTGGATGAGGGTGGGGGTTCCCTTGGGGCATGGGGTGGCCTGGGTGAGAGGCCTGTGGTGGTTTGCAGGCTGGCCACGGCCCCTGGCGACCCAAGCGGAGGCCCTGGTATCTGGGATTTATTTTATCTTCTATAACTGAAAGTTTGTAGCAGAGGCCAAGGCAGGTCAGGGCTTCAGAAGCTTGGCTTCCTCTATCGCTGGGGGCAACACTAGCCTCCTGCCCTCTCCAGCTCCATGGCTGCCGCCATTTTTGTTGGAATTTATTTACCTTCTATAATTAAAACTTTGTAGCCTGGAGTGGGCTGGCCAGGGTGTGGGGAAAGCTTGGCTTCCTCCATCCAAACCCAAGCCTCCCTCCTGCTCTCTCCATGGCTACAGCCATCTTGATTGGGTTAATTTGCATATTTGCTCCTGATTGGCTGGTGGACATGGCTGGTGGGCATGGCCGGTGGGTGTAGCTGAGTGATGGTTAATTCGAATATTACTCTTTTATTAGATAGGATGTAATTGTATTCAATTTTAGGCGACTTTCAAGGATTTCTTTGTGAAAGCTTGCCATTTTCTTATCTAATTGTTATTTATGAAGGATGCAAATACTAATCTACTCTAGGAATTCCTTGACCTGTGGTATATCATTGTTCAGTTTACATCCCCCCCCCCCCCGATTTAATTACTACATTTGTAAACTTTCACATATATGGTCACAAACATTGATTCTTCAGCTTATTTGTAGTATGAGGCTTCTCTTGAGATTTCCTAAAAAGAACAAGTTTGGCTAAAATTTGGACTGTGTAAAATGGTTTGTTTTTTTCATTGTTTATACTTTCAATCAAATGGTTATGTGGTTGTACTAATGGGAATAAAGGATTCTTGTTTACTGAGTCTGATTGGATGAGAGGATAAAGAATGTAAACCATAAACTGCTGGTAAAAAAAATAATAGGATTCTCCCTACATTGAACATTCCTCTTCAAGAGATAGGTTAATTTATTTAGCCTACTTCTTTAAACACTGAAAAGAAAAGCAATAGTATGTGTCCCTGAGCGTGGACAGACACACACACACACACACACACACACACACACACACACACACACACTGTTGTTGCCAGACTGATAGTTGATATTACTTAAAATGAAACTGTCTTACATCTGCTATGGCTTTAATCACAATTAAATCGTTGTCCACAAATGCTAATTGTGTGTCTATTTTCATGCTTAGCTCTTTGATTATCATTCTATCAGATAAGGTCCTACCCCCAACTCCTTTTTTTTAAAAAATGTTTTTAATGAATCTTGGATATTTTAAATTATATAAATCTTCTCAGGTATGAAGGATTTCAGCTATTTAAATTTTGTGAGTTTGTATTTTGGAATGTAAAAGAAATAATTGAGGGAAGTATACATTTTCCTTGCTTCAAGTTCCTAAACCTTCCAAGAACATGTGAGGGAATGCAAGAGGCAAAACAAAGAACGATTTGCTTGTTTTTATTGCTGACAGTTTTATGCAACTTTGGCTTTTGTGTTCAGTTCCAAAAGAAGAGTTGGCAAATATAGTATGAACAACATGGCATTTTGGTGAAGGAGGGTTTAGAATCAGAGCCCCACTTTAGGTTTTAATCCTTAGCCTCTACTGTTTAACTTTGTGAGCTTAATCTTACGGCTGTTTTGAGGACTTGGACTTTCATTTGAGATGATGGGGAGACGTTGAAGGGTTTAAATATTGCAAAGTTATTGTTGTATTTGTTTTTTAGGTAGACCACCTTCATTAGAATAGATTTATACAGAGATATGATTCAGAGTACTGGATCATAATGAGATTAGTGTTCCATTTGGGTCAGAAAAGATGAGGGCACAACTAAAGCACCAATTGAAGTGGAGAAGAGGACTTGGATTTGAACCTAGGTAGGATTTCAATCATCAGAATAAGTCTGTGGTCATGTCACCAATTAAAATAAGGAATTCAGGGGTAAAGATACTGAAGGATTGATGACTTCAGTTTTGAACACTGCATTGTTCTCAAAGTTCTGTCTTGCAAGCAGTCAGATAAGTGATGGTCATGTTTGAAGGAGACATAGCCTGGCAAGACATACATTTTGTACTTGTCAGTAAATGGTGATGTTAAAGCTCTGTGAGTGAATGAGGTCATTTAGAAAGCATGTAGAAGTCAGTAGACCATTAAGCATAATATATGCCAAACTTGTAAGACATATAAACATGACTTTGCAAGAGTCCAGAAAAAGGAAAGATAAAAATAATTTTAAAAAAATGAAAGGTTGAAGAAAAGTTTAAAGGTAACAGATATTATGGGCCTTTGAAGGTGAGGAGAATTTTATTAATGGAAGAAAATTAAAATAATAATATCATTAATGTAAATTATTAAAGGTGGCTTCCAGGAAAAGAGAAAAGAATCCGCAAAGGTGAAAAATCCTGGATGTGTTTGGTAAACTACACATGATAAAATTTTGCTGGAGTGATGTATACAAAGGAGTAAAGAAATATTAAACTTACTTGGCCAGTGTGGCTCAGTGGTTGAGCATCCTACAAACCAGGAGGTCAAGGTTCAATTCCTAGTCAGGGCACATGCCTGGGTTGTGGGCTCGATCCCCCCGTAGGAGGCATGCAGGAAGCAGCGGATCAATGATTCTCTCTCATCATTGATGTTTCTAGCTCTCTCTCCCTCTCACTTCCTCTCTGAAATCAATAAAAATATATTTTAAAAATTAAGCTTGAAGGCTAAATTGGAGCCAGAACCTGCACATATGGGTTTTCATTATGACACTATTCTTTTTCTATGTAGATATTTTATAAACTTACAGAATTTTAAAGGGAAAGATACATATGAGTATGTTTATCTCTCATCATTCTAGGTCATCTCCCTTCTAGACAGTCAGAACCACCTTGTACTTGAATAGGTGCATAAGACTTCTGGAAGTTGTCCCATCTATTTTTTATTTTTATTTTTAAAATTCTATTTGTCCCATCTATTTTACAAACTTTTAAATTGTTAACATTCTCATTACTTCATTATTTAAGCTTGTATTTTCTTCTAACTTCTGTTGTTTCTAGTTGGGCCCTCTGTATATACCAAAGATTAAGATATTAATTTATTAATAGCACTCTTTAGTAATCATTTTTCAATTAGTTTTGAATCCACTTTACCATCTTGCCTTCCAATCTACATTTTCCCATTTTGACCACAAAGAACATTAACATTTGTCAAATATCTTGCAAAAATCAAGACACATTATGCCTATAGCATTTTGCTAACTTATCAAACCTAAACATGAGGTGAATTTAATATAGCTTATCTTAGTGATATAGTTCTGCTTTCTGGTAATCTCCTTCCTCTTGTGTAAGAGATAATGATACATTGGTGAACAAAACAGACATGATCTTTGGTTTCATGGATCTTACGCTATTAGGGTTTTAAATTTTCAAGCAGTAAGGAAAACCAGCATGGGAAATGTTTTCAAGCATCAATGAAAAGGATAACTGCTAAGATTGAGGAGACTGGGTGAGGGTTCAATAGAAAACACTCTCTGTTTGTTGAATCCTCTTTCATTTCTTGATCTCCAGAACTGAGGTCACTGGATAAGGTCAACTCAGATTCTGGTCTGCTCTTGGGAAGCAAAGCAAGAGGCCTTTCGTGGAGGCTGTGTTGGCCTCTACCTAAGCTTTATAGGATGAACAGTATTCAGGGAAAGAGTGGAAGCCAGAGCCTCGAGCTTGAGGTGGGCAGGAGGGAGTTTTGACTTAATGGAATCATGCAGTGGGAAAGTAAAATACAAAATATGAAAACAATGTCATAGCACTTTCCAAATTTAATTCCAGGATAATTTACTTAAGTTTCTAGGATGAAATATTCTATTTACAGAATTGTGAGAAAGCAACATAGCTTTTGGAAATTATCTGGATTTGCTTTTTTTATTTATATGAGCAGCTATGCATGCTGCTTTGCTCTCTTTACATGGTTTTGTTTTTTTTTTTTACATTTTTCTAAACTGAATTGAAATTGATACATAAACATTTTGAGAATTGAGCCAGTGGGTTATTGCCATGAGTAAACTGAACAACTGTGTTCTAAAGTCCCATGCTAATTCACCCAGTGTTCATACACCACAAAAGGATGTTTTTCCCGCCAAAGTTTATGTTGCATATCCTATTGTAAGGGTTTTGGATAGGCTGTGTCAGCCTTGTATTGCTTTTCTTTCAACACTTTATGAGACACAAGATTTCCCATTCTCAAAAAAAAAAAAAAAAAGGACAGAAAGATTTTGTTTGGGGCAATGGGCTCCCAATGCAGTGCGCAGATGATGTTTTACTGAGTTGTACACTTGAAACCTGTATGGTTTGTTATGGATTGGGGTTACTGGCTGGGACCTTGGCTCTTTTTGTTGATGCAGAAAAGATTTTAAGTTCAAGGAAAATGGGTTTCATTGAAGATACATTACAAACACGAAGAGTGGACGAGGAGAGGAGAGGAGAGGAGAGGAGAGGGGAGGGGAGGGGAGGAGAGAGAGAAAAAGAGAGGGAGGTAGAACCTAGAACCTAGAACTCCTGGGCTTAAAAGAGAGATTTTCTGGGTGGGGCCTTTCATTTGTATTCAGGGATGATTGACAGAAGCTATCTTTCTTCTGGACATGCCCTTACCCGTAATGCATACAGAAAAACCCACGGGGGTGGAGGGGTCAAAACTGAAATGCAAGTTTTATTACAGTTAGTCCAGGGCCCTAGTACGGTCGCATTGGCATTGAAGGCATGTCATTTTCCTCTGAGCTTGTGCCAAGAACCTGCTGGTCCTGAACCTGCCTGGTGGACTGCTAGCTGGGTTTGCCCATAGAGAAGAGGTGTGAAGGCAATGTTGGCCCATCCCTGTCCAGGACCCCAGGGCAGGTCTCACCCCAGCCCCTCAAGTTTAACTTCCTACCTAACAGTTTTGTAAACCAATATCACCTTAATAAATTCAATAATAATAAAAAAAGATTTTCCAATCTCTGTTGTTACAAAAAATATAAAAATACATTCCACCCATTTCAAAAAACATATGAATGTCTGGAAGTTTTCTCTACCTTATGCTGGTTTCTTGTTTAAAATTTATTATCTTTTGGCTTTTATGATTTAATGCTGGCAAGAAAAAATCACTCTCAACAAAGTAATTAAGGCCATTGTTTTAGTTCTTGTAGTGGGAAGAAAAGTTCTATTAATGAAGCATTCTCATTATTAAGGAATAAAAGTTGGTAAATATTTTCCTGTAAAGGGCCAGGTAGTAAATATTTTTGCTTAGTTAAAAGCACTCAACTCTGTCTTTGGGGTGAGAAAAAAGCCATAAACAATTTATAAATGAATGGGAGTGGCTGTGTTCCAATGAAACTTCATTTACAAAAACAAGCATCTGACAAGATTTGGTTTCTGCTTTGTTGTTTGCTGGCCACAGTTCTAGAACAGGAGTTGGAAAACTGGCAGTTGGGCCAAATCTGACCTGAGACCTGTTTTTGTATGCCGTAGAGCTAAAAATGGTTCTCACGGTTTTAAACAGTTCTGGAGGAAGAGAAGGAGGAGGAGGAGGAGGAGGGGAGAAAGGGGGAGGAGGAGGGGAAGGGGGAGGGGGAGGAGCTGCCGCTGCCTTGGCTGGTAGCTCATTGGTCAGAGCTTTGGCCTATGCACCGAAAGGTCTCGGTTTGACACAGGTCACAGGCACATACTTGGGTTTCAGGTTCATTCCCCATCCTCTGTCAGGGTGTGTTCGGAAGTCAACCAATCAATGAGTCTCTGTCACATCGATATTTCTCTCTCTCCTCCCACTTCCTTTCACTCTTTCTAAAAATCAATGGAAAAAATATCCTCTGCTTAGGATTAAAAAAGAGGGGAGGAGAGGGAAGGGTGGAGAGGAGGAAGAGAAGTGACAGGCCTTATGTGGCCTACAAAGCCTAAAATATTTACTGTTTGGAGTTTTATGGAAAATGTCTAATGACTCTTACTCTAAAAGATTGTATAAACAAGATTAATTTAAAACTGTAATAAAGAATAAATGTAGCCAAAACCGGTTTGGCTCAGTGGATAGAGCGTCGGCCTGCGGACTGAAGGGTCCTGGGTTCGATTCCGGTCAAGGGCATGTATGTACCTTGGTTGCGGGCACATCCCCAATAGGGGGTGTGCAGGAGGCAGCTGATAGATGTTTCTCTCTCATCGATGTTTCTAGCTCTCTATCCCTCTTTCTTCCTCTCTGTGAAAAATCAATAAAAAATAAAAAAAGAATAAATGTAAATTATTCTCTTATCTTGAAAAAATTTTAAGTGGGAATATGAAACACAATTATGTATTCCTTTTTACTTCTGTGCCTCAAGTTTGCATCTCCAGAACTTTATTTGTGATAGAATATACTCTATGAATGTGACCTTTTCAATAATTGAAATGTTGTTCATTGCTAGCAAAAATATATTAGTTAACATTTAAATCAGTGCTTACTATGTGAAAGGCACCATGATAAGTGCTAAACATCCATCTCCTTACAAGGATTCTAGGAGGTAGCTGTGTTTATAAATCCTAGGTTTAAGACTGAAGAGATGAAGATACAGAGAAGTTAAGTAACTTGTCCAAGATAACAAAGCCAGTTAATGGCAGAAATTAAATTTGAACTCAGGTTTTGTACTTGTCCTCAAGTAGAGGTCACATTCAATTTTCATTCAGTGCCTTTCAAAGTGAACTCTTATCTTTTATTCATTAATCTCATAAACTTCTTGTTAGTGATACTATAGATAACATATATTGAGAGTCATTGAGACACTATTTCTGCTCTCTATGGGTTTATTTTCTTAAAATGATGCTGAAGTATAGCCATTAGAAAAATCAGTTGCCTTAATAAAATATAAGGGAAAAGGAGGAGCTAGAAAATTAGCAGCCAAATGTTAATTTGTTCTTGTCTACAGCTAAATACAGTTTCCATCCTCTTAAGGTGGTGAGCAATTCCTTTTGAGGACTTTCTCCTTTTTCTTTCTTGCCTTTCCAACTGTCACACATTGACACTTTGAGCTTAAAAAAGCTTATACTTGATATAAAAAGTATTTATAGTGTCTCAAGTTCCCAGAAAACCCCTTTTTGTATTTGTTTGTGTTTCAGGTGTATTTTGGGGGTGTAATATTTTAAAAATTGAGTTAAAATACAAACAAAATGGCCTTATAGCTTTTCTATTGATTTGGATCATTTTGTTTGGCATCAAGCTTTCTCATCACACATTTGTTATTCCTCACCATTACTCCATGAGCTGGTTTGGGCCTGGCATCCTCACATACAGTGGGCTGGAACTCATTAGACCTGGGAGCCCCAGTGTTGGTGGTTCAGGCAATGAGTCAACAGGACTGGAATTTGTTCACTTCAGAGTGGTAATTCTTATGCAAATAGTTCTCAGATTTTCAAAAGAAGGCTTGTCAGCTTCCTACTTTCAAATGGACTCTGCCAGAAATTTACAAGAGTTTTTATCAGATTATATAGAATGCTCTTTTATAAGAATCAAATGTTCATTCATAAATAAACCAGTAAAGGCAGACTGAAAAAGCCCCCACCATTCCCACCAAAATCTCATTCAAACTACTTACCACTTCTCTACTCTGATTCTTTAGTCATTTTCCCCTCATTCAGTAGCTTCTTTTTTGCTGTCTTGATACTTGTGCCAGCATTTTATCTTATTGTACCAACTACACAAATATAAAACCCACAACACCAAAATTAGAGTAGGAGCTTTATTTAGTAGCATTTAAGTACTGTATTATCATATGTAACTTACAGTAAACTTGAACTCAGAATTTTAAAAACCGTCTTTTTTTTACCATAGTTTTTAGAAATAATACTCTCTTTGATATAAGCCAGATTGTTTTCTTAAATGAATACTTTATCGCTCTATGATATGTTGTAATTTAATTTAATTTCTCTATTTTTTTCTTTCTGGGTTTATCTTCATTCTGGATATGGGATGAGTTGGATGGCAAGCTTATTTCAGGACTTGTTTTATTTTAAGCAATGGTATCTTTTTTTTTTTTTTTAATCCTCACCTGAGGATATGTTTATGATTGATTTGAGAGAGAGAGAGAGAGAGAGAGAGAGAGAGAGAGAAATCTGTTGGTTGTCTCCCATACATGCCCTGACCAGGATCAAACCTGCAACCTAGGTATGTGTTTTGGCAGGAAATCAAACCTGCAAAGTTATTGGGGTACAGGTACACCAACCAAGCCACCAGGACAGGTCAAGCAATGGCATCTTTTCAATAGCATCGGTTATTCTGATCTTTGAAGTATTCTTAGAACATTGGAATGTGGAAGAAGTATTTATGCCCTGGGATTGCCACTCATCTAGAGCGGTTTGTCTGTGAGAATCTTTAATTTATTGCCCTTTATTTTACTTACTAGTGGCCTGATGCACAAAATTCACGCACAAGGAGGTAGGGTGTCCCTCAGTCTGGCCTGCACCCTCTCCAAACTGGCAGTCAGACATCCCTCTCACAATCTGGGACCGCTGGCTCCTAACTGCTCACCTGCCTGCCTGATCACCCCAAACTGCATCTGCCTGCCTGCCTGCCTGATCACCCCTAACCTCTCTGCCTGCCTGCCTGATTGCCCCTAACTGCCTCTGCCTGCCTGATCACCCCTAACTGCCCTCCCCTGCTGGCCTGATCTCACCCCCAACTGCTCCCACTGCCAGCCTGATTACCCCCAACTGCCCTCCCCTCCTGGCCTGATCACCCCCAACCACCTCTACCTCGCCCTACCACCATGGCTTTGTCCGGAAGGTCTCCCGGTCTAATTAGCATATTACCCTTCTATTAGTATAGATTATTGAAGGACACTAGTTAAACAATATCAAGATATAAAAAGGTATATATAGGCAGGTTTACAGAATCTTGCCCCAATAGGATTTTTTTTTCATTTTGTCACCTTTAGAGTTAGTATACTGCCCAAATTCCAGACAAAAATTGTTCACTGGCAGAGTATTGAAGTGGTATTCTTAACTTATTATACACACAGGCTTTATCTATAATAATAAAAGCATAATATGCTAATTAGACCAGACATCCTTCTGGACGTCCTTCCTTCCGGACAAAGCCACAGAGGCAGCAGAGGTGGTAGAGGTCCCTGGTCGTGGTGGCAATGTTAGCAGGTGGGTGCCGCAGCAGAGGCGGCAGAGGCCCCCAGCCGTGGTGGCAGTGAGTGGGGGCCAGGGCAAAGACCCTTGCACGAATTTTGTGCATCGGGCCTCTAGTATTTAAATAAATATATTTAATCTTTCATCAGTACTTCTGTTTCTTAAGGTCCAAACTCAGTTCACTTGCCCATGGTTAGATGCTTTTAATTTGTTTTACACTTCCCAAAGACCACCCAAATAGTGCTTTTTTATGAGTCACATTTGGTGTCACAGTAATTGTTTTTGATGTATTCTTCACCTCTAGGTGGGGTGGATGGTTATAGGTGAGGCATTACAAGCAGTATCCAGGACCATTATTTAATGCTCTTGAGTTTTGTACTGCATGGGCCACACATTGCAGTTTAGAAATATGAAGATGCACAGATACTTGTTGCTCTGGTCCAGTCTGGATGACACAGTCTAGATGGGTTGGGTATAGATAGATAGACAGACAGATAGGTATTTGATATTCATTTTTTTCCTTTACTCCCTTCATTTGGAAGGAATCCAAAGAGGTCACATCATTTAAACCTGCCAGTAGACTTTACCATTTTTTTAAAATCAAATACTCCTTATTAAGCATTCTATATTTATAATGGTATACTAGGTGCTATATTCAGAGTATACAAAATAGAGTTTATTCCTGGCCTTGGCAACTTACCTGCTGATTTGGCTAAACATGTGCTATATTTCTAAAAAACAAACAAACAAACAAAAAACTTCTCCAGAGGAAAACAGGTAGGAATTTCCTGGCTTAATGACTCTCCTTGGCAGAAAGTTTCCAATGCAATGATAATTGCAACCTATATTTACTGAGTGCTCCCCATGGGCCTGCATGGGCCTGGGAGACTGACATACATATTACACAAGTTGGGTTGCCTTTTGGAAATATATAACAAGTGTCTATTCTCTTACTGGACAGCCCTGGGGGACAGTGTTTATTACCATAACTTCACAGGAGAACAAGCAGAGGTTCTGAGGAGAAAAGGAACATGTCATTTCTAACTCTTAATTTTGTTTCCAATCTGAGTAGTTAGCTGTTATATTTTTTGACCTTTAGTAATAATAAAATATAGAGTCATGACAATGGATTAATAAAGATCTGTTGAGGAGCAAGAACCTTCCAATCACCTTAAGAAATGATGCTCCTGGGAAAGTGGAAATGGTATTCCAAGTCCCCTACCTCCCCTTTGCCTGTGTTTCATTCTTATTAGCTAAGAAGGCCTTAAAATATGCAACAGTGCTGCTCTTGAGAATGCTCTATATTGCTGACTTGTAAGCTTTTACCTGCTAAGGATAGTTTTGGTTCCTTGTATCATTATCTAACACCTATGTTGAACTGTATGAGTCAACCTGTACCAGGCTTATTTATTCTAGTCCAGTGGTCGGCAAACTGTGGCTTTCGAGCCACATGCAGCTCTTTGGCCTCTTGAATGTGGCTCTTCCACAAAATACCACATGCGGGCACGCACATACAGTGTGATTGAAATTTCGTGGCCCATGCGCAGAAGTCGGTTTTCGGTTCTCAAAAGAAATTCCAATCGTTGTACTGTTGATATTTGGCTCTGTTGACTAATGAGTTTGCCGACCACTGTTCTAGTCAGTTAGAATTGTGTTTGCTTTTTTCCCTCTGCACAAAGATATCTTTCTGTATTTTGTTTCTATCATCAGCAAATTTAGTGACGTGAGGGAGAAGACTAACACAGAAGGGGTTTTCTTTTTTGATTCATTTTTCTACTTTGCTAAATCATATAAATCATAAATTTATATGATTTAAAGTTATTAGACTTTCATCCTGATTTTAATTTTTATGTCATCCTGGTTTTAATTTTTCACTTACTTTGCCTTTCATTTTGGTCACTGTTGCTTTGCTGGATAATTCAGAGATGGTGTGTGTGTGTGTGTGTGTGTGTGTGTGTGTGTGTGTGTGTGTGGTATTGCCCTATGACCTTTATGACTCATTTAATGAAGAACGAAAAAAATGTTATTACTCCTACTATATTCATTTTCAGTTAACAGTCATCTTTCAGCATAAAATATTTTTTCATAGAATACCCTCTATTTCCCCTCTATGAAAATTTATTTTCCCTTGATGTGTGGGGACAAATTACATTCATAGAAGCCATTAATGGTAACAGGAAAAGTATAAATCTTTGATGCATTGAAAACCAAGTGGCAGCCTGGTGGGTCTTTTTTCTTATCTTACCTATCAGATTTTGTTTGGCAGCATGGGGTATACATTGGTTAAAGTGCCCTTCCTCATGTTTTTCTTCATACAGTATGCACATGGTGTATTCCTGCACACATACACGCACACACAGGTGTGGTCTTAGAAAATTAAGAGTCTAACATGTGATTCTATTTTTCATAGCGAGCCTGACTCTCCATCTGAGTCCTTGGTTTCTCCTTCCTACATATTTCCACCACACCTGGATTCCCAGCATGGCACTTCTCACACTGGAAGAGGATTACTCTTTGTTGGTATCCCTATGAGAGTAGGAACTGATTTGGTTTGCCCTCCTCTGCATCTTCAATAATCTACACAATGCATGGTCCATGTGGGTGCTCAGTAAGATTTCATTGCATAATAAATGGATGAGTGCATGGACAAAAAAAGCAAAGCATCTACTAATTCTACCTGGGCAATACTCTAAACCTTTATAATAAAAGAGAAATATGTAAATTGACCATACCTCCGCTACACTCACCAGCCAATCAGGAGTGCATATGCAAATTAACCTGACAAAGATGGTGGCACCAAATTTGCAGGCACCAAGCGGCCTGGGACCTGGGAACATCCTCAAGGCCCAGGCTGCTCTTAGCCTATGAGGCCCACATGTAGGCCCTGAGTGGCCGGGGTCCCAGAATGCCCCTGGCCACTCCGGGCCTA
Source organism: Corynorhinus townsendii (assembly GCA_026230045.1). Classification (NCBI taxonomy): domain Eukaryota; kingdom Metazoa; phylum Chordata; class Mammalia; order Chiroptera; family Vespertilionidae; genus Corynorhinus; species Corynorhinus townsendii. The sequence continues at coordinate 96,517,150 of JAPDVU010000003.1, forward strand.
CAGGTGCAGGTGCCCCACAACCACTTGCATGTGCGCCAGCACCAAGGGGTGGCCTGGGTCCACACCCTCATCCCAGCACCCACAACGTGGGGCTGGCTGCCAGCCTTGGGGGCGTGTGGAGACCAAGCAGCTGGTGCACAGCCCAGGGTCTCTGCATGCCCCCAAGCCCAGCACCTACAACGCGGGGCTGGCTGCTAGCCTCAGGGGCATGCCCCCCAGACGTCAGGGACACATCCATAGCCCAGTAGACACAACACTGGGGGTCCTCTGCACATGAGCTGCAGAGGTCGCATCTTTTTTTAAAAAAATATATTTTATTGATTTTTTTACAGAGAAAAGGGGAGAGGGATAGACAGTCAGAAACATCAATGAGAGAGAAACATTGATCAGCTACCTTCTGCACACTCCCCACTGGGGATGTGTCCCCAACCAAGGTACATGCCCTTAACAGGAATCAAACCTGGGACCCTTCAGTCTGCAGGCCGATGCTCTATCCACTGAGCCAAACCAATTCAAGCATAAACACTTTTTCTGACTGCTCATTGGCTAAGCTCCCTGTACACCGCCACTTGCAGTGTTCTTTGTAACTTGGGTAATAAGAATCCAAGAAGGTGATCTAGGGTTTTTCCACCTCACTCCTGGAGGAAAAAACGAAGGTCAGCTGCTGGAGGGGCTAAGAAATGTCATATCCTGCACTAGCCAGTTTGGCTCAGTGGATAGAGCCTTGGCCTGCCGACCGCAGAGTCTGGGTTCGATTCTGATCAAGAGCATGTACCTAGATTACAGGCTCCTCCCTGGCTGGGGCCCAGATCAGGGCTCAGGCAGGAGGCAACCAATCAAAGTGTCCCTCTCACATAGATGTTTATTTCTGTCTCTCCCTCTCTCTTCCACAATCTCTAAAAGTCAATGGAAACATATCCTCAGGTGAGGATTAAAAAAAAAAAAAAAGACTCCCTCATCTGTAAAAATGAGGATTATTAATGTCTACCTCAAGGGAAAGGGTTACTGTGTTAAGAAAGGAAGAAAGAAAGAAAGAAAGAAAGAAAGAAAGAAAGAAAGAAAGAGAGAGAGAGAGAGAGAGAGAGAGAGAGAGAGAGGGAGGGAGGGAGGGAGGGAGGGAGGGAGGGAGGGAGGGAGGGAGGGAGGGAGGGAGGAAGGAAGGAAGGAAGGAAGAAAGAAAGAAAGAAAAGAAAAGAAAAGAAAGAAAGGTCATAGCCTATGAAAGACACATTTTGAAAATGCCAAAGAAAGTTGTCATTTTTTCATGGTGAAGGGACTGGAGTCCGTGTTGATGAAAACACCTTGGTGGCTGTGGTGGCTGGCAGTGGCTGCAGCAACGGGGTGATGAGGCTGGTGCCTTCCCCTGATCAGCCCCGTCACCTCCCACAGAGGGAGGCCAGACTGCAGCTTAGGCCCTCTCCCCACAGAGAGCTCCCAGTCTGTGAGAGGGGGCAGGCTGGACTGAGGGAATCATCTCTCCATGCACGAATTTTGTGCACTGGGCCACTAGTGATAAAATAAGTATGTGAATTGTTGGATAAATATTTGTTTTTATTTATAGTGTATAGGATATAGTATAGGGAAATGAAAAGAATACAGAATTTGAGGTTGGAATGTTTGGACCAACCTCATCCTGCCAATTACTGGCTTTGAGTTTTAGGAAAGTTTCTTAAAGTCTTCATCCTCAGTTTTCTCATCTGTAGCACAGAGAGAATTGTTCCTAACTAGAGGTTGCTGTGAGAATCAAATGAGATCACATATTCACTTTTATTCAACAAACATTTACTATTTACTCATTGCTGGGTTCTGTGCTAAGATCTGAAGACTCCACTCCTCTTACCTGAAATTCATAGACTGTGAGACTTCTAAAGTACACTGAAGTCAAGGAGATAGTGTTAGCAATGTTTATTTTGATGCTGTAGATTTAGGGAGCACCTGAGATCCCTAGGATATATCGGTGCTGCAGGTTCAGAAGGTTGGGGAACAAGTATTAATGCAGCATGATAAGGGCCACTATCTTGGCATTTTGAAAATCTGATGGAAAGATAAGGAGGGAACAATCTGTTAGTACTGGGGAGAGAAGATTAGGTAGGCAAAGCTTCCTAAGAAGGGGTCATCTGGGTCCTGAAGAGTGGAGTGGATTTACCAGGCAGTAAAAGTGTGAAAAACGTTTGGTCAGAGGGAGGAACATGGATATGGAGAAGGGCTAGCTCAAGTGCAGAGAATCAGTAAGGCAGAGGAAGAGGAAGGATGGAAAGAGAGGAGGCAAGAATACCCACCTGGAGGCAGTTGGTCATGTTTGCCAAGTTAAGACCATAGAGCCAACATGGCATCAAGGGGTTTAGCAGAGGTGTTAGGTGATACTTGTGAAACTGCTTTGAAAATAGCCAGATGCTGTATCATGTTAGGTAATTTCCATAACTTAAAGTAGATTGCGCTTGAATATTCCCAAGAAATAAATGAAGAGAATAAGACTGTAGGTGAAAGGCAGGTTTTTAGACTTTGGAGTCAATTGAATTGAATTCTGGACCCACTAGAGGGATTTCACTTACTACCTATATAGCTTTGAGAAAATGTATTTACCTTCTGAATCTTAGCTTTCTTATGTACAGAGTGGAGGTAATCAATACTATCTCATAGGATAATTGTGAAGGTGAAATTAGGTCATTTATTTAATTCACTGATACATGATTTTTTGGCACAGCATGCAGTTTGATGTTTCCATCCTTCCTCTTCCTCTGCCTTACTAATTCTCTGCACTTGAGCTAGCCTTTCTCCATATCCATGTTCCTCCCTCTGACCAAACATTTTGCTAACTTATAATTATTAATAATGTTGATTTTGAGCTCATATAAGCTCTTGCCTAGAAAACAACTTAGTGGAATTGGACAGTTATCATGTCAATAGATTGCCAAGTGTCTTTTCTCCTGTGTGGTATTCTGATGCCTTTTTAGACTAGAAATTCATTTGGTTTTGTGGGTGGCAGAGATTACCAGTTGTCTGATTGGACAATGCTCTGAGAGAATTTAGAGGGTATTTAGTAAAGAATGGGAAGGGTTTTCTTAAATGTTTAAAAATTTAAAAGTCAAAGAAATATTTTCTTTCTAGGGAAGACAAGATGGGGGACTTACCTAGTAACTGTCCTAGGATTTAGTTCAACAAAACATATTGAATATATTTGAGAAGGTTTTCTTGATTCAAGGAGTTCTACGTAGGTAGCTTTCTGTGTGTCTACACCATGCAGTGACCATCTGCAACACAGCACTCATCACATTTCACCTCCTCTATTGGTTTTGGAGTTTCTTATGGTGGGGACAGTTGTCTTTATCTCATTTCCTACTGCCTGGAGCAGGAATACAGTTGGCTTTCAATAAATTCTTTCATCTTCATAGTTATCCTATGAGATTAATTTTCCTTGCTAGAAAGGAATGACATAGGAAGGGCAAGTTTAAGGAGCTCCATTTCATTGCTCTGGGAATTTGCAGTGTCCTTTTTGATTAGTCTAATTCTGACTCTCTGTGCCCTACTTTGGATATTGTTTGTGAGATTGACGTTCCCTCTTGAGTCCTGTCCGTTAGGCTAGTCACATTAGAATAAAGTCACATCTTGTTTCCTGTCCGTTAGGCTAGTCACATTAGAATAAAGACACTGTCTGAATCCCAGTCTGAGGAATGGAGCCAGGGGGTCTCTACTGTGTTTGTTGGATGTGGGCTTCCTGGGAAGACATCTCCACCTGTACCTGGAGGAGAAGCATTGGGTATTTCCTTGGCCTTCAAGCTGATATCTCCCTTGCTAATTGTCCCTGAGACTTCCAGGACCTGCTGCTGTTACTGTGCTTGGTCTGCTCAATAAATCTCATCTCAGCACCTGTATCGGAACCTATTTCTCAGCACATCTCCAATGGGAGTTCTGTTTCCAAACTCTGGCCCCTTCTATACTGTTTTGTCCAATTAAACTTGAGTGGACCAAAATCCGAAACATAATTACATTAAATGAACAGAAACTTCACAGAATGGAACGGTTCATAAAATATTCATCATTTCCAAGAAGGGTTTTTAAAAAGGTCAGCTTTGTTTAAATATATGCAAACAGGGTAGCATTTAGAGATTAGAAACCATCATTTAAGAAAATGATAGGTTCTCCCCTTCCTAAAATAGGGCAACCTGCCTATTGGGGAAGAGAGTGAGATAGATCAAGGGTTTCCATTCTCTATAGTATTTATGCACACCAAATTTATTGCCAGATATTCCCTTTATTTCATATGTCAACATGGAACTTAAGCCAAAAATTGTATCAGATCTTTTTTTCTGAAGAAAGTTATTGTGGCTCTTTTCATGGCATTATGCCCTGTCATTTAGTAAACAGAGAAGGTAAATGATTTTGGAGCAAGTGCTGTCTGTGAAAATAAAATATTTCAGCATTATGAGAGGATGTTGAATGATGAAAAATTGTATTATACAGATGAGAGGCAACTTTCAATCATATATTGTTAACGTGCTTTTGAACTTTTGGGTGTAAGGGTGAGAAAGGGAAATTGACATTTACTTTGGTATCTGCTCTATTCCAGTCACTGAATGGACATTATCACATTATCTCATTCAGTTTTTACAACAATCCCCTGCCCCTGATAGGCAGGAATTATTATCCCTAATGAACTGGAGATTGGGTAACTTGTCTAAGACCCCACAGCTCATCTACAAAGTCTGTGGTTTCACTCTCTATAAGATCAGTATTTTAATATTCATACTAGTACCTTCATTAACTCAACTTTGTGGTAGGAATAGATTGTTCTTATTAATTGAAATTTCTAACCACTAATATCAATTTATTGTCTTCTCTTTACAGAGGAATGCAAACAAATTGGTTTGCTTAACAGAGAGCTCTGGTTTTCAAGGTCTTACTTATTCAAAAGTTACCCTTCACTTACCTGATTCTGCCAAATATGTCAGACAGACAAGGATGAGAACAGAAAGGAATCAGAACACTTCTAGGCCCTGACTCTAATTTAATTCACCATTGTCATCATTATCAGTTTCCTGAATAAGAGTAAAATAGCTAATGTTCTATTGTGATATTTAAGTTCAGAATTTTGAAGGAGTCAAAATAACTTTCTGCTGTGCTTAACTTTCCATTTCTGATACAAGAGCAAAGGTATTTATTTAACCCATATCTCTATTTGGCCCTTGTCTAGAAACCTAAATTCCCTCTGAACAACTTCTCTCCCCTCTGGAATCCTGGATCCATAGCATATTTAAGTATTGTTCTGGGCATATGAGGGATATAAAGATTCGTATGCTGTGCTGCCAAAGAATTTACAACCTTCCAGCATTCAACTATGTGTAAATTAAACCTGTATGAAACAATTACCATAATATAAACACATGTAAGATGCTCAAAGAGAAGGCCCTAGAAGGAGGTGTGAGTGGAAGGAATGGCTGCATGACTACTGGAGAAGAGTCATAGAGCTCCCAGTAGTTGCCACCTTACACCCACCAATAAATCAACTTTCTATCCATGTCTTTGCATCTGGATTTGTGGGGGTTGGGGGAGCCTCTAAAAACCCCAGGATCATTGTCCTTTCTCTTCCAAAAAAGGCTGGCAACAGATCAGAATCAGGGAACAAATAAGCCCAGCACAGCAGCCTAGATAGGAGTTTAATAGGTAGGGAAGAGGGAAAGAAAATAACATTTCAAAGGCACAGAGATCTGAAAGAGCAGGTCTGTTTGGGTGATAATTCCAGTGTGATGTGACTGAAGAAGTTTGAAGTGATGCTGTAGAAATGACAAGAAGGAAAGACTGGGGCCACATGAGGGTGCATTTTGAATCCCACACTAAGCTGTTCAGAACATCTGTAGGCATCTAAAGCTGTTAAAGTATTTGAAGTGGGGAACAATAAATCTGACATGCATTTTGGTAAAATAATGATGTGATTTGCTAAGAAAATTACTTTAGTGACTAAGAATGTATTAAAGAAACAAAAGAATGAAGGAAAGGAGACCTTTTAGAGGACAAATGATGAAGACCTTTACTAATGGAATGCAAAAAGAACTGGGGAAAACATACATAGTGGGGCAAAAGTAAGTTTACAATCGTTCGTATGGAAAATAATACAATCCTATATAATAAAGAGGTAATATGCAAATTGACCATCACTCCAACACACAAGATGGCCACCTCCATGTCGACACAAGATGGCCACCACAAGATGTCAGGCAGGGGAGGGCAGCTGGGGGCGATCAGGCTGGCAAAGGAGGGCAGTTAGGGGTGACCGGGCCAGCAGGGGAGGGCAGTTGGAGGTGACCAGGTCTACAGGGGAGGACAGTTGGGGCGACCAGATCGGCAGGGGAGGGCAGTTAGGGGCAATCGGGCTGGCAGGGGAGCAGTTAGACATCAATTAGGCTGGAAGGGGAGTGGTTAGGGGGTGATCAGGCTGGCAGGCAGAAGTGGTTAGGGGCAATCAGGAAGGCAGGCAGGTGAGCAGTTGGGATCCAGCAGTCCTGGATTGTGAGAGGGATGTCTGACTGCCCATTTAGGCCCGATCCTCTAAATGGGCAGTTGGACATCCCCCATGGAGTCCCATATTGGAGAGGGTGCAGGCTGAGGGACACTCCACTCCCCACTCCCCCATGCATGAATTTCGTGCACCGGGCCTCTGGTAATTAGTAAATAATAATGCAAGAATAAGCTCTGTGTTTCGTGGACTCACCACTGTAAACCTATTTTGCTCCACCTGGTAGATTTGTGATCCACTTCTGAATAGAAGCTACAAGACTAAGTGACTGATTATGGGAAATATGAGAGTGGCAAAGGTCAAAGTGGATTGAATAATCAAGAATCATACCCACAGTGAAATTACTATGCTTATCCAGGGGACTTGAATGCATTCCTTAGGAAGTGGAATCTTTATGTAAAATAGACACTTGGGAAGTAATTATTAGTAATTACAGGCCCTTTTGTCACAGATTTTGATCCTTTGCATGCATCAATATTCACTACTGCTCTTCATAAAGGTGACAGTAGTGTGACCTAACATTGGTTTCAATGCCATTAAGAACAAAAGGGCTTTTTGAAAAATAGATTACCAATTACTGTCACAATCTAGTCTTCAAACATAATCTTATGTTTTTTTTCATGATTTGTCCTTATATTAATGCTGGCTCCTGCCTCTGTTACAGGTTCTAAGGGTACATGGTTAAGGTGGCTTGTTGATATTGGGGTTAGGTTACCCATGTGTATGATTTATTTGGATCAGAAAACCTTATGAGAGATAATCACATACAGTTTTTAATCCACAAAGGAAATGCTTCCTAGCTCTAATGGTACTGATTTTGGAAATTTGATATTTTCACGAATTTTTTTCTGATGTTTGAATAATTGCCCATTCCTTTGCTGTGCCAGCATGACCAAAGGTGAACCTGAGGAGGGGCAGTGAAGGATTGAAGAAAAGACAGACAAGAGAATACAGCTGGGTCTTGGTGGATCTACCATGCCTGGTTGAGGACACAAAAGACCCAGCCTCAAGCCGATGCTTTATTTTATAGTCTTATTAAAACAAGAGTAGATTAACATGTTTACAAATGTTCTTGTTTTGGCAACACTTGCTGCACCTCCCACAGCCCATTAGCTACTTAGGAAGGAATTAGGGAGGGCTACAAGGTCAGGCTTAATTATGCCAGGAGAGCTCTGTCTTCCAGGCTGGGACTTTTTTGTGGCCCTGCCACAGGTCAGCCCGAGGCTTGACCCTAGCTAGAGCTGCTCCCTACACTGTCCAATAAAAAACATAGGTCGCCTGCATTTAACTTATTCACACATAATTAAGAAGGTTAGCCAAGATATTCTGAGCCATTATTAAGTGGAAACTTTTAGGTACAGAGGACTATCATTATGTTAGTAACTGAAAATTTAAAAATATAAAAAGTATTACTTTTTATTTATGTCTTAACAACATTCCTTTTTAAAAAATATGTTTTTATTGATTTTCAGAGAGGAAAGGAGAGGGAGAGAGAGATAGAAACATCAATGATGAGAGAGAATCATTGATTGACTGTCTTCCTATACTCCCTCTACTGGGGATTAAGCCTGAAACTCAGACCTGCTCTGACTGGGAATTGAACCTTGACCTCCTGGGTCATGGGTCAATGCTCAACCACTGAGCAATACTGGCTGGACTTAAGGACATTCCTTATTGTGTCAAAACTTGACTTTAGGGAATGGAGGGAGGGGGAGGGAGGGATGAAAAAGAAGATGCCAGAAATGAAAACTAAATTTCCCTTTAGAAAATAGTTCAAAGAAGACCTGAATAAATGGAGATAAAAAAAAATGTGTGCTACAACTGGAAGAGTCAGTATTATTAAGACATCATTTCTCCCTAATTGATATATAGATTCAGTGCATTCCTAATCAGAATCCCAGCTGGACTCTGTAGATGCTGATGAGTTGATTTAAAAATTTAAATGGGAAGGTAATGGAACAAGAATAGCCAAAATAATTTTGAAAAGGAAGAACAAAGTTGGAAGACTCATTATCTGATTTCAAGGTTTACTGAAAAGATGCATTAATCAAGGCAGTGTGGTACTGATGGAAGGATAGACACAAAGATCATTGGAAGGGATTAGAGAGCCCAGAACTAGACACATATATATGCGAGAGAGGAAAAGACAACAAATAAAGTAAACGTTTAGCAATAAGTGAATCTGGATAAATGGTATATAGATGTCCTTTATACTATTCTTATTCTTACGAATTTTCTGTATGTTTGACATTTTTTTTGTTGTTATTTTAAAACATTCTTTTTCTGTAGTTAGGAAAATCTAACATACTTTAAGAAGGCATCCAAAAATAAAATAATTCCATTTTAGTACATTTCTCTTAAGCAATTAAATTTCCCTTTTCATAAAGCTAATTATTAAGTTAATAAGCATATGTAAACTGAATTTCTTATTCATAAAATTAAAATAAGTAGAGTCAGAGTTAACTAGTAGCTTTATTATCATGACTAGAAATGTGGTTACTGCATTACCACTTTTAATTATTAAAAATATTTAAAATGTTGAATAAAACCACTTTAGTTATAAAAATGCAATCACAAATTACGTATTTGGAGTCGTTATGATTGTGACAAACCACTGATAACACACGATCGGTGGGTAGGTGAATAGTACTATATCACTCCAATAACAAATTAAAAGCCATAAAATTAATGAATATTTTTCTAATGGGAAATGTAGGTTTTTTAAATCCTCACCTGAGAATATTTTTTCCATTGCTTTCCAGAGAGAGTAGAAGGGAGGGATGAAGGGAGAAGGAGAGAGAGAGAGAAACATCCATGTGAGAGACACCTGGATTAGTTGCATCCCAAAACTGCCCTGACTGGGCCTGGGAAGTGAACCCATGATCCTTCAATGCGCGGGCCGATGCTCTAACCATTTAGAAACACTGGCCAGGGTGGAAATGTAGGTGTGTTTTTTTGTTTTTTTTAATTAATGTCAGGTTTATTCACTTGCAGGAAATTCATTCTGCTTAGCTATTGCATGAGTTTGGACAAATGCATACAGTTGTGTAACCTCAAATACAATCAAGATGCACAATCCCATCATCCTCCAAAAGTTTTCTTAAGCCCTTTTTAGTTCCTTCATCCTTCCCAGCCCCTGACAAAAACTAATCGGTTTTCTGTACTTATAGTTTTGTCTTTTGCAGAATGCCATATACTTGGAATCAAACAATGCATAACTTTTTTTTTGAGATAAATTCACATATCATATAATTTATCCATTTAAAGTGTACAATTCAATGGTTTTGGGTATATTCACAAAGTTGTGCAACTAGCATCACAAGTTAATTTTAGTTACTCCCAAAAGATCCCCAATACCCATTAGTGGCCACTCTCCATTTCCCCTCAACTTTCCCAGTCTTAGAGAACCACTAATCTACTTTCTGTGTGTAATGTAGCCTTTTCAATTTGGCTTCTTTCACCTGACATAATGCATTTGAGATTCATCCATTGTTGCATACAATAGTACTTTATTTCGTTTTATTGCTGAGTAGTGTGCCATTTTAGGGACTAAAGAGGTATCACATTTTGGAATTAATATATGCCGGTTGAAGGACATTTCCTTTTTTTTTCTCTTTTCAGTTTTAATGATTATGAATAGAGTTACTATAAACATTTACCTAAAAGTTTTGTGTGAACATTAAGTTTTCATTTCTCTTGGGTAAGTGGAATCAGATTGCTGGATTGTATGGTTCCTAATTTTATAAGCCAAACTATTCTCAAAGTAACAATACTATTTTGCATTCCCACCAACAGTGTAAGAGAATTCTAGTTGCTCTGCATTCTTGCCAACATATTTATAGTGTTTCATGTTCATTAGAGAAGATTATATATTTTTGTGTTTTGTAATGTCAAATGTGGTCTAATGTGTTATTTATGGCCAATATTTCCTTATCCGTTTTCTGTCTGGATTATCTGTCCATTGCTGTCGATGGAGTATTTATGTCTCCTACTATTATTGTGTTTTTGTCCATTTCTCCCTTTTGTTTTGTTAGTACTTGCTTTATATATACTGGTGCTCCCAGATTGCATTGTGTTGTCTTCTTTATCATTGTAAAATGTCTGTCTTTGTGTCTTGTTACCTTTGTTATCTTGAAATATATTTTGTCAGATATAAGCACAGCGATAGCACTTTTCTCCAGATGACTTTTGCTTGGAGTATCCTTTTTACCCCTTCATTGTGAGTCCATATTTGTCCTTGTAGCTGAGATGGGTCTCCTGAAGGCAGCATATGGTTGGATTTTGTTTTTTAATTCATCCTGCTCCTCTGTGCCTTTGGATTGGTGAGTTCAGTCTATTTACCTTTAGAGTAATTATTGATATACCAGGATTTTCCATAGCCATTTTATCTTTTGTGTTTTGGTAGCTTTATGTCTCCATTGTTTATTTCTTTTTTATTTTTTGTTAATCCTCACCTGATATTTTTTCCATTGATTTTTAGAGAGAGTGGAAGGGAGGGAGGTGGGGGGGGGGGAGGGCGGACAGAGAGAGAGAGAGAGAGAGAGAGAGACAGAAAGAGAAAGACACCAATGTGAGAGAGAGACATCGATTGGTTGCCTCCCTTACACCCTACGACTGGGCCAGGGAATGAACCTGCAACCCAGGTATGTGCCCTTCCCTGGGAATCAAACACACAATCATTTGGTGCACAGACTGACACTCTAAATAACAGCCATGGCTCCATTGTTTCCTTTTCCTTGTGTTTCTGTCTGTTATTTTAGTTTACTGGTATTCTATGATTTCTTTCTTTTGTTTCCTCTTTTTCAGTGTTATGTGTTGCAGGTTTAGATTTTTTTGTGTGTGTGGTTACCATTAGGTTTATGCAAAAGAAAGTTTCATACATACAATCATCCTTTTTTCTCCTGATTGCATCTTATCTCCTTTCACCTGTGCAAGTCAGTCCTTTTCCTTCACCTTTTTTATGTTTTTGTTGTCACAAATTATTCCTTTTTATGTTGTAAGTTCATTTCCAAATTGAAGTAAATATTGTCTTCTTTTTGAAAAGCTACTATCTCTCTTAACCTTTATTTTATATTTAAGTGTTTATATTTAAGTGTTTGATATTATATTCTGAACAAGGGTTGCAATTTCCTGTTTCTGTCTGTCTTCCTCATATATTTGTATTCTTTCATCGTTTTGTTTCAGGAAGAAGTGCATCCTTCAGTATTTCTTGTTTGGTGGTATAAATTTCCTTAGCTTCTGTGTGAAGAGATCACATTTTAAGAAACATTGGATCTGGATTAAGGGTGATCTCTAGAGGCGGTCACGTATGGATGACCAGCTGGGTTATCTGCCTCAGTTTTCTTATTTGTAATTTCATCATGAGATTTCACAGCCTAATAGTTAATATTTATTGAAGTCTTACTACGGACTAGGCATCCTTTAATTATTATATATATATTATTTAGATATGTTAGTTTTTAAAAGGTTTGCCAAACTTCATAAAGTAAGTACTATTATTATTCCCATTGCTGCGGTGATGGAAATGAAAGAAGGTGGTAATTTGCTGAGGATCCTGGAGCTAGTGAGTAGATTCGTACCTATCTGTTGTCACACAACTTCAGAGTTACTTACTGACTGCATGCTTTACAGTTCTCGAGGATGTGAAAGTGATGCATTTTAGGAACTGAAAGAATAAGGTGTGGCTGGAGAGAAGGTGGCAGGTGAATGAGCCAATACAACTAGGATCCCTTCTCTTTGTGCTTATTCTGTTAGATTTTTTTTTTTTTTACCATTTACTTGTGTTTGCGTCTTATTCATTTTTAGTAATTTTGTTTTGAAATTAATTTTGTAATTTATGTGCTTATTTGTAATACATCTATTGGTGTTATTCATTAAATAATCTTCCAGGTAAATAGTCAAATGAGTATAATGCAAAAGTTAATGAAAAAATACTTCAAACTTTTTGGACTCTAATAATTTTTAGCATATAGATCATTCCTTAGGATTTTTGTATTAATAGTTTTATTTTAGTATAATTCCTTTTACCATCATCTTGTAATATTTTTTGCCTTTCAAATATGAATTATTAATGTTAGTTTATTATTTTAAAGAAAAGGATCAATCTCATTCAGTGTAGTCTGAGAGGGTTTCTGTTTATTTTAGTTCAACTATTTTTGTTGATATTATTACCTCCCTAATCATTACCCAATGAAGGGACCAAATACACTTGCAGAAGTATCACTTGGAGCACCCTGTATTCTTAGGAAGAGTTTAGTGAAGAAAAATAGTAACTGTATTGTTAGATTCTCTCTCCCTTATCTTAGGCCTCTGGGTTTTGATTTTTCCTTTTAGATTTCACCAGTTCATTGTTGTCACTCACAACCAGCCAAAGCAGCTTAAACTTGCATGAGTTGGAAAGTTGCCTAATGGTCCAATTACCTTCATAGATGTTTCTAGAACTATGAAGCATCACATAGTGGCAAAACATACTAGCCAAAGCTGACTGCAAAATAGATTCTTTCTCACTGAGACAGCCAAAACAATTTTTCTCCAAAATTTACTGCTATTTTTTCCCTTTCTTTTGGTAGCCTCCACTTAATTCTTCAAGTTTCCAAGTAACACGAGCATTATTTCCTTTCATTTCCTTTTGATCCTAAATAATGCTAGTTAAGTAGTTTATTCCCAGTTAGAAATGATACTTTCCTTGCCTACTTATATAAAAGTCTGGGATAATTTTCCAAGTGGTTCAAATGTAAAAGAAACAATACAATGGAATTATTAAAGAAGACCGTAAATTTTTTTGTATATCCTAAGCATTTTTTGACATGCAGATATGTTTGAGGCATTTCACCAGGATATTGTTTTTTTGATGTATGCTAATTAGCATTGTACAATTTTAGAACCGAACAGTTCAGCACCTTTATTTTAGGCTATAACCACAATTTATTGAGACCCGAGGAGCATGTTACTTGGCATGGTTATAGCACAGCAAAGCTGGAACCACTAAAGTTCATGTCTCTTGACTCCTAATCCAGCACCATTTGTACTTATTTCTCATAAATACTCTGAGCTGAGGAGATGATTTCAGTAAATATTGAGTCTATAGGGGCCAGATGTCACTGGTCCTACATAGAAGAAAATGAGCAGAGCATCAAAGGCAGTAATTACAACTAAGTAAAAGCAACCTCAAAGTCTTCTCAAGAGACCCCAGGAAAGTCATTCATTAATAAACAACTATTAGTTGAGTGCTTATTATGTACCAGCACCACTGTAGGCAATGGGATAGAGGTGGAAGAGATACATATGTTCTAAGCAAAAACAGAACACAAAGTATATTGAAATAGAAGGTTTTAGATTGAGAGAACATATTGGACAAAGATCAGCAAAGTAGTAGGTAAGAATTGGCATGCTTCCCACAATAAACTCTTCAAAACCAAGAGGCACTGAATGGGTAAACAAAATGTGGTAAATATATACAATGGAATATTATGCCATCATAAAAAGAAATTTAATTCTGATACATGCTACAGCATGGATGAATCCTGAAAACATTATGCTAAGCCAGACACAGAAGGACAAATATTATGTGATTCCACTTATCTGAGGAACAAAGAATAGGAAATTCATAGAGATAGAAAATAGAACACAGTTTACCAGGAATGGGAAAGAGTGAGTAATGGGAAGTTTCTGTTCAATAAGTACAGAGTTTTTGTTTGGACTGATTTAAAAATTTTTCTGGAAATGGATAGCTGTGATGGTTGCATAGCATTATGTACTTAATACCACTGAATCGTACACATAAAATTGTTAAATTATATATTTCATGCTAGGTGTATTTCACCACATACACACAAAAAAATCTTGGAGGCTGCCTTATTCATCATTATAACCCATTCTCTAGCACTTATCACAGAGCAGGCTCTAGTATTTATTGAACTGAATTGACTCAGGTGCCAAAGAAGGAACTCAAGACAGAATTGGGATATACATCATGTTGGGGGTTGCAGACAATTGGAGATTTCAGCTTATGAAGACAGAATGGATTCCCACAGTGAGAAAAGGCTTCCTAGAGCTTTGAGGTTTGGCATCAATGACAGTTGGAGGGGCTTGTTACACAGTTCAGAGAAAACACAATGAAGTGACCAGTCAAGCAGGAAAGACATCTTGCTCTCTGTGTGTGTGTGTTCATATTGTTATTATCCATTGAATATTTCATTCTTACTAAAGGGTGAAACTAGACACTATACTACTTGAAACATCAAAGAGCTTTGTAAGCCATGTTTTCAGAAGAAAGCATCTTATATTAGTTTGGATTCTTTCTGCTGCTATTTCAGTTTTTCAACACATAGATACTTACATACATACATACAGGGTCCCAAAAATGTATATACATATTTTGAATAATTATAAAGGCAATGTTTATTAAAATGTATTTCTTTTTTAAAATTGAGCTATCAGCTGTTAAAGTGTGCATACATTTTTAACACCCTGTATGTATGTATATATGTTACTATTACTATAGGCCCAATGCATGAAATTCGTGCAAGAGTAGGCCTTCCTTTCCCTGGCTGCCAGCACCAGCTTCCCTCTGGCACCCAGGACCTGGGCTTCTCTCGCAGCCCTGGCTTCGTCCGGAAGGTCATCGGGAAGGACATCTGGTCTAATTAGCATATTATGCTTTTATTATTATAGATATTTATATGTATTACAGCTCAAAAATACTATGTAAATATCACTTAACTACCATCCAAGTGAAGATACAGAATATTTTATATTTTTAGCACTCCAGGCAGTGCCCCAATCCCTCCTTTCAGTCAACCTTTCCCTTCACTCCCGTGTTAACCTGTTCCACACATTTTAAATGAGCATCTACTCTGTGTCAGGCACTGTTCTAGGCACTGGAGCAGATACAAAGATGAATAAGATGATCCCTACTCTCTAGCAGATCAGAGCTCAGAGATGGAAATAAGCATATAAATAAAAATGTGCATAACTAATAATTATAAAGGACAGCGAGTAAAGGGAGATAATTCATGTGAGCTGGAGTAGTTAGAAAAGGCTGTGCATAAGAGAGGAGAGTTAATTTTAGGTGGATCTTGAAGGATAACAAATAGGATTTTTAGAGGCAGGGCTAGAAGACTAGGCCTCGAGGTAAGGAGAACACTAGGAGTTAAGGCTCAGAGGCAGGAGTAAGGGTTGCAGTGGCTTATGGAGGGAGTGAAATCTTGTGTGAGTGCATAATTAGTGACATAATGGCAACCTTTGGAGATCCCTGAACACCAGAATAATGAAAATTGCCTGTAGAATTTAATTTTATTTTTTCTGTCTGAAAATTTTCATAAAGAGCAAATATGGAAAAATTGCAGGATTTGATTTATATTCAAGCTATGTCTTTACAGCCGCAAAAACCAAAGTACCTTTATTAAGAGTGATTTATTTTCTCAGCAGGATAGGGAGACAGAGGGTGCTCTTAGGAAACTACTGGGTTAGTCAGAGTCGGCTTAAGTTTCCGTGCTGTGACCCCTGATGGTTTTCATTAACACAATCTGCTAACTTACTGGAGAAATAAACTTTATTAATCTTGTCAGATTTACTCATCTTGTAGAGAAAGTATTTTCTCAGCAACAGAGTACTTGCTAAGTATTAGGTATTCTTGTTTTACTTTGAACTTCTACTCAGAACTGAAATGAGTATATTAGTTTCTCTCCCTGTTCATTTGTGTTTTAATGAAAAAAAAATTTGAAATGCATTTGTTTTTAATCTCCGGTAAACTCTTCTTTTTCTAAGTTAATAAAGGAAAAGGGTTATCCCAAATTAGCTAAATAGAAGTTTGACAATTTAAAACAATTTGAGAGGTGTGTAATTTTATTATTTCCCCATTAAAACATTTCTTTCAACTTTTAGATAAGTATTATCTAATGGAAGCCTATTTACAGGAGGATGAAACTGTTTTGTAATTGTGATATTAATTGCTAACCCCTTAACTCCCACAATGTGTTGAAAACTCATCATATGAAGGAGATCACATATATCCCTGATGATCATATTTTCCATCAAAAAATCTTATCTGCTGGGTTAGGGCAGAGATAAATCTTGCCTCCTGTCAACAAATTTACATAAATCTGAGGCCACAAATCATAAAAATACAGTAGTATTTCTAGTAATATGTATTATTTCCTGGTGAGTATAATATTTAAAAGCAGGTTATTTTAAAAATAATATGTTTCTGTAAACAACTTACTAATTGTTTCAAGTTTCTAAAAGTAATTTATTTTTATAATATTATTAAAGTAATTTCTTTTTATATCATTTCTGGTGAATTTAAATTAAAAATTCCAAAATAATACATAGAAGTAATAAGAAGACTCTAATGTGATATTTTTTATGAGCCTCCTATTTTACTGCCCAATTTGAGCCATAATGTATATTGCAATTAAAAATATAGTTCTATATATAGCTTTGTATTTTATTTCAATTACTTTTATGACCTTGAATCTTGGCAGGAGTTCCACTCCACCCTTTCTTCCTCATTTACAAATAATTTATCAGCTATCTTAACCCCATAGTTTTCTTCTTTAAAAATTTAAATCATGATTTCTTATTAATAAAGCATCTGTATACCATGAATTTTCCCTAAGTTTTTTATTCATCATTTCTATGAAACTCTTTTCGAAATTAAGTCTATTCAAATTTCATGCCATACCATATTCTACCAAAGTTTATTACATGCAGGTTAACTGACAGAACATAAAATTAAATAGACTAAAACTTTCCATTATACAGGGTGGAGCAAAAGTAGGCTTACAGTTATTCTTATGGAAAATAATACAATAATTAATAAATACAGAAATGATACAAGAATAAACTGTTTTGCATACTCACAACTGTAAAACTACTTTTGCTATACCTGTATGTAAACTTTTAATAGTCAATCTGAACCAATGGTGAAACTTAATCCTCTAAATATTTTATCCTACTTCTATATTTCTTCTTCAGTCTTGAAGAGAAATCTGAGTTTGTGGGGATCATTCCTTCAGGATTATTCATTTATGAGCATCCAGACAGACAGACACATTTATTTTCATTGAACCTGTACCTACTTGGTAAGAGGTACTGATCTCATCTATTCCATATGCAGGTGGATTGAGTCCACTGAGAGCAGTTTGCCCAGACCCATTGGGAGCCTCCTGGCCAACTTGGCCCATGCATGCATATTGTGAATGAAAATACTGACTTGCTGAGTAACCAGTGTCCTATGAACCTAAAAGAGTGATTTGTATGGTTACAGTGGTATAGTGAGGTGACTTTTCCAGTTTTCTTCAAAAGCTTCTCAAGTGCTAATCAGTTTCAGAACCAGAGATCTCTAATGCATTTGGGACAGAAGAGCCTTTTCAGGGTTGAATACTCTTCTTATATAGTTATTTTGCTTTATAGGTACGTTGTAATATACGATCTCTGAGTCACATGATGGAGAAAAGACCAGCTGTGTAGTGTAGGAAAACACTTGGCAGCTATTACATCCTCAAAGTGGAAAGGAACCATATGCTGCTACTGTTCTAAATGCAAAGGAAAAAAGAATTAAAAGGATACGGCTCGTGAGCCACATGCGGCTCTTTGGTCCCTTGAGTGTGGCTCTTCCACAAAATACCACGGCCTGGGCGAGTCTCTTTTGAAGAAGTGGCATTAGAAGAAGTTTAAGTTTAAAAAATTTGGCTCTCAAAAGAAATTTCAGTCGTTGTACTATTGATATTTGGCTCTGTTGACTAATGAGTTTGCCGACCACTGGCATAAGGTAATGCCCAGCTGGTGTGGCTCAGTGGTTGAGTGTTGACCTATGAACCAGGAGGTAGAGATTGGGGCACGTGCCTGGGTTGAGGACTTGGTCCCCAATGGGGGACATGGGGGAGGTGACCAATTGATGATTCTCTCTCATCATTGATGTTTCTGTCTCTCTCCCTCTCCCTTTCTCTCTAAAATCAATGAAAAAAAATATTTTTTTAAAAGATAAGGTATGCCATATTGTATATTGTGGTCAAAGATTATATTTGTTATGAGCCCAGCATCTATTTTTAAATGAAGGGGTATAATGGGGCCTGCAGACTATGCCCTGTATGGACCTTTTGTTTGGAAATAAAGTTTTATTGAAACATAGTCATGCACATTCATTTACATATTATTTGTGGTTGTCGCCTTGCTATAATGGTAAAGTTGAGTAAATGCAAGAGTTCATAGGTTCTATGGGGGCTTGCAGCAGTCTTTCCACAGCTAGTGTTCAGGAATCTGAAGAAGGGCTGAACATAAATGAATAGAGACTGGACAAGAAATATAAATTTGGAAGGCATTTGGGGGAACCAGAGAGAGGCTTCACCCTCTAATGGGGTGGTTCTCTGAATGTCCAGAACCATGGCTTTTTATTTACACATTTTGCCCTTTAGCAAAGCAGATATACATATCAAAGGTAAGGTTTGGTAAACAATAAAGGATTATCAGATTAGGGGAATTTCCCTCAGCTGTTTGGCAGCAGGTAATAATATGAAAGTCTTCAACCCTGCTGAAGATGTCCGTCAGCCTCCTGATGAACTTCTCACATTTATTATGCTAACTACTGTTCTTAGCCTCCAGCAGGGGCTAAAATATTTACTGTCTTGCTCTTTACAGAAAAGATTTGCCAATCCATGGGTAAATGACTAAATAAAATTTTATGTAGAGACTAGTGGCCCAGTGCACGAAATTCGTGTACATTAAAAGGGGGACCCAGAATCAAGTCCCCACCCACCCACATGCACCTTAAAATCATGTGAGTCCCCGACCCAGCCAACCCCCCTTTGGGCTAGATCCACACCCATACAGTATCACCCTTGTCAAGCCCCACTGGGCAGGGGGCATAGCCTCAGGTCCCCTGGCCCAGTGCCAGGACTGGGGGCATGGCCTGAGGTTCCCCATATGGGGTGGGGGGTATACCTTGAGGTCCCCTGTCAAGCCCCACTGGGTGGGGGGCATGGCCTGAGGTCCCCCTTCAAGCCCTGCCAGGTGTGGGGGGGTGCAGCCTCGGGTCCCCCGGCCCAGCACCAAGAGGGGGGCACACCTTGAGGTCCCCTGTCAAGCCCCGTCAGGCAGTAGGCGTGGCCTCAGGTCCCCTGGCCTGGTGCCGGGGCAGGGGTCTGGCCTGAGGCCCCCTGGCCTGGTGCCAAGGCAGGAGGCATGACCTGAGGTCCCCCAGCCTGATGCCAGAGTGAGGGGCACGGCCTGAGGTCCCCTGTCAAGCCCCACAGGGGCAGGGGAGGGCGTATCCTCAGGTCCCTGCTGATTGCTCGTTAAGGCTCCTTAAGGGAACTTGGCCTCAGCTGTGAATGCAGCCATCTTTGTGATGGAGTGATGGTCAGTTAGCATATTCCCTCTTTATTAGATAGGATATTTTCATGTAAATCACAGATATCCTCACATTCCAGCTTTAATTTCTTAAGTTGAATAATTTTTCCTAACAAAATTATTATACCTAATAAAATTAATGGTTATTCCTCAATGTAATTTGATACATTACATAAACATTTCAGTTCATATAAAAATTTCTGAATTCTTTTCAAAATGTAATTTACAATTGGTTTGTCCAAGCCAGAAGCCAATCTGGTACTATGCCTTGCATCTGATTGTGTCTCTCAAATCTTCTTAACTCAAGATATGTGCCCTTTTTTATGACACTGACTTTTTGAAAAAGCCAGGTCATTTGTCCTATAGGATGCCTCACTTTCTGGAATGTGATATCATTCAGTAAGTGTGATACACTTACTGAATGATACCAATCAATGCTTTTGATTGGTATCATTCAGTAAGTTTCTCTGTGCCCTGGATTTACCATAAACTGGCCATTAGATTTCAACTGAATTCATGTTAAACATGATTGTCAAGAAATCATGAGAAGTGATCCTCAAGTCTGCATCAAATCTGAAGATTTGTGCTACTAGTGTTTCAGTGGTGGTAAGATTGATCTTAAAAATAAGAAAAATGGCATCTAAGAAGTAAAAATATAATGCAAGAAGTAAAAACTTAAAAATGGAACTTGCAACCTGACATTGATTTCCTGCTCTCTGTACTGTTCCAGGCTGCCCTTCAGCATGGTAATCTGACCTTGACTCTCCATTGTTTTTTACGTGGTTTTGTCCTTAGATCATATTCTGACTCAGAAATAAACTGTAAGGTTAAATATGTCTGACATATACACTCTGGAACATGTGCCCTTTGAAGATGGACTTTTATTGTGTTGGTCTGAGTTTTCTATTTTGCCTTGTAACTGTTACTAGGGGCCCAGTGCATGAATTTGTGCACCTTGAAAGGAACTGTGGGCTGCCAGGCTGTGGTGGGCACAGGGGTGGGTCTCGGCCCATCCTCCACACCCCGGCCCAACCCCTCCCACTGTGGTGTCCCCCCCCTCCGTCCCCTGTCTGCCAGAAGCCCTGCTCCCGCTGCCGCCACTCCCATGTGTTGACAATGTGACCCTGCTCATACCTGCTGATGACTCAGAGCAATTGGGGCCGGCACCAGCAGCGGTGCAAGCGGGACCGGTGCCATCAGTGGGGGCGAATGTCAGCTGCTGCCCTGATCACCCCTCAGGAGCAGGGGGAGGTGGAGAAGCCCTCAGGTGCAATCAGGGCTGGCAGCTGCCCCTCACCCCCACTGACGGCGCTGAGCGATCAGGACCAGCACCAGCGCCAGCAGCGGGTACAAGCAGCAACTCCGGCACTGGCTGCGGGTATGAGTGGGACAGGTGCCAGCAGTGGGTGCAAATGGTGCTGCGCTGGCAGTGGGTGTGGGAGGGGGCTGCTGGCCCCAATCCGCCCCTCAGGAGAAGCCCTGAGGGGCAATCAGGGCTGGCAGCTGCTGCTTGCACCCACTGACAGTGCCAAGCAATCAGCGCTGGTGCAAGCGGCAACTCCAGTGCCAGCTGCGGGTGCAATTGGGGCCGGTACCAGCAGCAGGTGTGAGCGCCAGGCAGGACTGCAGCACGCGGGAGCAGAGAATTTTCAGTAACCACCAGAGGCTTGCCTCGATGATAGCGACCAGTGCCCCACCATGGTCTGGAACCCCCACACACCTGCTCCATCATCCTGCTGCTGCTGATGCCCGCCATGTTCCACATGTGCCCCCTGGTGGTCAGCACACATCATAGTGACCAGTTGTTCGGTTGTTCTGCCGTTTGGTCTATTTGCATATTAGCCTTTTATTACATAGGGTTTCTTTGGTTCATGAACTTACGTTTTACACTCTAGGTATAATTTCTTGTGCATTTTAGGTAAAATCATGTAGAATTGTTTGGTGTGTATATTTAAGATTTTGAACTTATAGTGGTCAGTGACCTAACCTGTCCCATTATTTTCAGACAGTAATGTGTTTATGGCTTTTGCAGAAGGAGGGATAGAGTGAGAAGCAGGAAGACACTACAGAGAACAGTGAATGAACTTTAAAAATTCCACAAGGTTCAAGGCTCCCATCAGCAGGAAAACAGTTAATCAAAAGGATGGGTGCAGAGATACAAGTCTGTTGAGGTAATATACTGAACAGCCTTGTAATTACCTTAAGAAAATGTCTGAGTTTCTCTTGCATCTTCAATGTATTAGAATAAGTACAGAGAGGAGATAGCTAAGGCTCAGGAGTTGACAAATAAGGAATCATGCTTCATTGTTTTAGGAAAAGTAATTGCCTAAAAAGAAACTGCCTGTCACCTGCTGATGAAATCTTATGTAAATCAGAACAGGATTCATTACTAATTGATTCATTATAATATTAGTTTAAGTACAATTTTTTTAATAAATCTTTATTGTTCAGATTATTACAGGTGTTCCTCTTTTTTTTTCCCCATAGCTCCCCTCCACCTGATTCCCCATCCCTCCCCATCCCCTTACCCCGCGCCACTGTCTTCAGCCATAGGAGTAAGATTTTTGTCCAATCCCTTCCCGCACCCCTCACACCTGCTTCCCCTGAGAGTCGTCAGTCCACTCCCTTTCTATGTCCCTGATTCTATTATATTCACCAGTCCATTCTGTTCTTCAGATTTTTATTCACTTGATTTTTAGATTCACTTGTTGGTAGGTATGTATTTGATGTCATTTTGTTGTTCATAATTTTTATCTTTACCTTTTTCTTCTTCTTCCTCTTCTTAAAGAATACCCTTCAGCATTTCATGTAATCCTGGTTTGGTGGCGATGAACTCCTTTAGCTTTTTCTTGTCTGTGAAGCTCTTTATCTGACCTTCAACTCTGAATGATAGCTTTGCTGGGTAGAGTAATCTTGGTTGTAGGTTCTTGCTGTTCATCACTTTGAATATTTCTTGCCACTCCCTTCTGGCCTGCATAGTTTCTGTTGAGAAATCAGCTGACAGTCGTATGGGTACTCCCTTGTAGGCAACTAGCCGTTTTTCTCTTGCTGCTTTCAAGATTCTCTCTTTGTCTTTTGCCCTTGGCATTTTAATTATGATGTGTCTTGGTGTGGTCCTCTT
This sequence comes from Corynorhinus townsendii, assembly GCA_026230045.1. Taxonomy (NCBI): domain Eukaryota; kingdom Metazoa; phylum Chordata; class Mammalia; order Chiroptera; family Vespertilionidae; genus Corynorhinus; species Corynorhinus townsendii. Next base: position 96,540,132 of record JAPDVU010000003.1, read on the forward strand.
TGGATTCCTTTTGTTTGGGGTTCTGTGCACTTCCTGGACTTGTAAGTCTATTTCTTTCACCAGGTAGGGAAAGTTTTCTGTCATTATTTCTTCTAATAGGTTTTCAGTATTTTGCTCTCTCTCTTCCTCTGGCACCCCAAAAATTCGCATGTTGGTACGCTTGAAGTTGTCCCAGAGGCTTCTTACACTATCTTCATATTTTTGGATTCTTTTTTCTTTTTGTTTTCCTGGTTGGGTGTTTTTTGTTTCCTCATTTTTCAGATCTTTGGTTTGATTCTTGGGGTATGTTGATCTACAGTTGAGTTTCTGTATATTCTTTATTTTAGACAGTGTATGCTTCATTTCTGACTGGTCCTTTTCCATATTTTTGGCATTCTCATTAAGGTCCTTGAAGGTCTCACTAAGCTCCTCAGAAGTGTCATCAAGTTTCTCGGCGGTTTTTAGAAGATTCTTGAGTAACCTTATAAATGTGGTTCTGAACTCTATGTCGTCCAGTAGTTTGCTTTCCTCCGTTTCTTTCATTCGTGACATGTTTCTTTGTTTCGCATTTTGGCTGCTTCCCTGTGTTGATGGAGTGGCTTTGTGTGGTGGGTGACCTATAGGGGGCAGTAGCTCAGCCTCCCCAATCACCTGATGTGGACGCTCTTGGTACACCCCTTTGTGGGCTGAGTGCAAAGTCTTGGTGTAGTTAAGCCTTAATTGCTGTTGGTACACTGGGAGGAATTGACCTCCAGGCCAATCAGCTGTGAGGACTCGCTGTGTCTATAAGAACTGCTGTGCTGGAGACACGCTTATGGTGCAGGACTTGTTTCAGTGGGGCTTTGGTGCTCGCTGAGTCTGCCTCTTGAATGTTCACTTATGGATGTGAGGAGTTGAAATCTGGTTTCTCACACTGACCACTAGGTATACTGGCTTCTGGATCTCCAATGGGGTGCAGGTCAGCTATTGTCTGAGTCCACCCAGCAGGAGCTACAGCGAGAGCTACAGTTTTCTCCTCTTTGCTTGGGGTTTGGAGGTTTTGGAGCTGTCTGATCCAGGCTGCAAGTTTGTTAGGTTAAGCTGTGACCATAGGGCAGTCCATTCATATGCAAAAGCCACTGCTTGGAGCTTGGGTGGGTTTGTAGGTTGTGCGGGGTGGGGTCTCAGGGCGTCACTAGGCTAGGGCGTGGCCAACAGCAATGGCTGCTAGTTAGCCGGCTCTGTGTCTCCGACTGTGTCTGGTCCCGTGCCCCAGCGCAGATAAACAATTATTCCTGTGCGCAGCTCTACAAGCAGGCCCCTCTCACTTTCCGACCCGGTAGCAGACAATCCAGCTTCTCCCCGTAAGAGTTTGGGTCCCCGTGTCTCCCCAGAAACTGTATTTCAGAGTAATCAGGGGCTTGTCTCCCCTTTGGGTTGAAAAAAGCAACGCCTGCCGCCAGCCCAGATCCCGCGCCTCCTTACCTCAGCTTTTCAGCACTTGTGCACATCTCAGTGCTCTTTTCTCTTTCCTTCTAGTTGTAGAACTTCCACTCAGCCAGCTTTCCCGTGGTTCTGGGTGATAGACGTTTTGTCTTTTAGTTGCAGTTTAAATTGTTGTGTGAGGCAGCAGTTTAGGTGTTTACTTACGCCACCATCTTGGATTCCTCTCAATTTAAGTACAATTTTAACTGTATTCTGCTGGTCAGACATGCAAGAGATCTGGGTTAGGAGGAAAGATCCTGGTGAATAATAAAAGGAGAAGGATTAGGAGGAAGTGGAGAGAGCTGCTAGAGTAGGCTTTAGGTATGGCACCTGGGAATTGGGAGAAGGCAGGAAGTAGGGTTGATGGGAACAGCTTCAGATTTCAGTGCATTTCTGAGACCTCAGCTAGGTCAATGGGGAGTCCTCAAGCACCAATTGCCCATTAGAAGAGTCCCAAGTCGAGCAGGAATGGCTAACTCTAATAGTACCTTTGCAGTGCTCAGTCATTGGCTGGAGGAACATTGGGGGAGGCATGGTTTTGGCATTAGTGCAGAGGGCCTGAAGATATGGTGAGTGGTATCTATTCTGTTGACCCTGCTTCTCTCTTAAAGGGAGATCTGAGTGCTGAAACTCCATGGCTACCACAGCCAGCATTGCCTATGAAAGCAACCTCTATCAATACACATCCCATCTCCTTCCCAACCTTTCTCCTAACTTTCCCCTACCTCTCCATCACCTCCCTCCCCCCAACCCCCCACACCCCTCCCCCATCTTTATTATTGGTTTCCATGCCTTCATAGCCATTGCTTGGCTGCATAATTAAATTTAACAAAGAGAATGACACTCTGCAATGTATATTTCTTTAACATTTTAGAGATTGCCCCATGGGTAAATGTTTTGATAGTTCAATTTTATTACTTGCTGCTTGTGAACTTAGGGCTCTGACCTGATAAATGGTAGATCTTTTGCCAACTAGATAATGAAAAAGACACTTAACACATAAAGAGAATGGTGATATTACCATAACTAATTTTTCTTTTTCTACATAGTGTCAAGCAGATGGCTGAAGTAGGTAATCAATAAATGCTTTGTGAATGGTTGAGAAGGGTTATTATGATCTCTACTTAGTTGAGTTATTTATTTAGATTGCAGATAGCCTCTGTCTAACCCCAGACCTCTTCTTTGTTATGTACCAAGCTTAATTGTTCACTGTAAAAACTAAAACAGGCAATTATGAATCTTAAAGGAAGAGATAAAATCACAGCAGAAGAAAAGTGCTTTTGTCTCTAACATATCTTCAATTTAATTTATTTGCTATAATTTAGGTACAAAATGTAACAGCACATATATCTCTGAAAGTCAACTTCAACCAAATAGAAGTTGGTACCTAGTAAAACAGAATGTGTACACTACCTTTGAATCCATAGAGCAACCCAACCAAGTGTCTGAAATTACCTTTTAGTGATATATAAAGACCTTGCTTCCCTATTAATATAATTAAAAATATCTACCCTTCTGCTCTTTTGAATTTTTATTTAAATTTCTTCCAGCAAGATATATATTTTCTATTTTACAATGCCAGTTAAATTTTTAAATGAAAACAAGTGATCATTGGGGTAACCCCACTACTCTGCTATTTTGAGCTCCGGCCAAAAAGAATTCTTGTTTCATTTATTAAATTTTTTTTGTCTTAGAAATGTCTATGACATAAAATGAAACTAGTTAGTATCAAGTTGGTTATAGAGATATTTTCCATGCTGCTTTTCAGGCCATTTGTATTCATGAGTTACAGATTTGTACCAAATTCCAATGTAAAGGAGGGGTTCCCCCACACCAACAAGTAGCTCTCTGACACCAGCTGGATGTCTTGCAATTCAACTCAATTCTGACACTATCCATCCAGAGATAGCATCAGATTCTACAGGTTAAGGGCTGCCTTCCACTTCAGATGCCAATTGTAAGTTTAGGTTGTTACCTGTGTTTCTGACTAAATGGCTATAAATGAGAGGTTCCCACGACCCCCTTAGGTTTGACTAATTTGCTAGAGTGGCTCAGAGAACTCAGAAAAACTGTTTATTCACTAGATCACTGGTTTATTACAAAGGAAATTAAAGGGTAGGTATCAACAACAGATGAAGAGATACATAGGACAAGGTATGAACAAAAGAGCTTTTGTTTCTGTGGAGACTAGGGTCAGCTAAAACAAGGAAGCATTCTGGTTCCCCAACCAGGAAGCTCTCTGAAGCCCCTCCTTTAGGGTTTTTATGGAGGCTTTATTACATAGACATGATTGATTAAGTCATTGACCACTGGTGATTGATTCAATCTCCAGCCCCTCTTCCCTCCCTGAAGGAAATCAGGGGGTGAGACTAAAAGTTCCACCCTTCTTGTCATGTTGGTTGCCCTGGCAACCAGCCCCCATCCTTAGGTGCTTTCTAAGAGTCACCTCATTTGAGAATATCTGAGTACCTCCTACCATTCTGTAGGTTGTCTTTACATTTTGTTGATCGTTTCCTTTTCTGTGCAAAAGTTTTTTAGTTTGATGTAGTCCCATTTGTTTATGTTTTATTTTGTTGCCCTTTTCCTAGGAGACATAAAAAAAAATACTACTATGGAAGGAGTCAGAAGGGCAGCCTGGGGGACATACTTGTGAGACAGGTACTAAGTAAGACAATTTGTAAACCCTCCTGAAGAGGACTCAAAAAAAGGAAGGGAGGAAGGGAGGGAGGGAGTGGGGGAGGGTGGGAGGGAGGGAGGGAGGGAGGGAGGTAAAAGTCACCTCATTAACATAAACTCAGTTGTGGTACAAAGGGTCTTGTTAAGAATAATGACACCCATTTTACCCTATGGCTCTGAAGCAATTTCAGAACCTGAGAATAGGAGACCAAATATAACAAAAGATGCTCCCATTCCTCTTATTGCTCAGAGAATTTCAAGGCTTTGAGGAACTGTGAGTCCGAAACCATGGATGAAGACTAAAATACACATTTATTATAAATTGTAATATCACATGAGTGTTCTGAAAACAACAACAGAAAGGTAGAGGATGATTTGAAGATAATAAGTGTGAAAAGTAGAGGGTCAAATAACTGTAACCAGTTTCTTTTGAGCTTGTAATGAAAACTAATAACATTAATCTGCCAGTGGGAGGGTATAGTATGCAATATTTTCCAATATTATTTAATTACTAAGGGCCCGGTGCACGAAATTCATTCACGGGGTCTGTGTCCCTCAGCCTAGCCTGCACCCTCTCCAATCTGGGACCCCTTGAGGGATGTCCAACTGCCCGTTTAAGCCCGATCCCACGGGCAGTCAGACATCCCTCTCACAATCCAGGACTGCTGGCTTCCAACTGCTTGCCTGCCTGCCTGCCTGCCTGCCTGATTATCCCTAACCACTTCTGCCTGCCAGCCTGATCACCCCCTAACCACTCCCCTGTCAGCCTGATTGATGCCTAACTGCCCTCACCTGCCAGCCTGGTCACCCCTAACTGCCCTCCCCTGCCAGCCTCGTCACTTCCAACTGCCTTCCCTTGTAGGCCTGGTTGCCCCCAACTGCCCTCCTCTGCAGCCCTGGGTCCCCCCTAACTGTCCTCCCCTGCAGGCCTGGTTGCCCCCAACTGTCCTCCCTTGCAGGCCTGGTCCCCCCCAACTGTCCTCCCCTGCAGGCCTAGGTCCCCCCTAACTGCCCTCCCCTGCTGGCCTGATCGCCCCCCAACTGCCCTCCCCTGCTGGCCATCTTGTGGTGGCCATCTTGTGTCCACATGGGGGCGGCCATCTCTGACCACATGGGTGCAGCCATCTTGTGTGTTGGAGTGATGGTTAATTTGCATATTACTCTTTTATTAGATAGGATGGATCACTTCCTTTACAACACTTATTAATGTTTTTTGGAACTTGTATTCTTCTGAAATATAGCTTGGAATTACAGTGTCACAGGGTTACAACTGTCTTGTATTTTACTGTTTGCCATTAAAGATGATTATAATCTTATCCACTTTGGGTTGATTAAAACTTTTACTCATAGAAAGAAGCCATGTTTATTCATTTTGAAGGTCTGGAGGAGATTACATTTGGTCCCATGGGCTACAAATATGGTACAAGTAAAAATATTAGTATTTATCTTCATTAAAGAAAATGTTATAAATTTGAATATATGAAAAAAATATAATAATACACATTTTACCTGCTTTATATTACTTGGATCATTATAAGATTTTATTCACAAAAATGGTGATGCTGCAACAAAAATAAGATGGAAAACCATTGTGTTAGTAGTGCAGTGGTGACTGTAAGATTGAAAAACATCAATCAGGGCTGTATTGTGGATGGCATGAATTTCTATTTAATTGGGTAAGTACTGGGAGCCACTGAGTAGGCAAGAGTATGATTAGTGTTATCCTTTAAGAAGAATAATATGACATCAGAATGAAAAATGGTTTGAGCTGAGAAAATATTGGAGGGAATCTGGATTGTCAGGCAGGAGTCCACTGCAACCATCTATGGGAGAGGGACAAGGAGGAGATGGTTTAGGGGTAATTTTAAAAATTTCTGTGTTTCACAGTCCTACTGTTGGCATTATATTTTGTATAGAGTTGTCATGTGGACTTTTATAAACATAAACCAATAATAAAAGGTGAAAAAGTAGAAGCATATGACTACACCTGAAAATATAAAAGCCATATCTGTTTTCACAGTTGCCTTTTGACAGCTGTTGATAAAGTGCATCAAATGGTTCCTCACAGTCTTAGCCTAAGTCACCTATCTTTTGTCTCAGAGCTCTCCTTTCTTAGGTGTACTTGTGGCAGAAGGGTTGAATTACAAAATTATGTTCTGTAACATGTTTTTTCAGCACAAGTTATTTCCTCTTTAGTTGAATTTTCCTTGTTCGTATTGTGATGTTTGAACTTTTCTGTTAGGGATTTGCAGATCCTATAGATCCTACATTTTTATATCTAAGTGTATATGCTTGCTTCAGTACACAAAAATGCTTTGACTTGAGTTGTCTGGAATCTTACAGAGCCTCAAAAACATGTTAATGTAAAATAACCTCTTCCATTTAGTATGGTGTGCTCTCATTTTTCTTTGGTTTAAAATTTTTATGTAGAGGAAGAAAATGCAAGCACAGCAACATATACAGAGACAATGAGGTTCATTAATTATCATTTGCATAAATGACATTTCTACCAGTGCAGCTTCTTTTTCTATTACAAACTAGATGCAATCTATCCAGAAAAAAAAAAATCTTTCCTAATAGTCTCTGTCAGAGGGAAGGGGGGGAGGGAGGACTGAATGAAAGAAGATGAAGGGATTAGCCAAAGAACATATATAGATAACCCATAGACACAGTCAACAGTGTGATGATGGCCAGAGAGAGGGAGTAGGGAACTGGGTGAAGGTGGGCAAATGGGGGAAAATGGGAAACATCTGCAATAGTGGCAACAATAAAAAAAGAAAAGAAAAATCTGTAGTTTGTTCATTAGCTATAATACATAATTCTGGCATGAGTTTAACTTGCAAATATTTCTCTATGAAAGGCTGAGGCAGTTAAATGTATATTGCTGTGATATTGTCCTAAAATATAGGCAGCAGGAGGCAGTACTTTCAGGAGTTTCTGCTTGAATCTCTAACAAACACTGCAATTTTGACAAAGAAGGTTTTTTTAAGGAGACTTCTTTGACTCTGTTGAAATGTAGTTGAGAGTTTGAACTTTCACTTCAAATTTTAGGCTTTTTTCCATATGTGCTTCCCTAGGTTCAGTTGCAGGTATGCAGTATCATTCCTTCTCCTTGTCAGGACTTCCATTTGCCCTGTTCTTGGTGTGAGGAGACACTATTCATATCTACACTAATAAAAGAGAAACATGCAAATTAACCATTACTCTGCTATGCCAAGCCACGCCCACCAGCCAATCAGGAGTTAGTATGCAAATTAACCCAACCAAGCTGGCAGCTGGCCATGGAGCTGGAGCAAGCAGGAGGTTTGGGTTGCCCCAGTAATGGAGGCAGCCAAGCTTCGGGCCCACCCTGGCCTCCACTTAAGGCTACAAAGTTTCAATTATAGAAGATAAATAAATCCCAACAAAAATGGTGGCGGCACGGAGCTGGAACTGAGCAGGAGGCTTGGGTTGCCCCTGGTGAGGGAGGAAGCCAGGCTTCTTGGCTGGCCCTGGCCTCCACTCAAGGCTACAAAGTTTCAATTATAGAAGATAAATAAATCCTAGATACTTGCTTCCAGCTGGCCCTGGCTTCTGCTCAAGGAGGCGCTGAAAAATAAAAAGGAAGAAAAGGAGGGGCTGGGACCTTGGGTCACTGGGGGGTGATCAGGCCAGGATGGGATGGCAGGGGCCGTTGGAGGTAAGCAGACCCAGCAGGGGGGCCAGTTGGGGGTGAGCAGGCCATCAGTGGGGGTCAGTTGGAGGTGATCAGGACAGCGGGGGGGGGCAGTTTGGGGTGAGTAGGCCAGCAGGGGTCAGTTGGGGGTGAGCAGGCCAGTGGGGAGGGAAGGTGGGAGTGAGCAGGCCAGCAGGGGGAGTAGTTGGGGGCTAGCAGGCCAGCAGGGGTGGCAGTTGGGGGTGATCAGGCTGGCGGGTGAGCAGTTGGGAGCGAGCAGGCTGGCAGGCAGAGTGGTTAGGGGCAATCAGGCAGGCTGGCAGGTGAGTGGCTGGAGCCAGCAGTCCTGGATTGTGAGAGGGATGTCTGACTGCCAATTTAGGCCCAATCCCTGTAAACCAGCAGAAGGACATCCTTTGAGGGGTCCCAAATTGGAGAGGGTGCAGGCCGGGCTGAGGAACACCCTCCCCCCCCCCCCCCCGCGCCCGCCCCTGCACGAATTTCATGCACCGGGCCTCTAGTATGATATAAAATGCATGGTACCCTTTGGATTTGTGGGATGTGATGACACTGATCCAATTATCCACACTGAAACCTTTCAGTGAGATAAGTTCAAGTTCTTAAACACTGGCAGGTACAATGCTCCACAGTGCCCATCCCTGCTCCTCCAGGCACTTCTCTTCCTATAATCTGCCTGCCCACTTACAGTTCTCAGAGAGGAATGTGGCTTTTGGAAGGTCTCCATGCCTTTGTATACTCTCCTTTAATAATGGTTTTCCCACTTTATGTTCACCTAAAGAAATCTGATTCATTCATTCATTAATTCAGCAGTTATTTATTGAGCACCTTCTATGTATTATGCTAAGCCAGTGGTCGGCAAACTCATTAGTCAACAGAGCCAAATATCAACAGTACAACGATTGAAATTTCTTTTGAGAGCCAAATTTTTTAAACTTAAACTTCTTCTAATGCCACTTCTTCAAAATAGACTCGCCCAGGCCATGGTATTTTGTGGAAGAGCCACACTCAAGGGGCCAAAGAGCCACATGTGGCTTGCGAGCTGCGGTTTGCCAACCACTATGCTAAGCACATAGAATATACTCAATTGTAGCTTTAAATTGGAAAAATTAAACTTTGGAAAATCCTCAGCATAAAGTTACCTCTTTTATTAAACTTTCTTCTTGGCATTTTATGCACAATTAAAAAGTTTTTTCACTTTGTTTTCATTTACATTGTGTTGTGGTTGCTTGTTTTATCTGTGTATTTTTTTCCTCTGTACCATAAGTACTTAGAGTACAAGAGCTTATTTTTTTATTTGTTTCCCAACAAATACCTCAATAAATTTGAAAGAGCAAAAGTTAAAGTAGAATAGACTGAATTCCAACTCCACCTCTTGCTAGCTTGGCAAGTTAACTAACTTCTTAGAAACTGAATTCCTCATTCGTGTATTGGAGATAAGAACATGGAAGTTAATGAATTAATCAAGGTTTATTTGTTTTCACTGTGTCCTTAGACTTTAAATGAGAACATGTTTGTACATTTCCAGTACAAATGCCTGGAAATGCCTTCCACACTGGATATGAACATTCTGAAGTGGCCACAGTGGTAGTTTTCTTCTTCCTCCTTTCCTGGGACTTTGAGCGTAGTAGAAACTAATGAATGTCTGTTGAACAAATGGATAAAGCACACAGGGTTTCTATCATTAAATATGTTTAGATAGAAAGAAGGGAATTGGCATGAATTTTATATATTATTTCTTAGTAGTGGCATCTCTGCTGATTGGGTACTGCATAACAATAATCATGTCTTCCAGCTGTCTTAAACAGAGACTAACTGGCACTGCCTTAATCATCTTTCTTTCTTTTGGCAGAAAAGAGTAATTATTTGAAAATTTAGTCATATTTTTTTTCCTTCCAAAGACTCTAAGGAACACCATAAATAAATTTATTATTCATTTTGTGTTCTTTTTTCCAAACATGAAAAATGTATTTAGAGGGAATTCCTGGAAAAAATATCTGGGGAACTAAAAATAATAATCATGGTTTTATTTTAAGCTTGTCCACAGGGGTGTCAAGTTCAAGAATTATAGCCCAGATGTACAGGAAGTAGCTCATAAATTCTGTTTCTCACTGTTTTATCTTCCCTAAAATGGAAATAATTTTTAATATCATAGACAGAAATGGGAAAATTCCACTATTATTGTAAATGTTAAACTATGGTGATTGAACATGTCAGGACACTCTCAGTGGCTGGCTTCTGGGAGAGTGGGATGCTCTATACTGTAGAGTAGATAGCCTGGCATTCAGGATCTACCAAATGTTGCTGGGCCTGTTCCTCTTTGGTGTCTCCAAACTGCTGTTAGAGGCACTAAAAGGTGATCATGGTACCTGATTAAAAGTCCTTTCATTTCCCATTCTAAGTCAACTTGTGCAATATTCAGAGGCCTAGTTCTCTTTATCATAAGGGAGGGGAAGGATTTGTAATTTGAGGAGGGAATGGTAAGCAATCCCACGAAGAAGCAGATTCAGCCCGGTTGGGGGTACAGGACAGCACTAAGTGCAGAGCTCACCTGGAGTCTGAGGCCCAGTGTGGGGAATGTGCCAAATTGTCCTTCTGTCTAAGTTCTGGCTTAATTCACAGTGTGGATCACTAGATACTTTTTCTTACCCTCAACAAAAGACAAAATGGTGGGTTCTCTCTTTGTAGGGTCATCTCAAGAGGAAGGAGATGATATTCTGTATGATTTAGAACTACACTATGAGCTACCAAATATGTACAAAGTAGGAAACAGATCAGATATAAACTTATATTTTCTACCTTAAAGTTTTATGACTGCAAATCTTATTTCTAATGGAAACAACTGGGGGTTCTTAAACCTGTAATTCTGACAACTTGATTGAACTCCTGCCATATGCAGGGAAGTTTCTGGGATGTAAGTAAAGAGAAGTATGAATGTATGTCCCTGTTCTACTGGGTTTATAACCTATTTGGGAAGGCAAAAAGAAACTGTTAAAGGTAAGTCACAAGAGCACAAGAAAATAGCAACTACATAACTAGGAGCAGCCCTCAGTTTGATACTGACACTGGAAAGTTCTTGGATTTAAAGCAAAAGTTGAAAGCTGACATAGTCTATTTTGACCACAGAACATTAAATGGTTTCTGCTCCTGGGAGCATAGTGTCATCTTGTGGAACTGACCACAACTAGGTAGGTCCAAATCTAGCAGCACAAATCTGTCACAGGAAAGAAAGAAGAACTAATCTCAGCTATATCATCAGCTGCTCAAGGAGCATTGTTTTTTTAACAAGATTATTTGTAGTTTCCGTCTGTTTAGTGATATGATAACGCATGCATTTATTTCGAACCAATACGAACATAACACTATGAAATGATCTTAGTAGAGGAAGGCAAGAGACTTCACTCTAAGTGGCAGGACTTGGTTTTACACAACATGCTGCATGTATTAAGGCTTAGTGCTTATCAGATAACATTGTTTCTTTGGGATTGGTCAGAACCGTTCCTTCCTATATCCACTGAGTTTTAAGTAACATGAGAAGTTATTACTACATATTGGTTAAACTCGAGCCTTTTTATGAGGCTTATGCTTTTGCTGTGTTGATAATGCCTTTTGTGGTATACTGGTTTCTATCATACAATTATGAGTATTTCCTAATGGGTCAGCTTAAGAAGAGATAAAGTTTTTTGAATACATAATATGATTTTTGGAAACATGTCTGGCTTGGCCATTCTTTTTTTTTCCGCCCCCTCTTTGTTCTTTTATTTTTTTAATTTATTTCTTGATTAAGGTATTACATATGTGTCCTTATTCCCCCACTACCCCCCACCTCCCATTCATGCCCCATCCCCTGTTGTCTTTGTCCATCGATTAGGCTTATATGAATGCATATAAGTGCTTTGGTTGATCTCTCCCTCTTACCCCCACCGTCCCCTACCTTCCCTGAGGTTTGACATTCTGATTGATATTTCTCTGTCTCTGGATCTATTTTTGTTCATCAATTTATGTTGTTCATTATATTCCACAAATGAGTGAGATCATGTGATATTTATCTTTCTCTGCCTGGCTTGTTTCACTTAGCATAATGCTCTCCATCTCCATCCATGTTGTTGTAAATGGTAAGAACTTCTTTTTTACCACAGCGTAGTATTCCATTGTGTAGATGTACCACAGTTTTTTAATCCACTCATTTGCTGATGGGCACTTAGGCTGTTTCCAAATCTTAGCTATGGTGAATTGTGCTGCTATGAACATAGGGGTGCATATATCTTTTCTGATACGTGTTTCTAGTGTCTTGGGATATATTCTTGGAAGTGGGATCACTGGGTCAAATGGGAGTTCCATTTTTAGTTTTCTGAGAAAGCTCTATGCTGTTCTCCACAGTGGCTGTACTAGTCTGCATTCCCACCAGCTGTGCAAGAGGGTTCCTTTTTCTCCACATCCTTGCCAGCACTTGTCATTTGTTGACTTGCTGATAATAGCCATTCTGACAGATGTGAGATGGTACAGCATTGTTGTTTTGATTTGCATCTCTCTGATGATTAGTGACTTTGAGCAGGTTTTCATATGTCTCTTGGCCTTCCTTCTGTCTTCTTTCGAAAAGTGTCTATTTTGGTCCGTTGCCCATTTTTTTATTGGGTTGTTTATCTTCTTTTCGTTAAGCTGCTTGAGATCCCTGTAAATTTTGGAGATTAAACCCTTATCTTTGATATCATTGGCAAATATGTTCTCCCACGCAGTGGGCTTTCTTGTTGTTTTATTGATGGTTTCCTTTGCTGTGCAAAAACTTTTTATTTTGATGTAGTCTCATTTGTTTATTTTCTCTTTAGTTTCCATTGCCCTAGGAGGAGTATCAGTGAAGAAATTCCTTTGGCATATGTCAGAGATTTTTCTCCCTATGGATTGCTCTAGTATTTTTACGGTTTCCCGTCTTATGTTTAAGTCCTTGATCCATTTTGAGTTTATTTTTGTGTATGGTGTAAGTTGGTGGTCTAGTTTCATTTTTTTTGCATGGGTTTGTCCAATTTTCCCAACACCATTTATTGAAGAGACTGTCTTGACTCCATTGTATGTTCATGCCTCCTTTGTCAAATATTAATTGACCATAGTGGTTTGGGTCGATATGTGGGTTCTCTGTTCTATTCCATTGAACTATATGTCTGTTCTTGTGCCAATACCAGGCAATTTTGAGAACAGTGGCTTTGTAATACAGCTTGTTATCTAGTATTGAGATCCCAGCTACTTTGTTCTTCTTTCTCAGGATTGCTGTAGCTATTCGGGGTCTTTTTTTATTCCAGACGAATTTTTGGAAAGTTCATTCTAGGTCTGTGAAATATGCCATTGGTATTTTAATGAGAAGTGCATTAAATTTATAGATTGCTTTGGGTAGTATGGACATTTTGATCATGTTGATTCTAACAATCCATGAACATGGTATGTTCTTCCATCTCTTTTTTCAGTGTCCTGTAGTTTTCTGCATATAGGTCTTTTACCTCCTTAGTTAAGTTTATTCCTAGGTATCTTAATTTTTTTGGTGCGATGGTAAATTGTCTAATTGCAATGGCTAGTACTTCCAGCACTATGTTGAACAGGAGTGGTGAGAGTGGGCATCCCTGTCTTGTTCCTGTTCTTAGGGGAAATGGTTTTAGTTTTGGCCCATTGAGTATGATGTTGGCTGTGGGTTTGTCATATATGGCTTTTATTATGTTGAGGTATGATCCTTCTATTCCCACCTTGCTGAGAGTTTTTATCAAGAAAGGATGTTGGGAGAGAATCCAAGATGGTGGCATAGATAAACACCTAAACTGCTGCCTCACACAACAATTTCAAAACTACAACTAAAAGACAAAACATCTATCACCCAGAACCACGGGAAAGCTGGCTGAGTGGAAGTTCTACAACTAGAAGGAAAGAGAAAAGAGCATTGAGACGTGCACGAGCACTGAAAAGCTGAGGTACGGAGGCGCGGCTGGCGGCAGGCATTGCTTTTTTCAACCCAAAGGGAGACAAGCCCCGGATTACTCTGAAATCCAATCTCTGAGGAGACACAGAGGACCCAAACTCCTACGGGGAGAAGCTGGACTGTCTGCCAGTGAGGGTGCCTTGCTTGCAGAACTGCGTGCAGGAATAATTGTTTACTGCACTGGGGCACGGGACTCACGGATGCCGTCAGGGACACAGAGCTGGCTAACTAGCAGCCATTGCTGTTTGCCACGCCCTAGCCTAGTGACACCCTGAGACCCCGCCCTGCACAACCTACAAACCCACCCAAGCTCCAAGCAGCTCAGTTAGCATAAGAAAGGCCCGCCCTATCGCAGCTTAACCTAGCAAACTTGCAGCCTGGGTCAGACAGCTCCAAAACCTCCAAACCCCAAGCAAAGAGGAGAAAACTGTAGCTCTCACTGTAGTCCCTGCTGGGTGGCCTCAGACAGTAGCTGACCTGCACCCCATTGGAGATCCAGAAGCCAGTGTACCTAGTGGTCAGTGTGAGACACCAGATTTCAACTCCTCACATCCATAAGTGACACATTCAAGAGGCAGACTCACTGAGCACCAAAGCCCCACTAAAACAAGTCCAGCCCCATAAGCGTGTCTTCAGCGCAGCAGTTCTTCCATTATAGACACAGCGAGTGCTCACAGCTAATTGGCCTGGAGGTCAATTTCTCCCAGTGTACCAACAGCAATTAAGGCTTAACTACACCAAGACTTTGCACTCAGCCCACAAAGGGGTGTACCAAGAGCATCCACCTCTGTGATTGAGGAGGCTGAGCTACTGCCCCCTATAGATCACCTACCACACAAAACTACTCCATCAACACAGGGAAGCAGCCAAAATGTGGAGACAAAGAAACATGTCACGAATGAAAGAAACGGAGGAAAGCAAACTACTGGATGACATAGAGTTCAGAACCACATTTATAAGGTTACTCAAGAATCTTCTTAAAACCACTGAGAAACTTGATGAGACCTTCAAGGAGCTTAAGGAGAATGCCAAAAAAATGGAAAAGGATCAGTCAGAAAAGAAGCATAAACTGTCTGCAATAAAGAATATACAGAAACTCAACTGTAGATCAACATACCCCAAGAATCAAACCAAAGATCTGAAATATGTGGAAACAAAAAACATCCAACCAGAAAAACAAAAAGAAAAAAGAATCCAAAAATATGAAGATAGTGTAAAGAGCCTCTGGGACAACTTTAAGCGAACCAACATCTGAATTATTGGGGTGCCAGAAGAAGTGAGAGAGCAAAATATTGAAAACCTATTAGAAGAAATAATGACAGAAAACTTTCCCTACCTGGTGAAAGAAGTAGACTTACAAGTTCAGGAAGCGCACAGAACCCCATACAAGAGGAATCCAAAGAGGACCACACCAAGACACATCATAATTAAAATGCCAAGGGCAAAAGACAAAGAGAGAATCTTGAAAGCAGCAAGAGAAAAACGGTTAGTTACCTACAAGGGAGTACCCATACGACTGTCAGCTGATTTCTCAACAGAAACTATGCAGGCCAGAAGTGAGTGGCAAGAAATATTCAAAGTGATGAACAGCAAGAACCTACAAACAAGATTACTCTACCCAGAAAAGCTATCATTCAGAGTTGAAGGTCAGATAAAGAGCTTCACAGACAAGAAAAAGCTAAAGGAGTTCATCAACACCAAACCAGGACTACATGAAATGCTGAAGGGTATTCTTTAAGAAGAGGAAGAAGAAGAAAAAGGTAAAGATAAAAATTATGAACAACAAAATGACATCAAATACATACCTACCAACAAGTGAATCTAAAAATCAAGTAAATAAAAAATCTGAAGAACAGAATGGACTGGTGAATATAATAGAATCAGGGACATAGAAAGGGAGTGGACTGATGATTCTCAGGGGAAGCAGGTGTGAGGGGTGCGGGAAGAGATTGGACAAAAATCTTACTCCTTATGGATGAAGACAGTGGCAGGGGGTAAGGGCATGGGGTGGGGTGGGGAATCAGGTGGAGGGGAACTATGGGTGGGAAAAAAAAAGAGGAACACTGTAATAATCTGAACAATAAAGATTTATTTTTTAAAAAAAAGGATGTTGGATTTTGTCAAATGTTTTTTCTGCATCAATTGATATGACTATGTGATTTTTATCTCTCAATTTGGTTATGTGATATATCACGTTTATTGATTTGCAGATATTGTACCATCCTTGCATTCCTGGGATAAATCCTACTTGGTCATGGTGTATGATCTTTCTGATGTACTGCTGAATCCAATTTCCTAGAATTTTGTTGAGGATTTTAGCATCTATGTTCATGAGGGATATTGGCCTGTAATTCTCTTTCATCGTGGTGTCTTTATCTGGTTTTGGTATTAGGGTGATGCTGGCTTCATAGAATGAGCTTGGAAGTGTTCCTTCCTCTTGAATTTTTGGAATAGTCTGAGGAGGATAGGTTTTAGTTCTTCCTTGAATGTTTGGTAAAACTCCCCTGTGAAGCCATCTGGTCCCGGGCTTTTGTTTGCTGGTAGCTTTCTGTTGACTGCTTTAATTGCTTCCATAGTTATTGGCCTATTGAGATGTTTAGATTCTTCCTGATTGAGTTTTGGAAAGTTGTATTTTTATAGGAATATGTCCATTTCCTCCAGGTTGTCCAGTCAATCTTGTTTATCCTTTCAAAGAACCAGCTCTTGGTTTTGTTGATCTTTTCTATTTTTTTTTTTTTTGGTCTCAATGTCGTTTATCTCCATTCTGATCTTTATTCTTTCTTTCCTTCTGCTTACACTGGGCTTTTCTTTCTTTTTTTTTTTTTTTTAAATAAATCTTAATTGTTCAGATTATTACAGGTGTTCCTCTTTTATTTTTCCCCATAGCTCCCCTCCACCTGATTCCCCACCCCACCCCATGCCCTTACCCCCTGCCACGGTCTTCATCCATAGGAGTAAGATTTTTGTCCAATCTCTTCCCGCACCCCTCCCACCTGCTTCCCCTGAGAATTGTCAGTCCACTCCCTTTCTATGGCCCTGATTCTATTATATTCACCAGTCCATTCTGTCCTTCAGATTTTTCATTCACTTGATTTTTAGATTCACTTGTTGGTAGGTATGTATTTGATGTCATTTTGTTGTTCATAATTTTTACCTTTACCTTTTTCTTCTTCTTCCTCTTCTTAAAGGATACCCTTCAGCATTTTGTGTAATCCTGGTTTGGTGGTGATGAACTCCTTTAGCTTTTTCTTGTCTGTAAAGCTCTTTATCTGACCTTCAACTCTGAATGATAGCTTTTCTGGGTAGAGTAATCTTGGTTGTAGGTTCTTGCTGTTCATCACTTTGAATATTTCTTGCCACTCCTTTCTGGCCTGCGTAGTTTCTGTTGAGAAATCAGCTGACAGTCGTATGGGTACTCCCTTGTAGGTAATTAACTGTTTTTCTCTTGCTGCTTTTAATATTCTCTCTTTGTCTTTTGCCCTTGGCATTTTAATTATGATGTGTCTTGGTGTGGTCCTCTTTGGATTCCTCTTGTATGGGGTTCTGTGCGCTTCCTGAACTTGTAAGTCTATTTCTTTCACCAGGTAGGGAAAGTTTTCTGTCATTATTTCTTCTAATAGGTTTTCAATATTTTGCTCTCTCCCTTCTTCTGGCACCCCAAAAATTCGGATGTTGGTTCGCTTAAAGTTGTCCCAGAGGCTCCTTACACTATCTTCATATTTTTGGATTCTTTTTTCTTTTTGTTTTTCTGGTTGGATGTTTTTTGTTTCCACATATTTCAGATCTTCGGTTTGATTCTTGGGGTATGTTGATCTACAGTTGAGTTTCTGCATATTCTTTATTTCAGACAGTGTATGCTTCACTTCTGACTGATCCTTTTCCATTTTTTTGGCATTCTCCTTAAGCTCCTTGAAGGTCTCATCAAGTTTCTCAGTGGTTTTAAGAAGATTCTTGAGTAACCTTATAAATGTGGTTCTGAACTCTATGTCATCCAGTAGTTTGCTTTCCTCCGTTTCTTTCATTTGTGACATGTTTCTTTGTCTCCACATTTTGGCTGCTTCCCTGTGTTGATGGAGTAGCTTTGTGTGGTAGGTGATCTATAGGGGCAGTAGCTCAGCCTCCTCAATCACATGAGGTGGATGCTCTTGGTACACCCCTTTGTGGGCTGAGTGCAAAGTCTTGGTGTAGTTAAACCTTAATTGCCGTTGGTACACTGGAAGGAATTGACCTCCAGGCCAGTTAGCTGTGAGCACTCGCTGTGTCTATAATGGAAGAACTGCTGCGCTGAAGACACGCTTATGGGGCAGGACTTGTTTCAGTGGGGCTTTGGTACTCAGTGAGTCTGCCTCTTGAATGTGTCACTTATGGATGTGAGGAGTTGAAATCTGGTGTCTCACACTGACCACTAAGTACACTGGCTTCTGGATCTCCAATGGGGTGCAGGTCAGCTACTGTCTGAGGCCACTCAGCAGGAGCTACAGTGAGAGCTGAAGTTTTCTCCTCTTTGCTTGGGGTTTGGAGGTTTTGGAGCTGACCCAGGCTGCAAGTTTGCTAGGTTAAGCTGCAGTAGGGCAGGTTTTTCTTATGCTAACTGAGCTGCTTGGAGCTTGGGTGGGTTTGTAGGTTGTGCAGGGCGGGGCCTCAGGGTGTCACTAGGTTAGGGCGTGGCAAACAGCAATGGCTGCTAGTTAGCCGGCTCTGAGTCCCCAATGGCATCCGCGAGTCCGGTGTCCCAGTGCAGTAAACAATTATTCCTGCACGCAGCTCTGCAAGCAAGCCACCCTCACTGGCACACAGTCCAGCTTCTCTCCGTAGGAGTTTGGGTCCCCTGCGTCTCCCCAGAGACTGGATTTCAGAGTAATCGGGGGCTTGTCTCCGTTTGGGTTGAAAAAAGCAACGCACCCAGTCGTCCGCAGCCAGCCCAGATCACGCGCCTCCGTACCTCAGCTTTTCAGCGCTCGTGCACGTCTCAATGCTCTTTTCTCTTTCCTTCTAGTTGTAGAACTTCCACTCAGCCAGCTTTCCCGTGGTTCTGGGTGATAGACGTTTTGTCTTTTAGTTGCAGTTTAAATTGTTGTGGGAGGCAGCAGTTTAGGTGTTTACCTACGCCGCCATCTTGGATTCTCTCCCCACACTGGGCTTTTCTTGTTCCTCTCTTTCTAACTCTTTCAGTTGTAGGGTTAGGTAATTTATTACCATTGTTTCTTGTTTTTTGCAGTAGAGTTGTAGAGCTATGAACTTCCCTCTCAAGACTGCTTTCGCTGTGTCCCATAGATTTTTGGATTGTTGTGTTTTCATTGTCGTTTGTTGCCATGATGTTTTTTATTTCTACTTTCATCTCCCTGATAACCCAGTCATTGTTTAATAGCATGCTGATTAGTCTCCATGTGTTTGCTTTTTTTGGATTGTTTTTATTGTAGTTGATTTCCAGTTTTATGCCATTGTGATCTGAGAAGACCCTTGATATGATTTCTATCTTCTTGAATTTGAAGAGACTTTGCCTGTGCCCCAATATATGCTCTATCTTTGAAAATGACCCATGTGCTCTTGAGAAGAATGTATATTCTGTGTCTTTGGGGTGAAATATTCTGAAGATGTCAATTAATTCCATCTGGTCTAATGAGTCATTTAGGATTGATGTTTCTTTGCTGATTTTTATTTAGAGGATTTGTCCAATGGTGATAGTGGGGTATTAAAGTCTCCTACTATGATTGTATTGCTGTCAATCTCTCCCTTTATATCCTCCAGGTTTTTTTTTTTTTATGTATTTGGGTGCTCTGGTATTGGGTGTGTATATGTCTACCAGAGTTATTTCTTCTTGTTGAATTGCTCCCTTTAGTATTATGAAGTGGCCTTTCTTATCTCTTGTTATGTCCTTCATTTTGAGATCTAATTTTTCAGATATAAATATTGCTACCCCAACTTTTTTTTCATTTCAATTTGCCTGAAAAGTCCTTTTCCATCCTTTCACCATCAGTCTGTGTGCGTCTTTTTTTCTGAGGTGGGTTTCTTGTAGACAGGTGATATATGGGTCATGTTTTCTTTTTACCATTACCCTATGTCTTTTGATTGAGCATTTAATCCATTTACATTTAAAGTTATTATTGATAGGTACTTGTTTGTCGCCATTTTTTTTCTTACCCCTGTGTTCCCTCTTTGCTTCCTAATTTTTTTTTCACAGCAGACCCTTTAGCATTTCTTGCATTGCTGGTTTGGTGGCAATAAACTCCCTTAGTCCTTTTTTGTCTGTGAAGCTCCTGATTTCACCTTCAATTTTGATTGATAGCCTTGCTGGGTACAGTATTCTTGGATTCAGAACCTTTTTTTCCATGACTTCTTATATTTCATTCTATGCTCTTCTGGCCTGATATGTTTCTGTTGAGAAATCAGTTGCTAGTCTGATGGGGGATTCTTTGTAGGTGACTTTCTGTCTCTCTGTGGCCACTTTTAAGGTTCTTACTTTGTCGCTGGTGTTTGCCAATTTAATTATAATGTGCCTTGGCATTTGTCTTTTGGGGTTCATTTTGCTAGGGATTCTGTGAGCTTCTTGGATTTGTGTGGGTTTTTTCTTCTCTGTATCAGGGACGTTTTCTGTGATTATTTCTTCAAACAAGTTTTCTATTCCTTGCTCAGTTTCCTATGCTTCTGGAACCCCTATTATGTGGATGTTGTTTTGTTTTGTGTTGTCCCAAAGTTCCTTTAGGCTCTCCTCCTGCTTTTTAATTTTTTTTTCCAGAAGCTGCTCTACTTCGGTATTTTTTCCTACCTTGTCTTCTAGCTCACTGATGCAGTTCTCTGCTTCTTCTAGTCTACTCTTGATGCTTTTTTTTTTTTTTTAGTTTTTTACAGCAGTGATGTCATTTTTCATTTCTTTTTGGTTCTTCTTCATTTCCTCTTGGTTCTTACACATATTGTTGAATTTGTCTTCCATTCTTTTCATCCACCTGATGACCCTTTCTCTGAATTCTTTCTCTGACAGGTTGCTTGCCTCCATTTCATTTATTTCCTTTTCTGGTGATGCCTGCTTTTCTTTCATCTGCTGGCTGTTTCTTTGTCTCCCCATGATCTCTCTTCTGTGGGCGTCTGGTTATGTAGTTCTCTCTCTGCTTTCCATAAGGGAGTGTAGAGCTCCTCTGAATCCACGTGCTTGCACAAGTTGGGGACTGGTGTTCTTGGGTTCACAGCTGTTTGGTGGGTGCTGTAGTTGTAGATTACTTGGGCTTTTCAGGCTTCCAATAACATCCATTTTCCCCTTCAAGTTGGCGCGGTCTCTGCATCCGAGCCAGTCACTCTGGGAGCAAACCCAGCAGCAGTGGGGGCTGCCTGGTCAGGAGAGCCCCGTCCAGCAGTCCCTCACAGTCTCCTGTAGTATAGCTGTCCCTCAACTCACCAACGAACACTCCCTGTGCCACCACACACTCTCCCTTTGTTTTCTCACTCACACACTATCTTGCAGTCTGCCTTCCCGTCGGCAGCCATCTTCTTTCTCTCTCTGAAGATAGCTTTTAATATTCAGAGTGTTTTGGGACTTTGATGCTAACCTACTCAGTAGTTTGAGGAAAAAGTCCCTGCTAGTTCTCTTAAAAATATCCATGTGTTCAATGGCCAAACCTAAGAAAAAAAAGTTAGCGATTCTTTAGAAGTGGATTTATTGTTAAATTTCTATCATTAGCATACTCTTGAAGTATATTTATATTTGAATTGGACTTGAAATATTTATAATTTTATGTATGTAACACTTCTACATATTTATAATCTGTGGTTTTTAGGCAGCATAAGTAGAAAGACTTATTATAATGACAACAGTTTTATTTTGGTAGAATTTTGCTGATCTTTTAAGTTTTGATTATTTTTAAAATAATCATTCCTTTATTATTATTATTGTTATTATTTAAATATTATTTTATCTTACTTTTCCTTCTTCCACTTCCACCCACCCCCTGTTGCAATCACCACACTGTTGTCCATGTCCATGAATTCTTTCTCCCTTTTTCCTTTTTTTGCTCAATCCCTCCACTGTCCCTCCCACCACCACCAGAGTTGTCTGCCTGCTTTCTATTTATGAGTCTGTCTCTTGCTAGTAAGTACAGTTCATTAAAGTCCCCATAAGAGTGAAAGCATGTGGTACTTCTCTTTCCCTGGCTGGTTTATTTCACTTAGCATAATGCTCTCCATGTCCATCCATGCTGTCCCAGAGGTAAAATTTTCTTTCTTTCTTATGGCAGAATAGTATTCCATTTTGTAAATGTACCTACAACATTTTAATCAACTCATCTACTGATGGACACTTGGGCTCCTTCCAAATCTTGGCTATTGTAAATAAAACTGCAATGAGTATAAGGGGGCATATACTGTATTCTTTGGAATTAGTGTTTCAGTTTTCTTTGGATAAATTTCCAGAAATGGAGTTGCTGGGTCATAAGGCAGTTCCATTTATAATTTTTTTGATATAACCCCATACGGCTTTCCACAGTGGCTATACCAATCTGCATTTCCACCAACAGTGCACAAGGGTTCCCTTTTCTCCACATCCTCACCAGCACTTGTTCTTTGTTGATTTATTGATGGTAGCCATTCTGGCAGGTGTGTGGTGATATATTATTGTTATTTTAATGTGCATCTCCCTGCTGATCAGTGACTTTGAGCATTTTTTCATATATCTATTGGCCACATGTATGTCCTCTTTGGAGAAGTATCTAGGCAGATCCTTTGTCCATTTTTTAATTGGATTGTTTTTTGGGATGTTGAGTTTCATAAGTTCTTTAAAATTTTGGATATTAACCCCTTATCAGATATATCACTGGCAAATATATTCTCCCATTCAGTGGGTTGTCCTTTCATTTTGTTGATGGTTTCCTTTCCGGTGCAAAAATTCTTTAGTTTGATGTAGTCCCATTTGATTATTTTTTTCTTTTGTTTCCCTTGCCTGAGGAGAAATATCAGAAAAAATATTGCTGCAAGAAATATCTGAGATTTTACTGCCTGTGTTTTCTTCCAAGATTTTTATGGTTTTGAGTTTTTTATTTAAGTCTCTAATCCATTTTGCATTTATTCATATTTGCAGTGTAAGAAGGTGGTTTCATTACTTTTCTTTCTTTCTTTTCTTTTTGGTATGTATCTGTCCAACCCACGCCTTTAATATTTGACAAAGGAGTCAAAAACATACAATGGAATAAAGATAGTCTATTCAATAAATGGTGTTGGAAAAATTAGAAAGATTTGATTATTTTAAAGTAAGCTTTTTGTTTTATGAGTAGATTGCTTTTTGTTATTGTGGGTTTGAAAGGAATTAGATAGAACCTGGTTATGTTAGAGTATTTTAAAAAGTCCAGTTTGAACTCCAAATCCAGTTTTCTTTTAACAGCTTTTTATGTACACGAATTGATAATATAGTTAGCTGTACTATACTCTTAGCATGTGTAGACATAGTTTTAGGATTATGTAAAATCTGACTAGTTTTGATAGCATGAAGCAAGATAATTAGAAATAAACAAATGTTTTAAAATATTTACTTATTTAAAATAGTTTTTTTTACATACCATTGCTCTCATTTTCCAAGCAGCAACTTTGCTTATTAATTCATTTTCATATGGACATCAAGTAAGTTTTGATTCTGCTGGATGTTATATTACGGTCCAGATGCTGTTCATCATTTTCCAAATCAGGGAGCATCAGTAAACATACCTCTTCAGATCTCATATCTGAAGATTCTGACTCATTAAGTCAAAGGTGGGATGCCCAAGCATGCATTTTTAAAAAGCTCTAGGTGATTCTAATGTATTCCAAAGCTGAGAAACACTATTGTAGAAGGACTCAATTAAATACCAGACAGGCGTGACCTTTAGAATTTTCCCATGCCTGAGATTCCTTATAGGTGGGTCCAATGTGAGTTACCAGAAAGTTTTAGAAAGATTTAGAAAACTTATGAAAATGAGAAGTTAACAAACAAAATATACATGATAAGAGAATCCTTAGCACTCAGAAGGATTTTCTATAGGGCTATTTCAGGTAGAAAGCTTCCATAATACATTCAAGATATAAGTTGTTTAAAAATACAAAAAGACTTGATGCAGTATTTGGAAACACTACTGGGACTGTAGCCAGAGTGTCCCATAACTCCTGTCTTTTACCAGAAAATAAGTTAGTCAGGACCTGCAATATTGGCTCTTTAATACTTTAAGCATCTGGGAAAACTAACTCTAAGTTGGCATTATTATTATTAACAAGGAAGTTCTAATATACTTTAATTCAACAAACATGTGATGGGGAATTTACTGAGTGAAGTCAAATCATGGAGGACTCTGAATTTTAGTACTCTAAACTTTATTCTGAAAGGAGGCAAATTTAATGAAGCAGAGGAGTGACCTTATTATATTTTTATTTTACAAAAATCACTTGGAAGAAGTGGTGTGCTGAGTGAATTGGAGAAAGGAAAGGATGCCCTGCAGATTGGAAGTCCAGTTAATAGATTATTTTAGCAGTCTGAGCTAGGGACAATAATACAGTCTCACATAAAGCTGGATGGGTGGAATGGAAGAGGTGGAGAATGTGGATACAGCAACCACATAATTTATCCTTCCAATCTGGACACTGAAAGGAAACACTCATTATTAATGATTGCCCCAAGACAGCAGGCATCAATTGGAACTGTCCCAGACAAACAGGGACTTATAATGGTATTAGGTGTGGGGAGTATAGAGACAATTTCTAAGGATTTTTTTAAAAATGTGGGAAAAGTTGGACAGAAATTTGGATCTGGAAAATGTCTAGGATGAAGACAAATATTTGGGATCTTCAATATAAATAGTAATGATTAAGGTGGATGCCTGGTTTATTTGCAGTTATTTCAGATTTTGAATAAAGAAAAGGGAGTCAAGGACCCTGTATCAATTTGTAAACTCAGAACAAAAAAACACTTTTTTCACCTGATCCTTAAAGTCTTGAATGCCTTGCCCTAATTGGTTTGGCTCAGTGGATAGAGTGTCAGCCTGTGGACTGAAGGGTCCCAGGTTCGATTCCAGTCAAGGGCATGTACCTGAGTTGCGGGCACATCCCCAGTAGGAGATGTGCAGGAGGCAGCTGATCAATGTTTATCTCTCATCAGTGTTTCTAGCTCTCTATCCCTCTCCCTTCCTCTGTGTAAAAAAATCAATAAAATATATATATTTTTTAAAAATCTTGAATGCCTGGAGCATGAACAGGTAGAGCTTCCCTCCCTTTCATCAATGTTCACTGGATTAATAGGATTAATAAGTGTTCTCTTCCTTTATCCTCTTTTTACTTCATTTTTACCCCCTTTCCAATCAGCAAATGTCCATTTTAAATATTCTTAGGTACTCAGGAACTAATTATGTAATTTAGAAGCCTAAAAGTTCTCATTACCTCCCTAAAGTCTACATTATTTTTCTTTGGAACCCACAGAGCACTTGGTAAACCTTTCCCTGTAACCTAACCATAGCAGGTTTTCTTTAAAGAAATTTCTAGGAAAATATTATTTTTGGATTATGTAGGGAGATAAAAAAATTTAAACCTTTGTCTCTCCTTAAAACTACAAAGCACACTATATTTCCAATATAAAATATTTAAATTGACATGTAGTGTGCTTTACATTAATAGAATGCTACACAGGCTTATTTAAAATACTTTGTGTAATATGTTTGACAGCTAAAGTGATACAACCCACTCTTGTGCTGGCACTTTTGACATTTGCTTTGTGTTTTGATTGTCATCTTTGGAATTGTAAATTACTCTGGGAAGCTCAGCACAGAAATTAAATCCAACATCTAATTTTTATCAAGACTTTTGTTTTGTTCAGTTTTACTGTCCAGCTAATTGAGGCTTACAGAGGTCAGGTGCCTTGGCCAAAGTGTCTAGCATGTCAATGTCTTAGCTCAGATGAATTTTCTTTTAGAACCTGATAATTCCTGCTTTATATATTCATCAGTCTGTTCATTAACATCCAGGTCATCCTTGATGTTCTCTTAAAGATTGGGCTGGCTGTGTTTAAAGGGTCCTCAACACTAGTGAGACTTTATGGGAAGTCTGCATATTCATTTGCTATCTTTTATCTGCAAATGATGAACATATAGAGATCAATTATGATCATCTTCAGCATGGTAGATGTGGCTTTCTAAGGATTTGTTACCCAGCAAAATCCAGCTGTGTGCTGTTCAGGCTCAACAGTAGGATGCCTGTGTGGGTTAGGATAACAAGTCATGTGCTGTCTGGTATTTGAAGCTGGCACGGCAGAAGGCAGGATGGCCTGCAAATAAATTACTTCATTTCAGGGGCATGGATCCTTTGCCAGGAGACAAATATTTTGCATTCATTTCCTGGAGGCTGCTGGAAGTGTGGCATAGTTAGATTTTTGTTGCTGCTGCTGAAGGGCTTTGTCTGCCCAGATACCAAATGCAAAGCTCCTGGGAATTCAGCTAGGAGACTATTCCAGAAGGATTAGACTATAGGAATTCGTAATTAGCCTCCACAGTCTTATGCCTTTTAGGATATGCTAGGAGAATCTTGAAAAATTCTTTGGTTGAAATTCAGTTTAAACATATTAGCATGAGTATATAACTTTTGAGGTATGAATTCATATAAAACTTTACTCAAGCTACAGTTTTTTTCTCTCCATAGTAATTATTTTATGAAAGCAAATGTTTTGTATTATTGGTCTCCCCTCGCAGTTAATAATGTTTTTTATTTAAGCAATTCTTTCAATTTGTGTCTCTCCCTTCCCTCATCACCACTCACTTGTGGTATGGCTAAGAAGACAATACTGATGCACTGAGGGGCAATCTGTGAGCAAGTTAATCACCTGCCTCAGCATAGATAGCTCAGGAGCTGCTTCACTGTCCTGGAGGACAGAGATAAAATAGAAAGGAAGAAAGATTATTTTTAAAGCAGTGCCTTCAAATGATTATCAAACAAAGGAACACATTTGGGAAGCTGCTAAGTTGGAAGGAGCTTCCCAGGAAGGAGAAGGCAATAAGGGCAAATGGTAAAAATAAAATGTCAGCCCAGGTACATATTATGTCAATTCAAGTGACTAATGGCCAATTTGGCACATTCCTTTGGCTCATGTGCTGTGAAATGCATGACCTTGTTTCCTGATGCTGATTTATAGCTTTGTGTGCTTCAAGCGTTATTTTGCTTTCTGAAAAAATCCTGGACTCTTAATGGAAAAGTAGGGAAAGCCTGAAGTGGCTGCAGAAGTTAAGGTGCATCGTTTCTTGAAGGCAACAGGCTCATCCCTGGTTTGGATTGTTTTGTAAGTGGAGCTAACAGGCAGGGACTGGACTGTGTCAGAAAACCACTAGTGTAAAATGGAATAAGATTCTTTGCAGGAGAAGTAGGAAGAGCTGTTAGAAGTACACCACTCCATTTAAAGGGGATTCAGGTTTCATCAGGATAAAATGAATGAAATTCAACAGCAGTGGCTCAGATGGCCCTAAAAGGAATGCATAGGACGGATTTGGTGGTTATTTGCTGCTTTGGTCTATTCCTGCAAATGCCCAGAAAACTCACATGTTCATCTTACAAGTTCTTTGAGCTTGATTCTAATATGGGGTATACATGGGGGATAGGAGTCCCTATCCTTTAGCACGTCACTATTTTTCCTCTGGTTTTTGACTGGCTAGAAATAAAAACATTTGCATCAATCAGTTGTGTCCTTGGTTGGCTTCTGCAACTTAGGGATATTAAATTCTTTTCTGAGTAAGTGCAGAAATGCATTTACATTTAAGTTGGTGCTTTGCTGCTGGTTTTGAAACTGCTGAGCTGGCAAGCCTACCTTTTCCTCTCCCATTCCTTGCCATTCAGTTAACCTTGACTGAATAATAATGAGCTACTCGGGTGGGTTTTGTGCCTCGCATTTCTTTGGTAAATGTTATTTTCACATGTAGCATGGTGTTCCTACATAGATTCTTGTGATTCCTGTTTGTAACTGGATCACAACAATAACCTGCTTTTTAGAGCAGGTACAACTATGCTGCCAGTGTCTGTGTTTTCAGAAGAGACTCTGACACTTAGAGCTTTGTCACTTGTGGCTCCACCCTTCCTTTCAGTCCATTCATAACCAGGGAAACAAGAGAGAAATGCAAAATGCTAGAGCTTGATTGTAGACGTCATCTTTCTAATCATTCAGTTCACAGATGAAGGAATGAGCCCAGTTACTTTAATTCGGCCAGTTTAAATACCCAGTGCCTACACCTGGGTCAGAATGTGGGTCTTCTGGTCCTCAATCTAAATCATTCTTCTAATCACTCAGCTTCTCACCAAAATGAGTGTAACCACTGGGAGTAGGGGTTACAAAGATTAATTGTTGGATTTCAAGAATCAGGTTGAAAAGAATGGGTTCATCAGGTTTTTTTAATAGTTCTCAGACCGAGAAAGAGAGGAACATTCCTTGAATATTCCGTAAGATCTAAGTGTTAGTTTTTGTACACCTTTTTAATTTTGCTTAGAGAAAGCCAACCTCTGGCACTCATTATCAGTCAGAAGAAACACAGCTGTTACTGGACAAGCCATTAATTTTTCACTTGCCTCAGCTTCCTCATGTATAAAATCAGAATAATTGGCCTCATCACCATCAGTAAGAGATGATATGAGCCATCTACTCTGTCCTGAATTTCATCTAAGAGCCCGATCATTCTGGGGATGATCTAAGCCAGTGTTTCTCAAAGTGTGGTCCCCACACCAGCATCAGCATCATCAGGAAATTGTTAGAAATACAAATCCTTGGGGCCCAGCCCTGACCTATTCTGTATCACAAACTCTGGGGTAGAGCTTGGCAAACTGTCTTTTAACGAGTCTTACAAATGATTCTAAAGCATTAGAACCACTTATCTAAATAGTTCTCTCATCTTCCTCTAGTATAGATGACAGTCATGGAAGCCACAAAGTTAAAAGGAAACATTTATATGAAGAAAAAACATATTCACAGAACTAATCATCACTTAAACTTCAGGAAGGAGAAATAAATGTTCTGTGGCTCTATTCTATGCTTTTATTATTAGCTACAGGGGGGATGGGAATGAGAATCTTTACCCAAATATAATCTCTGCAAGGCAGGGATCACACCTAGCATGTTCCCTAATATTTCCCCAGTATCTATCTCAGGCTCTAGAATACACTTGGGACTTACTATTTCTTGAAGAATGACTTAATTAATATTAAGACTGTTTTGGCACCATAGCATGTGGAAGAAGCATAAAATTGGACAAGGAACAAGTCTAAAGTCCAAGTTTGATCCTCTTTAGATGGGTAAACTTTATTGAGTTGCTTACTCCTTGGGCTGGAGGGCCTTCATCTGTGTAATGATAGGATTGAGCTGCAGTTGCTTTTGGAGGACTCCCACTCTAATATTGAATCGTCTATGAAAGAAGGTAAAAGGGAAAGGTGAATGTAGATAAAATGGTAAGCCCATTAAGGAGGTTGATTTTATTAGCCTTTTTCCATGATGTTTCCCATGTCTCCAACAGTTCAAGATCTTCTTTTTCTAACATATTAATTGTATTTTTCTCTGTACCTCCCTCTGTCCTCCCTCCCCAATTTTTTGTAATTACTGGCTCTGACTTAGAAAAAATAGAATATATTCAGATTAAAGGTATTGATATCAGGGTCTAAATTTTACATATTATTTATTCCATAATGTACTAGGACAGACAGGATCATATAATATACTAGTGGCCCAGTGCATGAAATTCATGCACTGGGGTGGGGGGGTCCCTCAGCCCAGCCTGCCCCCTCTCACAGTCCAGGAGCCCTCAGGGGATGGCCTAAGCCTCAGTCTGGCCTCCCTCTGTGGGAGGTGACCGGGCTGATCAGGGGAAGGCGCCACCCCTATCACCCCGCTGCTGCTGCCACTGCAGACCACCACAGCTGCAAAGGTGTTTTCATCAACACTGACTCCAGTCTCTCCACCATGAAAAAAATGACAACTTTCTTTAGGTATTTTCAAGATGTGTCTTTCATAGGATATTACATTTGTTTCTTTTTTTTTTTTTTTTATCCTCACCTGGGGATATGTTTCCATTGATTTTTAGAGAGCGTGGAAGAGAGAGGGAAAGACAGAGAGAAACATCAATGTGAGAGGGACACTTCGATTGGTTGCCTCCTGCATGAGCCCTGACCTGGGCCCCAGCCAGGGAGGAGCCTGTAACCTAGGTACATGCTCTTTTTTTTTTTTTAAATAAATCTTTATTGTTCAGATTACAGGTGTTCTTCTTTTTGTTTTCCCCCTATAGCTCCCCTCCACCTGATTCCCCACCCCACCGTACCCCATGCCCTTACCCCCGCCACTGTCTTCATCCATAGGAGTAAGATTTTTGTCCAATCTCTTCCCGCACCACTCAAACCCGCTTCCACCTGAGAATTGTCAGTCCACTCCCTTTCTATGTCCCTGATTCTATTATATTCACCAGTCCATTCTGTTCTTCAGATTTTTTATTTACTTGATTTTTAGATTCACTTGTTGGTAGGTATGTATTTGATGTCATTTTGTTGTTCATAATTTTTATCTTTACCTTTTTCTTCTTCTTCCTCTTCTTAAAGAATACCCTTCAACATTTCATGTAATCCTGGTTTCGTGGTGATGAACTCCTTTAGCTTTTCCTTGTCTGTGAAGCTCTTTATCTGACCTTTAACTCTGAATGATAGCTTTTCTGGGTAGAGTAATCTTGGTTGTAGTTTCTTGCTGTTCATCACTTTGAATATTACTTGCCACTCCCTTCTGGCCTGCATAGTTTCTGCCAAGAAATCAGCTGACAGTCGTGTGGGTACTCCCTTGTAGGTAACTAGCCGTTTTTCTCTTGCTGCTTTCAAGATTCTCTCTTTGTCTTTTGCCCTTGGCATTTTAATTATGATGTGTCTTGGTGTGGTCCTCTTTGGATTCCTTTTGTTTGGGGTTCTGTGCACTTCCTGGACTTGTAAGTCTATTTCTTTCACCAGGTAGGGAAAGTTTTCTGTCATTATTTCTTCTAACAGGTTTTCAGTATTTTGCTCTCTCTCTTCTTCTGGCACCCCAAAAATTCGGATGTTGGTACGCTTGAAGTTGTCCCAGAGGCTCCTTACACTATCTTCATATTTTTGGATTCTTTTTTCTTCTTGTTTTTCTGGTTGGGTGTTTTTTGTTTCCTCATATTTCAGATCTTTGGTTTGATTCTTGGGGTATGTTGATCTACAGTTGAGTTTCTGTATAGTCTTTATTTTAGACAGTGTATGCTTCATTTCTGACTGGTCCTTTTCCATTTTTTTGGCATTCTCATTAAAGTCCTTGAAGGTCTCACTAAGCTCCTCAGAAGTGTCATCAAGTTTCTCGGTGGTTTTTAGAAGATTCTTGAGTAACCTTATAAATGTGGTTCTGAACTCTATGTCGTCCAGTAGTTTGCTTTCCTCCGTTTCTTTCATTCGTGACATGTTTCTTTGTTTCTGCATTTTGGCTGCTTCCCTGTGTTGATGGAGTGGCTTTGTGTGGTAGGTGACCTATAGGGGGCAGTAGCTCAGCCTCCCCAATCACCTGATGTGGACGCTCTTGTTACACCCCTTTGTGGCCTGAGTGCAAAGTCTTGGTGTAGTTAAGCCTTAATTACTGTTGGTACACTGGGAGGAATTGACCTCCAGGCTAATCGGCTGTGAGGACTTGCTGTGTCTATAAGAACTGCTGTGCTGGAGACACGCTTATGGTGCAGGACTTGTTTCAGTGGGGCTTTGGTGCTCGCTGAGTCTGCCTCTTGAATGTGTCACTTATGGATGTGAGGAGTTGAAATCTGGTTTCTCACACTGACCACTAGGTATACTGGCTTCTGGATCTCCAATGGGGTGCAGGTCAGCTATTGTCTGAGTCCACCCAGCAGGAGCTACAGCGAGAGCTACAGTTTTCTCCTCTTTGCTTGGGGTTTGGAGGTTTTGGAGCTGTCTGACCCAGGCTGCAAGTTTGCTAGGTTAAGCTGCGATAGGGCAGGCCTTTCTTATGCTAAAGCTGCTGCTTGGAGCTTGGGTGGGTTTGTAGGTTGTGCAGGGCGGGGTCTCAGGGCGTCACTAGGCTAGGGCGTGGCAAACAGCAATGGCTGCTACTTAGCTGGCTCTGTGTCTCTGACTGCGTCCCGTGCCCCAGCACAGTAAACAATTATTCTTGAGCGCAGCTCTGCAAGCAGGCCCTCTTCACTTTCCGACCTGGTGGCAGACAATCCAGCTTATCCCCGTAGGAGTTTGGATCCCCCGCGTCTCCCCAGAAACTGTATTTCAGAGTAATCGGGGGCTTGTCTCCCCTTTGGGTTGAAAATAGCAACGCCTGCCGCCAGCCCAGATCCCGCGCCTCCGTGCCTCAGCTTTTCAGCACTTGTGCACATCTCAATGCTCTTTTCTCTTTCCTTCTAGTTGTAGAACTTCCACTCAGCCAGCTTTTCCATGGTTCTGGGTGATAGACGTTTTGTCTTTTAGTTGCAGTTTTGAAATTGTTGTGCGAGGCAGCAGTTTAGGTGTTTACCTACGCCACCATCTTGGATTCTTGCTGGTACATGCTCTTGATCAGAATCGAACCCGGACCCTGCGGTCAGCAGGCCAAGGCTCTATCCACTGAGCCAAAACTGGCTAGGGTAGGATATGACATTTCTTAGCCCCTCCAGCAGCAAACCTTTGTTTTTTCCTCCAGGAGTGAGGTGGAAAAACCCTAGATCACCTTCTTGGATTCTTATTACCCAAGTTACAAAGAACACTGCAAGTGGTGGTGTACAGGGAGCTTAGCTAATGAGCGGTCAGAAAAGGTGTTTCCTCTGCAGCTCACATGCAGAGGCCTCCCTGGTGTGTGTCCGCTGGGGTGGGGGCATGCTCCGAGCCGCACCACAGAGGCTCGGAGCAGGTGCCCCTATGTGTTTTGTCTCCGCTCTGGCCCGCCCCCAGACCCAGCCTCCCTACGGCCACTGGGGCTGGGGGCGGCACACAGTCCCCTCCTGCCCATCTGCGCGTGCAGCTCCTCCTGAGCCAGTTGTGATGCCTTAAGGCATCCTGGCTAATTTGCATATTACCTCTTTATATATAAATACTCAATAAATATTACTTGAGTGTGTTTGGAGAAAAGCATTACGTGAATTAACAAGGTTCATATATGTGTTGTGATCATAAAGGCCTGGGTTTAGATCTTGTCTTAAAAGGTGTATGACCTTGGACAATAAAATTTATTCTTTCTGAAATTCAGTTTCCTATCTGCAAAGTGGATATAATACTTACTTTATAGTTATTATAAGAGTAAATATGCTAACATGAAAGTTTCTACTACAGTGCCTGGTACATAGTGAGCACTCAATAAAGTACAGTTTACTTTCTTTATTTTTACATTTTCCTATGAAATAGTTTCTAAGCATCTTATAAAACACATATACTTATTTCTTCACTCTCAGATCTTTCTATTTTAAATAGCTCTAGCCCTTAAGACTTTCAAAGACTATTTTGAGGTATTCAAATAAAGGAGGCCATGGAAGATTTCAAAGAGAAATATAACCCAGAAGCAAGACTGAGTATAGAAGATGATACACACTTAGGAGTATAAAATCTGGGGACTGAGAAAACTTTACCTTGATGATTAGAATAAAAATAATTGCTTTAGGTCAGAATTCCATGGATGCCTTAAGAGGAATAATTTCTTTCTACTTCCAACTGGAAGGTATTTCATTAGTTCTAAAATGATTAAACTTACCCTAGGACAAACACTCTCACAAACAATATTTCCAGTCAGTAAAATTTTAAGCTTTTCCACTATTAGATAGCCATTTGAGCTTCTTTTTCTTAAAATTGAATTTATTGGGGTGACATTGGTTAATAAAATTATATGGATTTTAGGTAGACAATTATACAGTATGTCATCTGTGTATTTTATTGTGTTTACCACCACAAGTCAAGTCTCCTTCCATCACCATTTATTCCCCCTTGACCCTCTATTACCTCCCCCATCCCTCTTCCCTCTGGCAATCACCATATTGAAGTCTGTGTCCATGAATCTTTCTTTTTTATTTTGCTTAATCCCTTCTTATCCAGCCATCAATCCTCTCCCCTCTGACGACTGTCAGTCTGTTTTCTCTATCCCTGAGTCTGTTTCCATTTTGTTAGTTTATTTTATTCATTAGATTCCAGGTATAATTGAAATCATATGGTACATGTCTTTCTCTGACTGGCTTATTTTAGTTAGCATAATAATCTCCAGATCCATCCATGTTGTTGAAAAGGGTCATATTTCTTTCTTTTTTACAGCAGTGTAGTATTCCATTGTATAGATGTACCACAGCTTTTTTATCCACCATCTGCTGATGGGTACATGGGCTGCTTCCATAGCTTGGGTATTGTAAATAATGCTGCAATGAATGTAGGAGTGCTTGTATTCTTTTGAATTACCGTTTCGGGTTTCTTTGGATATATTCCAAGAAATTGAATTGCTGGGTCATAAGGCAGTTCCATTTTTAATTTTTTGAGATGACTCCATACTGGTTTCCACAGTGGCTGCACCAGTCTGCATTACCACCAACATTAC
Organism: Corynorhinus townsendii; assembly: GCA_026230045.1. NCBI lineage: Eukaryota > Metazoa > Chordata > Mammalia > Chiroptera > Vespertilionidae > Corynorhinus > Corynorhinus townsendii. The sequence continues at coordinate 96,574,401 of JAPDVU010000003.1, forward strand.
ACAAGGGTTCCCTTTTCTCCACATCCTCGCAGCACATGTTCTTTGTTGATTTATTGATGATAGCCATTCTGACAGGGACCTTTGAACTATTCTAAAGGAAATAGAATTAGGGGAGGGCAAGGCCAGCAAATGATGAGGATATTTCCTTTCTAACAACACCCAGCACATTTTGGCTATTAGTCTGGATAACTGTGACCTTTTTAGTGGCCAATCAATAGAAGAGAAATGAAAGGCAGAACAATGTAGCATATGCCTGAGTGGGCCTTTCCAACCCCTGCCAGCTATCCAAACCTTCCAAGGGAAAGGGATGGTCCATAAAACAAAACAGGCTAGAAGACTGCCTGGATTCTTATTTTATCTCCTTCCAGATTCCAATCACCACAGGCCCAGTCAAGCTGTTCTGTTTTTCGAATTGAAGAGCAGTCTGAAGATATAGATATTTCCCAAAACAACTTCACAGACTAAAATAAACAATAGGGATAATATTGGCTCAATCATTTTGTGACAGAGAGAGACTGAGAGAGAAATTTTTGACTTTCATTCTTGTATATTTTAGATACTATCAAAGGAAGGAATGAAAGTTATTACTTGATTTTTAGCCAATGAAACAGATGCCACACAAGCAGGGCTGTAGAGTTAGGATGAGATAGGAGATAACATGAAGACTGGTTATTAAGCATGAAGGAGAAGGAAAAGATTGGGAAGTTGTTGAAATCGTAAATAATATTTAAAACTTGAACTGTTCCTTAAAGTTATTATATTTTCAAATAAAATGGCATTTTAACTGCTCATCCCACTTCAGGACCAGAATATAATAGGTGCTAATTGGTGGTCTCAGGGAATCTTGTGAACCACGTTTCTGGAGAAGGACACTTTCAGAAAAGCCACAGGCATTGGTGAAGCAGAAAGTATTGGAAAATACTGAGGGAATAATAGGCAGTTACAGTGGAGGCTACAGGAAGGGATCTTATGTTGTTGTTATCATCAAAAAACATTTCTCAAAGACAGCACTGCAACTATTTTTGTTCCATGAGGAAGATACCTAACAGCAGGCAAAATCTTACACTATGGAAAAATAGATAGCAAATCTACCTTTTCAGTACAGTACTCTACTCTTATCAACAAGACCCCCTATGGATGCCTGAAACACTGGGGAGTACTGAACCCTATATATAATGATTTTATACAAACCTACCTATGATAAAGTTTAATTTCTTAATTAGGCATGGTAATACATTAACAACAATAATTAATTGTAAAATAGAACAATTATAATAATATACTGCAATAAAACTTATGGGAATGTGGTTTCTCTCTCTTGCCACCCCTCCCCTCTCTCTGATAACTGATTTGATAACTGAGATGGTTACTAAGTAACTAATAGGCAGAGAGTATATACAGAGTAGAGAGGCGGACAAAGAGATGATTCACATTTCAGGTAGGTGGGACAGAGTGCAATGGTGTGAGATTTCATCATAATACTCAGAATAGTGCATAATTTAAAACCACAAATTGTTTATTTCTGGAATTCTCTGTTTAACTAGAGTCCCAATGCATGAAATTCGTGCAAGGCGCTCGGCCCTCACAGCCCCCGGCTTCATCTGGAAGGATGTCTGGAAGGTTGTTTGGCTGTCTGGTCTAATTAGCATATTATGATTTTATTATTATAGATACGTTTGGACTGTTAAGTGAAACCACAGAAAGTGAAACCATGAAAAAGGGGGAATGGCTGTAAAACTATTGATCCAGATCAAACTAGACTTTAAACTGATAACTCATTCTAAAATATTACTAAAGTTCAGAGGGAAAAAAGTATTTTTTTATTTTCTTCCTAACCTTTGCCCTTTCTTTAAAAATGTCTGGAATTTTTTACAGAAAGAAAATAATAAAGTCAGGCTAGTTGTTCTAAAAAATTCAGTCTCCGCTCCTTCCATCAAGGGTGGTGATTTCCTTTTTTAACCAACCTTAATCAATTGATAGAGGATAGAAACAAATAGTAAAGCCTGTGGGAAGTGGGAGGAAATATGTTAAGTATATGTTTCATGCCTTACAGTTCATTTTTATTTGCAAATATTCAATCAAGAATGATGATGCCTTAATTTAAAAATAAACAAATTTGGTAAGATATTAAGATTTGATAATTTGGGAAGTGGACATAGAAATGCTAATTATATAAATTTATGACTTTCTGCATATTTGAAATAATTTATTATAGCAGGGAATGAATATACTACACTTATATAAAGCTACCCATAGTAATCTTAGTAAATGTTAAACTCAGCTTGTTACTCGAACCTGATAAAGTAAACCCTCAATTTTGCAGACCTTGATTTAGTGGACTTTTGATTTAATGGTCAAAATTTCCAGTCTATATGTCATATGTGAAAATGAACACCCTGTTAATTTTAAAATGCTTTTAACCGAGGAGAAACCAAGATGGCAGCATAGGAAAACACCTAAACTGCTGCCTTACACAAGAATTTAAAACTACAACTAAAAGACAAAACGGAAATCATCCAGAACCACAGGAAGGCTGGCTGAGTGGAAATTCTACAACTAGAAGGAAAGAGAAGAGCACATTGAGACTCAGAGGAGCTGCAGGAGGCAGAGGTACTGAGATGCGCACATGGAGAGGACAGGCAACTGATTGCATGGCTGGCTTTCTCAAGCGGGAGGGAGACTAAAGCTCCTAACTGCACTGAACTCCAGTTCCAGGCAAGACTCTGGGGACCCAGACTCATTCGGGGAGAAACTGGACTGTCTGGCAGCAGGCGGAACTCGAGGGCAGCTTTCTCTCAGAGGTGCTTGCAGCAATTACCACGGGACATTGAGACACAGGGGCCTATTATGGCAGGGCTGATGGGAAACCAATGCTGTCTGTTCCACCCTGAGACTCAGCCCCATCCAAGCTGAGCACAGAGGCTTTTGCAAGTCTTATCTCATAAGGGTGTCTCCAGCACAGAAGTTCTCCCAGCGTAGACACAGCTGATCCTCACAGACAATTGGCCTGGAGGTCAATTCCTCCCAGTGATACCAACAACAATCAAGGCTTAACTACAACAAGGCTATACACACAGTCCACAAAAGGGTGCACCAACAGTGTCCACCTCAGGTGACTGGAGAGGCTGAGCCACTGGGCCCTATAGGACACCTAGCACACAAAGCCACTCTGTCAACTCAGGGAAGCAGCCAAAATGAGGAGACAAAGAAACAGATCACAAATGAAATAAATGGAGGAAAGCAAACGACTGGATATAGAGTTCAAAACCACAGTTATAAGGTTTTTCAAGAATTTTCTAGAAAAGGCTGATAAATTTAGTGAGACCCTCAAGGATATGAAAAAGGGCCAACTAGAAATTAAGCATACACTGACTGAAATAAAGAATAATATGCAGAGACCCAACAGCAGACTAGAAGATCGCAAGAATCAAGTCAAAGATTTGAAATACAAAGAAGCAAAAAACACTCAACAGAAAAAGCAAAAAGAAAAAAGAATCCAAAAATATGAAGATAGTGTAAGGAGCCTCTGGGACAACTTCAAGCGTACCAACATCCAAATTATGGGGGTGCCAGAAGAAGAGAGAGAGCAAGATACTGAAAACCTATTTGAAGAAATAATGACCGAAAACTTCCCCTACCTGTTGAAAGAAATAGACTTATAAGTCCAGGAAGCACACAGAACCCCACACTAAAGGAATCAAAAAAGGACCACACCAAGACACATCATAATTAAAATGCCAAGAGCAAAAGACAAAGAGAGAATATTAAAAGCAGCAAGAGAAAAACAGTTACCTACAAGGGAGCAACTACAAGAAATACGACTGTCAGCTGATTTCTCAACAGAAATTATGCAGGCCAGACGGGAGTGGCAAGAAATCTACAAAGTGATGAATAACAATAACCTACAACCAAGATTACTCTACCCAGCAAATCTCTCATTCAGAATTGAAGGTCAAATAAAGAGCTTCACAGATAAGGAAAAGCTAAACCAGTATTATATGAAATGCTGAAAGGTATTCTTTAAGAAGAGGAAGAAGAAGAAAAAGTAAAGATAAAAATTATGAACAACAAATACACATCTATCAACAAGTGAATCTAAAAATCAAGTGAATAAAAAAATCTGATAAACAGAATAAACTGGTGAATATACTATATCAGGGGCCTTAGAAAGGGAGTGGACTGACAATTCTCGGTGGGAGAGTGGTGTGGGGGGTGCAGGAAGAGACTGGACAAACACCGTACACCTATGGATGAGGACAGTGGGAGGGGTAAGGGCAGAAGGTGGGCTGGGAACCGGGTGGAGGGGAGCTATGGGGACAAAAGAGGAACAATTTTAGTAATCTGAACAATAAAGATTTATTAAATTAAAAAAATAAAAAAGTAAAGTTTAAACTCAAAAACTCAAATAAAATAAAATGCTTTTAACCAAGATTTGCTTATTATTAAATTAACAGGTTATTTTTTAAAATTAATTCACTGTTATTTTTAACAAATTTTAGCAAAAAAGCCATATATTGGAAAAAACACTGTAGTTTATTTATTTATCGTGGGTAGTATTGTGAAAAATGCTCACCTGTCAGAATTAAAATAACAGACTCAGAGACAGAAGTATGGCAAAAATGAGACTTTTAATATGTTCTTGCAAGAGCGGGTGTCGGTCAGGTTGAACAGGCACACAAAGAGTAGTGATCACAGGCTATTTATCACTAAGGTAGGGGCGAGAGTCTCTCCTCTGGTTCTTCATTGGTTGAGTACTATGGGGTTAATAGTTTTCCTCATACGTTGCCTAGGTCTTATTGTCTCCCATTGGGCCATTTAAAAAAATGGGCTGAGGTTTTTTCTAGTTGTCTTCACCTCCCCCTGTCTAGTTGAGGCCAGTGGGAGGAGTCTTGTCCTGGGTGCCTGGGGTTTTCCACCGTGATGGCTCACCTACACAATTCTTTGTTCTTATACCCTCTTCCCTCCTCCATTCATCCTGTTTGCCCTGGGGAAATTCAGTATCTGTTTTCATTAAAAGTTGACTACACTGGAGATGGATCACAGAGGCTCACTTCCTACAGTATGTATAAATATTACGTATCTACAACTATAGTCTACATATTTAAATCGCAGAGTCACTACTCATAAACAATGTTCCATGAATGATTAGCGCGTGATCACACCAAATTGTGCCCAGCAATTGGTTCTGTTGTCACCTGGCACGACTTTCTGCAGCAGTTCTAACTCATGCCAGCTGATTTCTGATGTACACTAAGCCACACCCCAGCCATGTGCATTTGTTTACTTGTGCTGACGTGAATTCACACACTTACTAGACCTATTCAGTATAAATTTAAAATTTACTGGAACACATATAGAAAAACTGTCTGAATTTACACTTTTCATACATACTTAATATTAATTATACAAACAGGTCTACATAAGTAAAAACAGGTAAGCTAATGCATTTGTCAATTTTTTAACATAAACATTTGGAAAACCTACTTTATTATATAATGGGCTTTCAGCTTCAATGGACACCCCCTCACCCAAATTAGTCCATTTATCAAGGTTTTACTGTATTGTTTTCTTGAAGCTATAGCTTCCATGTTAAAAAAAAAAATTTAATATACTGTACTTTACAATTCAGGAGTTTCAGTTCCTGTGTGAACCCCAGGAGCAGCCTGGCCTTCAAGGCCCTGGCTAATACAGACTGCCCAGGCACAGGAATTCAACCAGATGGCCAACTCATGGATGCTGACCATGTGAATCCATATACAGACCAGCAATGACACTGCCTGCATGTCCACAGCCCCTTCCCCAGATCTCCTTGTTTTGCTTTCCCTCGCCCTCATAAAAACCTCTGTCTGCACTGAGATCTGGAGATCGGTTTTTGAGGACTGGAAAAATCCCCCATCTTCTCAAGATGTGGACACTTGAATAAACCTCTTTCCTTTTTTACCAACACCTGTGTCAGGAGTTTGGCTTCCATTAGGGCAGGTAAGTAAACCTGGGTTCGGTAACATTATGAGAAATACTTAAAAAATAATCATCAAGGATATCAGTAATTTAATTTCAGGTTTAAATTATATATTTCAAATTGCAGTCGTTCTCTTTGACTATTTTTTTTTTACTTTGTTTTGCTTAATTTTTCCTCCCAAAATTATCCATTTCCATTTCTGTAAAGAATACTTATTTTCCACTAATTCCTATGACTCCTAACTTGTTATATTTTCCTCAGTCTGTCCTTTTCCTTATTTTTTTCTGAAAAGATGCATGCTGATTTCTTGATTAACATAGGGTTTAGTGAAGAATTTAAGTTACAGATGCAGTGATTTCAGACCTATGTAAAAAATACAATATCCCAGAATGAGCCCTATCCCAGCGGTACGCCAGCTGTCCTCCCTGCAGTTCCGGTGGCTCTGTGTGGCTCTGGGAGCCTCTCTGAGTGTAGGCAGTGGCCTCTGTGGGTTGATCAGGGCATCTTATGATGAGACTTTTACTGTGGCTAATGGCCTCTTGGAAGGCTTCCCTGAACTAAACCATGCTTCACCTACTTCTCCAGACCTTCTTGGCTGGAGTATGGACTGAGAGCCCAAGAGCAGACTACTTCACCAGCATCCATGTTACAGATCCAGCACTTTGTTCTGATACTTTGGAGTATCAGCTAGGACCTAGGTTAACTAAATTAACTACCAGAAAGGACAGCCGTATTGCATACAGGGAGTTTTTGCAGGGTGCTTCTGTAACAGAAGCTTGTGATGACAATGATAATATTTTCTGGTTGAGTACCGATAGTCTGTCCCTGTTTACAAAGCCCATCTGTTTGGAAGTCAGAGAAAAGGGCTATGAAAGATTAAAAGAAAAACTTGCAAAATCTCAGAGGGAACTGAAGTTAAAAGATGAAGAGTGTGAGAGGCTTTCTAAAGTATGAGGTCAATTTAAACAGGAATTGGAGAAACTCACAGCTACTCTATTTAAGGAAGCTCATAAGATGGTGAGAAAAGCAACTGTCAAGCAGGCAAAAGCAGAACAACAGCTAAAAGAAGCACAAGGGAAAATTGAAGTACTTCATGCTGAGTAGCTGCTTTGGTCCAGTTCTTTTATTGTCCAGTTCTCCATCATCACCTACCAAGAGCCTTTGCCAGATGAAAAGACACCTTTTAAAAAGGGGCATACAAGAAATAAAAATACAGGCAGTGCTATGAGTGGCAGTCCTCAGGACCTCAATGTAATATAGCTGTGGATGAAAAGGGGCCACATTCTAACCTGACAAGTTCAGGAAAGGCCTGTGTGGCTGCCTTGTAAACTCATAGACCTAAAGTAACCACAAAGGATGGTATGAAATTAAAACTTTTTAGCTAAAAGCAGTTTATGGTGGGTAGTCGTGTCCTAGGCTGGCATCTTCCTTGACAAAAGTCAATCTGTTCCTTGTCTTTTTGCATCTATGATAACAATAACATTCTTTTGGAATGTCAAAGTAATTTTCCTTTTACCAGACCCCTCAAACCACAAGCACAGCTCTGTGGAGACCACAAATCCCCTCATTGTTATTGAGTTAATTATTGACTATTAACGATCCTGCACCTACCTATATAAAAGACTTATGTGCCTATCATTTTACTTTTTATCCAATCGCAGAGATTTTCCCCCTTTGCTTTCTACCACCTCCCTAATCTATCATCAATGGATTTCATGTAACCCACATACATCTCCTCTTTTGATTGTAATGTATAAAATAAGGTGCAAAACTGCCATTCTCCAGAGCATTATCTCACGCCTTTAAGATTTTTGCTTCCCGGCAATTGTCAACAGTTTGGCTCAAACACAAAAATTCTTCACAGGTTTGAATATTTCTTACGTTGACACAGCCAATTGTGGAAGAATGCAAAGAGACTAGTTTATCTCTGTATAATGAATTCAGATCTTGGCAGGATGTGCCCACAATAGACAGAACCTGTCCTTTCTTAGACAAAATCTATCAGAAAGATGTCTTTCCATGTTTAACATTATCAAAAAGTGAATTGGCTTCAGCGGTTTTGGGGGCTGTGGAAACAATACTCTTTAAGTATTAAAGCAGTGGGATTACAACCTATTAGATTTGTGAAGGCTTCTGTAGTCGAATGTGGAGGACAAAAAAAAAAGTGCTTTCACTGGCAGAGTAAGTTCTGTAAACACAGAATTAAATTAGGAGACTCAAACAACTATTATCATGTTCCTTCTTTTTGTAGATACAGGATCATTTCTGTATGTAACTTTTTAACATACATTTGATATATCCAGCAGGAACTTGTGAAAAAGCAAGCTTTTAGTCACATGTTTTAGGTAGCTGCACAGTTGAGAAAAGAGATGTCACTGGCTAAGCTGGGATATCTGAAAAAGGAACTCTGATCATCTGCCTGGGACCATGCGTGAACCTCCCTAATACCTGGAAAATGGGCTGAATATTTTTATGGTTACTTGATATTTATTTCCAAGGTGTGGGCCCAAGACATTTTCCCTCTTCTGTAAATTATACCAAGAAATACTATGATATTTAAAAAACTGACCTATGCTGCATTTGCTTATTCTTTAGTTGCACACACACACAAAAATTACAGCTGTACTAGTGATTGTAATTTATAGTTGCAAAAAAAAGATAATAAATAAATATTAGATTGAAAAAATACAACTTTCCAGGCACCCACCATTCCCACCTCTGAATGCTAAAAGTAAATTCTTAGAGCAGCAAGAAAAAAAAATGAGTCTGGATTTTTAGTTTCTAGTGATTTATTCCTAGAAAGAGACAAAGGCTTGCTTTTCCAGTGGATACAGACATCTCAACTCCAGTTTGCCCCAGGGCAAAAGTAGCCCTTCTGGAAAACAGTGTCATGTTTTATAATTCAGAGGGGAAAAAGTTAAAGGTAAAGAAAAGTTGAGGAATGTTACTTAACCAAGAGGGCTCAAAATGTATAATTTGATAGACTCTGCCTTTAATGAGTGATGCTATCTTTAGTTTTTCAATCTCTGGTAAGGTGCCTTGACAGTATAGAACTCCGGAACAACACGCATTTACTCTGCTACCGTCACTGTTATCGTCTGCTGAGAAATCAGTAACCACCAGCAAATGGGCAGCTGAGTGGGGCTTCAGCCTTCCACTAGGATTCTCTTTGAGCATAATGAATTCCTCTCACAGAGCCTATCTATTTCTTGTAACTTGTTAGTTACTTTAATATTGTTTGGTTTGTGCTAGTTACCATCTTTATTTTAAAATCGCTTGCCTTGGCTGGTGTTTCTCAATGTTTAGAGCATTGGCCCTTGACCAAAGGGTCAAGGGTTTGACCTAGTCAAGGGCACATACCTCCTGCCCTGGTCTGGGTATGTCTGAGAGACAACCAATTGATGCGCCTCTCTGACATCAATGTTTCTCTCTCTCTCTCTCTCTCTCTCTCTCTCTCTCTCTCTCTCTCTCTCTCTCTCTCTCTCTCTCTCTCTCTCTCTCTCGTCTTTCTCTCTCCCTCCTCTTCCCTTCTACCCTTCCCTTCTCTCTAAAAATCAATGGGAAAAATATCCTTGGGTGAGTATTAACAACAAAAAATCTCTTACTAATTGATCATGGCATTCCTAAAAAGCACACCCATTGATAATATTGGAATAGAGGGATGCTTTAAATTAGTCCAAACCCAGCTGTTGTGGCTCAGAGGTTCTGTGTCAACCTATGAACCAGGAGGTCATGTTTCATTTCCAGGTCAGGACACATGCCTGGGTTGTAGACTCGATACTCAGTGGGAGGCAGCCAATCAATGATTCTCTCTTATCATTGATATTTCTATCTCTCTTTCCCTCTCCTTTCCTCTCTCAAATCAATAAAAATATATTAAAAAAATAAATTATAAAAGTACAAGCCCTCCATTAAAAAATAGTCAAAAATTTAAATTACAATTAAATATAGAATAGTAAAATAAAAAATAATCAAATAAAAATATATAGTTCATAATTTACACCACATTCATAATTAACTGCAAACATATTATATTACAAAATGTAAACCCCAAACTGTAAAACCTCTAGGAGAAAACAAAGGAAGAAATATTTTTGACCTTGTGTTAGGCTAAGATTTCTTAGATACAATATCAAAAGCTTGGTCCATAATGGAAAAAAAAATGACTAAATCTAACTTTGTCAAAAATAAGAATGTAGTTCTTTGAAAAACACTGGGAGAAAATTTTTGCGAATCTCATATCCAGTAAAAGACTTGTATCCAAATATTTGAAAACATTTAAAACTCAACAAGAAAACAAAAAATGCAATTAAGAATATTGAACAAAGAACATATAAGATGGCAAATACCCATATGAAAAGACTTTAAACCTCATTTGTCATTAAGGAAATGTAAATTGAAGCCACAGTGAGATATCATTTAGCACCTGTCAGAATGATCAAAGTTAAAAAGACTTACCATGCTCAGTATTAGTGAGGCTGTGGATTAACTGGATCTTTACACACTGCTGTGGCAATGTGAAATGGTAGAACCACTTTGGAAAACAACTTGGCAGCTTCTTAAAAATGTTAAACATACACATACCCAATTATCCAACCATTCCACTCCTAGGTATTTACCAAAGAGAACTGAGTACATATATTCTTACAAAGATTTCTATATGACCATAGTTGCTGTATTTATACTAGCCCCAAACTGGAAACAATCTGAATGTTCATTAACAGTGAATATTTAAAAACAATTGTGTGTTATATACATACACTGGAATATATTTAGCAATAAAAAAAGGAATGAATTCAAATTCAAACCAATCTATAATGAAAGAAAGCAGATTAGTGGTTTCCTGGGATGCAAGAGTATGGAATGGGGGTAGGAAGGAATTACAGAGGGGCAGGAAGAAAACATGGATAATGGATATGTTTATTATCTAAATCATAGTGATGTTTTTACTGTTACATACACATCAAAATTTATCGAGTTGTACACTTTAAGTAAGTTCAACTTATTATATGTCAATTAAACCTCAGTAAAGCTGTTAAAAAGAAAGGAAAGGGAAAGGAAGGGCAAATGGGAAAGAAGGAAGGGAGGAAGGGATGGAGGGAGTGGGGGAGGGAGGGACAGAGGGGGGGAAGAAAGAAAGGGGGGGGAGAGAGAGAGAGAGAGAGAGAGAGAGAGAGAGAGAGAGAGAGAGAGAGAGAGAGAGGAAAGAGAAAGAAAGAAAGAAAGAAAGAAAGAAAGAAAGAAAGAAAGAAAGAAAGAAAGAAAGAAAGAAAGAAAGAAAGAAGAGAAAGAAAGAAAAAGAAAGGAAATAGGAAGGAGTGAAGGAAGAAGAAAAGGCCTGGATTTAAAGTCAGAGACCTGGGTTGGGATCTTGAATCTGTCATTTACTTGCTGTAGAGCAAATTGCATTCTTTGAGCCTCAGTTTTTTTTTCTATAAAATGAGGTTAGTGATACCCATTTCATATACAGATAATGTATATACAGTATTTTACAATATGCAGAATGTTCAATATATATTAGGCATTATTATGAATACTATTTTTAATATTTATCAAGCAAATGAAAGTTGCATCAATTTGAGGCATTTCCCACTCACATTGGCTGGAAATGTCTGGAGTCCTTTGGGGTGAGAGGGATGTTGAAGTGTGTGTGGGGAGCAGAGAAGAAGCAGGAATGTTCGTCTTTTGCTGTGAGATGGAAAATAATACCTGAAACGTGTTAGACCACTCATCACATAGGAAATGTACTGCTGCTGCCCTCCTGTTTGGGGTTTTCAGGTCCCAGCATACAATGCTCCAATTTAACGTAGGCCAAAAAGCACTGCTAATGGGATGTGCAGTTTCTTTGGGCTAACCCAGTAGAGAGGAACTGAAGCAGAAATGGGCAATAAATTCTTAATGCAATGCACACATTATGCCTCATGTTATTTGTAAACAAAAGGCATACCATGTATTTTCTCTGTAAGCTAAAATACATTTATTTATATTTACTAAATGGTGGCCAACTATTGCTTGGATGACATAAAAAGCTTTTATAAATATAAAAATGTTTATAAAGAAATTGTTTAGAAACATGCATATACTGTTTTTAAAAATGCAGTTTCTCTTTCCATTAAACATCTACTCCTTGGATAGCACCAAGTGTGGAAGTAGATGCAAAGCACTAAGCCATTTAAAATCTAAATGAGACTTTAATAAGGAAATGTCCTGTTTCATTTTAAAGATTCTCTTTACCTCCTTTTCTTAAGCTGTCAAGTGAAAGAAAAGGCAGCTTTATAACTACATGGCTGCCTCAGCTTCAGATTACATGTGAAATCTCACATTTTGTTTCTCACATCTTTCTCTCCCTTTCTCCCTCTCCATCCCTATCCCAACTCCTTCCCTCTCTGCCATCCAACCCTCCCCAACCCCAGCTTTCTGCCTTACACTTCCTTCTTACGCAGCTGACAGAATGATGAAGTTTTGCTGATCTGATTAAGTTGCTGAAAGATGGTAGCCCTTATTAATTTAGGGGGTGTCAGGCAAAAAATAAAATAAAATAAATGACAAGAGTGAAAAAAATGTTTTTTACTGTGGATCATCATCCTAGCCTGTCTGGGTAGAAAATTAGGTGATTTTGGTTTCCACTGCTTGGCAGAGTGTGAAATCAAATGGAACTTAACTTTGTCAGACGTTCACTGTCTTCCATTCCACACTCCCACTGCTGTTTTTGTAACCCTGAGGGCTTTGCTCACATTTGTTCATAGTGAGCAAAGAATCCCACTGAACATTAGGATTCTCACCCCTTGTTAAAAACTTAGCAAAGGTATTAGCAGAAGTAACAACAGGTCTTCTTTCAGATATATTTTATAGTAGCCTCTTTTTTTTCTAATCACAACTATTAACTGCACTGTTGGTCACAAAATAGGAATAAGCCCACGAAGCCAGTGCTGAATATTGGAAACTATCACATGGTTCCCGAGAAAGTTGGAACGAAGATAGTGTGGAAGATAATGGTGCAGTATGAAGCTGTTATTTTCATTCTACTTCCTGCAGTGATATACTTGGTGTTACTTTGTTTGTAAGAGATGGTTCTTACAGGGTCACCTGCATGACAAGGTGGCTAGTTTTGATTGTAGGGTTGATCTGAGTTTCGTGGTAAAGGACACAGAGAGGAATGTGTCATAGATTCTTTACAATGACTGGTGAGGTCTGAAGAAATTTTGGATAATTCTTTTGTGATAGAAAGTAATGCACCACTGAATAGATAACAATATTTTGTGTATACTGTGAACAAAATAATAGGTAGACAATGCACTCTAACATTGAAAACCTGTGCAGAGAATGAACCTGTTAATAAAAAGGAGATAAAGAGAATCACACATTGTTGAGTTTAGTACATGAGGCTGTTTGTTTCACCAGGAAGCTGCAGCTTCACAACCCTCCCTTCCCCCATGTAGGGAGCCCCCTATCCTCCCACACAGGATTGGAGGGGGAAAGAGGGACTAGGGAGAGGTAAACACATGGGAACTAGTAGTCAAAATGATGCAGGGGAGGTGCATGACCATAGAGGCCTGTCAGTCTAACCTAGGAAAGGGATCATTGACTAGGGGTGGACCCATCAGAAGCCCGAGAAAGCCTGGGAAGTTGACTGCTTATTGGGACAGAACTCAAGGGCTGCAAAGGACTTAAGCTTTAATATGAAACAGAAACTGTGGATACTGGTCTTTGTCTTGGCCTTGATGAAGGTAAGGTTGGACTTTTTTCATAGCAGGATGGACAAAGATGGGGCATTGGGAACCCAGGAGGGGAACTCCTTTGATTTTGCATCACAGTTAAATCACCTTGCCACACCACAATCTCCCGTGCCTAGGTCCTTGAAATGCTTTTCTCACAATCTCGTGGAAGAGCCCAATTTCCACCAACAGCAAACCTAATGGGAAGAGTTTCTTCTTCAGATTTGGAAGGAACTAAGGAAGTTGTTTATTCTCTACCTGACACATTAATCTTCCCACAGCACCTGCAAACCTCTGTTAGAATATATTCAGTGAGCCCGGCCAGCATGGCTCAGTGGTCGACCTGTGAACTAGGAGGTTACAGTTCCATTCTGGTCAGGGCACATGCCTGGGTTGTGGGCTAGATCCCCAGTGTGGGATGTGTAGGAGGCAGCCGATCAATGATTTTCTCACATGGATCTCTCTCTCCTCTCCGATATCTTTCTCCTCTCCCTTCCTCTCTGGAAAAGAAAAAAAAAAAAGAATATATTCAGTGAGAGGGAGCTCACTACCCCAATGATACTGAATAATTCTGTTAGTTGGTCTTTTAGCCGAAATCAACCTTTCACAGTTTGAACCAATTAATCAAACTCTGCATTCTGGAGCCAGAAAATAAATCAAGTCCTTCTTCTGCCTGAGAGCCTTCAAGTTTTGTGGACAGTTATCTACACTAATTCTTTCATTCACCAAGTAAAGAAATTCCTCACTTCTTTAAGTAGTTTCTCTCTCAATCTCCCTAAGGGTCTTGCACAATTCCTTATATACATAGTAGGCTTTCAGGAAATGTTTGACTTGACACAAGTCTGGCTACTGACAATTGTATTCCACTCAGATTCCATTCTATATAATGTGGAAATAGTAGTGATTACAAGCATGTTTTTTTAAAATTTATTTTAGAGAGAAAGGGAGAAGGAGAGGGAGAGGGAGAGCGGGGGAGAGAGAGAGAGAGAGGAAGAGAGAGAGAAACATCAATTGACTGCCTCTTGCATGCCCCCCACTGGGGATGGAGCCCACCACCCAGGCATGTGCTCTGACTGGGACCATGACCTCCTTCAAGGTTGATGCTCAACCACTGAACCACTGAGCAACACTAGCTGGGCACTAGCATGTTTGCTATTGATAATATCTTTATGTGGTTGACCACAAACCATTAATTTAACCTCATGTTTCCTCCTAGATTGGTTGACTGGTCCTCCCTCAGGTGGATGATGTTCCTCTCTCTCTTTTTAATTTACACCAGTGCCAAGAAAAAAAAAAATGTTTAGGGATAAAAAAAAAAGGAAAAAAAAAAAGGCATGTCTGTGTAAACCTAAAAAAAAGGACATGCCTATGTAAATCTTAAATGAAATATCTAGGAAGAAATCCTGAGCTTTGAGGAAAATATAAGTTCTTTTATTCTCCCTAGTTGATGAGAAAAAGTGGAAATATTATAGTTAAACTAGAGGCCTGGTGCATGAAATTTGTCATGGGGGTTAGGGGGCAGGGGTCCCTGAGACTGGCCTGCACCCTCTCCAATCCAAGACCCCTCAGGAGATGTCCGACTGCCTCTTGAAATCCAGGACCCCTGGCTCCTGACCACTCACCTGTGTCTGATCGCCCCTAACCATCTCTGCCTGCCTGCCTGATTGCCCCTAAATGCTCTCCTGATGTCCTGATCGCCCCTAACCATTTCTGCCTTGCCCCACACCCGGGACCCAGGCTTCCCTCCCTCTGGCTGGCCGCAGGCACCCAGGACCCAGGACCCGGGCTGGCTTTGCCCAGGGCCGGCCGCAGCCGCAAGGGACCGTGGGCAGGTGGCTTCGCAGTTTCTATGGTTTGTGATCCATACATCATCTTCTGAACATTACTACTTTATACATAGTAATGGAATCCATCTTCAATTTCTTCTCTCACCTTTTCTCTTCCTTTTGGGTTTCTTTGCTGTGGCCTGTGGCCTGAGGTCACCAGTTCCTTGGGTACAATCAAAACACTTTTGTCATGGCTGCATTGAATAGCATATTGGTTTAGATTGACTGGCCTATCTTCATCATCTCTTAACCTACTAAAAATATTATGCAAATGTTATGCAGTTTCTGTTTTATTACACTGGGCTCTCTCTCTCTTGAGGGTTTCTTTCTTTGCTTGCTAGTTACATATATCATATTCTAGAATCAATTATGTTCCATTTGTGCTTATGACAGTTCTGAGCAGCAACTTTATTTACTCCTTTTTGTCTAGTATCATAGATAAGTGACACTTGTAAATCTGTCAGGTAGTACCTCCTTAGCATGCTGTTGAAAGAATCATTAGGCACCCAGACAGTTTCAGCTACAGAAAAAGGGGATGTGCAGAGTTTTAGCACAGCATTCATCACAGTTTAAGTTTCTGTCTGTGTCATTGAGGTATCTACCTACTCCTTTTTATCTGTGACTTCCCAGGGCATGAAAAAGATTCAGAAGTGGATTCTAGTGCACCTGGCTGTAAGTGGTAAGTGTGGTTATGGAATATGTCCCCAGGAAAACCAGAATCACTCCTACGATCCATGTGACAAAGCTTACTGGGCTCTGAGTAATAGCCTCCTACCGCCCCTTCTAAAGCATGATGAGAAAGGGATTTGAAGTCACTTTTTAGAACCTATAGCATCTTCTTCACACATAGAGGAATTAGACTTGGTAACAGAGGTGCCACTGTGGCTTGGATTTAAGAAAAGCCCAGAATCAGAATCCAGTTCTTCAAAAAAACAAGAGACTTCCATTGGAGCAAAACCTTCTTGTGTAGCCAAAGACATTACCTTTATCTCAACAAATATATTTATATCAAGGTCGTATAGAAGATCTTGGCTTCTGCCTTCCATCTGACAGTAAACAAGTGGAAGAAATACTGTCAATTTAGTTGCAGGATGGGTGAGTTCAGGATGGGTGGTAGGAGAATTTAACTGCAGAAATGGTTCTTGTGGCTGCGGCGTCCTTGCTACTGGACCTCTTCTAAATGTATTGTCAGGACACAGCAACATGGCCTCGTGGAGCTGCACACCTTGACTTACAGCCTGGCTAAAATTATGCTTTAAAGTGCTAAAGAACTCATGCCATCATTGATACTTCCTGAACAGGAGTATCTCCCAGTGAGGTGCTCCACAGCTTTCCAGCTGTGATGAAAACAACTGAAATGAGTCTTCCAGGGAGACAGATGTGTCAGACCCAGTTAGATGTCTCTCATTTATAGATTCAGTGTTTTTATTTTTTTCTGCCTCCAAGTTAGGTTTATCTGTGATTGTATTTTCATCTTCATTCTTCTGCTATGGTGACTTTCGCTTCTGGGCTGACACTGCTCATTTTCCTCCTACTGGGAGCTACCACCCAAAGCTCTTAGTACCTCATTCTCCTCACTCTTACATCCATCAGCTGGAATAAGGTACTTGAGCCATAGGTTTAGGTTTCGCCTGTGCCTTTCTCTTCCCCAGTGACCAAAGAACTACTTGGTTCAAGTCATGTCACCTGGAGCTAAAATGCATACCTTTCAGGGTTGTTTTGAGGTATTCATGAGCAATCTACAACATGCAGCAAACACTCCTCTGCAAATTATCTCAAGGGCAGCAATTTAAACTGGAAATAACTGGTAAAGAATTCACAAGGGAGTGATTTACAAGAAAACAAATTCCGCCTGTAAACAATTAGTCCTGATGCAAGGCTGTTTGTTAACTTCTCAGAAAGTCATATGGGCCTGGTGAAAGCTGTAAGCCCAGGTCCCCTTTGATCTGACTAATTATAGTGAAGCATGAAAAAAATGTTAATTGCTTCTTAGTTCTTGGTTCCTGTTTTCCTTAGCATCATGCTTCTCTGCCCTGGTTCACTTAAGCTTTTGAGCACATGGTTGATGCCTCTTCAGAAACTCCATGACCACAGTAAGAGTAAGGTCCCACCCAGCTTGCACTCTTCATGTAGGCAAATGAAAGACAGCAGTAAACAATTAACCATGTTCTCCTCTTGCTTTTGTGTTTTTGTGAAATGCCCAATTAATCATCCTTCATGGTGGTAATATGGTTGAGAATTTCCTAGATAGAGACTACGGGAGGCCTCAATATATTTTGTAGGAAAACTATTCATAATTGTCTGGGGGAGAGGAAATGAGGCTATTTTAGCCCAGTGTCCAATTTGTTTTAATGCACAAACTTCCTAAAATTTGAATTTTAATTGAATTAGGCTGAAGGAAAAAAATCATTTTCTGATAATAATGAAATAAATATGGGTTGTTCAAATTAAGGCAGTCTTAAACATTGTAATATAACAGAGTAATAGAATGAGACATTGAAAAGGATAATATCAGAGGTCAGTACTAATAATGAAAGGTATCTTCATAAATGAGATATTGTGGCTGAGTTGAAAGAATCCTGGGCTGCAAATCAGAAGACTATTGACTCCCTGTTGCTAACAGCAATAACACCAGTAATAACAGAATTTACTGAGCACTTATTATGTGCTGAACATTGTGAGAAGCAATTCACTTTTAATCCTTATCTGTGATGTATGTAAGTTTATTATTGGATCATGCTATATATTAGGGAATGGAAGCTTAGGGAGAGTAAGGAATTTGCCAAATCAAGGCCATCCAGCAACATAGAAGATCTGGAATAGTAACCTATTCTGTGTGACCACAGAGTTCATACTTAGAGCCTTGTGCTCTATTGCCTCATATTATAACTTTTCATGGTGATAGAAAGGCAGAGATGGAGTGCTGGATCTAGACCTCAATGATCATGCTCTTCTGGGAAATAGGGTAGAGAGAAGAAGGGACATGCTTCCAGGGCAATGGTTTCAAACTGGTCCTCAAACCAGAGCATCAGCATCACTTTGGAAGTACACATTCTTACACCCTGCCCTCGATGTACTGAAAAACAAGCTCTGGAGGTAAGACCCAGGAATCTGAGTTTTCCTAAGCTTTTCAGGTGATTCTGGTGTTCACCTGAGTTTGGGAAATACTGGTCTTGAGGACACAATCTAAATTTATTGGCCAACTTGAGTTTAAAAATGCATATTGAGTATTATACCAAATGTTGAGCTTGGTTTTGGTAACCATGTTTAAATTGTTTTGAAATTTCAGATAATATTAAAATAGGTATAGAATTTTTTAGTTTTCAAAAAGAGAATCATAAATTTTAAAAGTTTTGAGAACACTCATTATACAATTCATGGGTCTTTTCTTATGACATTTATAATTTAATTAAGGAAACTAAGTAATTAGTTGAGGAAATCACATTAACCTATCATCAGGTGTGTCAGGGAAGAGGAAGTTCCCCCAACCCCCAACTCCTCTTGAGTTCTTATGGCTGAACTAATAGTAAAATTGACACAAGACCAGAGAAAATCAATTTAATTCATGTGGATGGAAGACATAAATGATGTTCAGGGAGAAATGATGAACCAGCAGTGTATTATACTTTTTAGAAAATGAAACAGTAAGTTTGTGATTAAGGGACTGGACAAAGAAGCTTATGTTTGGCTGCATGTTATTAAAAAATCTAAACAGACATAGGGCTTGTGGTAATAAATTAGTAAAGAGTGACAAAGCTTGTTTATACAGGCTTTTTGGCCTTGGATTCTCTAACTCTAACCCCCTTGGAGCAAGGAGGGCATCTTTCACAGGGGAGATTTATTTTCCGCATTTTAGGAGACAAGGGAGGGTCAATGTGTCCTTCTTGCACTGGCTGCTTATCAAGTAATTTTAATTCAAAGTAATCAATATGCCATTATGGGATATTTGGGGACAGCCTGCCCTGAGCCTTGACAGGTGCATACTAATGGAATATAGGAAATGAAAAAGTGCCTATGAGAAGTAGAACGAAGAATTTGGATGAGTTTTAAAAACAGCATTTAAATATGCAAAAGAAATTTTTTTTTGCAAAAGGACATGATAAGGGATTTTGAGGGCAGCACTATGTCAGGACTGGGGGTCAAGGGAGAGAGAAACTGGCACATCTAGAGATAAAGGGACCAAATTGTGAAGAGGAGAATTTGGAAAGAAAGAATGGACCAGTTTGGATTTTGAGGAAACAGTGTGAAAATCCTGAGCAAAACAGCACATTAGACAAGCTTTCAAGTAAAAATGTCATGTCAGAAGCGTGTATGATTTCTATCAGCCAGGATCATTTCAGCTTCAAGGAACTAAAAAGAATTTATTGGTTCATATCACTGAAGTCCAAGTCTTTGGGCCTGCTGTGGATCCTCCCCTTCTTGCCATCTCTGTATCAGAGCTCCTTTCTCAGGGAAGTACCCTTCTTATGACAAAAATCTGGTGACCATAAGCTTCAGGCCTACATAAACTCAGAAACCCAGGGGATGTCTTAGAATTGAGCTTTGGGTTTAGATATGCTAGACCAGATCCACGCCTCTTTTGGAAGGGGGTGAATAGAGCCATTGACACCTGAACCTCCTGGACTGAAAGTGAGAGTGGGGTGGTTCCACGCACTGTACTGTCCAATACCTGGAAATGTAGGTATTGGAAAGGGGTGCCTAAGTCCTGGGTTGCAAAAACATTGAAGTGAGAAAGAATAGAGAAAAGAAGATAAGCAAACAGGCTGTTGCCCAGATCCAGGTACAGACTGATGAAGGCCTGACTTGGAGTAATTTCTGCATAACCAGTGAGGACAAACTTTAACCACCATTGTAAAGAAATAATTACCCTGATTTTTCAAAGAAACATTCCTCATTGTCATGCTTGGAGTATAGGAAAGATATTGGTTTGTGCAGAAACTGCGAGCCTCACATTTCACCATGGGAGGTTTTGGAGTTGCTAGTGAGAGATCCAAGAGGCACTATCCATCCTACAGCCTGAGATGTAAATTTCAGACATTTGCTCCCTGTATCCCTTCATCCTTGAATTCTTAGCACAAAGTTGTCAGGGCTTCTGTGCCTTTCTGCTTCCTTTGTTAAACTAGATATTTTAGGGCTTGTGTATCCCTCCCAATGTAGCTAGCTAAAAGCATTGGGAACCAGGCTCTGTTTTGGACTTCCTAACCATAGCCTCACACTCTAATTTCTCAGAATTTAATTCTCTACTGATTTTCTCTCCTTCATTTTAACCCTTGAAATAAATAAATCTCAGGAGGAAAGGTGGCTTTCTAAAATTAAAAATATCCTGATACCCCTTATCTATATGTAGATGGAAAATGTGCAAAACTTTGGAACATGATTAACCCCTGTTAGCTAGGTTGAGCCCATAGGGTAGGTGCTTGTAAATGCTCTTTATCTTAATGAAGTGGTTGACTGAGAAACACAGTTTTCAGCTCATTCTTAATTGGACAATAGATAACTCTTATCTTAGGAAAGTCACCTTTCCTCTGTAGGTTTTAATTAAGAACCAGACTACCTACCTGCTGTGGAATGGTTTGAGAAGAATCTCTAAAAACATTTGGAAAATAAAGTGCTACTAAAATGTTAAACATGCCATAGGTTAATAAAGTTTCAGAGTAAAATGGAAATGTTCAATGGTTTATACTTGATAAAACTCTAGGTGGAGTTTATCTAGGATTTATCCTGGTTCTCTGAAGAAGCTTTTACTGTAGCCGAGAAGAGCAAAGCTTTACAAGTGTGTATGAGCACTAAAATCAGGCAGTGTTTTCACTAGAGTATTAATTATGGTATGAGTGGGAATTAAACTTGACAGGAAGACAGAGAAGATGACATCAGAGTTATTAAATTGAAAAGATTGCCACTCAAGTCAAATCAGATGTTATTACTGTCATCTCTGGCACTCTCAACACTATAAAGAGAGTGGAGAAAATAAGCCCTAAGTTAAACAGCTGTGTGCTTCTCCTCCATTTTGGGGATTGTTGTCATTATATCAGAAGATTAAATATGAAATCAAAGCAGAAAGTCTTATCACTGATTGACTCCTATAAAAATATTAAAACCTTATTAGTCCCAAATGAATTTTTCCCATGACTGTAATAAGTAAAATGACATCTAATTGCACAAGAGAAGTAACTTATGCTAGTAAATTTGAACCAAGAGTTCTGAAAATGTACCCTTTGCTCTCCTAAGAGGTTTGTTCCTCATGCAACTGTAGCATGAGAACATCTCTGGGATGACATGAAATTCTTTACCTGGAATTTGGTACAGTCCCTGTAAATAGAAGTGTTCTCTCTTAATTTCTCTTCCTTGATCATGGTGAAGTTAGTAGAGCCCATGTATCAAGAATAAAATCAGCTCTTTCAGACCTCTCTCACCTTGACCTTTTCCTCTCCATAGTCTCAGTCAGTGCCAGTAACTGAAGCCCTAGAGATTTAGTGATCACCGATTTCCTACCTCACTTTTGCTCCACATTACCATAAATCCTGACATCACGACCCAGTCTGCCTTTTGAGGATACTTCAGTAAGTGGGAGTTTGGCTAAAAGCCCATTAGTAGATTTAGAAAGTAGTTTACTTGTCAAGATGATGACGATCTATCACTAAATTCATACTTCCTCCTGAAGGTTAGTTGTTCAATTTTCTGGCTCTGCAATTTAAAGCCAGCAGTTTGGCTTGAGATAGGCCTTTGAATTTTAGATTGGGGAGTGTTAGGATTTCAGTTAGTACAGAGGTTTTCTGTGGCCACCTGCAGCCTGCACACCAGAAATGCTGGCAATGCTATGGCCTTTGCTTCTGTGGACTGTGCTACACTCAGGGTTTCCTAGGAAGTAATAACCCTATTTCATGCTGTCCTGTCATTGGAAATGCCTGTTGAATGAGTGACATCTTAATCTCTATGGTAGCCAACAGGGCAACTGTTTTCTAAAATGGAATATAATTAGCCTTTTCAGTAATAACAGATTGCCTGCCTTCCTGTGGTGATTATATTCAATCTAGACTCATGAAGATACACTCTTTGATATGCTCTCTACTGGTGCGTTACCCAGTCTGTTTTGTGCAGGAGCAGTCTTTTTCTTTGTCATTCAGACATCTGGTCCTTCTCTGCATTTGGGAGGTGTAAATGCCACTGCACACATGTATTTTGAAATGGTGGTTCTGAAAAAGCCTTCTTTAGGGTCTGTTATATCACATTTCATAATGCTAGTCTTATCAAGGTATCAAGGAGTTGAGTTGGCTGAGCTCTCCATCTTTATCTCTTTCCCTCTACTCTCCCCTTTCCATAGAGTTATTATTCATTAAACTAGTGACCCAGTGCACAAAATTCATGAACATTAAAAGGGGATTAATTAGAGAAAATAATTTAATATTGCTATTTGCCCTTTCTCTATAATAAAAGTGTCAGAGATGAAAGAAAATTAGTAAAATGTATATGAAAACCTTACTCCTGTCAGAATCTGGGACACACCATGGAACCCAGAGTCAAGTCCCCCCCCCCCACAATGTACCTCAACCCAACCACCCCCCCTCCCCCCCAATTTGGCTAGATCCAGACCTGGCCAGTCCCACTATTGTCAAGCCCTGCCAGGCAGGGGGCATAGCCTCAGGTCCCCTGGTGGTGCCAGGACAGGGGGCGTGGCCTGAGGTCCCCTGTCAAGCCTGCTGGGTGGGAGATGCGGTCTGAGGTCCCCCAGCCTGTGCCAGGGTGGGGAGCACAGCCTGAAGTCCCCTGTAAAGCCCCACCTGGTGGGGGGCATGGCCTGAGGTCCCCCAGCCTGGTGCTGGAGCAGGGGAAGCAGCCTAAGGTCCCCTAGCCCAGCACCAGCATGGGAAACGCACCTTAAGGTCCCCCGTCAAGTACCGCCGGGTGGAGGGCATGGCCTCAGGTCCCCTGGCCTGTCACTGGGGCAGGGGGGTGTGGCCTGAGGTCCCCTGTCAAGCCCCACAGGGGCAGGGGAGGGTGTAGCCCCAGGTCCCTGCTGATAGCTTGTTAAGGCTCCTTATGGGAACTTGGCCTCCGCTGTGGGTGCAGCCATCTTTGTGATGGAGTGATGGTCAATTAGCATATTCCCTCTTTATTAGATAGGACAGTGGTCGGCAAACTGTGGCTCGAGAGCCACATGCGTCTCTTTGGCCCCTTGAGTGTGGCTCTTCCACAAAATACCACATGCGGGCACTCATGTACAGTGCAATTGAAACTTCATGGCCCATGCATAGAAGTCGGTTTTCGGCTCTCAAAAGAAATTTCAATTGTTGTACTGTTGATATTTGGCTCTGTTGACTAATGAGTTTGCTGACCACTGAGATAGGACATGTATCATGTACCAACCACTTTATAGCCATTATCTTATTTTACCTATATTTTTGAGAGGTTTTCTTCATTGGCTCTAGATGAAGAAACTGAAGCTCAGAAAAGTAAAATAACTCCCAAGATTACCTAGCTGATAAGCAATTGATCCAGTATTTTAATTCCAGGTCAGTTGGGTTCCTGAAGCCTGAACTCTTTCCACAGCACTACTGGTCTTAACATTGGCTATGTAACAGTATAACCTGGTGAGTTACCAAAAAAAATTCTAAAGTACATTTACAAGCTTCTCATATCTCAGCCCAAGCTTCTTGCCTGGCACTTAGTTGACACATTATAAATATTAATTATATGCCCAGCAGTTTTGAAAGGCAGTAAGCAATTTATAATATTTGGATCATGGATTGACCATATAAACATATCCCAATATGATTGTTGAAAGGAGATACGTCCTTGCTTCTTGTAGTACCACAACTCTTCTCTCTTTATTCCTAACTTCTAAAATGAGCTTAATTTCTCTTTTTTTAAATTTTATTTTATTGTTTAAAGTATTATATATAGTAGTACATATATCTCCCTTTTTTTCCCCTTCACCCTGTCACATGCCCACATCCCTCCCCTCTCCCCCGCCAGTGTCTTGTGTCCATTGGTTGTGCTTATATGCATGCATACAAGTCCTTTTGGTTTATCTCTTTCCGCCCCCCCTCAACAACACTCCCCAGCCTTCCCACTGTAATTTGACAGTCTGTTTGGTGCTTCACTGCCTCTGTGTCTATCTTTTTGTTCATCAGGTTATAATGTTCTTTATTTTCCATAAATGAGTGAGATCATGTGGTATTTTTCTTTCATTGCCTGGCTTATTTCACTTAACATAATGCTCTCCAGGTCCATCCATGCTGCTGCAAATGGTAAGAATTCCTTCTTTTTTATAGCAGCATAGTATTCCATTGTGTAGATGTACCACAGTTTTCTAATCCACTCATCTGCTGATGGGCATTTGGGCTGTTTCCAAATCTTAGTTACGGTGAATTGTGCTGCTATGAATATAGGGGTGCATATATCCTTTCTGATTGGTGTTTCTAGTTTCTTGGGATATATTCCTAGAAGTGGGATTACTAGGTCAAATGGGAGTTCCATTTTTAGTTTTTTGAGGAAACTCCATACTGTTCTCCACAGTGGCTGCACCAGCTGCATTCCCACCAGCAGTGCACGAGAGTTCCTTTTTCTCCACATCATCTCCAGCACTTGTCATTTGTTGATTTGTTGATGATTGCCATTCTGACAGGTGTGTAATGGTACTGCATTGTCCTTTTGATTTGCATCTCTCAGATAATTAGTGACTTTGAGCATGTTTTCATATGTCTCTTTGCCTTCCTTCTGTCTTCTTTCGAAAAGCTTCTATTTACGTCCGTTGCCCATTTTTTTTATTGGATCATTTACCTTCCTTTTATTAAGTTGTATAAGTTCCCCGTAGATGTTGGAGATTAAAACTTTATCAGTGATAACATTTGCAAATATGTTCTCCCATACAGTGGGGTTTCTTGTTGTTTTGTTGATGGTTTCTTTTGCTGTGCAAAAGCTTTATATTTTGATGTAGTCCCATTTGTTTATTTTCTCTTTAGCTTCCATTGCCCTAGAAGTGATATCGGTGAAGAAATTACTTCGGCATATGTCTGAGATTTCTCTGCCTGTGGATTCCTATAGTATGTTTATGGTTTCCCATCTTATGTTTAACTCCTTTATCCATTTTGAGTTTATTTTTGTGTATGGTGTAAGTTGGTGGTCTAGTTTCATTTTTTTGCATCTATCTGTCCAATTTTCCCAACACTATTTATTGAAGAGACTGTCTTGACTCCATTGTATGTTCATGCCTCCTTTGTCAAATATTAATTGACCATAGTGGTTTGGGTCGATATGTGGGTTCTCTATTCTATTCCATTGGTCTATATGTATGTTCTTGTGCCAGTACCAGGCTGTTTTGAGAACAGTGGCTTTGTAATACAGGTTGAGATCTGGTATTGAGATCCCACCTACTTTGTTCTTCTTTCCCAGGATTGCTGTTGGCTATTCGGGGTCTTTTTTTATTCCAGATGAATTTTTGGAGAGTTCTTTCTAGGTCTGTGAAATATACCATTGGTATTTTAATGGGGAGTGCATTGAATCTATAGATTGCTTTGGGTAGTATGGACATTTTAATGATGTTGATTCTACCAATCCATGAACATGGTATGTTCTTCCATCTGTTTACGTCTTCCTCTATCTCTTTTTTCAGTGTCCTGTATAGATCTTTTTTCCACGTATAGGTCTTTTACCTCCTTAGTTAAGTTTATTCCTAGGTATATTAATTTTTTTGGTGTGATGGTAAGTGAGATTGCTTTTTTAGTCTCTCTTTCTGTAAATTCACTATTGGTGTATAGAAATGCCATAGATTTGTTGGCATTAATTTTGTATCCTGCTACATTGCCTAGTTCATTTATTAAGTCTATTAGTTTTTTGATGGAGTCTTTTGGGTTTTTTAGGTACAATATCATGTCATCTGCAAATAAACAGCTTTACTTCTTCTTTTCCAATTTGGATACCTTTTATTTCTTCTCCTTGTCTAATTGCAATGACTAAAACTTCCAGTACTATGTTGAACAGGAGTGGTGAGAGTGGGACTCCCTGTCTTGTTCCTGTTCTTAGGGGAAATGGCTTTATTTTTTGCCCATTGAGTATGATGTTGGCTGTGGGTTTGTCATATGGCTTTTATTATGTTGAGGTATGATCCTTCTATCCCCACCTTGTTGAGAGTTTTTATCAAGAAAGGGTGTTGGATTTTGTCAAATGCTTTTTCTGCATCAATTGATATGGCTATGTGATTTTTAACTCTCAATTTGTTTACGTGATGTATCACATTTATTAATTTGCAGATATTGTACCATCCTTGCATCCCTGGGATAAATCCTACTTGGTCATGCTGCATGATCTTTCTGATGGATTGCTGAATCTAATTTGCTAGAATTTTCTTGAGGATTTTGGCATCTATGTTCATGAGGGATATTGGCCTGTAATTCTCTTCCATTGTGTTGTCTTTATCTGGTTTTGGTATTAGGGTGATGCTGGCTTCATAGAATGAGCTTGGAAGTGTTCCTTCCTCTAATTTTTTGGAGTAGTCTGAGGAGGATAGGTTTAAGTACTTCCTTGAATGTTTGGTAAAACTCTCCTGTGAAGCCATCTGGCCCCGGGCTTTTGTTTGCTAGAAGCTTTTTGATGACTGCTTCAATTTCTTCCATAGTTATTGGCCCATTGAGATGTTTAGATTCTTCCTGACTGAGTTCTGGAAGGTTGTATTTTTCTAGGAATATGTCCGTTTCCTCCAGGTTGTCCAGTTTGTTGGAATAGAGTTGTTCATAGTATTTTTTAAACAATCCTTTGTATTTCTGTGGGGTCTGTTGTTATTTCTCCTCTTTCATTTCTGATTTTGTTTATTTGGGTCCTCTCTCTTTGCTTCTTGGTGAGCCTGGCTAGAGGTTCATCAATCTTGTTTATCCTTTCAAAAAACCAGGTCTTGGTTTCATTGATCTTTTTTATTTTTATTTTTTGGTCTCTATTTCATTTATTTCTGCTCTGATCTTTATTATTTCCTTCCTTCTGCTTACACTGGGTTCTCTTGTTGCTCTCTTTCTAACTCTTTGAGTTGTAGGGTTAGGTAATTTATTACCATTGTTTCTTGTTTTTTTTTTTTCCAATAGGCTTGTAGAGCTATGAACTTCCTTCTCAAGACTGCTTTCGCTGTGTCCCATAGATTTTGGATTGTAGTGTTTTCATTGTCGTTTGTTACCATTATGTTTTTTATTTCTTCTTTGATCTCTCTGGTATCCCAGTCATTGTTTAATAGCATGCTGTTTAGTCTCCATGTGTTTGCTTTTTTTGGATTGTTTTTATTTAGTTGATTTCCAGTTTTATGCTATTGTGATCTGAAAAGATGCTTGATATGATTTCTATCTTCTTGAATTTGAAGAGACTTTGCCTGTGCCCCAATATATGGCCTATCTTTGAAAATGACCCATGTGCACTTGAGAAGAATGTATATTCTTTGGCTTTGGGGTGAAATGTCCTAAAGATGTCAATTAATTCCATCTGGTCTAGGGAGCCATTTAGGATTGATGTTTCTTTGCTGATTTTTTGTTTAGAGGATTTGTCCAATGGTGATATTGGGGTATTAAAGTCCCCTACTATGATTGTATTGCTGTCAATCTCTCCCTTGTAATACTCCAGGAGTTTTTTTTTTTTTTTTTTTTTAATGTATTTAGGTGCTCCTGTATTGGGTGCATATATGTTTAGCAGAGTTATTTCTTCTTTTTGGATTGCTCCCTTTAGTATTATGAAGTGACCTTCCTTATCTATTTTTATGTCCTTCACTTTGAGATCTAATTTGTCAGATATAAGTATTGCTACCCCAGCTTTTGTTTCATTTCCATTTGCCTGAAAAAAACTTTTTCCATCTCTTTACCATCAGTCTGTGTGCATCTTTTTTTCTGAGGTGGGTTTCCTGTATATAGCAGATATATGGGTCATTTTTTCTTATCCACTCAGTTACCCTATGTCTTTTGATTGGTGCATTTAATCCATTTACATTTAAAGTTATTGTTGATAGGTACTTGTTTGTCACCAGTTTTTATTCTTTACCCCTGTGTTCCTTCTTCACTTCCTATTTCTTCTTTTTATAGCAGACTCTTCAGCATTTCTTGCATTGCTGGTTGATGGTAATAAACTCCCTCAGTCTTTTTTTGTCTATGAAGCTCCTGATTCCACCTTCAATTTTGAATGATAGCCTTGCTATCATTCAAAATTCTTGGATTCAGTCCCTTGCTTTGCATCACCTTGTATATTTCATTCCATTCCTTTCTGGCCTGGTGTGTTTCCGTTGAGAAATCACTTGATATTCTAATAGGAGATCCTTTGCAGGTAACTTTCTGTCTCTCTCTGGCAGCCTTTAAGATTCTTACTTTGTCATTGGTGTTTGACAGTTTAATTATGATGTGTCTTGGTGTTGGTCTTTTGGAGTTCAACTTGTTTGGGACTCTATGTACTTCTTGGACTTGCATAGTTTTTTTATTGCCAGTATCAGGGAAGTTTTCTGTCATTATTTTTTCAAACAGGTTTTCTATTCCTTGCTTCTCTTCCTCTCATTCTGGTACCCCTATTATGTGAATATTGTTTAATTTTGTGTTGTCCCAAATCTCCCTTAAGCTCTCCTCTGGCTTTTTAAGCCTTCTTTCCAGTTGCTGCTGTGTTTGTGTGTTTTTTCCTACCCTGTCTTCTAATTCGCTGATGTGGTCCTCAGCCTCTTCTAGTCTACTGTTTAAGCCTTTCATTGTGTTCTTTATTGCAGCTATGTCATTCTTCATCTCCTCTTGGTTCCTTTTCATGTTGGTGACATTCTCATTCAACTCCTTATAGTTCTCACTGAGTTGTGTGTATTTGTCATTGAGTTGTGTGTATTTGTCATCCAGCCATTTAAACATCCTTATAACCATTACTCTGAATTCTTTCTCTGATATGCTGCTAGCCTCAATTTCATTTAGCTCCATTTCTGGTGTTTCCTCTTTTTCTTTCCTTTAGGGATTGCTTTTATGTTTTCCCATGTTTTGCTGTAACATTTTAATTGTAGGTCCGATTGGTTTGATACTCAGGTTCTTTTGGGGATGTTGCTACTCGTGTGATCTCTCTGGTGTCCTGGACTTGCTGATCTAGTGTAGCTCCCTACTTGAACAATTTGGGTTCTCTTTAAATAGGCCTGTGAGCTGGAAAGGCACAACTGCAGTGTCTAGAAGTCAGCAGCTGTGGAGGGGGGGTGTCCCAATTTTTTGCTGTCTTGCACCCTTGATTGAAATGACACGTGTCCAGCGGGGACTCACAGTGGCACCAATGAACTGTCTGTTGGAGTGATGGGTATCAGGAGGCCTGAGTTCTAGAAAGGCGTGATTATGGTGTCCAGAGTTCTGTAATTGTGGGGTGGGCAGACTCAGCTTTTGCTGCTGCACCTGTGGTGGATATGCGCACGCTTCCAGTGGAGGATCACAGGGGCACCTGTGATGCGTTTGCCAGCAAGGGGCACTGAAGTATTCTGACGGGCCCTGGCACGGAAGCTGCATAATTGAGGCGTCTGTGTGCAGGTATCCAGGATGAGTGAATTCAGAATTTCTACTGCCAGAGGGAGTACGTCCCTGTTTTTCCACGATCACACCCAGCAAGGACTCACAACAGCTCCCACAAGCACCCTGTGGATAGATGGGTTCAGGATGCCTGCCTGTTGGAAATGTGCATTGCCTTTGCCTGCATAGAGCTCTGAAGCACTTTGAGGGGCCCTGGCACTAAAGTTAAGCAGCTGGGGTGAATGTGGGCAGTTATTCAGGAGGAAGGAGTTCAGAATTTCTACTGCGGGGCAGCGCATCCTTGTCTGTACAAATCACACCCAGCAGGGCCACAAAGCAGCTCCCCAGAGGACCCTGTGGATATATGGGCTCAGGGTGTCTGCCCTTTGGAAATGTGCGCATCTGTGGTGGTGAGTTTGCCGGCACAGAGCTCTGAAGCACTTTGAGGTGCCCTGGTGCTTAAGTTACACAGCTGGGGTGTCTGCGGGCAGTTATTCAGGCAGAGGAAATTCAGAATTTCTACTGCGGGGCAGTGTGCCCTTGTCTGTACAGAATCACACCATCGGGGGCTCCCAGTGGCTCCCAGGTGCTGCCTATGGAGTGGTGTGCCCTGGATGCCTGCGGGACTGGAAACACGTGAAAGAAAGTAGAGTCCTAGCCCTAGCTGGTTTGGCTCAGTGGATAGAGCATCGGCCTGGGGACTGAAGGGTCCCGGGTTCAATTCTGGTCAAGGGCATGTACCTTGGTTGTGGGCACATCCCCAGTAGGAGGTGTGCAGGAGGCAGCTGATTGATGTTTCTCTCTCATTGATGTCTCTAACTCTCTATCCCTCTCCCTTCCTCTCTGTAAAAAACCAATAAAATATTAAAAAAAAAAAAAAAAGGAAGTGTTGTCTGGAGTTCTGCCACTGGGGAGGGGGAAGATGCACTTACTGCGGCTGGAACGGTGCACCTTTGGAGGTGGAGGTCCCAGGGTCCGCAGATCTGCAGCTGGGGTAACAGGATTTTGGCTGGAATGGCTGCTGGGTTGCAGGCAGTGTCAAAGTCCTGTCTGGGTGGTGGTGCTGATGAGTTCCTAAAAAAGGCTGTTCTCCCCTTCAAGATGGCGTGGGCTCCATGCTGGAGTGCCGCAGTCTGGGCAGTGTTCGCAGCGGTGGTAGTCTCTCCTTGTCCAAGAGAGCCTGGTCTGCCAGCCCCTGCTGTTCCTGGGAGATTTAACTGTCCCTCACTCACTCACTCACACACACACCACACACATCCACACACTCTCCTTTCATACCCTCACTCACTCACTTCCTCTCCCTCACCTCTGTCCTGCCATCTGCCATCTTTTCTCCTCGAGCATAATTTCTCTTTATGCCCATAAGTAAAATGTTTTGATCACTCAACAAATGCTTTGAGAAATATAAAATGCAATACAAATGAAAGGTATTATTATAAAAAATAAAATTATAAGAGAAATAGCATATATGATTGACTAGATTCACTGAATCCTGTTAAATA
Source organism: Corynorhinus townsendii (assembly GCA_026230045.1). NCBI lineage: Eukaryota > Metazoa > Chordata > Mammalia > Chiroptera > Vespertilionidae > Corynorhinus > Corynorhinus townsendii. The sequence continues at coordinate 96,605,880 of JAPDVU010000003.1, forward strand.
AAATCACAGGTCAAAGTGTAAGAGCTTTTAAGCTGAGGATACAGCTTTGTAAAGAGCTGTATCCTATATTCTGAAGAGATCCATTAACTCGAGATATATTTTTATGTTAATAAAATATGTTGCAAGGTCTTGAGGCAACACAGTGAAAGTACTTGGAAAATAGACTTTTCCCTGTTTGATCTACAATATCTGTTTCTAAAGGCCTATTTTTGTTTAAGTCTGAAACTTGATTGAGTTCAACTGTTTTCCATTGCTTTCTTTTACCAACAAATATGAATGTGAGATGGGAAAATGGGGTGCAGTCATTTCATGTTCTAACTTAATACCTAAGGATGATATATGGAGTGTAATGGCATGACAATTCATAGTCTCATAAGTGACTTTCTTGGTTCTAGCCCACGTGATTAGTGTTAATAAAAATAGAAAATTCTGAACTAGTTAATTGGAAAAGGAATGGCCTTAGTCTCAGTCAAAAAAACATTTATTTTGGTACAGTGCCTTCCTTGAGTAGCACTGAAAGACAGCTAGGACTAGTAATAGTCCTGCAAGTGGTAACAATAGCTTTTAAGACCAAAGTGTTTTCGCCACACTTATTGCCTCTTCACGTGGTTAGTTCTTTTAGTACTGTGGTCATGACTATAAAGAAATGCCACATGCCCAGTATATTTGAGTAGTGTTATGAGGGGACTCTTTGCAGAATTCCCTACATGAGACCTGAGACTATTTGACACGGTAACATAATGATTTTTCTTTTTAATGAAGTTAACATTCTATCACTATTGTTTACTGTTTTAAGCAAAGTCACCAAGTCCTTGTGCCCCTCTCAGATCAGAACATGCACTGTGCTCAACCTCCTTGTTAAATCTGTTTGATTAGAAATCACACCTGCATTTCTATATAGGAATAGGGAAAATCTTGTCTCATGGTCTCCTAAATACCTTAGGGAGTTGTTCTTGGGTAGCACCATGGGCCATGATGTCTTCCCTGAGGACAGCAGTGACAGCATCAGAACACCCGATAGTCTTCACCACTACACTTATATGGCCTCCTTAACAGACAATAATGTGTACTATAGAACTTTTGATATGTGGAAATGTTGGGATGGAAGCAAATATAATTATTTTTTATTTTCTCAGCCAAGGAATCACTGTTAATATTTTGCTATATGCTTCCCATGCCTGCTCTCCCTCACCCCCCTGTTTATATGCATAGGTTTTGTTTTAGTTTAAAAACTGGTGATTATATTACTTATTTAATGTGATATGTTATGTTTCTTACTAACTTTTATAGGTATTTTCTATTTTATTTCACATTTTATTAAACAGCTTTTATATTTTACTAAAGGCCCAATGCATGAAATTGTGCAAGACTAAGCCTTCCTTACCCTGGCTGCCAGCACTGGCCTCCCTCTGGCACCCAGGACCTGGGCTTTCTTTGCAGCCCTGGCTTCGTCTGGAAGCTCATCCGGAAGTAGGTCCAGTCTAATTAGCATATTATTCTTTTATTATTATAGATAATATTCATATAACATAATTTATAATTCTTTCATTATTTGATGTTAAAGCCTTTTAGTAGTCTTGCTCAATTGTAAATAATTCTTTAATGCCCAAGATTAAAGAATTAATGTGAGAATTATTTCCTTAAGATATTTTCATAGTAGCAGAGTTACTAGGTCAAGACTATAAATAGTTTAAGTTTCTTGATACAAATTGTAGATGGTAAGCTCTTATACAGCCATTAAAATTATTTTTAGAAGAATGCTGACATTGTTTATGTTATAAGTATTTATCTAATTTTGAAAAAGGTTTATATATATATATATATATATATGGTACAGAAAAAAGATATAAAGGAAATACTACACTATATCAACTATAAACACCTTTGGTTATAGAATTATAGGGAACTTTTATTTTCTTTTTATTATTTTAATACATTCTAAGGTTTCTATAAGAAATTTATATTCCTTTTATAATCAGATAATTATTTTCTAAAAACATTAAAATAGAGACAGAGAAACCAAGATGGCGGCATAGGTAAGCACTTAAACCACTGCCTCACACAACAATTTCAAAACTACAACTAAAAGACAGAACAGACACCATCCAGAACCACAGGAAAGCTGGCTGAGTGGAAATTCTACAACTAGAAGGAAAGAGAAAAGCTCATGGAGAATTGGAGGAATAGCAAAGGGTTAAGGTACGGTAAAGGGTCTTTGTGCACACAGAGAGAAAGGGCGGCTGAGAGCCTGGCTGACTTTCTCTGGCAGGAGGGGGAAGGAAGCCCCTGACTGCACTGAACCCCAGTTCCAACTGCACTGAACCCCAGTTCTGGGCAAAACCCCATGGACCCAGGCTCATACAGGGGGAGTCTGGACTGTCAGGTAGAGAGAAAGGCACTTGGAGACTCAGAGACCTGTGGGAGGGAGTCTGGAGGCATGCGTACCAGTGCGCACAAAGACTGAGGAGGTTGCCACAGGCTTTCCCTAGCAGAAGGGAGTTGGAAGCTCCTGACTTCCCTGAGCCCCAGTTCTGACTGCACTGAACCCCAGTTCTAGGCGAGCCCCTGGGGACCCACGCTCTTGCGGGGTGAATCTGGACTCTCGGGCGGAGGCTCAGGAGCCAGGGAAGGCAGAGGTCTCGAGGCGCGAGCGCGCAAGGGCAGGGCTGACAGAAAGCCAAGACTGTCTGCTCTGCCCTGAAACTCCATCCCATCCAAGCTGAGCACAGAGGCTTTTGCAATTTGGCAAGTCTAATCCTATAAGGCTGTCTCCAGCACCGAACTTCTCCCAGTGTAGACACAGCTGATCCTCACAGCCAACTGGCCTGGAAGTCCATTCCTCCCAGTGATACCAACAACAATCAAGACTTAACTACAACAAGGCTGTACACACAGTCCACAAAGGGGTGCACCAAGAGTGCCCACCTCAGGTTAACTGGGGAGGCCGACCCACTGGGCCATATAGGAAACGTAGCACACAAAGCTACCCTACCAACTCAGGGAAGCAGTGAAAATGCGGCGACAAAGAAACAGGTCACAAACGAAAGAAATGGAGGAAAACAAATGACTAGATATAGAATTCAAAACCACGGTTATAAGGCTTTTCAAGAATATCCTAGAAAAGGCCGATAAATATAACAAGACCCTCAAAGATATGAAAAAGGACCAACTAGAAATTAAACATACACTGACTGAAATAAAAAATATTATAGAGACCCAACAACAGACTAGAGGAACACAAGAATCAAGTCAAAGAATTGAAATACAAAGAAGCAAAAAATACTCAACTGAAAAAGCAAAAAAAAAAAAAAAAAAAAAAAAAAATCCACAAAGTTGAAGATAGTGTAAGAAGCCTCTGGGACAACTTCAAGCGTACCAATATCAGAATTATGGGGGTGCCAGAAGAAGAGAGAGAGCAAGATACTGAAAACCTATTCAAAGAAATAATGACTGAAAACTTTCCCGACTTGGTGAAAGAAATAGACTTAAAAGTCCAGGAAGCACACAGAACCCCAAACAAAAGGAATCCAAAGAGGACCACACCAAGACACATCAAATTAAAATGCCAAGAGCAAAAGACAAAGAGAGAATATTAAAAGCAGCAAGAGAAAAACAGTTAATTACCTACAAGAGAGCACCCATACGATTGTCAGCTGATTTCTCAACAGTAACTATGCAGGCCAGATGGGAGTGGCAAGAAATCTACAAAGTGATGAATAGCAAGACCCTACAACCAAGATTACTCTACCCAGCAAAGCTATCATTCAGAATTGAAGGGCAGATAAAGAGCTTCACAGATAAGAAAAAGCTAAAGGAGTTCATCACCACCAAACCAGTATTATATGAAATTCTGAAAGGTATTTTTTAAGAAGAGGAAGAAGAAAAAACTAAAGATAAAAATTATGAACAACAAATACATATTTATCAACATGTGAGTCTAAAAATCAAATGAATTAAAAACCTGAGGAACAGAATAAACTGGTGAATATAATAGAATCAGGGACATAGAAAGGGAGTGGACTGATAATTCTCAGGGGGAAAGGGGTATGGGGGGGTATAGGAAGAGACTGGACAAAAATCGTACACCTATGGATGAGGACAGTGGGGGGGAGGTAAGGGCAGAAGGTGGGGTGAGAACCGGGTGGAGGGGAGCTATGGGGGGAAAAAGGAGAAACAATTGTAATAATCTGAATAAAGATTTATAAAAAAATAATAAATAAATAAATAAATATTAAACTAAATGTATGATGGTCTTAGGGTTCCATAATCTTTTAGCTTTTTTAAAGCTCATGAGCAAAAATAACACTAACAATTTCACTAAGAAAGTGAAACTTCGATTCTTTCAGTTGTTCAGGTCATATACTCTAGTATCTTGACATTTGGAGCAACCAGGGAATGATACTATAGAGGTAGATCATTTTCTATCTTCACCTATTAAGACATTTGCCTAAAATCAGTTTTCCTTTAAATGGTGAGCTCTAAATTGCACACACTTAATACTTTCATTCATTAACTCATTTATTTATTCACTGAAATTTGAATTAACTTGTGGCTCCTCAATTAAACACACACACACACACACACACATTATTCAGTTATTTCTTGATTGCCAAATGATATCCAGAATTCTTAGGCAGGCCCTCTATAACCCCTCCACCACCTCTCTTTGAGGCCTTATCTATGGCTTCAGTTAGCTCCTAGCTTTAACTGCTTTTTCTTGCCTCTGAGTTACCCTTTATGCTAATCCATCTGTCAGAAATGTCCCTCATTGCCCCGACTATGAATCACTTCAAATGCCAACTCTACCATGGATCTTTCTTTAAATCCCCAATCAGAAGTTATTTTCTTTGCTTATGTCTCAAAAGTTGTAACACCCACATGGCATTATGCATAACATTTATTGTATTTCTTGCTCCTCCTCTTTTACCTCTTCCAGGATGTAAGTCTTAGAGTAGTTTAAATGTGCCATGGTAGGACTCACAAATTTTTGTTGACTAAATTTAGAGACACACAGTAGTCACTATCTTTATTTTAATCGCACCATTAGAGTGCATTAAATATCAGAGTGGCCCTTATTCTAGTGAGTTCATTTTCCATTTTAGAGAGCTAATATTTTGTTCATATGCCTGATATAATTGGAAATACTGGGATTTAATACTGATCTTTTACAGGATTTCCAGGAAAATCAGGGATCATTAAATACTGAAAAGAATCACATTAACAAAAATTTCTAAAACCAAATAACTAGGAATGAGTAACTCTAATTGCAGCATTACTGACTACTTACAGTATCTGTGTTCTTTCCCTTAACACTTCAGCAAATCGGCCACCCAGCATCATTTTTCCAGAGTGAAAATGGAGTTAACACAGAAACTGAGACACCTGAGAAATACCCTTCCACTGGCAAAACTAAGACTGTCTCTCTTTTGGGCATCCTATAAGCCTTATTAATTCATGCACTCAGGGTCTATGATCCTGTCTAACCTGTTTTGTTTCCCTACCAGGTAAATGAACTCAGTCTCCTCTTCATTTGTGCTTGTATTGCAACTCTGTCCTCTTTATTGAGGGCATAAAAAAATATGCCTAAACAATTCTTGTGTCCTTTGGGATCAGTGAATAAAAAGGAAAAGGGTAGAAGGAGAAGCCAAATCCCCCACAGGATCCTCTGTATTCCATTATTATATCTTTTCTTTTTGTTAGCTATTATTTATTTATTTATTTATTTATTTTTTGTCTCTAGCTTTCCAGCTTCTGGGACAGAAACAACAGTTTGGATTTTATTTAAATTGGTGCTTACTTTTAATTTCATGTTTGCTACTTTTCCTGTTAATGTGGACTGTTTTGTTTTTGTTTTCATTTTTGTGGATCTCTAAATAGAAATTTATACTTTATTTCAGCTCTCCAAAGGTTGTATAGAAAAGCAGAGTCATTCAAAAAATAAATAAATAAACAAATCACAGCAGATTTCTTCATTCCTTTATATAGCTTTTAAATAAACATGCATATGAAAATTCATGGAATCATATTATTTTACATATATCTTAGAGAGCTGAGAGATTATCACATTCAACCCTTTCGAAGAAATATCAGCTTAGGGAACTGCAGTATCTTGTCCAAGGTCCCACTGCTCCTGCTTTGGGGCAGCACTGGACCACAATTCAGATCCCCTGACTTCCAGGTCATTGCTTCAGCAAAGACATTCTTTAGTTTATGAAATAGAAGAAACTATCAGTTTTGCAAAGCAACTACTCAAGGGTTGTGCAGTAGTTTCCTAAATCTTCCAATGGTTAGCATGTAGGTCCTAATGTTACTGTTCAATGATTTTTGCATACTAGTTATGGTGTGAACCACAAAACCCTCTGCAGCACAGGACACATCAGCTCTGAACATTTTGTTGGCAGACATGTTTTCATAAGAGAAGAGAGACAGGAATCTTTAAATGATTTTGGGGCAGATCATGCATGAGAGTTGCAGCAAAAGGAAAAGTGAAGCCAACAGATCAAGGAAGGCATAGGAGCCACATCAACTGAACAGGTTTCCATTAAGGAAGTTTCTGTGTGCATCTTCCAAATTCATAATGAAGGACATGGAATCTGAAGCAATATCTACGAAATCACAAGTGTTGAGTCTAAGTAGTGGGTATTGGTGACTATTTTTGAAAAATTGCACCATGATAAATATCTAAGGACTGTTTTAAAAGTAATCAGCACCATTCATTGCATGGTCTTGGATCTGAGAGCTCTATTATTGAGAGCTCATGTTACTCTTCAGGAAGTGGGAATCTAGGCACTGGTCCTAGACACTGACAGTTTTATGGGGGTCATGTGTCAGGATAAAATTAATTGCAATCAACAGTCTATTACATGATCTAACATGACATAATTATGGCTTTATTTGGTAGAGAAGATTTTCTTCATGTGGCTACATAATAGAAGTAAAGTTTATCTAACCTGAATCTGCCTTAGATTTTTCATCTTTGATGGGAAAGAAGGACTTAATATGATAGAGAGGGAGAGAAGAGGTCATTGTGATAGTGGTAAGGGTGGGAGTGGGAAAAAGAACAAGCTGCTGGGATAAAAGGGAGAATCACTTCATCAGTTATCCATTTCCTGTTCTCAGAATCTCATTAAAATTGTCAAAGGCTGGTCTTTCACTTGGATAGGTTTATAATTCTCACTAAACTGGGGTAAATAGCAAAAGCAGATAAAGAATCTTTTTTTCTTTTTATGTTACGTAAAGTCTTGCCCATAAAGTAACCTGCATGCACTTTACCGTGCAAAGCCTTTGATACAACTCTATGGACTGTATATATTAATTAATGTGGAAATTTGCTAACTATTGTTGAATGCTTTTAAAGCATAAAAGTACTTTCAAAGTCCAATATGATTAATTCATAAAACACTTCAATGAGGTATGTAGGTGTTGAGCCTTGTTATTGTTGTTGTCGTTATCTTTCTTATTTCACAGTTGAACACACTAAAATGCAAGAACTTTAAATGCTTTGCCCAGGGAACCAATAGTGCAGCTAGATCAGGACTGGAGAGCTTCAGGCTGAAAATCCTTTGTCTACTAAACATGGAGAAATCACTCTTTTGTCTACTAAAAATTAAGCCAAAAAGGCACTATAATGTTTTGATAATTGAGACATCTCTATTCTGTTCATTTCTTAAATAATGTTGCAGAGGCATATAATATTTTCCAAACTGACTGATGGTCCATTTATCATTTTTAACAATTTTTGGAAGAAAGCTTTTTCAGAGTGGTCCTTTTTGTCTGTGTGATGTTAAAGCTTCTCGGATTATATGCTTAGTTTCTAACAAACAGCTGCATTTTATTTATCAGTGAGTTAACTACATATCCTTCTTTGGCTAAAAAGGGCAAATATTCAGTTCATTGAATTGAATGTTGACCCTGTGTAAGCTGCGGCTGCCTCCGAAGATTTTGTGTGAGAGTCTCTGTCATGTGCTGATTAAGTACCATTGAATGGATCATCAAGAATAGTCAACCAACTTTTAGTAATCTTTCATTAACAAAGATACAATTTCAATCTTTTCTATGGCTACCAACTTGTTCTGAATCATTGAGGCAGAGCAATCCAGTGGGGAGCTAAACTCTGGAAAGTTCTGTAGTTCCTGCCTTAACTTGTGGTTGATTTAACTTCTCTGGAGAAGGGATCCTATGAATTTATTTTTTTAATATGTTTTTATTGATTTTAGAGACAGAGAGAGAGAGAGAGAGAAACATCAATGTGAGAGAGACGCATCAATCCGCAACCCAGGCAAGTGTCCTGCATGTGCCCTGACTGGGAATCGAACCCAACACCTTTTGGTGCATGGGGTAATGCTCAACCAGCTGAGCCACACCAGCCAGGGCAGACCTTTGCTATGAATTTATATAAAGTAATTTTTAGTTAACTTCTGCCTAGGGTTGCCCCAGTGTTCAAAAGATGTTTCTGGTATTATTTCCTGTCTCACTCTAAAAAGCCATTTGTGGCACATGGACTACTGTAAGATCAGATGTGCTTATAAACTTTTCATGATCATAACCAAGTTGAGGGGCAATCTTTTCAATTTGATTATTTGATACAATTTTATAAAAATACTGGTAAATCCATGGAGAAATGAGAAATACATTTTCTGTTGTTATTTTTAATGTAGACACTGATGTCAGAATACAGTGGTTTGAAACACCCACCAAAATTGTGGTGACAGCACATCTCATAACAGGTGATGCAGATGGCCCACAAATACTGCAAAGACTATCCACAGCCACACGCAAGGGGGACACTGGAAAACCAAATGCAAAAGAATGAAACTAGACTGCTATCTGACACATAAAAATTAACTCAAGATGGATTAAAGACTTGAATATAAAACCTGAAACAATAAAATACATAGAAGAAAATGTGAGTACTAAATTTATGTACTGGTTCTCAGAGAGGTTTTTGTGAACTTGATCTTAAAGGCAAGGGATATAAAACTAAAAATAGATGAATGGGTTCCTACTAGTAGTGCTCTAAGGTTCTCCTTTTTCCACATCCTCACCAGCACTTGCTGTTTGTTGATTTATTGATGGTATCCATTCTGGCAGGTGTGAGGTAGCACCTTATTGTTGTTTTAATTTGCGTCTCTCTAATGATTAGTCATGTTGAGTATTTTTTTCATATGTCTCTTGGCCATCTGTATGTCTACTTGGAAGAATTGTCTAGCTTGTTTGCCCATTTTTCAATTGGATTGTTTGTCTTCAAACCATTACACTCAATTAATATTTTACAAAGGAGGCAAGAGCATACAAATGGAGTAAAGACACTCTCTTCAATAAATGGTGTTGGGAAAATTGGAACATGCAAAAAATGAAACTAGACCACCAACTTATACCATATACAAGAATAAACTCAAAATGGATAAAAGACTTAAATGTACGTCATGGAACCATTTAAAATCCTAGAAAAAATATATAGGGTGTAAAATCTCAGTCACCTCACACCTGCCAGCACGGAGGGACCTGGAGAGTATTATGCTAAATGAAATAAGCCATTCAGAGAAAGATGAGTATCACATGATCTCACTTATATGTGAATCTAATGAACAAAATAAACTGATGAACAAAATAGATCCAGAGACATAGAAGCATGGAACAGACTATGAATCTGAGAGGGAAGTGGGGAGGCAGTGGGGGTGGGGCGAGATTAACCAAAGAACTTATATGCATATATGCATAACCCATGGACACAGACAATAGTGCAGTAAGGACTAAGGTGGGGTTTGGGAGTGGGGTGGAGAGGGTCAATGCTAGGAAAAAAGAGGACATTTGTAATTCTTCCAACAATAAAGATAAATTTTTAAAAAATAGATGAATGGGGCTCCATCAAATTAAAAAGCTTCTGCACAGCAAAAGTAACTGTCAAGAAAACAAAAAGACAACCAATCAAATGAGATAAGATATTTGTAAACAATGCCACTGATAAGGGGCTAAGATCTAAAATACATGAAGAACACATACAACTCAATAACAACAACAACAAAATGCATTTTGTTGGGCAGGTATTACCCTGGCCTGGTAGCTCAGTTGGTTAGAGTATTGTTCAGATATGCTGACATTGCAGGTTTGATCCCCAGTCAGGCAGGGCACATAATAAGAATCAACAAATGAATGCACAAATAAGTGGAGCAACAAATCTCTCTCTCTCTCTCTCTCTCTCTCTCTCTCTCTCTCTTTCTCTCTCTCTCAGATATTTAAAAAAAAAAAAAAAAAGGGAGGCTAGGGCCTGAACAGACACTTTCCCAAGAAGACATACAAATGGCCAACAGATATATGAAAAGATGGCCAACTTCACTAGTTATAAGGGAAATGCAAATTACCATAATGAGATACCACCCCACACCTGTTAGAATTGATATTATCAATAAGACAAGAAATAACAAGTGTTGAAAAGAATCTTCATGCACTGAGGATATATAAAGGTGGGGATGTAGACTTTTATAACTCCTATGGAAGACAATATGTAGGTTCCTCAGAATACTTAGAGTTACCATATGACCCAGCAAGAATACTTAGAGTTACCATATGACCCAGCAAGAATTTGAAACCATTTATTCGTAAGGATATATGTATTCCTATGTTCATTACAGCATTGTACACTGTAGCCAAGACATGGAAACAACCTACTTATATATTCTGCTGCCATCTGTGACAACATGGATGAATCTTGAGACTCATGCTAAAATGAAATGTCAGATATAAAAAGTCAAGAACTCTATGGTTTCACTCACATTAACCAATATGTAATACATATGGTACAATACATGCATAAATCTCAGTATATAGCATATATCTGGCTAATCTGTATGTGTTCTTGATAAATCTATATGCAGAGGGTTCAGCACTGAGATTGGGAAGCAAAAAGGCTTGAGTGAGTCTTTGAGGCACTGGGACTATACAGCAACCATTTTATAGGACTTTCTGGCTGGGCTGTGTGGATAAAAGGCTACTTAGGCATCATTGCTATCTGCATGGTAAAATGACAACCCTCTCCTTTCTCTCCTCACTAGGCCTGCACTTACTATGGTACTTGAATTCCTCTAGGGAATTCATTATGAATGTCTTCTAGGAAAAATCCTGAGGGTGAGCAATGAAGTAGTGGCAATTAGGCTAGAGAGGAGGGAATAGATTTCAGTGATGTTTTCCTGGTAGAAAAGTGGACATGATAGAAATGTGTGCCTCCTTTGGTATAACCTTCTCTTCTCTCCAACACTTCAGCCAATATTTCCTTATCCTTGAGTCTTTTAAAATTCAGTGCAGGTATCATATCCTCTAGAAAAACTTTCTTGTTCACTCTGATTGAACACACCCAGCTTATATGTCTACCATACCTGCACTATAGTTGTTGATTTTCTTGGTGTCTCCCTAGCTGGACTCAAAGTCCTTTCAGGACAAGGACACTCTTATTTTACTTTGTCACTCATGGTGCCTAGAATAGACCTTTGCTATCACATTGCAGTTGCACAGTGATTATTTGTTGAGCAAATGTCCTAAGGCCTGACGTGGAGATGAGAGAGAAAGGAGCATCTTCTAGAGTGATGATTTTACTGCTATGTTGGACCACTAACTGAAATGTTTACTATTACTACATAATAACACTTTATGAATTGAAAGACATTATCTAAAATCTGAGGAATTATTAAAGTTGTTTTGAAATTAAGATTCATTGCACTCAACTTCTTTTTAAAATTAGAAAACAAGTTTAGAAAGTTGTTGCACCAAAAATCTGCCTGGTGTGACTCAGTGGTTGAGCGTCGACCTATGAACCAGGAGGTCTGTGCCTGAGACAATTGGCTTAGAAAGAGACAATGTAAATGGTTAGGAGGAGATTCATTAAATCATCTTTTCAAAAATATGTATGGAATGCTTTCCATAGGTCAGGCATTGTAGTAAACATTAGGAATTAAAATACAAATAAGACTTGCTAACTAAAATCAAGAAATTTAGGATCTAGAGGAAAGATAGGAATCATAGGTGAATAAAGATAGTAAAGGAGAACAGGTGCTATAGATTGGGGACACAAATTAGATGGTAAAGACTAAACCCGGACTCCCTTTGTAAATAAGAATCCTAATTGCTCTAGCCCTTTGTCTAATTTTATCAGAACTCACCTTCTGTTCTTTTAGAATGGTATATCTCTGTGTAGTCTTCATCACTTTGTCACTAAATAAGATCAGTTTATAGAAAATAATGTAGGACTTATAGAATAAAGTGAATAGATAAATATAGTACAGAACTTCCATGCTTAGCCTTTATATATTTAATATATGGTTATCTAAAAGTTACTTAGAAAAACTTATGTAAGAACAACAAAGTTAATTTATTCTGCATATTCATCATATGATAAATGCTTAAGAGGTTTGGTCAGGAAAAGTATTAGTAGATAAACTATGGAGTCTTTTATGATATCATTAATTTTTTATTTTACACAGAGATATGAGTGGAGAACAAGGACTTTATTTTTATTTATTTTTTTTAATAAATCTTTATTCAGATTATTACAATTGTTTCTCCTTTTTCCCCCCATAGCTCCCCTCCACCCGGTTCTCACCCCACCTTCTGCCCATACCTCCCCCGCACTGTCCTCATCCATAGGTGTACAATTTTTGTCCAGTCTCTTCCTGCACCCCCCCATACCCTTTTCCCCCTGAGAATTATCAGTCCACTCCCTTTCTATGCCCCTGATTATAGTATATTCACCAGTTTATTCTGTTCCTCAGGTTTTTAATTCACTTGATTTTTAAGTTCACTTGTTGATAGATATGTAATTGTTGTTCATAATTTTTATCTTTAGTTTTTTCTTCTTCCTCTTCTTAAAAAATACCTTTCAGCATTTCATATAATACTGGTTTGGTGGTGATGAACTCCTTTAGCTTTTTCTTATCTGTGAAGCTCTTTATCTGCCCTTCAATTCTGAATGATAGCTTTGCTGGGTGGAGTAATCTTGGTTGTAGGTTCTTGCTATTCATCACTTTGTAGATTTCTTGCCATTCCCATCTGGCCTGCATAGTTACTGTTGAGAAATCAGCTGACAATCGTATGGGTGCTCCCTTGTAGGTAATTAACTGTTTTTCTCTTGTTGCTTTTAATATTCTCTCTTTGTCTTTTGCTCTTGGCATTTTAATTTGATGTGTCTTGGTGTGGTCCTCTTTGGATTCCTTTTGTTTGGGGTTCTGTGTGCTTCCTGGACTTTTAAGTCTATTTCTTTCACCAAGTCGGGAAAGTTTTCAGTCATTATTTCTTTGAATAGGTTTGCAGTATCTTGCTCTCTCTCTTCTTCTGGCACCCCCATAATTCTGATATTGGTACGCTTGAAGTTGTCCCAGAGGCTTCTTACACTATCTTCAACTTTGTGGATTTTTTTTTTTTTTTTTTTTTTTTTTTTTTTTGCTTTTTCAGTTGAGTGTTTTTTGCTTCTTTGTATTTCAATTCTTTGACTTGATTCTTGCGTTCCTCTAGTCTGTTGTTGGGTCTCTGTATAATATTTTTTATTTCAGTCAGTGTATGTTTAATTTCTAGTTGGTCCTTTTTCATATCTTCAAGGGTCTCGTTATATTTATCGGCCTTTTCTAGGATATTCTTGAAAAGCCTTATAACCATGGTTTTGAATTCTTTCGTTTGTGATCTGTTTCTTTGTTGCCGTATTTTCACTGCTTCCTTGAGTTGGTAGAGTAGCTTTGTGTGATGGTTTCCTATATGGCCCAGTGGGTCGGCCTCCCAGTTACCTGAGGTGGATACTCTTGGTGCACTCCTTTGTGGACTGTGTGTACAGCCTTGTAGTTAAGTCTTGATTGTTGTTAGTATCACTGGGAGGAACTGACCTCCAGGCCAGTTGACTGTGAGGATCAGCTGTGTCTATGCTGGGAGAAGTTCGGTGCTAGAGACAGCCTTATAGGATTAGACTTGCCAAATTGCAAAAGCCTCTGTGCTCAGCTTGGATGGGGTGGAGTCTCAGGGCGGAGCAGACAGTCTTGGCTTCCCATCAGCCTTGCCCTTGTGCACACGCGCCTCCAAACCTCTGCCTTCCCCGCCTCCCGAGCCTCCGCCCGAGAGTCCAGATTCCCCCCGCAAGAGTATGGGTCCCCAGGGGCTTGCCTGGAACTGAGGTTCAGTGCAGTCAGAACTGGGGCTCAGGGCAGTCAGGAGCTTCCAACTCCCTTCTGCTAGGGAAAGCCTGTGGCAACCTCCACAGCCTTTGTGAGTGCTTCCAGTCCCCTGCCCTCCAGGGCTCCCCCGGGTCTCCCCCAGGTCTCTGAGTCTCCGAGTGCCTTTCTCTCTACCTGACAGTCCAGAATCCCCCTGTATGAGCCTGGGTTCACGGGGTTTCACCTGGAACTGGGGTTCAGCGCAGTTGGAACTGGGATTCAGTGCAGTTGGGGGCTTCCTTCCATCTCCCGCCAGGGAAAGTCAGCCAGGCTCTCAGCTACCCTTCCTCTCTGCACGCACAAAGACCCTTTGCTGTACCTCAACCCTTTGCCGTTCCTCCAATTCTCTGTGAGCTTTTCTCTTTCCTTCTAGTTGTAGAATTTCCACTCAGCCAGCTTTCCTGGGGTTCTGGATGGTGTCCGTTCTGTCTTTTAGTTGTAGTTTTGAAATTGTTGTGCGAGGCAGCAGTTTAGGTGCTTACCTATGCCGCCATCTTGGTTTTTTCTCAAGAACAAGCACTTTAATTCCCTTTGTAGATGCTGTAAAATGAGACAATATTCCAAATAACCTAGGACTGTGATCGGCAAACTGCGGCTCGCAAGCCACATGTGGCTCTTTGGCCCATTGAGTGTGGTTCTTCCACAAAATACCACGGCCTGGGTGAGTCTATTTTGAAGAAGTGGCATTAGAAGAAGTTTAAGTTTAAAAAATTTGGCTCTCAAAAGAAATTTCAATCGTTGTACTGTTGATATTTGGCTCTGTTGACTAAAGAGTTTGCTGACCACTGATCTAGGATCACATAATTTGTCTGTGACTGAGTCTTATTTCAGCCCAGCCCATCTTATTCCAAAGCCTTGTCTTCAAACTACTAATTATACTACTCCCCTAAATAAATACCATATAAGAAAGTATATTCTAATTACTTTATCTTATTTCTCATACTAGGGGCCCATCCTCCACAACCCCGCCTACCTCCTCCCACTGCGGCACCCATCCCCTGTCCACCAGCAGCCCCACTCCCACTGCCACTGCTCCCACACACTGATGGCGCCAGCATCACTCACACCTGCTGATAGTGCAGAGTGATTTGGGTTGGCGCCAGCAGTGGGTGCAAGCAGCAGCTGCTGCCCTGATCGCTCCTCAGGAGCACAGGGAGGTGGAGAAGCCCTCAGGGGCAATCAGGGCCAGCAGCCACTGCTTGCACCCACTGATGGTGCCGAGTGATCAGGACTGGTGCCAGGCACTGGCAGCAGGTGCAAGCGGCGGCTCAGGTGCGTGCTGCAGGTGCAAGCAGGGCCAGCACTGGCAGTAGGTGCAAAGAATTTTCAGTAACCACCAGAGGCTTGCCCTGATGATAGTGACTGGAACACCACCTTGGTCTGGCGCCCTTGCTCACTTGCTCCACCATCCCTCCGCAGCCAACACCCGCCATGTTCTGGACATGCCCTCTGGTGGCCAGCGCATGTCATAGCAACCGGTTGTTCGGTTGTTCAGTTGTTTTGCCATTCGATCTGTTTGCATATTATCCTTTTATTATATAGGATTACTCTGTGAACTTTGTGAAATCATACACTCTGTATTAATTATACTCATAAAGTGCTTCAAATCCGTGCAAGACAATGAGGTGTAAATGCAGACAAATATTCATCCTGCTTTTCTCACAACAGTTCTTAATTAATATTTGCTGATTTAAATTTGTGCTTGCTGTCAGGTGGAGGTGAATCTGAATCAGGAGAGCTTCCTCTTCTGGCCCATTCTTCTTATGACTGAGTGTTCCATTTTTCTCAATCTGGGAGGATCTAGATTTATGAGGCAATATTGAGAGAAAAATCAATCAATCAAATAAACAAACTCAGCTACAAAAATTTTAGTTGAACATTTTAAGAATTCCTAAATAACTTTTGCAAATCTCTCTTCCAAGTGAAAAGTACAGAGCTGAATAATGCAGAGAAGTGGCCTTTCTTCATAAAAGAGAGCCTACCTTGATTGAAACACTGGCATTCAGGAGGGAAATTTTTTCCCAAAGAGCATAGAAGGCACTGCTCCAATGAAGGGCATGAACATTGTACCCAGCAGCACCACACTTAGGACCAGAGTCTAGAGGAAGCCACCACCAAGCTCCACTAGCCAAGTCTTCTGAGCAATGGGAGGCAAACATCCTAATAGGTTAATACTGGCCTCTGCTAGACCATGTTTCAGTGAAAGGATCTTTCTCTTTCTCTCTCTCTCCTTTCTTCTTCATGCTGATTCAAAACAAGGATTCTTATAATGTGCTACCTCTGCTCTCTGAGGCAGTTCTGAAATTCTCCCCTTGAAACCATGTAAGATAGGTTTATCTTTTTTTTCTACCATGAACATTTCAAATATTTTCAGATAAAAATTATAAAATAATTTCCCAGTTTTTCTTTTCTAGACAGACATCCCTAGTAACATTCTGTGCTTAGCTCTTAACCATTCCTCCTGGAATTGATTGCCACAATGGAGAATAAGAGTACTCTTATTTTCTTTAATCTAAGATTGCATTAACTAGTTAATAGATGTTTGAAACGATTGAATATGTTGGAAACATAGTTTCTAAGTTAGGTGAATGAATTCTTTAGAAGCCACAGAGACAGGAAGACCCTAGAATTTTTGAGCTCTCACTCGTGCAGTGTCTAGGAATTGCCTGGCTGAATGTCTTGTTAATGATAGATTGAGATGCCACTACCCGTCTCAGGCCACTCTAAAAATTAGTATTAATAAAGCCATCTAAATGCTTCAGAAAAGATGTGATTGCAAAGGATCGTTATTTTATGGCTACCATCAATAACCTGGCAGGTGTTTTTCTCTGTGGTTTCTGATTTCTTTGAAATCCCATGAGAATAAGGAATCTCTCAGGTGATCAGATCTTCAACCCTTCCTTTATTGCCATAGCAACCAAATCTGTCTTTACTACTCACCTTAGTTAATTAATCCTGGTCCCTGATTTATGTTGTTTGACAGCAGCCGTCCCTAAAGATTATTGGCTCTTTGTTCTTCTATAGCCCATAAGTGCCTCTATTAAGCAACAGTATTCCAAGATAAAATACACACCAATTTACCTGAAGGACTCGACTCCTTCAGTATGTGAGTCTGAGATCTCATTTTAGGATAATTAGCTTGAATGATAACTAAAGCCATGTTGTCCCCCATTGTATGTTATTGATCAAGGAAAGAAGTGCACAATTTCCAGTTCTCTGGAAATAGGTCATATACTTTATTTCTGTAGTGAATAAATGTTTAAAACCCAAATCAAGACATTAGGTTTGACTAAAGACTGTCTTTTTTCCTGATATTTGAATTTATTTGCAGTCAGTCTTTCAAATGTTACAGAAATAAAATCATAAGTAGTTACATCTTTAGTTAATACACTTCATTAAATAGAATTAAAGAATTTTGTATTTGAGCCTTTTTGCATTTTTTTGTAGCAGTTTGGTATTAAAACATATTTTTACATGCATCTTTTCATATGGAGTCCACTACTACATTTCATCCAAAATTCAATAGTAATAGTCTTTAGCAACTTTGGATTTTGAATTTATCTTAAATTTTATTTGACTTATATTTCTCTCTAGTTAACTACTTTTACTTTATTATTCTTGGCCAAATGTGAAATTATGACTATCATTTACTCTTTTATATAGGAACTGTTTGCTAGCATCAGTCCTTTGAACTTGTTGATTTGTATAAAAATCACCACTGGAAAGATTTAATTGGCCCCAAAATATCACTTCTAATTTGATATCCATTTATTCTCGCTGGTGTTTCTGTGCTATACTGGAGATTTGTTAATAATGTGTCACTACTTTGAGTTCTAATTCAAGAACTACTTCATCGCTGAGCTTATAAGAAAGAAATGTTAATCACTGACCTACTTGAAAACTCACCTTTTATGAACATTTCCCTAGCTCATAAATCCCTTTGGGTCTGGCATATTTTTACTTCTGTAGAGTTTCTGACTATATAAATTACTAGAGGCCCGGTACACAAAATTTGTGCACGGGGGGGCGGGGGGGTCCCTCAGCCCAGCCTGTACCCTCTCCAATCTGGGACATCCCTCTCACAATCCAGGACTGCTGGCTCCCAACCATTCACTTGCCTGCCTGCCTGATTTCCCCTAATCACTTCTGCCTGCCAGCCTGATCACGCCCTAACCACTGCCTAGCCAACCTGATCAACGCCTAACTGCTCCCCTGCCAACCCGATTGCCCCTAACTGCCCTCTCTTGCTGGCCTGGTCGCCCCTAATTGTCCTCCCCAGCAGGCCTGATCACTCCCAACTGCCCTCCCTTGCTGGCCCGGTCTCCCCTAACTGCCCTCCCTTGCCAGCCTTGTTGCCCTTAACTGCCCTCCCCTGCCAACCTAATTGCCCCTAACTATCCTCTCCTACTGACCTGGTCACCCCTAACTGCCCTCCTCTGTAGGCCTGGTCCCCTCCAACTGCCCTCCCCTGCAGGCCTGGGTCCCCTCCAATTACCCTCCCCTACAGGCCTGGTCGCCCCCAACTGTCATCCCCTGCTGGCCTGGTCACCCCTAACTGCCCTCCTTTACAGGCCTGATCACCCCCAACTGCCCTCCCTTGCAGGCTTCGTCCCTCCCAATTGCCCTCCCCTGCCAGCCATCTTGTGGTGGCCATCTTGTGTCCACATGGGGGCGGCCATCTTGTGTGTTGGACTGATGGTCAATTTGCATATTACCTCTTTACTATATAGGATGACTCCAAATTCTAATTCTCACTATAACCTTGTCAACAGCAGCATGAGGATTACCACAGCTCCCATGTCCAATCAGCACCAACATATTTGACTTGTTCAATTTGCATATCTAGAAAACCTATAGCTAGATCAGCAGAAGTAGCAGACTACCCACAGTCCACAGTGTGCATTTGTCATATCTTGGAGTAAATCAGCGTTTGTTAACTTGCACATGGCCAATTATAATATGGGCTATCACAGGCACCCACCTAGAGATTAAGGTACTATGACCTTTAGCCCTACCCCAAATTAATATTTTTATTAAAAGTATGTTAATAGGAAAGTTGAGATAGATTAGATAATTTCATATTAGATAGTTTTTGATATGTTAAATAGTTTTATAATCCATATACACACACTACCAAGTCTACCAGATTCTACCAACACAAGTGAAGTAAACATGGTAAGATCTAATGTAGATATTTGATATACATCCTCAGTTTTGACAATGTATTATCAGTGAACAAAATCATTTATGGGTGAGGAGAAGGTGTAGGGATAAGGGTAAGTGAGATTGAAGTTATATGAGTTTGAAGTCATTTAGACAGACTCATACCAGAAACTTAATGGAGTGAGGGCAATGAGGCTTTACTGATTGATTCTGTACTCTTGTCAAAGCCCAAAATTTGTTCACCCATCACCCATGATAGCATCTCTCCATGAACTGACAATAGTGATGATATCCATTTCTCACTGCCTTAGATGGCTTTGTGTGTGAGATAGAGGAAGAATGCAGTTGTGTAGTTTTTAAGTTCCCTTGGGAACTTTCCCTTACAGGACATGCTCATGTGACCCTTTCTGGAAGCAGAACTGGAAGGCATCCTAATATATAAAAAGCCAGGGGCCGTCACAACCTAAACGACCAGACGGATGACCAAACAGCAGGCTGCGTGGGGCAACCAGGCCAGCAGGGGAATTAGTGAGGGACGACCACACCACTGAACAGCAGGCTGCGTGGGGCAATCAGGCTGGCAGGGGGAGGGGCAGTTGGGAGTGACCAGGCCTGAGTCAGGAAATCCACAGAGGGGGACAGTAAGGAGCGATCAGGCTGGCAGGCAGAGGCAGTTAGGGGTGATCAGGCTAGCAGGGAGGAAGTTAGGGGTGACCAGGCCAGCAGGAGTGGGGGGCAGTTAGGGGCAATCAGCCTGGCAGGCAGTGGTGGTTAGGGGTGATCAGGCTGGCAGGGAGCGGGGGCAGTTAGGGGCAGTCAGGCAGGCAGGCAGGTGAGCAGTTAGGAGCCAGCAGTCCCAGATTGTGAGAGGGATGTCCGACTGCCGATTTAGGCCCGGCACCAGGCCTCTAGTTAACTGATAATAGCTTACATTATTACAGCCTATTTTGGCTTAGCCTTTCCTTGGGGATAACCATGATAACACTTCCACTCTAACCTGAAGAATGATCCTAAGCCTTTCAGGGAGAGACTTGTCTTCACAAAACTTTAATTCCTGAGGTTGTTGAGGGTCATAAAAAGCAGAGGAAAGGATACCACAGGAAATTGGAGTCACACAGACTTGGGTTTGATTCTTGCTTCTGCCATAAAGCACTTGTGAGACATACCTGAATTTGTTTTCTTATATATAAAATGTTGACAGAATATTCATTTCCTACTTCATAGTGAGATAGTAATGGAAAGTTTATAGTCAAGTATGTGTTATTTTTTTGTTGTTTAATATAGGTTTCTTCCCTTTTCTAAAAGTTCTCAAGTGACATATAACTTAATATGGATAGTTTGGTAGAATTTGGAAATATTTGTAGAGGGAGATGATGTTGGATGTAGTGAAAATTATGTGAGAGCAAAAACCAGATATTTTCAATTCACTAAAATTCCCCAAAGTCATGGTGCATGTGATACAGTAGAAGGACACGTGTTAGAGAAAAAAAGAATAGCAACCAAAACAAAGGAATTTAACTGGAGTCCAAAGGAAGCTCTATCCAGGGAGCACTATTTTGCAGTGACATCTTAATAAATAAGTCCTTGGAGGAGTGTGTTTCATGGTTGAGTCACCTCTTCTCCTTCCAAGGTAGTGTTAGCACACTGTCATTCCCGTGGTTTCTGAAGACAGAGAAAATGAGGGAAAGGGGATCAGCTGCTGAGTGTCTGTTCCACCCACAGAGAGTTAAACGATGCATAGTTCAGTGAGAGAAGTCTGCCTGCTGGTAATAAAGTTCCCTGAGCCTCTGAGTCAGGAAATCCACAGATTCAGCTCTACCTCTGCTGAGCATGGATTCCGAATAGGGGGCTGACTTCCCATAATCCCTAGATGACAGATTTAGCCACAGGGCTTCTTTCTACAAATCCTAATCTACTTTGCTGTCTGTTGTTGTGAGAGATTTCTAACTAACACTTAAAAGAAATTCAGGGATCAAAAAGTGTAGTAGTTGATAATATGGCAAATGTCTGTAGTAATTTCTTATTAAGGGAAGAAAAAATTCCAACTGAAAGTAAGTACCATTGTATGCTGGTTTGAGACTTTTTAAATATACATCCTTCAACAGTAAATTTCCAGGTAGATTTTTTTGGGGGAGGGAGGGTGGCTTTTACTGCTACTCTTCTACTTCCACCCTCCTTCTAGTAATCCCTTCCCTGGGTATAACTAGTAAGAAATAAATTTTTTTTTTTTTTTTTTTTTTTTTTTTGCTTCTGAGCATAGACTAGACTTAGCATCTCTGAAAATATCCCTCAGCTGTAAGGAAAAAGTTGCCTAAAGCACAGTGACTTATGATGGTGCCTGGGGAGTTATGCTCCTCTCTACTTGCCCTTGCACAGGTAGCCTTAAACATGTATAGATGAACACATGTGGTTTTTAAGTATTGGCGGGGCCACAGAGGGAGTCTTTTCTCCCATTAATATTTTCAAAGAGCAAACTAAATGTCTACTCAAAAGGCTCTACTCCTATGATCATCTTCTAAGAATTTAAATCACTTAGCAGCATGAGGCAAAGAAACCAACAATCTGCATTTGTTTTGCCATCAAATACTTCTTGTTAAGTGCCCACAAATGTCCTGAGTTCAACACCAAGTAACTTAAAAGAACCAGCTACTGGTCTTTGAGAAATCATAATTTAGAATGGCTGAAAGATGCTGTGAATCTTGGGCTAGCTGCTTGTTTGTATTCTTTATTTTTCTTTCACTTATTTATTTTAGCCTTTGTACAGACTAAAATCTATCTAAAATAACTCACAAGAGCTCATGACATGTATAAAATGGTTCCTTTAACAGAGCTTTAAAGTTATAAAGATTTCAAAAAAGTTTTGTTTTTCCAAAACACCAAGTTCGAGTAGGACATGTGAAAAACAGGGCACATAGAATCCTAGGATTTTTAGTAAGACATTTTATTTTTAATCATACTTAAAAAAAAAAATCTTTATTGTTGAAAGTATTACATATGTACCCTCCCCCCCAATGTCCCATTCTAGCCTGCCCCCACCACCTGCTCCAGGCCTTCACCAAACTAGTGTCTGTGTCCATGGTTTATGTATATATGCATATAAGTTCTTTGGTTAATCTCTTCCCACCCACCCACTTACCCCCACCATCCCTCTAATATTTGACAGTCTCTTCCATGCTTCTATGTCTCTGGATTTATTTTGTTCATTAGATTATTTTGTTCATTAGATTTCACATATGAGTGAGATCATGTGATACTTGTCTTTCTCTGACTGGTTTATTTCGCTTAGCATAATACATTCCAGGTCCATCCATGCTGCCTCAAAGGGTAAGAGGTCCTTCTTTTTTACTGCCGCATAGTATTCCATTGTGTAAATGTACCACAGGCTTATTTTTATTCACTCATCTACTGATAGGCATTTGGGTTGTTTCCAGGTCTTAGCTACTGTAAATTGTGCTTCTGTGAACATAGGGCTGCATATATTCTTTCTGTTGGTGTTTGGAATTCTTAGGATATATTCCTAGAAGTGGGATCACTGGGTCAAATGGCAGTTGCATATTTAATTTTTTGAGGAAACTCCATATTGTTTTCCATAATGGTTGCACCAGTCTGCATTCCCACCAGCAGTGTACTAGCGTTCCCTTTACTCCATAGACTCACCACCACTTGTCGTTTGTTGATGGTAGACATTCTGACAGGTGTGAGGTGATACCTCATTGTTGTTTTAATATGCATCTCCTTGATGATTGGTGTCTTTGAGCATTTCTTCATATGTCTCTTGACCTGCTGTATGTCCACTATGGAGAAGTGCCTATTTAGGTCCTTTGCCCATTTTTTGATTGGATTGTTTGTCTTCCTTTTGTTAAGTTGTATGAGTTCCCTATATATTTTGGAGATTAACCCTTCATCAGATGTATCATTGCCAAAAATGTTCTCCCATGCTGTGGGCTCTTTTGTTGTTTTGTTGATGGTTTCTTTTGCTGTGCAGAAGCTTTTTATTTTGGTGTAGTCCCATTTGTTTATTTTCTCCTCAGTTTCCCTTGTCCTAGGAGATATATCTGCAAACATATTGCTGCAAGAGATTTCTGCTATTTTGCTGCCTATGGCTTCTTCTAAGATTTTTATGGTTTCCAGTCCTATGTTTAAGTCCTTTATCAATTTTGAGTTTATTTTTGCTTATGATGTAAGTTGGTGCTCTAGTTTCACTTTTTTTTTCATGTATCTGTCAATTTTTCCAACACCATTTAATGAAGAGACTGTCTTGACTCCATTGTATGCTCTTGCCTCCTTTGTCAAATGTTAGTTGAGCATAATGGCTTGGGTCGATTTCTGGATTCCCTGTTCTGTTCCATTGGTCTATATGTCTGTTCTTGTGCCAGTACCAAGCCGTTTTGAGAACAGTGGCTTTGTAATATAGCTTGATATCTGGTATTGTGATCCCTCCACCTTTGTTCTTCTTTCTCAAGATTACTGTGGCTATTCTGGGTCTTTTTTTTTTCCATATAAATTTTTGGAGTGTTTGTCCTAGGTCTGTGAAATATGCTGTTGATATTTTAATGGGAATTGCATTGAATCTATAGATCGCTTTGGGTAGTATGGACATTATAATGATGTTGATTCTACCAATCCATGAACACAGTATATTTTTCCACTTGTTTATATCTTCCTCTACCTCTTTCTTCAACATCCTGAAGTTTTCTGAGTACAGGTCTTTTACCTCCTTAGATAAGCTAGTTCCTAGGTATTGTAATTTTTTTGTTCTTCTTTCTCAAGATTTCTGTGGCTATTTGGGGTCATTTTTGGCTCCATATAAGTTTTTGGAGTATTTGTTCTAGATCTGTGAAATATGACAGGTATTGTACCCTGCTACATTGCCAAATTCACTTATTAAACGTAGTAGTTTTTTGGTGGAGTCTTTAGGGTTTTCTATGTACAATATCATGTCATCTATGAATAATGACAGTTTTACTTCCTCCTTTCCAATTTGGATGCCTTTTATTTGTTCTTCTTGTCTAATCACTGTGGCTAGTAATTCCAGTACTATGTGGAATAAAAGTGGTGAAAGTGGACATCTCTGTCTTCTTTCTTGTCTTAGGGGAAATGGTTTTAGTTTTTGCACATTGAGTATTAGGTTGACTGTAGGTTTATTATACATGGCCTTTATTATGTTGAGGTATGACCCCTCTATTCCCACTTTGCTGAGAGTTTTTAATTAAGAAAGGGTGTTGGATTTTGTTGAATGCTTTTTCTGTCCATTGATATGATCATGTGTTTTTTTGTTTTTTAATTTTTTTATGTGATGTGTCATATTTATTGATTTGCAAATATTTTGTACCAGCCTTGCATCCCTGGAATAAATCTTAATTGTTCGTGGTTTATGATCTTTTTAATATATTGCTGGGTCCAATTTGCTAATATTTTGTTGAGGATTTTAGCATCTGTGTTCATCAGGGATATTGGCCTACATTCTTTATTAATAGTGTTATTATCTGGCTTTGGAATTAGGATAATGCTGGCCTCATACAAAGATCTTGGAAGTGTTCCTTCATCTTGGATTTTTTAAAAATAGTATGAGGAAGATAGGTGTTAGTTTTTGTGTTTTTGTTTGTTTGTTTAATATTTTGTAAAATTCCCATGTGAAGCCATATGGACCAGAGCTTTTGTTCGCTGGGAGTTTGTTTTATTTCTTATTACTGCTTACATTTCATCAGTGATTATTGGCATATTCAGGTTTTCTGATTCTCTCTAATTCAATTTTGGAAGATTGTCTTTCTCTATAAATTTGGCCATTTCATTTACATTGTCTAGCTTGTTGGCTTATAGTTGTTCATAGTATTTTCTAACAATCCTTTGTATTTCTGTGGTATCGGTTGTTACTTCACCTCTTTTATTTCTGATTTTATTTATTTGGGTCCTCTTTCTTTGTTTCTTGATGAGTCTGGCTAAAGGTTCATCAGTCTTATTTATCTGTTCAAAGAACCAGCTCTTGGTTTCATTGATTTTTTTGTATTGTTTTTTAGTCTCTACGTCATTTATTTCTGCTCTAACCTTTATTTTCTTCCACTTACTCTGGGCTTTTCTTGTTGTTCTCTTTCTAATTCTATAAGTTGTAGGGTTAAAAATTGTGTTATTAATTTTACTGGTTGTTTGAGGTAGGTCTGTAATGCTATGAACTTCCTCTCGGGACTGCTTTTGCTGTGTCCTGAGTTTCTGGGTTGTGTTCATTTTCACTTGTTTCCAGGAAGTTTTTTATTTCTTTCTTTATCTCATTGGTAACCCATTCATTGTTTAATAACATGCTATTTAGCCTCTATATATGTGAATGTTTTTGAATGTTTTTACTGTAGTTGATTTCTAATTTTATTCCATTGGGATCTGAGAAGATGCTTGATGTGATTTCAACCTTCATTAACTTTTAGAGACTTGTTTTGTGTTCTAACATGTGGTCTATCTTTGAAAATGACCCATATGCATTTGAGAACAATGTATATTCTGCAGCGTTGTGGTGAGATGTTCTATAAATGTCATTTAAGTCCATCTGATCCAGTGTGTCATTTAGAGTCACTGTTTCCTTGTTAATTTTTTGTCTGGAAGATCTAGCCAGTGAGGTCAAAGTCCCCTTCCATGACTATATTGCTGTCGATCTCTCCCTTAAAGTCCTCCAAAATTTTAAAAATATATTTAGATGCTCCTAACTTGGATGCATATATGTTTCCCAGGGTTACATCCTCTTTATAGATTGATCCCTTTAGTATTATGTAGTGACCTTTATTGTCTCTTATGATGGCCTTCCTTTTGAAGTCTATTTTGTCAGATATGAGTATTACTACCCCAGCTTTTTTTTTCTTCCATTTGCATGGAAAATTTTCTCCATCCCTTCAACGCTCATCCTGTGTGAGTCTTTTGTTCTGAGATGGGTCTCTTGTAGACAGCACATAATTGGGTCATGTTTTTGTATCCATTCAGCTACCCTATGCCTTTTGGTTAGAACATTTAATCCATTTACATTTATTATCAATGAGTACTTATTTATTGCCATTTTAATTCTTTATGCCTCTCTCTCTCTCTCTTTCTCCTCCCCTTCCTCTCTCCCTCCCTCTCTCCTCTCCTCTCCCTCTTTCTCTCTCCCTTATTATAGCAGTCCCTTTATCATTTCTTCAAGTGCTGGTTTGGTGCTGATAAATTCCTTTAGCCTTTTTTTGTCTGCAAAGCTTTTTATTTCATCTTCTATTTTGAATGATAGCCTTACTGGATATAGTAATATTGCTTTCAGATCCTTGCTTTTCACTACCTTGAATACTTCATGCCATTTCCTTCTGATGCTCTGGGCTGGGGGGGCCAAACCTGGGGTTCAGACCCCAGAGTTCTCAATGGGAACCCCCTTACAGCTGAGATATCCCTCCAGAACTTCAGCTGCCAACTTCAGCCCAGCCATCCCTTCCTGCCTCTGCACTTTCTATCAGTCTCTATGCAGTCTGCACTTTCAGTCTTTGGTTATCAGGTTTCTCTCCAGCTAGTCTTTAGTTGATTTTTCAGGATGGTTTTTCTGTATTTTAGTTGTAATTCCAGTTTGGTCCTGGGAGAGATTCAGTGTAGCTTCCATTTTCTCCGCCACCATTTGGAATCGCTTGTTTGTTTTCTTTTCTCCTGCAAGTTGAAATTGGCATGCATGTTGTCTGGCAAGCCTGCACTTTCAATATTCGCACCACTATTCTTGTTGAAGTGTCTCCTTTTGAACAATCATTAGAATGCACTAGGAGAAAGGAGAGAGAGAGAATCTCCAAGATAAACAGGGCATATGATCTTTCTCCCAAAGGAAATGATTGAAGTTTCTTATTGATTTTATCAGAGGACTTTTCGTTATCTACCAACTATTGGGTTCTTAAGCCTTGACTTGCATAAAGGCACATGTAAGCTTCACTCTATCTGGAGCCTTCCATGTCTTCCAAGGTTGTATGAAGTTGACTACCAAGCATCTGTGTGACCTTTTGGTTGAAATGCCTGCCAATTTGCAGATGTCAATTAGTCATACCATAAAAAGAGAAATTTTAATAGGTTCTCAAGAGATATATTAGGTAGCATAAACTATGCTTAGAAGAGGAGGGATTAAGGTATATAAAGGTATATTATCTTTTTTTTAAAAGATTCATTTTACATTCTTTCTTATAATTATAAAAATCTAAGAGTTGAAAAATATGCTGCTATGACAACAACAGTTAGCATATTTTCAAAATGATTTCTTGAATATCAAAATCTTTGCTAAAACAAGGCACATTTTTCTGAAAATATATATGTTTTAAACTGCTGGTGCTTTTGTTATTACCATAATGATTATACACATGATTATTTCTATAGCTTCTGAAGAGCCCTCCAGGCAGTCTTGTCAGGCTTACTTGTGAAATTCCAAACTGAATTGTGAAGTCATTTAGGAAATGGGGAGATAAATAATTATGTATAACTAGAAAAATGCTATATCTAAAAAGGCTTAAATTTCCATAGGAAAGAAAACCTTGCCTTTGTGCTAAAAGGATTAATATTGGAGAATAGTAAATAACTGCTTCTCTTTAATGTTAAAACACTGAAATGTACTGCTAAATGAGCTATTTCCAAACCAGTCCAAATCATGAGTAGAATTGGACCCCTGTAGTTTTGTGTCCCCAGTAGTTAGTGTACAGTGCTCAGCAGAGCGTACACCCTCAATATTTGAAGAGAGCAAAAGAAGGGAAGGAGAGAGGGAAAAGGGAAAGAGCTTGAGAAAATAATTGAGGGAAGGAAGGAAAAAAGAAGAAATAAGGGGAAAAGAAGAGGAAAATAAAAATGGAAAGGAATTTGTTTTGATCACACACACACACACACACACACACACACACACACACACACTCACGCACACAGAAAATAAGGGACTTGGTCCAACAGTTGCTGACAGACCTGGAACCAGAATTCAGGTACGTCTTTGTAATATATTTCCATCTTGTCCCTCTGCTTCACAGGGACTTGGCAAATCATTTCATAAGTATTTTTGAAATCTTTGAAAATAATTATAAAACATAATGTATAAATTTATATGTCCTTGGAAAAGAAGTCATGCCTTTAAATTGAGCTATTTAAGTTTAAGGAAGCCAAATAAGACTTTAGAAGCCCTCAGGAAGGTTATATTTTATAGAAGGAAGAAAAAATGTTGAGAACTTCTGAAGAAAGATTCTTCAAGTTATTTCTCTGGTATTGCCTTAAAATATTTTCATTTTACAACAAAATAATATACTGGCAGGCTCATATCTCACATTCCCATCCAAATTTGGACGTCTTTACCATCCTTAACTTCTGTTTTCTTTCCTTATTTGTATTTTCTATATTTTTTCTTTCCCTTTTTACCTGTTCAACTTGGTTTCTGACTCTGCTGGCTTTCATTTCTCTTGATATTTACTCTCACATCTGTTTTTCTTTGTGCTTTTCCTTTGACACTATTCAGCTCTTCCTCTGCTTTTTTCTTAACCTCTTTTTTTTTTTTTTTCAACTGGTACTTTTTGCTGGTGTATTTGTCAGCTGTTTTTTCTTCTGGTGGATATTGCTCTCTCCCCTACCAACTTCAGCTCTCCTTCCATTCTCTCCCCCTCCCACTCTTTCCTCTTTCATTCCCTAAGGTTTGCTAATGGCAGACTGTCATCAGAAATCTGTTATAAGACTTAGCTTTTTCTCCATTTTGTAATTGAATGTACCCAGAGACAGCTTTTATTACTGTTTTATTTTTCCTGGTGAACATTTTCCCACAAAATAAAAGGCTACTGGATGATACTTAGTGTTGGAAGGTAGTGTGCTTAGGCTTGACTTCACATTTTAGGATCTGGATATCTAATCACTCTTCTCTGAAAATCTTCACTGTGTTACTCCATGGTAGTTTTTCCAGGGACTGTGTCATTTTCTTTATCAAAAGGTAGTGAATAAAGAAAATTACTTATATAATTTTGCTTTAATTATTAAGGTATTTCATACAATAAAATTAACCCATTCTTCCCTGGCTGGTGTTGTTCAGTGGTTAGAGCATTGGCCCACGAACTCAAGGTTGCAGGTTCAATTTCTGATCAGGGCACATGCCTGGGTTGCAAGCACATGCTCGGGTTGCAGGTACATGCTCGGGTTGCAGGCTCATCCCCAGGAGGTGTGCAGGAAGCAGTCAATCCATGTTTCTCATTAATGTTTCTTTCTCTGATTCCCTCTCCCTTCTTCTCTCTCTAAAAATCAATAAAAAACATACTTTAAAATCCACCCATTTTAAAGGTAAGGCTTAATAAATTTTGGTGATATATACAATTGTTTCACCACCACCACTATTGAGATATAGAATAATTCCTTCACTCTAAAAAGTTTCCTATGCCCCTTTACAGTCCATCTTTCCCTCTACCATTGATCTGCTAATTATCGCTGTGGTTTTGCCATTGTGCAGGCTTAAATTTTTATTTCTCTTGGATAAATTCCTAGGAATGGAATTGCTCAGTTGTATTGTAAATATATATTTAATTTTGTAAGATATTTTCATACTGTTTTCCTAAGGATCAGTACCATTTTTCATTCTTACCAGCAATGTACGAGAGTTCTGTTTACTCGACATCTTTGTTAGCACTTGATATAACCAGTTTAGTGGATGTGTAGTCATATCTCACTGTGGTTTTAATGTACTTACTAGAGGCCCGGTGCATGAAAAGTCGTGCACTCAGGGGGTCCCTCAGTCTGACTTGCACCCTCTCACAGTCTGGGACCCCTCAGGGGATGTCCACCTGCCAGCTTAGGTTTACTCTCTGGGGGATCGGGCCTAAGCTGGCAATCAGACATCCCTCTGGCAGCCCAGGAGCCCTCGGGGGATGTCCAACTGTTGGCTGAGTGGGCCTAAGCTGCAGTCAGACATCCTTAGCTCTGCCAAGGAGGCGGGAGAGGCTCCCACCATCACCACTGAGCTCGCAGCCATCGGCCTGGCTTGTGGCTGATCAGAGCTCCCCCAATGGGAGTGCACTGACCACCAGAGGGCAGCTCCTGCATTGAGCATCTGCCCCCTGGTGGTCAGTGTGCATCATAGTGACCAGTCATTCCCCCGTTAGGGTCAATTTGCGTATTACCCTTTTATTATATAGGATTGCCCATTTGTATACCTTTTGTGAAATGTCTGTTCAAATCTTTTGCTCATTTTTAATTGGATTATCTGTCTTGAATTCTTTATATATTCTGAAAACAAGTTATTTGTTAAATATATGTTTTGCAAATATTTTCTCTCAGCCTATTGCTTATATTTTTTTCTTAACTGTATCTTTCAAATTAAAAAGGTTTTAGCCTTGATGAAGTCCATTTTAGAAATTCTTTTCTTTTTATAATTTGTGCTCAAGAAATCTTTGCTTAATGTCACTTTTTTAAAATATATTCTTCTAAAATTTTAGTTCTTATAGTTAGGCCCACAACTATTTAGACTGAATTTTTAAATGTAATATGCAGGTAAGAGTCAAAGTTCTTTTGTTTTGTTTTTTTTTCCCCCCCTGTAGATATACAGTTGATATAGCATCATTTGTTGAAAAGTCTATTTTCCCCTATTGAATTATCTTGGTGATTCATTACCAAGACATTAATTGTCTTGAATTTCTAAGATAAAACCCACTTGGTCATGATATATTATACTAATTATAAATTTTGTATTTCATTTCCTTATGTTTTGTTAAAAATATTGTTCTGTTAATCTTTGAGTCTATTGGTCCTTCATTTTCTTTTCATGGGACATCTGGGCTTATTTAGCATCAGGGTTTTACTAGTTTCAAAATGAGCTGGATGTATGCCTTCTTCCTCTATTTCTGAAGGAATTAGTTAGAGTTGGCATTATTTCTATATTTGTTTCCAAAATGCAGAGATAAACTCAAAGAGAAGGATAGACTGAGTGTAAATACTCACATACCCCCTTCAACCTTTTTCATCTCTGGACTTGTTCTAGAATCTTTGGTCTAGTGTCATGTAGAGAAATATGTTGATCCTTTGATTGTCCCAATTTATAAAAAGTGAAAATTCATATGTTGCTATCTTTGATCAACTTTTTATAGATTTGGGAGTAAAGTCAAATCCTTGAATAGCCATTTTCTAAATAGTCCTCTGAAGTTTGGAAGATGAAAGGTGAGACAGAGGGCCGGAGACCAGGACACAGGCTTTATTAGAGGAGAAGACCCTGCCGGGCTATCTTCCAGATGGAAAAGAGCACATGTGCCAGGGTGAAGGCACCTTTTGAGGGGAGGAAAGGGAAGGGATGGGGCTTCTGGTACTTGGCACACGCTGATTGGTGGTTTCATATAAGGCACATAATTAGGGACTTTAGAAATCGGGGTTTAGGATATTTGGCAGGTGCTGATTGGTGGTTCAATGTACAGTCCATATAAGGTGCCTGGTTAAGTGTTCAGGAATGTTCGGGCTGCAGGTGGAGTTTACGTCATTCTCTGTCCATCAGTTGGGGGAAGGGAGGATCTATCAGAAGAGTAAGTATATCTTGTAATGGGCTCCGTTTCTGCCAACCACAATTTATCCCCAGGAAGATTTGGCTCATATTGGTTAATAAGTACCTTCAATAAACTAACACTTGTCTAGATGTGAGGTCCACAATGGCTTTTGCCCTCAGGAAACTTCTATCCTTCTCTTGCTTGCTAATAGACTGTTATTTGCTTGTTTTACCATGCTGAATAACAAATTACAGCTTTTACCACATTCCACCCATCACCTTGAATATATTTGTGTTCTTGGTAGAATGTTTAGGAGATGATGATTTTTACCCTACATGTGGATTTCAGAAGAATGCATATGCACACACATACACACACATATGGCTCATCATAAATTTAATCAAATTTCTATTATTATTTTTATATGTGTTTTGTTATTTAAACAGCAGTAATGATTATGTGATTTTAATGAGGTTAGAAAAAAGCCACTTCTTTCCTCTACTCTTTCACATGGTAATCTTATTTGCCACTGATGACTAGAGCAGATAAAGTAAATGCTTTCTAACATTTGATAAATGCATTACATCTACCATGAGCAGTAACAAGAGACTTGAAAGCCATGCTCCCTTGTGAAATAAAATCAGGTTATTGTTCTCATAAATTATTTCTCTTCCTTGGACTTCTGAACAAGAGATTGCTACTGTGACTAGCATGTCTATATCTCTGGAACTAACAAAACTCTTGTAAATTTAGAATAACGCTCATTATTTTTAACAAAATGGAAACTGGGGTTTATTTCCAAATGATGTAATTTTACATTTCTTGTCACATACATGCTGATGGTCTATGACTACAGAGGCACACCTTTTCTTCTTTGATGAGAGCAGAGTATGTCTTTATATTCAGTTATTTCAGAGCATGCTGCTGGAAACGTGAACTTCTCTGTTTTCTGTGTTCAATAACTAACCCAGATTGGGTTAGAGACTGCTGCTGTTCACGGTTTGCAGCAGTTCAGCTGCAGAGTTCTGTGTACTCTGGCTGCTTAGTGAATTTTTATTAAGTGATTTAGACATTAAAAACTTCAAACCCACTTGATTTTTACTAACAGAATCTCCAAAGTGAAAATAATAATAAGGAAAAAAAAGTGAAGGGCATTCTACAATACAAGGATAACATTTATTTTTTTCAAATGAGTTAAAATGCCAGCAATTATATGTACATTGACTTTTGGGATGGAAATTTTGTCTCTTTACTCTTTAAACAGTACCACTAAGAAGTCAAAAATGGTGAATATACACAATAATGAACACATTCTGTCTATGAAAAGTGTTCTTTAAAGCATCAATGTTAATCAGGTGGTGCTGAAATGGAATTACAGAAAGAAGAATTTTTGTTTTATCCTTAAAGTGAACCCAACCATTACCCAGGCACTTCTTAATTACAACTCTATGGACACATTTAGAGAAGAAATTAGTGTCACCAACCCTGAAGAACATAATGTTGAAGTGTGTTTTAAAGTACTGTATAACTATAGGTTTCAATAATCTTGATTTTAGTATTCTGGGGTTTTCACCTGCCCTACAGAGGTATAATAATTTACAATGGAGACAGATTAAAAGGTTATCTGGTAGTTTGAGATCTAATGTTCCTTAAATTCTCAATTTTACATTAGTTATTGATTATCCACAGGGATGGAGAGAAGCTGGATTGCACCATTCCAAGCAGCTGATAAGTAAAATCAATTGCATTTGCCTAGGAGATGCAGTAAAAGACTCAGTTACAGTACATTCAGGCGTGCACATGTAAGACACTCAAAACCTCTGGCACTCACCTTGACTTTGGCCTTTTCCCAGTTCTCTCTGGTGGTTGACGGTCCAGTGTACTGAAGATAAGTTTAGATTCATCTTTTCTTTACATATATCTTACAGGGCTTGTTTATTGAGTCTTTCTTTAATCATGGTTAAAACTTTTCAGTAGTCCATCTGTCTTGTCCATCCCATGCCACTGGCATTGAATTAAAGTGATCCCTTGCCTTCCCCTATTCTTGTTCATCAAATTATGTTGATCACTATACCCCACATATGAGTGAAATCATGTGATATTTATCTTTCACATGGGTAGCTAATGAGAAGGTAGATGTAAAAACATTCCATTACCAATTTTGTGTCTTGATTTTCGTTTCTCTTCTTTGTACATCACTTTATACTTCTTAACAGGATAATAATTAATACTTGCCTTTCCAATGTTATGTGTTTTAATGAAAGTTAAATGAAATCAGTAGCATACATTTATTTTTAATTTTAGCACTATAAAAAAGCAAGATGCATAAAGTTTTTGTTTTATTTTCAAGATAAAGGGTGCTGTGTTTTTATTTTTTAATCCTCACCCAAGGGTGTGCTGTTGGGGAAAAATTTATTGGTTGCCTCCCATATGAGCCCTGACAAGGATCAAACCCACAACCTTTTTTGTTGTACAGGACGATGACCAACCAACTGAGCCACCCAGCCAGGGTAAGGGTTCCGTATTTTTAGATGAAAGGTGCTATATGAGTTTAAATGCACATCACAACACTTCAAGGCTTACAAAAAAAATACTAGGTAAGCCTAATATTTATGTAGCTTACTTAATTAATCTTTCTTAATTAGCCTGATGCTGCATTTTTTCTATACTCATGTACAAGTTGCTTAAATATTTCACTTGAATAATTAAAACTAGTCTTGTCTTAACCCATAACAACAATGTCAACACTTAAATGTACTTCTTCCAGTAAAGCCAGTGAAAGTATATTCTCTTACCTGAAAAATGACCCATCTCCCAGGGTGAAGCCAGAAAAAGAATGGCCTATGACTCAGTGGTCAGCAAACTCATTAGTCAACAGAGCCAAATATCAACAGTACAACGATTGAAATTTCTTTTGAGAGCCAAATTTTTTAAACTTAAACTTCTTCTAACACCACTTCTTCAAAATAGACTCACCCAGGCCATGGTATTTTGTGGAAGAGCCACACTCAAGGGACCAAAGAGCCGCATGCGGCTCGCGAGCCGCAGTTTGCCGACCACCGGCCTATGTTCCTCTGGTGTATGTAGGTGAGTGAAGTCAGCAGGCTTCTCTATCCTGAGTGTCCATGAAAAGCTTTTGATTTGCATCTCTCGGATAATTAGTGACTTTGAACATGTTTTCATGTCTCTCGGCCTTCTCTATGTCCTCTTTCGAAAAGTGTCTATTTAGGCTCTTTGCCCATTTTTTTATTGGATCGTTTATCTTCCTTTTGTTAACTTGTATGAGATGGCAAATTAAAACAACAATGAGATACCATCTCACACCTGTCAGAATGGCTATCATCAACAAATCTGAAAGATGAGACAGAGGGCCGGAGACCAGGACACAGGCTTTATTAGAGGAGAAGACCCTGCCGGGCTATCTTCCAGATGGAAAAGAGCACATGTGCGGGGGTGAAGGCGCCTTTTGAGGGGAGGAAAGGGAAGGGGTGGGGCTTAGGGTACTCGGCACACGCTGATTGGTGGTTTCATATAAGGCACATAATTAGGGACTTAGGAATCGGGGGCTTAGGGTATTTGGCAGGTGCTGATTGGTGGTTCAATGTACAGTCCATATAAGGTGCCTGGTTAGGTGTTCAGGAATGTTCAGGCTGCAGGTGGATTACGTCATTCTCTGTCCATCAGTTGGGGGAAGGGGGGATCTATCAAAATCAACAAATGACAAGTGCTGGCAAGGATGTGGAGAAAAGGGAACCCTCGTGCACTGCTGGTGGGAATGCAGACTGGTGCAGCCACTGTGGAAGACAGTATGGAGTTTCCTCAAAAAGTTAAAAATGGAACTCGCATTTGACCCAGTGATTCCACTTCTAGGAAGATATCCCAAGAAACCAGAAACACCAATCAGAAAGGGTGTATGTACCCCTATTTTCATAGCAGCACAATTCACCATAGCTAAGATTTGGAAATCACCTATGAGTGGATTAGAAAACTGTAGTACTTCTACACAATGGAATACTATGCTGTTATAAAAAAAGAAGGAACTTTTACCATTTGCAACAGCATGGATGGAACTGGAGAGCATTATGCTAAGTGAAATAAGCCAGTCAGAGAAAGATAAATATCACATGATTTCACTCATATGTGGGGTATAATGATCAACATAATCTGATGAACAAGAATAGATCCAGAGACAAATGGCGGGGGGGGGGGGGGGGGAGAGGAGGCATGGTTAGAGAGCAACCAAAGGACTTGTATGCATGCATATTAGCATAACCAATAGGCACAGACACTGGGGCGGTGGGGGCTTGCCCGGGGTGGGAATGGCCTGGGGCGGGCGGGCATCAAGCAGGGGGAAAAAGGAGACATCTGTAAAATTTTAGACAATAAATGAAAAATAAAGCTTTTGAAAGGTCAGAAGTCCAGGGACACTTGTTGCTGGCATCTCAGTTTTCCCCAAGATGCCTTTGGCACATGGATTTTTGCTTTTCTGCAAAGTGGAAATAAGGTTACAATCTCTGTGGAGAGGAAACTGGGACAGATGGACAAAGCCAGAGGATGGATTATAAGGATAAAGAACAGGGCCAGCTAGGCAAGGGGTAGACATTAAAAAGAGAAAAGAATTAGAATCTGCTATATCATAATTGAATGGCCTTTCCAATTAATCACATTGATAGATACCTCTTTTTTTAACTTCTACATTTATTCTGGTTAGTATTCCTGCTGCTCTTCCTTAGATGGAATTAGTCTTCAACATCTTTTTTAAAAATATATTTTTATTGATTTTAGAGAGGAAGGGAGAGGGAGAGAGAGATAAGACATCAATGATGAGAGAGGCTCATTGATCGGCAGCCTCCTGCACACCCCCTAGGAATCAATCCCACAACCTGGGCATGTGCCCTTGACTGGAATCGAAGCTGGGACCCTTCAGTCCACCGGCTGACGTTCTATCCCCTGAGCCAAACCAGCGAGGGCTGTCTTCAACATCTTAACTCAGTATTTGAAGGGGATTCTTAAAGAGTCAGCAGAAGAAGAATGTGTGTGAGAAACATCGTGTCTGTGTATCATCATATTGGGTCACATCTAAGCTCTGTCACCCAGATGTGGAAAGAACTCTGGTATTTGTAAAGAAATGGAGGAACATTTCCATCACTACTCAACTTTAGATTTTAAGACATTATTTTAATATTCATAATTGTGGTTTATATTTGCATTAACCAAAATGTAGGAGCTCCTTCCTCTTCTCTAAATTGAAGACTGTATTTCTGAATTTGACAATTCATTTCAAAACCTGGGCTAAATGGTTTAATGTAAGAGTTTCTCTTTGAAGGACAAATATTATAGAAGTTAAATTTTTAACTTCTATTAGTACTCCGTATTCTAGGCTGGCTGAAGATTGTTTTTCAACACAATTAGCTGTATTTATTTAATTTTTCTATGAAGCTTTGCTGGGATTAAATTTCAAGTATCTTGTGGATTGCCTCACTTCCCTCTGCAGCCTGGTGTGGACCAGGACCAACTGGTGACTTTTTTTTTACCTCTTTAAGCTCTCTGTTTTATACTCCTTTTTTCTTTTTTAAACTTGGTGTAGTTGTACACAGGAATTTTCTATAGAAAGCTTTTTTTCCTTTAATATGCAGGGTCCTCTGGGAACTCTATGATGTCCATGTTCATTCATTCATTTCATGGCCTTAATCCAAAAATATGTCTTAAGCCCATCTATTTTCAGAAGAGAGCAACACACAAACAAATATGCACATTCTGCAGTGTTATGCTTCTGCTTTCTGTAGTTTTATTACTATGCTTAGATAGAACCCCCACCCCTCCCCAAAAAAAGTAACAAGAATGTTTGAGTATGCTTGAATCTTTAGGAATATTTGTGAAGGATATAACTTGATAAAGCTAAAAACAAACAAACAGGGAAATGAAACTTATTTGGCTTAATTATATGAGACTTATTGGGAAGATAACATTAGCAGTAGAGACCCATGTTGATAGAACATGTAAAGAATTAAGCTACCATTTGAATAACATGATTGGTTATAAACAGCTTTACATGTTTTCAAAATATACTACTTTATTCAACTGAATAGCACATTTTAGAACAATCTTGTTTAATGGTTTATAAACAGTACAAGTATTTGGTATAGTTGCTTTTTATGAACAGATTTCTCTCTTTGGCTAGGAAATGTAATAGATTTAATGGAGGTTGTTGCTCAAAAAAAAAGATGACCAATTATTATAAATCTTGATCTTTGTAAATCAAAAAACACATACTCAGCTTGAAAAGAAATTTACTTTTAATAAAATCATCATGCTATTTGATGTTTTTCCCCCATTGCTAATCACCCAATATCTTAGTTGTTTGTTTGTTTTGTTTTGTTTTGTATGTTTTTTACTAAAGACAACAGCAAAGTTAATAATTTCTTCAATTTGTTCTGAAAACTATTTGTAACAACCCCAACCCCTTGCTAAATAAAAACAAAAAATGTAACTCATGACAGGGAGAAACATCTGACAATTTCCACTTCAGCTTTGGCTCAGATTCCCTGAGTGATCCTATACCAACAATCAGCTATCTTCTGGTTAGTAAAAATAAAATAGCCAACATTAGTGTGAGTTAAGATTAAACTCTTCATGGTTAATTTGCAGTAACTGAGGATCCTAATATATGATCTTTCAAATATAAACATTTTTTTCATCATCATGGTTTCCATTAGAATATTAACCATATTTTTCATTCCAGGGTTCCCACTATCCAGTTACTGTATGCTTATAATCTAATCTAATTTTATAATTTGCATAAGTAAAATATGATATGGAGAAGATAAACAGATTAAAAATACCATTAGCTACAGCTTTATGAAATTGCCAATATTTGACTGCTTTTAACCTAAAAAAGTGTCATTCACTTGGATCACACCTATCAAAACCCCACTATAATGGTTGAAATCAAGAACCCACCAGTTGAATGCTTTTAGAACAAAGGTTACGTTACTGAAAAGTGCATGGGCTTTGGAGTAAGTCAGTTTTATGTTTCTGTCTGGACTCTGGTCCTGTAACTCTAAACTTAGGGCCAAATGATTTACCTTTGATGAACCTAGCTTTCTCATTGATAAAATAAAGATAACGAGAACTACCTTTCTCTGTTATTTTTAGAGTTAGAAATAATGTATGAAAAAGCCTAGCATAGTATTTGGGACTTACTACATAATAAGATTTTTATTATTCCAAATACTATGCTAAATGTAAAAGGTATGCAATTGATTAAAAATTACATTCAGACAACTTCCAGTCAAGATGGTGGAGTAGTACGCTTGCCTCCTCCCATGACCACATCAAAATTACAACTAAACTATCATTGAAAACCACCTGAAGTCTAACTGAACAAAAGTCCTATAATTAAAGATATACAAAATAAGCCATACTGAGACTGGTAGGAGGTGCAGAGATGAGGAATGGGCTGATCTCTCACCCTTGTGTGGCCACTAAAAATTAAGAGGATATCTTGGCTGCAGAGGTTCCTCTTGAAGAGAGGGATCTCAGCCCCACAACGGGCTCTGCAGCCTAAAGTTCCAGTGCTGGGAAGAGAAGTCCTCAAAACATCTGGCTGTGAAAATCACGAGGGATTGTGGCTGAGTGAGACAGAGAGCTGCTGGAGTCCCAGAAGTTCCTTTTAAAGGGCC
Source organism: Corynorhinus townsendii (assembly GCA_026230045.1). Taxonomy (NCBI): domain Eukaryota; kingdom Metazoa; phylum Chordata; class Mammalia; order Chiroptera; family Vespertilionidae; genus Corynorhinus; species Corynorhinus townsendii. The sequence goes on from JAPDVU010000003.1 coordinate 96,645,366, forward strand.
CTTACATAGGCTTACTTGCTGATGGACTCACTCACTCTAAGTTCCACTGCTGGGGCAACAGCTTGAAAGATGCCATGGACCTATGCAGAACTGTTATCTGGCTTTAGGGTGAGGGCTGAAGGGGCAGTTTACTCTCAGACAGAAGTGCTGGCAGAAGCCATTGTTCCTTTGATGAGCCCTTCCCCATCCATCTTGTAGGCACAATATCTGAGTCTCCATCAACCTGGCTAACAGTGTTCCTTGCACCCTGTTGATTCCCTGAGATCCCACCCCATCCAACTTTCAGGCTCACCCAAGCCACTTCTAGTGGCTTTTCCATACAAACAGCCTATCTTAGCTTATGCTATGGAATTTCCTAAAATCTCTCAAAGGGTCACAAACCCCAAACAAATAACATCTAGACTTGGCATGCTGCATACCTCTTGCTAAGCAGCCCCAAGCCCAGCACTAGTAGCAGCCAGCCTCATTTCACAACTTAGCTTCTCTTGGCCACCTTCAAACCCAACACCAGCGGCCATCAATAGCTCATCAGTTTGTAGCTATTACAAAAGTTACCCAGGCAGGGCACAGACATCAGCTGACCTTGGCCTGCACCAGAGCCCCTCCCAAGAGGTCTCAAAAGAAGCACACCTGGTGGACAGCTTTGGATCACACCAGAGCACCACTCAACCACATCCACAAATGACATACCCAAAGGGATGACTCAGAGCCAAGCTAAATCAAATCTTGCTCCATAGGGTCAGCCTGTGTACAACAGCTTCTCCACTATAGTCCCAGTAAGTCCTCACAAACAATCAGCCTGAGGGTCAGTCTCTTTCATTGAGGTGCCAAAGTAATCGGGGCTTGACTGCAAGAAGAGGGCTCATACAACCAACCCTAGGAGAACTCATACAACCACACAAATGACACACCTGGAGCACTCAGCTCAGATGATCAGCAAGGTTGCACCATTGGGCCTCAAAGTGTGCCTACCACATAGAGCTGTTCTGCCAAGACTGGGAGACATAGCAGCTCTACCTAATACATAGAGGCAAACACATGGAGGCAGAAAAAATGGGGAGACAAAGAAACATGTCCCAAATGAAGGAACAGAACAAAACTCCAGAAAAAGAACTAAACAAAATCAAGGCAAGCAATCTATCAGATGGAAAGTTCGAAGAACTGGGTATAAGGATGCTCAATTATATCAGTGAGAACTTCATCAATGAAATAGGAAACATAAAAAAGAACTAGTCATAAATGAAAAATGCAATAACAAAATTAATAATACATTAGAGAGAATCAGCAGTAGATTAGATGAAGCAGAGGATCAAATCAGTGATTTGGAAGATAAGGTAGCAGAAAACACCAACTCAGAATAGAAAAAAAATGGAGGATAGTTTAAGGGGCCTCTGGGACAACATCAAGCATACCACCATTTGCATCATTGGGGTACCAGAAGAAGGAGAGAGAGAGCAAGAAATTGAAAACCTATTTGAAGAGATAATTAAGGAATACTTTCCTAACTGGGTGAAGGAAATAGGCAATCCCAGAAAGTACAGAGAGTCCCAAACAAGATGACTCCAAAGAGGCCCACACAAAGACATTCATAATTAAAATGCCAAAGGTTAAAGACAAAAAGAGAATATTAAAAGCAGAAGATAAAAGTAGGTATCTACCAGGCTCCCATAAGACTGTCAGCTGATTTCTCAATAGAAACTATGCATGCCAGAAAGGATTGGCATGAAATATTCAAAGTGATGAAAATCAAGGAACTACAACCACGATAACTCTACCCAGCAAATTTTCATTTAGAATCGAAGGACAGATAAAGAGCTTCATAGACAACAACAAAAAAAAGAGCTGAAGGAGTTTATCACCACCAAACTAGTATTACAAGAAATATTAAGAGGATGAAAGAAAAGAAAGATAAAAAGCATGAATAATAAAATGACAATAACTGTATATCTATCAACAGTTACTTTAAATGTAAATGTATTAAATGCTCCAATAAAAAGATATAAGGTGGCTGAATGGATAAGGAAACAAGACCCTTACATATGCCACCTATAAGAGACCCACATCAGATCGAAAGACATATACAGACTAAAAGTATAGGGATGGGAAGAGATATCTTGTGAAAGTGGAAACTAACAAACAAAAAAACTGGGGTAGCGATATTTATATCAGACAAAATAGACTTTAAAACAAAGACTATAACAAGAGACAAAGAAGAACCCAATAATTCTATTTCTGGGTATTTATCTGAAGAAACCTAAAACATTAATTCAAAGAGACATATGCATCCATATGTTCATTGCAGCTTTATTTATTTATTTACTTACTTATTTATTCCTCACTTGAGGATATTTTTCCATTGATTTTTAGAAAGAATGTGAGGGAGGGGGAGAGACAAAGAAAGAGAAACATTGATGTGAGAAAGATTGGTTGCCTCCTGCATGTGCCCTGACCAGGGCCGGGGATCAAACCTGCAACCAAAGGTATGTGCCCTTGAGCAGAATCGAACTCAAAACTGTTCAGTCCAGAGACCAATGCTCTATCCACCGAGCCAAACCAGCTAGGGTACAACATCCTATATAATAAAAGGTTAATATGCAAATCAACCAAACGACAGAACGACCGGTCACTATGACGCACACTGACCACCAGGGGCAGACGCTCAATGCAGGAGCTTCCCCCTGGTGGTCAGTGCACTCCCACAGGGGGAGCGCCACTCAAGTGCTGCTCAGCCAGAAGCCAGGTTCAGCAGCAGCCCTAAGAACCCCTCAGGGGATGTCCAACAAGGGGTCCCAAACTGTGAGAGGGCGCAGACCAGGCTGAGGGACTCCCCTCCCTCCCCCCAGTGCACAAATGTCATGCACCAGGCCTCTAGTTATTTATAATAGCCAAGATATTATAAATCTATTGATGGACACAAGCAAGCTCAGTGTCCATCAATAGATGAATGATTAATGAAGTGGTACATATGTACAATGGAATATTACTCAGCTATAAAAATAGACTGAAATCTGACCATTTGCATAGATGGACATGGAAAATATTATGCTAAGTAAAATGGGTCATACAGAGAAAGACAAATACCTTACGATTTCACTTATATGTGTAATCTAAAAAACAAAATGAACAAACAAAATAGAAACAAACTCAGAGAAGATTTTGATGCTTGCCAGGTGGGAGAGAGGTTGGGGAAGATGTATGCAAAGGGAAGGGATTAAGAAGTACAAATTGGTAGTTACATAATAGCCAAGGGGATTTAAAGTACAGCATAATATAGAAAATATAGTCAATAACACTGTAATAACTATGTATGGTGTCAGGTGGGTACTAAATCTTTCAGGATGAACATTTTGTAAGTTATATAAATGTCTAATAACTGTTGTACACCTAAGACTAATATAATATTATATGTCAACTGTAACTGGAAAATAAGAATATATCTTAAAAATTAAGTTCAGGCAAATTCAGCTTGAAGTTCTTAGAATCTAAGCATCTCTTTTAATAGATGATAGATAGATATACCCATTTACCCATATATACACATATACACACATGCATGTAAACATTGTTTTGAGCCTTTTAAATGAATGCCTTCTAAAATGAATTAATGATTGTATGACTTGTTAAGTGGACTAACCAAACAAAACAATAACTTTTCTGAATGACCATCAATTTTTTGGCCATGCATATATTGAATTGTGTGTTAGGTGTTATTGCTTCTCCCCAAGACTGTTGTGCTTTTGTCAGCTTTGGTAGATTATCACTTTCTTCTACTATTCTGGGCATCACTCCTTTCTGCTTTCATAGCACCTATTGCAAGTCTTAACCCCACTTACCTATGGCTTTTAATAGTCTTTAGATTTAGAAAATAGATCACCAAGCTTGTCATATATTTTTAGCAAAAGTGTAAAAGCAGCCCTAACCGGTTTGGCTCAGTGGATAGAGTGTCGGCCTGTGCCCTGAGGGGTCCCAGGTTCAATTCCAGTCAAGGGCATGTACCTTGGTTGCAAGCACATCCCCAGTAGGGGGTGTGCAGGAGGCAGCTGACCAATGGTTCTCTCTCATCAATATTTCTTACTCTCCATCCCTCTCCCTTCCTCTCTGTAAAAAAAGCAATAAAATATATATATTTTTTAAAGTGTGAAAGCAAATGATTGTGAAGCTGAAGGTGTAAGAGCCTCTTCTTCAAGACAGTTGCTTGAAGTTTATGATCTGACTCATTGATTCTGTTATGTTCTAAATATGTGTGATTGCCAGGTAAATATTTGTGGATAAAGGAGATGTCACAGTAAGGAACTAGGGATGATAAATTCGATGTAGAGCTAGTAGAAATTACCAAATTATTCAATTTTAATTTGTTTTGTTTATTTCACCTCAGAATCATTAAACCCTTAATCATTAGCCTTGGATAGCCTTGGCAGTTGAATCGCTTATATAGTTATTATTTCTTGGTTGGCATAATACCATTTAGTTTTCAGGGCAGTTTCTAATGATGTCTATAGTAATGAAAGTTTAGCTACTTGGATAATTCGGCTCATCATCTCTATATCCATCTTATATTCTGTTATAAAAATAAGCTCCAACATGTAAATTAAAATTGTGGCATCTAAACTTTGTGGTGAATGTTAATATTTCATAGTCACAATATTTTTAAAAGGAAAAACTACAAATCAACCTTTGTCAATTATATTGCAGAAAAATCATAGTGCTTGCAACCTTGAAAAAAAATGCTGTTCCTATCAACATTACTTTCTCATAATCTCTAATACCATGTCCATTTATATTTTCAACTATGACATATTTGAAAATATTGGTTATAACTCTAGCCTTTTATATAAGTAGAAATTTCTTTATTAACTTGTCTAATTTAGAATTAAGTGTTAATTTCTTGGGTTTGCCATTAAAGTATACTTGAAACATAGGTGTAACTATCATGATATATAGTAAGGATTACCACTGGTCATTTGGTCCAGAGAGTTCCTTTCCAGTTAACCTGGACTTCTGTTTCTATAAGGGACATTGAATGCCATTGAAAATCTTCTCTTTGTGAGGTAAGTAGCACTCACCTTTACTCTATTAAACTTTTAAACTAGAAAAAAGTTCCCTTTTTGCATCCACATGGCTGAGGTAGCTGAGGAGGAATGACCACTTTGGAATCAGTGTTTCCCAGATCAGATGATTTCTAGTGCTTCTTCTTACATGGGTCTGCCAAGTTCCCCTCAAGCTCCTTTCACTTCAGATTTAATCCTATTAGTTCTTTCCCATTTAAAAAACAGAGCATTACTATCCTTTTTTTGTCCTGAAATAAACTCATTAAGGAATTTATTATAGTTTTCCAGTAAATTATTTCTATTATAAGCAGTTTAAATATTTCCAAATGACTTTGTCAGTTTAACAATCATGAGTTCTCTCATAAATTATTATTTAAACAACCAAAAATTCCATTAAAAAGAATGATAACCATGTTATTTCTTTTAAGAACGTTTTTCTATGTCTAAATCTAGAGTGACCATTAGCCATTGTGATAGCAATTTTTTACATAAATTGTGCATTGTTTACAGAAAATAAAAGTAGAGCTATTTCAAATGATGAATTTCTAGTGTATATAATGCCTGGTTTTACTTTTACTTTTCAAAGTTACAGAATTTATCCAGCATACTATATTATTTAGCTAATACTCTTTCTGCCTCTTCTAAGTACATTCACTACTTTGTACTCTTCTTTGTTTTTCTGCTCAGTGAATAAATGAGCACAGTGTAATATAGGGCAAGGCTCCTATATAGAAGCATTTGAACTCAGAATGTGAATTATGATATTTAAGATCTAAAGTCAGCACATGAAAGCCTATTTAGCTCAAAATATACTTTGGATAACAGTTCTATCAAACTTAGTCATCTTGGAGAATATTATTTCTGTGAAAAGACAGACTACCAAATTAAAAGCTACCAATCAATCTGCTTCCAGTGAAACTCTGTAGCTTTGAGATCAATGCCTTCCTACCATTCCCCAGAAGTGGGCCGGGGGTTGGGGGACTCCCAAAAGTCTGAATGTGTGATTGCTGTGGCTGTGGCCTAGCTGTAATGGATGAGATTAAGAGTTTGAGAATGAATAAAGTGGTGAAAGGAATTATAATAAAGATAGGATGACTATGTCAGGTAGTTTGGACTAAGGGAGGAGGGATGCAAGAGCAGCCCCAGATGTATTCCCTCCTCTTTCTTTCTTCCTTCCCCTTATCCTTTATGTTTCTCACTTTCCAGCCCTTTCAAAATTATTGAGCATTTATTGTGGATAGGGAGAAGCAATGACCCACAGACTGAACTAGGTATAGGATGATAACCCTCTTCTTTTCCTATCCTGCTCTGTAAGATCTCAAGTGGGAGTGTGGGACTGAGCTTTGTGTGGAAAACATGGTGATGTGTGTTGGCGAGCCCTGATGTCCAATAGCAAGAGGTTTGGAGAAGGGATTCCTTTGTCATGCTTTCTGGGCTTACAGATCTTAGTGAGTGTGTGGTGCTATTGCTTTTCATTTAAAACACATTGTCTTTCATAGGCTGTGCCCCAACTCAACAATGAAAGGTCTGATTTTTGCCTATGGAATGGAGATCAATTAATCTGAGGGAAAAATGACACTTTGACCACTGTTCTTTTAAATAACCCTTATTTCTTCCTCTTCTTAAAGAATACCTTTCAGCATTTCATATAATACTGGTTTGGCAGTGATGAACTCCTTTAGCTTTTTCTTATCTGTGAAGCTCTTTATCTGCCCTTCAATTCTGAATGATACCTTTGCTGGGAAGAGTAATCTTGGTTGTAAGTTCTTGCTATTCACAACTTGGAATATTTCTTGCTACTCCTGTCTGGCCTGCATAGTTTCTGTTGAGAAATCAGCTGACAAGTATGGGTACTCCCTTGTAGGTAACTAACTGTTTTTCTCTTGCTGCTTTCAATATTCTCTCTTTGTCTTTTGCTCTTGGCATTTTAATTATGATGTGTCTTGGTATGGTCCTCTTTGGATTCCCTTTGTTTGTGGTTCTCTGCACTTCCTGGATTTGTAAGTCTATTTCTTTCACCAGGTGGGGGAAGTTTTCTGTCATTATTTCTTCAAATAGGTTTTTAGTATCTTGTTCTCTCTCTTCTTCTGGCACCCCCGTAATTTGGATGTTGGTACGCTTGAAGTTGTCCCAGAGGCTCCTTCCACTATCTTCATATTTTTTGGATTCTTTTTTCTTTTTGCTTTTCCGGTTGAGTGTTTTTTGCTCCTTTGTATTTCAAATCTTTGACTTGATTCTTGCGATCCTCTAGTCTGCTGTTAGATCTTTGTATAATATTTTTTTATTTCAGTCAGTGTATGCTTAATTTCTAGTTGGTCTTTTTTCATATCTCAAGGGTCTCACTAAATTTATCGGCCTTTTCTAGAAAATTCTTGAAAAACCTTATAACCGTGGTTTTGAACTCTATATCCAGTCATTTGTTTTCCTTCATTTCTTTCATTTGTGATCTGTTTCTTTGTCTCTGCATTTTGGCTGTTTCCCTGAGTTGATAGAGTGGCTTTGTGTGCTAGGTGTCCTATAGGGCCCAGTGGCTCAGCCTCCCCAGTTACCTGAGGTGGACACTCTTGGTGCACTCCTTTGTGGGTTGTGTGCACAGTCTTATTGTAGTTAAGCCTTGATTGTTGTTGGTATCACTGGGAGGAATTGACTTCCAGGCCAATTGGCTGTGAGGATCAGCTGTGTCTATGCTGGTAGAACTTCTGTGCTGGAGACACCCTTATGAGACAATATTTGCAAAAGCCTCTGTGCTCAGCTTGGATGGGGCAGAGTCTCAGGGCAGAGCAGACAGCATTGGTTTCCCATCAGCCCTGCCCTAATAGGCCCCTGTGTCTCAGTGTCCCGTGGTAAGAAGAAGAAAAAGGTAAAGATAAAAATTATGAACAACAAATGCATATCTATCAACAAGTGAATCTAAAAATCAAGTGAATAAAAAAATCTGATGAACAGAATAAACTGGTGAATATAATAGAATCAGGGGCATAGAAAGGGAGCGGACTGACAATTCTTGGGAGCAAGGGGTATGTGGGGTGTGGGAAGAGACTGGACAAAAATCATACACCTATGGATGAGGATGGGGGGGAGTAAGGGCAGAGGGTGGGGTGGGAACCAGGTAGAGAGGAGCTATGGGGGAAACAAGAGGAACAATTGTAATAATCTGAACAATAAAGATTTTTTAAATTAAAAATAAATAAATAAATAGCACTTTACCTAAGGGGAAAAAAATAATAACCCTGATTTCTAAGTTAGATATATCATCTTCAAAACCAAAAGAATGAAATGATGCAGCAAAGCATAGGCATTATTACTCTAAGATAACATCAACCTAAGATTATAATGTTTAAAAAAAATTATAATGTTCTCTTACAGTTCTATCTGTTTCAGTGGGATGCTCAGTGGGCCTGCAGAATGTTAAGTTGGGGCACATGCAAAACCAGTGCATGTTAACTATGTGCTCCTATAAAGGATCACCTCAGATTTGTGGTTTGAAAGGACTGAGACCCTAATTTGTTCACTTAATAGTCTGTGGCTAATTAACTGACTTGGTTAGAAATCAGCCCTCAAGAGCTTAAGGTCAAAGGTTGGTTTCCTTGTGTAACAGTTTATCTTCTCTGTTTCATGGTCATTGATTACACTCTTAATCCCTATTTAGATGGCTTGTAAAGTTATGTTATTCATTACAGAAATTGGGTGTGAATAAATCAAGCAAGTAAGTGGCCAGTTTACTTCTCTAAACTTAGTTTCTCTACAAAAGGGGGTGGTATCAGCTACACAGGCAAGTTATGGGGATTATCAAGATGTTAACTGTTTATACAGGGGATGGGACATGGTCCTTGCCAACACTGGCCCAGCTCCCCTGGGGTATGCTTTCTGCCATGCTCAATGTCCCTGGGCCTCGTCCCACTCCATGCTCTGCTGCTGCAGACACTCAATTCCCGTTCCCTGCCCTGTTCACATAGTTGCTATCTGGAGCCAGACACCAAGAAAGCTTGCCTGTGAGGGCAATTTGTTTAGTGGTTTTATTAATTTAACTATGGGCCCAGTGCATGAATTCGTGCACCTTGAAAGGAACTGTGGGCCGCGAGGCTGCAATGGGCACAGGGCAGGTCTCAGCCCATCCTCCACACCCCCACCCGGACCCTCCTGCTGCAGCCTCCAGTCCCCTGTCTGCTGGCAGCCCCGCTCCCACCGCCATCGCTCCCACATGCTGACAGCGCTGGCCCCACTTGCACCCGCTGACCGGGGGAGAAGTCCTCAGGGGTGATTGGCGCCAGCAGCGGGTATAAGCGGTGGCTCCAACACCTTCAGAGGATGCGAGCCAGGTCGTCGCCAGCACTGGGTGCAAGAGTTGGCTGCTGTCCCTGATTACCCCCCAGGAGCAGGAGAAGGTGGAGAAGCCCTGAGGGGTGATCAAGGCCAGCAGTCGCTACTCACACCTGCTGATGGTGCAGAATGATGAGAGCCGGCATCAGGTGCCGGCAGCAGGTGTGAGCGGGACTGGTGCTGGCAGCAGGTGCAAGCACTGGGCAGGATCATGGCACACAGAACAAAGAATTTTCAGAAACCATCATCGCCCGCCATGGTCCACGCGTGCCCCCTGGTGGTCAGTGCATGTCATAGTGACCGGTTGTTCTGCAGTTCGGTCTATTTGCATATTTGCCTTTTATTATATAGGATAGCACCTTTAAACCAGCTAAATGGTTCTGAGTGGTGGGAGTAATATAACACAGGAGAGGAAGGAAGGTTAACAGATATGTACACAAAGGTAAATAAGCCTACTCTGTGGGAGGAAATTACATTACTGGGTTTAGAGCTGGATATGAATCTCTGTATTTCTTCCACTTTAGTAACTGGGCTTTCCAGTTATTTCTAGTCATGAACTCATTTTCAAGTTTGTGCCCATGAGTAAGTATTTTGTTTGTTTCCTCATTTGTAAGTTTTCTCATCTACTAGGAGCAGAGTGGAGGTAATAGAAACCATACAGAAGACTAGGCATACAGATTATAAAAAAGATCAATAAAAATATATAATGATTTTTAATTCTCCTTCTAAGATTATTAGCTGTTTTTTGTGGAAAAATGCAAATGTGATGCTAATTGTGAAGAAAATCTGTTATACTTAAAGTGCCATAGAAAAACCCTAAATTTAAAGCAGCTCTGTAGTACTTTGTCTACTTTGAAGACTCATTTTGGAGAGGCTGTTTCCCTTTCAAGCTAACTTTGACATCCTCTAAGGTAGCAAGTCTTCTTAAAGGACTCTGAGCTACCTTTTGAAGAGGCCAGGTTATTCTGACTGTACCACTTTATGTTTGTTTTATTCCACAGCCAATATATGGTCTCTACCAAATATATAATTACTGGACAATTGAGTAACTACTTGGAATAGGCTGCCAACTAAATTATGAAAAGGAAGTATTAGATAACTGTCAACCCTTCAGTACTTATTCAGATTATTTGTCTCTTTTAATAACTGGCAGAGATTCCAAAGAATACTTTAACAAAAGTTTAATGAAATCTGCTCTACACTAGGACTGGGCACTCTCCTATTAATTTGGGTAAAATCTAACTTAATAATTGGGTGAGTGATTAATCTGACCTTTCTCATTCTATGTTTTTTTAATTTGTGAAACTGGAAAAGTTATTTTTAACAGGTCTTTGCAAAGTTCTAAGTTAAAGAACATCTCCAAGTATTATAAAATTCCCAAATTCATTCCAATAACCCATTTCCATTATGTGATGTGACATTATTAGGCCTAGAGATAAATTTGTAAGTTGTTGATGTACAGGTATTAGTGGAAGACACTAGAAAGGGTCAGTTATTTAGAAGAGAAGGAGAGAATGGCAGTACAGAAACTGAGCCACGAGGCCCAGCCATAATTGAAAATATAAGTCTATGGAAAGATACCCTGAGTTGCACTCACACTAAAAGCCAAATAACTGAAAACATCTGCCAAGTACTCACCTGAATTATACTTTGTCATTTGTCATTTGTTGTTTCAAATAAAAATGTTTCATGAAATATAAGGATAATTCAGCTTGAAACTCAAGATACTCGATTATGCAAATGCTTTACCTCAAGACAAGCATCAAATTTCTGTGTATATACTTCCCAATTTGTCACACAGAATATTAAAAAGACATTTATTCAAGGGTTGATGTTTAATAAAACTATTATTTGTACTTCATCAAAGATATTCTTAAGTGACACGGGCATTTTTCAATAGCAGGTATGTAAGTGGTGAACAAGACATGCCTATAGTACACTTTAATGTGACAACTATTACAGTTTGGTGCCATCACCTCAACTTGTGCTAAAGGGCTGCAGTTTTAGCCACTGTTGATTTTGCACTGTCAGTGCAAATGTTAGCACAGTGAAAATGGTTCTTAAGATTTTAGTGCTGGAGAAACCAAGATGGCAGCATAGGTAAACACCTAAACTGCTGCCTCGCACAACAATTTCAAAACTACAACTAAAAAACAAAACAGAAATCATCCAGAATCACAGGAAGGCTGGCTGAGTGGAAATTCTACAACTAGAAGGAAAGAGAAAAGCACATTGAGACTCAGAGGAGCTGCAGGAGGCAGAGGTACTGAGATGTGTTCACAGAGAGGATGGACAACTGAGTACGTGGCTGGCTTTCTTAAGCGGGAGAGAGACAAAAGCTCCTGACTGCACTGAACTCCAGTTCCGGACGAGACTCTGGGGACCCAGACTCATTCGGGGAGAAAGTGGACTGTCTGGCAGCGGGCGGAACTTGAGGGCAACTTTCTCTCAGAGGTGCTTGCAGCGATTACCAAGGGACATTGAGACACAGGAGGCTATTAGGGCAGGGCTGATGGGAAACCAATGCTGTCTGCTCCACCCTGAGACTCAGCCCCATCCAAGCTGAGCACAGAGGCTTTTGCAAATATTGTCTCATGAGGGTGTCTCCAACACAGAAGTTCTACCAGCATAGACACAGCTGATCCTAACAGCCAGTTGGCCTGGAAGTCAATTCCTCCCAGTGATACCAACAACAATCAAAGCTTAACTACAATAAGACTGTGCACACAACCCACAAAGGAGTGCACCAAGAGTGTCCACCTCAGGTAACTGGGGAGGCTGAGCAACTGGGCCCTATAGGACACCTAGCACACAAAGCCACTCTATCAACTCAGGGAAGCAGCCAAAATTCAGAGACAAAGAAACTGATCACAAATGAAAGAAATGGAGGAAAGCAAATGATTAGATATAGAGTTTAAAACCACGGTTATAAGGTTTTTCAAGAATTTTCTAGGAGAAACCAAGATGGCGGCATAGGTAAGCACTTAAACTGCTGCCTCACACAACAATTTCAAAACTACAACTAAAAGACAGAACAGACACCATCCAAAACCACAGGAAAGCTGGCTGAGTGGAAATTCTACAACCTGAAGGAAAGAGAAAAGATCACGGAGAATTGGAGGAATGGCAAAGGGTTGAGGTACGGCAAAGGGTCTTTGTGTGTGCAAAGAGGAAGGGCGGCTGAGAGCCTGGCTGACTTTCTCTGGCAGTAGGGGGAAGGAAGCCCCCGACTGCACTGAACCCCAGTTCCGACTGCACTGAACCCCAGTTCCGGGCGAAACCCCGTAGACCCAGGCTCATACAGGAGGAGTCTGGACTGTCAGGTAGAGAGAAAGGCACTCGGAGACTCAGAGACCCGGGAAGGGGGTCTGGAGGCGCGCGCACCAGTGCGCACAAGACTGAGGAGGTTACCACAGGCTTTTCCTAGTGGAAGGGAGTCAGAAGCTCCTGACAGCACTGAACACCAGTTCTGCCTGCACTGAACCACAGTTCCAGGCAAGCCCCTGGGAACCCACGCTCTTGTGGGGGGAATCTGGACTCTCGGGCAGAGGCTCGGGAGCCGGGGAAGGCAGAGGTCTGGAGGTGCGCGTGCAAGGGCAGGGCTGTTGGGAAGCCAAGACTGTCTGCTCCGCCCTGAGAATCACCCCATCCAAGCTGAGCACAGAGGCTTTTGCAATTAGGCAAGTCTTATCCCATAAGGCTGTCTCCAGCACCGAACTTCTCCCACTGTAGACACAGCTGATCCTCACAGCCAACTGGCCTGGAGGTCAATTCCTCCCAGTGATACCAACAACAATCAAGACTTAACTACAACAAGGCTGTACACACAGTCCACAAGGGGGTGCACCAAGAGTGTCCACCTCAGTACCTAGGAGGCCAACCCACTGGGCCATATAGGAAACCTAGCACAGAAAGCTACCCTACCAACTCAGGGAAGCAGTGAAAATGTGGCAACAAAGAAACAGATCACAAAAGAAAGAAATGGAGGAAAACAAACGACTGGATATAGAATTCAAAACCATGGTTATAAGGCTTTTCAAGAATATCCTAGAAAAGGCCGATAAATATAATGAGATCCTCGAAGATATGAAAAAAGACCAACTAGAAATTAAACATACAATGACTGAAATAAAAAGTATACAGAGACCCAACAACAGACTAGAGGAATGCAAGAATCAAGTCAAAGAATTGAAACATAAAGAAGTAAAAAATGCTCAACCGGAGAAGCAAAAAGAAAAAAGAATCCAAAAAGTTGAAGATAGTGTAAAAAGCCTCTGGGACAACTTCAAGCGTACCAACATCAGAATTATGGGGGTGCCAGAAGAAGAGAGAGAACAAGATACTGGAAACCTATTTGAAGAAATAATGACTGAAAACTTACCCCACCTGGTGAAAGAAATAGACTTACAAGTCCAGGAAGCACACAGAACCCCAAACAAAAGGAATCCAAAGAGGACCACACCAAGACACATCATAATTAAAATGCCAAGAGCAAAAGACAAAGAGAGAATATTAAAAGCAGCAAGAGAAAAACAGTTACCTACAAGAGAGCACCCATACAATTGTCAGCTGATTTCTCAACAGAAATTATGCAGGCCAGACGGGACTGGCAAGAAATCTACAAAGTGATGAATAGTAAGAACCTACAACCAAGATTACTCTACCCAGCAAAGGTATCATTCAGAATTGAAGGGCAGATAAAGAGCTTCACAGATAAGAAAAAGCTAAAGGAGTTCATCACCACCAAACCAGTATTATATGAAATGCTGAAAGGTATTCTTTAAGAAGAGGAAGAAGAAAAAAGTAAAGATAAAAACTATGAACAACAAATACATATCTATCAACAAGTGAACCTAAAAATCAAGTGAATTAAAAACTTGAGCAACAGAATAATCTGGTGAATATAATAGAATCAGGGGCATAGAAAGGGCGTGGACTGATAATTCTCAGGGGCAAGGGGTATGGGGGGGTATAGGAAGAGACTGGACAAAAATCGTACTCCTATGGATGAGGACAGTGGGGAGGGAGGTAAGGGCAGAAGGTGGGGTGGGAACCGGGTGGAGGGGAGCTATGGGGGGTAAAAGGAGAAACAATTGTAATAATCTGCATAAAGATTTATTTTTAAAAAAATTTTTTAAAGAATTTTCTAGAAAAGGCCGATAAATTTAGCGAGACCCTTGAGGATATGAAAAAGGGCCAACTAGAAATTAAGCATACACTGACTGAAATAAAAAATATTATACAGAAATCTTACAGCAGACTAGAGGATCACAAGAATCAAGAAAAGATTTGAAATACAAAGGAGCAAAAAACACTCAACCAAAAAGCAAAAAGCAAAAAAAAAAATCCAAAAATATGAAGATAGTGGAAGGAGTCTCTGGGACAACTTCAAGTGTACCGACATCCGAATCATGGGGGTGCCAGAAGAAGAGAGAGAGCAAGATATAGAAAACCTATTTGAAGAAATCATGACAGAAAACTTCCCCCACCTGGTAAAAGAAATAGACTTACAAGTCCAGGAAGCACACAGAACCCCAAACAAAAGGAATCCAAAGAGGACCACACCAAGACACATCATAATTAAAATGCCAAGAGCAAAAGACAAAGAGAGAATATTAAAAGCAGCAAGAGAAAAACAGTTAGTTACCTACAAGGGAGCACCCATATGACTGTCAGCTGATTTCTCAACAGAAACTATGCAGGCCAGAACGGAGTGGCAAGAAATATTCAAAGTGATGAATAGCAAGAACCTACAACCAAGATTACCCAGCAAAGGTATCATTCAGAATTGAAGGTCAGATAAAGAGCTTCACAGATAAGGAAAAGCTAAAGGAGTTTGTCACCACCAAACCAGTATTATATGAAATGCTGAAAGGTATTCTTTAAAAAGAGGAAAGAGAAGAAAAAGGTAAAGATAAAAATTATGAACAACAAATACATATCTATCAACAAGTGAATCTAAAAATCAAGTGAATAAAAAATCTGATGAACTGAATAAACTGGTGAATATAATAGAATCAGAGGCATAGAAGGGGAGTGGACTGACAATTCTCAGGAGCAAGGGGTTGGGGGGTGTGGGAAGAGACTGGACAATAATCGTACACCTATGGATGAGGACAGTGTGGGGAGGGTAAGGGCAGAGGGTGGAGTGGGAACCAGGTGGAGGTGAGCTATGGGGGGAAAAAAAGAGGAACAATTGTAGTAATCTGAACAATATAGATTTATTAAATTAAAAGAAATTCAAAAAATGATTTTAGTGCTATTTCAAAAGCAAACTCAAACTCATGAATCCCCTGCCAACCTGTGATCTACATACACTGAAAGCCACAGCAATACACTGAAATTTCACAGTTAATGTCATCAACCTCCATTTTGGGTTTTAAAGATTTTGTTGGGTTTTGTTTCTAGAAAAGAAATTGCTGTATTAAAACAAACACTTTTCAAAACCTTGAAGGCATATCACCAAATTGTCCTTTAGAAAGTTATACACATATATCAGCAACAAAATTTTGTGTTTTATTTTTTAAAATCTTTATTGTTTAAAGTATTACATAGGTCCTCCTTTCCCCCCCCCCATTAACCTCTTCCAACCCATTCCCATATCTTCCTCCCCCAGACCCTCACCATCCCATTGTCTGTGTCCATGGGTTATGCATATATGCATACAAGTTGATTGGTTGATTTCTTCCCACCTACCTTCCCCTGGCTTCCCTGTGAGGTTTAACAGTCTGTTCAAGCTTTTATGTCTCTGGGTCTATTTTTTTTTTTTTTGGTATATATTTTTCATGTTTAGAAAATATTTAACTTGGCACTAAAATGATTAAAATATTTGTGTAATTTGACCACTATGTAATATGCAAAGGAAAAAAAAATGCCACTGGGCTCATTCCTGCTGTAGCTTGATAGAGAAACAGTATGTCTGAACAGAAACCATTCACTCTGGAGTTAGAATCCTGATGCCTACTTTGCTTATTTATTAGCTATGTGACTTTGGATGAGTCATTTTGAAGCATAGTAATCCCTCCTTTGGAAAAACTGCTGTTTGAAACTGCTGTTTGAACTACTCTGTTATTCTTAGTCTCTTATTCTATAGGTCACCTCTGTTATTTTTAGACTGTAAAATCACTTGGTTTTTAGCTTGAATAATAGAAAATATAAACTTAACTGTCTGACCTTGCAAGCTAGCCATCTAAAGGGGCTGATACACTGATACTGATAATTCCCATATTCTCATGCCAAGTGTTTGTTTGTCCAAGGTTACAGGTGTCTATATAGATATGTACTCAGGCTACAAGTTGTCTGTATAGATATGACAAGTGTTTGCTAGATATGATATGTACTCAAGGTTACAAGCTGTCTACAAAAATAACTTACACAAAGAACTAGACGGATATAAAAAGGAAATACTCCCTTCTGTGTTTGTTCAGAATTTGACAGAGGTAATCTACTCTGAACCTGTGTACAATAAAGATGACTCCTAATTAATTGGTTCATTAAGGCGTCTTGTCCAGCTTGCTGATTTGCGATACAACAATTTAACTTCTCAGATCTTTCATTTGTAAAATGTCAGTAACAATGAATTTTCTTATGAAGACACTGTTGTAGGTGTTAAATGAGACTACGTGTGAAAAATTCCTGATATAGTACCCCCCAATGTTGTAAGTATGCAATAAGTGAAAGTAATTATAGTCTTAATAATGTGAGAAAGGTTTTCAGAATCCAGGAATCTTTCTGAATCCAGAGCTCTCTTTGGTAGACCTCTGAGAGTGCAAATCAAAGAGCCCATTGACTGTTGTGGTGGCATAAACTGGGAAGATTAATCAACAGGAATAAAAAAGCCTGATACAAGAGCCTATAAGAGTCACCAGAACAGAAGAAAGAGGATCAGAAACAGATCCAGAGGAAGAGAAAATCAATGTAGAAAACATTAAGGAGAAGAGACAAGGGTTGGATCAAAGGAAGTCCCTGCTGGCTTCTGGATTACTTGAATTCTTGGTGGCATGGGGAGCTGATTGATAGGGCCACATGAGACTTATAGGAATTCCTATACTTTTAGGATAAATAAGAATTTTATTGCCAACAGGACCACTCTGAGTAGCAATTAAGAGCTCCTAATTTCCATAAAATCTGAGGCCATTCAGTTTGCACTTAACTTGCCATTTTTGTTATTATCCCTAGTATAACATTGGATTTTTGGTAATAATCATTTATCACTGAATATCAGATTGACACTAATTCTTTCTCTAGGGTCTTCTATTCAGATCACTGACTTTTGAACAAATGTGCATGTCCAAAGGTCTGCAACCTTTTTCTCTTCAGAATTGTATGTGCACATCTATCATATAAAGAAATAAAATTCTTATTTGCCAATGGTTTCATGGGCATATACTGCCTAACTTTATTAGATCATATCTTTTAAATATGTCAAGTTGATTTATTCTTAATAAATCTGCCAAAAAATAAAAGTTATAAAATAAAACTAACTTTAGTAGTTTAAAAAAAGGGTTAAGATATTTGGTCTTATAGGAGTTCTGAGAAATATTCTAGGAATGTACAGTGCCCTCTAAGTTTCATATTAACTTATTAAAGACAGAAATTAGTTATAATAGCCACACAGATTCCAGTTCTCTGAAAATATACCAGAATATTTTCATCATTTTCAAAAATTACAATGACTTTTTTTTTCACTCTATAAAAATTCCATGATTTTAAATTGGGTGCTTTTTCACTGCCTATTTATGCGACCGTGACTGTAGACAGGCCCATAAAGAGATGGTAAATTTTTCTGTAGCTCCACTTTGCATTTTCCTTTACTCATGTTTCCTTCACATTCACACACTGTGATGTTTCCTTCATAGCGCATATTATTATCAGTGTGATGAGGCTGAGCCCATGGTGCGACTCTTGACAGCTATATCTGACAGTCTGTTTTTAACTATTTGCTGTTGCTTATTTTCACATCTTTCATTTAGTGAAGCATTATTATTTAAACTTGACTCCCCTAAATTGTGAGATTAAGAGTCTAAGATCTACATTTTCAATGAATTTCCAAATCTAAGGTCAAACTATTTTTAAAAGCCCTTTCATTTTATTATCCAATTTCAATAATTTTTATTTTCATGCTAATATATGAAACACTTTAGGAAAAGCCCTATTTTATATAACTATTTGTATGTGCTCTTAAAAATATATTTATGGGATCAAAAAAAGGGTGGTGGAATAGACAGACGTGTCCTGAACCTTGTCCCGGAGCAGATAGAAAGAACAGCTGAGGGTCTCACAGGGAGTGTTTGTTGGTGAGTTGAGGGAAAGCTATACTCCAGGAGATGGTGGGGGACTGCCGGACGGGGCTCCCCTGACTGGGAAGCCCCCACTGCTACTGGGTTCCCTCCCAGAGCGACCTGCTCGGATGCGGAGACAGCGCCATCTTGAAGGGGAAAGTGGATGTTATCAGGAGCCTAAAAATCTACAACTACGGCACCCACCAAACAGCTGTGAACCCCAGAACACCGGTCCCCAATTGGCGCAAACATGCGGATTCAGAGGAGCTCTACACTCCACCACAGAAAGGTCAGATTTCACCTGGGATAAGGTGAGGTCTCTGGTCCTGGCAAGAGAGAGAAACATGCGCACTGCGGGAGCTAGAGACTTAGGGAAGTCTGCACCTAGAAAAATCCGTTACTGTTGGGGCTAGCGTGATCCATGAATGGGGAAGGGGGTCCTCAGAGCTGCTAACAAAAGGGAACTCTAAAAAGCAACCCATTTTGATCTGACGCAAAAGGACAGCCTAAAAATTCTAAAAGTGTGCCAGCTCCTTGGACCCAAGGGGGAAAAAAGACTACACAGACTTGCGCACAGTCCCGGAATTCACACACTTACACTGGCTCTTTTTCCTCTTTAAATCCTTGCTTCTGATTACTAAGCCCAAAACTTAGGATCACCCAATTGGGGACACCCTAAGAGACTGCAGGGGAAACTTGTTTTTCTGGAACCTGGGGATCAGAGCGGGGAATAACCATCAGTGAACCAGCTCTAGGGCAACCCACTCCCACAAACCGGTATTGAGTACCACAGGGAAAGCAGGATCTATGCACTGGCTAGTCAATCCAGAGACACTGCCACCAGGGGTTGAATCACAAATTGACTCTTGTGTAAACACAAATAAAGGAATACAGGAAAATAAGACACACTGCCTGCTTAAAAATCAGGACTGGCTTACAACACTGAGGAGCAGTGGAACACAGGGAACTGCAATACTGTCCTGACTAGAAAACAGGTGTGCCAAACAGAACAGTAGAGGAAGTGAATGACCTTCACTAGTGCACATTTTTATTTTTATTTTTTTATTTTTTTCATCTTTTACATAAGAAACTAATGTTTTTTTTCTTTTTTCCTCATTTGATTTTACCTTTTTAATTATTACATTTTTATTTTTGATCACTATTATTACTACTACTATTTTACCTTTTTTTTTTAAGTGTCATTTTATTTTCTCTTTATTTTACTTTGGGATTAGTGTTCTACATTCTATTTTCATCTTTCCTTTAGCATCATTTTACTCTATTTCAACTTTACCTTTATGCCATCACTCTCTTCCTAACTTTTCCCCTTTCATTGTCCTGTTTCTCTTACCCCTTTCCTGCTTTAGATTTTCCCTATTCTTTCTTTTTACCCCCTGTTAAAATTTCACCCTACTTATATATCTAATTTGTATTGTATTCCGTTGGTCTGTATGGTAGTTGTTTTTGTGTATTTGAATTATTTCACTTATTACCCTCTAGGTCCTTTCATGCTATTGCAAATGGTAAGATTTCATCCTTTTTTATGGCCAACTAATATTCCATTGTATGTATGTATCACTTATTCCTTGTCCAATCATCTATTGATGGACACTTAGGTTGCTTCCATATCTTGGCTATTGTAAGTAATGTTGCAATGAACGTAGGGGTGCATATATCTTTTATAAGTAATGCTTTCTACTTCTTTGCACATTAACCAGAAGTAGAATTGCTGGTTCATAAGGTAGTTCTATTTTTAATTTTTTGAGGAATCTGCCTACTACTTTCCATAGTGGCTGTATCAGTTTACAGTCCCACCAACAGTGCTTAGGGTTCCCTTTTCTCCACATCCTCACCAACACTCGTTTGTTGATTTATTGATGATAGCCATTTTACAGGTCTGCGATGATATCTCATTATGTTTTTAATTTGCATTTCTCTGATGATTAGTGACAATGAGAATCTTTTCATATATCTATTGGCCATCTGTATGTCCTCTTAGAAGAAATGTCTATTCAGGTCATCTGTCCATTTTTTAATTGGATTGTTTGTGGGGGTTTTGGTGTTAAATTGTGTAAGTTCTTTACAAATTTTGTATATTAACACCTTATTGAATGTATCATTGGTGAATATCTTCTCCCATTTAGTGGGTAAACTTTTACCTCTTTGGTTAGATTTATTCCTAGATATTTTTATGCAATTGTAAATGTATTGTTTTATGATTTCCTTTGATGTAATTTTTAAGTTTGATGTAGTCTCATTTGCTTATTTTTTCTTTTGTTTTCCTTATCCGAGGAGTTATATCAGAAAAAAAATATTACTAAGAGCAATGTCAAAGAGTTTACTGCTTATGTTTTCTTCTAGAATTTTTATGGTTTCAAGTCTTACACTGAAGCCTTTAATTGTTACTGAGTTTATTCTTGTGAATGGTATAAGAAAGTAGTCTAGTTTCTTTCCTTTTATATTGTGGTTCTATATAAAGAATTATTTGTTCTAGTTCTATGAAAAATACCATTGGTATTCCTATAGTGACTGCATTAAATCTGTAGATTGTTTTGGCTGATATGGACATTTTAATAATGTTAATTATTCTTATCCATTTGGATTTTCTTTCATTTCTTCAATGTCTTATCTTTATCTGATTACAGGTCTTTTACCTCCTTGGTTAAATTTATTATTAGGTATTTTTTATGTAATTGTAAATGTATTTTTTTCTTAATTTCTCGTTCTGATAGTTCATTATTGGTCTATGAAAATACAACTGATTTATGAATATTCATTGTGTATCCTGCTACTTTACTGAATTTATCAGTTCTAATCGTTTTTTGGTAGAACCTTTAGGGTTCTCTATATATATCATGTCATCTGCAAATAATGACAGTTTTACTTCTTCCTTTCCAATTTGGATGGGGAAAGCATGTCTTTAAATTTTACTTTTGAACTTTAAGAGATACTGGTCAATTTAGACTTGACTAAAATTTCTTTGATATGGAAAAGTTAAGTCTAACTTTTTTTTAAAAAAATGGTGTTTTTTTTCTCATAATACTTAAAATTTCACTTAACCAAGTATTTGTGGTTATATGTTTCCATTGACAGTTCAGTCTGTAAAACAGGGACAAGACTTTAACCAAATGTATACATTAATGATCTAGGAATATAGAGTTTTCCCATAGCAATGCTGGACAAGGAAATGGACACATTGGACAGGATGGGACAGAAATTTTGATGCCTGGTATTCTAATAATAAATCAGAGACTAAGAGTTTCTGTCTGATCCATGAGACCACAGATGATTCTGTGGTTGCCACCAGAACATGGAATTGATTAAACGAAGTAGGAGAAATAAAGGTTCTTTGCTGGTAAGAATTCTCAGTGATAGACATTGACATTTGTGAACTCCCGTGTAGGCTGAACTTTGATCCCTATAGTCCATATAACTTTGAAGATGTAATTGCATTGTGTGTTTGAAAAGTAAATGCTTCAAATATTCCTGAAGCAAGACTTTTGGCATCTGGAAGTGTTGTTGATATTCCAACCAGGTAAAATCTTGTGTAATATCTGAGATAATCTGAGTACTGCAAGAGATCTTTTGAGAATTACATGTGTAATTCATGTGTATAATTTATTTTTTGTTCCAATGAAAGCCACCAAATGAAGCTTCTGCCCAAAAATAAATTACTGAGATAAAGGGTCTAGAATGTGAGCTTTCCAGATAAAAGGACGTACTTTATAAGGAACTTGTGGCTCCTTAGTTACAGTCACCCACTGTATTTTTCTTCTTGAAATGAAATACATCAGCATCATTTTCTTTTAGAATTAATGGTACGTAATATTAAAACATACAATATAGTCTGCTGCCATTTATATAGAAGATCATGATAACAACATAACTTCTTTTGTAACTTGCCATTTCCTGGAATTTGCCCCAGGCTATTAACCCAAGATTATCCCTGACAAAATCTGCTAAAAATGACAGGACAGGAGACAAGGTCATCTGCTGAGGATTTAAACAAAAAACACATCTATACAGCTCAGTCAGTGGTTGCGTGTTGACCTATGAGCCAGGAAGTTATGATTTCATTCCCAGTCAGGGAACATGCCCAGGTTACAGGCTTGATCCCCATTGTGGAGCATGCAGGAAGCAGCTAATCAATGATTCTCATCATTGATGTTTCTAACTCTCTCTCCCTCTCCCTTCCTCTCTGAAATCCATAAAACTATATTTTTAAAAAACACATACATACATACACACAACAATAAACAACCAAAATCAATTGTTTATACTTACTCAATCCTTTATATTAGTACTAGAGGCTTGGTGCACAAAATTTGTGCACAGGTAGGGTCCCTAGGTCTGGTCAGCAACCAGGGCCGAGCAGGGCCTTCCAGCTGCTGGCCAGGGCCTCCCGTCATTCTGCACCACCCCCTGGTGGTCAGCACACATCATAGTGAGTGATTGAACTCCTGGTCAAACTCCCGAGGGGACACTTTGCATATTAGCCATATGTATATGTACATATATAGATATAGATATATAGATATAGATAGATATAAAGATAGATAGATAGATATAGATATAGATATAGAGATAGATATAGATAGATATAGAGATATAGATACTAACAAAGTATTAGGACAACCAGTCTACCTAATTGTCTTCTATGAGTGGTCAGATTCCTTGGGTTGTTTTTTATGTGTATATTATTTTGCCAGGTGATGGAACAGAATTCAAATATCCTATATAATAAAAGCCTAATATGCAAATTGACCATCACTCCAACACAAGATGGCTGCCCCCATGTGGTCAAAGATGATCACCCCATGTGGACACAAGATGGCTGCCACAAGATGGCCAGCAGGGGAGGGCAGTTGGAAGGGACCAGGCCTGTGAGGGAGGGCAATTGGGGGCAATCAGGCCTGCAGGGGAGAGCAGTTAGGGGCACCCAGGCTGGCAGGAGAGGGCAGTTAGAGATGACAGGCTGGCAGGGAAAGGCAGTTAGGGGTGACCAGGCCATCAGGGGAGCGCAGTTAGAGGGACCGGGCCAGTAGGGGAGGACAGTTGGGGGCAATCAGACAGGCAAGGGAGGGCAGTTAGGGGTGACTGGGCCTGCAGGAGAAGGCAGTTAGGGATGACCGGGCCAGCAGGGGAAGGCAGTTGGGGGCGACCAGACCAGCAGGGGAGGGCAGTTAGGGGCACCCAGGCTGGCATGGGAGGGCAGTTAGGGGTGACCAGGCTGGCAGGGGAGGGCAGTTAGGGGCAATTGGGCTAGCAGGGGAGCAGTTAGGTGTTGATCAGGCTGGCAGGGGAGTGGTTAGGGTGTGATCAGGCTGGCAGGCAGAACGGTTAGAGGCAATCAGGAAGGCAGGCAGGCGAGCAGTTGGGAGCCAGCAATCCTGGATTGTGAGAGGGGTCCCAGATTGGGGAGGGTGCGGGCTGGGAGGGACACCCACCCCATGCATGAATTTCATGTACCGGGCCTCTAGTGTTACATAAAAAGCATTGTTCATGTAGCCAGCCTTCAAATTATAGTATTCTGAAACCACTTTTCAACCTTTCTCCACCCACTCTATCCCCCCCCCCCCCATCCTTTTATTTGACTTCTTTGGGCAAGTAGAAACAGATGACAGCTGTGAGTTTCCAAAATCGCCCCAGTAATTTTTCCATTGTTTACCCATAGGAATGAACTTGGAACCTTGAGCTTGTTGACCATTAACGTAAGGTCTTGCCAAGTGAATGTTCATTTAGAAATGATGATAATTATTGCTATGAAACATCTGATCATACCTTATTAAACAAAAGGTGGAAAATAGACTATCACTCACCCAGTGAATTCATCTAAATGACATTGGAGAATGGTTTTTAACTTCTTGAAATGTAAGCCATAAAGCTGGAATCTATCTCATCACAGTATATGTGTGATTGGTGTTTTATGAACATAGGGCTTAAAGATTTATGAATTCAACATTGAATAACATCTGTAAGAGTAATTTTAAATTATTAGTTATATTTTGCAAAATGTTTTCAAACAAACATTTTTGTAATTGAGGAATTTTAAACCAGTAATCAAATGTGATAATCAAACATCATTTTTTGAAATGCATTTTGAAGTTTTATTTCACTCTTTTGGCTTTTCTACATGATTGACAGCCTGTCTGTTGGTGATATAATAGAAAAGTAAATGGCCATCCATACTTACGATTTAGTTTATTTGTGATCTGATGGACAGATATTAGATATTGCTAACATCAGGAATAAGACTGCCCTCCTGGCAAAACAAATAATAAATTACAACTCCTTTTCAATTCTGTTACCAAACTGTTTCCTGGTTTTAAAAACAAAAACCTTCAGACTCAGAATAAAGGCAAGATATTGCTATTTATAAGAACCACACTGCAGGAAAGAAGGAAGAGAGTTCTTTTCAGGACAAAACTTCAGGACTTCTGGTACAAACTGGGAAACTGCTGGGCAAATACAGCCTGCAAAGTTCATAACAGTTTAACCTGCTTACAGTTGTTTGCAGTGGTATACCTGCCACGTCTCACCATATTCATCTCCCTCAAGTATCTCTTGCAATGAAAGTGAAAATACAATTCTTTCTTTCTTCCCTGAACCTTTCTTTTTTTTTCACTTTAATTTCTTTATTGATTAAGGTATTACATATGTGTCCTCATCCCCCCATTACCTTCCCAACCCTCCCCTCATGTCCTCACCCCCCTGTTGTCTGTGTCCATTGGTTAGGCTTATATGCATGCATGCAAGTCCTTTGGTTGATCTCTCCCTCTTACCGCCACCCTCCCCTACCTTCCCACAGGAGAGCATTATGCTAAGTGAAATAACTCAGTCAGAGAAAGATAAATATCACATGATCTCACTCATCTATGGGAAATAATGAACAACATAAACTGATGAACAAAAACAGGTCCAGAGACAGAGAAGCATCAAAAATACAATTCTTGCAAGCCTTTCAAATAGTCTTTTGAAAGTTTTCTAACTTTTGACAAAGTCTACCTTCTACAACCTTGCTGCCAGTTTTAAGGTGTTTTCTTCCCTACCTATCACAAAGCTCAGCTCCCTTGATATTCACAGGCCAATTCTTGGAGGGGTTCTTGGGTTATACGTTTATATAAAAGAAATTCTGTAATTTTGATGTGTTAAGAAAACGGGTGTGATGAGTCTGTTTCTGGCTGCAAGCACTCTTTTCTTCCTTTAGAGCAGTTCTTTTAAATGACAGTCTTCTTTTTCCCCATAATGCAATAACATTAATTGCTACTTATAGAAAGAACATGCAAAGGATGA
This sequence comes from Corynorhinus townsendii, assembly GCA_026230045.1. Lineage (NCBI taxonomy): Eukaryota > Metazoa > Chordata > Mammalia > Chiroptera > Vespertilionidae > Corynorhinus > Corynorhinus townsendii. The sequence goes on from JAPDVU010000003.1 coordinate 96,671,308, forward strand.
ATCTACCTGAGAAAGTTTGAGGCATTGATTACACTTTGATAGGAAAGGCATACTCTGTATGTTGGGAATTGCGTAATAACCCAGACCATAATGTTTACACATTCCAATTCTTATTACTTTAAAGTGTGGTTTGCCTCAATTAGGAAGGGAGCTGTTGGAAAAAGTAGTTACAGAGTCCAGAGAGCCTCACTGGAAAGTTTGCCTGATACTACAGAGTCCAGGTGCAGCTGAGCAGGTGCAAGTACAGCTGGTAAGCTGTGTCTTTTCTATATTTAAAAAAATACCTTTAGTAAATTATTGAAAATCAACACTCCTTCCATTTTTACTTCTGTAATATATATATATATATATATATATATATATATATATATATATATATATTATCCTCAACATATATATATATATATATCCTCAACAGTTATAGAAAGTAACTTGTATTTTAAAGTATCTCTAGAAAAAGTTTTTATTAATTCTAACCTATGTTAGTAATCTCGAGACTGAGAAAAGACCCTCAAGAAAATAGAAAAATAGTTTATGAACTCTTTGAAGGCAGAGAAACATGATTATATTATAGGACTGGTATGTGAAAAACTCATGAGTAGAAATGTCAATAAAAAATTAAGATTTAGAAGAATAATGAACTTAAATCACTTTGCTCAAGCAATTAGAAATATAGCAACTTTAGTAGAAATTAAAACATTTTAGAAGACTAACTCAACTTTCTTTTTACATACAATGAATGAGGAATTTATTGGTTGTAAAGCTTTTTACTTAGAATTTTAATTAATAAAACATATTTATTTAAGTAAGAATTATAGTAATTTATTTCACATTTTTAATCCAGAGAAGAGGATGGGAATACTGAATTTTTTTAGAACCATTTCACCCAAGGCTGCCTGAAAATGTCCCTCTCTTTCTTTGTTCAGAGATATATAAAAGACTTTGACTGTAGCCCACTCTGATCCCACCAATGACATCAATTTAAACTTACTGAGGAGAAGAGATGAAATTGTACTTTACAAGAAGTCCCAGAATAGAGAAACAGCCTGTTATTATGTATCATTTTTTTTCTTTTGTAAGCAAGATTGAGGTCAATACAGGAGGGAGTGCAGTGTGTCCTAGGTTTTCTGAGACTTGTCTTCATAAACTAAGTGTATGGATTAGCACAACCAACATTTGTCACCTGTTGACAAATTGGGAAGCTTAATCCATCCTCTAACTTTCTTTTTAAAAGGGGGTGTATAATCATCTGAGAGATGCAAATCAAAACAATAATGCAGTACTATCTCACACCTGTCAGAATGGCTATCATCAACAAATCAACAAACAAGTGCTGGTGAGGATGTGGAGAAAAAGGAACCCTTATGCAACGCTGGTGGGAATGCAGACTGGTTCAGCCACTGTGGAGAACAGTATGGAGTTTCCTCAAAAAACTAAAAATGGAACTTCCATTTGATCCAGTGATCCCATTTCTTGGAATATATCCCAAGAAACTAGAAATACCAATCAGAAAGGATATATGCACTCCTATGTTCACAACGGCACAATTCACCATAGCTAAGATTTGGAAACAGCCTAAGTGCCCCTCAGCAGATGAGTGGATTAAAAAACTGTGGTACATCTACACAATGGAATACTATGCTGCAGTAAAAAAGAAAAAGTTCTTACCATTTGCAACAGCATGGATGGAACTGGAGAGCATTATGCTAAGTGAAATAAGCCAGTCAGAGAAAGATAAATATCACATGATCTCACTCATTTCTGAAATATAATGAATAACATACTGATGAACAAAAACAGATCCAGAGATAGAGAAACATCAATCAGACCATGGGGCGGGTGGAGTAAGGGGGAGAAATCAACCAAAGGACTTGTATGCATGCATATAAGCCTAACCAATCAATGGACACAGACAACAGGGGGGTGAGGGCATGAGGGGGGGTGGGGGGGCGGGTAATGGAGGAATAAGGATACATATGTAACACCTTAACCAATAAAGAAATTTTTTTAAAAAAAGAGATAAAAAGGGGGTGTAACATTACTGAAACATTTCAGAAAAGGTGAATTTGTTGAATTCTTTTCTGGTCCTGGGCAGTATTGAGTCCATTGTCCACCTTTCTTTCTGAGGCAGCTCAGGATGACTGGAACTGTTGTATACTGTAAAGTCCACAGGGCTGTTGGCCACTCTGAGTATTTTATATTAATGCCAGATAAAATAGGAAAGGTGAAGCTGTTTAATTCCCCAAAGACAAGACAACATTGGGAGATTTCTGTGACCAAATTAGATATTTTATTTGAATAACTAAAGAAAACACATAGCTGCTATTTTGAGCTTTAAGGTATTCTGCCTTAATGACGGTCTTGCAGACATGGATCTTCTAATGTGTCTGATAATCATCAGTGGTTGCACACATTCAACCTGATATTAGCTTCCACCATTTTTAACATGTAGTTTTACTGTCTGCTGATGTCACTTGCGTTATGAGATTCCTGGATAAGATGTAAAATATATATATAAACCTATTAAAAATAAGAGAGGTAATACAAAAGTAAGAAGTGGCCCATTCTTTTTATTTATATACTAGAGGCCCGGTGCATGAATTTGTGCACAGTGGGGTCCCTCTGCCTGGCCTGTGGGATCAGTCTGAAACCGGCTGTCCAACATCCCCCAAGGGGTCCTAGATTGCGAGAGGATGCAGGCCAGGCCAAGGGACCCCACTGGTGCATGATTGGGGCTGGGGAGAGATGCGAAAGGTTGGCCAGCTGGGGAGGGACTGTGGGAGGTCTCTAGGGCATGTCTAGCCCATCTCACTCAGTCCCCATTAGCTGCACCCCAGCAGCAAGCTAACCTAGTGGTAGGAGCATCTGCCCCCTGGTGGTCAGTGCACATCATAGCGAGAAGTTGAGCGGCCTTAGCGTGTCATTAGCATATTATGCTTTGATTAGTTGAACAGTCAACTGGACAACCGGACACTTGGCATATTAGGCTTTTATTATTTAGGATTAGCTCTACTGTATCCTAAAACAAACAAAAGCTTTACTCTGTTCTTTAAAATTTTACATTAGGAATCAGAGTGTATGCCTAGCCAATCAATTATTTATTTTGAATCTATTACAATTCATGTGGATAAATGTGGACACCTACATTAATTTGGTCTTTAAGTTCACCGAATATTTAAATATCCCTGCAACATTTTCTTTCAAATCTCATAAAGAAAGATAAACAGGTAATTCAGCTTTTGCTTTTATCCTATATAATAAAGATGTAATATGCAAATTGACCATCATTCCAACACACAAGATGGCCGCCCCATGTGGTCAAAGATGGCCACCCCCATGTGGACACAAGATGGCCTCCACAAGCTAGCCGGCAGGGGAGGGCAATTGTGGGTGATCAGGACAGCAGGGGAGGGCAGTTGGGAGGAACCAGGCCTGCAACAGAGGGTAATTGGGGGCAATCAGGCCTTCAGGGGAGGGCAGTTAGGGGGGTACCAGGCCTACGGTGGGGGACAGTTGGGGACAACCAGGCTAGCAGGGGAGGGCAGTTAAGGGTGATCAGGCTGGCAGGCAGAAGCAGTTAGGGGCAATCAGGCAGGCAGGTAGGTGAGCAGTTGGGAGCCAGCAGTCCTGGATTGTGAGAGGGATGTCCGACTGCCCGTTTAGGCCCAATCACACCAGGATCAGGCCTAAACAGGCAGTTGGACATCCCTCAAGGGGTCCCAGATTGGAGAAGGTGCAGGCTGGGCTGAGGGACACCCCCATGCATGAATTTCATGCACCAGGTCTCTAGTGTTATTCATAAGGAAAAACATACATAAAAAAATATATAGGCCATAGTCAAAAAGGACTTTTTTATTTCATTCATTCATTCATTTGGTCATTTGTTTGTTCATTCATTCATATGTTTATCTTGCCAGGGATAAGGTAGATATAGGATGGTGAGGTGGTAAGAGTAATTGTGGGTTTTGTTTGGTTTTAACTTGAGTTTATTTTAGAAAATGTTGTGTAATGTCATTAGCCAGATCTGCCCCTGGATTGGGTGTTAGGACACAAGAATAAATGCTCTTTCTCTGCCCTCATAATGCACTAACTTTTCTGACAATACTAACCCAGTAACTCCAAATTCCATGCTTTTTTCCCTTACTTTCTTTTGCTTTCCAAACATGTTTATGTTATGAATAATACTCAGATATGGGATCCATTCATAATGGGGCCAGAGGGGTCCCTTGTTGCCACCTCACTGAATTGGAATGCAATCCACAGAGTCACTGTGCCCTGATCAGGAGCTGGGCTGGGTGAGAGTTTACAGATGTGCTGAATTATCACAAAGACCTCATTCTGTGCTGAAAGGTTAAAAAAAGGAGGGGGGAGAGGAAAGGAGAGAAGAATAAATATGAAGCCTGTGGAGAATGGTTGATTCATCTAACTTTTGCAGAATGATTAACAAGGAAGAGTTTTGCTGAAAGAAACTTGGTCATTAATGCAACCCATCTCCCTTGTCTTTGCCCTTTAGAGGGGGAGAAATTTTAGATAGATTAGCTGCTTGTTAGAGAGAGACAGATTTTTTTAAAGCTAAATAAAAGCTCCCACTCTGCCTTGCAATTCATGCTTTTAGGAATGTAAGCCTTTCATGGATTTGTTCATGCAGCCCTTCCCTCACTTAATGTTATGCAACTGCTGTGACCTAATCCAGCCTTGTCAGTCCCTGGCACATAAGGTAAAGGACTCAGGGATCCCCACAGAGTCTTCTGCACCATGGCTGCCAACAGACAGTGCCTTTGGGAGGAAAGTTAGAGAGTGAGTCTCTATGGGAAAGTCCAATCTCATTCTCTCTCAAGAAAGATATGACTATGCCAGGATGATTTCAAGGGAGAGAAAAGACAGATAAGAAGTGTAATAAAAGCAGCTCAGCCTGTTCAACCTTTGTTTCTTCCTGGAGTTAAGAGGAGTCTCCATATGCCATTTGGCTCTTCTAATTTTGTAATAACCCAAGTCTATAGGCAGGAGAGGAGAAATCTACAAATGACATTTTAAAACAAAATGTATTCACATTTAGGAAAACAACCTGATATGATTGTACAAAATGTATTCATTGTTTAAACACTCGTGACAAATGTTTATATTCCTGTTGTAGGCAGCAAGATAAAAATAGGTGCTGATGCTAGCAGAACTGAGGTTTTACAAACTTGAGGAAAATTTCATTTGTCATTTACAAATGATTTCTACCACCTCTGACACCAAAGTTATAGAAGTTTAAAAAACTACACAATGGAGAGAATCCAAGATGGTGGCGTAGGTAAACACCTAAACTGCTGCCTTGCACAACATTTTCAAAACTACAACTAAAAGACAAAACGTCTATCACCCAGAACCACAGGAAAGCTGGCTGAGTGGAAGTTCTGCAACTAAAAGGAAAGAGAAAAGAGCATTGAGACGTGCACGAGCGCTGAAAAGCTGAGGTACGGAGGCGCGTGATCTGGGTTGGCGGCAGGCATTGCTTTTTTCAACCCAAAGGGAGACAAGCCCCCGATTACTCTGAAATATAGTTTCTGGGGAGACATGGGGGACCCAAACCCCTATGGGGAGAAGCTGGACAGTCTGCCATCGGGTCGGAAAGTGAGGGGGGCTTGCTTGGCTGCGCGCAAGAATAATTGTTTACGGCACTGGGGCATGGGACGCAGTCAGAGACACAGAGCCGGCTAACTAGCAGCCATTGCTGTTTGCCATGCCCTAGCCTACTGATGCCCTGAGACCCCCCCCCACACAACCTACAAACCCACCCAAGCTCCAAGCAGCAGCTTTAGCATAAGAAAGGCCTGCCCTATTGCAGCTTAACCTAGCAAACTTGCAGCCTGGGTCAGACAGCTCCAAAACCTCCAAACCCCAAGCAAAGAGGAGAAAACTGTAGCTCTCGCTGTAGCTCCTGCTGGGTGGACTCAGACAATAGCTGACCTGCACCCCATTGGAGATCCAGAAGCCAGTATACCTAGTGGTCAGTGTGAGAAACCAGATTTCAACTCCTCACATCCATAAGTGACACATTCAAGAGGCAGACTCAGTGAGCACCAAAGCCCCACTGAAACAAGTCCTGCACCATAAGCGTGTCTCCAGCACAGCAGTTCTTATAGACACAGCGAGTCCTCACAGCCGATTGACCTGGAGGTCAATTCCTCCCAGTGTACCAACAGCAATTAAGGCTTAACTACACCAAGACTTTGCACTCAGCCCACAAAGGGGTGTACCAAGAGCGTCCACATCAGGTGATTGGGGAGGCTGAGCTACTGCCCCCTATAGGTCACCTACCACACAAAGCCACTCCATCAACACAGGGAAGCAGCCAAAATGCGGAGACAAAGAAACATGTCACGAATGAAAGAAACGGAGGAAAGCAAACTACTGGACGACATAGAGTTCAGAACCACATTTATAAGGTTACTCAAGAATCTTCTAAAAACCGCCGAGAAACCTGATGACACTTCTGAGGAGCTTAGTGAAACCTTCAAGGACCTTAATGAGAATGCCAAAAAAATGGAAAAGGACCAGTCAGAAATGAAGCATACACTGTCTAAAATAAAGAATATACAGAAACTCAACTGTAGATCAACGTACCCCATGAATCAAACCAAAGATCTGAAATATGAGGAAACAAAAAACACCCAACCAGAAAAACAAAAAGAAAAAAGAATCCAAAAATATGAAGATAGTGTAAGGAGCCTCTGGGACAACTTCAAGCGTACCAACATCCGAATTTTTGGGGTGCCAGAAGAAGAGAGAGAGCAAAATACTGAAAACCTATTAGAAGAAATAATGACAGAAAACTTTCCCTACCTGGTGAAAGAAATAGACTTACAAGTCCAGGAAGCACACAGAACCCCAAACAAAAGGAATCCAAAGAGGACCACACCAAGACACATCATAATTAAAATGCCAAGGGCAAAAGACAAAGAGAGAATCTTGAAAGCAGCAAGAGAAAAACGGTTAGTTACCTACAAGGGAATACCCATACGACTGTCAGCTGATTTCTCAGCAGAAACTATGCAGGCCAGAAGGGAGTGGCAAGAAATATTCAAAGTGATGAACAGCAAGAACCTACAACCAAGATTACTCTACCCAGCAAAGCTATCATTCAGAGTTGAAGGTCAGATAAAGAGCTTCACAGACAGGGAAAAGCTAAAGGAGTTCATCGCCACGAATCCAGGATCACATGAAATGCTGAAGGGTATTCTTTAAGAAGAGGAAGAAGAAGAAAAAGGTAAAGATAAAAATTATGAACAACAAAATGACATCAAATAAATACCTACCAACAAGTGAATCTAAAAATCAAGTGAATGAAATATCTGAAGAACAGAATGGACTGGTGAATATAATAGAATCAGGGACATAGAAAGGGAGGGGACTGACAATTCTCAGGGGGAAGTGGGTGTGAATGGTGCGGGAAGAGATTGGACAAAAATCTTACTGCTATGGATGAAGACAGTGGCAGGGGGTAAGGGCATGGGGTAGGGTGGGGTGGGGAATCAGGTGGAGGGGAGCTATAGGGGGGAAACAAAAAGAGGAACACCTGTAATCTGAACAATATAGATTTATTAAAAAAAAGAAAAACTACACAATGGCTTCACTACTTCCTTATGTTTGACTTATGTTCACCTAATAGCAAAAGAGAGAAAGCTGGCATGTTCTCTCTTGCAACTAAATAATACATTAAGCATCATACATTAAGTAGATAATTATTTTTCAGCTTCAAACGTTAGCTATTTTCTTTGTTCCTCTTTAACATTATGTCTAATAGTATTACAATGAAGATAAAATGAGGTAAAATATTTTTTTCCTTTTTTATTAAATTTGTTGGGGTGACATTGGTCAACATGAACATATAGGCTTCAGGTGTGGGTTTCTGTTACAAGATCTGTATATTGCACCATGTGCCCACCATCCAAAGCCAAATCATCTCTCACCATCATATATTAAGGTCTCCTTTACCCTCACCTCCTTCCCTTTGGCACCCACCACACTGCTGTTTGTGTCCATGAGTTTTAGTTTTATATCCCACATATGAATCATATGGTTCTTAGCTTTTTCTGGCTGACTTATTTCACTTAGCATGATATTCTCAAGGTCCATTCACATTGTTGCAAATGGCATATTTTATCCTTTCTTATGGCTGAGTAGTGTTCCATTGTGTATAGATATCATATCTTCTTTGTTCAGTTTGCTATCACAGGACACTTTGATTGTTTCTATGACTTGGCCACCATGAATAACGCTGCAATGAACAGAAGGGTACATATATCTTTGCAAATACATGATTTTGATTTTTTTGTATATACACTAAGGAGTGGAGTTGCTGGGTCATATGGTAGCTGTATTCTCAATTTTTTTTTTTTTTTTTTTTTTTTTAGACCTCAAAATATAATCTGTCTTGGTAAATGTTTCAAGGCATTTACCATGCACTTATTTTTTTTAATTTTTTTATTGTTTTAAGTATTACAAATAGTAGTACATAAATCTCCTTTTTTTTTCCCCATTGACCTCCCCCCAACCTCCCCTACCCCCCAGTTCATGCCTTCACCTGCCCGTCCTCCCCCCCCGCCCCAGTGTCTTGTATCCATTGGTTGTGCTTATATGCATGTGTACAAGTCCTTCGGTTGGTCTCTCAGAGCCCCCCTCGCCCAACCTCCCCTGTCTTCCCAATGTAGTTTGACAGTCTGTTCAATGCTTCTTTGCCTCTGTATCTTTTCCCACCATTTCTTTCCTTTAAAAAGTTTTCCCTTTGCAGACTAGAAATAAACATGTAATAACAAAACAAAACAAAACTAAAAAATGTTTGAGTCCCAATTACAATGTCCAATAGTTCTGAGTCCCCGTTTCAATGTCTAACAGTTCCTTATGTGTACATGTCAGCAGTGATATCTGGATGGTGGGCACATGGTGGCAATGCAGGTCCGACCCTCTCTGGTTTGGTCCTAGGTAACCTGCAACGGTGCACAGCTGCTGACTGCTCACGTGGCAAGGTGTTGTCAGCGTCTTCCATCTCTGGACTGTTTTTTCCTCTTGTCTTCGTGGTTGGAGCACACCTGTCAATTCCTCTCTGTTGCAGGAATCCACCTGGTCTTGGGGTCGTTTTCTGAAAATATACAAATATATTCTCGACCACAAGTTAATAAAGGAATCTTTTCCATATAATTGATTTGGGATCCTTTTTATTTTTGTTCAAACGATTTTCCTTTGTCTTATTTAGACACCATGTGTGTTTTTTAATGGCCGTCTTGCTGTTAGCATTACAAATGAAAATTAATTTGGTAAAGTAAAAATTTTCTAGATGTAATTTACTTATAGTATTCTCAATTTTTTGAGGAATCACCAGTCTGCTTTCCATAGTGATTGTACCATTTCCACCAGCAGTGAATGAGGGTTCCTTTTTCCCCACAACTTCTCCAACATTTGTTATTGCTTGTCTTACTGATAATAGCCACTCTAACAGGTATGAGGTGGTATCTCATTGTACTTTCGATTTGCATTTACCTAATTGGCAGTGAAGTTGAACATCTTTTCATATATCTATTGGGAGAGGTGTATTTTCAGGTCCTCTGCCCACCTTTTGATTGGATTGTTTATTTGTTTGTTTGTTTGGTGTTGAGTTGTATGAGTTCTTTATATATTTTGGAGATTAACTTTGTTAGAGCTACTGTTTGCAAATATCATCTCCCATCTGGTTGGCTGCCTTTTTGTTTTGTTGTAATTTTATTTTGCTGTGCAGAAGCTTTTTAGTTTGATATAGTCCCATTCATTTATTTTTACCTTTACTTCCCTGGCCTTTGGGGTCAAGTTCATAAAATGTTCCCTATCACCAAGGTCCATAAGTTTGGTACCTATATTTTCTTCTATGTAACTTATTTTTGGGCCTTCTATTTAGGTCTTTGATTCATTTTTGCGTTAATTTTTGAACATGGAGACAGACTGTAATCCAATTTCATTCATTTGCATGTGGCTTTACAGTTTTCCCAGCACCATTTATTGAAGAGACTATCTTTACTCCATTGTGTGTTTCCGGCTCCTTTGTCGAAAATTATCTGTCCATATACATGTGGTTTTATAGCTGGGCTCTCTATTCTGTTCCACTGATCTGTGTGTCTGTTTCTTTGCCAATACCATACTGTTTTGATTATTGTAGCACTGTGGTATAACTTGAAGTGAGGTAGCGTGATACCTCCAGCTTTGTGTTTTTTTCCTCAGGATTGCTTTGGATATTCAAGGTCTTTTGTGGTTCCATACTAGTCTAATGATTTCTCCTTCTATTTCTTTAAAAAAATGACATTTGGATTTTGATAGGGATTGCATTAAATCTATATATTGCTTTGGGTAGTATGGCCATTTTAACTATGTTGATTCTTCCAACCCATGAACATGGGGTATTTGCCCATTTTGTTGTGTCTTTTTCAATCTTTTTTAATAATGCTTTGTAACTTTCAGTATATAGGTCTTTCATGCTCTTTGTTAAAACTTTATTTTTTATGCCCAATTATTAAAGTGTTGTATGGAAAAGGAGCCTGAGGTGGAAGAAGAAAGAAAAACCTTTATTCTCTTTTCATCCTTTAAACTGTAAATCACAGATATCACTGTGTAACACCAGAGTTTGACATTATGTTATCTCTGCTTTCAGTTGAGAAAATGTAAAGTGAATGAACTTTCCAGCTAAGGCACCTGATAGAGTCTAATGCTCTCCTTCCTTTTACTTTTTAGGGGTTGTTCATTCATTCAACAAATGTGTGCTTAGCATCTGTAACATGCCAGCCATTGTTCTAGACCCTTGAGATACATTACTGAACAACCAGATAAAGATACCAGCCATCCTGGGGTTTATATTCTAGGGCAGAAACTTGGCCTCAGCCATAGAACTTGATTCTAAGTGCTCAGATTCCTTCTCCCACCCACTTCCCCAAGATCTTCTCAATATTCTTAATCCTAGCAGAGACTTCAGTTTGTATTCATCTTACTTACCGTTTCCATTGCAGTTTATATTTGCTCAGTGCTCTATTTTCAGATGTTACCCAGAGAGACTGCATAATCTCATCCATTGGACATGTCTTCAGCCTATATCCATTCTATTTCTGATGAGGCACATCCCACAGTCAGAGACCTAGGGAGTTGATGTCTAAAGGGTCTTTCTAGTTTTTATTCTGTAAGTATCAAATATCCACTCAAGCTAGGTAAGTATTGTTTTCTCTCCTTATTTCTTAATGTATTTACCAAAGGCCAAGGAGATGACAGTGAATGGGAAAGGCTTGGGGAATCAAAGTCACTTAGATTATGAAGCTTAGCTGCTTGGTTGTTATTGTTTTTAATTCTCCCATTTACTTGTTCATTCATTTATTCTTCAGCCTCTAGACTTTTGGTTACTGCAAACTATGTGCCAGACCCTAACTCAGCCACTAAGGAAAGCAAGAATAAATCAAACAGCCATTGCCCTTTGGAACATAGTCTGGTGGGGGACCAGTATATAGCTTTGCAAACACGATTCTTGACTTCAAGTCATGAAGGACTTCAGTGTTTCTTCAGCGAGCTTTTGTATTTTTAAAATATCTTTATGGTATGTTGTACTTGCCATCAGAGGTATGTACCGTGTGCATATTGATCACAGATTTGAGTCAGCTGACATGTGTGTGCATAGGCGACATGCACACACACACACAGATTTTTTCCCCATAACTTTGCTGAACTAAGTTTTCAACTATCTGTTATAACAGTACAGGGATATACAAGCTTTCAGAACTCCAACGAGATTCAGGCCAACTGAATGATTTCATTCTGCTCTCTGTGTCAGTTCCTGGAAATTAGCCATAGATCATTTCATGTTGGTCTTTGCTTCCACCAGTTCAGTCATGGTATTTTTCCAGATGTTTCTGTCTCAGGTTGCTATTACAAAAAAGCTCAACACAAGTGGGCCTGTCAAGGAGGCAGGAGGGGCTGAGGAATGTGCTTTTCCCAAATCACTTGGTCATGTGTTATATAAGGGTTAGGAAAATGGAGAAACACAAACTTTATCATCTGAGCAAGCCCTTGAATTATAAGTGCTTTAAAGAAAACTACCATGCCCAATGTCTTCACAAAGACATTGTTTCAGCCTGGTTCTAGTAAATTATTTATGTTTTGAAATAAGTTAGCGTGCTATTTTCTTTCCAATTTACCTCAACCTATCTAACATATCAAGGGTCTAAATGACAATAGTCATGAAAAAAATCTTTAACTGACAAGGGATTATGCCATTTAAGTGTTTTGTCAGGAAAAAAAGACAAAATAATTGACATTATTCTGCTCTCTATCAATGTTCATAAGCAAAAATTTTATAGCGTATTTTAGCACAAATGTTAAAAAATGAGCCCATAGCAACAGGAACTTGAAACATTATATGTGATTAACTTGATTGCTCCAGAAATAAGGAGAACAAGTAAAAAAAAAGTGCCCCAAGAGTGTTTCCCTAAAGGCCCATAACACCAAAAACAGGAGCTCTTACTCTATCTGCACTTCAGCCAAAATCAGCCATGAAGACTTTTTTTAGATGTCCTGAAACACATGCCCTAAACCTCCTTTGAGAAGTTAAAAGCAATTTCTTGGAAAATGACAAGAGTCAGGTCTCCTTCGTAGGCTATTACTAACCTGTGGCTAATATCTGACTCTATAAAGAGAAATTAGGAAGACTATGTTGTATGAATATTGACACTTCTATTCTCACCTACAAAGTTTATTTTTTTAAGGCTTTCTCTTTGGACCTGTGCTATTACTAACATATAACATTATTTACTGCACTTGAATTCCAGGTAGGAAATATCTTTAGAAATTTCAGTATGTTTACAGGAGATTTAACTTTGAATGGTGCAATATACAGATCTTATAACATAGAAACCCACACCTGAAAACTATATGACCAATGTCACCACAATAAATTTAAATAGATAGATAGATAGATAATAGATAGATAGATAGATAGATAGATAGATAGATAGATAGATAGATAATAGATAGATTTTTAAAAAAGAAATTTCTATAAACTCTATGATTTAGCAGTTGCAGTCCTAAGTATACTCCAAATAGCAATATGCAGATAGGTGAATGAGAAGACATATATGAGTATGTTCAAAGAAACATTGTAGCAAACAAAAACTATCAACAGTTGAGTGAATAAGTTGTAATGTATTTACACAATGAAAGGCTGTGCAGCAGTGACAATAAACAAGTTACGTTGACATTCAGCAATATAGATGATATAAACATCTCACAAACAAAGTTGAGTAAAAGAAGTCAGAACAAGAGTACATAATTTATTATTCCACTTACAAAGACAGATACAACCAATCAATTCTATTGGAAGTTAGGATAATGGTTGTCCTTAGGATAGATGTAATTTAAAAAGAGCAAAAGTAAGGTTTCTGGGGAACTGATCACATTCTGTTTTTTAATCCTAGCAAAGGTTTCATGACACATTCAGTTTATGAAAATCCATTGAGCTGTTCCCTTATATGTGTACTTTTCAATATACATGTTAGATTTCAGTATACTTGTGCAAATGCAAATGCATGTTCACTTATTATAAGGAGAGTATCATGGCAGAAAAACTCATTTAACAGATACTTTTTTAAAAAGATAGATTATGGTTGGAAGTTGAAATAGAAACATTTTGTGAATATTAAAATTTTGTTTTTAAACTTTAAATAATAATATTGACATTTCATAGTTATCATTTAACTAATATCTCTGAAGAATTGGCATAAAATGATGCTCAATAGAAATATGTATAATTAAAGTGAATAATAAATATTTTTCTTTATAAAATATTCCAAATTTATTTGAGTATATACTATCTTTCATTTATTTGAAACTCTACAATGTTTGTATTCCCCTTAGAGATACATATATTACTTGTATTATACTCAATTTTATAAATTCCTTGGGGAATCAAATCTTATTTATTTTTTAATCTCCTCTGATAAACTGGAGACAGACAATACAGTGATGAGATTAAGAAGGTGCACACTGCTCTTAATTGCATGAGTTCAAATCCCCTCTCTACCGCTTACAAATTATACAATTTTGAATATACTTAGGTTTCCTTATTCATATAATTGGAATGATTGTGGCACCTGTCTCTTAGGATTGTTATAAAGATTAAATGAGTTAGATTCATAATGTTCTGAAAACAGATACATAAGTGCTCGATAATTGTTAGCCACTATTTTTAGTCATTGCAGCATAGTTATGATTCTTATTGTGCTTCTTGAATGAGAAAAAGAAAAATATTAAAAAATTATCTAGAAGTGGTGGTCAATAAAAAATTCACATATAAAATACAGAATTATCTGATAAAGACCCTGTCTATTAATTTCCAAATACAATTTTTTTTCTCTGATATTCAAGTACACTGTATTGATCACTTAAACACAGTCAAATTGTTTTCAATCAGTTTTGTCACATACAATTAGTACTCACTTTTTAAGTATTGGTGATCGCCTAATTCAGTTAGGTAAGCTAGACTATGGTAACAGACCCAAAAATGTATAATGGGTGAAACACAATAAAAGCATACTTATAGTTTACATTAACATCTAACTAGATGTTACTAGTCAGTTTCCATCTGGCCACTTCTGTAGGACTACCATTCCCCAAGTTTCATCTGAATCTATATCCAACTGACAGAAGCTGGGGGAGAGTGTGGGATACTGCATCTACCTTTTAAAAAGCAAGATGCAATATGGCACACTTTACTTACTCTCACATTCCTTTGGCTAGGCTTCAGTGAATGCCTACATCCAGTTGAGGAGAAGCTGGTAAATGCAATTTACAAGTAAGTGTGTGCCCCAGAAGAAGAAATTGAATTTTGGGAACAGTGTTTGCCAGTATTTAGAGGTAGGTGGGGGTTATAGCTCCTCTCCCTGACTATCCCACTACAAATAGAGAAACACATTTTTTTACAAATAATAAGGAAGCCCTACCAATGACAGTGTCTTTTCTGAAGTTCATTAAAATCCCAGATCTCTGATGTTTTATTTTTTCATTTATTTATTTACTTACTTACTTATTTATTTATTTATTTTATATTAAATCTTTATTGTTCAGATTATTACAGATGTTCCTCTTTTTTCCCCCCATAACTCCCCTCCACCCAGTTCCCACCCCACCCCATGCCCTTACCCACCCCCCGCCACTGTCCTCATCCATAGGTGTATGATTTTTGACCAGTCTCTTCCCGCACCACCCACATCCCTTTCCCCACCGAAGATTGTCAGTCCACTCCCTTTCTATGCCCCTGATTCTATTATATTCACCAGTTTATTCTGTTCTTCAGATTTTTTTATTCACTTGGTTTTTAGATTCACTTGTTGATAGATATGTATTTGTTGTCACTTTGTTGTTCATAATTTTTATCTTTACCTTTTTCTTCTTCTTCATCTTCTTAAAGAATACCTTTCAGCATTTCATATAATACTGGTTTGGCGGTGATGAACTCCTTTAGCTTTTTCTTATCTGTGAAGCTCTTTATCTGACCTTCAATTCTAAATGATAGTTTTGCTGGGTAGAGTAATCTTGGTTGTAGGTTCTTGCTATTCATCACTTTGTAGATTTCTTGCCACTCCCTTTTGGCCTGCATAGTTTCTGTTGAGAAATCAGCTGACAGTCATATGGGTGCTCCCTTGTAGGTAACTAACTGTTTTTCTCTTGCTGCTTTTAATATTCTCTCTTTGTCTTTTGCTCTTGGCATTTTAATTATGATGTGTCTTGGTGTGGTCCTCTTTGGATTCCTTTTGTTTGGGGTTCTGTGTGCTTCCTGGACTTGTAAGTCTATTTCTTTCATCAGGTGGGTCAAGTTTTCAGTCATTATTTCTTCAAATAGGTTTTCAGTATCTTGCTCTCTCTCTTCTTCTGGCACCCCCATAATTCGGATATTGGTATGCTTGAAGTTGTCCCAGAGGCTCCTTCCACTATCTTCATATTTTTGGATTCTTTTTTCTTTTTGCTTTTCCAGTTGAGTGTTTTTTGCTCCTTTGTATTTCAAATCTTTGACTTGATTCTTGCGATCCTCTAGTCTGCTGTTGGATCTCTGTATATTATTCTTTATTTCAGTCAGTGTATGCTTAATTTCTAGTTGGTCCTTTTTCATATCCTCGAGGGTCTCACTAAATTTATTGGCCTTTTCTAGAAAATTCTTGAAAAACCTTATAACTGTGGTTTTGAACTCTATATCCAGTCATTTGCTTTCCTCCATTTCTTTCATTTGTAACCTGTTCCTTTGTCTCCACATTTTGGCTACTTCCCTGTGTTGATAGAGTGGCTTTGTTTGCTAGGTGTCCTATAGGGCCCAGTGGCTCAGCCTCCCCAGTTACTTTGGTGGACACTCTTGGTGCACTCCTTTGTGGGCTGTGTGCACAGTCTTGTTGTAGTTAAGCCTTGATTGTTGGTATCACTGGGAGGAATTGACCTCAAGGCCAATTGGCTGTGAGGATCAGCGGTGTCTACAATGGAAGAACTGTGCTGGAGACACCCTTATGAGGCAAGACTTGCTTCAGTGGTGCTTTGGTGCTCACTGAGTCTGCCCCCTGAGTGTGTCCCTTATGGATATGAGGAGTTGTGATCTCAATGGTCTTACTCTGACCCCTGAGTACACTGGCGCTTGTATCTCCCAGGAGGTGCTAATTTAGTCTCTGCCTGAGGCCTCCCAGCAGGAACTACGGAGAGATCTGCAGATTCCTCTTCTTTCTTTGGGTTTGGAGGTGCCTAGATGAGGCCCAGCTGTGAAACAATGCCAGCTGCTATGGGGCCTTGGGCCTTCTTTTGGATATTCTGGGTTTCTCTGACTCAGCTACAGTTTGTTAGGTAAGTTTAGATTTCAAAGGACCAGGCCATTCATATGCAAAAGCCTCTGCTCACAGCTTGGATGGGGTGGAGTCTCAGTGGGGAGCTAACAGCAATAGCTTCCCATCAGCCCTACTCTAATAGGCCCCCGGGTCTCAGTGTCCCTTGGTAATCGCTGCAAGCACCTCTGAGAGAAAGTTGCCCTCAAGTTCCACCCACTGCCAGATAGTCCAGTTTCTCCCCGTATGAGTCTGGGTCCCCAGAGTCTTGCCCAGAACTGGAGTTCAGAGCAGTTGGAGCTTGTGTCTCCCTGTGGATTGAAAAAGCCAGCCGCGTCTTCAGTTGCCAGCCGTCTCTGCGTGTGTACCTCTGTACCTCTGCACTTTACTTCCGCAGCTCCTCTGAATCTCAGTGTGCTTTTCTCTTCCCTTCTAGTTGTAGAATTTCCACTTAGCCAGCCTTCCTGTGGTTCTGGATGATGTCTGTTTTGTCTTTTAGTTGTAGTTTTGATGTGGTTGTGCGAGGCAGCAAGTTCAGGTGTTTACGTATGCCGCCATATTGGTTTCTCTCCCCAGATCTCTGATGTTTTAGATGCTTCAAACAGAGCTGATATGAAGTTCCTTTGAGATAAACACAACACTATTCTAGGATCAGGACTTCAGTTAACCTGAGAGATGGAATCAGGCAACCAAACTCCTATGCATCATACCTGGATACAGCACGATTTTGGAATAAAGTCTCAGGAGCCATTTCATTGAGTCTGCCCTCCATAGCTCACTAGATTATTTTAGTACATACACACAAGAGTGAAGAATGTCTCCATATTCTAGCCCATCCATGTAAGTTAAGCACCAATAATTTTACTAACTGAACCCCCCACCTCTTACATCCATTTTGCTAATTATAAAAAGTCCTAAGGTTAGTGCAAAGAAAAAATAAATGAAGCAAATCTATAGTAGCCACCTGGAATGTGGCCTTTTGATGAAACACTAGCTAACTACAGTCGAAGTTAAAATGTATATTCCTAGTTAAGCAAGTAATTGCCCCTGTGTATAGAGTAAGCATTATTCACATATATATGTCATACTGCCCATGCAAAAATATGTTTATTATAGGTAAAAGAACATCATGAAAGGTAAATTTGGCCTTTTATTTAAATATGTCTCTAACAGATATGTTCACCTGGAAGATTTCCCTATAATAAACCACTTATTTATAATTCTATGATTTAATATATAATATTTGCTTGCAATATGAAATGTTGATTGGAAGCCAAGCAGTTGTGCTGTGCTATGAGGAAGTTGTTGTAGATTCCTGCCATTTTTCCCTATAAAGATTAATAGAGGACAGTGACTTCCTGATTCAATAATTTTCAGAAAATATAGAAATAATGAAATGTTAACATTCTTTGCAGAATTTGCTCTTGGAAAACGTCCCAAGGCCACTGTATGCTGATAGGTCATCTCAGTAGGGTTGTCCTCTAGGTGGTTTTATATAAAACTAGAGGCCTGGTCACAAATTTGTGCATGGGCGGGGTCCCTCGGCCTGGCTGGCAATCGGGGCCAATTGGGGCTGGCTGGCAGGGGGAGAGGGACGGCAGGAGGTTGGCCAGTTCGGGGGAAGGGACCATGGGAAGTTGGCCGGCTACTGAAGGTTGGCTGTGGGAGCGCACTGACCACCAAAGGGCAGCTCCTTCATTGAGCATCTGCCCCCTGGTGGTCAGTGCACATCATAGCAACCGGTTGACTGGTCCTTCAGTTGACCAGTTATAACAGTTGCTTAGCCTTTTATATATATAGATACTTGTGTTTAAGTTGTACAAGTAACTGTACTTTCCCAGGATGTGGCGGAAAGTGTTGTAAATTTTATTTATTTATTTATTTTTAGACACTGGAAAATTCTTCCTGTCTTTCATGAAGTGAAGGTCTTTTGTTAGTTTTGTATCACTGTTTCTGGCGGGATAGGTAAAGAGGACCATTTTTCTGAAATGGTATTTGAAGTGATGTTTTATAGATCCTAAGTAGAGGATTCATTTCTAAATTATATTTATTTTTGTAATATGTTTTTATTGATTTCTGAGAGAGGAAGGGAGAGGGAGGGATAGAACCACTGATGGGAGAGAAACACCTATTGGCTGCCTCCTGCTCACCCTCCACCCTACTGGGGATCGAGCCTGCATATTGGACATGTGCCCTCACTGGAAATCAAACTGACAACCTCCTGGTGCATGGGTAGATGTTCAACCACTGAGCCTCACTGGCCAGGCTATAATATTTATTTTTAAGTTCAGTGGTGGTGTTCCAAAGGAATATTGGAGACCATCCCACTGGTACTGGGGATGGGGGCGGAGGAACTATCTTCATTTACTGTGGTCTTCACCCTGGCAATAGGAATAGAATTTTGGCTCTCTGAGCTCTTTTGCATTCTTAAGTAAGCTTACATAATACTGCTGGGGACTGTTGCTTGCTGACAGCCAAATAAATGAATAAATTTGGCCTCAGGATTTTTTAAGTGTTGTGAAAGACTTTTTGTTTCTTAGCTTTTTTAAAAAAAAAAAAGTTAAAATTTTTTCTTTAGATGATATTCTTACTATCTAAATTGTGATGTATAACCCAGATAGATAGATCATTTTAGCACATAAAAGTTATAGATAAAATATTTGGGTGCCTGAATAAAGATATCCAGTTTACATAGTCTTTTAAGAATGTTTTTTCTCACATAAAAGATCTCCTTTTATCCATGTGTCTCACTTTGGCGCTAAGGATGCTGCAGCACAGCATTCTTGTGTCTGGAACAAAAATGATAATCTCTCTAGAACCTGGCTTAGAGATCTGGCCATACTATTGAATAGTATTGAACAATATTGAATCATTCTTTTTCTAGAAGATGACTGAGGACAAAAGGAGCCTGTTGTTAAAGAAAAACTTACTTTGAATTTATTTTTTGTTTTTCTTGTTTGTTTGTTTTTTGTCACATTATCTCTTCCCTAACCAAGTACCCATTTTAAATACCATTTTGATAAATTTTATTCAAAACTAGGGGCCCAGTGCACGACTTTGTGCACCTTGAAAGGAACTGTGGGCCACAAGGCTGCGGTGGGCACAGGGGCAGTCTCGGTCCATCCTCCGCGCCCCCACCCGGTCCCTCTTGCCGCAGACCCCAGTCCCCTGTCTGCTGGCAACCCCACTCCCAGCGCCGCCGCTCCCAGCCACTGATGGCACTGAGTGATCAGGCCAGGCACTGGGCACTGGCAGTGGGTGTGAGTGGCAGCTCCAGCACCAGCTGTGGGTGTGAGCAGAGCCAGCAGCAGCAGGAGGTGCAAGTGGCAGGTGGGACCTCAGCATGTGGGAACAAAGAATTTTCAGTAACCACTAGAGGTTCGCCCCGATGACAGTGACTGGTGCCCTGCCTTGGTCGCCCCGCTTACCTGCTCCACCATCCCGCCACAGCCAACACCCACCATGTTCCTCACATGCCCCCTGGTGGTCAGTGCACATCATAACAACCGGTTGTTTGGTTGTTCCGGTTGTTCTGCCATTCAGTCTATTTGCATATTAGCCTTTTATTATATAGGATACCTCAATGGTTCTTTAGGGAATGTAGAATTATTTTGTCTGTGGAATTGTCACCCCAGATTTGTAGAGTGGAAGGTAGGCATTTAATTCAGTGAGAATTGCTTGGCCCAGATACACATATGAGTATCCAGGGCTTAGACACTCTGATGACAAAAATGCCTGTCTAAATTGATGTCAGGTATGGTGTCTCAGTGCATCTTTTAAAAATACATATTTTTTATTTTTAGAGAGAAAGGAAGGGAGAGGGAGAAAGAGAAACAAAGAAACATCGATGTGAGAGTGGAACATCCATCAGCTGCCTCTTGCCCACCCCATACCAGGGATTAAGCCTGCAACCCGAGCATGTGCTCTGACTGGGAATAAAACCAGCAACCTTTTGGTGCATGTATCAATGCCTAACCAACTGAGCCATACTGGCTAGGGCTCTCAGTGCATCTTAATTTGAACTATAAAGTATTTAGATGTCAGGTCAGATGAGCCAAGGAGTTATGCTGTCTTTAGAATTATTAATCAAAAGACATATTGTCCTGGAGGTCTAAGTGATATTAAAGTTACCTGCTTAATACTATGAATTCCTTAAATTGTACAGTACATTAAGCCACTTTCCCACTATGGCACACTAACCTGTGACAACTTTATTGTTGTGATAGTTTGTTACAAAACATTCAGGTTGTTTTGTGTGGAACAAGACAAAAGAGAAGTCCTTATTTTCTTAAAGACAACCAGTTTAGCCAATTTAAAAAATAATAACAACACAAATTTATCATCCCTTTCGTTACCATTAAAACTATTTCTCTAAATTACATTTCTGATCATGCTGTTGGAAACCCCAATCTGTACTACTTTCTTTTTTTTCTTTTTTTTTAATATGATAGGCAGTTATTGTGACAGGGTCTGTCATGGTCTACTTCTATTTGAATGTGATTTTTATT
This sequence comes from Corynorhinus townsendii, assembly GCA_026230045.1. NCBI lineage: Eukaryota > Metazoa > Chordata > Mammalia > Chiroptera > Vespertilionidae > Corynorhinus > Corynorhinus townsendii. The sequence goes on from JAPDVU010000003.1 coordinate 96,692,657, forward strand.
TTTCAATAACTCAAGCCACAGCAGTTCAGTATGGTCAATGGTAAGGAATAAGTGTTTATTGTGTGTTTGGTGCAAAATATAGTAAAGCACCATAACAAAAATAGAATTGGCCCAAATTGTGGGAGGATACATTATTTATTAAAGCATTTTCGTTTCCTGTAATGTGACCTGGGAAGTCTCTGGGTATTTATAATTGGTTATGTGCAAGCAGCAATCCTGGGAGATCTGTATAAGAATAAAATAAATTACACTTATTAAAATGATTATGCAAGAAACTTCATAACATTGTTTTCAATTTGAGGTTGAGGCGATATTTTCATTATTGTCAAATACTTCTTTGACCTTTTGATAGTCTGAGGTAAGATTTCTGCCTAGATTAGGGCAGTTTAGTTTAGTCTACACATTAGATCAAGCATGTGAAACTCGTGGCCCGTGGGCTGCATGCGGCCTACAATGAATATTTTTGCAGCCCAGCCAATATAATGGTATGTAATATTTTAATAAAAATTTTGTAACTTAATTTTTACAATATCCTGTTATACATAATTATTAATAATGAACTACAACATTCGCTAATGACTGATTACTATAATCCTGTTGCACTCATTTCCCTTACCCACCTTACACACAGGTGCACCATTTCTCTCCACTAATATTAGCAGCGAATATTTTAGCAGCCGATTGCCACGTCATTAGTCTTGGACTGACTTGTTTGGTGTGCGCAACAGGAAATATTCCGCTTTCGGAGAACAGAAAAATAGATTTATTTGCATTACGCTTATTAATTTGTGCAGTTACTCAGTGTCTCGTAAGTTAATGTTCAAGAAAAAATATTAATTTTATTAAAATGTTCTATTATTTTATGTTAACGATTACTCATTTATTTCAGCTCTTTGTATTCAGTATGTCTCTATCAAAATAAATGTTTCTATGAAAATTGAAGCTTTCATGTTTTTGTAGCCCACATAAACTTAAACCTTGTTTATTTTGCCTGCGTTAGCCTTTGAGTTTGATATGCTTGCATTAGACCATGAAGATATTATCATAAATACAATAGCAATTTCAATTTACATAATTGACTTATTAATAGGTGTACCTAAAACTCAGCTACTTCTCAGCATAATTGAATAGTTTATTCAGTACTTTTTGACATTTTAGCATTGCATAGATATTGTTTTTACTTACTAGTAATTTCCATTGTATTTTGAAAAGCATATGAGATAGCTGAGTATAAACATCCTGCTTTACACTGTGGCAGATACAAAGATAATTAAGTAGCCTCTGGCATCCTTTTTTACTCCTCAGTTATTATGCTGCAGGGAAACACAGTGCCAGACACTGAGCCCCAGACAGGCGCATGCAACCTTGCTAAGCCCTCAGAAGGACTCCTGTTTCTTTACAGAGAATCCAGTACTGTTTATATGACTCTAATCATTGGTTTGTTATATAGTCATTGATGGCTAAATAAACAAGTCAACTTTGGTAAAGTGGTCCTTGAAGAAAAAATAATAGGTCATAAATTAATTATTAATATCATGTGCAAAGGTATATGTTCTGTGCAGTTATGTATACAGATGAATCAGTGACTATTAAGGTGAAACACCCTATTAAAAATATTTACTATGTAAAAAAGTATCACTATTACATTTAATTATTATTTGCAGCTCAGACTATTTTTTCAGTCACAGGCAAATATGTTTAAGTTATTTTCCATATCAAATACCAAGTGTTGATGGCATGACCTAATTCCTCCAATTTTCCGTTTCTGAGATGCTTGGCCTATGCTCCATCTGGCATTTACCCGGGAAGGATCAAGAAAAGTTAGTGAAGACATTTGTAGCTAAAAGTCTGAAAAATGGAAACTTGCATGCTATCACTTGATGCCTTAGCCTCCATCAAGGTTAACTTCATGCTGAGCTATGTTTAGATTATGGGGCACTTCTCAGAGACTTGCTCTGGAAAAAAACAGATTTGATTTTACCCTAGAAATTCAACAGGTGGAAGATCTACATAATATTGGAGAAACTGGGAAAATCATAAACCACTTGGTCAGTACATTTTATTTTTAAAACGGAGTCTATATAATCCAATGAAGAAATTAAGTATCTATAAAACCCAAATAAGTACAATTGAAACAGCGAAAGATACTATCTATAAACTTAATGAGGGTTGCAAAATTCTGTCAATAGAGGAAAAGTTAGGAGACCTGGGCTAGAAATCACCTTTGTTGGAGGATATGGTCATGCTATCCATGTTGGCTTAATGACTTGGGGTGGTAGTGAGTAAATTTGCACTGGATCTTTTGTAGTCCCAGAGTTTACCTCTAAGTTAAAACCTGAAGTTGATATTCAGTTACTTTCAGTAGATAAGGTAGCCTCAAACATCTGCTTGTCAGTGTGACCATAAAGTTGTTTAAAGTAATCTAGTTGTTTTCATAAGAAGACTTAAAATTAAATGAACAATGTTTAAGAAAATCACCCTATAATATTAAATGCTTTCCTAGAGGGAAATGCAAGTGTATATAGCAGCTTAAGTGGTTATCTTCATTGAGCCATGTGATTAAATTAAAAATGGGTAATTGACCATTTTATTCAGATTTGTAGTTTTAAGTTGAAATATTCAGTTTACCAACAATACTGAGCCATTTGAGATAATTTAAGATCCACTATATTTAAGGCTTAATTATATAGTTTATGAGAAGTTATGTGTGTACTCAAACATTGAGACAATTCAGTTGAGACAATTGAGGAAATTAAGCAGTTAATTTGTAATGTTGGTTTAAAATGTTTAGGAGCTTGATTAAATTAATAGACCAGTTATTGAGCAAAATTCACTTAAAATAAATTGTTAAAATTGCTAAATTTCAAAACATAAAAAAAGTTCACTTAAAAACAAAGTTCACTTAAAATAAATTGTTAATTGCTAAATTTGAAAACATAAAAAAAAGATTTTTACAAATTGAATGTAGAAACTTCATGGATTTTATTTTTTAAATAACTTTTAGCTAATCTTCAAAAATCTGCGAGACATAATGCAAAGCTGGAATGGATGGAGACCACCTACACTATATGACTTATAAATCTAACTGTATACACCCAACTTCCCTCAGGTCTAGGAGAACTTGTGTCCACATATATGTGTTACTCATCACCTTGCATTCCCCATCACTTTATTTAAACTCTAGCTTTTAATATATTCTGCCTTATCCAGTTCTCCTAGGATTTCATATGCCTTAATCATGCTTATAAATAGACTACAAATTCCCTCCTATCATTCCAAATTACCTGTTAGAAGACTGATCACACAGCTAGCACTCAAATATTTGGTTAGTTGGCTAGTTTTAATTGGGGAGGGGAGTACCAGTGAAAGATAAATATTGAATTAACTGATTCATTAATTTTGCGCAAATATATACTGAGCTCCTCCTATGAACCAGGTGCTGTGCTAGCGTTTCAGATGCTGAAATGAGAAAAAACAATTAAGTTCTTGGCCCTCATAGAGCATAAAGTCAAGAGGTAGATGGCTCCAAAACAAGAATGACACAGCTAATTATAAAATAAGAAACATATGGAGAGCTATGAGACAAAAGAAGCTAAATTATAGAGAAACCTAAATTAGGTAGAATGATTAGTGGTCTTTGCTGAAGGAAAAAAATAACACTGAAGCCAGTGGTTCCCAATGGCTGCACAAATGGAATCACACAGGGGGTCTTTAAAACATTTTGATGCCTGACTTCCTCTTCTAGACATTCTGACTTAGTTTGTATTGGTGTGATCTGGGCTGCGGGATTTTTTAGAAGCTTTCTGTGTGGCAACCTTTCAGTGCACAGGTTGATGCTCCAATCAACTGAGCCATTCCAGCAGGGCACCCCTAAAATGCTTTTTATGACATTCTAATACTACTGCTCCTCTCTCTGTACACACACACACACACACACACACACACACACATTCTTACACACACATTCATACACACAGCATATTCATGCATACTGAGTCTCCTAGACCTCAAGATAGTTCAGGGGTTAAGACTTTAAATAAATGGTAATTTTGGAATAGATTGGGCCTTTCTGAGCAACCCCTTCCAAAAAAAAGGGGTGGGGGGGGAATTAGAGATGATTTTCTTCTATTCACCAGGAGCTCACCAAAATAGGTTACATGGAAATAAGAGCGCCAGCTTCAAAATAAAAGTGTGTATATTGAGAAAAGAGAAACTGAACAATCCTGAAAACAAAAATAAGAACAAGTAGCCAAACCTTGAGATACCAGAGGGAAGAGGAATATAAGACCTTACTTTGCCTTCTTTATGGCTTGTGTGGATTATGTCTGTAAATTTCTTTGAGTCCTTTGGAGAAGAGCTTTTTAAATATAAATTGTGATTATGCAGCTTGCATTTCACATATCAAGCATGCATGGTTAGTTGTGTCTGGTGTGTGAGTTATACTTCCTCCAGACTATACAAGTGAGATTCCCTGACCAACCTTCATTCTTTGACCCAGTGGTAAGGTAGAAATTTATGGTGTTACACGTGGCCTCTGAGTGCAGGCTGCCTCTTTGAACCTCGGTGTTGTGCTTGAAGAAACCAGAGTCTCCATGTATGTCCCCTCTTGGAGGCATTTTCTTAAGAGACCTGTGGGGAGGGGTGGGAAGAGAAGCAGGAGTTGGTTAGTAAACTGAGAAAATAACTTCCTACTTTTTAAAAAAATTTATCTTTATTGTTGAAAGTATTACAGATGTCCCTTTTTCCCCCATTGACTTTTCTTTGTACTTTCAATGTACTTTTTTTTGTCCACATATTCCCTGAGAGGTTAAAAAACTAAACTGAGAAAGAAAGGCCCAGTCATGTAAGTTAGTTTCCTAAGGCTGCTATAAGAAAGGACCACAAACTGGGTGACTTTATTCCCTTTTAGTTCCAGAGTCTGAAGTGTGAAATCAAGGTGCTGGCCAGGTCTCCCTCTGAAGATCTGGGAGAATTCTCCCTTGCCTCTTTCTACCTTCTGGTAACCTCAGACATCCTGGCGTGTGCCAGCATCACTCCAAACTCTGCTTCCGTGTTTACATGGCCATCTTCCCTGTGTCTGGGTGTCTTCACATGGCTGTCTTCTTAGAAGGACACCAGTGGTATTGGACTAGGTGCCTGCTTTACTCCAGTATGATCTCATCTTAACTAATTACATCTGCAACCGCCTTATTTCCAAATGAGGCCACATTCCGGGGTCCTGGAGGTTAGAACCTCAACATACCTGTTTGGGACAGAGAGATACACAATTCAATCCATATTATCAAGTTAAGATAGCTTTAAAAAATATTTAGGAGCTGAACCTTTCCCTTCTATAAAATACCACGTGGAAGCCCAGTAGCAGAGCAGAGCAGGGCATCCCTGGGTGAAGTAGCAGTGGAGCCCAGGGCCTCTCGACCTCTTCAGTTTCCTCACCTGTCCCCACCTGTGTTCATGCTCTTTAGACACCAAGGAGATCCCCCCATCCCGCCACACCAGGCCTCAAGGGGCACAATATGAAAAGCTATGGAACTAGGTGTTCCATTCGGTTCCTTTCTCAAGTAAAATATTATATCTTTATAGCTGGCAGCTTTAAGGAACATAAATTCTGAAAATAGGTCTGTTTAGAAAGTTTGTTTGAAAGAGATGCATTTTCTTTATTAATTGGTTGTAGAATAAAGGAAATAGAATCTATATATACCAAAAGCAAACTATAGTATTGTCACCAGCAGCCATTCAAACAGAGTTGGTGAAAAAGCTTAATGCAGATGGATTGAATTTCTTCCCCCTAAATTTAAACACCATATAAAATCTTGGCATGCAGGTTACCCTCTAGAATCTCACTCTTTGTTACAAGTTGGAAAAGTAGAAACTCATCCTTGAAAGCACTGAAATAGACTGACTCACAGCCAGTCCCAGCTGCTGAGCAGCACCAGATCCACCAACAAAGCCAATACTTCCCAACAGAAACTGGGACAGAGAGCCCTGCCGAATCCTGCCCTGAGGATGGAGCACTTGCGAGTAGTTGCCAGGCTCCTGGAAAGAATGCAGACTTGCTTACCAGTCTTTGGGAGGTTGTGACCCCCGGCAAGGAGAAATAATTGTATTCTTTTAGATGGCTAGAATGCTGTTGGGTTTGGGAAAGAATACACAAAACAGCCTAACGGGAAAGTCCTGACTTTAACTCCATAAAAGGAGGCTTTAAATACGCTCAGTTGGTCCATATTTTTAGAAAATTGTTTTGTCTCAGCCTGCCTGGCTATAATGCTATTGCCAGAACGAGCAATGGAAGAGATAAACACGGTGTTGAGATCTTTTTATGCCTTCCAAGAAGTCCTGGGTAGTACAAATCATGCTTGACAGCCTTTCATTAGCAGCTGCTCAACTCTACACAGGAAAGGAGGCATTTATCTGAGGCTCTGTTCTCCCTTCGTAAATAAGCTAGAAATTTCCATCCCCTGGAAGAAGCCTGCTATAAGCCATCTCCTTCACACCACTAGAGACTGTTCTGCGTGTGTGTGCACATGTGTATGTGGGGAGGGGGGGTGGCATGGTGGGACCCATGGGGCCAACTGGGGAAGCCTGTATCTCACGCTATGGTAGCACTGGGTGAACGCTGAATCTTTTTTAATGTGATGTGCCCTGTGCCAGTCAGATCAGGTACTTTCTTTTCCTGTGTGACCGTGTGGTGTTGCAGGAAAAGCTTTGGACAGAGGGACAAGAGTTATTTCATTTCTGATTCCTTTACTGTCACTTTGAGCATGTCACTTATTCTTTTTGAACTGCAGCCTAGATTCGTAGATTCATCATACAAAAAGTAATGCTATCACCCTGGCCCAGTGGCTCAATTGGTTAGAGTGTTGTCACATACAACCAAAGATTGTGGGTTCCATTCCAGATCAGGGTACATACATTTATTTGGGTTTGATCCCAAGTTGGGGTGCATGTGGGAGGCAACCAGTGGATGTTTCTCTCTCACATAGATATTTCTCTCTCTCTCTTCCTCTAAAATCAATAAAAACATATCGTCTGGGAAGAATTTAAAAAATAATAATGCTGTCTATGAAATTCCATGGAAAACCCCACAATAATTTTTCAGATGGAAATCAGACCTCCTGTTTTAGAGGAGGACTAATAAGTAAGGTAGGACCTCTGACTCCATAAGGTATGAAGTTCACTTCTCTTGATCTTTAGAAATATTTTGATAGCAAATTTTGAGAAGCACTTGATTAGATCATCTTGAGGGTCCCCTTCAGCTCTTATGTTTAGGAACTCAATTCACAAACCATAAGGTCCCTTTGCCTACTAAATCCACTTTTCTTGCCCAGAATTAATGACCTTCTGCAAAGGTCAGTTGCCCCTTCTCAACCATTTGACCATCACTCCCCCCTACTCCCTTGATTCTCAACTTACTTCAGTTTCATTTTCCCCAAATTTGTCCTGCACCTGCCAATGGCCAGAATTTTCTTCACCTGGGATTACTACATCTACTTAGAATTCCTGATTCTACCTTCTGCTAATTCTGCTATGTAAGATGCTATATTTACCCAGTTGCGCCCCCCCCCCCTCATTTATTTAATACTAGAGGCCCAGCATGCATGAAATCATGCTCAAATAGCTCGTCTCGTGAGCCACCCTGCCGCCGAAGTGGCTAACGGGCCAGGGGAGAGGGACCGATTTGGTTGTTACAGCATTAGGGCCACAGGCCTTTTATAATATAGATGCCTCTTAAAGTAATACATTTGAAAAAGATATGAGTAATGCATTATGACTGCTTATGCTAGTATTTATAATACTCAGAATATTGTAAAAAATTCCCATTGTGAAATACTTTGTAATTGTATTTTTATGTATGTTTTAAATATTTTATATTTTTAAATATCAAATGCTCCACAGAATAACAGTTTTTCAGGTTAAAGGTGTTTAGGAGAGAATGTGGTATTTTAAAATTGAATTAAAATACATTGAACTGATTGGAAACAACTTCCTGAGTACTTCCAAAACTTGTTTGGGATTGATCAGTGAATCACAGATGGAAAAGTAAAAAGTTTCAGTTATCCTTGACATTTCAAAAGGGAAAGAAAAGAAAAGAAAAATCATTATAGCTGTCTTGAAATAAATTGTTTCCAAATTGTTTGTCAGCTATTCCAGATGGCTTTACTGTTTTTTAATGGACTTGATGATATTTTTAAAAGACCTGGGGAAAATAAAATGAAGGTTTTCTTTCCTGATGTCCCTGAAAGTGAAAGAAGGGGTGTGGGGGGGGGGGGGGAGTATCTTTAAATAATTGTCTGTTTTAAGTACCTTGGCCACTTGTACCACCTCATTGATAGCACACAACAATGATTTTATATATTTAGTAGAGGCCTGATGCACCAAATTCATGCATTGGGGGGGTGGGGGGGTCCCTCAGCCCAGCCTGTGTCCTCTTGCAGTCCAGGATCCCTCAGGGGATGTCCACCTGTTGGCTTAGGCCTGATCCCCCTGGGCCATGTCTGCCCCTGCCTATGTTCCCCCTGTCTTTTTTTCCATTGGACCCCTGCCTGTGTATTTGTCAGTCAAGCTAACCCTCTCACCATAACAATGAGATCTGAATTGAGGACAAATTTTTCCCAAGAAGGGAAGGACAGGTAAATGGAAGGCAGTTAGGGCTTACAGCTTTCACTGCAAATAAAACACTGGGGATCATTTCTATCCTGTGAACTGTCATGATCTGAGTTTTGCTTTACACCTCATTTTTCAGTATTTTACATCTAGTATAATATTTACATAAGCCATGAAAAGAGTACTAACATTTACCTTATACATGTTCAGTAATAATAAACAGACTATATAGAAACACTCAAAGAACATGTATAACTATTAAGACTAATATTAGAAGATAGGTAAAGATAAACAAACAGATTCTGAGTTCAATATCAATCCATAGGTATACCATACATGCCTTGTTGATGTCTTGGGACAGTTGTCTATCTCTGGTGTCAGCAGCTTCTCATTCATGTTTGTTGTAGGCAGAGGTGAATGTCATAGACAGGGGCAGATATCTGTTTGTGGTTAGGTGCCCGATAAATTCCTCTCCAATGAAGTTGGAGACTGTCTTTATTTGATGTTGTTTCCAAAAAAACAATACCTAAAGTCTTTGTTTCCTGGGAGCTCACCAAGTTCACCTGATGCAAACTGAGGAGTCAGTAGGCACAGTGGGTCTTTGTTTGTAACTAGCATTGGGTTAGGGTTCACAGGGCAGTTTGGCGTGTGCTTCATAGGAATCTTGCTATACTACTTCTGTAGGTGTCCCACGTCCCATGTGTTCCGGGTTCAAGGTTCAGGCTCTGGAGGAGGCCGTGCACAAATGAAAGAGACAAGACAAGATAATAATTTGGAAATTGGGGGCCCAGCAGAAGCCCAAGGAAGGACTCTGCTTTGCTCTGGCCTTGCCATCCCTTTTATTCAGGTTTGGGATACACCCTGAGCCCTTAGTTAGGGAATTCCAGTAATAGCTCGATGATAGCCTATCAGCAAGGATTTACATAAGAGTAAAAGGTGAGGTTTGCTTCAGCTACCATTGTCTCAACTAGACAGTGGGTGTATGGCTCTGACCTTAGCCAGGGCTCAAGGTCTCCAGCCTTCCAGGTTCCTTGTCCACACCTCTCTGCTAGTGAAGACAATGAGCGGCTTCCCTCATACTTCAAGTAAATGTCACCAAAAAAGAAAAAAGTGTCCAACCCTATAGATAATTTTTATGAGAGTGTACTTGAGCCAAATTGATGACATATATCAGGGAACAAGATCTCAAATGATCTCTACCCTAACACTTTTTTTTTTAAGTCAAGTAGTAATGAATGAAGAATGTTTGGAAGCACAGAATCTATCCATTCTTGGGCATTTGCTGTATTGGTTAAAGGCGCTAGTGAGGAGAGAGGTTTTATTCTGTCTCTTAAATATGGTTATGAACTGAAATAGGCTCCTAGTATGGAACTCATCACTCTTTTGGAAGATTTCTCAACCTGAGTTCTCCTTTGTTCTGGGTAACTTTATGTGAGGGTAGCACAACTAGGGGGGAAGATAGTTTCATCCAAATAGTTTGCTCTCTTTCTGTGCTTATCCTTAACCATCTGCTGGGCACTTTGCCTGTTACCAATTCCTGGAGCGTCTACCTGCACTGGGCAACCGACATGCACTCTCTGATCATCACACCATCCCTGAGAGGTACAGGTGGCTTATCTATACTGGCATGAGGGAGGTGCTGAAGTTTAAAGTGAGTGACCTGCCTAAGCCACCACAAACCTGGGCAGAGCCTAGCTCCACAGGGAAGGACCTCTGGCTCCCAGCCTCCCACCCTGTGTCCACAGCAGGCTTCTAAGTAAGGATCCCACTGGAGTTTAAATCTAGCCAGGCCCCTTCTTCAGACTCTATACCTTTGGGTGCTAATTTAAAAAATAGCAAATTAATGTTTTTTGCAGCCATATGAAGAGATTCATTCTCTGATCCCCTTCTCCCCAACCCACAATCAGCCCTGCCATTCCTTTCTCCTAAGTGAATTTGGTTACTCACTTCCCACATTTCCCCACTCAGCCAGGCCCTTCCCTCAGGCCTCAGATCCATAGGTCTGCTGTGTATTAGCTAAATGAACATAACACTTTATCATCAGATATGCATAGAACAAGGGCAGCTTGGTTCTACTGTTGTCTCCATTCAAACAGGATACAACCCCCAAATTTGCTCCAATTCTTATAGGAGATAGTGTATTTCAGGAGCCTTGTCCCCTGCCGACTGTCTATGCACTGCTGCGCCCTTATTCCCACCGCCAGTGTCGCTGGTATCAGCTCACCCAGGCTTCTGGGAGGATTACACAGTAAGCCATCAGGCATATGTGATGTTATTCCCCTTGTCCAGGCTGATTCATGCCACCGGACTGAGGGCAAGGAAGCTGGGAGTGAGTGCTTTAGCAGTAATTAAAGTGAAGACCTATAAGCATGTCAGGGGAAGGCTCAGAGGGGCTGGGGATGGCAGTGTAGTTTATGTGTGGTATGTTAGGATGTGTTACCTTAAAGCTTTGGACCCATGGCTTCATGTGCTCTATAATTCCCGCAACTCCTGCAAATGTGTGGTAAGAGCAGTGCGTCCTGGTGGCAGTGCACTCTTTTTTTTTTTTTTTTCATGAAGTCACTGTTATATAAATAAATGTTTAGAGTGTTACCTTTCCTTCTTCTTCTTCATTATTTCATAAGAGGAAAGCTACATCTATGTGCCCTGTACTATACTGGGACATTTTGTCTAATTCTCTCAACAACTCTGTAAGGAGACACTAGTAGATCCATTTTATGGATGAAAATTGGGGCTCAAGTTTAAGAGACTTGCTCCATCAATATCTAGTAAGACCTGACATTCAAATACAGGGCTCTCTGACTCTACCAGCCTTGTTCCTAACAGTTTGCTTCTTGAATATTTATCTGAGTGCAGGTAATCACAATTTGCCAACATGCACTAATTGAGTCTGGTTTAGACTTGATGTAGGATGGGGTCAGGGTTTGCAATATAAATGTACTTACAGGTGAGTTTTTTGTTTGTTTGTTTTTCATTTTCTGGTTAGAAAATGACAGGATATGTTGGAGCCCACCTCTTCTCCCAGAGAGTTTTCTTGTTCAAGTATGATGATTGGGTGTTAGCTCTTTTTTTTTTTTTTTTTCTCATTTAGGGGTAGCAGGAGTAATTTGTTTTATACAAAACAGCAGTGATCCTTAAAGAATGTATGTCCACTGAAAACCCTGAACTGAGTGGCTGGGCTTTCCTGGAACTTTTTATGTTGTGACTCTGGCTTTTGTAAAATGTCTTATGAAGCCCTAGACAGTTTGGCTCAGTGGATAAGGTATCAGCCAGGGGACTGAAGGGTCCTGAATTCTATTCCAGTCAAGGGTTGTGGGCTCGATCCCCAGTAGGGAACATGCAGGAGGCAGCCGATTAGTGATTCTCTCTCATCACTGATGTTTCTATCTCTCTCTCCCTCTCCCTTCCTCTTTGAAATTAATTAAAATATATTCAAAAATAAAATGTCTTGTGAAGTTTTTATTGGTTTATCAGTGTCAGACAGCTGAAGCAAGCTGATCCTATTTTGCGTTGTAGGATGGTAGTTTGAGAAAGTTTTGCATAGCTGATGTGACTGTTGGGGTTCAGAGGTAGTCATTGTCCTATATAAATTGCTTGTATATAAATTTGTGTGTAAATCATTTCCAGGTAGGTGGCATCCAAAATTAGTGCCATTAAGCTGTAAAGATGCAGTGTTATGTCAGTTATGGCTTTTTGGTCTAACTTTTGGGTCTGCATCACAGGTCTGTGTAGACTAATGGGCCAAGGGGAGCAAAGGGGATGGAGTATGAATAAAGAAAAGAGACTTCATATGTACTGATGTTTGAAACTTACATTATGACTACTGTGACAAACATCTCCCCTCTTCCCAAAAAACATTGATTGATGAATCAATAGAGGAATGGGGAAAACAGATAGATATGTAATAAAACAAATTTTAAAAACCTGTTTATCTTGGAACTTAGATGATGGGTATATGGGTGTTTATGATACAATTCTTCCAGCTTTTCATTAAGTTTGAAATTTAACTTAATATAATGTTAGGGGGGAAAAAGAAATGTAATAACTCTTAACTTATAGAGATGTGGTTAGCTGCAGAAAACATATTTGTTGTGAAGCTGTGAGCAAGCAGTAAGGCAGAGACCTCTACTTTTGATTAGTGCTTTTATTTGTGTGTTTTAAACTGGTGAGCCCCTCTTGCTGCTAATGAAGAATCTGAATTTGGCAGGGATAATGGAATGAAATGTATGCAGTTCTAAGACAGCAGCAGCAGTGGTAAAATTAATTTTATTATCATTTTGTATCATTGATACAAAACTACTATTTACTGAGCCCCTATCTTACGCCAAACACTGAACTGGGCACTTTTATTAAGCCTTTTATTTCTTCCTTATAACAATGCTCAAAATATCAACAACATTATGTATATTTTATAAATGAAAGTCTAAGATAAGAGAAGTTAAAAGAATACTGCTCAAGATCACACATCTGGTTAAATAGTGCCGGGATTCGAACCTGACATAATCAGCCCGCACTATTTCCAATAGACCCTCCCTGTTCAATAGACCCTCACTGTCCTAGACAGCAGCCTTGCCTCCAGGAGCTGGTTCAAAATACTACAGATCTGACCCTGCCCCAGAGATACAGAATCGGAATCTGCATCTTCACAAGCCTCCTAGCTGTGTCCCAGCTCTGCTTCTGGTTATCCACTTGATGACTCTCAGATCTCCCCACCTGTCTGTCACTCCATTCCTTCATCTACCAAATGGGGACATCAGTTTTACTAGTAGCTCTACCTGCTTCACAGAAAGACTATAAGTTTTTAAAAGTAAAAGAAAAACAAAACAAAAAACAATAGATAAAAGTGGTAGTGAAACCAGAAAAGTTGGTGTTCATGCTACCTGTCATTACCAGAACCAATTAGTAGAGACAAGGATTGAATCTTTATGGGCGCTTTATTCAGATGGCCGGAAATCTGAAAAGACAGATGGCAAGTTATATCTTACAACTCATCTCAAGTTGACCTTTTTTTATAAGAAGAAGAGAAGCATTGGTAAAGGTTTGGAATTCAGGAAAAAGTAGGTTTGGAACTCGGGGAAAAGGTTAGTCAGATAAAAGCTGCAGTCCAGCAATTTTCCCAGCATCCCTTCATTTGTGAACTGGTGATTCTTTATCTGTGCCCTGGGCAGCAGGTTGTCTCCTTGAAGCACAATGGCTCAGATATCTCAATCACCTGCAGTCCTCTTGGGTACAAAGGTCTAAGTGTGTGCTGGTCTCCTGGAGTCAGGGTAGGACCGGTCATACATTGCAGTTCCGGGAACAACAGCTTTCTACCAAGCTTATTAACTATGTAACTAAAGCTAAAAATTTTTAACTTCTTGAATTCCTCATCATTAACATATGAATTATTTGCCTAAGTGTGAGTGTGATGCTGTGGCACTTTCATTTGTGCCTACGGAGGTTTGCTTGGGTGATAAGGCCATTAAAGCAAGTGTTCCTTGCTCTTAGTTCCAGGGATGTCTTACTGGAACGCTCACTGCATTCCATCTAAGAAAAGAACCATCTCTGAGTGTGGAGGACTTGATTTTAGGCATGTTTTTTCAGGCATTTCTACACACATTGGCTAGAACCAAATTCACTACCCTGTTCCACATATATTACAAAGTCCAAAGCTTAATAATAGGGACCATTCATCAAACTCTTACTGTGAAGTTCTGTGCCCATCTCTTTATATATACTATCTCATTGAATCCTTGCAACAACTCTGAGAGGTATATATTTTCCCCATTTTACAGATAAGGAAAACTAAAAATGAAAAAAAAACTATTATATATAGAAATTGCAAACTCTTCCCCCAAAGTTTTATTATTTGAAACAATTTTATTTACTTATTTTTTATTTTTTTAATAATATTTGCTTAAGACTCTAGAAAGAACAAAGTTGACAAGTCACCCATGGCTAAAATTAGCTTGTGAAGTTTTTGTTCTGAGGTATGGAGCAGGTATTCTACTGCTTGTCTTCTAAGCAAAAATATAAGCAGAGCTACTCTAAAATGGAGCCACTGCTGCCACACCAGAGGAACTGCCTTGCATGTCTTATCTCAAACCTTGGAATACTAAAATAACTTTGTGACTGGCCTTATTTCCTTACTTCCTAAAAATATATTTGCACAGGTAACAAGAAATCAGTTATTATGACTACTGGACTGAAAATAAGAAACGGTATTTAGATAAATGTTATGTTATCTGCACCATAGAATTGCTTTCCTTCTAAAATGTAATTGTTCCCCTTCCTTTTAATAAATACCTATTGCCTTTTTCTCCTAATGGGAACATTATTTGGGCTTCTGGTTGAACAAATGATTCCAAATATTTATTTTTATTGATCTCAAATAAATGCTTGTTTGAATGGTCTTTTTATTTTAGGTTAACAGTTTTTTGTGTCTTCTTGAAAAAGAGAAGGAATGAGAATCAAAGAGCTGTTAGGTTTGATCAAGCAATTGAATCGATACCCCTCCCCCGGGAACTGGCTTTTCATGTCATTTCACTAAGGACATTCCCTTTGACCACATTTCACTTGCAGTAACCACATTCCATTATCTCCCCTACGGGTAGGCATAAAGAAGTCTCCGCCAAGGAAAAAGCCCGCCAAAAGTTCTTTAAAAGCTGCTGACTCCCGTCAGTGGGTGCTAGAGCCATCCAGGCTCAGCCACCTGGTGTGCAGATGATCAAATAAATTCGTGATCCCTCACCACTCTGGCCTCGTGCATTCCTGCTTCAGCGACATAACAAGAGCCATTTTGGAAAACATTTTAAGAAAACCTAAAGCATTTTCTCTTCTGCAGGATGTTTTCAGCAAAGAAACAGTCTTGTGATTAGTAAAACTATTTTTGACAGTTCATAAATGATCATATTTCTATTTTATATTGTATATGGACAAGATATCTTTCCATGGTTTAACTTCTGATGAACAGAGAGCTTTGTGTGCTAGAGCTCACAGTCAGGACCCAGGGAAGGGGGAGTCTGTAGGGTTCCCCAGAGGCCTTGCCTTTGGTCATAAGCAGCAGTAGAATCAATCCTGGAGAAATGGCAACTTGAAATCTCTCTTGACTTCTGCTCAATTCATTCTTCTCCATTTGTATATAGGGTTCAGTACATGGATGGACATAGGAAGTCAGTCCAGAGCTAGAACTTGGGGATTCAGGAGGCATTTGAAGGTGAAGGTCAAAAATACTGGGTTAAGACTCAGACAGACATGCAAGTAAGTCCCTGGAGTTACCATTTAGTAGCATCAAGAGCATGAGCCTGCTCCTCCAGACTTCAGTTTCTTTCTCTGCCAAATTAGGTCAATAATATTTTTTATATTATATACTAGTGGCCCAGTGCATGAAATTCGTGCATGGGTGGGGTGGGGGGTGTCCCTCGGCCTGGCCTGCATCCTCTCCAATCTGGGACCCATTGGGGATGCCGGACATCCCTCTCACAATCCAGGACCGCTGGTTCTTAACCGCTCACCTGCCTGTCTGCTTGATTGCCCCTAACCACTCTGCCTGCTGGCCTGCTCACCCCCAACTGCCCCCCCTTGCCAGCCTAATCACCCCCAACTGCCCCCCCTGACAGCCTGATCGCCCCCAACTGCCCCCCCACTGCTGTCCTGCTCACCCCCAACTGGTCCCCCTGCCAGCCTGCTCACCCCCAACTCCCCCCGCTGCTGCCAGCCTGATCACCCCCAACTGCCCTCCCCTCCTGGCCTGATCGCCCGTAACCACCTCTGCCTCGGCCCCGCCACCATGGCTTTGTCCAGAAGTATGTCCGGAAGGTCTCCCAGAAGGTCTCTGGTCTACTTAGCATATTATCCTTTTGTTAGTATAGATAGGATATGACATACTGCCATAACTATAACGTATCTACCAGTATTACTTCCTTTCCTGATTTGGGAATGGTTCCCCAGTTCTTTGAACATTTCCTGGCCCCTGATGTATTTGGAAAGGAAATAGCTCAGAGTTTGGAGAAATTACTCTAATTCAACTGCCTCCTGACTTCCAGCCAGATAACAGGAAAAACATCCCAGGGCCAGCACCTCCTATGGCTGAGCTCCGGAGTGAGAGCCCACGGCCCAGCGCTGGGCAGGTGACAGCTTCTAGAGGCACCTTGGGTCCATCCTGCTGTCAGCCCAGTGACTGGGGCCCTCTGCTCCCAGCCCCTTCTGACCCCAGTGCCTCCTAAAGGGGTCCTGAGGCTGTGCCCCCAATCCTGCTGCCCTCTCCTCACCAGGGACTGGGGCACGGCAGCATGGGGAGCAGGCATCCCATTTTCACTAAAATGTTCACCTCAAGCCTGCTCCCCTGGTGCCCGCAGGCGGCCCGGGGCCAGATATTGATCCCAGAGGTGCTCGCCACCCCTGCCAGAGCTCAGCCACGATGGTCTGGGGTGAGACAGCTCCACCAGGCCCCATGGCTGTGACTTGGACCCACTTCCTTAACCAGGGACCTGGTGCTGGGTGGACAGCAGCAGCACTTCCTCCCTGGGCAGCAGTGGCCCTGAGCCCGCTGGCTCTCCCTTCACCCTGCCAAGGCTTGCTTCTCACCCTTGCTTCTCACACTTGCCGAAAACCTTCTTGGTCCACTTGCCATAGTAATCTCCGGTGGGGCTGAGGGAACTGGGCGCCGCCATCTTTGTGGCGGTGTGATGGTCAATTTGCATATTCTGTCTTTATTAGACAGTATTCTATAATTTTATACAATTACCTGTATTCCGAGACTCTTGTAAATACTAAATAAATAACATTACTTAATATTTAATATTTAACAAACATCATGAACCAATGAGTTGGAAAGCAAGTGAACATATAGTAGAATTTCTGGCCTTCCAAAAGAAGTTATACTTACAAATAACTACAAGGTAAGGTAGTAAGTCCTAAATAAATGGTACAGAGTACCGGTAGGAGATCATAGGAAAGGGCAAAACCTAGGGCTCACTTCTTTGCATTGGGGGGGGGGGGGGGCGGGGGGGCTTGCAAGCTGCCTATTGAAGCTTCTAGACATTTACAGTTGGTATTTTCATATGGTGGAGTTTGAGCATAAGGTAAGGATGGAGAGTATCTAAGTCAGAGAGAAGAGATTTAACTTTCAGAGATGAGAAGTTTAAGATGTATTCAAAGAACCAGTAATTAATGGGTGCAGTAAGCCAGGGATTCCCATTCAGAAATTACTTTGGTACTGACCAGGGTGAAGGAGTCATTTAATAGGACTATCATGGCTTGACTCTAGCCAGATATGTGCAGGCTCATTATTGGCACATCTCTCAATTTGTGGTAAGCATTTAGATAGACATGAGCAGAGCAAGGACAATGATCCAAGTATAGAAGGTCACCAGGGCTTAGGCTTCCTGACCATTCATAACACTGGTCATGTGGTTAGGACCCTCCCCTGACCTTTCCACCCCTGGCATGTCACTAGTCATGTTGTAGACCCTCTTAGAAAAGGAATAAGGGGCTGAAGAGTGGCCTCATGTGATTTCCATGCTGGCCTTTGCACAACTACTTCCTTAAGCATGAATCCCTAGGGATAACATCTAGGCCTTGGTAATCTTTTAGTTCCAGGCTCAGAAAAGCAGCAACACTATGGTTGACTTCAGGACCCTTTGCCCTGGCTCCATCTAATCTGAAAAGATACATCTAGAAAGCTGATGAATATTCTATTGAGACCCTCTCCTGAGATTTCCCCTAAAATCTCCACCCTTAAGAGCCCTTAGGTTGGAGGACTTAGCATACCCTCCCAGGGAGAGCACATCCTCACCTTTCCCATCCCTCTCCTTTTCCCTCCAGGTAGGTTACCTTTACAATTCTCTCTCCTATGCTCCAAGGGCCTGTTCTTTTACAGCTGTAACTTGTTTCCTGAGCCCATTTCTTTTACCACTCACTTCTTCTACCTCTGGGACTTTCTAAATAAACTTTTTCTTATAGTTTGTGTTTTGACTCTGAATTCTTTCTTACCCAGAACTCAAGTACTGAGGTTGCTGAACCAAGGCCTAGTCTGACTACACTGGTCTATCACCTGGTGCTGTTTTCACCCTCAACCAATTTTTTAAGAGACACAAGAACTCTGGACCTACAGGTGAACATTCCACTTAGTAAAACATGATGATCAAATCCCACTTAGTAAAACACTAGAAGCCCAGTGCACAAAATTTGTGCATGAAGTGGAGGGGGTGGTCCCTCAGCCCAGCCTGCAACGATGCCAGCATCCCATGCCCCAGCCTCTGGCCAGAGGCCCTCCCTCCACTCGGCCAGGGCGCAGGACGCTGGGCTCGCATCGCTGGGGGCAAGCGCCCCTCACTTCATGCAGCTGGGCTCACATTGCCGGGGGTAACCGCAAGTCCAGCATCCTGTGCCCAGCCTCTGGCCAGAGGCCCCTCCCTCCTTACAGCCGGGGCACAGGACACTGAGCCCCCAGTCCTCCCTCCGCGTGGCCAGGGTGCGGGAAGCTGAGCTCGCATCGCCAGGGCAACGCCGCCAGCATCCCCCTCCCTCCCCCTGCCACTATGGGCGCCACCATCTTTGTCATGGAGTGATGGTTAATTTGCATATTACTCTTTTATTAGATAGGATGATCATGATCAAATCCCACATGTCTATGGCTAAAGTCAGATTGTGGGTGGTGAGCATGTGAACTTGGAGTGGACTTGTCCAAGCACTAGGATTATAACAGGGCCTAGACTAGGTAGGCCCCAAGAGCCCTGGGATTGATCTGGATAAGCCTCTTCCATCCTCTGTGCCCCTATTTCCAGAAAGCACTTTGAAAGGAAATGTGATTTATGAGAAAGAGCCTAACCAAGCCTCATCTTTGTAGAATACTTAAGTAGATTCCCCCTTATTGTGCTTTCAAGGTCTGAAGAGTTAAACACTGGCCCTTGCTCTCATGTTCACTTCCCACCAATGGATTTATTTTGTTGTTACATTTTGTAAAGGGACCATTATCTAGTTCTAGAAAGGGACAAATATCATGTACATAAATTAGCATATGGAGACTTGAAAATGGAAAAGTGCCAAAGTCTTCCAAAGAGAAGTCCAGATAATTATCTACAAGACTGAGTAGCTTTCATGAGAAAAGTAAAGAAAACAATTTCCCTCATTGCTTGCCACTGAAAAGAAGATAAAGGAACTAGAGAAAGGATAAAAGTATCCAAAAAAAAAACATAAAAGATGCATTCATGGGAAAAGCTGGTTTGATCATTGAAAGGGCAATAGGTGGAAAAAGTCACACTATAAAAAAAAACAAAAAACACAACTGTGGAAAAAGAATGAAGCAATAGTCATGGAGAAAAGTGAGATCACATAAAAACTTTGAAGAGTAGCCTGGGGGGAAAAAAAAAGCCTTCATGACTTTAACATGAGGACTCTATTCTTAACTACTTTTTCAGAGTAACTAACTGGCTTTTGGGGACTAGAGATTTGTGTTGCTTTTTTTGCAAGAACCCAATTGTTACGTTAATATGCTGATGGCTATGTGTTAAGTACTGGCTTTGAATAAAAAGTGTTGTAAGGAAGGGAAAATTCCCAGTATCCTATTCTTACCTGGACCACTAAGCTCTTTAGGAACTTAAGACTTCACACTGAAATTCTAAGAAACAATTAATATCATGGCAGACATTTCCAGCATTGTGCAAAAACAAATACAGCTTCAACTAGGGACTCTCTCCCATGGGTGGTTTATGGGCTGGCAAGGCATACTGGACTAAGATTTAGGCACAGGAGACCATGTGGAGCTAAAGGCAGACCTCTTTCACAACATAGCATCACTGTACAGCTCCCAAATGCTGATCTCTGTGCGTTTATCTGTGCCTTCTCTTCTCTACTAACACTGGCTTCTCCTTAGAGATCATTTCACTGACCTAGCTCTTCAAATACTTTGTCTTGTACATGGTGAGGCCAAAACCCTAGGGTACTCAGGTTGAAATGGCCTAATAGTCAATGCAATATTCACTTTTTTTTTTTAATTTAAGAATTATTGATTCATTTGTTGGATTATTATTTTTTCCTTTATATGAGGCAGCATCTCCTTAAATTCCTAAAACCTCCCACAAATTATCTTCCTAATGGTCTATTGCATCCTGATAGCTGATTCCAACTAGGTACTGAGAGAAAGCTAAAAATGGAACTAATTTACACTAATTTGTGATTTATTCATGACCCCTTAAAAGTTACAAAGTTTTGTCCTAGCTGATGTGGTTAGCCATTGTCCTGTGCACAGAAAGGCTGCTGATGGAATTGTGCAGAAGGCAGCTGATCAATGTTTCACTCTCACATCAATGTTTCTCTTTCTCCCTCTCCTTTCTTCTCTCTCTAAAAATCAATTTTTAAAAATCTTTTTTAAAAAATTACAAAGTCTTTCAGATTGCAAAGTCTTTTCTGAATTGCAAATGAGCCTATAGCTGCAAATGATCTCACACCTCCTCCAACACCCCACCTCTGTTATCATCGTCCTCAGTTTGTTTTCTAGCTTCACAGCCTCTTTTCTCACTTCCACTCTTATAGTCATGTATCTCCAAAAAGTCCTACCATGTGACTTTTTTTCATGATGTCTTTTATGGCAGTGACATAGGAGTTTGGATAAAATGCCACATAATTAAGTCCATGTGGTATCCACAATGTTTACAAATCTAATAAAGAAAATCTGTGTAAATGATATAAAAACATGTGAGTCAGAAGATTCTAATAGAGCCGTTCACTTCCCAGGAGCAAATTAGTCCATTTAAACTCATTCTGTCATTAAGATATCATTTGGGCAATGACCCTAGATTCCAGAATCTCTTCTGAGCCCTATTTCAGTGTACAGTATTATAACTGGACAACCAAGGGGTCCAGGCTGCTTGTCACTACTTCAGCCAATTAAGCAGGGGCATGGTTGAATCATATAGGAGGGTTTATTCCAATAATGCCAGCAAAGACAATAGATAATTTCATAGGTAAAGATTGACCTTTGTCAAGAAAGTTGTAGGCCTAGGGCATGACTACTCACCATGCCCTGTTTTACATTAGCAACTTTTACATTCAGACGAGCCTGTGTGGTTATTTTCAGTCTCTGAGTTTTTGAGCCCTGTCATGCGGGCCACCCCTGAGCTTTTCAGATTTAGGGTGTGGCCCCTTTTTCATCCACAAGTATAATATCTAAGTAGTATCTAATTCACGGATTTTCAAACCATGGTTCCATCAAACATTGATTTCAACAACATGATCTAAGGTTTAACACTGCTAAAATGAACAATGGCAGGAAGGGTAAGTGACAGACCACAAATGCAAAGGTGACTATTTAGGGCAGGTGTCCCTGCTGCTAAACAAACCACCACGAGAAACGAGAGGTGATCCTCTCAACTGGGTGTCCCCAATCCAGAAGGACCCAAAGCCAAATGGCTGAGGAGTCTTCTGGCCTAGCGCTAGGACTTTCGAGATAAAAGACTTTCGAGAAGTCAGTGAGAGACAGTGGGCAGAAGACTCGAAACGAGGGGAATTGTAGAACATCACTCACCTAGAGAAGACTGGCTGCTGTGGGATGGAGGGTCAGCAATGGAGAAGGACAGATTCCCAGTCCATCATCTTCCTTAGCTGGCTGCGGGGGGGGGGGGGGGTGGGGGGGGGGACCTTGTAAGGGAGGGAGGCCTGATCAAGGCTGGCAATCGAGTCACCTGAGTAGGATTCATAGGTAAGCCCAGGATGAGCTGCCACTGCCTACTGCTCTCTGAGTAGCAAACTTGGGGTAAGTGAAGCCAGGTCAATGGCTCCCCATCCCCGTGGAACCCTCCTGGGTTTTGGCACCAAATGTTGGGTCGCCAAAGGAAGAACACACAAGACCAGAGTGGTGAGGGATTACAAATTTATTCGATCATCTGCACACCAGGTGGCTGAGCCTGGGTGGTTCCAGCACCCAGTGACAGGAGTCAGCAGCTTTTAAAGGACTTTTGGCTGGCTTTTTTCTGGGCAGAGACTTCTTTATGCATACCCGGAGAGGAGATAATGAATGTGGTCACTGCAAGTGAGATGTGGTCTCAGCAAAGGGAAAGTCCATAGTGAAATGACCTGAAAAGCCAGTTCCCACGGGAGAGGTATCAATTCAATTGCTCTATCAAACCTAACAATTATTAGTTGAGAAAATGGATAATGTTCAAGTAATAGACTATGATAGAAAGATATGCATCAGTCCCTCTGCCTTTGAACAAGTTGAGCATGTACCAGCCGGGGTTTAGCCAGTGAAAGAAACTACTCTAGATATTTCAAGAAGGAAGGGATATAGCCCAGGGACACAAAATTTCAAAGACCTATTGAAGGTCAGGGGAAGTGAAGTTCAGAGACAAATGCAGGAATTCAGGAAGTGCAAGGATTGAAAGAAGCTGCAGTTGATGACATGTCCTTAGTGGGTGATGCTAAGGGTACTCCAGGTAGCCGTTTGAAAGCTCACATCTACTGTCTGCAGAAAGACATGCTCCTAGCTGCAGCTGCCAATGGGGAATATGGTTTATCTCTTTTACCTTCTAAATCCCACTTGAGGGCTTCTCATTGACAGAATATGAACCAGAATTTCTGTTAAGAGGAGAGTTTTTGAAATGTAGTTTCCTGGCCTCTAGCCCCACCTAGAAAGTGAGAATCTAAATGAGCAGGGATGATTTTGATTGTTAACAAGCAGTAGCAGGCATAGCATATAAGAATCTGGCCAGGCCAGCATCCCTTTGAAATGATGTTTTAGGCCCTGAACAGCCCTCCCCAATAGCATATTATGCAATTATGAAAATGGTCTATATTTATACTATCCAATATGGTAGCCACTAGAATCATGTGGCTATTAGAAAATGTGGCTAATATAACTGAAGAACTGAATTTTTAGTTTTACCTAATTTTAATTTATTTAAATTTAAACTTAAGTTCCTACATGTAGCTCATGGCTACTACCTTGGGCAATATAGATCTAGAACTTTCTTTGGTCCTATGCCCTCTCTGCCACTCCATTAAATGGAAGATATTGCCTGATCTGTCCTGAAGTGGCCCTGATCCTGCCATCTGAATATTTGTTGTATTTGTGTGTCCAAGGTACGACTATCTGATGGAGTTGAGGGAATGATTTCACTGAACTAGGAGAATTGATCCTCTGACTACTTTTTGTGCCAGCTTGCTAATAAACATTTGCTGTATATTTGGTTGAATTCACTCTGAGATTTGCTTTCACCTTAACATACAATGGTAGCAAGGTAGCTGGGGAGACCACTAATATTTATCTACAGAACTTGATAACTGTGACAGTTAATTAGCCTGATCAGTTTGCAACATACACTTTTCTCCCAGAAATGTTTCCAAAAATCTTTGAAATCTGCAGAAACTTTGCTCTTAGCAAATATTAGCAGATGACAAAACAAAAACTGCATAAATATTAATATAAAAATCAAGGGAAGGTGGTTGCCCTCCACTGAACACTTCTTTTTAACGTGAACATATTTAAGAGTATTTTTTAAAATTCACACATATAACACAAATGTCCTAGGTATAAAATGGTTCCTAATTCATGTGGTGAACTTACATTTCACAGTGTCACATAGACAGCCCAATATTCTACAAAAGAACCCTGAATGCTAAGTGTACTACCATTTAGACAACCTTAGGTCTACTTGCTCCATATTGTAGGCATTTTAAGCTCCTTTTGATTTAGTCTCCCAAAGTGCCTAGAGTCATATTAGACCAAGGCATGTGCTTTCATGAATACATGATACATACTTTCTGCCATATTGAAAAAGAACATCAGCAAATAAGATTGTCTATCATTTATTTGCCTATCAGATAAAGAGAAAATGATGGTTTAAAGGTTACTATTTTTCATTTTTCTTATACTTGACATCTTCTGGTTTAACTGTCTTTCTGCATTAAAAATGTTGCTCACAAGATCTCAAAAACTAGTGTTACTTATTAATTTAAGATGTCAGTATGTCATGGAAATGATGTCACATTATTTATTCATGGAATTCCATTTACACAAACATTTATATCCTCATTAATTATCTCTTTACTTGAAGCTGGATAACACAAACTTGGAATTGTTATAAAAGTGCCATATATATAAGCCAGTCAGAGAAAGATAAGTATCACATGATCTCACTCATATGTGCAGTTTAGTGAAAAAAATAAACTGATGACCAAAATAGACTCAGAGATATAGAACCATGGAACAGACTGATGAATTTCAGTGGGAAGGTGAGAGTGGGGGAATTGGGGGGTGAGAGATTAACTGGGGAATTTATATGTATAACCCGTGGACACAGACAACACTGTGGAAGGGAGGGGTGGGGGGAGGGTGGAAGGGGTCAATATGGGGGGAGAACAAAGGGAGCATCTGTAATACTTTCAACAATAAAGATGATAGATAGATAGATAGATAGATAGATAGATAGATAGATAGATAGATAGATAGACAGATAGATAGATGCAATGGAATGCTTAAAAAAAAAAAAAGAATGCCATAAATGGTATCATGAGAGGAAAAGCTTAAGGAAACCAGTCACTGGAACATTTGCTTAGTCTGCAAAGCCTCCTATAACTGCCATCTAAATGACTCTTCAGCCTCAGTACAATTCATATTTATACATGGGACATGCAGGATTAGTGATTTGCAGTTTCAATGATTCTTTGTAGACATTCCCTCATATCACAGCCCCTTTGCTTTGCTGTTAACCAAGGGGCAGATTGGAGGTAGGGCACCAGGGTGGGGAATGTGTGTCAGTTCACGGGGAAGGTCTCCCCATACTGCTCAGCATAGAAGTTGGGTATGGGGGTGGAAAGCAGCTTCTCCTTAAATGCCTGTGAGAAAATTTGTATGAATTACAACTACTCAAGGGGCAGTGCGGAGAAAAGTCAGAGAGGGAAGAAAGACCAAAGGAAGAGATTCAATCCAGAAACAGTGGAGGTCTCTTTGAGGTACAATTGGGGCCCTGTTATTCTGCCTCTACATTACCATATCAATGCATTTTCTTATTTAGGGGGCTCCCTCATTTAGCCCCTGATAACGCACAGTCCCTCAGACAAGGATGACATTCTCACCAATCAGACTGTGTTTGCGTTGGTCCTACTGGCCCAGCACACTTGTGGGACTTACAAGTGAAGACAATACTTACTGACTGATGTGATAAGATTTTACTTTTATATTAGCCCTCAGATTCCAATGGTGGGTGCTTAAGTCTTATTCCGCTTCTTGTTAAACCATATGAGGCTTTAATGCAAAACTAAAGACTGGTCAAGCCAATGGAAAGCTATCATGTCAGTATGCTGCCATGATAACTTAATCCATATTAAAATAAATCCATCACTTTATTCAGTTCAATCATCAAACCTTTTGTTCTTAGCTGCAAGGAGGACTTAGATTACGATAAGTGTCTGTCTTCTTGGGTATTTCTAAGACAAGTGGATGCTCCTTGATTTTCAGTGTCTTGACAGAGCATTATAACAGTGCACAATCAATGTGCTGAAGTGATTTATGAAAATCTTTATGTTCTCTCTGCCCATGGTAAAATTTGATGATGCTGAAACATTCTATTTTGATTCTTAAATTGGAAAAATAACCCAATGAATGAGGAACCATAACCTATTAGGCACTTTTGCTTGCTATTGAATTACTTTACATGGATTGATGGTGCAATTGGTTGGCTTTTTATAAGAGTAATTAAAAGGCTTCTGGATTTTATTTCCTAAATAAGATTGTATTTCCTAAAGCAAGGCTTTTGATGCTTTGAAAGGCAAAGTTGGAACCAAACTAAGCCATCTGTCAAGGTGTGTGGTTTGTTTTCTTTTTTCCTTATAAGCAGACTTGAAATTGTTCTTGGAATCTAACTTTAGATTGCTTGAGAGAGCTGTGACTGATAATTTCTTAAAAGCACACACCATGTTCCTTTGTTATATTGCTAATATTGATCTCTCCCCCCCACACACACACACACACACTACCTTTATCTAGGGATGCAGAAGGACACTGCTAAGGCTTCCTTCACTTATCTCTTTGCAGGTTTGTTGATTGGTGCTGGCTGCGCCCTCTACCCCTTGGGCTGGGACAGTGAGGAAGTTCGGCAGACTTGTGGCTACATTTCTGGCCAGTTTGACCTGGGTAAGTTCTTTTCATAGAAGGCACTGCTTTTAGAGAAGAACCTATCTGATCTTTTATAGGAGCAGAAGGTGGAAAAGGAATGGGGAAGAAAAATATATGCCTGTATTGCAGCCAGAGTCATGTATAACAATACCCATACATTTATTGATCCTTCTGTTTTAGTGAACAGTTATTGATAATCAACTGTTTGTCTGAATTATGAAAAATATTATAGATACAAAAAATAAATAATCCTTGCTCTGAAGTGTTTATATTTATTAATTAATTAATTCAAAAATCATATGTTTATTACCCATTGCAAATGTTAAAAATAGTTGTCTATGGAATTCCCATTCTATCTGAGAAATAAAGCAAACAAAACTATCAAAGAAATGACAGTAAGGGCTATGCAGTTTATAGCAATTTCCACTCTAGAGCAACAGGCAGCTTTATGACAGGGATAAGAATCAAACTGGTATTTGAAGAAAGTGACCTGTGTGGATTTTCTGGCAGTAGACAGAAACACCTTGCTGGCAAGGATGATGGTAGAGCAAAGGCACAGGGGAGGAATGAGAAGGGTTCATCAGGAGACCATACAGAAACACTAGAGGCGGGAATTCACACATTGATGAAAGGGCTCATGAATTTTTCTATGTACTAATTAGAAAATTTCAGATATTTATCACGTGTAGATACAGTGTATTCTGCTTAGCAATCTATAAATTTTTAACATATTTTTATTGATTTCAGAGAGGAAGGGAGAGGGAGAGAGAGATAGAAATATCAATGATGAAAGAGAATCATTGATCGGCTGCTTCCTGCACGCCCCCAACTGGGGATCAAACCTGCAACCCGGGTATGTGCCCTTGACCAGAACTGAACCTGGGACCCTTCAGTCTGCAGGTTGAAGCTCTATCCACTGAGCCAAACTGGCTAGGGCTCAACCTATAATTTTTTTTCATACTACATGTTTTCACCATTATAAGTTGTAATGATGAAATAATATTTCAGTTGGTTTGTAAACTACATTAATTTTACTTCCTTATTTCTTTCTTATTCTAGTTTCTGTTATTTAAAGACATAGTATACTAGTAATGAGTAGTTTAATTAATATGTCTTTTCCTAATTGAATTATTTTCTTAAGATGTTCTTCTAGAATTGGTGTTATTAGAACAAAGACTATGAACCCATAAGATTCATTGCTATATGATAACAAATATTTTCCCCAATATGTGGATAGACAGATTGTTTTTGACCTTCAGTGCATAGTGAGTTACTAGCTTAAACATCGACTTTTCACATTAAATATTTTACTTTTAGAATAAAAATTTTGAGGAAACTGGTATAATGGAAGTATTACTATATCCCAAATTGTTTAAAATAGGTTTATGTTAGAACTTCTATGAAAAATTTGTTTCTATTAGATAATGGAGGGAAAATGGACAGATCTGATACCATATCAAAGGTCTGTGAATTTGAAATGAAGCAATTTTTATTTGACTCTATGGATGACAAACACCCTGCTTCACTCAAAATAGCACCTGCTCTTTTGGTAGAGAATATGGTGCTCTAAGCACCACCTACTTTGCCCAGATGCAAACTGTCCATTCTTCCTCCTTGATGATGAGGTTTCCTAAGTCTGGGTTCATTTATGCTTGCCATAAATTAACTGAAGGGGGACATGCTGGCATAAAGTTGACTATCAGCATTTTGTTTTTTTTTTTGTTTGTTTGTTTTTGGAAATCAAACTGTGTCCAGGGGTGATATTTTAACATAGTGTTTAGCATTTTCCTTTCTCTGGTGTTTGAAGCTTTCTTGGCTGTTTCATTCAGGCCTCAACTTGATTAGAATTGTCCTAGCTGATCTCTCTTGTTATTGTGTGTTGCTATACTAATCATCAGGTTATAATGAAATGGAGATCTTTTTGTTTATCTTCATTACTGCACCCCAATGTTCTATATCTTCTCAGCATTGTGGATTAAAAATGTCAAACTTAAACTTACAAAAAAACCTCTTGCCTCTTTACTAGTGGTAATAATATCTTATGTTATTAAACTCACTGAAGCCATTTTAGTAATTTAAAAACTGTAATGTCATTTTAATTTTTGCCTTTTTATTTATAAATTGTGGCCCAGTGCACGAAATTTATGTACTGGGGGAGGAGGGAGTCCCTCAGCCCGGCCTGCACCCTCTCCAATATGGGATCCCTTGGGGGGTGTCCGACTGCCGGTTTAGGCCTGACCCTGTGGCATCAGGCCTAAACCGGCAGTCGGACATCCCTCTCGCAATCTGGGACCGCTGGCTCCTAACCACGCACCTGTCTGCCTGCCTGATCACCCATAACCACTCTGCCTGCCGACCTGCTCACCCCCAACTTCCTCCCCACCCCCAGCCTTCTCGCCCCCAACTGCCCCTACTTGCCAGCCTGCTCGCCCCCAACTGCTCCCCCTGCTGGCCTGATTGCCCCCAACTGCCCCCTCTGCTGGCCTGCTCATCCCCAACTGCCCCCCACTGCTGGCCTGCTCATCCCCAACTGCCCCCCACTGCTGGCCTGCTCATCCCCAACTGCCCCCCACTGCTGGCCTGCTCATCCCCAAATGCTCTCCCACTGGCCTGATTGCCCCCAACTGCCCCCCACTGCTGGCCTGCTCATCCCCAACTGCCCCCCACTGCTGGCCTGCTCATCCCCAAATGCTCTCCCACTGGCCTGATTGCCCCCAACTGCCCCCCACTGCTGGCCTGTTTGCCCCCAACTTCCCCCCTCTGCTGGCCTGATCATCCCCAACTGCCCTCCCCTCCTGGCCTGATTGTCCCTAACCACCTCTGCCTCAGCCCCACCACCATGCCTTTGTCCAGAAGGTCTCCTGGAAGGTCTCCCAGTCTAATTAGCATATTATCTTTTTAGTAGTATAGATAGTGGCCTGGTGCACGGGTGGAGCTGGCTGGTGTGCCCTGAAGGGGTCCCGAATCAGGTTGGGGATTCCCTTGGGGTTCGGGGTTGGCCTGGGTAAGGGACCTGGGGCCATATGCAGGCTGGCCATGCCCCCATTGGGGTGGGGGTCCCCACTGGGGGTGGTGCTGGCATGGGTGAGAGGCTGGGGCAGTTTGCAGGCTGACCACACCCCCATTGGGGTGAGGGTCCCCGCTGGGGGGCATGGCCAGCCTGGGCAAGGGGCTGAGGGCCATTTGCAGGCTGGCCACGCCCCCATCAGGGTGAGGGTCCCCATTGGAGGGGCATGGCCAGCCTGGGTGAGGGACTGAGGGCTGTTTTCAGGCTGGCCACACCCCCTTTAGGGTGGGAGTCCCAGCTGGGGGGACATGGCCGGCCTGGGCGAGGAGCTGAGAGCCATTTGGGGGCAGTTTGCAGGCCAGCCAAGCCCCTGGCTTTGTCCAGAAGGATGTCCAGAAGGTCTCCTGGTCTACTTAGCATATTACTCTTTTATTAGTATAGATTTCTCTCAGACTTCATGCTAAGAAAAAACCACAAAACAAAACTGGCATCATCCTATATAATAAAAGCCTAATACGCTAAGTGTCCAGTCATCCATTCAACCAATCAAAGTGTAATATGCTAATGATATTCTAAGGCCACTCAACTACTCACTATGATATGCAGTGACCACCAGGGCGCAGATGCTCTGACCGGTAGGTTAGCTTGCTGCTGGGGTCCAGCCGATAGAGACTGAGCAAGATGGGCCAAACACACTCTGGAGCCCTCCTGTGATCCCTCCCCAGCTGGCCAACCTCCTGCGTCCCTCCCAGCCCCGATTGTGCACCAGTGGCGTCCCTTGGCCTGGCCTGCACCCTCTCACAATCCAGGACCCCTCAGGGAATGTCGGAAAGCAGGTTTCGGCTTGATCCCACAGGTTGAGGGACCCCACTGGTGCACAAATTTGTGAACTGGGCCTCTTGTTTACACATAAAATTTGTTTCTAGGTCCCCAGAACAAGCATTTTGAGTGTATTGAGTTTGCTTTCTCCAGATTACTATTATTTTTGCAGACTCTGTTATCTTTACTTTAGAAAGAAAATGTAAAGAGAAACTGTAGCATAGAGCTATCACTATGCCTATCTCACTGGACTGCCTATGTTTACTATCTTTAAGAAATTGTTACTGTTCCCTGAACACTAATGAAGGCTGAACTTCAGTGAGTGAGCAAAATCACAGATTATGGAGCAAATTCGAGGTTGGGAGGCACAGCATGCATGTGAGGGTGAGCATTCTCAGTAAGGAGAGCTCTGGGCCTCACTTTTAGTGGCATACACCCGACCTATGCCACTTCTGAGAATCCTAGCTTACTTCTGCCTCCTCTCAAAGGAGAGAGTGTGTGGCCACATCTTCCTCTCAGAGGTTGGGAAATGTTAATGATAAGGTTCATGTCCTCCTTATTGTGGAATATGGGTCACTTTCTTGGCATGCCTTATTGAAATTTGTTACTCTCTTTCTAGAGCACATCCTGAAAGAAATCATTGCTTCTGTTTCCACATGAAAGATTATTTAAGGAGCACATTCATTCACTCACTCAGCCAACAGATATTTATGGGGTACTGCCAGTGTGCCAGACCCTGTGCTAGATGCTTGGGACCTGGCACCAGCAAGTAATTTAAAAAGACACTATTCATGGCTCCCAGGGAACTTAAAACCTAGCAGGAGTGGCAGATATTCAAGAAGATAATATACATGGGAAAAGTATGCTAGAAAGGAAAAGTGTCAGACAAAGCAGTGGGCACTGTGGTTGTTTTGCCAATATTATTCTGCTCTAGTTGGTGACTCCAAACCAGAGGCTGGCAGACATTTCTTTAAGAGACAGAAGTAAATATTTTCAGTTTTATGAATCATATATTCTCTATTTTAACTACTCAGATCTGGGGTTGTAACATAAAAGGCACTTTATGTATAAGTGGGTATGACTGTGTTCCAATAAAACTTTATTTACAAAAACAGGTGCTTGTACGGTAGTTTGAAGCCCCCTGATTTCAACGAAAGCATACCCCTGACATGCCAGAAACATCTTCATTCCAGATGTGCTCCTTTATTGATCCCTTCAGCCCCCAGGTCAGGGCTTAGGTCAGTCCAAGACTCTGCACTGAGCAGTCCCATCCAATTATCTTAGAGTATGCTACTAAATACTACAATTTTCTTGTTGTATAGTGTTGTAATATAAGGTGGCAAGCACTGTAAATTAATTGTCATTATCCCACCTCTAAACACTAGCATGCGATGGGAAGCCTTAAGCCCATTTGGGTCAGTGAGATTAGAGGAAATGTCTCCAGAGACTTCTGAGGAAAAAGGGATCACATGCCTAAGGGAGAGGCTCCAGAAGCTATGTTCTCCCTCCCTCTGGCTGTAATCTCCGATCAGCTGGAGGTGTAGGAAGAGCAGCCTGGTGGGCAGAGAATTCAGCCTGTGGATAGTCATCCGTGAAGCAGGCCTTCCCTAGGAATTTCCGACATAGTTGACAACTCAGTAATTCATTTCCTTATTGGGTAAAGTCTTAGGCATGCTTTCTCTTATTTGCAGCTAAAAGCAGCCTGACTGGTATTTTATTTGGTTATATCACCATTCAAGGGGACCTGGCCTCACTTGGGAGCTTCCTAAGGAAGTATATTATTTTTAGTTGAGCCCGTAAGGCTGTAGAGGGTTTAGGAAGGTGAGGTGTGAGTGTAGGCATTTTTCAGGGTGGCTCAAGGGATAGGTTGCAGAAGTCAGGAAGAAGAGCCAGGAAGGAGGCTGTGACACTGCAGATCTGCTTCACGGTCTGCATCCTTGTTTCAACCAGTTTTAATTCCATGCTATCAGCCATGGTAAAAGTATTACTTTAGTGTAGAGAGAGTAGGTGGGGCCTCCTAGGGAAAGAACACTTAAACTGAATCCAGAAATATAAGTAGCAATTAGGCAAGGAAGGGTCTTCATAAAGAGTTCACATTTGGGGTTGTAATGTAATATGATAGGAGTCTAATAGAACCTAATTTTTTAAGTGCCTCCTTTCTTTAGAAAGGTGATTTTGGGACAATATTTTTTTTTTACCTATCTTGAACACAATTTTATAAGGCTATTGAATATTTCTCAAGAATTTTAATATTTTATTAAGTGTAAAGCTTTGACACAATTTTTCAGAAATACTCACTTTTACAAATTAAAGATTGTTATTCTGCTTACTTTGGATCACACTTAGGTATGAAGAACCAACGAGCAGGTTTGAGTACACATCTTTACAACAGCAAAACAAGAGTCCAAACAGGCTGCATCATGAATTTCTAATTTCCCAACTGAAAATATATAGCTTGCCTTTACAGTAGCTCTCAACCTTTAACATTATAATCAAAGTTAGCCTTGTTGAGAATGTGGATTTTTATTTTCTGTACCCCAGAATTTATGATTTTCTCATTCGTGTTATAAACAAATATCCCAGGTGATTCAGGTACAAGTGGTCAGTGCATATACTTGGAAAAATACTGTTCTAATTTATATAGAAAGTTAATTTTTTTATACTTTGCTAGAATTTAGCTTAACAAATCTTCATTTTTTAAATATAAATTACAATGTTCTAGCGTTAGGTTACAAAAATCTGGCTCCAACTGGCTTAAACAAACAAAGAAGACATTTAAGATGTCTTATTGCAGCAGGAAGGCCAGAGCTACGGCGAGCTGCAAACTTGACCAGTCCAGGGGATCAAAGATGCTGTCTGTCTTCATGTTGGCTTCATCCTGAGGCCAGTTCTCCCTTTGGTCAGAAGATGGCTGCATTTGGCACTAAGCATCTTGTTCCTGTCAAATAGGAGAAGGAGAGCTTCTCCCCAGTAATGGGCTAAAATTCTCTCAGTCTGGTTAGGCCAACTTTGCCATGTGTCCACTCTTGAATGAACAGCTGCTGCCAGGGAATAACATGTGCTAAGTGGATTCTTATTATGGTCAGCTTGGATGTGTTCACAGTTTGTTGTGTAGAACCAGATTATACTGAGAAGCCGGGGTATTTATAAGCAGAAGATGAGACTAAGAGGAGGAGGCTTCTCAGAGTGTCTTTTGTTGGATGTCAGTGCCCTGTATTTCTTCCATCATAAATCCCACGGTTATGGTCAATGATGGTTTATGCTGTTTAAGTGTTGCCAATGGTGATTTTATTTATTTCTTTTTAAGAGAGTGTAATAGTACAAGTGATGAGAATAATACATAGTGTAGCACAGCATCTTCACATAACAGAAGCTAAAAAGATGTTTGCTACTATTACTCATACTATTTATGCAGGATCATTTTAAGAGAATATTTGCTGGTAAAACTTTACTCTTCTTTTACATTTTATGACTGCAAGTTTGAATTGACACAAAAAGTCTTAATAATCACATTGTTTAATTGATTTAGTTCATGCCTCCAAGATATTTTTTTCTACCACAGATTTTTCTAATTATATTCTTACTAGAGGCCCAGTGCATGAAATTCGTGCCCGGGTACAGTCCCTAGGCCTGGCCTGTGATCAGGGCCAACTTCTCCAGCTGCCGCCACCCACCCCCGGTTCCCCATTTGCTATCGGGTGATGGGGGAAGGGACTGAGAGGTTGGCTGTTCCCACCCGCTTGCTGGCCCTGCCCTCACAGTAGGTGGTCATCAGGCAATTGGAGCCTGCTGGCTGGGGAAAGGGACCAAGAGGTGGTCAGTGCACCTCATAGTGACTGATCAAGCGGTTGTTCTGGTCGTTCTGACATTAGGGTCATTTTGCATATTACCCTTTTATTATATAGGATAGATGCCTAGTGCAAGGGTGGGGGCCGGCTGGCCTGCCCTGAAGGAGGCCCCTGATCAGGGGGGGTGGAGGTTCCCTGCTGGGGGCCGGGACCTGCCTGGGCGAGGGGCCGAGGGTGGTTTGCAGGCCGGCCACACCCCCAGCTTTGTCAGGAAGGATGTCTGGAAGATTTCCAGTCTAATTAGCATATTACCTTTTTATTAGTATAGATGCTCAAAAGTAATGTTTCACTTAATTTGCTTTGCCAATTTGCCAAGTGAATTTGAGTAATTATTGCTTTCATTTTGTTATTTAACTTGAATGAGAAGCCATCATGTTTCCTGTTCTTAAAATTATGCTCTTGTGTTCTCAAAAATAGTACCATAAACTCTGAAAACTCAGAACCTCTTTATGTTGGAAGAGAGTCTGTTCTTTCATATTTTCAATCCAACGAGATATCTCTTCTTCTCTAGTCTGAACAGTGACCATCCCACATCTCTTTATACTTGTTACCTTTAGCTCTGTGACTCCTGACTAATATTTGCTCTTCTCTCAAATCTAACTGCCTTTGAGAAAACTGATTTGCAAGTTATTGTGCAAGAATGGGGAAAAAATAGAATTTGTTTTTTAAGCTTTTTCAACCTAGGTGATAGTGGGTGCTTCATAAGCTGAGTGACCCAGTTTTCCTGATTCCACACAGAAGTCTCTGTTTCTGCCAACAACAACAGAAGAAGCTGTTGTCAGCTTCTGTGATAGTAACACAGCTGTGCACCAGCGTGGGACTTGCCTGCAAAGTGCTTGCAAAAAGCAGCAGTTAGTGTCCGCCACTGGGTTCTGGAAGAGACCCCTAACATTTGATGCATTCTAGTCATTGCTTAAAGTAAACTTATGATCCCATTCTGATATTGCTTTGGGGGAGACTGGGTAGTAGTAAAGTATTAAATATGCATTGAGTTTTAGCCAAATATAAAGTTGTTAGAGCAGCAATGGCTTTTTACTGGACCTGTTCCAAACTTTTGACACTTAAGGCCAAGTCACTGAAAGTCACTTAGAAGGCTGTGTTCCCTCATGCAGACAGCCAGTGCAAGGAGATGACAGAGGAAAGCCAGGCAGCGGCTAAAAGTTAACCAAGAACCAAACTGGGTAAGCCCAGGGGGACCCAAAGGAACACTGTGGAATGTGACACCAAATGATGCTGGGAAATTCCCACAGGCAGAGGAAGCCCAGCCTGGCCAGTGGTGAAGTGAAAAATCCTGTCCTGTTCAGGTGTAATCCCCAATTCTGCATCCTTTTGACTTCATGTCTTGCTACATGCACTCACAGCTGAAGCTACCTGAGACAACTTTAATTGCACATAAAAATCCTGCAGTCTTTCTCTCAGGGAGCACCTTTCTACATATCAACTAGAAAAAAACCCTCCTTTAGTGGCACACGTTGTTTGCCATGGAGTATATAACCACTCAGTCTTGGGAGGCCTGAGAAGTTCTGTGGGGGAAATGTGCCCTCTGTGCCTGTGCACTGCTCTGGTCCTCTGGGGGAGGCGCCTGGAGGAGATGAAGTCTATGCTCCATTCCCAGTCCATGTGGCCACACTTGTCCTGCACACATACCCTCCTCACTTACCATTTTCTGTTATTTTAACATTCATACCTAAATATCGTCTTTATTATCTGCAGGCTATTTGCTTCGTTTTTTTGTGGTTGACTGTGATTGGTGGGAATGGGCTGTGGTTGGTGGGAATGGGCTGCGGCCTAAACAGGGACCTCCTCAGTTATCCTGCTGTGTGCTGAACTCAGCAGAGCAACATGTGCAAATGTCATGTAAGAGGTGAATGAATACTACACAACGCAAATTAGCATGTGCAGGTTTCTCATTTTGCATGTCATATGACCAACATATTTATTGAGTTCTTATTCTTCATACTTACAAGTGTGAGAGTTGCCCACTGATTTTACACATGTATGTATATGCATGCATATATATGTATGTGTGTGTATAGCTAACTTTTAATTCCTATTTGTTTACATTTGATTTTGAAATAATTTCATATTTAAAGAAAAAATGCAAAAATAGTATAAAAAATTCCCATATACTCTTCCCCAAATCCCCTTAATGTTAAATTTCATCATATTTACTTTGTCATTCTCACCCTGCCTTCTACTCTGTTCCCTCTCTCAGACACAATGTCCCTCCAACCATAGGTAGTTAAGTGAATAATTCCTTAAAATAACATTATTTTACATAGCAGTACAACTACCAAAATTAGGAAGTTGTCATTGACACAATACTTCTTTCTAATCTGTAACTTACTTGATATACTTTATATAAAAAATTGTGCATAAAAGAAATGGAATTTACTTCTTTTTCTTTTATAGAGTATTGCTTGTTCTGGACTTTATTTCAGCTTTATGGTTTTCCATTTGTATAAATTAACAAACACAAAGTAGTATTTAAACTTTCCAGATGCTCAAAACTAAAAAGAATGCTAACTGCCCATACCTACACTCTAATATGAGAAATTATTAAGAATCCAGAAAGTATTAATAATTATAGTAATAGTAATAATAATAAACAGAGCTGTCTTTTGTCTTTTTCTCTGATACATAGTTTGGGCTCAGTATGACTGAACCTCATATCAAGTCCAACTACTGTTCTGGCTCTCCTTCCCTTTCATGAAGTTGAGCAGCTGAGGAAAGTGTGACCTCAGATCAGTACTTTCTGGTAAATCCCCAAGTTGAAGATGGCTAGCACCCTTTCCTTGAGGCACAGTAATAGCACTTGGGTAAAACTCCTCTTTTTCCTCAGCTCCTTATCTTAATGGTGGAGCTATAGGGGCAAGAGAGACAAAACAGAAAAAATTAAAATTACAACTCTTTAGCAAGATATTTTGGGGGACTCCAGCAGAGAAATTTATACCATTGAATATAATTGAAAGAATCTATAATTCAAGATTTTTCCCTAAAATATGAAACCCATGTAACATGTTCTGATATTTGAATATGGTCCTTGAACAGCCAGTCATTGCCCCTAATGTACTCCTCTGTATATCTGTCACCTCACTCCTGCTCCAGCTGCAGATTGAATGGAGATGTATTGGGTAAAATTTATAAAGATGATATAAACTTTCCTATCAAAATTCACTGTCATATATCTCCTTAGACATAGTGCTGTTGTTGCAGAAGACCAAAGAAATACCAAGCACGCTTCCTAGAGAAAGGGAGGAACCCCATTTGTTAACACTAGTGGACTCCGGGAATAATTTCCAAATCAGAGTGAAGAAACACGTAGAAGGCTTCACTTTTTATAACCTTCTGGGGTCTTTGTCTTGCATATATGGTTCCGCCCCCTTTCGTGGGCTTACAGGAAGGCCCCCAGGTTTTGGGGGTCCCTAGGCCATATTGGATGATGTGTCCTGGGGCCAGCTATAACTCGCACCCACCCTCCGCACCCACCCTCCCCGCACACACAGGGCAGTGCATTGTTCACAGTTTTTATGGCCTGACATGCCTTGCAAAACCAGTTTCCTCCTCATTCCTCTCCCCCAACTTGTCCCACAAGCTTCTTTTAGCCTTATGGAGCAATGACCATGGGATGTTATGGTGAACAGGGGTGATGACCACTTTTAGCTACTTCCTGCTAGAAAGGGTCAGTGACCAAGGGCTTAGCATCCCGCTTCTTCCTCTCAGAGGGGTTTGTAGGGAGTTCTTCTGGTTTGTAGGACCATCTGAAGTTTAAAGGCATTCCCGTCCAGTTTGCATGCAGGCAGAGGTAAGCAGTGGTCCCACATGTGTAGAATGTTCCTGCAGAGGGCACCAGGGGTAGGTGGTGTTTTCAGCTTTGGGGGCAAAGTTGTGTAGTCCATCTGGGAGGTGACCTGTTGGATGTTGGCCCACGTACTGCTGAAACAAATAGGAGCAACATTAGTTAGCTGCACATTGGCCATGACAGGTCCTATTATTTTTTTTTTCTGTCCAATACAATTCCCCACATGCATTTGGTAGTAGAGTCATAACATGCCACAGGCTGATAAGTATAGCTAACAAAAATCTGGCTTGATTGGATTTTCTCATGGACTACCCGGTCTAGCATATTTGGGTAGCAAGTTTCTAAGCAAGGAGCAAAGGATGGCATGACAAGGTGTAATCCAACAATTTACGATAAGTCCTTTGTTTCCTTGCTGTGTGGGGAGCAGTAATTTTATGGTGCTTCTATGTCCCAGCAAGAGCAGATGAGTTCTCCTACTGGTACTAATCTTGGATTCTGCTGGCACTCATAAAAAGACAAAATAAGAATTATTAGATAAAACCAGTGATTATCCAGAAATACTAGAGCATGTTACATTAGGAGGAGATAAGAAAGAAAGATTAGTGTTAGGGAGAATTCAGCAGGGTGTTATCTGAATTCCTTGGAGCAGGTTGCTCAGCCAGGTCTGCTGTCTTCTTGAGGGTGATCCGCAGGGGGTGTTTCTGATTAGAGGTCACCTTCCACTCAGACTGGATGTCACTCGGCTGGTGGGCTGCCTTCACCCGGGAGTGGTGGACCCAGGTGTTTAGTCCTGCAACCTTAATATGACTGTATAGGGTCCCTTCCAGGTAGGCTTGAGGGGCTCCTTTTTCCAATCCTTTACCCAAACCTGGTCTCCAGGTTTATAAGGATGTACAGCTGTTCCTAGAGAGATGGGTAGTCAGTCAGTAATCCACCTGTGGACCTCAAAGACAGTTTTTCCAAGTCCTTGTAGTTGTTTCTGGATTTCTAAGTTCCCTATTTCCCCCAAATCTCCCTTTGGCCGAATTAAGGGAGGGGGTCTACTGTATAGAATTTCAAAGGGAGAGAAACCTACCCTGGCCCTTGGGGCACAGCGTACCCACAGGAGTACAAGAGGCAAGATATCTGTCCAGGGTAAGGTTGTCTTTTGGCATAGCTTAGCCATGGTCTGCTTTAGAGTCCGGTTCATGCACTCCACTTTCCCTGAACTCAGAGGCCTGTGAGCTGTATGTAGATTCCATTTAATTCCTAAAGCCTTGGCGACCTGTTGTACTATTTCTGCTACAAAGGCTGGGCCATTATCAGACCCTATGGTCAGAGGCATTCCATACCGTGGAATTATATCCTTCAGCAATGCCTTAGTGACTTCTCTCGCCTTTTCAGTGCGAGTGGGATATGGCTTGACCCAACCTGAAAAGGTACAAACAAAGACTAGCAGGTATTTATTCCCTCTGCTAGGCCCTATTTCTGTACAATCTACTTCTAAGTCCTCAAAAGGAGCTTGCCTACAGCGCTGAACTCCTATATGTCCCACAGGACCCTGTTTAGCATTGTTCTGAGCACAGAGGAGGCAACGCTGAGAGACTGAGGCACACGAGGAGGGTAGACAGGCAATTAGGTAGTACCTGCCTAACAAAGCTTCTAGGGCAGTCTTTCCTAAATGAGTGAGTTCATGCTGCTGGAGGACTACCTTATGGGCTAACTGTTCTGGGACATAGACCCTATGATCTGGGAGTATCCACCAGCCTTCCATTGTTTTCTTGCCCCCTTCTTGCTGGGCCCATTACTCTTCCTGAGGAGTGTATTTTGGAGGTTCAGGGGCCAACATGATCCGTGCCAGTGCTGCTTGTTCTTTAGCAGTCAGCTTGGCTGCAGCGTCAGCACACTGATTTCCTTGTGATACTGAGTCTTTCCCTTTCTGGTGACCTTTGCAATGGATGACAGCTATTTACTTAAGCTCCCAGACTGCTTCTAGTAACTTTAAAATCTCATTCTGATTTTTATTCCTTTTCCTCCTGCTGTCAAGAGCCCTCTTTCCTTATATATGGCCCCATGAACATGCAGGGTTATAACAGCCTCATTAACAGCCCATAGATCCTGCACCGGGTGGTAGTCATTAGTCCCAGGCTTTTTGACAGGCAAGAGAGGCGTGTTCCATGGAGACCTGCATCATTTAACAAGTCCCCACTGAAGCAGCCGGTCTAAGTGGACCTGGATTCCTAAGCGTACTTCCCTTGGAATTGGATATTGGTGGATTTGAACAGGCTGTGCCCCAGGCTAGCCTGGAGGATTCCCTTCTGCCCAGACCAGCGGGAATTCCTTCTCTAATTCAGGTTCTAATGGTGAGGCCTTTGTCTGAGGGGTATAAAGTCTCCATTCTTCCTCCCTCGGCACTGCTAAGGACAGGATCATTGGGGAGGTCTTCTCACCTAGGCGAAGCTGTGCTGAGCCATCTGGAGCAAAGGTGATTTCTGCCCCCATTTTGGCTAAAAGGTCTCTACCAATTAGAGACACTGGACAGTATGGCAAGTACAGGAATTCATGAATTGCTTGATGACCACTAAGTTGGCATCTGCGAGGGTGGCAGAATGGTCTATGGGTCTGGTCCCCAGTAGCACCAATAATGATGACCTCCTTTCCTGAGAGAGGTGCTACTTTCTGAGTGACTACTGAGTGCTCAGCTCCTGTATCAACCATAAAGTCCACAGTCTGGCCCCCAATTTTCATTCTGACCATGGGCTCGTGGGGGCCCAGCTGAAGTGAGCCCAGTCTGTCCTAGTCAGAATCAGCCATTGCTAGCCCAATGAGATCTGCTTCAGGTGGCTCTGGTTGATAGCAACTGGGTGGAAAAGGGGGCCCAGTCTTTTTACTTTGCCTTTTGGGACATTCATTCTTCCAGTGTCCTGTTTCCTTACAATAGGCACACTGGTCTCGTCTCAGGCTCGCTCTTCCTTTTCCCCCTGGTCTGTATCCTTGCTGATCTGTCTGGGAGCCTGAGCCTCTAAAAGCCGCTGCTATTACATTGGCCCTTCTTTGTATTCTCTTTTCTTCCTCCTTCCTTGCTGCACTGTCTCGATTGATGAAAACCTTGTTAGCTATCTCTAGCAGCTCAGTAGCATTCTTTCCTGCAAACCCTTCCAGTTACTGTAATTTTCTCCTGATGTCAGGCTGGGTTGGCCTACAAAAATGGCATTTACCATGGTTTGATTTTCTGGGGCCTCAGGTCTAAAGGGGGTGTAGATCCGGTATGCGTCACATATCTCTCATAGAAAGCTGCTGGACTTTCATCAAGCTTCTGGAAAACCTCAGAGGTTTTAGCCATGTTGGTAGCCTTCTTGGCCTTGGCCCTGACCCCCTGGAGGAAGGCCAGCCGATATCTTTCTAGCCCGGTCCTTCCATCTTCTGAGTTTGGGTTCCAATCAGGTTCCTCATCTGGGAAGGCCTTCCTGGCTCATCTGTCTGTATCTAATATTCCTGCCAGGGCCTGGGTCTGGAGCCACTTCCAAGCCTCTGTTACTACTCTCATGTGCTCCTCTGTGTTAAAGAATGTGAAAAGGAGCTGCTTACAGTCCACCCAGATGGGCTTCTGTGTCTGGAAGATCATTTCTAGGAGGTCTATCATGGCCTGAGGTTTTTCAGAATAAGCTGGAATGTGATGTTTCCAATTCAAGATGTTACTGGTGGTAAAGGGCTGATAATAATAGACTGGCCCTCCCTCCTGCAAGGTCCTATCTTTGCCAACTACTTTGGCACCCCGAATCTCCATTAGAGGCATCTGACGTGCTGGTTGTGGCCTGAGCCCTTGATCAGCTGAACGCAAATGCTGCCCAGCTGGCTCTGGAGAGCCTGGTTGAGGAGAAACGGAAGGGGGCTGTGTTTCTCGACCTTTCAGACCAGCTGGGGAAGCACTTGGTGCTGCCTGTGGCACATATGGAGATGGTAAAACTAGCAGGACTTCCTCAGGGGATCCTGGCTGAAAAAGGGGTTGGGTTCCCTTCTGAGAAACCTGTTTCTTTTCTCCTACTACTAAAACCTTACAGAACCGGACCCAAGGTGGCAAGGTTTGAGCAATTCCTAACCAGCTGTCTATGTAATGGAACTGATCTGGATGTCTGGGGTCTGTCGTGACTACATTACAGACCACCCTGACCAGTCCTACATCTAAAAAGCCTTCCAGGGGCCAGCCAACTCCAAAGGCTGGCCATTCTAATTCACAGAGTTTCTTCAGTGTTTTGGGGTTTATTTTAATACCATAAAACCTTTTCAAAATTTTCCAACATGCAATTGAGAACAGTGGGTTTACTTTGTCCCAATCCCATGATGATCGGTGGCGAGAGACAGACA
Organism: Corynorhinus townsendii; assembly: GCA_026230045.1. NCBI lineage: Eukaryota > Metazoa > Chordata > Mammalia > Chiroptera > Vespertilionidae > Corynorhinus > Corynorhinus townsendii. The sequence goes on from JAPDVU010000003.1 coordinate 96,735,169, forward strand.
AGGGTGCAGGGAAATTTACTAAAAGCCTGGAGGGTCTCCTTAAAAAAAAGATCCTTAATCATCACAGGCAGGGGGCAGGGGGCAGGGCAGGTAAAATCTCTCCACCCTTTGGAGCTGTGAGCCCCGCCCCTGAAAATCCCAGCCAGCCAAAAGAGAAAAGAAAAGCCACAAATACCTTTAAATCTACCCCATAATTCCAAAATTTCAACCTAACACAGTAAAATCACAGAGCAAACCAAAGCCCCTAGTACACAGACATAGACAGAAATTTTTATCAACTATCCCTCTGTGATAGAGAGCAAATGTCTCTGAGAAAACTAACTCAACAGTGCTGCTTGAGACTTTTGCAGACCATCACGGGTTCAGCCTTCAGTAAATCAAGCATTTTAACCAGATGAGCAAACAGAAAATCAAAGCATTTTTCACTTTCACACAGACCAGTTTAATCAGCAGATAATTATGTCGAGACAGACAAACATCCATACTCACACTCTCTCAGTAGACTAGCCCAGACTGGAGCTGAGCAGATAATGCCCAACTCCCCAGATGGGCATGGGGGCACTCCCGGCACCCACCAAATTCTCAACTGATGTCTCAGTGAGAATCTACTGGAGGAGTTAAGACTGCATCCAGCCCCCCTACTCAGTAGCAAATTGGCTAGTCCCACACACAAACAAACAGAAGAGTGAACCCATAATTCCTTAATTGAATCTGAATTCACTCACCTCGGAGTCCTGATTCCTGATTTACCTGACGAAGTCCTATGACTTCCCGGGAGGTGATCAAGCTCCCCCTTCCACTCACTTGGAGTGGGCCTGACTGACTGGGGCCCCTACCTTACTGATTCTGTCAACAGGTCCAGAGGTGTCCGTCCACTTTCTCCAGATGCTGCCTGGGTCCTGGGCTGAGGTTTGGAATGCCTGGAGTCCCCTCACCCCCAATCCTGGTTCAATTCTGCTAAAATCAGCAGCACACTTTCCGGAGGCCTGTCCCATGCCCCCGGGCCCCAAACCCTGTCCACTCACTGGAGACAAGAGCCAAACACAGTTAGCTTCCCGGTTCAGGGAACCAAATGTTGCAGAAGACCAAAGAAATACCAAGCACGCTTCCTAGAGAAAAGTAGAGACCCCGTTTATTAACACTAGTGGACTCCAGGAATAATTTCCAAATCAGAGTGAAGAAACACATAGAGGGCTTCACTTTTTATAACCTTCTGGAGTCTTTGTCTTGCAGATATGGTTCCGCCCCCTTTCATGGGCTTACAGGAAGGCCCCCAGGTATTGGGGGTCCCCAGGCCATATCCGATGACCTGTCCTGGGGCCAGCGATAATGACCCCTGCCCCCCCCCCCCACAAGAACAGTGCATTGTTCATAGTTTTTATGGCCTGACATGCCTTGCAAGACCAGTTTCCTCCTCACTGTTATGAGCTCTTTGCCGATACATCTTTTCCAGAGAGTAAATCCCTGCTCCCTCTGACATATTTGGTTGTGTGTAATGGTATGAACTGCCCCCTGCTCACCCCCCACCCCCGCCAAGTAATGCCACAGCTTGAATGCATTAGTCCTTAATGATGGACATGTCTGCATTTTATGTTCTGACTCTTTACATTCTGGTTATCTCTGTGGAGAAACAAAGCAAACAAAGAAGGTAGGGGCTCTTTTAAATTTTTCTTGCCTCCTCTTTTTTTTTTTTTTGAAGTAGCGAAGCTCCAATGCTTCAAGCTGGAGCGACATATATGGGACATACTGTGTGTTTTGGGGGAAGGCATTCAACTGCCAGGAGAGTTCAGCCCCTAAACCTGGGAGTGAAGGGACAGGAGAGGTAGGAAGATATTGTCAACCTATTACGTTAGAATCAAGAGCTTGAGGAGAGGTGCTGGACTCCCTTCCACTATGCTGCTGTACACAGACTCAGTGCTTAGTCTTTGGTGGGCGGGGGGGGGGGGGGAGAAAGGGGAGGAGGAGGTAGTGGGAGGGTGTCCTACTATTACTCATAAGTCTGCTCTATCTGCTCCTGGGAGGTACTAATGGGGACCCACTACTGAGTTCTGCTTGTGGACAGCACACCCTAGAACACATCTCTAGTGGGTACATAGATTACATCCTGAAATTGTGTACAGAAGGACCCAGAGAAGCAATGTGAGTTTCTACTTCCAGTAATAAACAAACAGGAGCACTCTTGAGAAAGAGCCACACCTCACAAACTTTCTTTCCTCAGACGTTTCATTTCTGCATTTTTTGGCCACCAACCAAGTTTGATGTTCTTGTCATCACTTTTCAGACCCACAAGGGATCATTTTAATTGTTTCATTAAAAGTTTGAATTGAAGCTTTTGTATGTTTTAGGTCAAAGGTTTAAAACCTGTTTCTTTTTTACTAGCGATACCTTTGTTCAGTAATGTCACAAAAGAACAAAATAGAATCAGTCCCATGACAGATTATTTTTGTCCTTGGTTTTAATGCATATGCAAACAAGATGGTCTGAAAATGAAGAGGCAGGAAGGAATTTATTCAAAAGGAGAGAGACACCTATTGAACTTTTGTCCATGCATTTAAAGTACAAAAGTTTTTTTCTCTCTCCATTAATCCTTTCGCCTTCCTGCCTTCATTATTTATACAGAAAAGAAAAAAAAAAAGGTGAAATCTAATATGCCTGCTTCTTCTCTATACAAACTTTGCATTTATATCTTGACATGTTTAAAAAATTAAATATCAAAGATGAACGATATTCTGCCTTGATAAATGAAGACAGTCAACTTATTATATTTGTACTCAGGCACTTATGGCCACAAGGCTGGGCACTCAGCAGTGACCTGGTGAGGAAAGCAGTAAGCTGGGAACTATGGGGCTCCGGTAGAGATGGAAAGCACAGGAAGGCCCAGAGCCATGGAGGTTTGTGTTAGACAGACAGCTTTAGTCAGAGGGCAGGACAACCTGAGTTGCTGTGTTTTGTGCTGTACTTAACAGAGCAACACTGTGCTGTTAAGGTCGTGTTGCGGTGCTGTGGCAAGGTCTCTAGGCAGGAGTGAGGATGGTATGGTGTCTTCTGGTCAAAACATTGAGGGTTTACAGGCAGGCAGCAGTCCAACACAGGAGCTGGGTGTGCCCACGACCTGGAGTCCTTCATCAGTTCTGCTCAAACTGTGTCAGGGATGGTCCAAAACACCCAGTTTGGGGGTGTGGGTGGGGGTAGGGGGTATGTGTCCATGGCTGGTTTCTCACCCAGGAAGAATCAGTTATCTAAATGCATCAAGCAAGTTTATGGGGCTCCACTTCCTACATCCTCTAGAAGGGATGGGTTTGCCAAGACAGTGCCAGTTTGGTTCCATTGGCTCAAGAATTGGTAGCGCCAAGTCTGCAAGATGTACCCCTTTAATAACCAGACCATGCAAGGTGGACACAGGTCCCTGGAATCTTCTAAAAAGACTGGTAAAATCAAAGTGATAAAAAAAAAAAAAGTTCTTGGTCTGACGGTGTGGCTCAACTGGATTAAGTGTTGTCTCATGCACCAAGAGGTCACTAGTTTGATTCTTGGTCAGGGCATATGCCCAGGTTGTGGGCTCAATGCCCAGTAGGGGGTGTGCAAGAGTCAGCTAATTGATGTTTCTATCTCTCCTTCTGCCTTCCTATCTCTCTAAAATCAATAAAAGCATATTTTTAAAAAATTACTATATAACATGGGAAAGATACATTTGATATAGATATTTTTAATACATAATCTGAGCACAAGAAAAAGTTCTGCAATCAGTTTGAGCCAAGTTCAAGTTCAAGCTTCACCATTTATTTGTGATACTGAGAAAGTTACTTATTTTGCATGTATATAAATTTCTTCATCTTCAAAATGGGAATAATGTTGGAAAAGTACAAACAGATTTGCTTCTCTAAATTCCTGAAAGCATCATAGGCAAAAGTAACTAAATGAGATACCACTTCTAAACTTTATAGCACCCAGCACACATTCTTTACATGACAGCTATTGTATGATTATTAATTTCAGATCTTTATTCTAAGCACAAGTATAGTATTACAAATGTCTACCGATTTTCTGCTGTGACTAAGGCATTGTACTAGCATAAAAATGAAGCATGCAGATACAGTGATTCTTAGTAGACTCTGAAACATTAAACTAATCAATGAAAAGGCAGATGTTAAACTACAATATCCCCAAAAGATGAACTGACCACTGAAATTCTATTGTTATTTGTAGTAAGATAGTGTTCTTTGTACCCTTTTCTCTGTCCCTATTACTAATAAAAGCTCCACTAAAAACTAACTTGAGCTACCCTAAAAAATCAGCCACACCTCTCCTACTCCATCCTTTTTCTGGGACTGCCCTAGAATGCCACCATGACATTTTTTCCAATTGACTTGGCATGTAATGTGACTTGTTGCTTTCTGTCCCATTATTGACACATAAAATATCGATATATTTTATCTGTCAAGAATAGTATTCCCCATTGCTGAAAGGAGCAATTTTCCGGAATCTTATTTGATAAGAGTCCTGTTTGATGGAGCATTTTATGGAGCAAAAGAGAAAGTTTTAACAGATTTACTTCTCTAATTGCTGGTAACTGAAAGGATTACAGACAAAACTTGTCCTCTGGTAAAAGGCATTCTATTTGTATTATAATAACAAGCATGTATTGCCATGACTGGAAAGACAGAGGCAATGGAAGAATGGCACTATAATTCCTGGTTTAAATTAGTTCCATTACTATTCATGTACTACTATGAAGCAAGAAAAAGCTAAAGGAGTTCATCACCAAACCAGTATTACATGAAATTGAAGAAAAAAGAGAAGAAGAAAATGAAGAAGAAGAGATTTAAAAAAAAAATGAATAATACAATGGCAACAAATACATATTTATCAACAATTGAATGTAAAAATCAAAATAAATGAACAAGAAATCTAAGGAAAAAAATAACCTGGTGAATAGAACAGAATCAGAGGCATGGAAGCATGGAACAGAATCTCAGAGGGAAGAGTGAGCAGGAAGATATTAACCAAAGATCTTACCTATGGACACAGACAGTAGGGTGGTAAAGGCCTGGGGTGAGGTGGGAACCAGGTGAAGGGGGGCATTGGGGGGCGGGGGGAAGGGGTACATCTGTAATATTCTCAACAATAAAGATTTTTAAAAAAAGAAAGAGGAAAAAAAGAATGAAAAGAAAAGAAAAAAAGAGAGTAAAGAAAAGAAAAGAAAAAAAATGGAAAGAGAGAAAAAAAGTGAAGTGGCGTCCTTTCAGCCAAGTTCAGTGTCCCATGGGAGCTCACTTTTTTTTAAAATATATGTTATTAATTTTTTACAGAGAGGAAGGGAGAGGGAGAGAGAGTCAGAAACATCAATGAGAGAGAAACATCGATCAGCTGCCTCCTGCACACCTCCCACTGGGGATGTGCCCACAACCAAGGTGCATGCCCTTGACCGGATTCGAACCTGAGACCTTGAGTCTGCAGGCCAACGCTCTATCCACTGAGCCAAACTGGTTAGGGTGGGAGCTCACTTTTGATCCCACTCTTCTGTTCTGCCTGCCAACTCTGGCCTTCCTGTTAAGTAATTAGGTGCTAAACACTGTCAGGCATTATCCTTTGCATTTCAGCAACCTGCTTAAAGTTCCAAGCAATCCAGAGATCCACCATTTGTGTCTGTCTACACAGGCCTTGGCTGCCAGCAGGAGGAGCCAATCTGCCCTCTAAAATAGGTTTGCTAGCAGCAAGGGGCCCAGGGCAAACTTCTGGTTCCCTGGGCTCCTCCTCTGCCTGCCTTTGCCTCCTAGCCAGTTGTCGGTCTTAATCATTCAATAGTCTGTTTCTGAAAGGGCTTTAGGTGGAGGAGGTGCTATTTAGCTTTAAGGGAATGTGGTGGGTAGGTTTCCCTCTTCTAGAGCTACTCCTCCACAAGTGGCCCAAAGTATTATTCTGCTCTTGGCTGGAAAGAGATCCTTGTATGGAGAACACCGGGGTCGGCTGGACACCTGGATTTTTTTTATCAGTGCTCCGGTACAGGGAAATTGCCTTTCTGGTTCCCAGGATGGTGGGGTGGATGACCCCTCCCCCAATCCCATCACTAAGGGGTCCTGAGACTGTTCAAACCAGTAAGCTTGGCCTCTGCCTTTGTTTCCTCTGAAAAGCTCAAAATGCTGCAGCCAGCAGCCCTGCTGCCTTTCACCGCTGGATGCTATGTGGTGTGGCTCTGGTGCTCTGGGCTGTGGAGCCCAGCCTGGGTTCCAGGCCTCTATCTTCTGAGGGAACAGACCCTCCATAGCCCAGTGCTCCCTCCTCTCTCGGCCCTCTGGCCTGTCCTCCCTGGGAGCTGAGTCAATTCTTCTCTGGATGTCCCCTTTCCTACAGATCTCCAGGTTAGGAGCCATATCTTTTCTGTCCTTCCTTGATATGTCTCCTCCTCAACTGGACCTCAGTTGGTAATTCCAGGTGAATGTCCTCCAATTTAGTTGTATTCCTAGTCAGGCCCTGGACAAGGTGCACAATAGGTCTGCCTATTCAGCCACCATTTTTTTCCCTCTTCAGCAAACTTTTTGACATTGCTCTTAGTAATAATCTTTTTAATATATCTCCTCAGGCAAGGGAAACAAAATAACAAATGGGACTATATCCAACTAAAAATTTTTTGTACAGCAAAGGAAACCATCAATAAAATGAATAGACAACCTACCAAATGAAAAAAGATATTTGCCAATGATATATTTGATAAGGGGTTAATATCTAAAATTTATAAAGAACTCATACAACTTAGCACCAAGAAAACAATCCAATTAAAAACTGAGCAGAGGACCTGAATAGACATTTCTCTAAAGAGGATATATAGATGGCAATAAACATGAGAAAAGATGCTCAACATCAATGATTATCAGAGAAATGCAAATTAAAGCCACAATGAAATATCACCTCACACCTGTCAGAATGGCTATCATCAATAAATCAACAAACAACAAGTGTTGGTGATGATGTGGACAAAATGGAATGTTGTGTTGGTGTGTTTGAAAATTGGTGAAGCCGCTGTGGAAAACAGTATGGCATTTCCTCAAAAAATTAAAAATAGACCTACCTTATGACCCAGCAATCCCATTTCTGGGCATATATTCAAAGAAATCCAAAACACTAATTCAAAAAGACATATGTAGTGCTATGTTCGTGGCCCCATTATTTACAATAGCCAAGGTATGGATGCAACCTCAGTGTGCATGAGTAAATGTTTGTATAAAGAATAAGTGGTACATATCTACAATGGAATATTACTCAGCCATAAAAATTAAAAAATGACATCATAACATTTGTGACAACATGAATGGATATAGAGGGTATTATGCTACATGAAATAAGTCACTTATATGTGTAATCTAAAAAACAAAATAAATGAAAAAACAAAACAAAAATAGACTTACAGCCCTAACCAGTTTGGCTCAGTGGATAGAGCATTGGCCTTTGGACTGAAGGATCCCAGGTTCAATTCCAGTCAAGGGCATGTACCTTGTTTGTGGGCACATCCCCAGTAGGGAGTGTGCAGGAGGCAGCTGAATCGATGTTTCTCTCTCATTGATGTTTCTAACTCTATTCCTCTCTGTTAAAAATCAGTAAAATTTCTTAAAACACACACACACACACAAAAAAAAAATGGACTCATAAATATAGAGAACAAACTGATGGTTGCTAGTTGAGAGAGGGGTTGGGGAGGTGGGGTGAAAATAAAATAAGGGTTTAAGAAGTATCAAAACACAGTTACAAAATAGTCATGGATATATCATTGGGAAGCACAGCATAGGAAATATAGTCAATATACACTAATAAAAGAGAAACATGCAAATTGACCATAACTCAGCTATGCCCACCAGCCAATCAGGAGCAAGTATGCAAATTAACCCAACAAAGATGGCAGCGGCCACAGAGCTGGAGCGAGCAGGAGACTTGGGTTGCCTCCGGCGATGGAGGAAGCCAAGCTTCCTGCCTGCCCTGGCCAGCCCTGGCCTCCGCTCAAGGATACAAAGTTTCAATTATAGAAGATAAATAAATCCCAGATACCTGCTTCCAGCTGGCTCTGGCCTCCGCTCAAGGAGGCGCTGAAAAAAACAAAGAAAAAAAGGAGAGGCTGGGAGCCTGGATCACCAGGAGGCGTGGCCAGCCTGAAAATAGCCCTCCGCTCCTCACCCAGGCTGGCCACACTCCCATGAGTTGAGGGTCCCCGCTGGGGGGCTTGAACAGCCTGCAAATAGCCATCAGCCCCTTACCCAGGCTGGCCAGACACCCCAGTGGGACTTCCCCACCCTGAAGGGGCTGTAGCCAGCCTGCAAACAGCCCTCAGCCCCTCACTCAGGCTGGCCACCCCCCCCCCCCCAAGCGGGGACCCTCACCCCATGGGAGCATGACCAGTCACAGATCCCTCTCCCAGGCGGCCCCATACCCCAAGGGAACCCCCACCCTGATCCAGGACACGCTGCAGGGCAAACCAGCTGGCCCCCACCTGTGCACCAGGCCTCTATCTATACTAATAAAAGGGTAATGTGCTAATTAGACTGAGAGACCTTCCAGGAGACATTCTGGATGTTCTTCTGGACAAAGCCATGGTGGCAGGGCCAAGGTAGAGGTGGTTAGAGGCCAAGAGGGGAGGGCAGTTGTGGGTGATCAGGCTGGTGGGGGGCAGGGCCATTGGGGGTAAGTAGACCAGCAGAGGGGCCAGTTGGGGGCAAGCAGGCCATCAGTGGGGGTCAGTTGGAGGTGATCAGGACAGTGGGGTGGAGGGGGAAGTTTGGAGTGAGCAGGCCAGCAGGGGTGCAGTTGGGGACGAGCAGGCCAGTGGGGAGGGAAGGTGGGGGCAAGCAGGCCAGCAGGGGAGGCAGTTGGGGACGAGCACACTGGCACAGGGGGCAGTTGGGGGTGATCATGCTGGCAGGGGGGCATTTGGGGGTGAGCAGGCCAGCGGCGGGAGGCAGTTGGGGGTGAGCAGGCTGGCAGGCAGAGTGGTTAGGGGCAATGAGGCAGGCAGGCAGGCAGGTGAGCAGTTAGGAGCCAGCAGTCCCAGATTGTGAGAGGGATGTCTGACTGCTGGTTTAGGCCCGATCCCTGTAAACCAGCAGTAAGGCATCCTTCGAGGGGTCCCAGATTGGAGAGGGTGCAGGCTGGGCTGAGGGACACCCCCCCCATGCACAAATTTCATTCACCAGGCCTCTAGTAGTATTATAATAACTATATATGGTATCAGATGGGTACTAGGCTTATTGGGGTAACCACTTCATAAATTTTATTAATGTCTCACTACTATTTTGATATAATTATCTAAGTAATTATTTAGATATAATAATTAGTAATATAATATTGAATGTCAACTATAATTACAAAAACAAACAAAATAAAAATCCATAGTTTATCATAGAATGCTAGATGTTTTATTTTTACATTTATAGTTTCATGTGAAAATTTTCTCATATCTGGTTAATTTCATTAGATGAATTTCTACACAACATATGTTAAAGTATTGTAAAAAAAACAAAATTCAACTAAATAAATTTGAAGATCTAATTGACTTAATTAAGCAATTAACTAATAAGGGCTATGTCTCATCTAGCAACTAGAAGAGCATGTGGAGGGGTTCATGGTAGAAGGTTTTTATAGGAAGGAGGTGGGGCAAGGGAACTATTAACAAAAGAAAAGAAAGAATTGTTTTAGACCAGGATATCTGCTTTTGAGGGTAAAGGAATGGCAAGAATATTTATCATGCAAATTAATTCTTTCTATTGGGAAAATGGAGAGGGCCTATGTGACAGATTACCTTACTGGTGATTGACAGAAATTTCCAGGCTTGTTCATTAAGATTACATTTCTATAAGAGGTTGAAAATGCAATTAGATCAGGCATTAAATCTAGATCTGGTATCTTGGGCTTTTAGCATGAGTGACATCACTTTGGGTTTTCTCTTTAACAATATGCAAGGGATGGCTTCAAAATTATGCAACAGATGTGTGTGACACTCAAGAATTGGTCTTACTAAACATAAGCTTCATGATACCAAAGACCCTGTCTGTCTTGTTCACTTCTGAATCTACAGTTTCTGTAACATTGCTACACATATAGTAGGTGCTCAAGATTTATTGATTAATGTTGAATACCTCACATTTCATCTACCAATACAGATGACAATTCTGAAGAGAAAGTTTTTAAGTTTCAAGTCCTCTAACTCTGGATGGTCACACTTAACCCCATCTCTCAGTCACACACAAAGTATTATCCATCTCTTACTTGAGCAATACTTTAACAAAATCCAAATGGGCAAATTTCTCCAATACATTTTGTTTCCCATCCCTCTAGTGCAGTGGTCGGCAAACTGTGGCTCGTGAGCCACATGCGGCTCTTTGGCCCCTTGAGTGTGGCTCTTCCACAAAATACCACATGCGGGCGCGCACGTACAGTGCGAATGAAACTTCGTGGCCCATGCACAGAAGTCGGTTTTCGGCTCTCAAAAGAAATTTCAATCATTTACTGTTGATATTTGGCTCTGTTGACTAATGAGTTTGCCAACCATTGCTCTAGTGCAAGTACACTCTACTCTGTCCTCCCACATTCTTAGCTAGCTCCTACCCATCTGTCAGGTCTCAACATAAATTTCATTTATACTTAAGGCTTTCCTTCACTGACCACACTATACTAGACTAGAGGCCCGGTGCACAAAATTTATGCATTCTGGGGGGGTCCCTCAGCCCAGCATGCACCCTCTCACAGTCCGGGAGCCCTTGGGGGATGTCCAACTGATGGCTTAGGGGAGCGGACCTAAGCCATCAGTCGGACATCCTTAGTGCTGCTGCAGAGGTGGGAGAGGCTCCCACCACCGCTGCTGCACTAGGCAGCCACGATCCCGGCTCAGGGCTTCTGGCTGAGCAGCACTCCCCCATGGGAGTGCACTGACTACCAGGGGGCAGCTCCTGCATTGAGCGTCTGCCTCCTTGTGGTCAGTGTGCATCATAGCAACTGGTCATTTTGCCATTCAGTTGATTTGCATATTACCCTTTTATTATATAGGATTTCTTGTGATTTGCTCTGTCAGTATCCTGATTTTTTTCCTTCAAAACACATATTGCACTTATCATGATATAATTATCTAAGTAATTATTTTTTAATATTTCCTTGATTACACAATAGCTCCTTAATAACAAGGACTTGTATGTATCTTGTTCTGAAATAGATCCCCAGCACCCACTGATTTCTAGTTGGGGTAATCACTTAAATATTTGCTGAATTAATGAACAAATTGAGGGCGAGAGGAAGAGTGGGAGGAAAGGAATCAAGAATCAGAGGTTGGCCCAGCCAGCATGGCTTAGTGGTCGAGCGTCGACTATGAACCAGGAGGTCTTACTTTGATTCCCAGTCAGGGCATATGCTAGGGTTTGAGGCTCAGTTCCCAGTGTGGGACATGCAGGCAGCTGATCAATGATTCTCTCTCATCATTGATGTTTCTATCTCTTTCTCCCTCTTTGAAATCAATAAAAATATTTTTTTAAAAAAAGAAAGAATCAGAGGTTGGATGACTTAATGTTTTCTTTTGTATTTGCTTAAAACCTATTGACACATTTGATCTTACTAGACTGAGCATAACCATTTTTTGCTTCTCAGCAGATGTGGTTGTGTGTGGTGTATGCTTTTGCATATTGTTTTGAGGCTACTTTTATGGGCTGACTATATTTCTATAATCTGAAATACCAGAATAAATCCATATTAAATTGCCTTTGAATTGCTAATTATTTATTTCATGAATTACTCAGTAAATCAAAGCCTTTATATCTGAACTAAAGAAATATATATTTTTAATCACATTGAACATTACTTGCTCATTTTGGACCTTAGTCAGTTGCTGAATTTTACCCATAAAATGTATAAATCACAAATTAAATTTGTATTTCTGTGTAATTAGTGGCAATATTTTTTTTTTTTAGTGGCAATATTTTGTAACATCTTCAAACATTTTCTTCTATGATATACTTTTATTTATTTATTTATTTCAGAGAGGAAGGGAGAGAGAGAGAGATAGAAACATCAATGATGAGATAGAATCATCAATCGGCTGCCTCCTGCATGCCCTTTACTGGGAATTAAGCCCGCAACCAAGGCATGTGCCCTTGACCAGAATTGAACCCAGAACCCTTCAGCCCACAGGCCAAAACTCTATCCAATGAGCCAAATCAGCTAGGGCTACAGTATACTTTTTAAGTACTTTTATTTCAAGTTTTTTTCTTTCTCATTTTTATCTGATAAAGAGTAAGTCTGATAAGTTGACTACATGTTTTATGACACAAACATATACTATGCTCTATTGGGAGTGGGCCTAAGCCACAGTCTGGCCTTCCTTTGTGGGAGACGACCGGGCTGATCAGGGGAAGGTGCCAGCCCCATCACCCACTGTTGCAGCCACTGCCAGCCACTGCAGCCGCCAAGGTATTTTCATCAACACGGACTTCAGTCCCTTCACCATGAAAAAATGACAACTTTCTTTAGGCATTTTCAAGATGTGTCTTTCATAGGCTATGAAATTTCTTTTTTTTTTTTTTTATCCTCACCTGAGGATATGTTTCCATTGATTTTTTTTCCCCTTCCCTCTGATCGCAGGCTCACCCCTGCCCCAGCCTAAAGCCTTCGCCTGAGGTTTTAGGCTTGAGCAGGGGGCCCCCACCCCTCCAATCCCTGGCTCAGCCCGAGGCTTTCGGCTTGAGCAGGGGGCCCCCGCCCCTCTGATCGCTGGCTCAGAGTGACCTGGGTGCCGAGGATGTTCCCGAGACCCAGGTACATATGCAAATTGACCGCCATCTTTGTTGGGTTAATTTTCATACACATTCTGATTGGCTGTGGGGGTAGTGGAGGTACAGCAATTTACATGTTTGTCTATTATTAGGTAAGATGACACATACAACTTAACGAGTCAAGGAGTTGGATTTGACCCAGGAAGGTGGTAGTGCAGGGAGGGTATCAGACAGCTTGTGCTGAGGTCTCTATTCTTGCTCTGGGCCTTTCAGGGAATGTCAGGGTTTGGGTGGGTGGGTGGGTGGGGTGGGGCAGTTAAACCTCTTGACACCTGAAGCAACTTCACAGACCCTTGTTGTGATAAAGAAAAGCAAAAATGATTTTATTCATTTGCTCTTGTCTTAAATTGGGTTCCCCAGAGCAGATCCTTAAATGGGGATTCATGTTCAAGTAATCAAGGAAATGATCCAAGGAAAAACTAGTAAGGAAGTTGGAAAGCAAGGTAGTAAAGGAGTAAAAACTAAGTAAGGGTATATTTTTCAGGTGAGGTCCCAGCCTCAGTCTGAACTCACCAGAGCTCTGGAACATTCATTGCACTACAGAGTTTGTGCCCCCTGGAGGCAAGAAAGCAGCTTTCACACTTATGCCAGAGGGCACTTCAGCTCTCTGAATATTGAGGTAAAGTGGCTCTATACTCACAGGTTACTGATGAGGTTTGCACATACGTATAAGGTGTTAGGAGCAAAGCAGAAGCTGAGGGATGAGAGCCCAGAGCCAGCAAAATGATCCAAAGGAACTGGGTAGAACTTACACATCATCTGCTGCAGTTCCCCTAAAGTTTGAATGCTGCTATTTTATTGACTTCCTTGCTGAAAAATATTCTGCTCTCTCTCTCTCTTTGATCCTCTGGTAGTCAATTCTTTAGTAGCTTCTTTTTCCCTCTTCATTCAATACTAATCACATACATTATGCTCACATAATTAGCCTCACCAGCTACTTTTCTCAAGAAAGTGTCCAATAATTAAGGAAGATATAATCATTATGCTTTTCATGTTAGGTCATGGAACTGTTTGTCAGTCAATAACTTGTTATTAATGAACAATTGATTGTGTTCTATGTTATGAGCCCTTTGTTAAATGGACTGACCACAAATTTTGCTGACTTTTTGAAAGGTTCTAAAACTTGCCATCTCTTAGTCACCTATTAAATTTTCATCCTAGAATTATTGAATCTAGTTAGAAAATAATTCAAAATGGAATATTCCCAAGCGTCACAGTCACATTAGCCTGTGGTTATCAGCAAATCTGATCTATGAAGGGATTCTGTTACCCTTGAAAAATTCTATCAGTATTAATGGAGGTCATTGGTCCAGTGAAACCATCCCTGGTGTGGAGATGTGATCTTTCAGGAGAAGCTATCAGTCTGTTCAATTTTAACACACTCTGCATGAGGCTGTAAATGCATGGTTACTTCTCTCCAAAAGTTCAGTGCCAAAATAGCACTAGAGTGGCTCTTAAAATAAAATCCTGGAATTACTGTGTTTTTCAAGGACAGGCTCTTTGCCTATTTTGCTTCCTTTCTTTCTATTTTTCTATTTCCTCACTTTGAACTCAACATTTATTTATTGAGTGCCTATTATGAGCCAGGCACTGTTGTAGGAGTACAGTAGGGAACAAAATATACAACAATCTCCCCTAATTGACACTGAAATTAAACATATGCACAAGGTATTTACAAACCATGGAAAAGTTCTACATAGGCAGGCAAGTGAAGTGAGGGGTAGAGTGGCTGTGATGAGGCAGGTGTGGAGTGGGAGGTATCTTTGTAGAGGTCATTTGAGAAGGAGTCAGATCTGTGGTGATCTGGACGTAGAATTTTCTGGGTGGAAGGAATAATGAGTGAAGCAGCCAAGCCAGCAACAAGCCTGATATGATACAGAGAAGGCAGCCAGTGTGGCCAGAAAAATAAGATGAGGGAAGGTAGTTATGAGGTTTTAGAGGAAGGCAGATATCAGCTCATTCAAAGACAGGCATGGAAAGAAGACTTGATTTTGGAGAATTCATAGAGAACTTTCTTTAAGTTAGAGAGGGCCTTAACATTTTTTTTTTAAGAAAGCCACCTGTTTTGTTGTTGGTGATGTTGTAAGTAGAAGCAGGGAGACCAGAAAGCAATGAGGGCAGGTAAGACTGCCCAGAGGTGCTGCAGACATTTGATAAGTGATATGACACTGTATGAATTTTGGAAAGAGAACTAGAAAGGGCTTGCCACTTAGTACCAGTAAATCCTTTATCCAGTTATTGAACTTTCCTTGGCCTTACTTTTTCCATCTGACTGATTGGGATGATACTCATTTACCTATTCACATCATATTCTTTTGAGGGTTAAATACACTAGTATTTCTTTCTTGTAAAGCTCTTCTAACAATTTAAAACAAATAACAATCAATAAGTAAATCAATCAATAAATTGCTATTTTAAAACTATTATTATCATTGGATATTGGAAAAGAGAAATCAAGGATGGCATGTAGGTTGAGAACTGAATAACAGCTTATTGTCTGTGTGCATAGGTAATGCCCTGGAGTACTTTTGAGATGTGGAAGCCCTTAATCAAATTTGCCACTCTACTTATGGTGACAAGCTGATGACTCACTTAAGTTTGCCTCATCTAGCCTTCTAATCTGTAAATAGATCACATGCTACCTACCCCTCTAGTAAACATCAATAAAGATATGAACTCAAGCCAGAACTGGTTTGGCTCAGTGGATAGAGCGTCGGCCTGTGGACTGAAAGGTCCCAGGTTCGATTCCAGTCAAGGGCATGTACCTGGGTTGCGGGCACATCTCTGGTGGGGGGCGTGCAGGAGGCAGCTGATCAATGTTTCTCTCATTGATGTTTCTAACTATCTCTCTCTCTTCCTCTCTGTAAAAAATCAATAAAATATATTTTTTAAAAAAAGATATTAAGTCAAATTGGATGCTACACCTGTCTTTATATACTTTAACTAGAGGCCCGGTGCACAAAATTCGTGCATGGGAGGGGGGTGTCCCTCAGCCCAGCCTGTACCCTCTCCAATCTGGGACCCCTCGAGGGATGTCCGACTGCCAAAATGGGATCAGGCTTAAACAGGCAGTTGGACATCCCTCTCACAATCCAGGACTGCTGGCTCCCAACCTCTCACCTCCCTGCCTGCCTGATTGCCCTTAACCCCTTCTGCCTGCCAGCCTGATCACCCCCTAACCACTCCCCTGCCAGAGTGATTGACACCTAACTGCTCCCCTGCCAGCCCAATTGGCCCTAACTGCCCTCCCCTGCTGGCTTCGTCACCCCTAACTGCCCTACCCTGCTGGCCTGGTAGCTCCCAACTGCCCCCCTCTGCCAGCCCAGTAACCCCTAACTGCCCTCCCTTGCCAGCCTGGTCACCCCTAACTGCCCTCCCTTGCCAGCCTGATCACCCACAACTGCCCTCCCCTGCAGGCCATCTTGTGGCGACCATCTTGTGTCCACATGGGGGTGGCTATCTTGTGTGTTGCAGTGATGGTCAATTTGCATATTACTCCTTTATTAGATGGGATAGAGGCATTATTAATGAACAAGATAAAACTACCTGACTTGTAAAAAAAAGGGATATGGTTTTCAATCTATGGCTTATTATATGTTCAATGAATATGAAATTCAAGTATGTTGGTGCATGTGTTTATGTCTAATATAATGTGCAAACAAGAACAAAAGAAAAGAGAGGAAAACAGTTGTTATTGGAGTATTTTCTGATCAGATCATAAGACTAAAAGACTGATTAAAATTGGTAAAGAAAAGACAATGTTACATGAGAGGTATAGAAGCCTTCCATACTGTGCACTCTAAAAGAATAACATGGATGCTATAAAAATAAAAATGATTAATGAATACAGAAACCCATTTAATTATCTCAGGATATTTTGAGTCAGTGACTTTTTATTCTTACAAGTGTCTGTACTTACAACTTGAGTCCTAGCTCTGAGGGCATCTTGGTTGCTTCAAAGTTTTGGAAATTATGGACAAAGCTGATATGAAAATCCATGTGCAAATTTTGATGTAGATATAAGTTTTCAGCTCCTTTGGGTATATATCAAGGAGTGTGATTGCTGGATTTTGGTGAGAATATGTTTAGTTCTTTAAGAAAACTGCAAACTGTTTTCAATGTGACTGTGATATTTTACATTCTTACCACGAATGTATGAGATGTTCCACATCTTTGTCAGCATTTAGTGGTGTCAACGTTCCATATTTTTACCATTCTAGTAGTTGTGTAGTGGTATCTCATTGAATTTCCCTGCTGGTATCTGATGTAGAGCACAATTTTATATGCTTATTTGTCATTTGTATGTCTTCTTTGGTAAGGTATTTGTTAAGACATTTAGCTCATTTTTAATGAACTTGTTTGTTTATTTGATTGTTGAGTTTTAAAAGGTGTTTTTTTTTTGTCTATTTTGAATAACAGTCCTTTATTAGCTGTGTCTTTCGCAAATATTTTTTCCCAGTCAGTGGCTTGTATTCTCATTCTCTTGATACTGTCTTTCAGTTTTTAAATTTTAATGAAGTCCAGCTTATCAATTAGTTCTTTAATGGCTTTTACCTTTGTTCTTCTATTTGGAGTAATCACCATACTCAAGGTCATCTAGGTTTTCATTTAAATTATCTTCTAGGAGTTTGGGGTGTTACATTTAGATCTATGATTTATTTTGAGTTAATTGTGTAAAGAGTGTAAGGTCTGTGTCTAGTTTCTATTTATTTATTTGTTTGTTTGTTTGTTTATTTTGCACATGGATGTCAGGTTGTTCCAGCATCATCTGATGAAAAGACTATCTTTGCTCCATTGTATTTTCTTTGCTCTTTTGTCAAAGATCAGTTAACTATATTTATAGGGTTCCATATCTTGATTCGCTCATCTGTTCTATTGAGCAAGTTGTCTATTCTTCACCAATTACTGGAGATTTAAGGTAAATCTTGAAGTCATGTAGTGTCAGTTGACTAACTTTGTTTTTCTTCCTTAATATTATGTTGGCTTTCTGGGACTTTTGCCTCTCCTTATAAATTTTAGCAACAGTTTGTTAATGTCCACAAAAAGCTTGCTGGGATTTTGATTGAGATTGCATTGAATCTATAGGTCAAATTGGGAGGAACTAACATGTTGACAATATTGGTTCTTCCTTTCTATGAAATGAAATATCTCACCATTTATTTAGTTCTTTGATTTTGTATACATTTTGTTAGATTTACATCTAATTATTTTACTTTTTGGGTATAAATATAAAGGTATTGTGCTTCCAATTTCAAATTCTACCTGTTCATTGCTGGTATATAAGGAATAATTGACTTTTATATGTGACCCTTGTATCCTACAATCTTGCTATAATTGTTTATTAGTTCCAGAGTATTTTGTGGATTCTTTCACATTTTCTACATAGACAATTATGTTATCTACAAAGACATGTTTATTTTTTCCCTAAATTGTATAGCTTTTGTTTTCTTTTCCTGCCTTATTGCATTAACCAGGATTTCTAGTTCATATTGAAAAGGAAAGGTGAGAGGATACATCCTTGCTTTGCACCTGATTTTAGTGAGGAAGTTTTGAGTTTCTCACATTAACTATGATATTAGCAATAGGATTTTTATAGAATTTTTAAACAGGTTGAGAAAATTCCCCTCTATTTTACTGGCAATTTTTGTCATTAGTGAGTGAGTGATTTGTCAAATACTTTTCTGCATCTATTGACTTGATCGTGTAATTTTTTTAGTATATTGATGTGATGGATTGTATTAATTAATTTTCAATTGTTGAACCAGCCTTTATGCCTGGGATAAATATCACTTGGTCATGGTGTATAATTCTTTTTTTTCTTTACTGATTAAGGTATTACATATGTGTCCTTATCCTCCCCGTTGCCCCCCCACACACACACACACCCCTCAACCCCTACTCATGCCCTCACTCCCCTGGTGTCTGTGTCCATTGGTTATGTTTACATGCATGCATACAAATTCTTTGGTTAATCTCTCCCCCTTACTCCCACCTTCCCCTGTGTATAATTCTTTTTTATATGTTGTTGAATTTAATTTGCTAATATTTTGTTGAGGATTTTTGGATCTATGTTCATGAGAGATGTTTATCTATAATTTTCTTTTCTTGTAATATCTGTGTCTGGTTTTGGTGTTAGGGTAATGCTGGCCTCATAGAATGTCATTGATTTCTACTCTAATTCCTATTTAGAAACCTATGTTTCTAAAGTGGAAACAGATAATTAATATTAGACCTTTTTTCTAGTATTTGCATTTGATTTTCTTCTAAGTGCTGTTTTTACTGAAACCTACAAATTTTGATAAGTTGTGTTATTTTCACTTAGTTCAAAATATTCTAAAATTTCTCTTGATATTTCTTTTTTGGCGCATGTGTTATTTAAAAGTGTGTTGTTTAATCGCCACAAATTTTGGAAATTTTCTAGTCATTTTTATGTTATCTATTTCTAATTTAATTCCATTGTGATCTAAAAGCAGACATTGTATGATTTATATTCTTTTAAGTGTGTTAAGTTTTTTTATGGCCCAGAATCTTGGTGAATATTTCATCTTCATTGAGAAGAATGTGTATTCTGTTGTTCTTAGATGTAGGCTGTCAATGTAAATTATATATAATTGATTAGTTGTGTTGTTGAGTTCAACTATATCCTTATAGGCTTTTGCTACCTGCTGGACCTATCCATTTTTAATAGAGGGGTATTGAAGTCTCCAACTATAATAATGAATTTATCCATTTCTCCTTGAAATCTGTCAGTTTTTGCCTTACATAGTTTGATGTTCTATTGTTAGGTGCATACCCATTTATGGATTAGTATGTCTTTTGGGAGAATTGACTCCTGTATCATTGTTAATGCCTTTTGTTATCCCTGATAACATCTTGCTTGGAAGTCTGCTTTCTCTGTAATTAATATAACTGCCCCTGTTTTGTTTTGTTTTTTACTAATTGTATTTTTAGTATTGTGGATGTTATTATTAGTACAAGTACTAAGCCAAGTCTGAGATCATTTGGACCTTGTCATTATGTTCTCATTTACATGGTGCTTTAATTTAAAGGTGAGTGTTGACCTCAGAAGAACCTGAGAATTTTTCTTCTCCAGTTTAAACATTTAACAATTACATGTAAATAGCAGTATTCAAGTCAACATAATCTTTCAAATGGGTCTCCTCCATAGAGTTGTCCTTTTCAGAAGGATTGTATCAATTTTGAATTTTTCCTAAGGTACCTCATTATGCATATGAGTTTGGTTGATTTAAATTAGATTTAATAGCTTCATCTTTTCTATCCTGATTATTGCCATTCTTCCTTTTCTTCATTAGGACTGTGGCCATTGGAGGTAGGAGGCATAGGCCTTAAGATCTTTCTGAAATGCAAAGAAACCATTCTTGCATTCTTCAGTCTTGAGATAATTTTCAGCATGTCTTTTCATTCCATTTGATTGAGTATACCCATTTATAGTGGGTATTTCAATGTCACTTCTGCACATTAGGAACACACATACAGAACCTCCTACAAAATCATCCTGATCTGTGCCTGCTTTCTCTTCCCTTCTTGTGTCTCTAGGTAAGTGTGAAATCGGCTGGGCCTACTACTGCACAGGAGCAGGTGCTGCTGCTGCCATACTTCTGTGCACATGGCTGGCTTGCTTCTCTGGCAAGAAACAGAAGCAATACCCATACTAAGATGGAGCCACCAAGAAAAAAGAGAGGAGAAGATGGGCAGAAGGGGCTTGGAGGTACTAAAAAATACGGCTACTTTCAAAAGGTGGAATAGTGGTTCTAATTAATACAATGCTAATGAAATAAAATCCAATGGAATTAGAAACATTATATATTGTGGAAGGGTTGTACAGGATTTATAAAAGAGCGCTTAGGATGATAGAAAAAAAAATGGACCAAAGGCTAAAAATATTGAGGAGGTACTAGTTGTTTCTATTCCATAAAGTATTATTAATGTAGAACATATATGCAGGCAAAACAAATCTATATATGCACACAAGGGTTTTAGATTTTTTTTAAAGATAAGGTCTCAGACCATCAAAAGGGCTAGTAGAAACAGTATTATGTTGAGAAGTCAGGAAACCTGCAGATGTTCCCTGTAGGACATGGCACTTCTGAAAGCACACAAGCGTATAGAGACATACACATTCACACATATGCCCATGCACAAACATATAAAATTGTCACAAAGACTGTACAGAGGTTTAGGTATGCATTACTCCTCTGTTTTTAATACACATTTAAAATGCTGTATTGTCACTTTATAAAGCATACATTAAACCTAATAAATGTACCAATAAGCCACTCTATCAGTATTTTGTATATTCTGCATAAACTTTTTATGCCCTCAATATGTTGTCACTGTTTATGCAGACCTTTACAGTTAAGCCTTTGTGTTTCAATATTATTCAAAACATGCTACATTTCTCTGAGTAGCTTCTACTATGATATACTTATGAAATATAAGGGGAATATTTCGATCTTTTTTTCAGGCATTAGATCTTGTTTCTTTTGTCTATTATACTGTGCTGTACCACATTTATTCACTATTCACTTTGTAAAAAAAAAATGCTATTTTGTTTGTATTTGAAAAACCCTGTGAATAAACTCTCTCTTTAATCAATAACTAAATGAGTTGTAGAGTCTTAAGTTCCCTGATTTGCTTCTTTAATCTCATGAATATAGCCTTTTGCCTCCAATGGTCCTGTAAATTTTTCTTTTTCTTGTAAGGCCTCAGATTAATTCATGGAATATTAAAGGTAAGTATGATATAGTTCCTGCTTTCAACTTCAATGCTTTGCAACCAGAATTCTAACTTCCCATTCATTGCACTTCAATCACGACTAAATTTTTATGAGAGAAGTTTCTTGTTTATTTAAGATTACGTTTGAGAGGGCAGTGAGAGCCAGTTCGTGGTTCAGGAGGTGTCGGGGCCGACAGTCTCCTGGATGATGAGAGAGTCACCACAAGCTGCATGTGACCTGCTGCTCTTTTGCTTTCTACATGTGCTATATCTTCAGTACTTCTGTGCTAGGGAAGTTTCACACCTCTCTTGCAGGAATCTTGGCCACTTGAGAAAGATTATCTCACACTCCTGATCCCAGCATAAAACCTTGCCTAAAGAGAAAAATTTTGACCCTTTCATGACTCCCTAACAGAACCAAGTCCTTCAGGAGCCAAGATTTGCATACTGGATGATGGATAGATTGTTTTATTAGGCAATGCTGAGATATTGCATCAGATCCTTAAAAAACTTCAGTTATAGTTAGTTTCTAAATTATATACTTTCCACATTTGGCTATTTATACATATAACTATATTTTCTGTTCTCTCTATATAATTATCACCTTAACTTGAATAACTAAATATCATGCTTGCTTCTGGTATTTTTAATCACCCAGAGTGAGGATTCATGCTGCCCTGAAAGAACAATGCAAGAATCTGGCCAATAAAATTCTGGGCTTTTTGAGGTTTTGTTGCTATGGTAAAAGTCACTCTATTCTCAAATGTTTAATTCATAATGTGCTGAATGTAACTTGATTGTGTCTTGTCCACTGAGCAGGGGATTCACCACTCTGGGTTTCCTGCAGAGAGGGTAAGATGGCACTTTGCTTCCTCAATTAGACCATCATTTTCTTGTACTGCTGGTGCTTTTCAATTTTTTTTTCATGGCACTTTTCCTGTCTCAATAGTATTATGACTTCTTAGCTCCCATTACCAAGTTGAAGTCCTCTATGGAATTCATTAAGGTCTAATTTCTGGAACAAATTTAATGACAACCCCCACTCCCCAAGGGAACCCCCACCCTGATCTGGGACACCCTTCAGGGCAAACCAGCTGGCCCCTACCCATGCACCAGGCCTCTATCCTATCTAATAAAAGAGTAATATGCAGATTGACCATCACTCCAACACACAAGATGGCTGCCCCCATGTGGTCAAAGATCCTGCCCCTATGTGGACACAAGATGGCCACCACAAGATGGCCAGCAGGGGAGGGCAGTTGGGAGGGACCAGGCCTGCAAGGGAGGGCAGTTGGGGGTGACCAAGCCTGCAGGGGAGGGAAGTTAGGGGTGACCAGGCCTGCAGGGGAGGAAAGTTGGGGGCAACCAGGCCTGCAGGGAAGGGCAGTTGGGGGGATCCAGGCCTGCAGGGGAGGGAAGTTAGGGGTGACCAGGCCTGCAGGGAAGGGCAGTTAGGAGCAATCGGGCTGGCAGGGGAGCAGTTAGGCATCAATCAGGCTGGCAGGGGAGTGGTTAGGGGGTGATCAGGCTGGCAGGCAGAAGTGGTTAGGGGCAATCAGGAAGGCAGGCAGGTGAGCAGTTGGGAGCCAGCAGTCCTAGATTGTGAGAGGGGTGGCCAACTGCCCATTGAGGCCTGATCCTATTGGGATCGGTCCCAGATTGGAGAGGGTGCAGGCTGGGCTGAGGGACACACACACCGCCCCCCGTGCACAATTTTCATGCACCAGGCCTCCAGTATGTATATAAATTCTTTGATTAATCTCTTCCACCGCCTCCCTACTTCTTCTCTGAGGTTCGTCAGTCTGTTCCATGCTTCTATGTCTCTGCATTTATTGTGTTTGTCGATTTATTTTGTTCATTACATTCCACATATAAGTGATATCATGTGATATTTATTTTTCTCTGACTGGCTTATTACACTTAGCATAACTACCTGGAGAGTAATTTTTATGATTTTATAAATTAGTGAACTTCACTAGATTAAAAGATTGATCACTTTGGCATGATTACATGTTTATCAAAAGATAAAACTTTATATCTCAAATTCTGACTACTCATATATGGTGTGTTTTTTAGAGCAAGCAAAGGATATTTATTCAGAGCTTTTATAGCAAGAGTGTCATCCATCATCACTGTGTTTGGCAGAGACACAAATACAGGCAGAGACTGGTAAATATTTATAGTGGGGGAAAAAAGAATGCTTCAGGTATGCCCTGATTGGAGTTTGTTGAATTGAGGAAGCTGTAAGCAGGCTAACTGGTGTGTCCTATGTGATTGACTAGAAAAGGATATTTGGCTTTCTCTTGTTATTCCTAAATTGAAAGTGTAGACAAAAACTAAAAAAAAAACTGACAAATATTAACCAAATCTTGATTGGTTTGGGCCACTTATTCTAAGATTATTGTTTACTTTCCTGGGTTGGTTACTACAGACAGTAGGTTGGTTTCCTAGACAGGTTGTGGCTTAGTTTCATGTTTATACTAGAGGCCTGGTGCACGAAATTCGTGCACTCGGAGGAGGAGGTCCCTCAGCCCAGACTGCACCCGCTAGCACTCTGGGAGCCCTCACAGGATGTCTGACTGATGGCTTAGGCCCACTCCCTATGTAGCGGGCCTAAGCCATCAGTCAGACATCCTTAGCACTGCCACAGAGGTGGGAGAGGCTCCCACCACCACTGCTGCGCTAGCCAGCCATGAGCCTAGCTTCTGGCTGAGCAGCGCTCCCCCTGTGGGAGCACACTAACCACCAGGGGACAGCTCCTGCATTGAGCATCTGCGCCCTGGTGGTCAGTGTGTGTCAGTCATTCTGCTGTTCAGTCAATTCAGCCTTTTATTATATAGGATATAATCTACTTCTTGTGCATTTTTATATTAATCTCTCACCTCTAGCGCCATTTTATTAGGTAGGTTATAACATGACTTTGCAAAAACATTATGAATACATACTTCTATGTGCTTCCCATGTAATAGTTGAACAGTTTTTAATCCTTTTTATTAATGGGTAATAAAAAGAACACTTTTACTGCTTCAATTTCAATAGTAGTTATCAGTCTATTCAGGTTTTCTGATTCTTGCTGGTTTACTTCTGGAAGATTGTATTTTTCTAGGAATATTTCCAATTGGTCAAGGTTGTCCAGTTTATTGGAGTAGAGTTATTCATAGTATTTTTTTACAATCATTTGTATCTCTGTGGGGTCAGTTGTTACTTTACCTCTTTCGTTTCTGATTTTGTTTAGTTGGGTCCTCTCTCTTTGTTTTTTGGTGAGTCTGGGCTTTCTTGTTGCTCTCTTTCTACTTCTTTAAGTTGTAAGGTTAGATAACTTATTACCAGTTTTTCTTGTTTTTTGAGGTAGGCCTAAAGTGCAGTGAACTTCACTCTCAGGATTGCTTTCATTGTGTCCCATAGATTTTTGGTTGCTGTTCTTTCATTGTCATTTGTTTCCAGAATGCTTTTTATTTCTTTCTTTGATCTGTTTGGTAACCAACTCATTGTTTAATAGCATGCTATTTAGCCTCTAAATGTTTGATTGTTTATGATTGTTTTTATTGTAGTTGATTTCTAATTTCATGCCACTGTGGTCTGAGAAGATGCTTGATATGATTTCAATCTTCTTTAATTTGTAGAAACTTAGCCTGTGTCCTAAAGTGTGGTCTATCTTTGAAAATGTCTCATGTGCACTTGAGAAGAAGGTATATTCTGTAGCTTTGGGTGAAATGTTCTGAAGATATTAATTAGTTCCATCTGATCGAGTGAGTCATTTAGAATTGCTGTTTCTTTGCTAATTTTTGTCTTGAGGTTTTATCCAGTGGCATCTTCAAAGGGACATTAAAGTCCCCTACTATGACTGTATTGCTGTCGATCTCTCCCTTGATATCTTCCAGAAGTGTTTTTATGTATTTGGATACTCCTGTATTGGGTGCATATATGTTTACCAGAGTTATATCCTCTTGTTGTATTGAGCCTTCTAGTATTTTGAAGTGGCCTTCTTTATCTATTGTTATGGCCTTTACTTTGAGGTCTACTTTGTCAGATATAAGTATTGCTACCCCAGTTTTGTTTTCATTTCCATTTACCTGAAGAATTTTTTTCCATCCCTTTACTTTTAGTCTGTGTGAGTTATTTGTTCTGAGGTGAGTCTCTTGGAGAGAGTATATATATGGGTCTTTTACAATAGTCCCTTTAGCATTTCTTGCATTGCTGGCTTGGTGGCAATAAACTCCCTTGGGATTTCTGTGTGTGTGAAGCTCCTGAATTCACCTTCAATTTTGAATGATAGTCTTGCTGGATAGAGTATTCTTGGATTCAATGCCTTGTTTTGCATCCCTTTGTATATTTCAGTCCATTCCCTTCTAGCCTGGCATATTTCTGTGGAGAAATCAGTTGACAGTCTAATGGGAGATCCCTTGGTGACCTTCTGTCTATCTCTTGCAGCCTTTAAGATTCTTTCTTTGTGTTTCATGTTTGCCAGTTTAATTATGATATGTCTTGGTGTGGGTCTTTTAGGGTTCATCTTGCGTGGGACTCTCTGTGCTTCTTGGATTTGTGTGACTTTTTTCTTCCCAAGTCTGGGAAGTTTTCTGTCATTGTTTCTTCAAACAGGTTTTCTATTCCTTGATCAACTTCCTCTCATTCTGGAAACCCCTATTATGCAGATGTTGTTTCTTTTCAAGTTGTCCCAAAGCTCCCTTAGACTCTCCTCCTGTTTTTAAATTTTTTTTCCAGTTGCTGCTCTGCTTGAGAGCTTTTTTCTACTTTGTCTTCTAACTCACTGATTTACTCCTTGGCTTCTTCTAATCTACTGTTGAAACCTTCCATTGTGTTTTTTTTTATTGTAGCTATGTCATTCTTCATTACTTCTTAATTCTTATTTATGGTGGTGAATTTCTCATTCAGCTCCTTATAATCCTCACTGAGTTGTGTGTATTTGTCATCCAGATGTCTGAGCATTCTTCTAACAATTACCTTGAATTCTTTTGCTGACAAATTACTTGCCTCCATTTCATTTATTTCCATTTCTGGCGATTCCTCCTTTCCTTTCTTTTGGGGGTTGTTTCTTTGTCTTCTCATTTTTTCTATCCCGTTGTATTTGTTTTTTTGTCTTAGATCCAGATGCTATGCCACCCATGTTTTTGTTTTGTTTTGTGTTTGTGTGTGTGGGGGGCGGGGGGTAAGAGGTGGTCCTATGTATTTGGTGATTTGTGTAACCCAGTTGTGTGGTCTCTCAGATTTCCTGAGCTGGGTGTTCTAGTGGAGCCCCCTACTTGAGTTATTTGAGTTCTCCTGATGTAGTTGGGCCTTAAATGTTAGTTTCTCTTTTGTAGATATAGTCTCCTCACAGGTTGTCCGACAATGTATCTAACCCTTGGCCTCATCATGCAAGTTGTTGTGGATGTGTTTGTGGTTCCAGCTCTTGTAGTATGGGTTGCCTGAGGTCTCACTGGTGTGCATCTCACCATGGAGTCCCAGAGCCCACAGCAAGGTAACGGGGACACTGGGACCCACAGCTGAGGTAGTGTGACTCTGGCCGGTGTGTTGTGACTGTTACCCAGGTGGTGTTGGTGAGTCTTCGGGTGCCCCTCCTGTCAAGACACATGAATCCCTGCAGAGATCCCAAAACCTGTGTCCTGGGAGGCAGGCATTCTGGAGTCTGTGAGTGAGACAGCAGGACTCTGGCCAGGGTGGTTTCACTCTGTGAATCACGAGAGGGTCCAGGGGCCAGCGGCTGGGTATGGGGAAGTCACAGGTTCTGCTACTGAAGCAGCGCAATGGAGGTATCCAGGAGCCAGCAGCCAGGAGTTGCGAGTTGAGCGGGGTCTGCAGCTGAAGCAGCATGGACTTGGCCAGAGAGGCGTGCACTCAGTATCTCACTGAGGGGTCTAGGAGCCAGCAGCCTGGGAGGCGCAATCTCAGGGTCTGAGTCTGAAGCAGCACAACCAAGGGGGTCCAGGAGCTGGTGGCTGAGGAGGTGGAGGTCACTGGGTCTGCAGCTGGAGCAATATGGACTTGGGCAGAGAGATATACACTCCAGGACTCACTGAGGGGTCCAGGACCCGGCAGCCGTGAGGCACAGGGAACTGTGGCAGAAGCTGTGTGGGCTTGGCAAGAGAGGCATGCACTCCAAGGCATGCACCCAGGCACAAGTCATACAGGGTCTGCAGCTGAAGAAATGGGCGTGGCAGGAGGGAAATGCACCCCAAGACTTACCAAGAGGTCCAGGCACCAAGGTGGGGGTCGAGCAGGGTCTGCGGCTGAAGCAGCATGGGCTTGGCAAAAGGGCATGCACTCCAGGACTCAGAGGAGCTGGCAGCTGAGGAGACTGGAGTCCTGGGGTCTGCAAATGAGGTAGCAGGTCTTTGGCCAGAGTGTAGGGTGGTGAGGCTGGGCTCCTAGTCACAGCAGCTCTCCCCTTCAAGATGGTGTGGTTTCTGTGCCAGAGCCTGCTGCCTGGAAGTGCTTACAGTAGTAACAAGGGCTCCCCATCCAGGACAGCCTGATCTGCCAGCCCCCAAGACTCCTGCAGAATCTAAGTGTCCCTCAAACACACACACACACACACACACACCACGTCCACACACTCCCCTTTCACTCCCTCACTCACTCACACTCTTCCTCACTATTGTCCTGCCAGCCACCATCTTTACAAATGTCCATTTCTTAAATCTATTTCTTCATATGTTCTACGTGCCTTTTCTATACACTGTGATAATATCATTCACTTCGATGACTTTATTTACCATATGTAGACAGTTATTCTCAGTGTGGATTTGGGGAACCACATCTCTCTTCTGAATTTCTGGTCCATATATCAACCTTTTCTCTAACATGAACTCATAGAAGTCCTCCTATAAGATGTTCTAATTCAGTGTATGTCAAACTGGATTCTGATCTTTCTTACCCCATTCATTCTATTTCCTGTGCCAGAAACCTAGTTATTTCTTGTAATTCCTCCCTTACTTTATTCTATGTATCTAATCAAGTCTACCTTCTATAAACTTACCAATATGTCCCCTCATCTTTTGCCTTACTCCCGCAATCTACTTTAAGAAAACCATTATTTCTTATCTATCTTTTTATAACTCTATCTTTAATCTTGTCCCTCTAATTTTTTTTCTCAGCCTACTGGGTTTTCCTAAACTGATAAATATTATTATTCACGTCTTCTTTATTATCCTTCAATGGACCTTGTTGTTTTAGTACTACACTTACACGTCTAAATATGACATATGGTTGTTTTATAATCTGGCACCTGTATTGCTCTTCAGTCCACCTGATGAATATATTTTCTGTTGGTCAGTTCCATCTTACATGCTGTTCTCTTTGACAAAGAAATTGGTTTAAAGTAATGTGTATAAAGTAATCTCCCATTAGCCTTAATAAACATTTTTAAACATTAGTTCACATAGTTATGCTTAGATACTATTGGCTTTTACATTAGACAATTGTATCATTCATAATTTTTTTAAATTTTCTATCTTTCTACTTTTATTTATTAAGGATGTTTTCCCATAAAGAATGACAAACATCTGATCAGCAACAATAGATAACCCCCCCCCCAAAAGTAGTAGTTTTGAGGAAAGGAATTGTTAACCTAGAGTTATATAACTAATACTACTGTCATTCAAGGCTGAGATGAAACAAAAACATGTTTTAAAAAATCAATATCCAGAGAAATTACTTTCCACAGGCTTTCGCTAAAGTAACTACTAAAAGATATTAAAAAGACGGCAATCCTGGCAGTCCAGGTAGCTCAATTGGTTCAAATGTTGTCCTGATACACTGAAATTGCAGCTTCAATCCCCAGTCAGGATACATACAAGAATCAACCAATGATTTATTTTTATAAGCAAATTTTATATATGGATACAGAGAATAGGGGGGAGGGTAAAGGTCTGGGCTTGGGGGTGGGAGTCTGGCTGGGAGAGGTCAATGGGGAAAAAGGGGGACATATGGAATACTTTCAACAATAAAAATATTGTTTTAAATGTTTTTACCAGTAAGAAAAAAAAAAGACAAACAATGAATGCATAAATAAGTGGAACGACAAATTAATGTTTCTAAAAAGAATTGGGTATAAACACATAAAAATAAAAAAAAAGTATTTTGCCTAAGCTGGTTTGGCTCAGTGGATTGAGTGCCAACCCGTGGACTGAAGGGTCCCAGTTTTGATTCCTATCAAGGCATGTACCTTGGTTGCAAGCTAGACCCCCAGCCCTGATTGGGGCACACGCAGGAAGCAACCAATTATCTGTCTCTCTCACATCAATGTTTCTCTCCCTGTCTCCACCCACTCCCTGCCACTTTCTCTAAAACTGTCAATGGAAAAATATCCTTGGGTGAGGATTAACAAAATAAATAAAAGATAATATTTAATGGGTTTTTTTAAAAGTGAAATGGTGTGGCTCAGGTGATTGGGGCATGTACACCAAAAGGTTGTGGTTTGATTCCTGGTCAGGGAACATACCCAAGCTGTGGGTTCAATTGCTGATCTGGGTGCATAGGGAAGGCAACTGATAAATGTTTCTCTCCCAACCCGCTGTTTCTCTCTTTCTCCGTCTCCCTTCTTCTTTCTCTGAAATCAATAAGAACATATCCCTAGGTGAGTATTTGGGGGAAAAAGCTGTGTTTTAATATACGAAAATATGGAAGATGGAAATATAAGATCACATTTTAAAGTTCTAAGATCCTTGAGTTGTTGGCAAGAATGATGAGAAACTTTAAATAATAAGGAATTGTATATTTCATTAAATTGTGTTTATGTGCAAAATATTAAAGCTAACCACAAATCAGTAGAGGAAAAAGAATTAAAACAATCAATTTACATAATAAATAAGAGAAAAAGAGGGGGATGCAAAGAAAAACATGAAAAATAGAAAAATATTAAGAAATATGGCAGAAATAAGTAAAACAATATAAAAAATTATAAAAATTGACATAAAAGTCATTGCCCTCACCAGGTAGCTCAGTTGGTTAGAGCATCACCCCAATATGCCAAGGTTGCAGGTTCCATCCTTGATCAGGGTACATACAAGAATCGACCAATGGATACATAAATAAGTGGAACAACAAATCTCTCTCTCTCTCTCTCTCTCTCTCTCTCTCTCTCTCTCTCTCCCTCCCTCCCACCCTCCCTCCCTCTCTCTTTCTGTCTTTCTCTCCCTCCCTCTTCTTTCTGAAATCAATAAATTAAAAAAATTTTTAAGAAACAAAAGTCATTAGTTTATTTAAGAGAATGCTACATCAAATATATAATTCATACAATTATGGTAATATTGATAAAAAAAAGTAACCTCACTGACCTCAATTAGAGGATTCTAGGAAACAAAATCATTTCTCTGAAAGTTGATAAGTCTAGGGAAAGAATAGAGCCTTTATCCTAACTTTCTAAAACAAACTGAATTTCTAAGTAACAAAATAGTTAATGGAAAAGTGTTTTTTGTAAAATTTCAACTAATAAATGAAGAAGAAATGACAGAATTAGAAAACCACCAATTCATAATAAAATAATAAGTCTAGGACAAAATTGTCAACAGATGTTAAAATCATTATATGAAATGCTGATGAACTGTGTAATAGAGGAACCAAGCTGAAGATCCTTAAAAGTGGGGTGTGCCCAAGACACTATGTGCCTCATAATGTGATACAATAAGAATATCAACACTGACTATGACTGATTCTACCCACACCCACCTATTAAGCCTGAATTTAACTAAAGCTCTAAATCAAATTACCAGTTTATAAGAATTATGGGGAGGGGGGGGGGGACACAAGTTAAAGCAACCATGAAGAAGGAAACTACCAGATTGAGGATGTGAGATATTTTAAAGGAAAAATAATCTAATTCTTCCAATAAACCAATTACATTGAATAAAAAGAGAAGAACAGGGGAAATAGTTTTATAATAAACTACAGGCCCGGTGCATGGAATTCATGCACAGGAGTTGGGGGAGGGGGCGGTCCTTCAGCCTGGCCTGCACCCTCTCCAATCTGGGACCCCTTGGGACTGCTGACTCCTAACCACTCACCTGCCTGCCGTCCTGATCCCCCTAACTGCTCTCCCCTGCCTGCCTGATCACCTTTAACTGCCTCTGCCTCAGCCCTGCCACCATGGCTTTGTCCGGAAGGACATCTGGAAGGTCATCTGGAAAATGTTCAGTCTAATTAGCATATTACCCTTTTATTAGTATAGAAGAGACTTTGAATGCAACAAAAAGTGCAACAGGTGAACCTTCTTTGGATTCTGATTTGAACAAATCAACTACAAAGAAATACATTTCATAGCAATTGTGAAATTTTAATATAGACTGTTTATTAAATATGTTTTAAATTGTTGTTAAATTTCTTTCAGATTTTATGATGAAATGGTGATTATGTTTGAGGAGAAAACTCATTAATTAGCTGTTAAATTTACTGTAAAATTCTCTTGCAAAAGAAAGAGAATAATAAAGAAACTATCATGAGGAGTGGATAGGTGAAACAATATGAAAAGCATGACTATAAGTGTTGAATCTGAGTGATGAGTTTATGGGATTTATTATACTATTTTATTTGAAAATTTTCACAATAACAATCCTATAGAAAAGGGAATATACTTATCAAATGATATTTTAAAAATCCAGCCCCATACTGCTTTATAAGAATCAAATCTATAAGAAATATCACCTCACACCTGTCAAAATGTCTATCATCAATAAATCAACAAACAACAAATATTGGTGAGGATGTGTAGAAAAGGGAATCCTCATGCACTGTTGATGGGAGTGTAGATTGGTGCAGTCACTTTGAAAAACAGTATGGAGTTTCCTTAATAAATTAAAAATGGAAGTGCCTTATCACCCAGTGATTCCACCTCTGGGAATAAATAGAAAGAAACCCAAAACACTGATTCAGAAGAATACTGTATATGCACCCCTGTGCTCATTGCAGCATTACAATAGCCCAGATTTGGAAGCAGGCCAAGTGCACATCAGTAGGTGAGCTCTGGCATATTTACAAATACACCACAGCCTTAAAAAATAAGGAAATTTCCCTTTCGTGATAGCATGTATACACCCAGAAAGGATTATGCTAAATTAGATAAGCCAGTCAGAGAAAGATACATACCATATGATTTCACTTATATGTAGAATCTAATGAACAAAATAAACACAGAGAATAGAAGCACACTCATAGATTAAATCCCAAAACTGATCTAATAGCTGCCTTTAAAATCTTGAACTAATAAATGGAGAACATATATCTTTTTCAAATACCTATGGGAAAGCTATGGAAACTGACCATACTTTAGGCCATAAATGTTCCAAAGCAGTGATAACCTATAAACCAATTTTTAGCAGAATGCAATTAAATTCAGTATCAACAATAAAAGATGCCAAAAGGTAAATAACATTGGAAATCATGAATTTCATAAAGATAATTTCCAAAGAAATTTAGCAGGTTTTAGAGAAAATTTACAACTTTAATGACATGTATTTAAAAACAGAAAGATTAAATATAAACAATAGAAACTACAGCTGAAAACAACAGAAAAAATACAAATGAAAATAAAGGAAATAATAGATTAGACTAGAAAATAATTAACAAAATATAACCAACAAAACAAAAACTGATTCTTTGAAGAAGAAAAAAAAGTAGCAAATCTCTAAAAACATCCCATCTAATAAAAGGGTAATATGCAAATTAACCATCACTCCATCACAAGATGGCAGTGCCCATAGCCACAAGATGGCAGTGCCCAGTCCCCTCAGCCCTGCCAGAGTCCCCGGTCCTTTCAGCCCCACCGGGAGACTGGGGAAGGGAGGCTGGAGTCCCCAGTCCTTTCGGTTTCTGCAGCCCCTGGACCAGAAGCGGAAGCCGAGAGCATGGGGAGCACCAGGAATGCTGGGAATTGTGGTTCTGGTGGCGGATGTGTTGTGCGATCTCCTAGACACTCAAGCGAAGTGAGCCTGGACCAAGTTACTGTTGTGGGTGGGGGATGGAGGGAAAGCAAAGGTAAAGTCAGAGTGTTGAGGAAAAATTAAAAGGAAGATATCCTGCAACTTCTAGGAAATCTCCACCAATGGAGCAAAGAAGAAAAAAGAGCTCTATTATTCTGTGAGCACCAAATCACACTGGGCTGGGGTCTCACACAATTTGCTCATATGATTGCAAAGACAGACAGAAACTTCACTCTTTAATGTACCCAGGCAGATACAATGCACAACATGCACGTTTTCATGGAAGAGGACTTAACAGCACCATTTGCTATACACCCTTTGGTAAGTCACCTCTTTGGTGGCCATCTGTCTTAGTTAATTGCCATAATCAAGAGTAAAAATTAAAACTTTTCTATCTCTCTGGCAAGCAGGTCTTTACAGCTTGGAGCAAGGCAACTATCTATAATAATAGAAGTATAATATGAGGGGCAATCAGGCATGCAGGCAGAGGGGTTAGGGGCGATGAGGCAGGCAAGCAGAGTAGTTAGGAGCCAGCGGTCCTGGATTGTTAGAGGGTGCAAGCAGGACTGAAGGACCGCCCCACCACCGTACACGAATTTCATGCACCAGGCCCTCTAGTATATCAATAAAAAGAGAAAGTACTATTATTTTATTTTATTTTTTCCATCACCATTTATTGCCTCTGTGCCCTTTTCCACCCTTATCCATCCACCTCCACTCCCTGCAATCACTACTGTTGTCATGAGCTCTGGTTCTCATTTTTTTTCTTTCTTGTTCATCCCCTCCCCACTCTCTCTCACCCATCCCCCCAGCGGTCTGCCTGCTCTCTATCTATGAGTCTGTCTCTATTTTGCTTGGTAGTTCAGTTTGTTCATTAAATTCCACATATGAGTAAAATCATATGGTACTTGTTTATCTCTGGCTGGCTTATTTCACTTAGCACTATTATTAAATAAAAATATTATTATTCAGGCTAGTTTATGCTACAGTAAAAATCAATAAAAAATTTCAATTGTTTAAACAAATAAAAGCAGATTTATGCTCACAAAAGATCCTCAGTATATTTAGGTAACTCTCTAAGGTTCTCCTGGAGGTCTCAGTATTCCAGGTTGCTTTGATCCTCTGATATTTGCCTCTATGATCACCCCACATACATATCACTTCCTCTCATGTTACACTGGACAAATCAACTCAGATGGCCAGTCCTGACATCAAGGAGTTAGAAAACTGTAATCCCCCTGAGTGCTTCCTGAGAAGAAAATAAAAAATACAGACAAACATTAGTAATGTCCACCCAAATTATGAATAATTTTGTGATAATAAATTGAAATATTTATATGAATTATAAAATGTTCAAGAAAACAGAACTTATCAAAACTTACTCAAGAAGAAATGTGGGACCTAAAGTATTTGAAAAAATTGGATCAGTAATCAAGAATACCATCACCAAAGTTAGTATTGCAAGTGTTAGTAAATCTTTAAGAAACAGATAATGTCTCACTTACATAATTAAGAATATTTTTAAAAGATTAAAAGCTACCCAACTATAATTATAAGGTTATTATAATTTTGGTAAGAAAACAGATAAAGATCATATCAGAAAGGAAAACACTATAGCCTACTACAAACCTATATGGTACAGCCTATTGCTCCTAGGCTGCAAGCCTGTACACAAGTCATTGTACAAAACAATATGGGATTAAATTAAGTATAAGAAAAAACGATGCTGTCAAGAGATATGATAAACATGATGTGTATGAGGCCAATGCCAGCACAACACAGTATACTGTTTTTACAGAAAACTTTTAAAATATAAGTAGAAAGAGTAATGTTAAAATAATGATTGAAAGTATAGTATAGTTAATACATAAACTAGTAATAGTCATTTATATGATTATCAAGTATTATGTACTGTACATAATTGTACATGTGATACTTTATACAACTGGCAGTGCAATAGACTTGTTTACACCAGCATCATCACAAATGCATGAGTAATGCATTGTTCTACCACATTATGACAGTTAAGATGCTACTGGGTGATAAGAATTTTTTAGTTCCATTATAATCTCACTAGTGTGCCGGTGCACAAAATTCATGCAGGAAGGGGGGAAAGGTCATTCAGCCTGGCCTGCACCCTCTCCAATCTGGGATCACTCTCATAATCAGGGACTACTGGCTCATAACCACTCGCCTGCCTGATTGCCCCTAACTGCTTTTGCCTGCCAGCCTGATTGCCCCCTAACCACTCCCCTGCCAGCCTGATTGATGCCTAACTGCTCCCCTGCCAGCCTGATCACTCACAACTGCCCCCACCCCACCCCGCTGGCCTGGTTGCCCCACGCAGCCTGCTTGTTCAGTCATTTGGTCGTCCCTCACTAACCCCTCTGCTGGCCTGGTCATAGGCAGCCATCTTGTGAGGGTGTGAGGGTCAATTTGCATATTACCTCTTTATTATATAGGATGAGGCCACTGTTGTAAATATATGCGGTTTGTAATTGACCAAACATTGTTATCGGGCACATGACTACAGTCTAGTTTTCTTGATACATAAGTGTGCTTAAGAGTTTAAATGCAAGAACTGGAAGAGCATTTACCAAATTTGTGATTTGGTTGCCCATGAAGGGGAAAGTTTGGTAAGAGAGCAAAGAAGACTTTAATTCTATTGTAAAGTTTTAATGTTTTAGCTTAAAATTTGAATTAAAAATAAAAACCAATAAATAAGTTAATTCTCAGTGTTGGATACTTGCAGTTGTTCTTCTTAACTAAGTTTTTTGTATTTTTAAAACTCTTAAAATAAAAATTGCATGAAAGTGTCATTCCATAGAGATCATATAAAAAAATAATTAGTGGGTGTGGTCATCTATAATAATAAAAGCATAATATGCTAATTAGACCAGACGACCTTCAGGACAAAGCCACAGTGGCAGAGGCCAAGGCAGGTGGCCGCCACAGTGGGCAGGAGGCTGAGTTTCTTGCATGAATTTTGTATATCGGGCCTCTAGTTCTAAATAAAACTATCAGCCAGATGCTTAAGAGATACTAAAATAGGAAAAAATGGATGGTTCAAGAAATAATAGAGAAAGACCAAATTATTTGGAACATGAAGGGCATTCAGTGATAAAGTAAGTTGTGGTTAGGTAGAAGTCCTACTAGGCATCTGAATTTGGGTTTAATTCAATAGTCAATGAGACTCAATGAAAATTTCTAAGTTAAAATATAGACTTTAGAAAGATGTCTTCATTTTACAAAATTGAAAAATGTATGCATATGTGTGTAGAAAAAATAAAAGAGTCTACTGGAATTTTAATTTAGTAATTACATGTGGCCTTCAAGAGAGTAGTTTCATCAGAATAGAAAGAGAAAGATGATAAATGCAAGGGATGAATAGACTATATGAAACTGAAAGGAAATGAGAACAGATTACTTGGTATAAAATAGAGTAGACAAAGAAGTGTGGCTTCAGGAGGTATTTGGACTGGAAGAGTTATTGTTTTCAATGATAGGACACATATGAGTATACTTATGCCCAAAAAGTAAAGTGGTGGGAAGGAAGAAAAGGAAAATGCAATAAGTAGTTCATGAATAGAGTAGTATCCTGGAATGAGAAGCAGTGTATGAGATAAAGTAGAAGTTATGAATTTAGGTGTGTTAAGGAAAAACACCATGCTCTCCTCAGAAATAAGAACAAAGCAATAAAAGACAAGTGAAGATGCCAATAAATTTTGAGTTGGAGACACAGAAATGCTAAAATCCCAGTGTATGTTCTCAATTCTTCAAAATGAGGGGAGCTCGTCTATTGAGAATGAGGAATGTAAAGGTGTGGCTATAGACTAAGAAAAGGATAGAAAAAAAAATGTGGCATATTTGTTGGGGAAAATTCTAGGCAGATTGAAGCTTCTGGATGCTATTGACATTGCTATTGGAGCTGAGATCCAAATGTGGAGAAAAAATGGACACAAAATTATCTCAAGTGGAATCTCACTTTAAATATTTAAGTATGGAAAACATATGCTCTATGAAAGTTTATTTCCCAAGAAAAGTTTAGTGTCCAAAAAGACATTTCTCCATCTAAGAAATATATTAATATGTTAAAAGATGTCTGATAATTTAGGCCAACACCCACCAACAGTAATGACCAAAAAAAAGCTGATTTCTGACTGCTTGCAAAGTAATTAGCCCAGTGGTGTTCCTTTTTAAGATCCAAAGTGTGCCAGTAAGGAGAAGACTAAAGGCACCAATGAAAATATATTTTCTGTTAAATGTGTTATGGAAGAAACCCAAAAATATTCAAGTGGTAAATATTTGAAATAGAAGCAGTGGAGGGAGTCCAAGTTCTCAGTAATTCCACTGGAATAAGTTTCATAAGACATGTATGAGATTTATTTTAACACACTTATGTTTTAAAATAAATGACCAGGATATAACAAAAGGTCGTCATGTTTTAATTAAGTTAGAAAAAGAACGCTTTAGAATTAGACCCAAGTGTTAAATTACTGAAGCTAAATCACATCCAATGAAATTAGGGATAGGCCAACTATTGCCTGCTGGCTATTCTTGTTTTTGTGTGGTTTTTTGTTTTTTGGGTTTTTTTAATGGCTCAGGATCTAAGAATGGCTTTACATTTTTAAATGGTTACCTTTAAAATGGTTACATGATTGTGGTGTCTCCCACCTTCTTAATTTCTTTGATGTTGCTTTTTGGGTAGCCAAGCCTAACATATTTACTAGTTGACCATGTACAGAACAAGTTTGCCAACCCCTAAACTAAATGATCATAAGACTAGGCAAGTAACAAAAGGAGGCAAGCCTCAAGAGGGGTAGATGTATTCTTAGATATAATTGCAGTATGATTATGATGCTCTTTATCTGCTAATACTAGTCCATTTGAACTAGTTTTCCTACAGCAGTGAAGGGTTTGCCCTGCATTTAATCACTTATCTCCATAGTGACTTTAAAAAACACACAACAACAATTAGCTCTATGAATTTACAAATAGCCTTATGGTGCATAATTGTGTTGGTGAGTGACTGCATTACTAAAGATGGCAAGTTCTGGAATTGAACTGACCATTTTTTGAAGGAGGTAAAGGTGAGTATTATGACTAACCCAGATGGCAAGCAAAGGTCCTCTGAGATCACAAAGCATTTTTGTTTTAGATGTACAAAGACATGTGGTTAGCTAATCCAAGCTTAGAGCTTTCTCTTGGAGTGCTTCCAATAATTTTGTAAGCATCTATTTTCCAGGTTTACATCCCTTTCTGTGTAAAATAGAGAAGCTTCAGCTTGATTCATACACTCCTTTTTTTTGCTTCCTTCCCCTTCCTGGTTTACTTCCCTTATTCCCACAGGATTACTCTTACTTCCTGGGATCACTTCCCAAATTAACAACATACATTCCAATCCTTGCATCAGGGTCAGCTTTGGTGGGATTCCAATAGAGAAAACAATGAACATGCATTATGCTTATAATTTGGGGGAAAGTTTTTTTAAAATCCTGTTACCAGGAGTTGTCAATATTTTGAAAAACCATATATCTGTTAAAAAGGATATTGCTATTTGCTTTTCAATTTGTAATGAAGGTATAAATCTTTATTTTCTACTATGGTGGGATCATATCCCAATCTGGTCAAGTCATCCAGAGAGGAACCAGAAAAATAGGCTACAAATGGAAGGAAAAAAATTTTAAAACAAGCCAAACCAACAAACAACTTTCTGCCCTAGAGGAAAAAATTATGTAGTTGTATACTTGAATAGTGATGCTTTTCCATATCAAAAAGCTAAATGGCCCTGGTTGGTTGTGGCTCAGTTGGATGGTTGTCATGTGCACCAAGAGGTTGCCGGGTCAATTCCCAGTCAGATCACATGCCTTGGTTGCTGGCTTGATCCCCAATGGGAGGTATGCAGGGGGCAGCTGATCAATATTTCACTCATGCATAGATGTTCCTCTCTCTCCCTCTCCATCCCCCTCTCTAAAATATAAATAAAATATTTTTTAAAACAGTGACTTGGATAATAAAGAAGCAAGTGAAAGGACCAGAATACTGGCTGGGACTGGAACAGCAGCATTTTGGAATAGTTACAACCTGGAGCAGTATGGTGGTCTTATTGCCCACTTAAGACTACCAAGCTTTAGGAGATAGCACATTTCCTACCTACTGCTTCTTCTGGAATTGTTCTCAACTGAGCTCTGAAAACTTGCCCAAGCACCCCATCTGACCTACACCATGTGGACAATTCCTATGAGATATAGCAGGATGCTTATAAACTCTACCTTCTGAAACAGGGTGGGTGATCAGGACCCCTTATCTGATTGTGTTGATGCAAAGGGTAGACCTTGCCTTTGAAGGAGGTGTAACAATATACTAGTAAAACTGAATTGAAATTTCCTCCTGAGCTGGGCAGTGGTAAAAACATCCCCCCATTACAGCTGGTCGGCAAACTGCGGCTCGCGAGCCACATGTGGCTCTTTGGCCCTTTGAGTGTGGCTCTTCCACAAAATACCATGGCCTGGGCGAGACTATTTTGAAGAAGTGGCATTAGGAGAAGTTTAAGTTTAAAAAATTTGACTCTCAAAAGAAATTTCAATCGTTGTATTGTTGATACTTGGCTCTGTTGACTGAGTTTGCATACCACTGCCCCATTACACTATGATTGCTAATACTAACAGTAAATACTGATATTTTTAATGCTATGCTCTCTGTTTAATCTCACAGCAACTCTGATACAGATATACATATTTCTCTCATTTTACAGATGAGGAATCTGAGATTCAGAAAAGGTAAGTAATACCAGGATTATACCACTAATGAATGCAGGACTGAACTCTGACACCAATGCCTGATGAACTAGTAACAGCTATAGTACATACAGCATAAATTCTTACTACTGTTACATCCCGGGGGAAAAAAGCAATGGAAGGGACACATTTAAAACAGCAAAAGCCGACTAGGGATGATTATTTCATTGTAGAGTTAAGAGTGATTAATCACCTTCACAAGTTGTCCACTAAAATATGACATTACTAATTATCCTGAAGTTATTTTTGCTTACTTTGCTTTATGGCTAGAGTCTTGGGTTTCAGAGCAGTAGCATCAGATTCTCATTTTAATGTTATAATAAGAATGGGCTTTGTTTGTGCCTTTTCTTGCTCATGTTATCACCAGCACTATTAGGACAGATACATGTGGTGTTATTCCTTATTCCAATTACATTTATCATAATAATATGGTTCAGTATTGGAATTTTAATGGCTCATATAGTCTTTGAAACATAATAATAAACTGTAATGCTCTGACTTCAACTTTTTAATATTTGATAAATTGTTCATTCCCTACCCACCTTGCTCCTTCCTTTCCTCATGAAACTTAAACAGGTATGAGGTGCAATGAAAAGTCACTCTAAGCAGCAAATACCAAATGGAAGGCCCTATTTATAAACCTATTAAAAGTGTACATAAACCAAGAGCTGGTTCTTTGAAAGGCTAAACAAGATTGATGAACCTCTAGCCAGGCTCACCAAGAAGCAAAGAGAGAGGACCCAAATAAACAAAATCAGAAATGAAAGAGGTGAAATAACAACAGATCCCGCCAAAATACAAAGGATTGTTAAAAAATACTACGAACAACTCTATTCCAACAAACTGGACAACCTGGAGGAAATGGACATATTCCTAGAAAAATATAACCTTCCAAAACTCAATCAGGAAGAATCTAAACATCTCAATAGGCCAATAACTATGGAAGAAATTGAAACAGTCATCAAAAAGCTTCCAGCAAACAAAAGCCCGGGGCCAGACAGCTTCACAGGAGAGTTTTACCAAACATTCAAGGAAGAACTAAAACCTATCCTCCTCAGACTATTCCAGAAAATTCAAGAGGAAGGAACACTTCCAAGCTCCTTCTATGAAGCCAGCATCACCCTAATACCAAAACCAGATAAAGACAACACAATGAAAGAGAATTACAGGCCAATATTCCTCATGAACGTAGATGCCAAAATGTTCAACAAACTTCTAGCAAATCGGATCCAGCAGTACATCAGAAAGATCATACACCATGACCAAGTAGGATTCATCCCAGGAATGCAAGGATGGTACAATATCTGCAAATCAATAAACGTGATACATCACGTAAACAAATTGAGAGATAAAAACCACATAGTCATATCAATTGATGCGGAAAAAGCATTTGACAAAATACAACATCCTTTCTTGATAAAAACTCTCAACAAGGTGGGAATAGAAAGATCATACCTCAACAAAATAAAAGCTATATATGATGAACCCACAGCTAACATCACACTCAATGGGCAAAAACTAAAACCATTTCCCCTAAGAACAGGAACAAGACAGGGATGCCCACTCTCACCACTCCTGTTCAATATAGTTCCAGAAGTATTAGCCATTGCAATTAGACAAGAAGAAGAAAGAAAAGGCATCCAAATTGGAAAAGAAGAAGTAAAGCTGTCCTTATTTGCAGATGACATGATATTGTACATAAAAACCCTGAAAGAGTCCATCAAAAAACTAACAGACTTAATAAATGAATTCAGCAATGTAGCAGGATACAAAATTAATGCCAAGAAATCTATGGCATTTCTATACACCAATAATGAACTTACAGAAAGAGAGACGGAAAAAACAATCCCATTTACCATCGCACCAAAAAAATTAAGATACCTAGGAATAAACTTAACCAAGGAGGTAAAAGACCTATACACGGAAAACTACAGGACACTGAAAAAAGAGATAGAGGAAGACGTAAACAGATGGAAGAACATACCATGTTCATGGATTGGTAGAATCAACATCATTAAAATGTCCATACTACCCAAAGCAATCTATAGATTCAATGCACTCCCCATTAAAATACCAATGGCATATTTCACAGACCTAGAAAGAACTCTTCAAAAATTCATCTGCAATGAAAAAAAGACCCCGAATAGCCACAGCAATCTTGAGAAAGAAGAATAAAGTAGGAGGGATCTCAATACCAGATTTCAAGCTGTATTACAAAGTCACTGTTCTCAAAACAGCCTGGTACTGGCACAAGAACAGACATATAGATCCATGGAATAGAATAGAGAATCCAGATATCGACCCAAACCACTATGCTCAATTAATATTTGACAAAGGAGGCATGAAGGGAGAGAATTCAAAATGATGGCGTAGGTAAACACCTAAACTGCTGCCTCGCACAACAATTTCAAAACTACAACTAAAAGACAAAACGACTATCACCCAGAACCATGGGAAAGCTGGCTGAGTGGAAGTTCTACAACTAGAAGGAAAGAGAAAAGAGCATTGAGACATGCAAAACCAATGAAAAGCTGAGGTACGGAGGCGCGTGATCTGGGCTGGCGGCAGGCGTTGCTTTTTTCAACCCAAAGGGAGACAAGCCGCAGATTACTCTGAAATACAGTTTCTGGGGAGACGGGGGGGACCCAAACTCCTACGGGGAGAAGCTGGATTGTCTAACACCGGGTTGGAAAGTGAGGGGGGCCTGCTTGCAGAGCTGCGCACAAGAATTGTTTACTGCGCTGGGGCACGGGACGCAGTCAGAGACACAGAGCCAGCTAACTAGCAGCCATCACTGTTTGCCACGCCCTAGTCTAGTGACTCCCTGAGACCCCGCCCAACACAACCTACAAACCCACCCAAGCTCCAAGCAGCAGCGTTAGCATAAGAGAGGCCTGCCCTATCGCAGCTTAACCTAGCAAACTTGCAGCCTGGGTCAGACAGCTCCAAAATCTCCAAACCCCAAGCAAAGAGGAGAAAACTGTAGCTCTCGCTGTAGCTCCTGCTGGGTGGACTCAGACAGTAGCTGACCTGCACCCCATTGGAGATCCAGAAGCCAGTATACCTAGTGGTCATTGTGAGAAACCAGATTTCAACTCCTCACATCCATAAGTGACACATTCAAGAGGCAGACTCAGTGAGCACCAAAGCCCCACTAAAACAAGTCCTGCACCATAAGCGTGTCTCCAGCAAAGCAGTTCTTATATACACAGCGAGTCCTCACAGCCGATTGGCCTGGAGGTCAATTCCTCCCAGCGTACCAACAGCAATTAAGGCTTAACTACACCAAGACTTTGCACTCAGCCCACAAAGGGGTGTGCCAAGAGCGTCCACATCAGGTGATTGGGGAGGCTGAGCTACTGCCCCCAATAGGTCACCTACCACACAAAGCCACTCCATCAA
This sequence comes from Corynorhinus townsendii, assembly GCA_026230045.1. Lineage (NCBI taxonomy): Eukaryota > Metazoa > Chordata > Mammalia > Chiroptera > Vespertilionidae > Corynorhinus > Corynorhinus townsendii. Next base: position 96,778,834 of record JAPDVU010000003.1, read on the forward strand.
CACAGGGAAGCAGCCAAAATGCGGAAACAAAGAAACATGTCACGAATGAAAGAAACGGAGAAAAGCAAACTACTGGATGACATAGAGTTCAGAACCACATTTATAAGGTTACTCAAGAATCTTCTAAAAACCGCTGAGAAACTTGATGACACTTCTGAGGAGCTTAGTGAGACCTTCAAGGACCTTAATGAGAATGCCAAAAAAATGGAAAAGGACCAGTCAGAAATGAAGCATACACTGTCTAAAATAAAGAATATACAGAAACTCAACTGTAGATCAACGTACCCCATGAATCAAACCAAAGATCTGAGATATGAGGAAACAAAAAACACCCAACCAGAAAAACAAAAAGAAAAAAGAATCCAAAAATATGAAGATAGTATAAGGAGCCTCTGGGACAACTTCAAGCGTACCAACATCCGAATTTTTGGGGTGCCAGAAGAAGAGAGAGAGCAAAATACTGAAAACCTATTAGAAGAAATAATGACAGAAAACTTTCCCTACCTGGTGAAAGAAATAGACTTACAAGTCCAGGAAGCGCACAGAACCCAAAACAAAAGGAATCCAAAGAGGACCACACCAAGACACATCATAATTAAAATGCCAAGGGCAAAAGACAAAGAGAGAATCTTGAAAGCAGCAAGAGAAAAACGGTTAGTTACCTACAAGGGAGTACCCATACGACTGTCAGCTGATTTCTCAGCAGAAACTATGCAGGCCAGACAGGAGTGGCAAGAAATATTCAAAGTGATGAACAGCAAGAACCTACAACCAAGATTACTCTATCCAGCAAAGCTATCATTCAGAGTTGAAGGTCAGATAAAGAGCTTCACAGACAAGAAAAAGCTAAAGGAGTTCATCACCACCAAACCAGGATTACATGAAATGCTGAAGGGTATTCTTTAAGAAGAGGAAGAAGAAGAAAAAGGTAAAGATAAAAATTATGAACAACAAAATGACATCAAATACATACCTACCAACAAGTGAATCTAAAAATCAAGTAAATAAAAAATCTGAAGAACAGAATGGACTGGTGAATATAACAGAATCAGAGACATAGAAAGGGAGTGGACTGACAATTCTCAGGGGGAAGCGGGTGTGAGTGGTGCGGGAAGAGATTGGACAAAAATCTTACTGCTATGGATGAAGAAAGTGGCAGGGGCTAAGGGCATGGGGTAGGGTGGGGTGGAAAATCAGGTGGAGGGGAGGTATAGGGGGAAAACAAAAAGAGGAACACCTGTAATCTGAACAATAAAGATTTATTTTAAAAAAATAAAAAATAAATAAATAAAACAAAGGAGGCATGAACATACAATGGAATCAAGACAGTCTCTTCAATAAATGGTGTTGGGAAAATTTGACAGATACATGCAAAAAAATGAAACTAGATCACCAACTTACAAAAATTCAGATGTTGGTACGCTTGAAGTTGTCCCAGAGGTTCCTTATACTATCTTCATATTTTTGGGTTCTTTTTTCTTTTTGTTTTTCTGGTTGGGTGTTTTTTGCTTCCTCATATTTCAAATCTTTGATTTGATTCTTGGGATCCTCTAGTCTACTGTTGAATTTCTGTATATTATTCTTTATTTCAGACAGTGTATGCTTAATTTATGACTGGCCCTTTCCTTTTTTTTTTTTTTTTTGCATTCTCCTTAAGATCTTTGATGATCTCACTAAGTTCCTCGGAGGTCTAAGTTTCTCGGAGGTTTCTAGAAGATTCTTGAGTAACCTTATAACTGTGGTTTTGAGCTCTATATCCAGTAGTTTGCTTTCCTCCATTTCTTTCATTTGTGACATGTTTCTTTGTCTTCACATTTTGGCTGATTCCCTGTGTTGTTGGAGTGGCTTTGTGTGGTAGGTGTCCTATAGGGCCCAGGTGGCAGCAAAAGGTATATACCTATACATGCTGCCTCTCACAACCACACCAAAACTACAACTAAAAGACAAAACAACTATCATCCAGAACCACGGGAAAGCTGGCTGAGTAGAAGTTCTACAACTAGGAAGAAAGAAAAAAGCACAGTGAGACTGGGTAGGAGGTGCAGAGGCACGGAAGAGCAGAGGTACAGAGGCTCGTGAATAGGGCTGGCAACTGGATGCGCTGTTTTATTCAATAGGAAGGGAGATACAACTCCCGACTGCTCTGAACTCCAGTTGCCGGAGAGACTCTGGGGACCCAGACTCCTACGGGGAAAAACTGGACTGTCTGGCATCAGGTTGGAAAGCGAGGGTGGCTTTCTCACAGTGGTGCTCACAGGAATCATTGTTACTGTGCAGGGGTGCAGGACACGGAGACAAAGAGACGGCTGACTGGCAGCCATTGCTGTTTCCTATGCCCTGGTGATTCCCTGAGACCCCACCCAATTTACAACCCCACCCAAACTGTGCTCAGCGGCTTTGGCATATGAATGGCCTGTTCTTTTGCAGCCTAACCTAACAAACTGCAGCTGGGTCAGAGAGCTCCAAAACTTCCAAACCCCAAACAAAGAGGAGAAATCTGCAGGCCTTGCTGTAGCTCCTCCTGGGGAGCCTCAGGCAGTAGCTGACTTTGCACCTCCTTTGAGATCCAGGAGCCAGTGTACCTAGTGGTCAGTGTGAGACACCAGATTTCAACTCCTCACATCCATAAGTGACAAACTCAAGAGGCAGACTCAGTGAGCACCATAGCCTCACTGAAGCAAGTCCTGCCCCATAAGGGCATCTCTAGCACAGCAGTTCTTCCATTATAGACACAGCAGGTCCTCACAGCCAATTGGCCTGGAGGTTAATTCCTCCCAGTGATACCAACAACAATCAAGGCTTAACTACAGCAAGACTGTGCACCCAGCCCACAAGGAGGTGCACCAAGAGTGTCTACCTCAGGTGATTGGGGAGGCTGAGCCACTGGGCCCTATATGACATCTACCACACAAAGCCACTTCATGTATATTTTAAGCATAATTTTTTCTTCTATAAGAAAATTATTACTTTAAGTAGCTTAGGCATTGTATACTTGATAATTACTCAAGGCACAGTCATATTAAAACTTTTACCAATCTCTGGCAAGATTGTAGGGGCCCTTGAACATCCTCCACTCCACAAAATATATAATTCAAAAGTAAAAAGAATATTATACCATAAAATGTATATAATAAAGTACAACAAAATTCTGATTCACCACCCCCCCCCCCCACCATCATGACCAGTTTATTGGTATTTTAAAACATCATGTATAGCCCAGCTGGTATGGCTCAGTGGCTGAGCATCAGCCTATGAACCAGGAGGTCACAGTTTGATTCCTGGTCAGGGTCCATGGCTGGGTTTCAAGCTTGATCCCCAGTAGGGGATGTGCAGGAGGCAGCCAATCAATGATTCTCTTTCATTTTTGATGTTTCTATTTCTCTCTTCCTCTCCCTTCCTCTCTGAAATCAATAAAAATATATTTTTTAAAAATATCATGTAGAAAATTTTCTCTTTTTGATACTCATGTCTTCTGAAAATTCTTGGCCAAATTTCCCTTTACAGACTTTAAACTCCTAAATATTTACCAGACTAGTAATGAATTCCTCCCTTCTTGTGAGAAATAAGAGAGACTAGCAAATCTGTTGCATACAGTACTAAAATAAATAACACAGTGAATTTCTATAAAAGATAAATTTTTCACTGTTGCAATTAGATAGATTAAGATAATGCATGCAAAATTGTAAGAAATCAAAGCAGCATCACTTTTAAAAAATTCAGAGAGGGATCTGTTGTTTCTGCCTTAAAAAAACAAATATCCTATATAATAAAGAAGTAATATGCAAATTGACCATCACTCCAACACACAAGATGGCCTCCCCCATGTGGACACAAGATGGCTGCCACAAGATGGCCAGCAGGGGAGGGCAGTTGTGGGTGATCAGGCCTGTAGGGAGGGCAGTTAAGAGTGACCAGGCCTGGAGGGGGAATCCAAGATGGCGGCGTAGGTAAACATCTAAACTGCTGCCTCCCACAACAATTTAAACTACAACTAAAAGACAAAACGTCTATCACCCAGAACCACGGGAAAGCTGGCTGAGTGGAAGTTCTACAACTAGAAGGAAAGAGAAAAGAGCATTGAGATGTGCACGAGCGCTGAAAAGCTGAGGTACGGAGGCGCGTGATCCGGGCTAGCGGCGGGCAACTGGGTGCGTTGCTTTTTTCAACCCGAATGGAGACAAGCCCCCGATTACTCTGAAATCCAGTCTCTGGGGAGACGCGGGGGACCCAAACTCCTACGGGGAGAAGCTGGACTTTCTGCCAGTGAGAGTGGCTTGCTTGCAGAGCTGCACGCAGGAATAATTGTTTACGGCACTGGGGCATGGGACTCCAGGACGCCGTCGCCATTGGGGACACAGAGCCGGCTAACTAGCAGCCATTGCTGTTTGCCACGCCCTAACCTAGTGACGCCCTGAGACCCCGCCCCACACAACCTACAAACCCACCCAAACTCCAAGCAGCCGAGTTAGCATAAGAAAAGCCTGCCCTATCGCAGCTTAACCTAGAAAAATTGCAGCCTGGGTCAGACAGCTCCTAAACCTCCAAACCCCAAGCAAAGAGGAGAAAACTGCAGCTCTCACTGTAGCTCCTGCTGAGTGGCCTCAGACAGTAGCTGACCTGCACCCCATTGGAGATCCAGAAGCCAGTGTACCTAGTCATCAGTGTGAGACACCAGATTTCAACTCTTCACATCCATAAGTGACACATTCAAGAGGCAGACTCAGTGAGCACCAAAGCCCCACTGAAACAAGTCCTGCACCATAAGCGTGTCTTCAGCGCAGCAGTTCTTCCATTATAGACACAGGGAGTGCTCACAGCTAATTGGCCTGGAGGTCAATTCCTCCCAGTGTACTAACAGCAATTCAGGCTTAACTACACCAAGACTTTGCACTCAGCCCACAAAGGGGTGTACCAAGAGCATCCACATCAGGTGATTGGGGAGGCTGAGCTACTGCCCCCTATAGGTCACCTACCACACAAAGCCACTCCATCAACACAGGGAAGCAGCCAAAATGCAGAAACAAAGAAACATGTCATGAATGAAAGAAATGGAGGAAAGCAAACTACTGGATGACATAGAGTTCAGAACCACATTTATAAGGTTACTCAAGAATCTTCTTAAAACCGCTGAGAAACTTGATGAGACCTTCAAGGAGCTTAATGAGAATGCCAAAAAAAATGGAAAAGGATCAGTCAGAAATGAAGCATACACTGTTTGAAATAAAGAATATACAGAAACTCAACTGTAGATCAACATACCCCAAGAATCAAACCAAAGATCTGAAATATGTGGAAACAAAAAACATCCAGCCAGAAAAACAAAAAGAAAAAAGAATCCAAAAATATGAAGATAGTGTAAGGAGCCTCTGGGACAACTTCAAGCTAACCAACATCCGAATTTTTGGGGTGCCAGAAGAAGGGAGACAGCAAAATATTGAAAACCTATTAGAAGAAATAATGACAGAAAACTTTCCCTACCTGGTGAAAGAAATAGACTTACAAGTTCAGGAAGCGCACAGAACCCCATACAAGAGGAACCCAAAGAGGACCACACCAAGACACATCATAATTAAAATGCCAAGGGCAAAAGACAAAGAGAGAATATTAAAAGCAGCAAGAGAAAAACAGTTAATTACCTACAAGGGAGTACCCATACGACTGTCAGCTGATTTCTCAACAGAAACTATGCAGGCCAGAAGGGAGTGGCAAGAAATATTCAAAGTGATGAACAGCAAGAATCTACAACCAAGATTACTCTACCCAGCAAAGCTATCATTCAGAGTCGAAGGTCAGATAAAGAGCTTCACAGACAAGAAAAAGCTAAAGGAGTTCATCACCACCAAACCAGGATTACACGAAATGCTGAAGGGTATCCTTTAAGAAGAGGAAGAAGAAGAAAAAGGTAAAGATAAAAATTATGAACAACAAAATGACATCAAATACATACCTACCAACAAGTGAATCTAAAAATCAAGTGAATGAAAAATCTGAAGAACAGAATGGACTGGTGAATATAATAGAATCAGGGACATAGAAAGGGAGTGGACTGACGATTGTCAGGGGAAGCAGGTGGGAGGGGTGCAGGAAGAGATTGAACAAAAATCTTACTCCTATGGATGAAGACAGTGGTGGGGGGGTAAGGGCCTTGGGTGGGGTGGGAATCAGGTGGAGGGGAGCTATGGGGAAAAATAAAAGAGGAACACCTGTAATAATCTGAACAATAAAGATTTATTTAAAAAAAAAAAAAAGAGTGACCAGGCCTGCAGGGGAGGGCAGTTGCGGGGTACCAGGCCTGCAGGGGAGGGCAGTTAGGGGCAATCAGGCTAGCAGGGGAGCAGTTAGGCATCGATCAGGCTGGCAGGGGAGTGGTTAGGGTGTGATCAGGCTGGCAGGCAGGCGAGCTGTTGGGAACCAGCAGTCCTGGATTGTGAGAGTGATGTCCAATGCCCACCGTGATTGGGCCTAAACTGGCAGTTGGACATTCCTCAAGGGTTCCCAGATTGGAGAGGGTGCAGGCTGGGCTGAGGGACACACACACCATCCCCCCCTCCCCCAGGCCCCCCCCCCCCATGCACAAATGTCTTGCACCAGGCTTCTAGTATGATAATAAAATGTTGGACTGCACCACGTCCAATCATTTATAGTCCAAAAGACATAATAAAATTGGTCCAAATATCTACCCCATCTGGAATCAGATATTTTGTTATAAATCAAGCCGTTTGTATATGTGCCCTAAACATTTAGGCTACATTTCTTTGGGACAATTGAAACAAAAAGGAGAAATCCCACTGAAACCAGACAAAAGAGTCCAGCTGCCCTTTGTGGTACATTTACTAATCAGATAGCTGGCAATCCAAGAAAGCAGTCGATGTAACATTCAGAAAAGATCACTCTGACATTTCATTTCATGTCAGCCCTTATATAAGGTTAGAGGGTGGGAAAACTCTAAGTTCCCAGGGTCTGCCTTCTATCATTGTCCTTGTAAAGATTAGCCCCGGAAAAGATTAGCCCAGAATGCTATATCCTGTCAGATAGTTCCTGTCCTTGATCTGTTCTTGAAATGTGTTTTCTTTTCAGTGACAGGATCATCAGGCTCCAGGCTGCCTTATCTCCAGGGCCTGTTCTCCTTCTTGTAAGGCATCCTTCAGTTTCCCAGGGTCTGTAAGAAAATCTCTTCTTTATAGTGAGTACCTATTAAACAACTATTTCTATTACATGCTCCCTCCCCTATCACCATCAGTAGAGGGCTGAAACCAATGTGGTACCATGTTGGTTACATGCTAGGCATAAGATTATATAATAGTGTTTGGAGGGGGGAAAAAATGATGTGAGCAATAGCTCCTTGACTGGTGGCTGGATCTTTTGGTGACCAGAATCTCCTGCTTCATTCATTCATTTTAATTTTTATTTTTAAGAGAAGTACAATTAAGCCTAATCAACAGAAGATATGACTCTAGTTTTAGCAAGTACCTAAATGATTGATTCACTGGTGTCTTGGCAGGGACTTAGGTTGCTTTTTATTTTTCTGAAGTGGTGTCTAATAAATGATATTACAGGAAGAAGACTGTAATATCAGGGGGGAAAAAGAAGAGGAGGAGAATGAAAAATAGAACAGGAGAAAAAGAAAAAGGGAGAGTGAGGAGAGAGAAAAAAGAAAAATGTAGGAAGTGGAGGAGAAAATTAAGATGGAGAAAAACCACAATGAAGGAAGAAAAGCTGTTGAGTATAAATTATGTACTAGCTCCTCTTACTATACAAACTCTTCCTACAGTCTCAATAAGAAATGCATTTTTATCTCCATTTTACAGAAGAGGCATCAGAGACTGAAAGTCCAATAATTTTCACTGGGTCACCAAATGTGTATTCTCAGAGTGATATACTTTTCATCTCTGTCTCAGTAAAGTATGCCTTGGTTTCTTCAGATGGATTTCTTGGTCTCTACCCTTTCTATGCCCACACAAGCACAAATGTGAGCTTTCAAAAGGTAGGAAGGGTCAATGCCAAGAGAGTAAATAAGTAGCAAATATCTTGGGCGAGAATGAAAGAACTATGAAGTCAAGTAGTATTTTATAACTTACGTTGAAAAATTTAACAGCACTCTAAAGAAGACATAGTTCATTATTACAAAAGGCCTACCAATCTAAACCAAAGCAGTTTTGACCATTTTAAGAAAAAATTGGTTAGAAAACATTTTTACCCAAACAATTTAAATAGTATTTCTCTTTTATTTTTTTTATAAAAGATACTTTTACAAACTTAAGTAAATCTACTCATCTATTGCACTGAATTGTGACTAATCTGTGCAGCCAGCTCAATTAAAATTGCTGAATTCTGAACCTGGCTGGGTGGCTCAATTGGTTGGAGCATCATCCTGTACACCAAAATGTTCAATTCCCCATCAGGGTATATACCTATGTTGCAGACCAGGGGCAAGTTCAGGAAGCAACTGATAGGTGTTACTCTCTCTCTCTCTCTCTCCCTTCTTCTCTCTAAACATATCTTCAGGTGAGGACTAAAAACAAACAATCAAACAAAAACTGCTGAATTTTTTTGTGTAGCCTAAAACAAAAAATGTTGTTCCTGTTTTTGTCAACTCCTCTAGAGAAATATGCTCATCATCAAATGATCACAACCTGTGTATAGAACACATTTTTATAAGCGATTTTAGAAAATGCTTTTATTAATTTGCTAGGGCTGCCGTAACAAAATACCTCAAATTAGGTGGCTTAAACAACAAAAACCTATTTTTCACAGTTCTGGAAGCTAAAGTTTAAGATCAAATTCTGGAGTCCAAGATCAAGGTGCCAAAAGAGCTGGTTTCTTCTGAGGCCTCCCTTCCTGCTTTGCAGATGGCTGTCTCCCCTGCCAATATCTTCACATGCTCTTCCTTCTATAATCTAATTAGGTCTGAGTTGTAATTTCCTCTTATTATAAGAACACCAATCATATTGAAGTAGGGCCCACCTTGATGACCTTATTTTAACTTAGTCACTTTAAAAATGCTATCTCCAAATATGGTCACATCACAAGGTACTGCAGTTAGAACTTCAACATATGATTTTTCACAGGGCTCAATTCAGTTCACAGCGATGCTTAATGCTTACATTTCTTCCATGAGATGGCTCATAAAAGAATGAAGCTAATAACAGTGTAGAATATCTCCACCCAGCAGGGCAGGCCCAACACTGCCCCTAGTGAACCATGTGTTGTTAGGTTAGCTTGAACCTATTAAATTAGATGGAATTCACCAGGAAGACCCAAGTCTAGCTTTGTACTTTCCCAAAGGATGTCACAGATTTGATGCAGTGAGGGATCATGTTCTTTTGTGACTTATTCTCCAAACATGTCCCAGTCTCATGAGCACCAGAGGTTGTCTACAAATGTAATAGGCAAAATAGTACCCAATAAGCCTCTTTATCATCTCAGAATTATAAGGAAAATAGTGCCTTTCTAGCCATGAGCCATGTCCAGGTACCATTGAGCAGGTGTAATTGCTGCAGGGTTTGACCTTGGTGCTAACAGATGAAGAGCCTTCCTGCTTGTAGAAGAGGAAAGTTCTCTGATGAAAATGGATTTATGGTGTTTATGGAGGAGCTGCTCTCATTAGGAACCAGAGGCAGCTTATGGTATTCTGAATGCCCCAGAATAGGCCTGCTGTGTAAAACTGTACTTTGAAATTATGGCATTGTTTTCTGTCTGTCTATTAATAGTGTAATTAAGAAGATAAAATAAAATTCTTCTGACAGGTGTTTTTGTTTCATGACTAAGAGTTGATAGCTTTGTGAATTGCAGTATGTTTTTATGAGCACACATAACATAGTAACTCACTGGAATATGCACTGCAGTGCTGATGCTTCAATGACACACAGGCAGAGGGGTCAGACACAGATTTAATTTGACATAAACATCCCTGTTTGCCTAAAGCCCATGTGCAACCGAAATGCTCAAAGTGAAGAGGGAGAAGACAAACTTCTCCTGGCTGCCATCTGCTTTAGGCCACTCTTGCTGGCAGCTAAGAAGACAATGTGAGACAAAGTACACATTGAAATTAGCACAATCAGTTATGAGCGCTTGTCCCAGCTTCTGAACTTGTGAAATAACTAATAAAATAATAAAAGGTGATTTGCTATATCTCATTCTGGCTTTCATCTCTGACTTCGTTTATAGTTGCTGTGATGGTTTAGAAGCCTGATTTCTTTTTTAAAATTTTTATTGAATTTGTTGGGGTGACAAATTGGTTATTAACCAATAAAATTATATAGGTTTCAAGTATATGGTTCTATAACACATCATCTGAATATTGTATTGTGTGTTCACCACCCAAAGTCAAGTCTACTTCTTTCATCATTTATCTCCCATTTACCCTCTTCTACCTGTCTGATTTCTTCTAGAATTTCTATGGAGAGAGACACTCCATAGAAATAGAATTGAGAACATTCTAAAATGTATTCCAAGTTTAAAAAACAAAAAGTTGTTTAAAAATATATTTATGGGAAAAAAATTCCCAGAAAATTTATTTTCTCCCAAAATTGGTTTATATATTATTCAATATTTTATGGGATAGGGGCAGAATTATATTTTTTAAAAATGCATATATCTGAGCCCATTTCTTCCTTTTACTTACACTCATGTCTATAGAAGAGGGTGTTACTAATGGATAAACTAAGTTCTGAGAAATAGCTTTATTTTTTTGTGTCAGAAAATAAGAAATAACATTTTTATTTTTAGATCAATAAAAAATAATGTAAGATACACTTAGAATAGGAGGCAGACCAACATACTGATTATTTTATCAACAATAATTCTAAGTGGTGCTTTATAGTATGAATTAAGTTGAACTTTATTACATTAGATGCAATTAAAAACTGTAGAAAACCTCTAAATTACGGTATATTGAAATGGTCCATGGTTCACCCACACTAGTTCATGAATGATGATCAAGAGGATAGAACCTGGAGTTGGCCAGATATATCTGGTATGAGTGACACCAAGGGAATGGTGGGAAGTAAATGCCACATTTTTACTACCCTGGTGACCTTAGGAAAGGTAACTTAAGTATTTTGCCTCTCTTCCTACTTTATAACATTTTTCTCATATTTTATGATTACTTCTATATCATGAAGTCACTTGAGGTATAACATCTCTCACATTTATCTCTGGAGTAATCTTTCTCCTAATTTTCAGACCTTTTATTTTTGTCTAAGATGTATAAGTCTATAAAAGAAGTACAAGTGTTCTAAAACCTGCATCTTCACAACTAATTTCACTATCCTCTCTCCCTGTAATTCACTCTTTTATTATTATTATTATTATTATTATTATTATTGTCTAAAGTTTTACATATGTCTTCTTTTTCCCCAATTGACCTCCCCCCCACCCCCCCCACCCCCCACCAAGCCATTTTCACCCTGGGCAAGCCCCCACCGCCCCAGTGTCTGTGTCCATTGGTTATGCTAATATTCATGCATTCAAGTCCTTTGGTTGCTCTCTAAACCCACCCACCCCCCCCCATTTGTCTCTGGATCTCTTCTTGTTCATCAAATTATGTTGATCATTATATCCCACAAATGAGTGAGATCATGTGGTATTTATCTTTCTCTGACTGGCTTATTTTACTTAGCATAATGCTCTCCAGTTCCATCCATGCTGTTGCAAATGGTAAGAGTTCTTTCTTTTTTATAGCGGCATAGTATTCCATTGTGTAGATGTACCACAGTTTTTTAATCCACTCATCTGCTTATGGGCATTTAGGCTGTTTCCAAATCTTAGCTATGGTGAATTGTGCTGCTATGAACATAGGGGTGCATATATCCTTTCTGATTGGTGTTTCTGATTTCTTGGGATATATTCCTAGATGTGGGATTACTGGGTCAAATGGGAGTTCCATTTTTAACTTTTTGAGGAAACTCCATATTGTTCTCCACAGTGGCTGCACCAGTCTGCATTCCCACCAGCAGTGCACAAGGGTTCCTTTTTCTCCTCATCCTCACCAGCACTTTTTTCTTGATTTGTTGATGATAGCCATTCTGACAGGTGTGAGATGGTACCGCATTGTCGTTTTGATTTGCATCTCTCAGATGATTAGTGACTTTGAGCATGTTTTCATATGTCTCTTGGCCTTCCTTCTGTCTTCTTTCGAAAAGTTTCTATTTAGGTCCATTGCCCATTTTTTTTATTGGATCATTTATCTACATTTATTAAATTGTATGAGTTCCCTGTAAATGTTGGAGATTAAACCTTTAACAGTGATAACATTTACAAATATGTTCTGGATTGTGAGAGGGATGTCCAACTGCCAGTTTAGAATCAGGCCTAAACTGGCAGTCAGACATCCCCCAAGGGGTCCCAGATTGGAGAGGGTTCAGGCTGGACTGAGGGACACACCCCTGTGCACGAATTTCATGTACGGGGTCTCTAGTCTATATATATAAAAGTGTAAGCGACTGTTACAACCAGTTGATCCAGTCACTATGATGCGCACTGACCACCAGGGGGCAGACGCTCAAAGCAGGAGCTGCCCCCTGGTGGTCAATGCACTCCCACAACGGGAGCGCCATCAGCCAGAAGCCGGGCTCATGGCTGGTGAGTGCAGCCACAGCAGCAGGAGCCTCTCCAGCCTCCTTGGCAGTGATACCGAGCAGCAGCAGCAGCAAGCACAGTGAGGCCAGAATGAGCGGAAACGGCACGGCGCCCCAACCGGGCTCAAGCTCCTCCCCGGCCCCATGCCACTTAATGCACTGCTACATCCCTCAGGGGATGTCAGACTGCTGGTTTCGGCCAATCCCCTGGCTGCCTGCCCTGTGGGGATCAGGCTGAAACCAGCAGTCTGACATCCCCTAAGCCTAAGGGGTCCCGGAATGCGAGAGGGCACAGGCCAGGCACAGGGACTCCACCAGTGACGAATCCATGCACCAGACCTCTAGTTTTATTATAGCAGCATGTGTTCATTTTATTCTACATAAAGATAAACAGCTTTTATTTTATTTGCAATCTATAAAACGGAGTTCTTTTGCTGATATAAAAACCAATAACTCACTTGAATACCATGCTATCTTCTGAAAATGCCACACACCTGCTTCTTAAACATGTCAAAGTTACAGCACACCTTAGACTTGTCCAGAGCTGAAGCAACAAGCAACTAACTGGTCTTGAACAACAGGTGCTTTCCTGGGCCACCACTCTGACTGTTGGGAAGCAACCATGGAACAAGAGAGTGCAGCCAAATAGAAGGACTTTTCATTTAGAGGCAAAATACCCAAATGTCTCTCTGGCCTCTACTTTCAGCTTTGTACATGATTCCCTAACCTTAATTTCTTTTATTTAAGGAGCTAATTTGGATTGACTTTTTGAGAATGGTGTCCATTACCTAAATAAGTAATGGGAGAAAGAGATCTCTGTGGTTACATGTAAATTTGTGATAGGTCTACAGATGAAGAGGTGAAGAGGATGGTAAAGAAATCAGCTACAATCCATCTATGTGAAGGTCACACCAGCTTCACTGTACACTTTCTCAATGGCATTATGGAGGCATCTCTTCTCAGGTCCAATCCCAGTTTATACTTCATGGCTGTGCACATGATTTGCCTGCCCAAGCACTCCATAATGTAAGCTAAGCCAGAATGCACAATGTCTTGCTCATATGCCCCTGATATCTTGGAACTTTCCTGTGCATATAACAAGAATAGTTCCACTGTGCTTTCCAAACTTCTTTTCCAGCTCTCTTGAACAGAAATGAGCAAGTGGTAGTTAGAATTCTTTTCATATCTGAAGGTCAAACATCCAGAACTTACATGAATTAGGTTCTTCAGCCTCTCAAAATACAATACTGTCACTCCTCTAGCATTCAAGTAGAGATCTGAAATAACCATAATCTTTCTCTCCATGAAAATCTTAGCTTCTGGAGTTGTTGGTCTATCGGCGTCTCCAACAGTGACCTTGGCTTTGATTCTGAGTGCATTGCAGTTGGTCAGCTGCTTCTTGGTGGCAGCAGGAATCAGTATGTCACAGTCAGCCTCTAAGATGGTCCCTTCATAAAGCTTTGCTTTGGAGAAGCCCAGGATTTTTTTTTTCTTTATTGATTAAGGTATTATATATGTGTCCTTATCCCCCCATTGCCTTCCAACCTTCTCCACTCATGCCCTCACACCCTGGTGTCTGCGTCCATTGGTTAGAGAAGCCCAGAATTGATCCATGTTGCAATTTGAAGTTTTCTAGTTCCTTTCGGTCAATACCACCTGGATCCCATATGCTCCCATCATATTCACCAACACTAACACATTTAACACCAAAGTGACGCAAATGTCTCATAGAGTGCACGGCCACATTACCAAATCCCTGAACAACAAATGTTTAATCTCCAAACCCTAGTATCATTCCTAAAATGTTCATGTAAGTAGCTTCATTGGTGAAGTTTTCAATCCCATGGAACATTCCCTGGACAGAAGCAGAAATCTGCTCTTAGACTCCACCCTGACTGGTGGGCTTACCAGTGACACAGGCAGGGGCATTAATATAGTGACTGGAGGATGGTGAAGCAGCTAGATGCTATGAAGATATATCACTGTCGTTTTATATGGGCATTAATAGGAGTCAGCAATTCATGACATCTCTGCTTCACCCATGCTCATACCTGAGGCAGACACATCTGTGCCAAGACCAATAAAGCCATTCTTTGCCAGTTCCTTGTGATCTTTTCCTATTCATTATCGCTATAGTAGTTCTTGGGATTGATGTTAACACCAGTTTTGGTGCCCCTAAACGGCACATCAACCACTGCACACATGCGTCATCAGAGAAGCCAAAGCTTTAACTTGACTCACATCAGTGCTCTAAGGAATAACTCCTTTGCTAGGAGTGCCATGCTGGCTGTGCTGGGCCCGGTAAGCCTCAGATGACCAGCCAGGAGCCGTGGTGGCAGCGGATGGGGAAGGACAGGCTCGGCACATGATTACAGGGCTTGATCATTGTCAGAATGCTACGCACCTGCTTCTGCTTCTGCTCCTCGCTCTCCCGGATCTTGAGGTCCTCCATCAACTTATCCTCCGTGGTGCTGGCGCTGCGTTGGAAGAAGCCCTCCACCACCTTGAAGAAGCTGGGGTTGTCCTCCTGGTAAGTGGGGGCGGGCTGCCCACGGCCTGGCCCAGCAGCAGGGCCGAGCCCATGGCTGCAACTGGCGCCTGAAAGCAGCAGTGCTTCACCCAGGCAGAGGTGCAAGGCGGTGGAGCAAGGCTGTGGGGCTTCACCCAGGCAGAGGTGCAAGGCTGTGGGGCTTCACCCAGGCAGAGGTGCAAGGCGGTGGGGCGGAGGCTGGGGACAATGGTAGGGAGGAAGGGCCCAGCGTTGGCGCCCTTTTAAGCCACAGCTCCCTGCCTTCCTAGCTGTCCCTCTCCACCACCTAACCACAAGGATGGACTTTGGGGAGGGGGGCCTCTGAATGGCAAGGTGAGGGCGTGCTTTGAACATTCTTTATTTTCCTTATTCCTTGAGATTTTCTTATCTTTTTTCTTTCATTTCTAAAACATTTGTGAAAAGCAAAGGTATTTTCCTCCCTTCTTATCTCAAGCCAATTGCCCCTAAGAAGGAGATGGGGTTCATGTTTACTAAACTTTAAAACTCTGAGACTGAATTGGGTCCAACAGACAGTTTTTATTTACCTAAAAGAAACGACATAAATTTAGATAACTTTTTTCTTTTAACAACTGAAAGACTAGTCTTGTCATAAAATATAAGAAATGAACTCAGAGAGGCAAAGGAAAACCATCTTTGGAAGCTCATGAGTCAGACTATTTTAACTAAACAAAATTCAGAAGTGGTTGCTTTCAGAAGATATTAAGCCCTATAGAATATGCCAAACCTGCTGATTTCATCAGGCCTGTGCTCTGAAGGGATCTACATACTAGAAAGCTACATACTAATAAGTAAACATGACAGAAATTGTCATTCCCTTGTCACTCAGAAGAGACATCTGCTCCTGAGCTAAAGCCATTTTCTATTAAATTCACCAGACATTAAAGAATGACTGGAGGATGGTGAAGCTGCCAGATGCTATAAAGATATATCACTGTCTTTTTATATGGTTAGGCAAACGTTTAATTAAAACTGCAGATGCTATGTCTGCTCTACTCACCAACACAGCTAAATACCATTTACTGAGAAAATCATTTCCTATTAATGTTTTTCAAGGGACTTTGCTGAAATATTTAATGCCTTTGTACATGATTTAATTAAATGCACCAGTAATTACATTAGGGTGACTTGAACTTGACTTTCCCTGGAGTCTTGTGTCTCCTCATAATTAATCAAACATCTCCTCAATAGTATTCTTATTTGTAGGAGTCAAATTACAGAGAGCCTAGCTTTAAGTATGGGTGCTCAGCCTGTCTCTGACATTTTACTAGGGTGTAATTTTTAATACATTTAAAAGGCCTCTTTTGAAGAAAATTAGAGAAATCTGAGAGGGGATGAAAATGAAATGCAATCCCAGGGTTTGATTTTTATGGAATTCTTTTTTTAAAAATATTTTTATTGATTTTTTTGAAAGAGAGTAAGGGAGAGGGAGAGAAAAACATCTATGTGAGAATGAAACATCAATAGGCTGCTGCCTGCACACCTGCTACTGGGGATCGAGCCCACATCCTGGGCATATGCCCTGACCAGGAATCGGACTGGCAAACTTTCCCTGCACAGGATGAGGCCCAAGCAACTAGCCACCACTGGCCAGGGCTATTATGGAGCTCTAGCTAATAACCAGAGAACTCTGTGGGCCTAGACTGACACTGTCTTCAGGAAAGTTCATAGCCATTTTCTTTTGTAACAGAATGTGTTTGAATTTTGAAATTATACACATTCTTCTCTTTAATTGAGCACAATATTTTGATCATCAGTGATTTTAGCCAGAAAACATGCTACATATCACAAAATTTAACAACAAATTATAACTGTTAATGGATGCTAACTTTGGGCCAGAATGGAGACCATTATTTTAATCGAGGATATAGTCTCTTCCATTGATGGGTTTTTAAGTTAATTTCTTAAGGAACTTATGCAGTGCAAAGGAGAAAGGCAGGGTTTAAAAGCCATAGGTCTGCTGAGAGGTGAGCTTCAGCTGCACCCACCTTTGCTTCCTGATTCAGCTGGGTCATCTGAGTGCTGTAACAGCAAAGTTGGTGAGGTCATTTGCCTGAAAGAAGTGGCATGATATGGCAGGAAATATAAGACAACCATCATGTGCCTGGATTTGTGCTGTAAATGTAACCCAAAGAGTTTTGGATTCCATTGGCTGCTTGGCATCCTAGCAAGTACTTGCCATGTATGACCAAACCATCAGTTTTCCTTCAGACTTTCCAGTACCAAGGCTGTTTCCCTCCTGCAAAAGCTGTTACCATTTCAATGGGTAATGTTTATATTGTGCTGGTGCTGGGGCAGCATGTTGGGCTTTGGGTTTTCTTTCTTGCTGAAGAACTGAAGGAGCCTTCTGGTATGGCTCAGTGGTTGAACGTCAATCCATGAACCAAGAGGTCGCCGGTTTAAATCCTGGTCAGGGCACATGCCTGGGTTGCATGCTGGATCCCTGGTGGGAGATGTGCAGGAGGCAGCCAACTGATATTTCTCTCTCATCAGTGTTTATATCTCTCTCTAAAATAAATAAAAACATATTTTTTAAAAAAGAACCTGAAGAGAAGCAGCAGCCCCGTAGGTTACTTGATGTAAAAAAAAAAAAAAAAAAAAAAAAAAAAGAGTTTTCTTTGAGGAAAACTGTGATATTGTCAGTTTGATTAAGTGAGTATTTTTTCACTCTGGTAATGGGACAGTTTGATGCTTCACCAGCTAACTTTAGAATAATGACCACCCTCAATAAAAAAAGAGTTTCTAAAGTCAATAATTGAGAATGCCCAAGAAGTAATAAAGGAGGCACACAGGGAAGGTATGAAAACAGTGAGGGCTTGAGAGTAGAGCATTGTTTAGTGAGCCTATACCTTAGTGTGCATTTTGGTCCACTTTATTTTAGTAATGTCAGATTGTATGGCTTTGAAATCTGTGGAATTAGATTTTATTTTTTTGGGTTTGTTGTTTACTTTTGTGGGTTTTTTTGTTTGTTTGTTTGTTTGTTTTTAAGGAGAACATTCACCATCCCATGATCACATCACCTCTATGTTTTGACAGCATGGAACAAAACCACTCATATACTGTTCTCTTTCATATTTTTCATTTGGAAATAAACCAACACATAAACTAAAAAGGCAGACACACAGATTGAAGTGGGATTTCTTGTAAGCAATTTGATGGGAAATTACTCCGTACCTGGTCTGTTTTAAATCAGTCCTCAAAGTGTCCCCCTTTCTGAATATTAAATTAACTCTCCAAATTAAAAAAAAAAAAAAAAAAAAACAGGAAATCAATCAGAAGGTTACCACTTGGCTTATGCTTTTCTGGTTTCAAATACACAATTTACTGAAACTTCTCCAATGGGAACAGTCCAAGAAAATGTCTCTTGTGAATGCAGCTTCCCAGTGTATTCCGCCACAGACATATGCTGGACTTCAAGATACTAAAGCAAAATCTTCAAATACAAATAGGTATACTACCTATTGTTCTTTCAGCAGGGTCAACTGATCAGGTGAATTCCCCATTCTTTCTAAAAACCCACAAAGTAAACAGGTTTGAGTTCTTGAAAATCTAACTCAAAAAAATTAAGTAGCTATGGTGACATAAATGAAGAGCCATTCATTATCCTATGAGTCTAATAAAGAGGAAAAAATAGTAATGTTAAAAGTCAGTTACAGGAAAGGAATTGAAAATTGCTCTTAACTCATAAATATGGCACTTTTAAACATCTCCTTAGGAGGAATTGGGTTTTGGATTAATTTCCCAGCAAAGAGGTCATTCATTTTTGCTTTCTTAAGATGACTGGTTATGGCTAAGGATGTGATTTGTAACTTTGTATTATGATAGGCTGATTGATCTTAGCCTTACTAGTGCTGTTAACGTAAAAAACCATTTGAAACCTGCAAAGAATTTTTGTGAGTTTATTTGAGCCAAACTGTCAACATATGCCAGGAAGCAGAACCTTAATGAATTGAGATAATGCTCCGGAGAATGGAGGGTTACATCTGTATTTATACATTGCAATGAAAGGAAAGGGATGTAGGTGAATTACATGAAATTCATTGGTGATAGATTAGGGAGGTGGGGTAAAGCAAAGGGGGAAACCTCTGGGATAGGGTAAAAAGTTAAATGATGGACATGTGCTTCTTTTACAGAGATGGATACAGGATACTTTAACGTAATTAACAGTTGACAATTAACTTGATAACAGTAACAATGAGGGAATGTCCCAGTGCCATTTGTTGTGCCCTGAGGAGTCTGGGGTAAAAAGGAAGTTACAAGTTACCCAGACATCTCACAGATATGTTATCTTAGAGGCAAAAAGGCAAATGGCTCAGTAAAGATCTAAGTTGATCTTTGTCAGGGAAAATATCGGCCTGGGACATGACTACCCACTATAACCTGTTTGTAATTAAATATTTAATTTTCAAACCATCTTTTGTGGTTATTTTAGGTCTCTGAGTTTCCAAGACTGCCACGCAGGCCTCCCCTGAGCTTGTCAGGTTAGCAAGTGGCTCCTTTCGTCCACAGTGCCATCTACTAAACAGTTGACATGTACAGTAAGAACAAAGTAAAAAATTGTAGAAAAAGTGTTATGTGTGTTTTCAGGAAAGTTACCAATCATAGTTGTCAACAATAGCCAGAAGTAGATAATTGAGATGGGATAGTTTATTAGTCAACTCAGGTGCCATAATAAAATACCATAGACTGGGTGGCTTAAACAACAGAAATTTATTTTCTAGCAGGTTTGGAGGCTAGATGTCCAAGTTCAAGAAAATCCAGATAGTCAGGTTCTGATGAGAGCTCTCCTACTGGTATTTAGACAGCTGCATTCTAGCTGTGTCCTTGCAGAGGAGAGAGACACAGGTAGAGAGGGTGGTGTAGTGTTCTCTGGTATTTCTTCTTATATGGGCACTAATCTTATGATGAGGCTCCATCTTTATGACCTCATGAACCTAATCAATTCCCAAGGACCTCATCTTCACACTGAAGGAAAGGACTTCAACATATAAATTTTTTGGAGAACACATCTGGTCAATTAGCAGTGAGCAAAAAACACATTTAAGAGCATTTCTGTTTTATTCATTTAGCAATTATTTTTTAACACCATTATGGACATACAAAGGATGCAAAAATGATTAAGACACACATTTCCAGACCTGAAATAGGTCATAGCCCAGTGAGGAAGTTAGACATGGAAATTCAAAAATTACAATAGGAAAGGAAAAAATGGTGACCGAATAGGCAGACGTGCATCTTGTCCCAAGGCCAGACTGGAAATACAACTAAATCAGAGGACATCCACCTGGAATTAACAAATTAGACTCAGCTGAGGAGGAACTTACAGCAATGAAGGGCAGAAAATGCCTGGAGACTGGTGGTAGGGGTGGCCAGGGCTCGAGAGGAATGGCAGGCTAGAAAACCCAGAGGGAGAAGAGGAAGATGCATTACAGGAGTATCAGTTTCCTCAGATAACTAGAAGCCAGGCCCAGACTGAGCACCAGAGCTATATCCATTGGCCACAGGTGTAACATCCAACTGTGAAAAGCAAAAGCCACAGGGTTGCTGGCTGCTGGGGAGTCTGGACCTGAGACCACAGCCTTAAAAGGCTGTGCCTGAAAGGTGGGCCCGCAAAAGGCAGCATCAGGAGGGGAAAGCAGTGCAGTGCTGGGGGGAGGGAAAGCTGAGGTTTCATTGTTGTTTGTGTTTTGTTTTGTCTTTGTTTTTATTCTCTAAACCCAGAACACAGGACTTTACAGTAGCAATCACTCACCTGAGGCTTTGGCAAAGGGCGGGAGGCACAGACGAGGCACCTGAGGAGAGGTGGGGGAGGGAAGCAGGGCAGGGAGACATGGCCAGGACTCCTGCATTGGTACATTCTTAGGCTTCCAAACCTAAATGGCCATTTCTCCCCAGAGGAGCTAGCCCCTCCCAGTAGCCTCAGGGCATGGAATACAAGCCTGCCACACTCTGCAGTTTGAGCTTTACAGAGGAAACAAAAGCAGAGGCCAGGGATCAGAGGATCAGATTCCCTGCCTCCCTGCCTCCCCACCTCCTCCTTCCCTTGCCACCTGCATACCACCACCACACCGTCCTCCCTCCCCCCCCCCCCTTCCTGACTCCCTGCCTCCTCCTTCCCTCACTGCCTCAGTCCTCTGCCTCTGCCGCTGATCACCCATCATGTTCCATGCTGCCCCCTGGTGGTCGGCGCACATCATTGTGAGAGATCAAACTCCCAGTCTTCTGGTCGAGCTCCCAAGGGGACACTTTGCATATTAGCCATCCTATCTAATAAAAGAGTAATATGCAAATTGACCATACCTCTGCTACACCCACAAGCCACGCCCACCAGCCAATCAGGAGCAAGTATGAAAATTTACCCAACCAAGATGGCTGTGGCCATCGAGAGAGCAAAAGGCTTGGGTTTCCCCGGTGATGGAGGAAGCCAAGCTTTCCGCCTGCCCTGGCTTGCCTTGGCCTCCGCTTAAGGCTACAAAGTTTCAATTATAGAAGATAAATAAATCCCAACAAAAATGGCTGCAGCCACGGAGCAAGTGGGAGGCTTGGCTCCGCTCAAGGATGCAAAGCTTCAATTATAGAAGATAAATAAATCCCAGATACCAGGGCCTCTGCTTGGGTCGCCAGGGGGTGTGGCCAGCCTGCAAACCACCACAGGCCCCTCACCCAGGCCACCCCACGCCCCAAGGGAACCCCCACCCTGATCTGGGACACCCTTCAGGGCAAACCAGCCAGCCCCCACCTGTGCACCAGGCCTCTATCCTATCTAATCCTATCTAATAAAAGAATAATATGCAAATTGACCATCACTCCAACACACAAGATGGCTGCTCCATGTGGTCAAAGATGACTGCCCCCATATGGACACAAGATGGCCACCACAAGATGGCCAGCAGGGGAGGGCAGTTGGGAGGGACCAGGTCTGAAAGGGAGAGCAGTTGTGGGCAATCAGGCTAGCAGGGGAGGGCAGTTGGGAGGGACCAGTCCTGCAAGGGAGGGCAGTTGGGGGTGATCAAGCCTGCAGGGAAGGGCAGTGGAGGGGGACCAGGTCTGCAGAGGAGGGAAGTTAGGGGTGACCAGGCCTGCAGGGGAGGGCAGTTGGGGGTGACCAAGCCTGCAGGGGAGGGAAGTTAGGGGTGACCAGGCCTGCAGGGAAGGGCAGTTGGGGGGATCCAGGCCTGCAGGGGAGGGAAGTTAGGGGTGACCAGGCCTGCAGGGGAGGGCAGTTAGGAGCAATCGGGCTGGCAGGGGAGCAGTTAGGCATCAATCAGGCTGGCAGGGGAGTGGTTAGGGGGTGATCAGGCTGGCAGGCAGATGCGGTTAGGGGCAATCAGGAAGTCAGGCAGGCAAGCAGTTGGGAGCCAGCAGCCATGTAGGATCAGGTCTAAACAGGCATTCGGACATCCCTCAAGGGGTCCCAGATTGGAGAGGGTGCAGGCTGGGCTAAGGGACAACCCCCTCCCCATGCATGAATTTTGTGCACTGGGCCTCTAGTTTATATATATAGATCTAATTTCCTCTTTCTTTCTCATACTCCATTTCTCCTTCTCTTTCCTCTTTTTTCACTACTTGGTTTTTCTTTTGTTGTTTTTTTTTTTTTCTTCTCTTGCTCTTCTCCTAATTTTTTAACTTGTTTTACTTTCTAAATTCAGGCCTATCTGTTCTCTCCTCTATTCTACTTGTCAAAAACAATTTATTTTTCTTCTTGTCTTCTCATTTCTTTTCTCCCTCCTCTATTATAAACTGTGGTCTTCCCCCTATTCCCAAAATAACTTAACCTTATCTTCTTTATTCAAGCTCTGAATTTACAGATTCTGCCCCCGACCCTTTAATCTGGGTGTTTTTCATTTGTGTTTTTTGGTTTCTTTGTTTGTTTTGTTGTATTTTCTCCCTATGTCTTTCTTTCCTTTTTTTCTCTCTATAATTCTTGCTCTCTTTTTTCTTCCTAATTCTCTTTTCTCTGGTGGTCACTATTGTTGGGATTATAGGTGTCTTGTGTACATTCATGTTCTGTTCCTTCTGTGTCACATCATGTCGTGTTGTATTTTGTGCTGTTCAGTAAGCACCTCCACAATGGCTGGCACAATGTGATAAGGAGAAAGCCACATATTAAGACACACTGAGAGAAGACTCCACCCACAAGTGGGGCAATAACATTTAAGACCCAACTACATCAGGAGAACCCAAATAACTCAAATAGGGGACCTCCCTAGAATGCAGCACAGTAGATCTGAGAGAATGCACCACTGAGTCCCACAAAATATGTTCATATACCAACCCAAAAGATCTGGGTGGCATAGCAGTTTGATCTAATACACAGAAAAAATTACAAAGGAACAGCAAAAATGGGGGGGGGGACAAAAAAACAACCCCTAAATGAAAGAAAAGGATGAATCACCAGAAAAGCAACTAAATGAAATGGAGGCGAGTAATTTTACAGAGAAAAAATTCAGAATAATGATTATAAGGTTGCTCAAATGTCTCTATGAGAAATTCATCATCATGTGTAAGAATCAAAAAGAAATGAAGAATGACATAGCTGCAATAAAGAACAAAATGGAAGCTTTCAACAGTAGACTAGAAGAAGCTGAGGACCAAATCAGTGAGTTAGAAGAAAATGTAGAAAAAGCACCCAAGCAGAGCAGCAACTGGAAAAAATAATTAAAAAGCAGGAGGAGAGTCTAAAGAAGCTTTGGTACAACATGAAATGAAACAACATCTGCATAATAGGGATGGCAGAAGGAGAGGAAGCTGAGCAAGGAATAGAAAACCTGTTTGAAGAAATAATGACAGAAAACTTCTCTGACTTTGGGAAGGAAAAAGTCACACAAGTCCAAGAAGCACAGAGAGTCCCAAACAAAATGAACCCAAAAATACTGACACCAAGACACATCAAAATTAAATTTGCAAGTGTAAAAGACAAAGAAAGAATCTTAAAGTCTTCCAGAGAGAGACAAGGAATTACCTACAAGGGATCTCCCATTAGACTGTCAACTGATTTCTCAACAGAAACACATTAGGCAAGAAGGGAATGGCATGAAGTATACAAAGTAATGAAAAGCAAGGGACTGAATCCAAGAATATTCTATCTAGTAGGTCTATCATTCAAAATTGAAGGTGAAATCAAGAGTTTCGAGACAAAAGAAAAGGTTAGGGAGTTTATTCCCACCAAACAATCAATGCAAGAAATGCTAAAGGGACAACAGTAAAAAGAAGAAATAGAAATGGAAGAAGGAACACAGACGTAAAATATAAAAATGGCAACAAACAAGTATCTATCAATAATCATCTTAAATGTAAATGGATTAAATGTTCCAATCAAAAGATATAGGATAGCTGAATGCATAAGAAAACATGACCCAGAGAATCCAAGATGGTGGCGTACGTAAACACCTAAACTGCTACCTCCCGCAACAATTTCAAAAATACAACTAGAGAAAAAACGTCTATCACCCAGAACCACGGGAAAGCTGGCTGAGTGGAAGTTCTACAACTAGAAGGAAAGAGAAAAGAGCATTGAGACGTGCACGAGCACTGAAAACCTGAGGTACGGAGGCACGTGATCCGGGCAGGCGGTGGGCGTTGCTTTTTTCAACCCAAAGGGAGACAAGCCCCCAATTACTCTGAAATACAGTTTCTGGGGAGACGCGGGGGACCCAAACTCCTACGGGGAGAAGCTGGACTGTCTGCCAGTGAGGGTGGCTTGCTTGCAGAGCTGCGCGCAGGAATAATTGTTTACGGCACTGGGGCACGACACTGCCAACAGGGACGCAGAGCCGGCTAACTAACAGCCATTGCTGTTTGCCACGCCCTAGCCTAGTGACACCCTGAGACCCCGCCCTGCACAACCTACAAACCCACCCAAGCTCCAAGCAGCGGCTTTTGCATAAGAAATCCCTGGCCTATCGCAGCTTAACCTAGCAAACTTGCAGCCCAGGTCAGACAGCTCCAAAACCTCCAAACCACAAGCAAAGAGGAGAAAACTGTAGCTCTCACTGTAGCTCCTGCTGGGTGGCCTCAGACAGTAGCTGACCTGCACCCCATTGGAGATCCAGAAGCCAGTGTACCTAGTGGTCAGTGTGAGACACCAGATTTCAACTCCTCACATCCATAAGTGACACATTCAAGAGGCAGACTCAGCGAGCACCAAACCCCCACTGAAACAAGTCCTGCCCCATAAGCGTGTCTTCAGCGCAGCAGTTCTACCATTATAAGACACAGCGAGTGCTCACAGCTAATTGGCTTGGAGGTCAATTCCTCCCAGTGTACCAACAGCAATTAAGGCTTAACTACACCAAGACTTTGCACTCAGCCTACAAAGGGGTGTACCAAGAGCGTCCACATCAGGTGATTGAGGAGGCTGAGCTACTGCCCCCTATAGATCACCTACCACACAAAGCTACTCCATCAACACAGGGAAGCAGCCAAAATGTGGAGACAAAGAAACATGTCACAAATGAAAGAAACGGAGGAAAGCAAACTACTGGATGACATAGAGTTCAGAACCACATTTATAAGGTTACTCAAGAATCTTCTTAAAACCGCTGAGAAACTTGATGAGACCTTTAAGGATATTAATGAGAATGTCAAAAAAAATGGAAAAGGATCAGTCAGAAATGAAGCATACACTGTCTGAAATAAAGAATATACAGAAACTCAACTGTAGATCAACGTACCCCAAGAATCAAACCAAAGATCTGAAATATGTGGAAACAAAAAACATCCAACCAGAAAAACAAAAAGAAAAAAGAATCCAAAAATATGAAGATAGTGTAAGGAGCCTCTGGGACATATTTAAGCAAACCAACATCCGAATTTTTGGGGTGCCAGAAGAAGGGAGAGAGCAAAATATTGAAAACCTATTAGAAGAAATAATGACAGAAAACTTTCCCTACCTGGTGAAAGAAATAGACATACAAGTTCAGGAAGCACACAGAACCCCATACAAGAGGAATCCAAAGAGGACCACACCAAGACACATCATAATTAAAATGCCAAGGGCAAAAGACAAAGAGAGAATATTAAAAGCAGCAAGAGAAAAACAGTTAATTACCTACAAGGGAGTACCCATACGACTGTCAGCTGATTTCTCAACAGAAACTATGCAGGCCAGAAGGGAGTGGCAAGAAATATTCAAAGTGATGAATAGCAAGAACCTACAACCAAGATTACTCTACCCAGCAAAGCTATCATTCAGAGTTGAAGGTCAGATAAAGAGCTTCACAGACAAGAAAAAGCTAAAGGAGTTCATCACCACCAAACCAGGATTACATGAAATGCTGAAGGGTATTCTTTAAGAAGAGGAAGAAGAAGAAAAAGGTAAAGATAAAAATTATGAACAACAAAATGACATCAAATACATACCTACCAACAAGTGAATCTAAAAATCAAGCAAATAAAAATCTGAAGAACAGAATGGACTGGTGAATATAATAGAATCAGGGACATAGAAAGGGAGTGGACTGACGATTCTCAGGGGAAGCAGGTGTGAGTGGTGTGGGAAGAGATTGGACAAAAATCTTACTCCTATGGATGAAGACAGTGGCAGGGGGTAAGGGCATGGGGTGGGGTGGGGAATCAGGTGGAGGGGAGCTATGGGGGGAAATAAAGAGGAACACCTGTAATAATCTGAACAATAAAGATTTATTTTAAAAAAAAGAAAAAGAAAACATGACCCATATATATGCTGCCTAAAGAAACCCACCTCAGAAAAAAGGACTCACAACACTAAAGTCAAGGGATGGAAAAAAACTCTCCAGGCAAATGGAAATTTAAAAACAAAACAAAGCACGGGGTTTCAATACTTATATCTGACAAAATAGATTCCAAAGTGAAGGCATTAACAAGAGATAAGGAAGACTATTTCATAATAATAAAATAATTGATACAACAGGAAGTGATAACTGCTAAACTTTCATGCACCCAATACAGGAGCATTTAAATATAAAAAACAAACTTCTGGAAGATATCAAGGGAGAGATAGACAGCAATACAATCATAGTAGGGGACTTTAATACCCCACTGACATCACTGGATAAATCTTCTAGACAAAAAAATTAACAAGAAAACAGCAATCCTAAATGACACTGTAGAACAGATGGAACTAATTGGCATCTTCAGAACATTTCACCACAAAGCTATGGAATATACTTTCTTCTCAAGTGCACATGGGACATTTTCAAAGATAGACCACATATCAGGACACAATCTAAGTCTCTACAAATTCAAGAAGATTGAAATCATATCAAGCATCTTCTCAGACAACAATGGCATGAAATTAGAAATCAGGTACAATAAAAACACTCAAAGACAATCAAATGCATGGAGGGTAAATAGCATGCTATTAAACAACAAATGGGTTACCAAAGAAATAAAACACATCCTAGAAACAAATAACAATGAACACACATCAATCCAAAATCTTTGGGACACTGTGAAAGCAGTTCTGAGAGGGAAGTTCATAGCACTACAGGCCTGCTTCAAAAAATGAGAAAAACTGGTAATAAATTATCTAACACTACAAGTTAAAGAATTAGAAAGAGAGCAACAAGAAAAGCCCAGAGTAAGTAGAAAGAAGGAAATAATAAAGATCAGAGTGAAAATAAATGGCATAAATTTAAAAAAATAAAAAAGATCAAGAGCTGCTTCTTTGAAAGGATAAATAAGATTGATGAACCTCTAGCTAGACTCACCAGGAAACAAAAGAGAAGACCCAAATACAAAATTAGAAATGAAAGAAGTGAACTGACCCCACAGAAATACAAAGGATTGTAAAAAATACTATGAATGACTTTACTCCAACAAACAGGACAACCTGGATGAAATGGACAGATTTCTAAAAAATACAACTTTCCAAAACTCAATCAGGAAGAATCAGAAAACCTGAATAGGCTGTTAATTGCTGATGAAATTGAAGCAATAACAAAAATTCCCAATAAACAAAAGCCTTGTCCAGACAGATTCACAGGAGAGTTTTACCAAATATTAAAAGAAATTACTTTTCTACTCCTCAAACTATTCCAAGAAATTCAAGAGAAAGGAACACTTTCAAACACTTTCTATGAGGCCAACATTACCCTAATTCCAAAACCAGATAAAGACAAAACAAAGAAAGAGAACTACAGGGCAATATCCATGATGAACATAAATGTTAAAGTCCTCAACAAACTTTAAGCAAATTGGATCCAGCAAAACATTAAAAATATCATACATCATAACCTAGTGGGATTTATTCTGGTGATGAAAGGCTGGTACAATATTTGCAAATCAATGAATGTGATACAGCACATAAATAGATTGAAAGACAAAAATCACATGATCATATCAATCAATGCAGAAAAAGCATTCAACAAAACCCAAAATCCTTTTTTGATAAAAACTCTCAGCAATGTGGGAATAGAGGGAACACACCTGAACATAATAAAAGCCATATATGACAAACCTACAGCCAACATCATACTCAATGGGGAAAAACTAACATCATGTCTCTTAAGAACAGGAACAAGACAAGGATGCTCTCTTTCACCACTCTTGTTCAACATAGTTCTGGAAGTCATGGCCACAGCGATCAGATAAGAAGAAGAAATAAAAGGCATCCAAATTGGAATGGAGGAAGTAAAATTCTCATAATTCACAGATAACATGATACTAGTACTGTACATAGAAAACCCTAAAAACTCCATCAAAATACTACTAGATTAAATAAAAGAATTCAGGAACTTAGCATGATACAAAATTAACACCCAAAAATCATAGCATTTTTTATACACCAATAGTGAACTCTCAGAAAAAGAAACTAAACAAGCATAGAGGAAGATATAAAAAAGTGAAAGAAGATAGAGGAAGATATAAAAAAGTGAAAGAATATACCATGTTCATAGACTGGTAGAATCAACATCATTAAAATTTCCATATTATACAAAGCAATCTATAGATTCAATGCAATCCCTATTAAAATGCAAATGGCATATTTCACAGGCCTAAAATTTATATGGAACAAAATAAAAAAAAAGAACCCAAATATCCATAGCAATTTTGAGAAAGAAGAACAAAGTTGGAGAAATAACAATACCAGATATCAAGTTCTGTACAAAGCCACTGTACTCAAAACAGCCTGATACTGTGACAAGAACTGGCATGTAGATCAATGGAACAGAACAGAGAATCTAGAAATAGACCCAAGCCACTGTGCTCAATTAATATTTGACTAAGGAGGCAAGAGCATACATTGGAGCAGAGACAGTCTCTTCAATAAATAGTGTTGGGAAAATTGGACAGGTACATGCAAAAAAAATAAAAATAGACCACCAACTTGCACCATACACAAGAATAAACACAAAATGGATAAAAGACTTAAATGTAAGTTGTGAAACCATAAAAGTTCTAGAAGAAACCATAGGCAACAAAATCTTAGACATCTCTCATAGCAATATGTTTACTGATACATTTACTAGGGAAAGGGTAGCTAAGGAGAAAATAAACAAATGGGACTACATGAAAATAAAAAGCTTCTGGACAGCAAAAGAAACCATCAACAAAATAAAAAGAGAGTGCACTGAATGGGAGAACATATTTGGCAATGATATATGATAAAGGGTTAATATCCAAAATACCTAAGGAACACATACAACTTAAGGAAGACAAACACTCCAATTAAAAAATGGGCAAAGGACCTAAATAGATACTTCTCCAAAGTGGACATACAGATGGCCAAGAGACATATAAAAAAATTTTCAGTCACTGATCATCAGAGAGATGCAAATCAAAACAGAAATGAGGTATCACCTCACACTTGCCAGAATGGCTGCCATCAACAAAGAAACCAATGACAAGTGCTGGTGAGGATGTGGAGAAAAGGGAAACCCTAATGCACTGCTGGTAGGAATGCAGACTGGTATAGCCATTATGGAAAATAGTATGGAGTTTCCTCAAAAATTAAAAATGGAACTGCCATTTGACCCAGTGATCCCATTTCTAGTAATATATCCTAAGAATCCCCCCCCAAAAAAAAAAACAGTAAAAAAGAATGTATGCACCCCTATGTTCATAGCAGCACAATTTACAATAGCTACAATGTGGAAAAAGCCCAAGTGCCCATCAGTAGATGAGTGGATAAAAAGTCTATGGTACATTTACACTATGGAATACTCTGCAGCAGTAAAAAAGAAGAATTTCTTACCCTTTATGATAGCATTGAGGTTTCTGGAGAGTATCATGCTAAGTTAAACAAGTCAGTCAGAGAAAGACAAGTATCACATAATCACACTCATATGTGGAATCTAAGTAAAAATTAACTGATTAATTGAGTGGACCAAGAGACATGAAAGCATGGAACAGAGTGTGGAAACTTATAGGGAAAGTGGGAGAGGGTGGGTGGGTGGAAGGTTATCAACCAATGACCTTGTATGCATATATGCATAGTCTATGGACACAGACAAATGGGCCAGTGAGAGCCTGGGGTGAGGTGGGGCCAGGCTGGAGGAGGTCAATGGGGTCAGGGGGATGGGGATGAGGGAAAGGAGGACATATGTAATACTTTCAACCATAAAGAATTATTTTTTAAAAACTGAAGGCCATAATAAAAGATAATGAAATTTACTACATAATACTAAAGGAATCAATCCAAAAAGAGGATATAACCCTGGGAAACATATATGCACAAAATATAAGAACACCCAAATATATTAAAAAAAAAAAAAAAACTCCTGAAGGACTTTACAGGAGAGATTGGCAACAATACAATACTACTAGGTGACTTTAACACCCCATTGATATCACTGGGTATATCATCTAGACAAAAAAAAAAAATTCAATAAGGAAACCGTGATCCTAAACAACATACTGGATCAGAAGGAATTAATTGACATTTTCAGGACATTTCACCCCAAAACTACAAAATATACATTCTTCTCTAGTGCACACAAGTCATTCTCAAAGATAGAACACATGTTAGTACATAAACTAAGTCTCTAGAAGTTCAAAGTGATTGAAATTATATCAGGCATCTTCTTGGATCACAATGGCATGAAGCTAGAAATCAACTACAATAAAAATACTCAAAAACATTCAAACACATGAAGGCTAAATAGTATAGTATTAAACAATGAATGGGTTACCAATGAGATCAAGGAAGAAATAAAAAAACTTTTTGGTAACAAATGAAAATGAATAGATAACAAACCCAAATCTATTTAAACACAGCAAAAGCAATCCTAAGAGGCAAGTTCATAGCAGTACAGGCCTACCTCCAGAAAGAACAATTTCTAATAAACTAACCCTATAACTTAAAGAATTAGAGAACAACATGAAAAGCCCAGAATAAGTAGAAGGGAGGAAATAATAAAAATCAGATGGGAAATAAATGACATAGAGACTAAAAAAACAATACAAAAGATCAATGAAACCAAGCACTAATTATTTGAAAAGATAAACAAGATTGACGAACCTTTAGCCAGACTCATCAAGAAACAAAGTGAGAGGACCCAAATAAATAAAATCAGAAATAAAAGAGGTAAAGTAACAACTGACACCACAGAAATACAAAGGTTTGTAAGAAAATACTATGAACAATGATATGCCAACAAGCTGGACAATATGGATGAAATGGGTAAATTTCTAGAAACATTCAATTGTCCAAAACTCAATTAGGAAGAATCAGAAAACCTGAGTGGGCTGATGAAATTGAAGCAATAATCAAAAACTCCCAGCAAGCAAAAGCCCTGGAACTGGCAGCTTCACAGGGGAGTTTTAACAAACATTCAAAGAAGAACTAACACCTATCCTCAAACTATTAAAAAAAAATGTATGAGGAAAGAACACTTACAAACTCTTTTGACAAGCATTATTATAATTCCAAAACCAGATAGAGACACTACAAAGGAAAAGAATTACAAGCCAATATCCCTGATTAACATAGATGCTAAAATTCTCAACAAAATATTTACAAATCTGATCCAGCAATATATTAAAAAGATCATATACCATTACCAAGTGGGATTTATTCCAGGGATGCAAGGATGATACCATATTAGCAAATCAATAAATGTTATACATCACATAAAAGAACTGAAAGACAAAAATCTCATGATCATATCAATAGATGCAAAAAAAGCATTCAACAAAATCCAACACCCATTTTTGTAAGAACTCTCACAAAGTGGGGCAAGAGGGATCATACCTTAACATAATAAAGAATATGACAAACCTAGAGCCACATCATACTCAATGGACAAAAACTAAAGCTTTTACCCTAAGTAGAGAAACAAGACAGGGATGTCCACTATCTCCACTGTTATTCAACACAGTTCTGGAACTCCTAGCCAAAACAATCAGATAAGAAAAAAAAAAGGCATCCAAATTGGAAAGAAGGAAGTAAAACTAGTTATTCACAGATGACATGATATTGTACATAGAAAACCCTCAAGACTCCACCAAATACTACAAGATTTAATAAATAAATTCAGCAAATGCAGGATATAAAATTAACACCCAGAAATTGATGGCATTTCTATACACCAATAATGAATTTTCAAAAAGAGAAACTAAAAAAAAAAATCTTACTTATCATTGAAACAAAAAAGTAAGATAC
Organism: Corynorhinus townsendii; assembly: GCA_026230045.1. NCBI lineage: Eukaryota > Metazoa > Chordata > Mammalia > Chiroptera > Vespertilionidae > Corynorhinus > Corynorhinus townsendii. The sequence goes on from JAPDVU010000003.1 coordinate 96,811,544, forward strand.
TTAGAAATAAATTGATCAAAGAAGTAAAAGACCTGTACTCAGAAAACTACAGGACATTGAAAAAAAAGTAATAGAGGAAGATACAAACAAATGGAAGAATATACCATGATTGTGGTTTGGTAGAATTAATATTATTAAAATGTCCATACTATACAGAGCAATCTATACATTCAATGCAATCCCTATTAAAATACTAATGGCATATTTCACAGATCTAGGACAGTGGTTTTTTAGTCTCCTACTATGACTGTATGGCTATCAGTCCATCCTTTAAAGTCCACAAAGAGGTTTTTTTTAATATATTGTGTTGCTCCTGTATTGGGTGCATATATGTTTACCAGTGTTATATTTTCTTGTTGGATCAATCCCTTCAATACCATGTAGTGTGCTCTTTCTTGTCTCTTGCTCTGGCCTTTGTTTTGAAGTCTTTTTATTTATTTTTTTTCAGATATGAGTATTGCTACTCCAACTCTTTTTTTTTTTTTCCACTTGTATGGAATATTTTTTCCATCCCTTCACTTTTAGCCCCAGTTTGTGGAAAACTCATTTGTGGAATATTATGTGAATGTTTTGTTCTGAGGTGGGTTTCTTGTAAACAGCATACATATGAGTCATGTTTTCTTATCCATTCAGCTACCCTGTGTCTTTTGATTAGAGCATTTAATCCATTTACATTGAAGATTATTAGTGATAGATACTTAATCACCATTTTTATTTTCTTTATACCTATTTTCCTCTATCTTGTTTTCTACGTCTTAAAGCAATCCCTTTAACATTTCTTGCAATGCTGGTTTGGTTGTAATGTACTCCTTTAGCCTATTTATTATTTATTTATTTATTTATTTATTTTGTCTGAGAAGCTCTTTCACCTTCAATTTTAAATGATAGCCTTGCTGGATAGAGTAGTCTGGGATTTGGGCCCTTGCTTTTCATTACTTTGAATACTTCAGTATCCCCTTCTGGCCTGAAGAGTTTCTATTGAAAAATCAGTTGACAGTCTAATGGGAACTCTTTTGTAGGTAACTTTCTGTCTCTCTCTTGATGCCTTTAAGATTCTTTCTTTGGCCCTAACTGGTTTGGTTCAGTGGATAGAGCAACGGCCTACAGACTCAAGGGTCCCAGATTCAATTCCTATCAAGGGCATGTGCCTTGGTTGTGGGCGCATACCCAGTAGGGAGTGTGCAGGAGGCAGCTGATCGATGTTTTCTAACTCTCTATCCCTCTCCCTTCCTTTCTGTAAAAAAATCAATAAAATATATATTTTTTAAAAAGACTTTTTTTTTGTCTTTAATGTTTGCCATTTTAATTATGTGTCTAGGTGTGGGTCTCTTTTGGGTTCATCTTGATTTGAACTCTCTGTGCCTCCTGGATTTGTGTAACTTTTCCTTCACCAGGTTTGGGAAGTTTTCTATTATTATTTCTTCAAACATGTTTTCTGCTCCTTGCACACATTCTTTTTCTCCTGGTAATTCTATGATGCAGATGATGTTATATTTTCTGTTGTGTCAAAGTTCTCTTCAGCTACCTTCCTGCTTTTTATTTTTTCTATTTGCTACTTTAATTAGGTGTTCATTTCTACCTTGTCTTCCAAATCACTAATTCCATCCTCTCCTTCATTCAACCTAATTTTTATTTTTTCCTGTGTATTCTGGATGTCAGATACGGTATTCTTCACTTCTGACTGGTTCTTGTTCCTGGTTTCTATTTCTTTTTTAATGCTGTTCTAATTCCCACTAAGTTCCTTATAATTCCACTGAGTTCCTTGAGCATCTTAGTAACCATTATTCTAAATTCTATGTCTAATAAGTTTCTTGCCTCCATTTCATTTAATTATTTTTCTGGAGATTCCTCCTTTTTTTCTTTTGGGGGTTGTTCTTTGTCTTCCCAGTTTGGCTGTCTCTTTGTGTTTGTTCTTTTTTTTTTTTCTTAATAAATCTTTATTGTTCAGATTATTACAGATGTTCCTCTTTTTTCCTCCCATAGCTCCCCTCCACCCAAATCCCCCCCCCAACACCCCATGCCCTTACCCCTACCCCGCCACTGTCCTCATCCATAGGTGTAAGATTTTTGTCCAATCTCTTTCCGTATCCCTCACACCCTCTTCCCCCCAAGAATTGTCAGTCCACTCCCTTTCTATGCCTCTGATTCTATTGTATTCACCAGTTTATTCTGTTCTTCAGATTTTTTATTCACTTGCTTTTTAGATTCACTTGTTGATAGATATGTATTTGTTGTCACTTTGTTGTTCATAATTTTTATCTTTACCTTCTTCTTCTTCTTCTTCCTCTTCTTAAAGAATACCCTTGTGCATTTCATATAATACTGGTTTGGTGGTGATGAACTCCTTTAGTTTTTTCTTGTCTGTGAAGCTCTTTATCTGACCTTCAATTCTAAATAATAGCTTTGCTGGGTAGAATAATCTTGGTTGTAGGTTCTTGCTATTCATCACTTTGAATATTTCTTGCCACTCCCTTCTAGCCTGGATAGTTTCTGCTGAGAAATCAGCTGGCAATCATATGAGTACTCCCTTGTAGGTAACTAACTGTTTATCTCTTGATGCTTTCAAGATTCTCTCTTTGTCTTTTGCCCTTGGCATTTTAATTATGATGTGTCTTGGTGTGGTCCTCTTTGGGTTCCTCTTGTTTGGGGTTCTCTGCACTTCCTGGACTTGTAAGTCTATTTCTTTCACCAGGTAGGGGAAGTTTTTGGTCATTATTTCTTCTAATAGGTTTTCAATATTTTGCTCTCTCTCTTCTTCTGGCACCCCCATAATTCGGATGTTGGTACGCTTGAAGTTGTCCCAGAGGCTCCTTACACTATCTTCATGCTTTTGATTATTTTTGCTTTTTGGTTTTCTGGTTGGGTGTTTTCTGCTACCTTGTATTTCAAATCTTTGGTTTGATTCTTGGGATCCTCTAGTCTACTGTTGAATTTCTGTATATTATTCTTTATTTCAGACAGTGTATGCTTAATTTCTGATTGGTCCTTTTCCATTTTTTTTTTTTTTACATTCTCATTAAGATCCTTGAAGATGTCACTAAGTTCCTTGGAGGTCTCACTCAGTTTCTTGGCAGTTTCTAGAAGATTCTTGAGTAACCTTATAACTGTGGTTTTGAACTCTATATCCAGTAGTTTGATTTCCTCCATTTCTTTCATTCATGACATGTTTCTTTGTCTCTGCATTTTGGCTGCTTCCCTGTGTTGATGGAGTGGCTTTGTGTGGTAGGTGACCTATAGGGCCCAGTGGCTCAGCCTCCGCAATCACCTGAGGTGGACACTCTTGGTGCACCTCTTTGTGGGATGGGTGCACAGTCTTGTTGTAGTTAAGCCTTGATTGCTGTTGGTACACTGGGAGAAATTGACCTCCAGGCCAATTGGCTGTGAGGACCTGCTGTGTCTATAATGGAAGAACTGCTATGCCGGAGACACCCTTATGGGGCAGGACTTGCTTCAGTGGGGCTTTGGTGCTCACTGAGTCTGACTCTTCAGTATGTCAGTTATGGATGTGAGGAGTTGAAATCTGGTATTGTCTCACACTGACCACTAGGTACACTGGCTCCTGGATCTCCAATGAGGTGCAAGTCAGCTACTGCCTGAGGCCACCCAACAGGAGCTATAGTGAGATCTGCAGATTCCTCCTTTTTGTTTGGGGTTTGGAAGTTTTGGAGCTCTCTGACCCAGCTGCAATTTGTTAGGTTAGGCTGCGAAAGGACAGGCCATTCATATGCAAAAGCCACTGTGCACAGCTAGGGTGGGTTTATAAATTGGATGGGGCAGGGTCTCAGGGAATCACCAGGGCATAGCAAACAGCGATGACTGCCAGTCAGCTGTCTCCATATCTCCATGTCTCTGTGTCCCATGCCCCAGTGCAGTAAACAATGATTCCTGTAAGCACTTCTGCAAGAAAGCCACCCTCGCTTTCTGACCCGATGCCAGACAGTCCAGTTTCTCCCCATAGGAGTCTAGCCAGCAACTGGAGTTCAGAGCAGTCAGGAGCTTGTATCTCCCTTCAGATTGAAAAAAATAGTGAACCCAGTTGCCAGCCCGATTCACATGCCTTTGTACCTCTGCTCTTCCATGCCTCTGCACCTCCTACCCAGTCTCAATGAATTTTTTCTTTCCTCCTAGTTGTAGAACTTCTACTCAGACATCTTTCCCATGGTTCTGGGGCAGTGGTCGGCAAACTCATTAGTCAACAGAGCCAAATATCAACAGTACAATGATTGAAATTTCTTTTGAGAGCCAAATTTTTAAACTTAAACTTCTTCTAATGCCACTTCTTCAAAATAGACTCACCAGGCTGTGGCATTTTGTGGAAGAGCCACACTCAGGGAGCCAAAGAGCCGCATGTGCCTCATGAGCCACAGTTTGCCGACCACTGTTCTGGGTGATAGTCATTTTGTCTTTTAGTTGTAGTTTTGGTGTGGTTGTGAGAGGCAGTACGTACAGGTGTATACCTTCTGCCAGCATCTTGGTCTGTTCTGTGTTTATTCTTATGTATCAGATAGAACTGCTGTGTCTTCTATTCATCATGGGATAGCCTTAAGTAAAAAGTGTCCTGTGGGTCCCAGTGGTTCAGGCTCTTTTGATCTTCTGAGCTGGATATTCTAAGAATGTCCCTCATGTGGATTATTTGATCTCTCCTCTTATAATTTAGACTTAATTGTTGATGTCCCATTCATGAGTATGATCTCCTTTCCAACTTGCTGACTATCAGGCTCAACCCCAATCATGCAGTGCTAGCTGTTTTGCAGGTACTGACAGAACAAAACAGGACAAAATAAGACTGAACTGAAAACAACACACAAAACAATCTATATATATACTAGAGGCTTGGTGCACAAAATTCATGGATGGAGAGGTCCCTCAGACCAGCCTGCCCCTCTCCAATCTGGGACCCCTCAAGGGATGTTCAACTGCCAGTTTAGGCCCTATCCCTGTGGCCCTAAACCAGCAGTTCAACTGCCAGTTTAGGCCCTATCCCTGTGGCCCTAAACCAGCAGTTGACATCCCTCTCACAATCTGGGACTGCTGGCTCTGAACCGCTCACCTGCTGCCTGCCTGAGTACCCCTAACTGCCTCTGCCTGCCAGCCTGATCACCCCTACCTTGCCCCCCTGCCATCCTGAGCACCCTTAACTTGCCCCTCTGCCAGCCTGATCGCTCCTACCTTGTCCCCTTGCTGGCCTGATCTCCCTTAACTTGCTCCCCTGCTAGCCTGATTGCCCCTAACCACCTCTGCCTCAGTCCCTGGCCTAAGCCGCAGTCTGGCCTCCCTCTGTGGGAGGCTACCTGGAAGATCGGGGGAAGACACCACCCCCATTACCCCGCTGCTGCTGCCACTGCCGTCCTGAGCCTGTGCCCTTTGCAGCCATAGTGGCTTTGTCTGGAAGGATATCCAGAAGGTCGTCCAGAAGACATCTGCTCTAATTAGCATATTACCCTTTTATTAGTATAGACTAGTGGCCTGGTGCACGAAATTCAGAGGGGGAGGGGATGTTCCTCAGCCTGGCCTGCACCCTCTCCAATCTGGGACACCTTGAAGGATGTCCTACTGCCGGTTTAAAGGGATCGGGCCTAAACCGGTGGTCGGACATCCCTCTCGCAATCTGGGACTGCTGACTCCTAACCGCTCGCCTGCCTGATTGCCCCTAACCACTCTGCCTGCTGGCCTGCTCACCCCCAACTGCTCCCCACCACCAGCCTGCTTACCCCCAAATGCTCCCCCATTGGGGCTGTTGGAGGTAAGCAGACCAGCGGGGGGCCAGTTGGGGGCAAGCAGGCTGTTAGTGGGGGTCAGTTGGAGGTGATCAGGACAGCGGAGGTGGGGCAGTTTGGAATGAGCAGGCCAGCAGGGGGGCAGTTGTGGGCAAGCAGGCCAGTGGGGAGGGAAGGTGGGGGTGAGCAGGCTGACAGGGGAGGCAGTTGGAGGCGAGCACACTGCCACACCCCCTTCAAGGTGGGGGTCCCTGCTGGGGTACCTGGCCAGCCTGGGTGAGGGGCTGATGGCTGTTTGCAGGCTGGCCAAGCCCCCCAACATGGACCCTCACCCTATGGGGGTGTGGCCAGCCTGGGTGAGGGGCTGAGGGCTGTTTTCAGGCTGGCCACACTCCCTTCATGGTGGGGGTCCCCACTAGCGTGCCTGGACATCCTGGGTGAGGGGCTGATGGCTGTTTGCAGGCTGGCCACAGCCCCCAGCGAACCAAGCTCCCAGCTCCTCCTTTTGTTCTTTTTTTCTTTTCAGCGCCTCCTTGAGCGGAGGCCAGGGCCGACTGGAAGCAGGTATCTGGGATTTATTTATCTTCTATAATTGAAACTTTGTAGCCTTGAGCGGAAGCCAGGGCCGGCCAAGGCGGGTGGGAAGCTTGGCTTCCTCTATCACCAGGGGCAACCCAAGCCTCCTGCTTGCTCCAGCTCCATGGCTACCATCATCTTGGTTGGGTTAATTTGCATACTCACTCCTGATTGGCTGGTGGGTGTGGCAGAGGTACAGTCAATTTGCATGTTTCTCTTTTATTAGATAGGATAAGCCTAAGTGACCGTTATTGCTATAATGTGCACTGACCCCCAGGGGGCAGATGCTCAACTGGTGATCAGTGCACTCCAACAGCCAACCTCCTGCAGCCAGCCAACCACCCACAGTCCCTCCTCCCAGCCAGCTAGCCCCAATTCACCCCAATTGGGACTGGATGAAACAGCCCCAATCCGTCCCAATCACTGGCCAGGCCAAGAGACCCCACCTGTGCATGAATTCATGCACCAAGCCTCTAGTACAATCATAACAAGTTAGACTAAAAAATAAAAAGAAAATAAAAAAATTAAAATAATACTGAAAGACATGAAACCAAAGAATTAGAGGGGGATGGAAGGAAACAAAAAACTGGAATATGGAAGAAAAGAAGGATGAGAAAAGAACTAGAATAAGAATAAAAAGAACTCATTTGTGAGATATAATGAACAATATAAACTGTTGAACAAAAACAGAACCAGAAACAGAGAAGCATTGATCAGACTGTCAAACCTAAGAGGGAAGGCAGGGGAGGGTGGGGGAAAGGGGAGAGATCAACCAAAGGACTTGTATGCTTGCATATAAGCCTAACCAATGGACACAGACACCAGGGGAGTGAGGGCATGAACGGGGGCAGGTGGAGGGCAGTGGGGGATAAGGATACATATGTAATACTTTAATCAATAAAGAAAATAAATAAATTTTAAAAAGAATAAAAAGAAAAGGAAACAAAATTTAAATGAAATAATTTTAAAACATAATAATGATTACATTAAATACAGAATAGGAAAAGAAAAGAGAAAAAAATAAAATAATAAAAATTTAAAATATCAATATAAAGAAGAAAAGAGAATAAAGGAATAGAGTAAAAGAAAAGAGAGAAATAAGAGCTATGAAAGGAAAAAGAGAAGAAAGAAAAAAATTTTTATCTGCTATTTGTGGAGCTCACTAGATTTTTCTCTGATGTTCCCTTGGTCTGTTGATGCCAGGCCTCCTGGGAAGATCTCTAGTACAGGGCAGTGTGAGTCCTTGTCCCTGCCTGGCCCTGGGCAACCTGACTGTACCCCAACAGGGTGGAGTCCCAAGTAGTCGAGTGGGCAGTGCCTCCATAGCACAGAGGCTGGTTCTGCCTTGCGTTTAACACCTGGAATGTCCCTGTTCCGAGCGTTCTCCCTTCCCCCATGGAACTGGACTCTGTGGGATATCCTGGTCTTGGCCAAGATGGTTTAAACACACTCAAGTATAGGGTGGTGCCCGTAGCTTTAAGGGGGTTAGGGGGCAGGCACTTCCCCTCCTTCCAATGCTTCAGCTCTGCCTGGCTTTCTGGCATCCCCTCATAGCCACTTCAAGCAGGGGGTATCAAAAAGATCAACAACAAAAGAAATGAATTAAAAATGTTTTAATTCCTAAAAAGCCCACTTGGCATTCCAAAGTTTCAGTGCCACTAGCCCCTGCTGTGCAGGGCTTCTGCCCAGGCTCTTATCAAATATCTGAGTCTCCAGTGCCACCAGGCCCCGCTGCAGGGGTGCAGAGTTCCAGCCTGGAACCATTCCCCTTTACATCGGGTCACCGAGGGTCGGTCAGAAGCAGACCTCTGCAGGTGAAGGAGCGGGCACCTACCCTGCACTCCAGGTGGACAAGGCTGATCCTCTTCCCGGGTCCTACTGTCCAGTCCATGTCCTGATCTAGGCCAAGAGTTCCTCCAGGAAATAAAGGGTGCTTCATATTTAATGCTGGTTGTGTCCTTCAGTCACCTTCACTGGCTCTGAGCTCCACCACGTGGTCTCTCCCACATAAACAGATCAGTTTGAACTTCACAGGCAGAATGATGGCAGGGCACTGGCACTGTTCTCTCCTGGGGGAGGTTTCAAACTAAGGTTCTTGCCACTGTGCTCCACAGCCAGTGCTGACCGGGCTGCCTCTCTCTGCCCCAGACACTCCTGGCTCACCCACAGCTCTGCAGTGTTTTCCGTCTCTGTCCCGCCCTCAGTTCTAGCAGTGCCCAGGCCAGCGAGGCTACAGCCCCCTCCTTGGCTAACAGCGCAGTTCCCACCCCAACTTCTGGAAAGTGGGGCTACCTGGCCTGCCAGTGGGGGGCGGCAGTGCCAAGTCCAGCCTGGAGGTCCAGGCCATGGCACATCAGGGCCACAGCATGTCCAGATGGCAGCCTCAGTGAGGCTGGGTGCCAAGTCGCAGCTGCTTCCCACAGCCTCCACCTGAGGAGGATCTTGCAAAACCTCCAAAAATGCATATTTTACATTTTAAAGACCCAGGTCTCTGGAAATAAGGAGAGGAAAGTCATCAGTAGGGGAACTGAAGCCATGGGGTGGATGAAAGAGCATGTAGAGATGGAAAGGAATGCAAAGAGAAGTGACATAAGGACAGAACTTTGTTGAGAAGTATTTAAGAACTCAAAGCACATCAATGGTGACCTAGTCCAAACTTTCCTATGAAGAAAAATGCATTTTATCTGTACTGCAGAGCCATGAGAGTTAGAGATCAAGTCAAATTTTTAAAATAATAATAATAATATAAAAACTAGGCTTCAAAGATCAAAAGCAAGGTCAAATTAATTCTATGCTTAATATTTGAGAAATCTCTGGTATCTTAATTTGAGAAAACATTTTAGAACTTTTATTAAAATATGTCTACAGAAAAGTATGTGTCATAAAAGTAAAATGTGATAATTTTTATAAACTGAACAAATGTATTTAATCATAACCCAGAAAAAGGAATTATATATTACCAACAATTTAGAAGCCCCTGTCCAGTCACTATCCCCCAAGGTAACAATGTCACATGTTCTAACAGCACAAATTACCTGAGCCAGTTTTGTGCTTTATATAAAAGGAATCATACAGTATCTATTCTGTTGTGTCTAGCTTATTTGTTTAGCCTTATGTTCGAGGGACTCATCCATATATGTGTAGTTCTGTCATATATGTATCATTATATAGCATTCCTTTGAGTTATTATTTTATGATATAGGTATCAATTTTAATGTCAATTAGCATTTGGTAACTTCCAGTTTGGGACTAAATAATGCATCTATAAATATTCTAGAATATGTTTTTGGTGAATGTGTAGGAGTGGATTCATTGGATCATAAGCTATGCCTTTATTTCTTTTTTCTTGTCCAAAGTGGTAGTTTACACTCAAGCAGTATCGTGTGAGTTCCAGTTGGAGTAAAAGTTTTCCAATAGGAGAAATTGTCACAAAGGGATTTCTTCAACAAGAAAATGGCCAAATCCAGAGAAGATACAAACCAAGGAATTTATATACTTACTAGAGGGCCAATGCACAAAAATTCGTGCAAGACTAGGCCTTCCTTCCCCCTGCTGCCTGCACCGGCTTCCTTCTGGGACCCGGGCTTCCCTCCTCCGGCCACCTGCAGGCACCTGGGATCCGGTCGGGCTTCCCTCCGGCCCTAGCTTTGTCCAGAATGACGTCCAGAAGATGTCCAGCCTAATTAGCATATTAGCCTTTTATTATTATAGATATGCATAGCCTATGGATACAGGCAATAGAGTAGTGAAGACCTAGGGGTGTGGGTAGGGGCTGGGAGGAGAAGAGGAAGTGTTAGGTCTGATCGAATAATTGAATGGATACCCCCGCCCCTAGAAACTGACCTTTAGACCACTTCACAACAGACATTCCCTTTTACTTAGCACTTGCTAAGACCACATTCCACTTGCTAAGACCATTATCTTGCCCCTCAGAACCCACCCAGAGAATTCTCCGCCCAGATAAAATCCACCTAGAGTCCTTTAAAAACCTCTGACTCCCCATCTTTGGGGCTGGCGCCATTTTGGGGTTCAGCCCGTCTGGGTATCCAGATGACTAATAAATTCATAATTCTTCACCCTTTTTGGCCTCATGCTTTCCTCCTTATGTGACCCTAACAAGAAGTGGCGGGGGTAGGGGGGAATGGGAGATATCTGTAATACTATCAACAATAAAAAAATGTATTAAAAAATTTTTTTAAAGAATGTAAAATTAAATAAATAAAAAATGCACTTGTTATGAATACTCATAGATAGAGAGCAGACAAGCAACTCTGGGGTCTGGGGGGTAGGAGAGTGGAGGGACTGAGCAAAAAAGAAAAAAGAGAGACAGAGAACTCATGGACAGGGACAACAGTGAAGTGGTTGTGAGGGTGGAGGGGGATGGGTAGAGGTGGGAGAGGGCATGGAAGGGATAAATGGTGATGGGAAAAATTAAATTAAATTAAATTTTAAAATAAATAATATAAACCAGAGCTTACACTAAAAAAGGAAGAAAGAAAGAAAGAAAAAGAGAGAGAGAGAGAGAAAGAGAGAGAGAGAGAGAGAGAGAGAGAGAGAGAGAGAGAGAGAGAAAGAAAGAAAGAAAGAAAGAAAGAAAGAAAGAAAGAAAGAAAGAAAGAAAGAAAGAAAGAAAGGAAGAAAGGAAGGAAGAAAGAAAGAAAGAAAATGGCCAAATCCCAAAACTACTTCTTTTTTCTCATTTTAATTTTTTGTGGGCTAAAAGCCTATGCTGGAAATAAGAATTACTCTAGTACTATATATATCATTTGTATTAAATCACTGGTAAACTATAACCCCCTTGTCTTGTAACTTAAAGCTCATTCTCTCCAAGTCCAACTTAAATGTTACTGTCTCCATAAAGACTATCCTCTTAATTAGCAGTGGTGTCAGTCATTGAAACTTTTTTCACTTTTTACTGTTCATGGTCCAACTTGTGTTTTAGCCAAATTGTGTATCTTGTCGCTCCTGATTTATTACTGGCATGAGGAACTTAAAAAATATATTATTGTCTATTCCACATAAGCTTTTGCTCATAAAGGACGATTTTAATACACATCAGGTCCCCAAATAATGATGTTTTGTTCAACACCACTTTGTTAAAATGTTGATACGAGAAAATGAATCCTGACTGGGGCCACTTTCTGTGTGGAGTTTGCATGTTCTCCATTTCTGCGTGGGTTTTCTCTGAGTACTCTGGTTTCCTTCCTTCCACCAACCAAAGGTGTGCATGTTAGGTGAATTAGCCTAATTGGGACAAGTTATGGTCTAAGTTGTTTTAGTCTGAGTGAGTGTGAGTATTGGTTTGAGTACATCCTGTGATGGAAGAGTGTTCAGTCCAAGGTGGGTTACCACCTTGCTCCCTGAGCTGCCTGGAGAGGCTCAGTCCACCCACAACCCTGAGCTGGACTAAGCAAGCTGGGAAAAAATTATCTTCCTTGATTTTATTCATCTTTATTAAACATATGTTTAGGTCACATTTATTTCAATGTTTAGAATTGGAAGTGTTCTGGCCCTTTATTTAGAAGCTTGTTGATGTTTTTGTGGCTAGAAATACACCATATGAACTTAACTCTAGTTTATATCAATATGTTATTTTTCTTAAAGTCACAGTTTCCAAGAGCACATTATTCAGTGAATAAATAATTTTCACCTTTATTGTGATGAGTCCTACTTATTTATTTCCAGAACCAACATGTGTCAGTCTCTTCTTGCCTTAGAGAACGAATGACTAAAGTCTTGATTTTTTTTAAATTTTTAGTTTGGAGCTCATCTCCAACTAGCTCCAGGGATCATGGAGTGGGAAGGAATGTGGAGGAAAGGCAGAAAGTCAAGAAGTTTTTATTGTTTAGAGGAATGTAGTGCACTTGGTTCTCTTGGAGCTCTGGGGGTTTCAATACCAGCGGGATTGACGGCAGCATATGCAGCAATGTTTGGGAATGCTCATATGGTGTGTGACTGCGCTGTGTCTAGAACTGACATTGCCATCTGTTCCTTTTTATTGAGCAATGGGACTTAGCCTTCCCCTTCCAAGTGTATACACACACACACACACACACACACACACACACACACACACACAAACACACACACACACACACAAACACACACACACACACAAACACACACACACACACACAAACACACACACACACACAAACACACACACACACAAACACACACACACACACACACACACAAACACACACACACACAAACACACACACACAAACACACAAACACACACACACACAAACACACACACACACAAACACACACACACACACAAACACACACACACACAAACACACACACACACACACACAAACACACACACACACAAACACACACACACACAAACACACACACACACACACAAACACACACACACATACACAAACACACACACACACAAACACACACACACACAAACACACACACACATACACAAACACACACACACAAACACACACACACACACACACAAACACACACACACACACAAACACACACACACACACACACACACACACACACACACACACACACAAACACACACACACACACACACACGTACAGATAGCCCCAACCTCTACCCCAGCCTAAGCAGAAAGTTAATGGAAAACATTAACTTTCCATTTCAGGTTTGAATCTCAACAGGGAATTCAAATGAGTCAGGTGTTTGATTACAACCATACTGGGATCCTCCTCTTTCATGGAGAACTGTGAGATTCAAGGTACTAGGAAACCAGTAATCATCACATGCAAATCCACTCAGCATGCAAGATGACAGATGGCACCAGTCAAAAAAAAAAAAAAATACCTCCATAAAAAGAAGCATGCTGGAAAGGTTATCAGTGGAATCAGTGTAGAAGTCAGACACGAGCAATGTAATAAAACAATAATACAAAATGATTGAACCAATTTTTAAGAAATGTTAGGAACTATTTTGGTAAGTATACTTGTATATCTATCCATTGTTTAGATATAGTAATTTCCACATATCATCTTCATCAAATACAGAAAAACAAGACAGCTCCATGTTCAATAGAGGTAACGGTGTTGTAAAAGACCATATGTCCTAAACAGAAAGGGAGAGGTTGAGCAACATGATTAATGAGCCATAGATTCAGAGAACATATGTCCAGTATTTTCTGTGATGGTCTCAATTTTATGTAATTTCATTCTTTAAAAAAAAATATGACTGAGAAGTAGAATAAAGTCTAATAACAATTTTACTTTTACACAATTACACAATCTTTTTACATAAAAATATTTCACAAATCAAGAAAAGTCTCTCAGAATAAAAGTCTTTATTTTAGACTCAGAAAATATAGATAATTATAATGATGAGAAGAATATAAATGTATGTTGGTGTCACTGTATGTGGGTAGAAGCAAAATTCATTGTCAGCAAGATGTTGGCATAGTTAATTTGAAGAAAAAAAAAAAGGCTTCCATTGCAAAACACAAAGAATTGCTGGATATAACAAGCATTCTTTTAAGTGTATTAATTGAGTTTGTAAGACAGTAAAAAAGTAATTCCTGTAGGGCCAACGTGGAAAAAACAACCACGAAGAAAATCTGTGAGCCAACCTTATAAACTGGCCATGTGGACAACCTCCGTTTGGGGGAAGGGAGAAGCTTCAGTGACTTGAGAATTTCTGTTTTATGCACACAGAATATTAGACCGTGGTTAGCCTGACACAAAAGAAGTCCAAATAAGATATAGCATAAATTCAAAGTGTCTCCCTCTAGGTATGTAGCAATTACAATGGGGAAAATAGTAAATTTACAATGGAGCATCCTGGCAGACATCATCTTAGCCAAGAGACTGGGGTTAACATAATACATATAAACTGACATTATGTATCCACTGATATTATGCAGTGATAACCAAACACTGCTCTTGGAAATTGTCACAGACATGAGAGATAAGAATAAGGCACTGTAACAGTTTGGAGGAGATTAAGGAGTCATGACAACAATGTAATGATAGATCCTGGACTGGATCCTGGAACAGGAACATAAATTAATTGAAAACTTGGTGAAATCAGAGAAATTTTTATTCTATTTTATTAACTTTAGTTAATAGTATTGTAACAAGGTTACTTTCTTTGTTTCGATAAATATACTGTAGTTATTTAAGATGTTAACATAAGATAAAACTGTATGTGGTTATGAAAGATGTACTCTTGTGTACTCTTGGTGGGAATGCAGACTGATGCAGCCACTGTGGAACACAGTGTGGAGTTTCCTAAAAAAATTAAAAATAGAACTGCATTTTGACCCAGTGATTCCACCTCTGGAAACATATGCAGAGAAACCTGAAACACTAATTTGGAATAATATATGCACCCCAGATTCACTGAGGTGTTATTTACAACTAGAGGCCTGATGCATGAAATTCGGGCATGGGTAGGGTCCCTAACCCTGGCTGGCAATCAGAACCGATATGTGGGGTGACTGGCGGAGCGATCAGGGGCCCTGCTGGCACCCGCCTTGGCTTGCCTGGGGCCTGTGGGCTGGAAGCAGCTCCTGCTTTGAGCATCTGCCCCCTGGTGGTCAGTGCATGTAATAACGACCAGTAGTTCCACCAGTTGTTCTGCTGTTCAATCAATTTGCATATTAGGCTTTTATTATATGGGATTAGAGGTCCCATGTACGAAATTCTTGCACTTTGGGGAGGGGGGAAGTGTCCCTCAGCCCAGCCTGTGCTCTCTTGCAGTCCTGGAGCCCCACAATTGATCAACCTGTAGAGGGAGGCCCCACCCACCCACCACAGCCCGCCAGTTGGTGGCCTGGGCCTCCCTCTTTGGGGTGATTGTGGGGTGATGGCAGGGCCCCCCCAACCAATCACTTCGCACCCGCCTTGGCTGGCCTGGTGCCATGGGGTGTCATAGCATGGTCATCCGAATGGTCGATCTGCTGTTCAGCTGTTTGGTCGATTTGCATATTACGCTTTTATTATTACAGATAACCAAAGTCTGGAAATAGCCCAAGTGCCCATCAGTAGATGAGTGAATACAAAATATTGTGCTCCATTTTCACAATGGAATACTACTCAGCTGTAAAAAAAGAAAGAAATCTTACCTTTTGCAAAGCATGTATGGACCTGGAGAGCATTATGCTAAGTGAAATAAACCAGTCAGAGAAAGACAAGTATCACGTGATCTCACTTATATGTGGAATCTAATGAAAACAATAAACTGATGAACAAAATAGGTCCAGAGGTATGAACACATGGAACAGACTGACAGGTCTCAGAGGGGAGGGAGGTGGGATGGGAGGAGATTAACCAAAGAACATATGTGTATATATGCATAACCCATGGACACAGACAAGAGTGTGGTGAAGGCCTGTGGTGGGGGCGGCCTGGGTGAAGTTGGGTAAAAGGGGGAATTTGAGGGACATCTGTAATGCTGTCAAGAAGAGAAAATAAATTTTTTAAAAAGTAATAAGGCATTAAACAAGTCTCAGACTTAAGAGGCTGGAAAAGTGAAAGTGGGAGGAAATATTCAAATTAATCAAGTCCAACTAATATTACTTTCAGTCAATGTAAATGAATTACTACAGGTTTTATGTTCTTTAATACTCCTGAGGTTTTTCGTTATATTCTAAGAAGAATATAAAAGTATATAAAGTTGCCCGGCTGGTGTGGCTCAATGGTTAAGTGTCGACCCAGGAATCAGGAGATCACAGTTCGATTCCTGGTGAGGACACATGCTCTGTTGCGGGCTCAGTCCCAATAGATGATTCTCTCTCATCATTGATGTTTCTATCTCTCCCTCTCCCTTCCTCTCTGAAACCAAAAAATACAAAATAAAAAGATTTTTTACAAAATAAACCAGCATTTGAGTGAAATGATGTAGCTTTAAAAATATAAAAATAAAAAATATATATATAAAGCAAAATATGATAAAAATCCAAACAAAACCGTATTTCCCCCTTTAGTTAATAGCTCAAGGAGACCAAACTTTTAAAGAAAGTTCAAATAATACCATTAGCTACATTTATTTAGTGACAACAGTTAGAAATACACATTCTTTTCAAGCACAAGCAGAACATTTACAAAATTGATCATACATTTAGTTATAATTCAATTCTTAATATACCAGATAGTCTATATCAAACATACTACTTTCTCTGTCCATTATGCAATTAAGTTAGAAATCAATAACATACAGAAATAAAATTCCTCATAATTGTAAACTTAAAAACAGGCTTTAAAAAATAATCATTAACACCCTAGCTGGTTTGGGTCAGTGGATAGAGCATCAGCCTGCGGACTGAAGGGTCCCGGATTCAATTCCAGTCAAGGGCACATGCCTGGGTTGCAGGCTCGATCCCCAGTAGGGAGCATGCAGGAGATAGCCAATCAATGTTTCTCTCTCATTATTGATGTTTCTCTCTCTCTCGCCATCTCCTTTCCTCTCTGAAATCAATAAAGATATATTAAAATAATCATAATAATCATTATGGAAATAGGAAAGTATTTGGAACTAAGTTACAATTAAGATATTACTGCTGAAACCGGTTTGGCTCAGTGGATAGAGCGTCGGCCTGCGGACTGAAGGGTCCCGGGTTCGATTCCGGTCAAGGGCATGTACCTTGGTTGCAGGCACATCCCCAGTGGGGGGTGTGCAGGAGGCAGCTGATCGATGTTTCTCTCTCATCGATGTTTCTAGCTCTCTATCCTTCTTCCTTCCTCTCTGTGAAAAAATCAATAAAGTATATTTTTTAAAAAAAAGATATTACCTAATGATATATGTTAAGGGAATGTTTAAATTTATTTAACATTTATGGAATTTAATTTGCAAATAGATTCTAATTTTGAACTAAAACTAGGCTTGCTTTATCTACGGAGAATCATCAGTGTGAATTATTATTCTATTTATGCTAAGAATATCCTTCCATGTTTTTAATGTATACAGAGAATTAGCAAAAATATAAATCATAAAAGAAAAAGTATATAATTACAGCCCAGCCAGTGTCACTCAGTGGTTGAGCATTGACCTATGCACCAGGAGGTCACAGTTTGATTCCTAGTAAAGGCACATGCCCAGGTTTTAGGCTCAACCCCAGTAAAGGGTGTGCAGGAGGCAGCTGACCAATGATTCTCTCATCATTGATGTTTCTATCTCTCTCTCCTTCTCCCTTCCTCTCTCTAAAATCAATAAAAATGTATTTAAAAAGATATATAATTATAAACTTCATATCAAATATTAGGTATTAAAGAGCATAGGATGAAAGGTAGACAACAAGAAAACATATAAAATATTAAAATAATTTTTTCCATAATTATTTTGTTATAAAATTGGTTTTAAAAGTATTTTTTTCAATTAATGTGAGTTTGATTCTTTTAAGTTTTAACAGTTTTAATAAGCTATTAAAAATTTTTGTGTGGATATCATGTAGATAATTAACTGTATGTGCCACTTTGGAGATTTTCTTTTTAAAAAAATAGAGTTGTGACATAGATGGTGTACAAAACTATGGGACTGAAAGCTATTCTGAAGGTGAGGACTATAAAAAGAGGACAGCTGAAATACCAGCATTTATTTTGGGGGCACTTCATCATTTTGGAATAAAGCAGTAGATCAGTTCCTCCTTTGTGACTTTATTTGCCTCAGGTAGATAAGACTTGGTACTTTATACATACCTTTAACACAGATGCTAAATTAAAGACTTTTCAAAATACTACCTACAAGAACTTGGATGGCCCAACTAAAGTGATATTTAGAAGCAAGTTCATAGCATTACATAATAAAATTAAATTTTAAAAATAATGAGCTAAGGAATCCAAGATGGTGGCGTAGGTAAACTGCTGCCTGGCACAACAATTTCAAAACCACAACTAAAAGACAAAACGTCTATACCCAGAACCACGGGAAAGCTGGCTGAGTGGAAGTTCTACAACTAGAAGGAAAGAGAAAAAAGCATTGAGACGTGCACAAGCACTGAAAAACTGAGGTACGGAGGCGCGGGATCTGGGCTGGTGGCAGGCGTTGCTTTTTTCAACCCAAAGGAAGACAAACCCCCAATTACTCTGAAATACAGTTTCTGGGGAGACGCAGGGGACCCAAACTCCTACGGGGAGAAGCTGGATTGTCTGCCACCGGGTCGGAAAGTGAGGGGGGCCTGCTTGCAGAGCTGCGCGCAGGAGTAATTGTTTACTGCGCTGGGGCACGGGACACAGTCGGAGACACAGAGCCAGCTAACTAGCAGCCATCGCTGTTTGCCATGCCCTAGCCTAGTGACGCCCTGAGACCCCGCCCCACACAACCTACAAACCCACCCAAGCTCCAAGCAGCAGTTTTAGCATAAGAAAAGCCTGCCTTATCGCAGCTTAACCTAGCAAACTTGCAGCCTGGATCAGACAACTCCAAAACCTCCAAACCCCAAGCAAAGAGGAGAAAACTGTAGCTCTCGCTGTAGCTCCTGCTGGGTGGACTCAGACAATAGCTGACCTGCACCCCATTGGAGATGCAGAAGCCAGTATACCTAGTGGTCAGTGTGAGAAACCAGATTTCAACTCCTCACATCCATAAGTGACACATTCAAGAGGCAGACTCAGCGAGCACCAAAGCCCCACTGAAACAAGTCCTGCACCATAAGCGTGTCTCCAGCACAGCAGTTCTTATAGACACAGTGAGTCCTCACAGCCGATTGACCTGGAGGTCAATTCCTCCCAGTGTACCAACAGCAATTAAGGCTTAACTACACCAAGACTTTGCACTCAGCCCACAAAGGGGTGTACCAAGAGCGTCCATATCAGGTGATTGGGGAGGCTGAGCTACTGCCCACTATAGGTCACCTACCACACAAAGCCACTCCATCAACACAGGGAAGCAGCCAAAATGCGGAGACAAAGAAACATGTCACGAATGAAAGAAATGGAGGAAAGCAAACTACTGGACGACATAGAGTTCAGAACCACATTTATAAGGTTACTCAAGAATCTTCTAAAAACTGCCAAGAAACTTGATGACACTTCTGAGGAGCTTAGTGAGACCTTCAAGGACCTTAATGAGAATGCCAAAAAAATGGAAAAGGACCAGTCAGAAATGAAGCATACACTGTCTAAAATAAAGAATATACAGAAACTCAACTGTAGATCAACGTACCCCATGAATCAAACCAAAGATCTGAAATATGAGGAAACAAAAAACACCCAACCAGAAAAACAAAAAGAAAAAAGAATCCAAAAATATGAAGATAGTGTAAGGAGCCTCTGGGACAACTTCAAGCGTACCAACATCTGAATTTTTGGGGTGCCAGAAGAAGAGAGAGAACAAAATACTGAAAACCTATTAGAAGAAATAATGACAGAAAACTTTCCCTACCTGGTGAAAGAAATAGACTTACAAGTCCAGGAAGCGCACAGAACCCCAAACAAAAGGAATCCAAAGAGGACCACACCAAGACACATCATAATTAAAATGCCAAGGGCAAAAGACAAAGAGAGAATCTTGAAAGCAGCAAGAGAAAAACGGTTAGTTACCTACAAGGGAGTACCCATACGACTGTCAGCTGATTTCTCAGCAGAAACTATGCAGGCCAGAAGGGAGTGGCAAGAAATATTCAAAGTGATGAACAGCAAGAACCTACAACCAAGATTACTCTATCCAGCAAAGCTATCATTCAGAGTTGAAGGTCAGATAAAGAGCTTCACAGACAAGAAAAAGCTAAAGGAGTTCATCACCACCAAACCAGGATTACATGAAATGCTGAAGGGTATTCTTTAAGAAGAGGAAGAAGAAGAAAAAGGTAAAGATAAAAATTATGAACAACAAAATGACATCAAATACATACCTACCAACAAGTGAATCTAAAAATCAAGTGAATAAAAAATCTGAAGAACAGAATGGACTGGTGAATATAATAGAATCAGGGACATAGAAAGGGAGTGGACTGACTATTCTCAGGGGGAAGCGGGTGTGAGTGGTGCGGGAAGAGATTGGACAAGGGTCTTACTCCTATGGATGAAGACAGTGGCAGGGGGTAAGGGCATGGGGTAGGGTGGGGTGAGGAATCAGGTGGAAGGAAGCTATAGGGGGAAAACAAAAAGAGGAACACCTGTAATCTGAACAATAAAGATTTATTTAAAAATAAATAAATAAATAAATAAAAATAATGAGCTAAGCATATACTTAAATTAAAAAAAAAAAAAACAACAACAGAATGAACCTAATGGAAGAAAAATAATTGAGGCCAAAATAGAAAACAAAGGTTTTTAGAAAGAATCAACAAAGGCAAACACTAATTCTTAAAAAAGGGGGGGGGGTTACCTCTGGCAATATTGAGTTTTAAAAGGAAGAAATTGCAAATAAGCAAGATTAAGAATAAAAAAGAGAATATAAGTACAGTAAGAGAAACAGAACGTACTTTTATATTGAGTGAGTTTTAAGAAAGCCCTATTTTAGGCTCTCTGAGCTCTTGGTTTTCCTCAATGGCTGCCCTTTTTGGTTCATGATATCTGATATTTTGTTCTTCGAAGCTGAATATTCCACTTGTCAGGTATAAGCTCAGATTTTAAACTATAGAGGCTTGTGCTTTTGGAATCTGTATATCTCTCTAATCAACAGGTTTGCAGAAAAAGAAAAGCTGAAGTATTCAACTACAGAAGCTCAAAGAATGCCTAGCCAGCATTGTTCAGTGGTTGAGCATTGCCCTATGAATCAGGAGGTCATGGTTTGATTCCTGGTCAGGGCACATGCCCGGGTTGTAGGCTTGATCCCCAGTGGTGGGCGTGCAGGAGGCAGCTGATGAATGATTCTCTCTCATCATTGATGTTTTTTTTTCTCTCTCTCTCCTCTCCCTTCCTCTCTGAAATCAATAAAAATATTTTTTTAAAAGAAAACTCTCACCTAACCATTGTGCTTTCTTTTATATTCAGATACATTGACTTCCTTTCCCATTTCCACTCCTAGTCCTCATTTCCCCATTGGCCAATATCCTTACACCAAGTTAGAGGTAACTTTTTCCCAAGTCTATCTTTGTGCTAATCTCTAGGGTAGAAATAACAGACAATTTAATTTTGGCATTTTGGGAAATCTGGGGGAAATGGGTTTTTTTTCACTCTGTGGTTCTGATAAAAGCTCAGAAGCTGCAGTTATAAACTAATATTAGATAGTTTTCACAGCAATTCCTGTGCAGGGGTCTACCACCATTTATCAGCAGGAGATTTACAAAGATAAGGGACACATTAATAGATAATCAAAGTTTCCAAATCAATCTAGGTTTGTTGGGTTCAAGTGCTTCTTCTTTTGCTGTTACTTTCTTTGAGGTTAAAGCTCAATTTCCTATGATGCATCATTTATGTGCTATTTATGTTTTCCACACTTTGTGTGACTGCCATTACAACTTCCAAATGATAGAAACAGAGGTGTCTCTGAATAATTTTACATTAAGGAAGGGTGTTATTTATTTACATTAAGGAAGGGTGTGAAAAATTGTCACACCCTCACACAAGATGGCTAACCACATGTGGTCACAAGATGACCACCACAAGATGGCCAGCAGGGAGGGCAGTTAGGGGTGACCAGGCTGGCAGGAGAGGGCAGTTAGGGGCAACTGGGCTGGCAGGGGAGGGCAGTTAGGTGAAACCAGGCCTGCAGGGGAGGGCAGTTGGGGGCGATCAGGCCAGCAGGGGAGCAGTTAGGCATCGATCAGGCTGGCAGGGGAGTGGTTAGGGGGTGATAAGGCTGGCAGGCAGAAGCGGTTAGGGGCAATTAGGCAGGCAGGCAGGCAAGCAGTTGGGAGTCAGCAGTCCCAGATTGTGAGAGGGATGTTCAACTGCCAGTTTAGGCCCGATTCCACAGGGACATCCCCTGAGGAGTCCCAGACTGGAGAGGGTGCAGGCTCGGCTTAAGCACCCCGCCCCCCAGTGCACAAGTTTTATGCACCAGGCCTCTAGTTTTTTTATAAAACCAAATACACTAAAACTTCTACACAATCATTTTATCCATAATCATCTTTCTCTTCAAGTAAAACATGAAAGGTAAGTGGAAAACTGGGTGAAATATTAACCTTCTCAGCTACACTTGACTAATAGACTGAATAGTACAGAGGGAGACTTTACCCCCTTTCTGAAATACCTAAATTAATGCTCTCAAGGATCACGGGAAGACACATCATGTTTTGGAACTAATGATTGCAAATTTCTGTAATGAAATAAAAACCTAAGAGGGCATTTTGAGATAATAGAATTAACAATTACTTAAACTTCGCCATTTTTGAGATCAAGTCAATGCAGTTTTGTGTGGTTTGAATGAGAGATTTAAACTAATCATCATTATGTCTTTATGACATTTTTCTACCATGAAGTCTCTGTGTGGTTTAAAGAACACTAACCCTATAAATATACTTATCTTCAAAATCTTGAGGTAGTGCAAGGGAGGGATGGGGTCATTATAGAAAACTAGAGGCCCAGTGCATGAATTCATGCACAGGTAGGGTCCAGCTGGCCTACTCCAATTGGACTGATTGGGCCAGCTGGGGGGAGGGCCACGGATGGTTGGCCAGCAACCCCCATCTCTGATCTGGGCAGGGGCCCGATCTGGGCCATGGCCAGCCGGTCCCACCCCCTGGTCAAACTCCTGGTTTAACTCCTGGTTGAATTTCTGATAGAGGGGACAATTTGCATATTAGCCTTTTATTATATAGGATAATGAGAAGGTATGGGTGAGGAGTGAGAAAAATGACTATTTCCCCTTTCTATGTGGTATGCTCTCTTTTACTTTCCCATTTTGGTGGAAGGAGCTTAAAGCAGAAAGAAAACTGGGGCAGAGAAACCAAGATGGCGGTATAGGTAAGCACCTAAACTGCTGCCTCGCACAACAATTTCAAAACTACAACTAAAAGACAGAATGGATACCATCCAGAATCACAGGAAAGCTGGCTGAGTGGAAATTCTACAACTAGAAGGAAAGAGAAAAGCTCACGGAGAATCGGAGGAACGGCAACGGGTTGAGGTACGGCAAAGGGTCTTTGTGTGCACAGAGAGGAAGGGAGGCTGAGAGCCTGGCTGACTTTCTCTGGCAGGAGGGGGAAGGAAGCCCCCGACTGCACTGAACCCCAGTTCCAACTGCACTGAACCCCAGTTCCAGGCGAAACCCCGTGGACCCAAGCTCATACAGGGGGTGTCTGAACTGTCAGGTAGAGAGAAAGGCACTCGGAGACTCGGAGACCTGGGGGAGACCCGGGGAAGCCCCGGCGGGCAGGGGTCTGGAGGCGCCTGTGCGCCAGTGTGCACAAAGACTGCAGAGGTTGCCACAGGCTTTCAAGAGAGTCGGAAGCTCCTGACTGCACTGAACCCCAGTTCTAGGTGAGCCCCTGGGGACCCACGCTCTTACGGGGGGAATCTGGACTCTCGGGCAGAGGCTCAGGAGCCAGGGAAAGCAGAGGTCTGGAGGCGCATGCGCGAATGTGCATGAAGACTGTGGAGGTGGCCACAGGCTTTCCCTAGCAGAAGGGAGTCGGAAACTCCTGACTGCACTGAGCCCCAGTTCTGACTGCACTGAACCCCAGTTCTAGGCGAGTCCATGGGGACCCATGCTCTTGCAGGGGTAATCTGGACTCTTGGGTGGAAGCTCGGGAGCCGGGGAAGCCAGAGGACTAGAGGCGCGCGCACGCAAGGGCCGGGCTAATGGGAAGCCAAGACTGTCTGCTCTGCCCTGAGACTCCACCCCATCCAAGCTGAGCACAGAGGCTTTTGCAATTTGGCAAGTCTAATCCTATAAGGCTGTCTCCAGCACCAAACTTCTCCCAGCGTAGACACAGCTGATCCTCACAGCCAACTGGCCTGGAGGTCAATTCCTCCCAGTGATACCAACAACAATCAAGACTTAATTACAACAAGGCTGTCCACAAAGGGGTGCACCAAAAGTGTCCATCTCAAATTAACTGGGGAGGCCAACCCACTGGGCCATATAGGAAACCTAGCACACAAAGCTATCCTACCAACTCAGGGAAGCAGTGAAAATGCGACGACAAAGAAACAGATCACAAACGAAAGAAATGGAGGAAAACAAACGACTGGATATAGAATTCAAAACCACGGTTATAAGGCTTTTCAAGAATATCCTAGAAAAGGCTGATAAATATAACGAGACCCTCAAAGATATGAAAAAGGACCAACTAGAAATTAAACATACACTGACTAAAATAAAAAATATTATACAGAGACCCAACAACAGACTAGAGGAACACAAGAATCAAGCCAAAGAATTGACATACAAAGAAGCAAAACACACTCAACTGAAAAAGAAAAAAAAAAAATCCAAAAAGTTGAAGATAGTGTAAGAAGCCTCTGGGACAACTCCAAGCATTCCAGCATCAGAATTATGGGGGTGCCAGAAGAAGAGAGAGAGCAAGATACTGAAAACCTATTCAAAGAAATAATGACTGAAAACTTCTCCCTCCTGGTAAAAGAAATAGACTTACAAGTCCAGGAAGCGCACAGAACCCCAAACAAAAGGAATCCAAAGAGGACCACACCAAGACACATCATAATTAAAATGCCAAGGGCAAAAGACAAAGAGAGAATATTAAAAGCAGCAAGAGAAAAACAGTTAATTACCTACAAGGGAGCACCCATATGATTGTCAGCTGATTTCTCAACAGAAACTATGCAGGCCAGACAGGAGTGGCAAGAAATCTACAAAGTGATGAATAGCAAGAACCTACAACCAAGATTACTCTACCCAGCAAAGCTATCATTCAGAATTGAAGGGCAGATAAAGAGCTTCACAGATAAGAAAAAGCTAAAGGAGTTCATCACCACCAAACCAGTATTATACAAATTGCTGAAAGGTATTCTTTAAGAAGAGGAAGAAGAAAAAAGTAAAGATAAAAATTATGAACAACAAATACATATCTATCAACAAGTGAATCTAAAAATCAAGTGAATTAAAAACCTAAGGAACAGAATAAACTGGTGAATATAATAGAATCAGGGGCATAGAAAGGGAGTGGACTGATAATTCTCAGGGGGAAAGGGGTATGGGGGGGCGGGCAGGAAGAGACTGGACAAAAATCAAACACCTATGGATGAGGACAGTGGGGGAGGAGGTAAGGGCAGAAGGTGGGGTGGGAACTGGGTGGAGGGGAGCCATGTGGGGCGGGGGGGAAGGAGAAACAATTGTAATAATCTGAATAAAGATTTATTAAAAAAAAAAAAGAAAAGAAAAGAAAACTGGGGCAAACCATACTTCCCATTCTGCAGACTCCTATTCCTTTCTGTGTTGACTATCTCTTCTTTCCAATTTTTAAACCCAACACTCTTTTCAGAAATATTGTCCAGTTCTTTCCAATATCCAGACACATGAATACTTTCAACCCTGTATCCTTTCTAGCTAGCTACCACTCTATTATTCTTCTCTTCTGAAGCAAATTTCTTGAAAATTAAACTCCTTATTGTTCCTTCTTTGCCTCCAATTTATTTCTCAATTCACATCAAATTGACTCTATTTTTCCCCTAATTTCTTAACTGAAATTGCCATTACCAAAGTTACTGAGAACCTACTCTTGGTTCCACCCAATTGTCATTTCATTATCTGACCTGTTTTTAATGTCTTAATGCTGACTACATCCCCTTCTTGAAATTATTCTTCTGGCTGCTGTAACTTCTGTCACGTTATTTTCTACTGAATTTCCTTATATCTTTCTGGTTGCTCCTTCTCAGTGCCCTTTGCTAACTATTCTCTTTTACTTGCCTCTTAACATTAGTCACCCCAGACTTTAGTTCCACATCTGATTCTATTACTCTTCCCACTCTCTAAGTGATCTCATCTACTTACTTTTCAGTTTTACTTAAGCAAAGAAGTCTTCCAAATCCCTATCCTCGACCCAGACCTCTTTCCTGAGCTGCAGGATGGGATATATAACTGCCTATAAGACATTTCATGTTAAATGTACCACAAGTATCTTAAGCCCAGGCCATAGCCCAAATTAAGTTAATTGCTCTTTTCTCAAAACCTATTGAGACTCTCTTAGTTTCTTTTCCAGAATAGCCAAACCAGAAATCTGGAGTTGCTCTTAACATATCCCTGTCCCTCAATCTCTTCATCTGGCTCCATGGAATCCAAGTGTTATAGATTTTAAAGTCATAGGATTACTCATTTCCACTTCCTCCATTATACTCAATGGCCTTAGGTCAGATCCTCTACATATCTTGCCTAAACTACTTCGATGATTTGGAGAGTCCCTGCCATTGGCTATCTGTGTCCTTTATCATCTTTCCAAAATATTCTCTCCACAGTGATTAATATGATCTTCCAAAGATTAGTAAATTTTACTTTGATGATATATTTGTTTTATAGCCATTAATGTCTTCACACTCCATCAGTCCCAAAGCATGAGTTCAAGGATTGTTGTTGGGCTTTGTTCAGTAAGCTGATCTGAGGGATTGCATGGAAGAGAAGGAGAAATGTGCATTTTTAATAATCACCATTAGAGTATTCTAATGCATAGCTAAGTTTGAACTTCTTAGGAAAAAGACAAAGTTTATATTGGTAATAGGGGGTTAATTAATTTGGATGATGCATTTATATTAATAGGAACATGACACAAGGGGTACCCTGTATAATTCAGCATTGTTGAGAACCTATAATCAGTAGAGTCAAGTCAAAACTCAGCAGGTTCAGAGTTCCCTATAACCTGGCCCTTGACTTAATTCCCTATGTAATCTCTCATCCTCTCCAAGAGTCCTTTGTTCCAACCATACTAAACTATTTTTAAGTCCCAAAATTTGTTATGCAATTTTATACCTCTGTATTTTTTCAGATGCTCTTTTCTAGTCATGGAATGTCTTTCTCTTTCTCTTCTACCTGAAAAAATTTTTTTCATCCTTTTGGCTACTTTCAAGCTTCTGGGTTGTTTAAAATTCCTACACTCAAGAAATCAGGCCAAATCACTTCCCATTTATGCTCATATTCTTTCTTGGACATGTTTCTATAATTGTGTTTATACTGCATTTAAGTCTTATAAAGAAAAATTTCTCAAGCAGCCAGGGAAAAGAAGATGGTACCCTATAAAGAAAATCGTATTAGATTACCATTGGATTTTTCAGCAAAAACTCTACAAGCCAGGAGAGTGGAATCAAATATTCAAAGGAAAAAAAAAAAACATTGAAGAATAATATATTCAGCAATGTTATCCTTAAAATATTAAGAAAACATGAAGACTTTTTCAGATATACAGAAGTTGAGGAAATCTACCACCACAAAAATTGAATTACAGAAAATACTGAAAGATGTTATTCTTCCTAAAAAAAAACAGACAAAGTAATACAAGCTATGAATAAATAACTCACAGACAGACAGAAACAGGAAATTCAACCCTTATTCAGAATAGAACATTATATACTTAAATATAACATAAAAGTTAAAGGAAGTAAAAATTTTTTTATAAAAAAGAGAAAACAATAGCTACTGAAATTTGGAAATAAACTCACAGTATAAAAAGGGATAATTTGTGACAACAAAACATAAAAGGAAAGGGGATAAAGGCCTGAATTTGCTCAAGGAAATGTAGGTAAGATGCAATTCGAAGAAAAAAGATTACTGTATATATGAAACTTTCTTTTATATAAGCCTAATAGTAACTACAAAAAATAAATCTACAACTGAGATACATAACATAAAAAGAGGAAACAGATTTTTTAAATCATAGAATACAACCACACTAAAGTAACAGACAGAAACATAAGAAAAAAAATGGAAACACAGAATTACCAGAAAACAATTTCTATAAAATGGCTATAGAAAATCCTGATATATCAATAATCACCCTAAGTATAAATGGACTGAAACTTACCAAATAAAAGGCATACAGTAGCAAATTTGATTTAAAAACAATACCCAAATATATGCTGCCTTCAACAGACTCATCTCAGCTAGAAGGACAAATATAGACTCAAAGTAAAAGGGTGGAAAATTATACTTCAAGCAAATGGCATCCAAGAAAAAGTGAGTGTAGACATACTTATATCTGAAAAAAAAACATATTTTTTAAAAGTGAGAAGTGGACAAGTTCTGGGAATCATCTGAAGACGTAACTATCTTGATTTTCTGATAAATTGGATATGGTGTATGAGAAACAAAGAGAAGAGTCAAGGATAAAACAATAGAATTGAGGAAGTTCCATCAGCTGAGTTGAGGAAGGTTGCAGGAAGTGTGGTGTGGGTGGATGGGGAAGCAGGGGTGTAAATAAGGAATTTGGTTTTGCTTATATCTTTAGACGCCCAATGGAAGAAGTAGAAGTATCTAATAGGAGTTGAATATACAAGCCTGAATTCAGAGGACAGGTCTGGGTAGGAAATACAAGTTTACAGATTATATTTAAACCCACTGGACTATGTGACTGATCAAAAGTGAGTGTACATAGAGATGAGAAGTAACAAGTTGCCCTAAAACACTCTTGTTTAGAGGTCAGGGTTGAGAGGTGGAACCAGCCAGAGAGATTGAAAGGATGAGAAAAGTGAAGTAAGTCTGGCATCCCAGAAACCACGTGAAGAAACTGTTATCAAGGAGAAGGGGGAGATTGACATGTTCAGGGCTCCTGAGAGATCAAATACAGAGAGCCCTGAGCAGCATGGAAGTCTTAAATGACCTTTACAAGCTGAGTTTTGATGGGAAATGAGGATGAAAAACTAATTGAAATCAACATAAGGAAGGAATAAAATTGGAAACAAAATTGCTACATAGGGGAGCAAAGAGGTGAATTAGTTGCTGGTGAAGAAAGTAAGGTTGAGGTCTTTAAAATAAGAAAAATAGCAGTAGTATGATGATGAGAATAATGAGTAGAGGATGAAAAACTGATAAGGTGGATGATGAGGTGAACTGCTTATTCAATGCCTTTTCAAGGAAATGGAGCTAATGGGAGAATGTACTCTGGCCAGGAGCAGTTGAAGTGAATGTACAGTAGGTGGCAGGACTGTGGGTACGATGCTAATGGGTGGAAAATCATGCTGGTGGCAGCAGTCTATGCAAGTCCTCTTTTCTAAATTATCCTCTTTTTTCAGTGAATTAGAAAGAAAGGTCCTAAGCTGAGAGTAGTTAGGAGGGAATGAAGATGTTAGGGTTTTGTAGAAAGGAAATGTGAAATTGTATCAAGGGCAGTGGAGAGTATCTGAATAAGAATATACATTCTGATTGCCCAGTTTTAAGGCCCACTGGAGGTCTCAAGTTTGGAGTCATCAATTTCAAGTATAATCAGTTAACATCAATTTCAAGTATAATCAGTTAACTAGCTTGTGTGTTTTTCTCCAGCCATTTTCAACTGCATTGGTACAGGAAAGCTGCATTTATCCCAGTGTGTGGTCTTGTCAAGAGAGTAGAACAAATCAAGACAGGACAAAAAAGTCAAAGGTATATTCAAGGCAATGTTTAGAAATCTCCAGATACTCATTGACTCACAACCCCTCTATATTAGTTCTATGGGGCTGACATAACAAAATACCACTTAAACAACAGATATTTCTTTTCTCACAGTTCTGGATGCTGGAGGATGTCCAAGATCAAGGTGTTGGTTTGGTTTTTTCTGAGGCTTGTTTCACAAGGTCTTTTCTCTGTGTGCACACTTCCCTGGTCTGTTCTTATAAGGACATCAGTAGTAGTAGATTAGGGCCCACCCTAATTGACTCATTTTTACTTAATCATCACTTGGAAGGTCCTTGCTCCAAATACAGTCACATTCTGAGATGTAGGGGGGTAGGGTTAAAACATACAAATTTTGAGGGCATACAATTGAGCCAATGACACACACACACCAGTGCAATGCATCCTAGATAATTATCTCAACACACCACTTTATTTGTACTGGTTTGCTTTAACTTTCTGCCTCTGAAATACAAGTTATACAGCCTCTGCCCTGGGGCCCTTCAGGTAGAAGGTGGTGTTTTTCTTTTCTTTTTTTAAAAATATTTTTTTATTGATTATTTTTACAGAGAGGAAGGGAGAAGGATAGAGAGTTAGAAACATCTATCAGCTGCCTCCTGCACACCCCCTACTGGGGATGTGCCTGCAGGTCCAATTCCAGTCAAGGGCACATACCCGGTTGTGAGCTCGATCCCCAGTGAAGGGGCTTGCATGAGGCAGCTGATCAATGATTCTTTCTCATCATTGATGTTTCTATAGCTCTCTCCCTCTTCCTTCTTCTCTGTAATCAATAAAAATATAATTTTTTAAAATGTAAATGCTGAGCACCAGACTCGCTACCGCCTCTCTTGGATCACTGCCTACACTCCCCAGATTCCACAAGTCCACACTTTCTCCCACACCTCAGCCACGGTGACAGTGCTGGCCATCTTCCAAGAGCTGAATGTGGACTCTGACCTGTACTCACTCTTGTTTGGGGAGAGTGTGTTGAATGATGCAGTGGCCATAGTGCTAACATAGAGAGAGAGAACTATATTACCAGACACCCAAAGAATAGAGACCATGGGGAGACAAAGAAACAGCCCGTATATGAAAGAAAAGCAGGCATCACCAGAAAAGGAAGTAAACAAAATGGAGGCAAGCAACCTGCCAGAGAAAGAATTCAGAGAAATGGTCATAAGGTGGGTGTAAAGAATGGAAGACAAATTCGACAATATGAGTAACAAACCAGAGGAAATAGAGAAGAAGCAAGAAGAAATGAAAAATGACATCACTGCTGTAAAGAACTCAATAGAAAGCATCAAGAGTAGACTAGAAGAAGCAGAGGACCACATCAGTGACTAGAAGACAAGTAGAGCAAAAATACCCAAGTAGAGCAGCTTCTAGAAAAAAAAATTAAAAAGCTGGAGGAGAGCCTAAGGGAACTTTGGGACAACACGAAACAAAACCACATTCACATCATAGGGCTTCCAGAAGGAGAGGAAATTGAGTAAAGAATAGAAAACCTCTTTGAAGAAATAATGACAGAAAACTTCCCTGATATAGGGAAGAAAAAACCCATCCAAATCCAAGAAGCTCACAGAGTCCCAAGCAAAACGAACCCCAAAAGACCAATGCCAAGGCACATTATAATTAAATTGGCAAACACCAACGACAAAGTAAGAATCTTAAAAGCGGCCAGAGAGAGACAGAAAGTTACCTACAAAGGAACCCCCATCAGACTAGCAAATTATTTCTCAACAGAAACTCATCAGGCCAGAAGGGAATGGAATGAAATATACAAAGTCATGCAAAGGAAGGGTATGAATCCAAGAATACTGTACCCAGCAAGGCTATCAATCAAAATTGAAGGTGAAATCAGGAACTTCACAGACAAAAAAGGACTAAGGAAATTTATTACCACCAAATCAGCAATGCAAGAAATGCTAAAAGGTCTGCTGTAAAAAAAAGAAATAGGAAGCGAAGAAGGAACACAGGGGTAAAGAATAAAAATGGCAACAAATAAGTACCTATCAATAATAACTTTAAATGTAAATGGATTAAATGCCCCGATCAAAACACATAGGGCAACAGATTGAATAAGAAAACACAACCCATATATCTGCTGTCTACAAGAAACCCACCTCAGAAAAAAAGATGCACAGAGACTGAGGGTGAAGGGATGGAAAAAGGTTTTCCAGGCAAATGGAAATGAAAAAAAAGCAAGGGTAGCAATATTTATATCTGACAAATTAGATCTCAAAGTGAAGGCTATAAAAAGAGATAAGGAAGGTCACTTCATAATACTAAAGGGAGCAATCCAGCAGGAAGAAATAACTCTGGTAAACATATACGCACCCAATACAGGAGCACCAAAATACATTAAAAAAAAACACTCCTGGAGGATATCAAAGGAGAGATTGACAGCAATACAATCATAGTAGGAGACTTTAATATCCCACTATCACCATTGGACAAATCGTCTTAACAAAAAATCAGCAAAGACACATCAATCCTAAATGACTCACTAGACAAGATGGAATTAATTGACATCTTCAGAACATTTCACTCCAAAGCCACAGAATATACATTCTTCTCAAGTGCACATGGGTCATTTTCAAAGATAGACCATATGTTGGGTCATAGGCAAAATCTCTTCAAATTCAAGAGGATGGAAATCATATCAAGCATCTTCTCAGATCACAGTGGCATAAAACTGGAAATCAACTACAATAAAAACAGTCAAAACACATGGAGACTAAACAGCATGCTATTAAACAATGACTGGGTTACCAGAGAGATCAAAGTAGAAATGAAAAACATCATGGCAACAAATGACTATGAAAACACAACAATCCAAAATCTATGGGACACAGTGAAAGCACTCTTGAGAGGGAAGTTCATAGCTCTACAAGCCTACTGCAAAAAACAAGAAACAATGGTAATAAATTACCTAACCCTAAAACTCAAAGCGTTAGAAAGAGAGCAACAAGAAAAGCCCAGTGTAAGCAGGAGGAAGAAAATAATAAAGATCAGAGCAGAGATAAAGGACATTGAGAACAAAACAACAATACAAACGATCAACAAAACCAAGAGCTGATTCTCTGAAAGGATAAACAAGATTGATGAACCTCCAGCCAGGCTCACCAAGAAGCAAAGAGAGAGGACCCAAATAAACAAAATCAGAAATGAAAGAGGTGAAATAACAACAGACCCTACTGAAATACAAAGGATTGTTTAAAAATACTATGAACAACTCTATTCCAACAAACTGGACAACCTGGAGGAAATGGACATATTCCTAGAAAAATATAACTTTCCAAAACTCAATCAGGAAGAATCTAAACATCTCAATAGGCTGATAACTATGGAAGAAATTGAAGCAGTCATCAAAAAGCTCCCAGCAAACAAAGCCCGGGGCCAGATGACTTCACAGGGTAGTTTTACCAAACATTCAAGGAAGAACTAAAACCTATCCTCCTCAGACTATTCCAAAAAATTCAAGAGGAAGGAACACTTCCAAGCTCCTTCTATGAAGCCAGCATCACACTAATACCAAAACCAGATAAAGACAACACAATGAAAGAGAATTACAGGCCAATATTCCTCATGAACATAGATGCCAAAATCCTCAACAATATTCTAGCAAAACGGATCCAGCATACATCAGAAAGATCATACACCATGACCAAGTAGGATATATCCCAGGAATGCAAGGATGGTACAATATCCACAAATCAATAAACGTGATACATCACGTAAACAAATTGAGAGATAAAAACCACATAGTCATATCAATTGATGCAGAAAAAGCATTTGACAAAATCCAACACCCTTTCTTGATAAAAACTCTCAACAAGGTAGGAATAGAAGGATCATACCTGAACATAATAAAAGCTATATATGATAAACCCACAGCTAACATCACACTTAATGGGCAAAAACTAAAACCATTTCCCCTAAGAACAGGAACAAGACAGGGATGCCCACTCTCACCACTCCTGTTCAACATAGTACTGGAAGTATTAGCCATTGCAATTAGACAAGAAGAAGAAAGAAAAGGCATCCAAATTGGAAAAGAAGAAGTAAAGCTGTCCTTATTTGCAGATGACATGATATTGTACATAAAAAAACCCTAAAGACTCCATCAAAAACTAATAGACTTAATAAATGAATTCGGCAATGTAGTGGGATACAAAATTAACTCCAAGAAATCTATGGCATTTCTATACACCAATAGTGAACTTACAGAAAGAGAGACTAAAAAAACAATCCCATTTACCATCGCACCAAAAAAATTAAGATGCCTAGGAATAAACTTAACTAAGGAGGTAAAGACCTATATGCGGAAAACTACAAGACACTGAAAAAAGAGATAGAGGAAGATGTAAACAGATGGAAGAACATACCATGTTCATGAATTGAGAGAATCAATATCATTAAAATGTCCATACTACTCAAAGCAATCTATAGATTCAATGCAATCCCCATGAAAATACCAACGGCATATTTCACAGACCTAGAAAGAACTCTCCAAAAATTCATCTGTAATAAAAAAAAAAAAAGACCCCGAATAGCCACAGCAATCCTGAGAAAGAAGAACAAAGTAGGTGGGATCTCAGTACCAGATTTCAAGTTGTATTACAAAGCCACTGTTCTCAAAACAGCCTGGTACTGGCACATGAACAGACATAGATCAATGGAATAGAATAGAGAACCCAGAAATTGACCCAAATCACTACTCTCAATTAATATTTGACAAAGGAGGCATGAACATACAATGGAGTCAAGACAGTCTCTTCAATAAATGGTGATGGGAAAATTGGACAGATACATGGGGAAAAATGAAGCTAGACCACCAACTTACACCATACACAAAAATAAACTCAAAATGGATATAGGACTTAAACATACGATGAGAAACCATAAACATACTATAGGAATCCACAGGCAGAGAAATCTCTGACATATGCAGAAGCAATTTCTTCACTGATACTGTTCCTCGGGCAATGGAAACTAAAGAGAAAATAAACAAATGGAACTACATCAAAATAAAAAGCTTTTGCACAGCAAAGGAGACCATCAATAAAACAACAAGAAAGCCCACTGCATGGGAGAACATATTTGCCAATGATATCAACGATAAGGGTTTAATCTCCAACATTTATAGGGAACTCATGCACCTTAACAAAAAGAAGATAAACAACCCAATCAAAAAATGGGCAACTGATCTAAATAGACACTTTTCAAAAGAAGACAGAAAGAAGGCCAAGAGACATATGAAAACCTACTCACAGTCACTAATCATCAGAGAGATGCAAATCAAAACAACAATGCGGTACCATCTCACACCTGTCAGAATGGCTATTATCAACAAATCAACAAATGACAAGTGCTGGTGAGGATGCGGAGAAAAAGGAACCCTTGTGCACTGCTGGTGGGAATGCAGACTGGTGCAGCCACTGTGGAGAACGGTATGGAGTTTCCTCAAAAAATTAAAAATGGAACTCCCATTTGACCCAGTGATCCCACTTCTAGGAATATATACCAAGAAACTAGAAACACCAATCAGAAAGGATATATGCACCCCTATGTTCATAGCAGCACAATTCACCATAGCTAAGATTTGGAGACAGCCTAAGTGCCCATCGACAGATGAGTGGATTAAAAAACTGTGGTACATCTACACAATGGAATACTACGCTGTGGTAAAAAAGAAAGAGTTCTTACAATTTGCAACAACATGGATGGAGATGGAGAGCATTATCCTAAGTGAAATAAGCCAGGCAGAGAAAGATAAATATCACATGATCT
The DNA here is from genome assembly GCA_026230045.1 of Corynorhinus townsendii. Classification (NCBI taxonomy): domain Eukaryota; kingdom Metazoa; phylum Chordata; class Mammalia; order Chiroptera; family Vespertilionidae; genus Corynorhinus; species Corynorhinus townsendii. Next base: position 96,847,007 of record JAPDVU010000003.1, read on the forward strand.
CACTCATTTGTGGAATATAATGAACAATATAAACCGATGACCAAAAATACATCCAGAGACAGAGAAACATCAATCAGAACGTCCAACCTCAGGAATGTAGGGGAGGGTGGGGGTAAGGAGGAGAGATCAACCAAAGGACTTATATTCGTGCATGTAAGCTGATTCAATGGACACAGACAACAGGGGGGTGGGGCATGAATGGGAGGTGGGGGGGGTAATGGGGAAATAAGGACACATATGTAATACCTTAATCAATAAAGAAATTTTAAAAAATAAAATAAAAATAAAAATAAAAACAGGTAGTAAGTTGGATTAGGCCCAGGAGCTGGCTGTAGTCTGAAAACTCCTGCCTAATCAAACTATGTTATCTTATATTTCTATACAGACTCAAAAAAAAAATTTAAATGGTGAGAGTAGTTGCTGCTAGGGAGAATGGTGTGACATGATATGGAGATTAGGGAGGTGGTGACTGAGTACTTTTGTTTTTGTTAACTTTTGAGTGCTATTTTGATGAGAATAAAAATAATTTTTTAAAAAAAGAACAAATTGGATTAAAAATGGTGGCAAGATAGATGGATGCTGCATGCACATGCTTCCAGGAACAAGCTGGAATTACAACTGAAATACAGAAAGGTGCTGGAAGCTAATTCCAGCAGGGCATAATAAAATGCAAAAAGTTCATCAAAAGGTTGATGAATTTTGAGGCTTCAGCAGGGCTGAATATTTGCACATTTTGTTACCTGCTGCTGGGGTGGCTGAAAACATTTCCCCAAACCTAAAGATTTGCATATATTATTGCCTGCTGCCTGACAGCTGAAGGCAGTTCCCCCAACCTAACAATGCCTACTGTATACCAAACCTTACCTTTTGATATGTATATCTGCTTTGCTTTAGGACAATTTGTGTTAATAAAAAGCTAAGAGTCCAGAGTTTCAAAGAACTTGGTTATTATAGCTAAGTCTCCTCTGGCTCCCCAAAATGCCTTCCAAATTTATATTTCATGTCTAGTCTCTTTATTAATTTATACACAGCCCCTTCTTCAGATTTCTGAACCTTTCTAGATGCTGAGTAACACCGCAGCATTAATGGCACCTTGAAACAGGATGTCTGGAGAAGAAGATTTCGCCTAAGTGAAAAAACAATCACCTGGAGATTCACCAGAACGGTGGGAGATTAGCTCGTGTAAAGCTCGTGTCATCTTCAGAAGCCCGCAGGTCCATAAGTGTGCAAGTACATTCCTTTTGTTTCAGCCAGACTATTGTGGAGAAGAATTCAGTTTAAAGGCAAAAATATCATTGTAAATTTTTAACTTTCATGCTCAAGGATAAAGTAATTAAAAATGTCAAAAGGCACTTTCTTTTTTTAAATATATTTTATTGATTTTTTTTTTATAGAGAGGACAGGAGCAGGAGAGTTAGAAACATCAATGAAAGAGAAACATAGATTAGCTGCCTCTTGCACACCCCCCACTGGGGATGTGCCCGAAACCAAGGTACATTCCCTTGACTGGAACCAAACCTGGGAGCCTTCAGTCCACAGGCCGACGCTTTATCCACTGAGCCAAACCAGTCAGGGCAAAAGGCACTTTCTTAAATCAGGCTCAAGGAAAAAGAGTGCCATTGTCATATTTAACTATATGGCTTCTGTTCAAATTGCAAAATACCTAATTTGTATTGAGAATCTAAAGTCCATAATAAGAAAAAAAGCCTTGCCAAATCCTCTGCTTCTGGTGTCGAGAGATTCAAAGGCAGCTAGAGAGAGTGGAGCTGCTGATACTCTCGCTGAGAAACTCTATAATGCTTTGTTTAGAAATTACTATCAGACACCTTAGGACAGGCAGAATTTTGCAAAAATAACTTTAAAAGCCATAGATTACTATGGATAGCAGAATTTAAAAAAATTCAGGATCTGTCATTTTATTTGGTTTAATGTGTTTATTGTTATCTATTAAGCATGCCTTTAATTTAATAAGGAAAGAAATGTGGCCAGGTCAGTTGCTAAATTTTCCCAAAACAAACAGAATGTGGGGGGAGGGAGACACGTGGTGATCCTGTAAGATGGATGCCCACTCCCAAGAATGCTATTTAAAAAGCCTCATCTTTGCCATGATTTTTCCCGGTTCATAATTTAAAAGTTTCACAAAATTTAGAAATGCATCTGGGATTTCTGTGCTCATGAAGAGAAAAGCTAACTTAAAACAAATGTGCACACCATCCGATTTCAGATTTTAAAGAGTTTTTAGCTAAATTTAATATCTTTACAATATACAGAATAAAACCCAAAGCTGTTTTTTCTCAAAAGAAAGATGGCAGAGACGACCCAAAGATTTCCATAATAAAGGGTAATTTTTAAAATAATAATGGACCACATTCCAAAGTTAACATTAAAGCCACACCAAAAAAAAATCAGCAAATTATCTCTGTTACAGAATTTGCCAAAGTAAATGCCTTGGATAATAATAATTGGCTCTAGAATCTCAAAATTGTTGAAACATAGCTAAATAATATATTAATTATAAAGGTCTAAGTAGCCCAGGGGGAAACCGGTTTCACTCCTTGTTGGAAGAAGGGGCTGGTCGCCCTTCCCCCAGCAGAAAAAAATATGGGAGTTTTAAAACAAGTGGCTAGGCCAAACCTGTTTTGCAAGCCAAATATATAGATTTTCCTGCAGCAGCAACCCTTAGATTGTTATCTGTAAGAAAGAATGTGGCTATTTTGCGTTTAAATGGCTACAGGCTTACCTCTAAAATGCTGACAACTTAAAACTTTGGAGTTTTCTGAATTAAATAATAAAACTTATTAAATTTCTAGGTATTTTGAAATGACAAAATAGTGAAATATTAATCTGAGTTTGCCTCCTATGAAAAATCTAGAAGACAAAATTGAATCTATTCATTAAATATGTCTTGTATTTTTTTAAAAAATATGAAGTTATTATTAATCTGAGAATTGCTAAGTATATAACTTGCCAACTAAATTTTTTTATTAATTTCTTTATTAAGGTATCCCACATATTTGTCCTCATCCCCCCATTCCCATCCCAAACCCCTCCCCACGCATGCCCCCACCCCCCTGTTGTCCGTGACCACTGGTTAGGCTTATATGCATGCATACAAGTCCTTTGGTTGATCTCTCCCCCTTATCCCCACCCTCCCCTACCTTCCCTCTGAGGTTTGACAGTCTGATCGATGCTTCCCTGTCTCAGGTCTGTTTTTGTTCATCAGTTTACATTGTTCATTATTTCTCCTAGATGAGCGAGATCATGTGAAATACACTTATAAGAACCGAAAATGAGACAAGCAATAATGATTATGCTGAGAGGCAAATGAATCAGTCTGTAATGAGTTTATTTCTGGGCCAACAGTTCTTTTGAGTTCCAATTTCAATGTCAAACAGTTCCTTATGTGTACATGTCAGCAATGATATCTCAGTTCTGGATGGTGGACAAATGGTGGTAATGCAGGTCCAACCCTCTCTGGTTTGGTCCTGGGCAACCTGCCGCGAGGCACAGCTGCTGACTGCTAGTATGGCAAGGCATCCTCAGCGTCTTCCATCTCTAGACTGTTTCTCGTCCGTCTTCATGGCTGGAACAGTCCTGTCAATTCCTCTCTGTTGCAGGAATCCACATGGTCTTGGAGTTGTTTTCTGAAAATATACAAACATATTCTTGACCAAAAGTTAATAAAGGAATCTTTTCTATAAATTTGACATGGAATCCTTTCTCATTTTTTGACCAAACAATTTTCCTTTGGCTTGTTTTGACACCATGTGTGTTTTTCATGGGTGTGTTGCTGTTAGCATTACAAATGAAAGTTAATTTTCTAAAGTAATAATTTTCTAGATGTAATTTACTTACAGGATATTTTTCCTTACATGATATTCTTCTACTATCCCCCCTTTTTTTATTTAAATATTAGGAGGCTTTGGAATTTTTACAAAGTAGTCTTGATAGCTTTTAAATTTTACTTTTTTGCACTAAAATATGACTGCTTTAGGTTCATTTCACGTCACACAATTTTACCATGAGATGAACTACCAATAAAAATTTTATTTAACACTTTAGGAACAGCTTTTTGCCCAGTACCATTAATTTTTCTAGAATATTCAGTTATTTCACTTAGCCAATTTAAACTAGTCTGAGAACTTGACTACTATTTTACTGTCAAATTTAATACTCTAACAACAATCTTATTTTACCCTGTAAATATTAGTGGAAATGATTATTTGCCTTTTTTAAAATATTTTATTGATTTTTTACAGAGAGGAAGGGAAAGGGATAGAGAGTTAGAAACATTGATGAGAGAGAAACATCAATCAGCTGCCTCCTGCACACCCCCTACTGGGGATGTGCCCACAACCAAGGTACATGCCCTTGACTGGAATCGAACCTGGGACCTTTCAGTCCACAGGCTGATGCTCTATCCACTGAGCCAAACCAGTTTTGGCTATTTGCCTTCTTGAGTAGGCCCTGAGCATTCCTGGTGGTAGGTTGGATTTAGATATCAAAAAATCACTTCCCTTCACCATGGGTACAAGACAACTCAAACAAGTCTTGTTGCAGTGAGAGGGCAGCTGCTGTTGGCCAAGTCTCTGTCTGTTACCTGGGTCCCGATCTGAGCTGGGCGTGGGAAGCTAAGCAGCCATGCGGGCAGGAGACCTCCCTCAGAAGACGTGAGGGTTCAGTTTGTGGGGTGAGGGTCTGTGCCCCACCTCTGTTGACCTACAAGTTCTCTCCTGATGGCCCCTCTGCAACTGTGCCTGTCTTAGGTTGTTCCTTTCCTGCGGAATCTTACCCATCTCTGGCTAACCATTCATCCTCCAGGGCCAAGCAGGGTGATGTGAGGTTCACTTCTGTCTCCTTGGTAGCCTATGCCCCCATTGCCAGCTAAAATTTAAGGCTTCTAAAAGTTTAAAGTTCAAATTAAGTTAGGAGAAATATATAGTTGTGGTAAAAACAATGCATAAAGTATAGAAATTTATTTTTGAAAAAAAACTCTTGTATTTTCTCTGGATAAATTAGTAGTTCAAACTTTATTGTTTAATGGTCTAATTTAAAAAGAGGATTAATTCTGTGATCTCAACCAAATTTTTAATATAAAAACCAGTTTAAATTATTAAAAAACGAGTTCAATCTTAACAGCACCATTGGCCTCGTGGAAGTTGGCCTTAGGCACCATGGCCACTTCTCCTCTGTAGACAATCTGCAAGGAAGAAATGATATCAAAGTGGCCACCAGGTGGCTCCCAACAACCGGTGCGAACATCAGCAGGACAGATCCAGATCCTGGGCTGGCAAGGGTGTCCCACTGCCCATCTGCAGGGCCGATCGCGTCCCACCCTCTCCCACCACCCTCAGGATGGGCACCAGATGCAGGGCTCACAGCTGGCGAGTGCAGGATTGGCAGCACAAGCTTCTCCTGATGGGCGCAGCAGGGCCGGGATTAGCGGGAGCAGCAGGCAGGAGTGGCAAACAGCATTGGACAACCAGTTTCAGCTCAATCCCCACTGGCAACACTGAGGGACCCCACCTGTGCATGAATTCATGCACTGGGCCTCTAGTGTAGAAATAACAACAATACTTACCTATAAGAGTGTTATGAAAGTTAAATGAGTTCATTTTTATAAGTGTTTAGAACAGTGCCTAGAAGGTTAAATTTGTAAAATTCACAAGAAGGTAGTACTTATTCTTTTGAATCTATAGATTGAAGAAATAATTTACACTTAAACCAGGAACTCAGTTATTACAATAACTATAAAATATTTGTATTTGTTTATTATATTATAAATAATTCATATTTTTTATCACACCTGGACTACACTGTTTTCAAAAGAACATATCTTTTGATATATGCTACTACTTATCAGTCTATAGACCATGTTCAATGTGCATAAGAATTTGCTATAGGGGAGAAACCAAGACAGTGGCATAGGTAAACACCTAAACTGCTGCCTCACACAATTTCAAAACTACAACTAAAAGATAAAATGGACATCATCCAGAACCACAGAAAGGCTGGCTGAGAGGAAATTCTACAACTAGAAGGAAAGAGAAAAGCACACTGAGACTCAGAGAAGCTGCAGGAGGCAGAGGTACTGAGACACGTGCGCGGAGAGGACTGGCAACTGAGTGCACGGCTGGCTTTCTCAAATGGGAGGGAGACAAAAGCTCCTGACTGCACTGAACTCCAGTTCTGGGCGAGACTCTGGGGACCCAGACTCATACGAGGTGAAACTGGACAGTCTGGCAGTGGGTGGAACTTGAGGGTGGCTTTCTCTCAGAGGTGCTTGCAGCAATTACTACGGGACACTGAGACACAGGGGCCTATTACGGCAGGGCTGATGGGATAGCATTGTTGTTTGCTCCGCCCTGAGACTCCACCCCATTCAAGCTAAGCACAGAGGCTTTTGCAAGTCTTCTCCCATAAGGGTGTCTCCAGCACAGAAGTTCTCCCAGCGTAGACACAGCTGATCCTCACAGCCAATTGGCCTGGAGGTCAATTCCTCCCAGTGATACCAACAACAATCAAGGTTTAACTACAAAAAGACTATGCACACAGCCCACAAAGGGGTGCACCAAGAATGTCCACCTCAGGTAACTGGGGAGGCTGAGCCACTGGGTCCTATAGGACACCTAGCACACAAAGCCACTCTATGAACTCAGGGAAGCAGCCAAAATGCGGAGACAAAAAAACAGATCACAAATGAAAGAAATGGAGGAAAGCAAACGACTGGATATAGAGTTCACAAACACAGTTATAAGGTTTTTCAAGAATTTTCTAAAAAAGGCCAATAAATTTAGCAAGACCCTCAAGGATATGAAAAAGGGCCAACTAGAAATTAAGCATACACTGGCTGAAATAAAAAATATTATACAGAGATCTAACAGCAGACTAGAGGATCACAAGCATCAAGTCAAAGATTTGAAATACAAAGAAGCAAAAAACACCCAACCAGAAAAGCCAAAAGAAAAAATAATCTAAAAATATGAAGATAGTGTAAGGAGCCTCTGGGACAACTTCAAGTATACCAACATCCAAATTATGGGGGTGCCAGAAGAAGAGAGAGAGCAAGATACTAAAAACCTATTTGAAGATATAATGCCCGAAAACTTCCCGTACCTGGTGAAAGAAATAGACTTACAAGTTCAGGAAGTGCAGAGAACCACAAACAAACAAACAAAAAAATCCAAAGAGGACCACACCAAGACACATCATAATTAAAATGCCAAGAGCAAAAGACAAAGAGAGAATCTTAAAAGCATCAAGAGAAAAATAGTTAGTTACCTACAAGGTAGCACCCATACGACTGTCAGCTGATTTCTCAACAGAAACTATGCAGGCCAGAAGGGAGTGGCAAGAAATATTCAAAGTGATGAATAGCAAGAATCTACAACCAAGATTACTCTACCCAGCAAAGCTATCATTCAAAATTTAAGGTCAGATAAAGAGCTTCACAGATAAGAAAAAGCTTAAGGAGTTCATCACCACAAAATTAGTATTATATGAAATGCTGAAAGGTATTCTTTAAGAAGAGGAAGAAGAAAAAAAAAGTAAAGGTAACAATTATGAACAACAAATACATATCTATCAACAAGTGAATCTAAAAATCAAGTGAATAAAAAAATCTGATGAACAGAATAAACAGGTGAATATAATAGAATTAGGGGCATAGAAAGGGAGTGGATTGATAATTCTCAGGGGGAAAGGTGTGTGGGGGTGCGGGAAGAGACTGGACAAAAATCGTAAACCTATGGATGAGGACAGTGGGGGCTGTAAGGACAGAGGGTGGGGTGGGAACCAGAACAATTGTAATAATCTGAACAATAAAGATTTATTAAATTAAAAAAAAGAATTCACAATAAATTTGAGGAGGTCTGGATTTCACAACACACATATAGTATCATACATTGATCCCCATAATATGTAAAGCAGAACCTACAATTGGTCTTTTTTTTTTAATATATTTTTATTCATTTCAGAGAGGAAGGGCGAGAGAGAAAGAGATAGAAACATCAGTGATGAGAGAGAACCATTGATCAGCTGCCTCCTGCATGCCCCCTACTGGGGATCAAGCCCACAACCTTGGCATGTGCCCTGACTAGGAATGGAACTGTGACCTCCTAGTTCATAGGTAGATGCTCAACCACTGAACCATGTTGACATGGCTATAATCAGTCATTTTTAACTGATTGTAATCCTTGCAGAATTTTTCATCGTGAAGCTATGCTAATATGAGCCCCCACCAATACACCCCACCCCCACCTGCCAGAATCTTGGCCCAAGATGAACCAGTGAGAGTTGAGTAAACAAACCCCACAGAGAAAGTGGGAGTTTAGCTCCTTGGAAACCTAACATAAGATATCGACTAGACGGTTTCCTTAAACCAGCAGTCGCTAACCTTTTAGACCTCATGGACCACCAGTGGTCTGCAGACCATTAGTTGGTGACCGCTAGACTAGAGCTAATGGGAGGCATGCTTAGAATACAACTGTAATTAAGAAAGCTTAAATATAATTTATTCCATTGCCTGAGATTGACTGTATTGATAGAATATGTTAGGCACAGATGTGGGAGATGATTGGGGGGAAAAAAGGTGTCCATTAGTCTTTTGTATTGTCTAGGGGGAAAGACATCCTGACTTATGAACACAAATAGTCCAATCCCTTTATTTTTTTAAATAAATCTTTATTGTTCAGATTATTACAGTTGTTCATCTCCCCCCCACCCCCCATAGCTCCCCTCCACCCAGTTCCCACACCATCCTATTGCCTTACCCCCCTCCCCATTGTCCTGGTCCATAGGTGTAAGATTTTTGTCCAATTTCTTCCCACATCCCCCACCCCCCCTTGCCCCCAAGAATTGTCAGTCTACTCCTTTCTACACCCCTGATTCTATTATATTCACCAGTTTATTCTGTTCTTCAGAGTTTTTATTCACTTGCTTTTTAGATTCACTTGTTGATAGATATGTATTAGTTGTCACTTTGTTGTTCATAATTTTTATCTTTACCTTTTTCTTCCTCTTCTTAGAGAATACCCTTCAGCATTTCATATAATACTGGTTTGGTGGTGATGAACTCCTTTAGTTTTTTCTTGTCTGTGAAGCTCTTTATCTGACCTTCAATTCTGAATGATAGCTTTGCTGGGTAGAGTAATCTTGTTTGTAGGTTCTTGCTGTTCATCACTTTGTAGATTTCTTGCCACTCCCTTCTGGCCTGCATAGTTTCTGTTGAGAAATCAGCTGACAGTCGTATGGGTACTCCCTTGTAGGTGACTAACTGTTTTTCTCTTGACACTTTTAAGATTCTCTCTTTGTCTTTTGCCCTTGGCATTTTAATTATGATGTGTCTTGGTGTGGTCCTCTTTGGATTCCTCTTGTTTGGGGTTCTCTGCACTTCCTGGACTTGTAAGTCTATTTCTTTCACCAGGTACGGGCAGTGTTCTGTCATTATTTCTTCAAATAGGTTTTCAATATCTTGCTCTCTCTCTTCTTCTGGCACCCCCATAATTTGGATGTTGGTATGCTTGAAGTTGTCCCAGAGGCTCCTTACACTATCTTCATATTTTTGGATTCTTTTTGCTTTTCCGGTTGGGTGTTTTTTGCTTCTTCATATTTCAAATCTTTGACTTGATTCTTGGGATCCTCTAGTCTGCTGTTCGGTCTCTGTATATTATTCTTTATTTCAGTCAGTGTAAGCTTGATTTCTGATTGGTCCTTTTTCATATCCTTGAGGGTCTTACTAAATTTCTCAGAGGTTTCTAGAAGATTCTTGAGTAACTTATAACCGTGGTTTTGAATTCTATATCCAGTATTTTGTTTTCATCCATTTCTTTCATTTGTGACTTGTTTCTTTATCTCCGCATTTTGGCTGCTTCCCTATGTTTGTTTCTATGTACTGGGTAGCTGCTAAGTCCCCTTGATTTGATAGAGTGGCCTTGTGTGGTTGGTGTCCTATAGGGCTCAGTGGCTCAGCCTTCCCAGTCCCCTGAGGTAGACATTCTTGGTGCACCCCTTAGTGGGCTGTTTGCACAGTTTTGTTGTAGTTAACCCTTGGTATCACTGGGAGGAGTTGACCTCCAGGCCAGTTGGCTGTGATGACCAGCTGTGTCTGTACTGGAAGATCTGTTGCGCAGGAGACACTCTTATGGGGCAGGACTTGCTTCAGTAGGGCTTTGGTGCTCACTGAGTCTGCCCCTTGATTGTGTCTCTTATGGATATGAAGAGTTATAATCCAGTATGGTCTCACTCTGACCACTGGGTACACAGGCTCTTGGATCTCCAAGGAGGTGCAAGGTCAGCCACTGTCTGGGGCCACCCAGCAGGAGCTACAGAGAGATCTGTAGATTCCTCTTCTTTGTATGGGATTTGGAAGTGCCCAGATGAGGCCCAGCTGTGAAGCTAGGCCGCTGCTGCTGCCAGGTAGTGGGCTTACTTTTGGAATCTCTGGGGCTCTCTGACCCAGCTGCAGTTTTTTTTTTTTTTTTTTTAGACAAAAGGACAGGCCATTCATATGCAAAAGCCAATGCACACAGCTTGGGTGGGATTGTAAATTGGGAGGGGCAGGGTATCTGGGAATCACCAGGGTGGAGCAAACAGCGATGGCTGCCCTGAACTGGAGAAGTCCCAGGTTCTCCGCGTCCTGAGCCCCTATGCAGGCACCATGATCACTACAAGTAAGCCACCCTTGCATTCCTGTCCCGATGCCAGACAGTCCAGTTTTTCCCCGTATGTGTCTGGGTCACCCAGAGTCTCACTCGGAACTGGAGTTCAGAGCAAGTGGGACCTTGAATTTCCCAGTTCAAAGAGCAGCACATCCAGGTGCAGCACTTTCTGTGCCTCCACACCTCTTACCAGTCTCAATGAGCTTTCTTCACCTCTCTAGTTGTGGAATTTCCACTCATCCAGATTTCCCACAGTCTGGGTGGTAGTTGTTCTGCAGTTTAGTTGTGGTTTTGATGGGGTTGTGAGAGGCAGCAAGTATAGGTTATTACCTATACTGCCATCTTGGTTTCTCCTATTCCAATCTCTTTAACACAAACATCCCTACACTATGGAGATGCAAATCCTGATGTTTGCATTCTTTAATTTTTTTATTTATCTTCATTTGTTCTGATCCAACTTTATCAAGCAACATACTGGTGATCATTTGGCTTTCTGTATAGGTTTCTCTATGAGTAAAATCATGTTCATCATAAGTGAATAAATCAGCGTTCTTGGTTGAGCAGCAGTTGCTATGAATAAAGTTATTTAGCATGAGGCCCAAGGGAATCCTCAACTCTGAGTGAGGAGCAGAACAGACCAGAGGACAGGATGCTGTAATGAAGGGGACATGGGTACTCCTACCTCATTCCCAGATGTCTGTAGCTGGCATCTCTCCATCTCACCTTTTATAACGGCAACTTGGCGTGATATAGAACTCCCATTCCCAACACTGTTATAACTTTGGGTTTCCCTAGTAGGTAAAGTCCGCTATACATTGTTCTATCCTAGAAAAGTGGGCTAAGCTACACTTTCGGCTTTGACACCCAGTTCTGATTTCAAATATGTGCTACAGCAATTATTTCAACTAATTTCATTAACTACCACTTACGTACTATACTGATTCAGTTCAACAGTCATCTTGAACAATGAGCAACATATTTTGTAGGAAATATACTATCTAATAAAGAGGGAATATGCAAATTGACCATCATGCCATAACAAGATGGCTGCCCCCACAGCGGAGGCAGGGATTCTGTAACACAAGATGGCTGCATCCATTGCAGAGGCGGGGATCCCATAACACAAGATGGCTGTGCCCAAAGCAGAGGCCAAGTTCCTGTAACACGCCTTAACAAGCAATCAGCAGGGACCTGAGACTGCACCCCCCTCTTGGTGGGGCTTGACAGAGGACCTCAGGCCACGCCCCCCACCCTGGTGCCAGGCCCGGCAACCTGAGACCATGCCCCCACTGGGCGGGGCTTGATGGGGGTGGGGCCAGCCAGGGAGCCGGATCTGGATCTAGCCCAATGGGGGTGGGTCCTGCCGGGTCTGGGTCTTGTGCAATTTCGAGGTGCACGTGGGTGGGTGGGGACTTGACTCTGGTTCCCGTGGCGCACCCCAGACTCTGACAGGAGAAAGATTTTCATATACATTTTACTAATTTTCTTTCATCTCTTACACTTCTTTTATAGAGAAAGGGCAAATAGCAGTATTAAAATATTCCCTCTAATTAATTCCCTTTTAATGTGCACGAATTTTGTGCACTGGGTCACTAGTATGATTATAAAAATGGATTATGAAAATGTTGAAGCAGCCCAAGCTCCACTGACAGCTGAATGGATAAACAAAATGTGCTCTATACATACAATGAAATATTATCAGCATTAAAAAGGAAGGAAATTCTGACATATGTTACAATGTGGGTGAACCTTAAGGATATTATGCTAAGTGAAATAAGCCAGTCATGAAAGAACAAAGACTGCATGATTCCACTTACGAGGTTAGAGTAGTAAAATTTAGAGACAGAAAGTAGAGGTTTTCAAGAGCTTTGGGAAAGAGGGAAAGGGAAGTTGTTGTTTAGTGGGTACAGAGTTTCAGTTTACAAGATAAAAAGAGTTCTGGAGATGAATGGTGGTCATAGTAGTACAACAATATGAATATACTTAATACTGCTGAATTTTACATGAAAACATGGTTAATTTAGTAAGCAGTTAGACAGCCATGAGCAGAGCAAGGATGATAGGCTAGGTACAGAAGGTCAACAGGATGAAAAGCCCCGGGGCAAAACTGGGCTGGTACCTAGCTTCCAGGGTGACGTTCCTCCCCTAGAATCCCCTGACCTTTCATATCACTGCTCCTGGGACTGGGACCCTCCTCTGACCTTTCCTTCTCTGGCATACTGCTAGTCATGTGAGTTAAACCCCCACCCTCAGAGTGGGAAAGAACAAAGGGGACGAAGAGTAGCCCTTAAGCATTAAGCCCCCAGGACAATGAGGCTTTGGTCCACATCAAATATATCTAGCCCTCATGCAGCCATGGCTGACATCAGGACCAGCTGCATTGACAAATGACCCTGCCCTGGCACCAACAAATCAGTGGAGACCACCTGGAAAGCTGATGAATAATCTATTGAGATTCTCCCCTGATTCATTTTCTCTCTTCTCTCTCTCTCTCTGTCTCTGACACACACCACACACACACACACACACACACACACACACACACACACACACACACACACACACACCCTGAAAGCCTGTCTTTCCCCACCCCCTTCCTCCAAGGCACTTTTTTTTGTCTTTCTCTTTCCCCTAAGCTCCAGGGGCCCTTCTTTTGTAACTTGTTTTTTGAGCGCATTTCCTCTATGGCTCACTGTTTCTACCTCTGTGACTTTCTAAATTAACTTTCTCTTATAATTTGAGTCTTGGCTCTGAATTCTTCTCTTAGCCAGAACTCAGGAACTAAGGTTGCTGAACCCAGACCCAATCACCCGAAAAAACTGGTGCCGTTTTCGTCCCCAACCGTTAACATTGTAAATGTTGTTATGTGTATTTTACTACAAGGAAGAAAACTGAAGGGAAGACAACACGGATTACAGTCCCCGTCCTATGGTGCTTACAGCCTCATGACAGGCCAACCAGCAGGTGGGAATAGTGTTAAGGGAATGCAGACTACAGGTTAATACTGAGAAGACCCAGCCCATTTCACGAAGAAGTTGACACAAGAGGGAGGCCATTACTACTTCCTTCAAATGTTTAAAATCCGTTGAGCAAAAGCCTTACAGTCCAACTGGAGGAACAGAAGGTTCAACTGAAGCTGACTGCCTTGCGTCTGACTGTTCTCAGGGTTGAAACCGAGAAACCCGTTCTGGCCCAGAAGCCGGCGCTGTGCCGCAGTGCACCGCCAAGCCCACAGGGGGCGCTCTGGCCGGGCCTCTCCTCCCTTCGGTGACCCTTTCGCCGCGAGCCCAAGTCTGCGCCGGCGCAGTTGCGCTGCAGCCTCTGCGACCCAAGAGCAGCATGGCGGCGTCCTCCGTGGGCGAGAAAGAGAAAGAGCGGCCGGGAGGCGGGTCAGGGGCGGCCTGCGGCAACAGCACGCGAGAGCGGCTGCTGTCTGCGCTGGAAGATCTGGAGGTCTTGTCAAGGTAATGCCGGAGGCCTGTGAGCCGGGCAGGGGCTGTCGGGAGGGCTGTTTCCGGGGATTGGCCGGGAGGGAGACCCCGGCGCGCAGGAGACCCGAAGACAGTGCACGAATGTCGTGGACGTGGCGTCCGCAGCCCTCCCGGTCGCCGAGACGGCGTTTCCCCACCCTCCCACCCCCAGGACATTTTAGTAACGACAGTAACCCAGGAATCCCTAGACTGTCAGAACCGTAGCAGACCCTAGAGTCTGCGGATGTAAATCCCTCGACCACGGCCACTGTACAAACATTTAAAGAACTACTACCAGGTGCCAAGCGCAGGAAGACCGTAGTGAGGGTGAGACTAGGTGTCGCCGGGGAGGAGCCCACTCACTGTAAATGGGGAGAGACAGGCTGTGGACAGTGGCGCGGAGCCTGAGTTTATCAGAGGCGTGCGCTGCGGCCTGTTGCAGCACTGGGACTAGGTGCCTGTCCGGGGTGTAATCAGGGTTGGCTTCCTGGAGAAAGGACTGCATGGCAAGACCGAGTTTACCAGTCACTAAGCGGCAGGTAGCTGGAACAGCAATGCTATATATTATTGATTTGGGAGAGGAGGGAGCACACACGACTGGGTGGACTGCGGTGCAGCGTGTGTGGCAGAGGTATCTGATGAAATTGCATGTCCTTTTCTTTATTCCGTCATCTTTCGTGATAGTCTGTTAAGTTGGTGCCCCTCTTAATTTCCTCACGTTCACTTGGGTGTGAAAATTGTTTTGGTTCTTTCTCCTAAAATGTTACTCAGATTTGACCTCTTGTTCCCATCCGCACTATTTTACATCCCATCAAAAATCTTTCTTAATGCAGCCTCCCAGCAGTTTTATTTGCCTTTACCACTGTATCTGTCTGTTTTGCCCAAGAGCAGAGCTATGTTTTTAAAAGCCATTTCAGATCACTTTTCTGCTTTAAGATATTCGTTAGGTTTCCACTTTCTAATGAGATAAAGTCCATATTCTTTAGCTAAGTGTACAATAGATAAAGCCATTCTCCATCTCCTCTTAATTCATCCTATTATTCTCATTTAGGTCACATCCCTCCACTCTTCCATGCCCTTCATTCCAACCTCCTGAATGCACCCCATTCTAGTCATACTTCCTCAACTCTACTGTCATTCTCACTCCACATCCATCTTGATAAATCATTCATTCATCCGGCTCAGATATCCCCATTTCCACAGCCAACATTCATTGACAGCTTTAGAATAAATCTTATATATTGTATTACAATAATCAGCATTTTATCTACTGTGATTTAGTCCTTGCCGTAGCGGGCATTACTTACTAGATTACTAGGTCAGCACAATATTAAATGATGTAGTACTGTAAGTTAAATAGTGCATGTGTTTAATTCACGGTTTAGACTGTGTTAGACTCAAATATTGCTTGACTACAAATAGGGCACACGGAATCTTCAGGCATCCAGCAGTCGGTACAGTGAACAAGAAACTCAGGCACAAGGCAGCTGTCAATGCGTTGCCCCTATATAAATGTTCACCAAGTAATGCAAGTGCTATATTTCCTTCTGTCTTTGTTGACTTTATAGTTCCTGGCTGAGACCTTGTTAGTTAATCCTGTCAATGAATACCAGGATGATTTCTTAGTAAAAACCCAAGCAAGACAGAGTTTTCGTAAGTTTTCAGTTAAATAATTTATGTTTCTGCTCTGTGTGTCATGACTATCTTTGGGACACTAATTGAAGCTTCATTTACTTTATGTGGAGGGCTTATTCTTTGAAAGTTATTCAAGATCAAGTTAATATCCCGTAAATGCTGACTGGCCCACTCTTTTCTAAAGAGGACCAACTGTCATTTGAAAAACAGTGCCTTCATTCTCACAAGTGCTTTTAGAATCACTGGTCATTCAAACTGTCTCTTTGAGTACCTTGACGTGTCTTGAGTAGGTAGCCATGTAGTTGTGATACAGAGTTGTGTTTCATTAGATTCAGAACAACTAATAATTAATTGGAAAATACTTCTGTTGCTTTTGTATGAGCCAATTCCTGTATGACCCAATTTTTCCACTTCTTGAATTCTGAATCTTCTGTTTGAAATGGTCCTTTGAACTATTTATTCTTTGGGAATAATTCTCACCAGAAAGCCAAGTCTAATACTTGATTGGCTTCTAAAATCTTTGCTAAGGAATCTTGTTGTTGAGTATGAAATCAGTCATATTAAAATGTTCCTTATTATTTCTTCATTTTGACCAACCATATGGTGTGGATGGTAGTGATTAATTTTTCTGTAAATATGTTGATATTGTGAAGAAGTGACTCACCCTTTGGGGAGTTGTGGCTGCTGCCTTTTGTATGGAGTGGGTCTTAGTCTTAGAATTTCAATATATTCCCTAGAATATATTTCATATTCACTAATTTCAGGAACTAAAATCCTTAGCCTGCCCATCCAGGGTAATGGTCTTGGAGAGTTTTTTCTGACTTTGGACAACCCAGCAGTCAATCTTGAGTTCTTGCCTCTGGATTGTTGTGCTACTGAACTGTGTATCTAAGGTATGTTTTCCTAATGCTATCGGTAGGAGTACATATACTTGGTATCCATGTACTCTACACTTGAGATAGCATAATTAAATAATTTATAAGTTACGTTAAATTTGAGACTAACTTGAAATTCTCTTGTACCTAGATTTGATCAATTTATCCTACTTTATATTTAATTCTTTCCTTGATTACCAAGTATAGCATTTTCTGTGTAGTGAAATGTGCTTACTCACGTAGTGAATCATAGTTTAAATTTTCCTCAAGAACCTCACTGTTTCTGAAACTTTATTCTTCAGTCTTCCACTTGTACAACTGAGGTGCTGAGTTTTCTATTCCTCTAAAACAGTGGTTCGCAACCCACAGGTTGAGAACCGCTGCTGTAGAGCCTGAGACCATCAGAAAACACAGATATTTACATTACAGTTCATAACAGTAGCAAAATTACAGTTATGAAGTAGCAGCAAAAATAATTTTATGGTTGGGGGTCACCACAACATGAGGAACTGTATTAAAGGGTCGCGACATTAGAAAGGTTGAGAACCACTGCTCTGAAAGAAGCTGCATTTCCTCTATTGCTCTTTTTCCTAGAATGCCAGAAAGACTTTGATTTCTCACCCTAGCCGGTTTGGCTCGGTGGATGGAGCATCAGCCTGCAGACTAAAGGGTCCCAGGATCGATTCCGGTCAATTTGTAGTCCTCACTGAATCTATTGACAGGTGATAGGCTTCGGTAATAACCATTGTCTTAAAAGTTCGTTTTTCTTTTTCTCTGATTTTCTCTTGACTTATGATGCTCTTTTATTTGTTCATCTCTAAAGAACGACAGGGTGACAGTAGATAAGTGAGAATTTACCTCTTCTATGATCCTGGTGGTTGGTGGTAGTAGTGGGAAGCATGTCACTTTGTGGTTTGCCACCTAAGACTCATTGAAACTTCTCCACAGAATGAGGCACTGCCAGGTGATTGACTTTCAGTAAAGTCCCAATATGTGACCTGGGAAGCTTGTCATTTTCCTCTGAATAAATTTTTCTCTTGTTTCAAGTTTTTTATGAAAAATGAAAAGTTTCTGGTTGATATAACCTCTGACTTTTCAAAATAGTGATTTTGAAATATGGGATATATTTTTTACTGTTACCTGATTATGTAGCTTTTCAGTATATTTATTACTTTGTAAAATGAAATAGAATAAGGTAGTCTTTGTAGAAATTTTAAAAATAAAAACATAGATGGATTGTAATCTAAAAGTTTTTCTTAACCTGTTTGTAATTCAGAATTCATTGTCCCACAGAAACCATGTTGATAGTAGTCTTGAAGTTTCCACACCGGTCTGTTAATTCTGTGTACCTCTCATTTATCTCAAGTGTAGTTCAGTTGACCCTTGAGCAATGCAAGTTAGGGACACAAATTTCCCACGCAGTGGAATACCCACATATAACTTTTGACTCCCCCAAATCTAGTAGCCTACCATTTTTCGGAAGCCTTCTGATAACATAAGCAATCAATTAACATATATTTTGTATATGTATTATATACTGTATTATTTTTTTTTCTTTTTTACTAAATTGTAATTGATTTGAGAGATGAAGGGAGAGGAAGAGAGAGAGAGAGAGAGACAGCAATGATGAGAAAGAATCATTGATCGGCTGCCTCCTGCAATGCTGGGGATCAAGCCTGCAACCCGGACATGTGCCCTGACTAGGAATTGAACGATGACCTTGTGGTTTTAGGTGGAGCCACACTGACTGGGCATACAGTATATCTTACAATAAATTAAACTAATAAAGAAAATGTTATTAAGCCATAAGAAAGAGAAAATATACTTTGTTCCTAACCCTTAACTTTGGTTTTATTTTTGTATTTTCTTAGTTATTCTTATCACTTATATTAGAATTCAAGTGCTAATTTTCACTTTTATAATCCACACATCTAGAAAGTGCCTAGCAAGTAATAGGCACTCAAGAAATATTTGACAAATGAGTGTATAAAGACCTTCCATTCCCCACCCACTTTTTTCATTAATTAGGTAATTAATTCAGTATACAATGCTGTGGGAAGGTTGAGTCTAATTGACACCATCCAGAAAAAAAAGTATGAGGTTAGCAGGAAGGAAGGTGAAAATAGGGAGGTAAAAATAGCCTGGCAGCCAGGGAGAAAGTACAACCACTAGGGCTGGCTAGTCATGTGAGGTAGCAAATTGTGAAGCTGTTCCCTCCTGCATCATTTCTGAAAAATCTCATCTGTCAATAAGATTGGAACTAATACATAAATATTACCTGCTAGTCATCTTTTCCTGCTCTATACACTAGTTTTCTTATAGGATTGGCATATCTAGTAAATAAGCTTTCTAGACAGATAGGATTTTACTATAGTGTGTAAGACTATAATAATAAAAGCATAATATGCTAATTAGACCAGACTGGACAACCTTTCAGACGAAGCTGGGGCTGCAAGGGAAGCCTGAGTTCCGGGTGCCAGAGGGAAGCCGGTGCCGGCAGCCGGGGGAAGGAAGGCCTACTCTTGTACGAATTTCGTGCATCGGGCCTCTAGTTCCTTTTATATGATACCTGTTTGGTTAATTTAAAAATTCAATTAAAGTAGAAAATTATTAAAAAATGACTCATCCATTTCTGTTTTTATTTTACCTTAAAACACATAAAAGGTTATATTTTCACTGGTCTTTTTATATAAGACAAGAGATAAGGAACTTTTCTGTAAAGGGCCAGATTGTAAATATTTTTGGAGGTCATAAGTTCTCTGCTGCAACTACCAACTGCCATTGTAGTAGGAAAGCAACCAATATGTAAATGAAGAGGCATGGCTTTGTTCCAAAAATGCAGTATTTATCAAAATTGCAGATGTGCTGGGCTGGATTTGGCCTGCAGACAGCCCCCTAATGTAGGAGTTCTTCATGCATAAACCACCCACAATGCATTGGCTGCAGTTTCTTGTTTGGTTTCTTTAAAGTGTACTTAAGACTCTCATCAAGCAGTCTTAGAGCAGAGCTTTGCTGAGTTTTTTACTTTCCCCTGCTTCTTTACAGCTGTTGTTGAGTCTTTCCAAGCATTTAACTTCAGTTTTTACCGAAACAACTTTTCTGTTCACAATCATATTTTATTGGTATTTATATATTGAATATTAATGTATATAATTATAGTAATAAGTAAAACTTACATAAATAAGTTTGATAGCAAACACAGCTGGTGAGAGCTGAAGTCCACAGTTGTAGTGGACTGAGGGGCAGTAGCCATGTGTTCTTAGTGCTGTGCGTACCATGAATCCAGCAAGTCTGGTAGAGATAAGTTAAGAAAGCCTCTAGTGTATTTACTTTGCAAAGAGTTTTTTTGTTAATTGTTTGTTTGTTTTTAATTTTCTTCTCTCTCTCTCTCTCTCTCTCTCTCTCTCTCTCTCTCTCTCTTTCTCTCTCTCTCTCTCTCTCTCTCTCTCTCTCCTTTTTTAGGGAGCTCATAGAAATGCTGGCAATTTCAAGAAACCAAAAGTTGTTACAGGCTGGAGAAGAAAACCAGGTAAGTGGCTTCTTTTTTAATTCAAAACCAAACCAAACCATAATTTCCACAAGTTTCCTATTTATATTTACTTTGTGTGAGAACAGAAAGATTGGATCATTTTAAGTTACTAATTAAAACTTTTAAATTGATATGTGTATCATTTACATAAGGTAACAATGTGATCAAGAAAATAGTTGTCTAAGGGCTTAGCGGTATTGTTTCCTATAGTTCTAATTGCAATCCCATTTATTCATTTTTATTTTTTGAATCATCCAATAAAGTCTTATTAAATGGAGATCAAAATAGCTTCTGGAATCAAAAAGATCAGTGCTCTCATAAACTAGCCCTTTAAGGTAGGACTAGAGTCCCGGTGCATGAAAATTCATGCACTTGGGGGGATCCCTTAGCCTGGCCTGCGCCCTCTCTCAATCTGGGACCCCTCAGGGGATGTTCAACTGACAGCTTAGGCCCGCTCCCCAGGGGATCGGGCCTAAGCTGGCAGTCAGACATCCCTCTGGCAGCCCGGGAGCCCTTAGGGGACGTCCAACTAACGGCTTAGGCCCGCTCCCTATATATATTATGTCCTACTAGCATAGTAAAGTAAGGGTATTTAGATTAGATTGCATCTTCTGTAGTCAGCGGCAGGTGGGTGATGACAGTAACTACCCTTCATTGAGCTTTTCTATGTGTACTTAACATACATTATATCATAAATCTTCATAACAACTGTCTGTGATAAGGTACTGTTATTATGCCCTTTTCCTAATGATAAAGCAGGCTCCAAGAGGTCAGATAACTTCCCTTTGTCATACTGCTAATAAATAAACTAGAGATTTGAACCCAAACTTTTTATTTTTTGCTTCTTAACCTTCATAGTTAGTGCCAAAACTTATTTACTATTTTTTGAAATTGCTCTTTTATAAACCATCTTCATCCTGAGCAATACGATACATGAAATCACTGGTTTTATATGGCAGTTATATTTTTCTAATACTAGCACACATGTGTAATTATAAAGTTTTTAAGTTCTTGGTGCCAACTAAAATAATCTCAAGTATCAAAATTGGGGGAACCTCCACTGCATTAGATTTTTAAGGATAAACTTTTAAATTTCTTCTTCCGTGGTAAATGAGTAAACTTGTTCGTTTAGCACATTGCTAGTTCTAAAAGGCTAGTTTTGTTTTGTATGAAAAAATAGCACATAATTACAAAAAGAAATATTAATCTGTTTTCCAAAATAATTATAAATAGGCTACTTTTATTTTCAGTAAGGATTAAAAACATTTGAATGTGTTAAAATTTTATAACCCAGACAAGTATTAGATGGATTGTTTCATTGGAATGTAACTTTTTATTTTGTTGTCTGCTTTAATCAATTATTATCTGACAGGTGCTGGAGTTATTAATTCACAGAGATGGGGAATTTCAGGAACTAATGAAATTGGCACTTAATCAGGGGAAAATTCACCATGAAATGCAAGTTTTAGAAAAAGAAGTTGAGAAGAGAGACAGTGATATTCAGCAATTACAAAAACAGCTAAAGGAAGCTGAACAAATTCTGGTAAGTTGGCAGTCTGGTTCTTTAACAAAGATATTGTTTATTTCATTATTCTTGACAAATAAGTCTACTATTGGTATTTTTTAATTGATTTTTAGAGAGAGAGAGAGGAAGGAAGGAACAGGGAGAAAGAGAGAGAAACATTGTTGATGTGAGAGAATAACATCGATCCTGCACAACCCCTACCAGGGACCAAGCCTGCAACCTGGGCCCTAAACGGGAATTGAACTGGCAACTTTTGGGTGCATAGGACAATGCCCAACTAACTGAGCAACACCAGCCAGGACTCTATTATCAGTATTTTGAAATGGCAGAAACTTGATTTTCCAAGTCTGAAAGTGACAACTTTTCAGTCTGGTCAAATATTTCAAAATCAGTAAAAATCTGTACCAATCTTATAAATTGATTAAAATTTATATTAGTCTTCCATCCTAAACTAGGTGGGATTAGGAGTCAAGGGCTCTAGTTTTCCTTTTTCTTGTTCTTGGCTACTGTTTCCAAGAGGCAATTTATTTGCTATTATTTGCCCAGTTATTTCACTATATACTAATTAATGTAATTGTTGTATGGTGGTGTTGCAGACACAGCTGTTTGATTCTCATATGGACCGGACATAGCTGGCATTCTTGACCCTGATAAATCTCTCCAAAATGTGTCAAAATGGGCTCCAATGTATAGAAGCCTGAGCAGTTTGGGATAAATTAACCACTCCTACTACAGAAATGACCCCAAGTAAAAACTTTTTTTTTTTCTTTCCTTTACTTGTTTTGTTTTCTTTTGGGGTTTTTTGCTCCCAAGTAAGTACTTCTAATAAATTCTATTTTTATTAGAAAAGTAATACAGTAGAACCTCAGTTTTGTTCCAGAAGGCTGTTCAAGAAGCAATTTGTTCAAAAATAGAATCATGTTTCACATTAGAAATAATATAAATTGAATTAATTCGTTCCAGAGTCCCAAATTTCCTGTTTTGACCTTTCTTACTAGTATATACAGTACATGTCTAATTTACTGTTTAATCTATAAATAAATACTTCTTTTCTTAAATTTATCAAACTACCCCGTACTAGCCTTAAAGAAATCATTTTCAGCACTCATTCCAGGGGTGTCTTTCAGGTCAGTATACAGCATCTTTGTGTGTTCATATATCACTGCCTCCAAAATGCTGTCACTGGCTAACTGCTTTTCCTTTATCCAAATCAACAACAGTTTTTCTACCTCTTCAATTGCCTGTGATCATTGCTTCTTTCACACCCTTAGCAACATTAGCACTCTTGGTGGCCCCTTTATGTTTTAAAATTGTACTAGTCTGTGTGATTTCGCCAGCAACAAAAGCATTCTCTCCTTTTTTTGCCTGAGAGATGCTTTTTGTCACGCTGAGATATCAGCATGAAAGGGTTGTCAGGCCCAAAACCGAGACATTTTTTCTGTGAACAACTTGGTTGAGAAACAAATTGTTCAAGATGGGAGATGTTCCAGAAAGTAGGTTTGCCTATCAAATGATATTCAGAAAATACAAAAAAAAGGTAGAAAGAAGAGGGAAAATTGCCTTTAGTCACACTCCTCAAAGACTGTCACTATTTACAGTTTGGTGTAGATCCTTTCAGTCTCAGGTGTGTACATTTTTTTATCTATTGTAATTAACAAGGTACAACTGACATTCTATTACTATTTATTAAAATTAAAGCATTTTTATATAATTACATCCTCGTTTTTATTTTCTAACTTTCTGTTACAAAGAATACTTTGATGAATATTCTTTCAGAAAATCTTTTTTTACTTTTGCATTTCGGATTATATTCTTTAGATTAAGTTTCAAATATAATTATTGAGTTAAAGACAGTGAACACTGAATTTTATGATATAGGTAATATCAGCTGACATTTATTGATCACTTGTGCACCAGGCTCTGTGCTTTACTCTTCACTTGCAGTATCTCAATCTTCATAGCAATTATATGAAGTCATTTTGCATTTTAAAGATGAAGAAACCAAGATTTTAAGGAGGGTAAAAAGTAGAGATGTAACTTAAACCTAAATCTCTTCAATGCCATATTCTTAACCACTGTATTATAGTTGAGGTTGCAAATACTAGGTTAACCTCAATTTACCCTTCAGTGTACCTTTGTGAGAAGTGTGGGGGTGAGGGCAAGTTCATATAGCAGTCACTAAGCATGAAGGTAATGGTAATATATAAATGAATAAGAGATCAATGCAAGAATATATCTTGTAAATTAAAAAATAAATTTTTAGATATTTTATTCTTGAATTAGTTGAAAGAATAGGATGCTTTTGGGTTGGTCCATGGTCTAGATCTCTTCTGAATGATAGAGGACATAAAGAAAAATGTTGGTAAACAATCCAATGTATACGTTATTTCTAACAAGTAATTTTGTGAATGGAGACTAATTCATAAATATAATATTTGCTTCATCAAGTATAACTGTGATGTAAATGATATCCAGTGCTGTTTCAGAATATTACAAATAAATAGTGGGGATTTCCAAATTGGATATTGTTCCTGTGGGATAAGTGATACTGTGAATTAAGCAAAAAACTGCACTTGATATTGTGAAGAATAAACCATATTTCTCTTTAATGTTCTTTAGGCAACAGCTGTTTACCAAGCAAAAGAAAAACTGAAATCAATAGATAAGGCAAGAAAAGGTTAGTACTGCGGGAACACTGAATGACTTTATGAAAAAAATCAACTTTTAGTCTCAAGAAACTGATGAGAGTATTATTAGTAATCATTTGCTGCTGTCAAAAGGTTCCAATAAATTTTCATTGTAAAGTGTCAGCTATGTTTTAGTGCTGTGCCCAAGTCTTACATCCTCTTTCAGCTATAAAAAGCAATAATATAAGGCAAGTTATGGCTATGTACCCAAATGTGCAGTAAAGATAGTGGCTTTAAAAAATTGTTGGGGGGAGAATCCAAGATGGCGGCATAAGTAAACACCTAAACTGCTGCCTGGCACAACAATTTCAAAACTACAACTAAAAGACAAAACGTCTATCACCCAGAACCACAGGAAAGCTGGCTGAGTGGAAGTTCTACAACTAGAAGGAAAGAGAAAGAGCATTGAGACGTGCACGAGCGCTGAAAGGCTGAGGTATGGAGGTGCGTGATCCAGGCTGGCGGCAGGCATTGCTTTTTTCAACCCGAAGGGAGACAAGCCCCCGATTACTCTGAAATCCAGTCTCTGGGGAGACACGGGGGACCCAAACTCCTACGGGGAGAAGCTGGACTGTCTGCCAGTGAGGGTGGCCTGATTGCAGAGCTGCGCGCAGGAATAATTGTTTACTGCACTGGGGCACGGGACACGGGGACGCAGAGCAGGCTAACTAGCAGCCATTGCTGTTTGCCACGCCCTAGCCTAGTGACACCCTGAGACCCCGCCCTGCACAACCTACAAACCCACCCAAGCTCCAAGCAGCGGCGTTAGCATAAGAAAGGCCTGCCCTATCGCAGCTTAACCTAGCAAACTTGCAGCCTGGGTCAGACAGCTCCAAAACTTCGAAACCCCAAGCAAAGAGGAGAAAACTGTAGCTCTCATTGTAGCTCCTGCTGGGTGGCCTCAGACAGTAGCTGACCTGCACCCCATTGGAGATCCAGAAGCCAGTGTACCTAGTGGTCAGAGTGAGACACCAGATTTCAACTCCTCACGTCCATAAGTGACACATTCAAGAGGCAGACTCAGTGAGCACCAAAGCCCCACTGAAACAAGTCCTGACCCATAAGCGTGTCTTCAGTGCAACAGTTCTTCCATTATAGACACAGCGAGTGCTCACAGCTAATTGGCCTGGAGGTCAATTCCTCCCATTGTACCAACAGCAATTAAGGCTTAACTACACCAAGACTTTGCACTCAGCCCACAAAGGAGTGTACCAAGAGCATCCACCTCATGTGATTGAGGAGGCTGAGCTACTGCCCCCTATAG